>CM034154.1:664025278-665288642 GCA_019776745.2 Taxus chinensis
GTCATCTGTGAAAGACCCATTGCCTGGATCTGCTCCTTCAGTTGATGGCACAAATACTGATTCCGTGGGAGAAAAAGTGCAGTCAGAGGGGCCTTTAGTGACTGTGTTACCTGTAAAGGGATCCAAGAACTTAGTTGGAAAGAAGACTGACTGCAATGTATTTTCAACTATATGTCTGATTCTTTGTGCCTGGTTTCCTTTGGTTTCTGTATGCAAGAATTTCTGTTCAAGTAAACAACCTGTGGAGGAGCAAGCTTGTGATGATGACATGCTTTATTGCAGCCTGTGTGAAGTGGAGGTAAGGTGTAGAGATGATTGAAAAGTAAGAGCATTTTAATTCAGGGAAATTGGTTTCTGGTTGACGCTCTGTTGTATGAAAGTACAAAGACAATGGAAAGGAATATATATATATGCAAATCATCTGCATGCATACATCACAAGTGCATTTAAAAGAAGATATATGGATTGCCACTTGTTAAATACCTGGCCGCTTTTCCATGGGTTCTGTGTCATAATTGAACAAAATCCAGTCTTTAGGGTACTCTAATAAGTGCCTACAGAATACAGCAAGCCATAAAATTGGTAATCGAAATAATAATAATGCGTTATTTAATATGATGGTTTAGCCTGCACAATTAGGAGGGAAGATCAGAAGTTTTTGCAATTTTTGAAGCTTTTTGGGAAACTTATACAGACTCCCCTCTACTAGGGTCTACTTTTGGTTCCTAGTCCATAAGCTCACCATTATCATACTATCGTCATTCATTACCTGCAACAAATTATTTAAAATCCTGAAACGGGAACTAGTTTCTTGTTTTTGGTTCCAAGTTCGAGTTTGCCAGTCATGATGTGAGTCCTCCTATCAAGAAATTATTTAAAAACCCCAAGACTTGTTGGCAATTTAGATTTGAGGTAGTGCTCAGTTTGTTGCACTATTCAATTTCTAAATTATTCTTATTCACTAGTTATGTTCCAGTAATGTTTTTGTATGGGTAAAAGACATCTTATGATCCGTATGTATGTGTCTTTGTCTAGAAAAAAGTTATAGTCCGTGTTTGATCTTATGTCGGTTTTCACTCTTTATGGCTATAAGCTTTTCCAAAAACATTTCTCTTTTAGTAGTATTAGATACATGTGTTGTGGATTTATCTATATTGAATTCGTAATTTTGGGTAACTATTATACACAAAATAAATTGATCTTTCTGGGTGCAATTATGTTTGAGGGCCCATTGACAGTCATGTTGCTGAAAGATAACTTGGAGATGGATTTCATATGCCTTTCTTGGTTTTGGTGAAGAAGAGCATCTTATATTATTCCATACAAACAAATGATTTACATCAATTGATTGTTATGGTTAAACCACAAATATTATCCTAGAAAGCCAAGGAAAGAAAACTTCTTGGTTTGTGCCCCGAGGGGCAAAGAATTCACATTCTTCCAAAAATTGTTCAAGCTAAGCTTGGCTTGTCATATAATTTTTCAGCTGTCTTTGACCATTTAAGAATCCCCTAGAAGAGGTCCCTCGCCAAGAAAGTGGACCGGTAAAAAAGAAATTTAACTCAACTTGCAACTAATATTAAAACTCTTTAGTATTTGTTCTCGTCCAGAATATATTTGTTAATCATGTCCTCCTTTCTCATACACAAGGCAAAAAGCATTTGCAGTGCCCACCTTATTTAAAAAAATCTTGCTTTGACAACTAAAACTCAATGGCATAACTAGCCACCCCCAACACCTTGTGTTTGGAGGAGGTCGTTGCTATCCTAAAGACTTAGGAGTGGATACTATTATTGCTATTTGTCTTCAAGGTCCTTTGACCTACCACCACTTTTTTTAATATGGGGACAGGCATTATAACGTCTCACTTGATTATATAGATCCTTTGTTATATAGTTGGAGGATTTTTTAGTGCTCCACTTCTCAGGCCTAGTTTGAGGTGACAATTTTGAGGTTTCATCTTATAGTATTGAAAAGTTCATTTGTTTGCTGAAATTAGCATTTTTGTTCTACTTAAGTCCCACGAAGAGTGTTGTTATGTTAAGATATTTCTTACAAAGTTACTCAAATAAAGTCCACTTTGAGGGGGATACCTCCTAAAAATTAGAATAAATGATTAAATAGATTGAATTATATGATATGTGATGCATTTCACCCACCCATATTTATATACATAAATATGAAGGGTTGTATCCGTTCATCCTAATTAGGTCGCAACCCTTTCATCCTAATTAGGTTGGCCTAACTTATTTATTAAGAAACTAATAAATGAAAGGTTAAGGTTATGCACTCCACTATATAACCTTAGTAATAATATGAATATATAATATTAAGGACATAACATGCCTTTACCCTTGCAACAAGCATTGCTCTCAAAGCTTAGCAACTCAGGATGTTGTAGCATGAAACAAACTTGTCTTCACATGTTGCGTTTTCAACTGTGAAATTCTTCCATTTCATGAGAAATTTTGTAATTGCTCCATTCTTTTGTCAATGACTTTGTGAGGTTCCATAATGATATTTCCTTCTTCATCTAGTCTTAGGTAACTTTGACTTGGTTGGGAGCTTGCTACCGATTACTTTCCTAGTGACTGTCATTTGGTTAGATGGAATAACCACAAATTCATATTGACCCTCATGTGTTTGAATTGCAGTCTTATGTACATCCTCATCCTTCACTATAATTTGATGGTGCCTTGAACATAAATCTAACTTAGTAAAGAAAACAACACCTTTCAATTCATCTAATAATGCATAAATGAGAAGTATAAGAAACTTATCTTTGAGAGTGATCTTGTAGTCTGGGCATATTCTCTTTGATTCCTCCTTTTTTCTAATTGTAATCATTGGAGTTGAAAACACATTTTTATTAGGACAAACATTGCCTAATTCAAACCATTTTCATTACCAATTTTTCCATTTCTAACACTTTTTGATAGGGATAGTCGTAACATCTAATATTAAGAGGGATACTTCTTGGAATCAACTCAGTTACGTGATCATGATCTCGGATTGGAGGTAGGCTCTTTGGTTCTTGAAATACTTGATGGTTTTGAATTATCTCTTGAAGAGTTGGAGCTAGTTTTCTACATCACGTGCTTTTAAGAAATGTAATTGTGTCACACCATAAGCTCCCTTCTTAAGTAGTTTTTCCATCCTATGAGAGCTAATAATTTGGATTGGTGGTGACTGCATCTTGCAAAGTTTTTTATTTTTTCCATTCATACTAAAAGTCATGAATAAGTCTTTGAAAATTGAAAGACATTGTTCCCAACTGTTTAAGCCATTGCACTCCCAAAACTACATAGGCTTTCCCTATTGGGATGGCAAACATTTTAGAATCGAGAAGATAGTTCTCCATTTATAGTTTGATATGATGAAATTTACCACCACAAGAGAGTTATTTCCCATTGGCAATCATGACTTGAAAATTGGAGATGTGAAACATAAAGTAGTTGAGTGCATTAGCTAATTTTTTCCGATGAAGCTATGAGTACTCCCTGTGTTGATCAAAATTGTCACCTTTTTCTTTAAATATAACCAAAAACTTTGAGTGTTTGTGGTGTGCTTATCCCATTTAATGCATGTAGTGAGATATTAGGATTCTCTTCCTCTAAGTGAGCATGCTCATGTTCTACGGTTGGTTATGCATTATCGATTGCTTCCTCATCCAATGCCTCACTTTCAATATCCATGAGTCTTTTCTCTCCACCAACACACACTTATGGCCTCTAGACTATTTACTATCACAATGTCAACATAGGCCTTTTTCTCTTTTTTCTGCCTCCTGTTGAGGAGAGAACTTGGTAATTTGACTTCGATTAAAAGAGTTTACCACATTTCTATTAATATTAATAGTCCCATTTTTATCTCTTCATTCCATAATTTGGCCTTAACGTGAATTTTTTAGTAGTCGAGTTTTTGTTGCTTAATGTGTAGTGCTTGTTGTATAGCTTTCCTAACTAGACATGGCTCCAACAAACGAATTTCATGCTTAACTTGAATCATTTAGTTCATTGATATAAAATTGTAGTCTTTGGTGAGGTGTTACTTCGGGAGTTCGGATCGGCAATATCATATGCTCAAACATTATATTCAACTACGGATCCTGTTTATTTGTGATTCATTAATTGGGTGAAGTAAACTTTGCTTCCATAGTTGCTCATAGTGGGCTGTTAAGTCATTAACAAATTCTTCTCAACTAATATTCCCTTTTTTGTCACTCACCATCTATTTGTACCATGATATGGTTCGAATTTTAAATGTAGTGAAGCTATGTCAACCATTACATCATCCGATATATTGTGCAACTTA
Source organism: Taxus chinensis (assembly GCA_019776745.2). Lineage (NCBI taxonomy): Eukaryota > Viridiplantae > Streptophyta > Pinopsida > Cupressales > Taxaceae > Taxus > Taxus chinensis. Next base: position 664,029,593 of record CM034154.1, read on the forward strand.
AAGTATTGGTACATGAGACTTATCCATGAATTTACATCTGTACCATCGAACTTATGTATGTCCATCTTTGGTAGGTTCGATTTTGACCCTTGGAATGGTTGACCTATATTTGGTCTATTTTGCTCTCCTATATGGTTTGCTTGTGTGTGAGTGGTTGTATGAGGTGGATTGATTAAGGTTTTGAACTCAAAAACCATATCCTTTTTAAACCTATCTAAATCCTCATTCAAAAATGTTGCAAATGGGGCAAAACAAATTCTCCTGTATAAAAGTTACCGTGTTTTCACATCCTGCAGGAATGTCACCCTCAATTTTAGGTGGTGGACAATAAAGAGTGTCATTGAGATCAATGGTTGATGAAAACGTATTTGTTTCAAAATGCATGGCTATTGATGTGACTTGTTTTCTAGCTCTTGATTTATTATCAATCTGGGGGGAAATATCTAGGGCGAGTAGTAATCATAAACCATCAAAATATGTGTTATATAATATATATGAATCCGATGTTCCACCATTGACTAACTTTGAACTGAGAATTTCTAAATATAGACTACCTTAAATCTGAAAATATAAAGAATGGACCCAACCTCAAATTTTATGAGGTTTCCAAAAATGTAAATAACTTAGTTTTTTTTTGAATTTTGCAGGCTATATAGTGGATTTATCGAAAAAATGAAATCGAGATTCGCAATAACTCAAACAAATTAGGAAAAAAGATGCTGAAATTTGGTGTGAAGACTTTTTATCACGTATACCAACAACCCTGAAAAAGTCTTTGAAAATCTTGTAGATGTGTGCGAGATGTGGTGAAAAAAATTTGCCAAAAATTGATGCTCTCATACCCACTTGTTAAGATATTTCTTATCAAATTACTTGAATATAGTTCACTTTGAGGGGGATACCTCCAGAAATCAGAATAAATGATTAAATAGATTGAGTTATATGATATGTGATGCCTTTGGGAGAATCACACCCGCCTATATTTATATACATAAATATGAAGGGTTGCACCTGTTCATCCTAATTAGGCCGGCCTAACTTATTTATTAACTACTAATAATTGAAAGGTTAAGGTTATGCACTCCACTACATAACCTTAGTAATCATATGAATATATAATGTTAAGGACATAACCAGCTACTGCTTGTCATTGTTCCGTAGCTTTCCCAATCCAAACAATCCCTTCCTTGACCACTTTTTGCCTAAAAAGAGTGATTGAAGCTCAATCTGCCCATATTGTGAGTTAAAAGTTCATTTAGGCCTTTCAGCTAGATCCTTGATTACACCCAAAATAAACAAGTGTAGAATTAAGGTGGGGTTCTTATTTATTTATAGGCACAAGTGTTAGCAACAAGTAATATATTTAGATTAATTAGTAACATTAATGCATAAATTAGAATATATTATCATTAGCAATTTACAAGATAGAATGTTAGACAACAATTGTTAAGAAGGTGAAAAACTCAAGAAAGAGGGTGCACTTAATTGATTACAAACTTAGGAAGTTGATCTGGAAGTGTTGTATGATTGTACAAGTTGGAAATGATCTGCAAGTACTTTGTTTGTGAACCTGGGGACGCAAACTGTGCAGGGACAAAATTGTTTGTGTTGTACAGAACCGCTAGATGGTTAAACACTTGATGAATGGTTCAGTACGATGATGAGATGGCATTCTTCAACCTTTTGTGTCCTGGCGATTGATTGCAATGTGCTTCCCTTTACAACCCTAGGTGTCGCATTGGTGCTAAACCCTTTTGTATGATGCCAAAGTAAGTTTAAACCGTAAACCACATGTAGGAGATCCTGCAAAAAGGTTAGTGGTCGGATTGAAGGTGCAATCTGTACACTGTCTATGTTGACAATACTTCGGAGAGGTTGCCAGCTGCATGCAGTTTTATTTGTAGCATGTGATATCTATATGGATGTAACTAGCTCTAGCAATGTCATCACTTGATAATTCAATAATGGCTTGGCGTACTTAGTTTGGCTTGGCCTTTGATGGTCTCTAGCTTGGGAAGCCTAATTCTACAATCTTGTTGAGTGTGCTTAAGATTTGTGTAGGGGCTGTTTCTAGAGTGTGCTGTTGCTTTTTAGTAATTTAGGAGAGCTTGAAGTGCTTTTGGAACAATATTTACAATTGGTGCTCTCGAAAGTGTCAGGGGAGTAAATGAGGGCATTTGACTTGCTTATATAGGGTTCTCAGGTATAATTTTGCATTAAGGCCTATGCACGAGGATACCCATAGATATCAAATTGAGAAAGTGACCGTTGGGTGGGTAGGGACGAAACTGCCACTTTTGGACCAAACCTTTAGATGGTTTGGTCCTTTTCTGGTAGTTCCGTACAGGCAAGTGTTGGGATTCTGCAAAGTTTTGGTAATGATTTCTTAGGGAGAATATACTACTTTGGACTGATGTAGGTAGCTATGTTGGCGATTGAGCAGCAGGAATAAGGAAGCAAGTCATGTAATTGACTTTGGAATGTGGGCACAAGTCATGATTTAGGGATGAAGACAATGTTATCATTGTCAAATGATAAATTGCCAAATTTAGGGGTCTACAATTCCAAGAATCCCATGGGCCCCTCAAACTTCCAATGGATTGAGTGCAAGATTTTCTCACAAGCAAGCCCAAATTCCCTCAGGTAGTGCGGAACCAGCATCACCAATCTGACATTACCAATTATGTCACTCGGCCTGGAATGGGCCAAAAGGAAGTGGGTAAGTGGTTGGTGTACCATTATTTTCCAGAATGTTTCCTATAATGTTTTACCAACTACTTCATTGTGCGACTTGGTATGGTTAGAGATTCACCATTCTATAATTTTGGTAATTTTTTATTTTGAAATACCAATATGTTGTTAAAGAAACAATGAAAATTTACCAAATGACATAAAAGGATTTCTAGAATAATTTTGATTGACACTATTGTGGCACACATGTACCTTGTTCCATTCTTTTGAGTTTACCCTTTGCTTGTTCTTGAGAGTGTGTAGCTAGCCATTTTGATTATGGCACCATCTAAGAAAACATGGACATTTCTTTTCCTGGTTTAGGGAGTATAACTTAGAAGTTTAAATAGATGGAACCCAACAAAATGTGATACTGACTTTGTATTTGACCTTAATTGATGACTGGAGGATTTTGCATGTCAGGCAAAATCTGTATACATGATTCCGTTGGTCAACGTAACAGGCAATAGCTAAGGTCGACTCTCATAGGACATGTATGATTTCTGTTCAGTTGCTTCCTACACCACTGTTTCCACACAGTCCTTTAGGCAATGGTGGTATTCTCGAGGAATCTTTTTTGTTGAGATTCTGACTTTGTTTTGCATGAAAATGAGGTCAACATTTAACCCTTGTTCATGATATATACTTTTATTCCTGGAGTGCATGATTGATAGATATGAGATTAGTTGCATTCAAATTGAGGTTCAGTTTTTTTGAATTTACCTTTTGATGATTCTGCTTACAGTTTCTTACTGAATTGGGTCATGTATTGTCGATATGAGAAAGCATTGAACATCTTAATTGATGCCATTAATAATGTATTGTCCACTGTTGGGAGCTTGTGGAAGAATCTAATGGGGTTTTTTCCCCCATAGCCAACCTAACCTTTGTGGTAGACTAAAAAAAATAATATCGGTTTTTCTTTGCATTGTTAAGTTGTGACTTTGTTGCATGCCTTGTCTACTTAGCATTTTTGGGAGATTGGATTAAGAAAATAATCAAATCAGTTGAGTTTTTTTACATTATTTTGTGTTAAAGTCAAGTTTTTGGACAATATTTTGTGTTAAATCCACAAAAACCTGCATTTTGATCTGTTTAAAGGTGTAGTTACAAGGAAGCTTGGTTTCAGGGACAGTACCGATGCCCTGACAAGCATCCTGTCCCTGTACCCGTACACACATTTCCTGGTGCTGACATAATTTTGTTTTAAAGTCACAAAATCCTGCATTCCGACTTATTTAAAAGTGAAGTTACAACTTACAAAGAAACTTGTTAAAATCCGTTACAGACCTATGCTTCACTGACTACGTCAAATAACTTTGTTTAACAAAGTTACCAGTTTATGATGGTGTATGGGTATGCCGTTTTTCAGAAAGAGGGTGGTAGAGGCTACATGGGTATAAGCTATAAAACTCAAAATTTTAAAAATTAAAACAGCTCACATATATATTGTATTATATGAGAACTATTCCTCTCAGCTCTGCCTAAACATATTAATGGTAAGAGTTTTGAGTTTCTTTTTGCAGTGTAGCTTATTTATAGAGTTATCTGGATTAGGCTTGGGTTCAAACGATAAAACTCAATTTTTTTGAATTAAAACAACTCTCATAAATATTGAATTATATGAGAACTATTTCTCTCAGCTCTGCTATGCTGCCTAAATATATTAATGATAAGAGGTTTGATGTTCTTTTTGCAGTGTAGCATCTTTATAGAGTTTTCTAATTTAAGCTGTTTATACGTTTTAATTACTGACATTTTAAGTCTCATACTTGACTCAACATTGGGAGGGAAAAGAAGCCAATTGCTTTCCTTTTTGTTCCAAGCCTTAATCACATCTATTTGCACTCTCAAATTTCCCTGCTCTTATCTTTCTTTGAATGAATTAGAAATGGCTTGGGTGGGGGTCTTTGACCTTTTAGGGGTTACAACGAGTATTTAAATATTTTAAATTTTTAATGTCTTATTTTTGGCAACAGGAAACATCTGCCAAACTTTGACTCATCTATCCCTTGCTTTCCTTTTCCCGTAGGACAGCCTTTCCATCTGCACATCTCAGGTGGAACTCTTGATATTTAGGGATTAGGATTAGTCTTTTTTTATTTTTTGGTGTCTTTGTTTTCTGCAGCAGGAAACATCTGCCAAGCTTTGACATATCTAACCCATGCTTTTGTTTTCCTCTAGACAGCCTTTACCTCTGTACTTCTCAGTTTTGTCTCCCAGTCCTGAAAAAAGCTCAGTTCTCTATTTCTCCCTTCGTTATTTTTCCCATCAATTTGTTGGACTTTTTGTGTTTCAGCAGTGGAGTGCCTATGATTTGAGGTATCACTATATGTAGCTTTCTAGTATCAGCTTGATGGATTCGTCTAATTCTACAAGCGTTTATACTAGCAAAGTGTTCATTCTAAAGAATGATCCAAGCTTTCCCCAGGAGATTATGGTTATCCACTTGATCTTAATGATCATATCTACATGCTAGTCAGTCTGTGTCTTTTTTATTTCCTCCATTGATTCTGTATCATATCATAGATTGTTTTCCTGCTTGCCCTGCTTTGCCTTTTTTCTCAGTGACTGAAATTCTCACAAGTATGCCGTTTTGGGAGAATATGAGCCAAGGTAAATGCTCGTGTTAGGTTATGAAAGGAATTAGGGAGGGCTGTCTATTGTTTCCCATGAGTTGATTAGAGTAGAGTTAAAAATTTGTTGTAAGCATGTTTTCTACTCGAGGACTATCGATAAACTAATTCAACAAGTTTTTTAGTGAGACATTTAGGTTGAAGATAACAGTGAAGTAGTTTGAGTCTCTGTTCAGCTTTATGAGTCGGTGATGTTGTATTGTGTGTACTCTTCTCTGGATTCAAACTTAATAGCTATTTATTAGTATTTATTAGTTTTATAGGGTGCCTGTTTTGTTTCAATACAGGAGGTAGAAATTTAATTATGAATATGTTCCCAACACCTAAGAATAGAAAGACAGGCATTGAAATCACGGAAAAAACCTAGGTAATTGTTGACAGGATGCCAATGTTAGATTGCAAGTAATATATAAAGAGGAGCCTCATAGGCATAAAACTTTGTTTAGTAGCAGTTTCTGTATTTTGAATTACATTGTATGAAGTATTAAACAGTGTTGGTGATTAGGACTGACCACCCAGAGACTTGGGAGATATTCTTAATATTTTTTGGGGTTTTACAGGTCTTCAAGTATAGTAAGCATTGTCGAGTCTGTGACAAATGTGTTGATCGGCTTTGATCATCATTGTCGGGTATGCAACTTGCAGTATATATGTATACACACATACATTCTTTTACTTCATTATATTCTTGGGCTTTACTGGCCTAACATTGGTGCTAACTTGTAAATGTTCTGGTGCAGTGGATCAATAATTGCATTGGTAGAAAGAACTACAAGGGGTTTTTTGTGCTTATGGTGTCGGCTCTTCTCTTGGTAAGTTTTCCTTTTTCTCTTTTCTTCTCTATGATATGAAAAATCAATTTATCTATACCATGAAATAGTGATGGCTTTTTTTTGTATGACAAATAAATTTTTTGCCCTTAGATATCCTTCTGTTTTTTGGATTTATTTGCCTTATATCACAAATGAGGAGACTTGGGAGGCCACAAAAGAGGATTTTGATTTGGGTGTTTCTTAGGTCTACCAAATTGATGTGTTTTCCTGTTCGATCTATTATTTATATAATACCTCGCGGGATTGTGTGTTAAGGGGAATGTTACTTGGCCTTCACCATTTCTGTTTATTCAACTGTTGTTTTTTTACTTAAACCAGGGTGGAAGGTGATTATAGGTATTTGATTGGGGGCTTCCTCTGGACTTTTTTTTCTTAATGCTTCGTTTTCTTTGCATGATATTCTTAGGAGTGAAACTTTTCTTTCTCATAGATTGCATTAACTTTTAGGAAGCATTCATTTAGTTTTTTGCGCTTTGCGTGATTATTGACAGGTGTTCGTCGTGTGTACATCTTGGGCTTGGGGTTGCAGCTTATTCTGCAGTGGGTGATAGGAATCATTGTTCTTGTGTGCTGTTTCCTCAATCGGAGTCGCTTCGATGTGGAGATCAATTCTAAGCTGGGCAGCAGTTTCTCTTTGGTGCCATTTGTTGTTGTGGTTGTGAGTATTTCTTGTATTTCTTTTTGTTTTGATTTATATAATTATATTCTTAATGCTTTACATAATTATCGAAATGTTGTCTAAAGCTGAATATTTGGGTTTATGACTACCAAAGTACTAGCCTTAATAATTATGTATTCCAGGCATCTTGCACTGTACTGGCTATGGTTGCCTCACTTCCTCTTGGGCAGCTCTTCTTTTTCCATGTTCTGCTTATGAAAAAGGTAAGACAAACATTCGCCATCTCAGAATTGAAGCTAATATTCACCTCATTTGGTTAAGTATATGACAGTTTCCTTGCCAATTTCAGGGCATTAGCACCTACGATTACATCATAGCAATGAGGGAACAAGAACAAGAAGCCATGGAAGGAGTACAAAGTCCTCAGATGTCCCCTTTAAGCACTGCCACAGCAATAAGCAGCGCGAGTTCTATTAGTGCTTTACACCGGGGAGCATGGTGCACACCACCGCGGCTCTTTGTGGAAGATCAGGTATAGGTTCTTCAAATTAGCTTTTTATATGATCCTGCTTTTGTTGATGTTTGTATGTGTTACTTACTGTACTTCATGATATGTTTTCAGTTCTCTGTTTTGCGACCAGAAGGAGCTATGTCTTCCCTTGAGAAGGGCAACAGACATGCTAATAGGAAGCAAATCGGACGGGCGGGGCAGAGAAATAATGGTACAGTGAAGATAAGTCCCTGGACTTTAGCTCGCCTGAATGCTGAAGAGGTGTCAAAGGCAGCTTCCCAAGCAAGAAAAAAATCAAAAATTCTGCAGCCCATTTCTAGGCAAGATAATGCAATAGGGGTAGACACTGCCAGCAGTTTGGGGAGTAGTAGTAGAGATATAAACCCAGACAATATACCTCGATCTCAGTATAAGAAACGTAGTTACAGAAGGGGTTATCAACAATCCCCTCCACAAAATTTTACAATAACAAGGTCTTCAAGGACAGCTAGGTTTCCTATGAAACCTGTGACAAAAGCAGGAATGAATATTAATCATTCAATTGCTGAAAGTTCGGCTGGATTGGCTCCATTGCAGTTTGAGGCTCGAAATGCCTTCCGCTCTAGCCTGGCAATGTCTACTGGTGGGCAGATTGTGTCTTCACCTGAAAGTAGTTTGACTTCTCCTGATATTCAACCCTTTAGAGAATCAACATCAAGCCAAATTCCATCAAACCTTTTGGCTGCTCCTTTGTCCTTCACGAAGGGGGTTCGGTTCTGCAGATCTACAAGTGATGGGTACGAAGCATCTGGAGGAGAGAGTCCAGATGATAGTGACCAAGCTTCAGCAAGCTCATGCAAACCAAATTGGAACAGCGTACTTTTCAATCCTGCTTATACTGGAAAATGCCCAATTATGGAGCCACTGCCAAGTCAGATGAACATAATACCTTACGAAACAGACAAATTAAAGTCAGTTTGTCAGACATCGGAACCGAGGATGCAAGCAAACAATGGTAAGGGTGTACTAAGAAAACCTCCAGAACGTTCTCATTTAACTGATGAAATCTGTTACTGCCCTTCACAGTGTGAATCCCCTGAAAGATGTTAAGAATTGTTTGAGTGTGCAAGCAAATCTGGAATTGATGTATGCTAAGATAAGGGCTACTGCTTAGGCCAATGCTGAACCATACGTATTACCATCCTCATCTTGTCTTCTCAGAGCATGAGAGATGCTGTAAAATAAACTTAATACTGGCCCTTATCCAGCATTTGAGCTTCAGCTATCTCCAGTCTTGTGATAATACCCACCATAATATGGTTGGAGCAGTTTGGATTGAAAAACTGTTATGACATGATGTTAGAATTGGTGGTAGAAATCTCTCTACTGAGCATGCATTTCTTCTGATGGCTCTTGGCTGCCCTTCAGAATCTGTTTGAACTAAAAGGTGTCTGGATTGTCTGGGCTAGTGGGTGCCAGTACTTTTATTCCTCCCTGAATACATCTTTTGGCATATATTCCACACTAGGGAATGGTTATAACCAAATAGCAAGCTGGTGCAATGTTTTTTTGATCGACATTAAGGAGCTGTTTTTGCCAATACCTAGTACCCGTTTTGTTCATCTTTTAGATTTGACAAATAGGCACCGTCAATTTGTAGGCCATCTTGAAGTTTCCCATGGTGGTGACACATCTTACTTCTTGCTTCATGAGCTTCACCCTCATTTTCTTGAATACAGCAAAACATGGTCAAATATTTTGATGCACACAATAAGAATGGCAGCTTTTCTCAAGCATATGCTGTGGTTGCCTTTAATGCCGTAAGATGTCAGGTTATCTAATCCTCTTAATTCCCCTGAAGAAAGTGTGTAATTGCCAACACAATTCTCCTTGTAGCTGAAGTTTCCCTTCCAAAGTGAGGAATCAAGATCCATCAGAACTCCATAACATTAGTTTTTCCTTTTTGAAACTCGGACATTCCTTTGTAGTTGGATTGAGACCATGTTAGCTTAATGAATATTTTGGTTATTTTTAAGTCCACCTTGGCTGTGGTATGAAGCTTTGTGATGTTAAAGACATATATGGAGACATTGAAGAGTTGTACGATCTCTAGTTATTTAATTGATAATCGAGGCATCGTCTTGGGGAGAATTTACAGAGTTCTACAATCTGTAGTTAGTTAATTGATATTGAGGCAACTTCTTGTAAAGAGGTGCTTGTAAGTAATGCTGGCACTGTGGGTTTCTCTCATTCTGCTGTTGCATTTAATTGCATTGATACTGTGTAGCTAGATGGATTTCACGACAATAAGTCATATTGGTGAATCTTCGAGTTTTTAGAAGTCCGAAGTTGCAATAAACTAGATGTAATTCTTAAGCTCACTAGAAACTACAAAAAGCCAAATAATCTGCCTAATCCATCCTTAAGCAAATAATAATTGGTTCCAGCTGCCTAAAATTGTAAACATTATTTTAGTTAAAGGTTCCATATGCACCGTGGCAGATTCTGCTGCGAAAGGTTTTGAATTTCAGGGGGTCAGATTTTGATTGCACATGCACGGGGTTTGAGTGTCTTGAATGCACTGCGATTGCTACCAACTGACCATGTCACAGAATGTCTTCCACAACAATTGTTGCAGTTTTAATCAGTGTAAATATGTTGTTTGGTTTCATTCGAAGAGTCCATATAAGTCCGTTGAGTCTCATTCTACGAAGTCTCAGTTTCATTTTATACCAACCTTAAAGATTAGGAGTCTGGTAGGAGTTGTAAATGTTTTTTAAGGAATAGGACAAAGAAAGTGCTGAATTAAGGATGGCAGATTGAGAAGGGTACCCCTTCTAATGGCAATTGGCAAAGGGTGAATAGCAAATTGCATATAGAATATTCGGATTGCGGAAGGACATACATTGGTTGTGGGACTAAAGTTGATGTTTTATAGAAGTTCACTGTTTCACATTAACCGTAAGAAGTTTCCCTGGTCTCTGAAATTAAGTTGCTTAACTGGCTTCTTTTGGAATGCATAAATTTTGATGAATGAAATTTGCACTTCTCAAGATTGTTATTTCTGAAGTTTTGTTAATTAGCATTAACCCAGTACTTATTTACTATTAAGATTAATACGGTAATGATATGAGAGCTGGTAGAATCTTCAAGAAACACTTGTGAAATCATTGATTAAGAAGCACCTTGGATTTGCCTCAAATAATGTTGCTGAAGGTCTACAAATTGCTTGAGGAGAAAGGTTGGTTTGTCGAGTATCATGGTGGAAGGCAATTCTTATCAGCTCTCTGTATTTATCTATGAGAAAAAGAGTTGGTGGCATGGTAAAATTACCAGGGCAATCAAGCGTCCTACTTGCACGTTAGACAAATTGGAATTCAACCGGGGGGACTATTTGGAAAAGTTGGGTATTGATTGGAGGAATACCAGGGGAGAGGACCCTATAACCAAGCATGCACCAAAACATGTACATCTCTTTTCACCATAGGTTGTTGACAAAAGTACCAATAGTTGTTCAAGTTCACTTTTTGGTTAATAACACTTTTTAAGAGTTAATTAGAATGTGACACATAGGCACTCGGTCATTGGTCCCTCTTTTAAATGCTTTTTATATATTTTTTCACCATATTAAATCAATGCAAAATTTACTTTTCCCTCCAAATTAACATGCGAAGTGAAAATGTTGATATGACATGATTATATGCTACACGATGATATATTTTTTTTACGCTACTGACATACTTGTATATATCTATATGCCCCTAAAATTAGGTATATGGTTATAGGGTCCTCTCCCCTAGTGGTTCAAATCTTGTTTTTGCTCGTTCCCCTTGATCTCAGAAAAGGTGTGTAGTGGAGGTGTTACAAGTGGCTAAGTAACTTGCTTGTGAGCCAACACAGGGTTAGTTGTGCTCAAAGGAGGTGAAGAATAGGGTGTGCAAAAGGTAAGTTGTCTTGAGGAAAGAGAGGACACCTAACTATGTGGGATATGCGAGGAATATACCTAGGCACACATAGATCGGGATTATGAAGTTGCTGATAAGTGTCAGGGGGAGGTAGAAAGTTGTGGGCAATCATGTATTGTGTAGGTTGATAAGGGCACATGAGGAGATTTTAGATCCTCCCAAGTGCATGACAACTATATGCCAACCATGGAACTTTTAGAAGGTTGTGGAATATTTGTGTGCTAGTTGCCCATGCCAGGGTTAATGAAAATACTATAAATGTCCCCATGGAGGTCCTCATTTGGAGAGAGTTTGTGGGGTGAGCGATGTTTGGAATTCTTTGGAGGAGTAAGCAAGGTTCTAGGGTTTTAAGGGGTTCTATGATGTATTTGTTTGTGCAATTATTGTGTCTAGGATGGTGTGTACATTATAATCCTTTGTTGAGTTATGCATGGCTTACAAATGTGTTTGATGTGTGGGTTGTGCCTTGGGGATTAAAGACACGTTCTATGTAGTTGCAATCTCCTAAGATGAACCGTGTCAGGGATGTTTGTATTTGCTAGGTATGTTATGGTGATGATGTTGTGTTCATTCTATACGGTCAACAAATACTAATCATAGTTGGGGCTTAATGTTGTTTATGTGTGGTTTGGTCAAATCTTTATGGTACTCTCCTATAAGGAAGTACTCATTGTACTCTTTTGCACTTCCGATGAGACCTTTAGGCAAAAGTTTGATTGATAATGTCAGTATAGGTGAGTTTGTATAGTATTTGCTGCATAAGGTTTGGTTTAGTGTGAAACATGTAGAAACCTTATTAAGATTTTAGGTGACAATTTGGTTTCATTGTTGAGTCCATGTTACATTATGTTATGAGGATCAAACGAGTGCATGGCATGTGGAGTGATGGATTTGATTACTCCCAAGAGAATTAAGAAGTGATTTAAAAGCAGAACCCTAGGTTTTGTGGTTAAGGTGAAAACAAGGTATGTAAGGTGACTTTATTCGTAGTTACAAAATGAGCTATACAACAATCTTTATGAATTGTTTTTCGTGGAATTACCAAAACATAGACATGTGTAGATAATTGCATATGCCATTGGGATAAGCCATCGGTTTGGACAATTGTGTGGTTAGAAAAATGTAAAGCTATGTTAATGCAAACATATGAGGTTTGGACTCGAGCCGCGAATGTCTTGTGGAGAGGTGTGTTAAATAGTTATGTGCTTGAATTTTTGGTATCGACTTATTCATGTCTTGAGGAGGTCGAGTTCAAGTTTTAATGGGAATCAAGTGGATCATTTATCACAAAATTCCTCTATGGATTAAGATGGTTCTTGTTGATCTTGGACTTGAGACTGTGACTATATTTAGCTAAATATTTCGTCGTGCAAAGGCTAGGTTGTTAGAAACAATTGAGGGTTTGGACAATGTCAATTGAAATTATGGAGAAGATGGATATAAGTTTTTCAAAGGGACTTGAGGTTGTGGATTGTACACGCTAGAAAGTCCAAGTTGGCCTTATTTGTGTACTCGATTCCTTGTGGGTTGGGCCAAGGTAGTAGACACTGGGATAATGTGAAAATGGGGATCATGGATGATGGAGTAGGAGATGGGGGATATATGTGTCTAATGGTCGAGGCGAGGAGGTTAGATGATCCTTTGCCAATGGGCTCGTGAGAGTGCTACTTGCTCGTCTAGGGTGGTCAAGTTTTTACCTACCTAATCACAATGGATGCTACAATCAAGGATGATAGCAGTGCATAACTCTTGGTTTATGTCATAGTTAGTGAATAGTGGGATGTTCAGTTTAGCTACATGTATGAAAGAATCGTTTGATGAAAGTTGACCCTTGTTTGACAAGGACATGTGAAGAGTGTAGAAAATAGAGACGAGGCTAGAATTGAGGATGACAAGGAACGAAAATCTAGGGGCAATAATTGTCTCCTAAGGAAGCAAATCAAGTGGTTATCATGCGGAATCGATGATACTTAATCGTTACGGACAATTAGTAGGGCGATGATGATTGTTGGTATGGGTATGGAACGAAAGATCCCATGTCTCATCTTAGAGAGGATATCGTCTTGATTACTATTGTGCTTGAGAGGAGCAGAAACATGTGGGAAATGACTGATCCTACCAAGAACAACTTGGCTATCAACTCATTCATACGGTCATTCATAGATGTAAGAGACTATTCGTTGTGTGGTGTTAGTTAGAGCTAGAGCCTAGCACAAACATATCTTGAATTGAGGTCATGTTGATGCGATGGATAGAATTGGGGTTGTATGGATGGGTTATGGATAAGGTGAGATTTGTGTTTACGATGCGGCTAGAATTGGATCCATATGAGTGTGTTTGGAAAATGTTTTGAAAAGTGATAACTTGTTGTTTTGCGGATCAACAAGTCATTTTAGATAGTTTGGTTGTGTTTAGTGTAATGTCCCTCTTTCTAGCATGACCCTTGGACACTTGGTGGGTAGCTTATTTGCCATCTTCGTAAGCTAGTCTCGTAGTTTAGGAGATGATGTGCATAGCAGGTAAGGGTTTTATCGACGATTTGGTGGATTATTTGACGTTAGCAATGAGTTCAGTTGGTCTTAAGGACTCATTTGGCACTTTCTGAGGTTATTTTCGGCTTCTGGTGTGTTCTCCAAGATTATTGGAGAGAGTATCTATTTATAGTAAGTCACCCAACTGCCTTCATTTCTCATTATTCGTCATTGGCACCGTTTCTGCTTAGTTAGCTTAAGATTCCGGCGTTTTTCGACGATTTCTGCACTTTGGGAGCATTAATGACTTATTTTAATTCTTTTACTCAGGTTGCTTATATTTGTACGAATTACTTGGCGAGCACCTCAGTGTTATAGCTCGTCGGAAAGAGAATGTGAAGTTCTAAATGATGAGATGTTAATTCAGTGACCTTGGGCGCCAGGAATGATTAATTAATTAAATAAATCACTTTTAGGAGTTATAAGGTGTAATTATTTAATAAAGTGATTTATTAATTATATTTTCTTTTAATGAAAATTCTCGGAAAAAGGTTATAAAAGGAGGATTTGGCCCATTTGCTCGGGACACTTATTATTTTGAACAAAAAACAAATTTAGAGCAACTCTTTCTAATTACTCTTGAAGGACGGAAACCCTTGGAGATTACGGATTGGACAGAAACCCAATTCAAAGGAGGAAGATTCAAATAGGGTCTTCATTGTGCTTCACATCAGAGCATTTTGATATTGTTTTACAGTTAATTGCAACGTGTGTTTATCAGTTTACTCATAGAGGAATATTATGACCATCATCGGGGCGCCATCTTTCCCATTTGGAGAGCAAAACAGTTAGAGGAGTGAGAGGGGTGTTAGCAACAATTGTGTAACAGGTGCAACCAATATTGGCTCCTTCGCATGCGAGAGTTCTGATCATTTCAGTACCATTGATATCCATTCATTTTATCACACAACGCTGGACTTTTGGGTATGCAATTTAGAGATGAATTTCATTGTATTTGGAATCCATAAATAAATAAATAAGTCCGTTCGTTTCCAATCAGACTTGTATTGTTTATGCATTGTGGGAGTTATGTTTGTCTGCAATCATTTGTGGGACTTTCTATTGGCCGTGTTCTTTCAATTAAAGAGAAACAACAAAATATCAGAAATTGAGACGACATGACAAGTGTTTGACGAAATGTCAATGCACTAAAAACTTAAAAATAAATAAATTTGGAGTTGGAATTGGTTAGGATATTTCAGTGGTATCAGAGCAGTCATTCGACTCGTCTTGATTACTATCGTGCTTGAGAGGAGCAGAAACATGTGGGAAACGACTGATCCTACCAAGAACAACTTGGCTATCAACTCATTCATACAATCATTCATAGATGTAAGAGACTATTCGTTGTTTGGTGTTAGTTAGAGCTAGAGCGTAACACACACATATCTTGAATTGAGGTCATGTTGATGCAATGGATAGAATTGGGGCCGTATGGATGGGTTATGGATAAGGTGAGATTTGTGTTTACGATGCGGCTAGAATTGGATCCATATGAGTGTGTTTGGAAAATGTTTTGAAAAGTGATAACTTGCTGTCTTGCGGATCAACAAGTCATTTTAGATAGTTTGGTTGTGTTTAGAGCATTGAAATGATGGTATTATGGATTGAGAGTGTTGTATGCTTGTAGGGGGAGGTGTTGTGTCTTATTTGAGGTTGAAAGCAATAAGTTGTGTTTGATTGACGGTTTTGGACTGTTGTTTTTGTTAGAATTAATGTTTGTTTGTTTGTGTGAGTTGGATGGTTTATTTGTTCGTTTATACAGAATGAAAGAACTTAGAACTGAAAGCGACTGCTAGAAATGAAAATGTGATTACTACTCAACTCTATGCTAAGCAATGCATGCAATGAAGAAAAATTAACAAACTACTTTTCTCTAATATGAAAATGAAATGTTATTTTTTATTTGTTTCTTTTCTAGGTTCTACATACACAACATGACAACAAACAAATGTGATCCACGACTGTAAATGAGATGATTCCTAAGATCCAAATGACACACCAATAGCGATAAATTGATTCTCTACTTCCCTAAGTGCAATTTGTAGTTTTAGATCTAAGATAGATGCAAGAACAATACAATTTGCACTTTAAAATGCTCTTTAAACAACAAGAAAACAACAAATATAAATCCTAAATGACAATGAGCTAGATTGCAATTAAACTCAAAGATGAAACCTAATCTCTTGCTGAGATTAAGTTCAGTAGATGATGTGCTCTACACTAATGATGCATTTTCAAAATAAAACTTGAGTCTAAACTACTTGTCTTTTTATTTGGTATTTTCTTGGGATAGGGTGTATGATAGTGTTAGGAAAATATTGTTAGTGCTCCATTTGTATGGGCTAGTACTCACATGTGTGAGTAATTATGTTGTTAGTAGAAATATAATATACATTAGTAAGTTTGTTAGTAAGACAACAAATCGTAGGTATGAGTGATGCAATAATTTATATTATGTATGAGTGTTGGAACAACTCATACATATTTAGGAGAGTTATTTTTAGAGATAGGTCTCCTATTTTATAATAAACATATTTCTTATATATTTGTAAATGTATCCCATATGAAATTGATATAAAATAATTACTTTGTTTTTAGTGTATAGATAGGTGTAATTACAAAAGATTTAGAATCCTAGATGTAATCAAATTCTTAAAGAAAACACATATAATGCTAGATCCTAGATATGGGAATAAATCAAAGAAAAAGGATTCAAATATAAAACTAACAACAATTAAAATGTGAATAATGATCGAAATTATATTTTTTTTCAATAATTTCAAAATGAAACTATAACAAATGAACTCAAAGCAACATGATATAAACTATGATAAAACTAAGTGTAATAAACAAAATCCAAATTTTATCCAGTAATGGAAGAGGCTGATCTGGAATGTATTTGCTTGTACATTAAGAAAAAATTCTCCTTGTGTGCTCAATTTGACTTGTATGACAACAATGGTGGAGTAAGAGGAGATTGAGGGAACTTGGATAAGTAATTAAGGATGGCAAAAGATATGTGGCTGGTTGAAAGAAGTTCAAAAGGTTAGTATAGAATTCTATATCCTCCTTGTAGCAACAGTGACAAGCTTGACAAAGGTCCTTGAAAGGGTTATGAGAAGCAATCTTTGTGGGCTTTGGCTCTCACTCTCTCCGATTCAAAAGATGTAGATGCAAAAGTTACAGAAGAAATTTTTTTTGGAAATAAAAAAAATTGGGGTAGGGGTGGAAATGATCACATAAATTTTCTTAAAAGAGCTTTCAATCAATCCCTAACTCAATTGGAGATCAAAATTTGATCTATGGTCAAGATTGGATCAAGAGGGAGTGAATTGGAGTGAGGTGGAGGGACTTGAAGAAGTGAACTAGGGTCAAAATAAAGCAATTTTTTTGAGTCATTCAAAATTCGAGTAAAAAATACAGAGGGAAAAGACATGAAAAACATGACGAAACCATCGGTGTCATCATGAGGTGATTGCACAACTGCTATGGTGAGGAACTGAACTACCAATAAGCAATATAGAACCATCACAATATGAAACAGAGCAACCACAATGGTAGTATGTCTAATGACCAAGGGGGTGAAAAAGAGGGGTGAGAAGATAAAACTTTCTTCCTGACAAACAAGGCATGCTAGATAGAGCTAAGTTTGGGCAAAATAATCAATATGGGCAAGAACAAATCGAAGCCAATCGAAGCCAATCGAGACGCCCATTTTCTTATAATATAACAAATGGGAATCAAGTGCACCATAAAAAAGATGAATTAAACGACTATGTAATCAAAAATAAAATGAGTTAACTTATCATTTATGTGGGGTGGATAAATACATCATGTTATGAACGTGGACGCCACTTGTAGGACAAAGAAATGATCATACTGTACAAAACAAAGTGTTAGTGGGAAACCAAAATGAATGTCATGGGGAGTCTGATCACTCTGGAGCTGCAACGCCAAAACAATTGCACAAAAGGGCATAAAGACAATTCATATATGCCTCAAAACTCCAAAAATAATTGATGTTTTAAATTTTACATTAAAAATGACATCTATATATTCAAAAACTTAGCAAAATTGGAAATCACTTGTGCTCTTAAGAATTGATATTTTTGAGCTTTGGACAAATGATGATGGTTTGCTACATGAAGATGAGCTATGAGAAGGTGACAACGACATGACGGGGTGACAAGATAAGGGAGTTATGAGAAATTTTTATGTTTTAAAAGGTGAAACTTGTTTTAACTCTGATTTATCAATTGGGGGAGTCTAATTACTTATTGTTATTATAAAATGTTGGGTAGGGTGGGTAGGCTAGGATTTTTTTTTGGGTAGTTTTAACATCTTTTTGTATTGGGTTTGTCGTGACAAAATTACCAGTTTGTCTTGTAATTGTTGTAGTGTATTGTGAAACCGTCTTGGTGGTTGTGAAATCATTGTTGGTGAACACACAACTGCCACCTTCAGATAACGACAGTTGCATAAGTGATGCCTATATACTTTCTTTTTTAAATAGTGTTGATTATCTCTCAAATCTAACCTAACTTGTTTATGTTTTTGGTATTTAGGTGGTTGTAGGGAGGTGATTTAGCTGTATTCAAGTATCCACCAGAGGATCCGAGCATCAGGTAGATGTGGGTGTAATAAAGAAGATCTATGATGCAAATCTATAAACAAGTGTGTACAATAGTGAGATCAAGAGTGACTTTCCAATAGATTTCAAAGACATGATTTCATTCTAGCTCCAAAATTGGAGGGGTAACATGATGGCAGTCTAGATCCAAACAGGTTTGCATGAAAAAGACTTAGTGAGCATAGTTAAAATGCATTGGAAAAAACCAGGGTTTAATGTGGACCAGAGTACTTAGATTGGCAAACCCAAAGCTCTGGAAGCAATGCGCTAGTGTTTTATAAATGCTCTACTTGAAGAAAAAGTCAGGGTTTTAAGATACCTTCTTCTCTTCACTCTTTATCACAGTCTAACCTCCCATCGTGGGGTTCTGGAGTCACACATGAACTTGGAAATCCATGCGTAGCTAGGTACAGGAAGGATCAAGAAAACATTAGATCCTCCGAAGTAATGGGCATAGGTACTTTACTCAGTCTGACCTCGTTACATGTCCATATCTATCTGTAGTTGTCCACCAAACGCTGTCAACCTCTATTTCATACTCCCATGTAGTTCTTGTGTGTGTGAATGTGTGTGTCTGATTGAATCATGTCCCTTGACGTCATCGTGATGCCTTCTATAAGTGTCAATACACATAAAAATAAGTTGAGTAATTCAATTCTCTATTATTTTCATTCCTAAGATCAATCAATTGTGAAATTTACTTGCCTTAACTAAATGACCTATTTCTCTGAGTAGTGAATTATGCATCCAAAATGCAGTTCTTGAATGTTACATCTTAATGCCCATTAGTAGTACATAGTATTTAAAATAGCCCCAATTTGCCAACCCCTAATAATAGTGATTAGACGTCATGTATATATATATATATCATGTGAGTGTGAAACAAATATATATGATTCCTAATGTTTGAATTTCATCATGAACATCCAAAAAGTCTAACCCAAAATGATAGCAAATGATGTGGCATTTCCAAAAGTTAATGAAAAGTCGGGACTAGGAGAGACTTCTTTTCCTTCATTCAACAGGGATAGTAATGCCTTAATGCAAAACCTTATACTTAACTGCGTAAAAATGAGGGGAAGGATCTAGGGGTATAACCTTGATTATACCCCCTTTAGAAACATGTTGTCTGAAAATTTCTAACAATTATAAAGTAGCTCATTCGATAATAGTCCACTATGATGAAGAGTGTCTCATCTCTAAATCAATTTCACTATATGAAAGCAAGTGTTGCTAATGTATAGATGGTTCTTTCTTAGGAATTCATGCATATCATGACATTTTTAAGAGGTGTGAATCCTAAAACAAAAGTGCATAATATATGTGCCTACATTTTTTGTAAGTTTATTATAGTTCATGAATTTTTGGTTGCATTAATAGATTGGAAGAGACTACCTTGTTGGCAGATTGTTGTAGAAGGATATTTCTTTCCTGGGTTTGTTTTTGTTGATATTGGAAAATACGTATTTTAAATATTATGGTGTATTTGTAAAAGAGGATAGGGGGTCATTTCAGGGGGTGACCCCAATCTATCTTGGATGTAAAAGACAAATTCAATCAAAATCATTCTTATATCATGTGTATGCATTATGTTTCCCAAATACATTATTGCACTTACATAAAATACCAAATTCATGAATTCAAATTAATCCTTAGAAAGAAACCCTACAAACAATCAATAGGAAATAAAAATAAAAAATAACAAAAAACCTCATGCACACAAATTTAGGTGTAAAAGAGGTCAAAAACAAAGAAGTAGAAAAGGTATAAATAGATTCTCAACAAAAATCTATAAAAGTAGAGAAATGTAGGGATTAGAATGAAAACCAATGAAAAGAGGTAGAAGAATAAAAAGATGACATGGAAAAATAACCAATCATAAAATATTGATAAGAAGAAAACTTCTGAAATATTAAAAGTACATAATATATTAAGATCTTGCCAAAAATAAAATAAGGGAAAAAATACATATCAATTTAAGATATCAACTTAAATAATAATCAATGATAACATAAATACACTAGTACCATAAAAGTTGTCTTTGGCTTGTACAATTGTAGGTTTCTACATTATTTTCTTACTATAGGATTTGTGATGCATCCGAATCCATTCTCACACATCTCCTTCTACTTTGTGGTTTCGTGTCTCTATCCCTTCAACTATTTCTGATCTCACCTCTTCTTAGAAATATCCTTCCTACAATTGAATTGGTAAATAGTTTTATTTGGATTGACTAGTAGGTTCCTCAGGTCGTATTTATTTCTCCTCTGACAAAATTCGTACAGTTGTGGATTGAGATTGTTATATCTAAGAATATTAAATGTGGATGTAAAAATTTAATGGAAATTATGAAAAATAGTATGAGAAGTGGATGCAAAAGACGTGAGAACATGTTGTTGAAGACAAATTGATGATTTAAAAACAAATTACAGGAGGCTATTTTTAATATATGAATATTGAATTATTTCTTGATTTTGTAAGGTTATTTCTACGTAAGGCAACTTAGATATACTAAGAACGCTTCCTACGTGTACATTTCATTCTATAGTATATTTTTTCTTTGATGCAGATTGATTAAATTATGAGATGTTATAAACTAGTTCATGACGCATACAAAACAAAAATGTTTAGGCCAATAGCCAAAATTAATGATGGTTTTCTTCACATGCACCACTTAATAATGTTAGTGCATTTAATAACTCATATACTAGTTATATGGTTTACCATATGTATTGTTAATGGGTAAGTGCATCAAGTTGGGGGGCCAAAAGAGGGTTTTAAGTGGACACATTTTTCTGAAAAATAGAAAAAACTTCAACTTGTATGAGTTTTTTAAAATAATTACACTCAAAATTGGAAGATGTTGTATAAACATGAATCGTAGTGTTTCGAGTCTAATTTCTAAGCTACTAAATTTTATTGAAAACGGATAAGTTTAAGTGGGTCAAATAACTAAAATACCAACAAGGTGCTTTTGTTTTTGTTAAAAACATAATAGAGTGACTTTCGTACCCCTCACCATTTTTCGACCACCATTTAATAGTTTTGAAAACCCTTGGGTAGAAAGATAGCTAGGACGCATGTAGTTTGTGCTAGAAGTTTTTTTAGATTTTTTTAGCAAGTATTTTTTTTATGATTTTTCTAGTACAAAAATTTTAAATTTTGAAAAATAACGAAGCTCCGAGCTGTGCCTCCCACTAACTAACTCAAAAAATATCAAAAATTAGATCTTTTTTTGAATATGAATAGAATTAGGCCTAGTTTGTGCTAGTATAAAAAAAAAATCAATTTCGATGAGCCAAAAAAAATATACACGACGAAAGATAGACATGTTTAAACTTGGAAAAATAAGCTATAAAAAGGCATAGTTATAAAATAAATAATATGGAAACCTTATATTAGTCAGGAAAAAATGAAAAATTATATTTTTAGAAAGAAGGAACTTTACTCTATGTTGTGGTATGCTTTTTTAAAACGAATCGATCGTTTTATGTTTGATTTATCATGGAGGAAGTGGCATTTTTGCATTTTCTTACAAAAAAACGATGTTTGTTGTGTTTGTGCAAGTCCATGCCTTAGGCTTGGGGATCCAGATCGGATCCAATCCTAGAGGCATGCATTGGAAAAAGGAAAAATGTAAAACGCGTACGCGTTCTGCATAGTATAGACATTATATGTGTTTTTGGCATGCTTCTATTTACAAGTATAAGTTTTTTATTTATTATTATTTATATTTTATTATTTCTTATACTTTAAATTTAATTTAGTAAACATAAGAAATTAATGCTCGCTTTGCACCTTATGGAACTAGTCTCATAGCTCCATGAGTCACGATTTAGTAGATAGTTTTTTATAATATAATTTGGTCACTACATAGATAATTTTCAAGATTTCAACATCTAGTCTAAACCTTTTAGCGTCTAAATTCTATAATCGAAACTTTAAACATAAACCATTGAGCCCTTAACCCTAAACCCTGAACCATGATCCCTAAACCCTAAACCCTAAACCCTAAACCCTAAACCCTAAGCCCTAAACCTTAAACCTTAAACATCCAATCCTTACTCATGAGCCCTAAAACTTAAACCCTCGAGCCCTAAACATCCTAAACCCTAAGCCCTAAATGCTAAACCCTAAACCCTAAACCCTGGGCCCTAAATGCTAAACCCTAAACCATAAAACCATAAACACTGAATCCTAAACCCTAAACCCTGAGCCATAAACCCTAGACCCTTAAACACTGAATCCTTAAACTCTAATGACCTAAACACCCTAACCCTTAACCTTGAACCTTAAATCCTGAAACCAAAATAATAAACCCTAAACCCTTAACACTAAATCCTAAACTCTAAACCACTAAAGAATAATGCTATAAACCCTTAACCCTAAAACCAAAATAATGAACCCTGAGCCTTGAGCCCCAAACTCCTGGACTCTAAATTCTAAAGCCCTGGGACCTTAAACCCTAAACCTTAAACCCGTAAACCTATAAACCCTAAATTTAGAACCCTGAGCTCATAAACCCTGAACCCTAAACCCCTAACTCAGAACCCTAAACCCTAAACCCTAAACTATAGACCCCTAAACCATTTTGATCATCTAAGGGATAGTATGCCCTCAACAATGAGCTTTCAACACTGCACCTTGAATGAGTGAGGCCCTAAACGCTATGAACCATTGACCATTTTCCAGCTGATCCCTGGGAGCTCCGTAAACGGATTTAGCCCTGGAAACATAAACCCTAGGAACCTGGAAGCCTTGAATGTTAAATATTATAACCCTACAACCTTAGTACCATAGAGTCATAAACCCTAAACACTAAATCCTCAACCCTAAACCCTAAACCATTAACCATGAACCTCTAAAACCCTTAACCTTGAGCTCCTAAGTTTTAACCATAAACTCTAAAACCTAAACACTAACCCCTTTACCCTTAACCTTAAACCCAAATCCTTATCAAACCTGAGACCCTAAATCCTAAACCATTAACCCTTTACCAGGCCATTCCTAATTCACGTGCGCAACCATGGTACCATGAATTTTGAAGGAGGGAAATGCCATATATCCTTAAACCTTGAACAATTCAGTACTAAACCCTAAACCCTGTTACTCGATACCATCTATCATCCCTATTTTCTATAGCTCATGCCTAGAACCATCATTTGACTTTTCTTCTACAGACTGCGTTGTTTATGAGAGGTGGGAGAAGTAACTAAGTGGAAGTGATATCTACCTTGGGTCTTGCAACGCCTATTACAGATACCAATTGCCAAACCTGTTTATCCCCATATATACTTGATGTTCTTTCGAATGCCAATCTTTCAGTTGCACAGCTATCGAGAACGAAGGTCACATTTATTCGAATTTCCAAATCTTGTATTATGTCCAATACAGTATGTAAACATTACAATTTGAGAGAAATTTATCAGGTTAACATTTTATTTTCACAAGATGCATTTATCTCCAATGAAATTGAAGAAACATTTCTCCATATGCCAACACATAGCTCTAGGATTCAGACACTCAATGATTTCCTACAATGTCCAATCCTACTGGACAAACCCTAGTAGTCCTCAATCCGCTACTGGATATAGGATAGACACTGTTGACTTGGACTTCCTTAATTTTTCAAAATAACGCATAACAGATAGTTTGGACTGACAATGTTGAACATCTATGTGGTTATCAACGACCTAGTAAATCTGTTCTTGAGAAATTTTGAATGTTTTGGAGTCATGCTGGAATCCTTATTGAGTTAGTGAGACAAACTTCAGGCACTTTCAAGGAAGAAGAGGTTCTATGATGAATATGACATCGATGCTATGAAAAGTGAATCATGAATGTGAAGATGTAGGGGTACTTTTTTTAGCCTAGTCCAATGGTGTCATCCTGACCTTGTATAATACCATACATGGAAATATTATAAATGTCAAATTTAGATTTAGTCATCAAGCCTACGAAGCAAATTGAACCCATTCGAGAGCGCAAGTACTATATGTCGGGAGCTAATAGGTCTAATGGGCAAGAGATGTATAATTATGCAGTGCTAGTGCACATGGGTAGATGCCTATACCCTATTTATTTACTTTTCCCTGAGCCTCTCATAACCCTGAGATAAACCCTAAACCCTAAACCCTAACTCAATGATGGTTCTAAGGCATGATACTAGGAAACTATATGTCCTAATACCTTGATACTCTGACCCTTAAAAGATGAACTCTACTCCATGAGATCCCTAATCCATGGAAGCCCTATGAGGTTTGTCGATCCTTGTAGTCCCTAAGATCTAAGACCCTAAGTTTTCAGTCCTAATCCCTAAACTTTAGACGATAGAGGGATTTTGAACCTTAAACCCTAAACCCTGAGCCCTAAAACTATAAACCCTGAGCCTTAAACCATAAACTCTAAACCATAAAAACTAAATCCTATACACCCTGAACACTTGAGTCCTAAACCCTAAACCCTAAACCCTAAACCCTTAACCATAAACTCTAAACCCTAAACCCTAAACCTTATTTTTACTACTGAAAACCCTAAGCCCTAAGCCCTTAACCCTAAACCCTGAGTGCTAAACCCTTAACCCTAAATACTAAACCCCGAGCCCTAAACCCTAAGCCCTAAATCCTAAATCATAAACCCTAAACCCTAAACCATCATCTCTGAACTATGAGCCCTAAAACCTAAACCTTGAGCCCTAAACCCTAAGCCCTAAGCCCTAAACCCAAACCCTAAATCTTGAATCCTCAAACATGAACCCTTAACCCTAAACACAAAACCCTAAACCTTGAGCCCTAAACACTGAACCCTGAACCCTAAACCCTGAACCATGAGCCCTAAACCCTAAACCCTAAAACATGAGCCCTAAACCCTAAATCATGATCCCTCAACCCTAAACCCTAAACCCTAAACCTCGAACCCTGAGCCCAAAAACCTAAACCCTAAACCCTAAACCCTCAACACTAAATCATAAACCCTAAACCCTTAACCCTAAACCCTAAACCCTCAACCCTGAGCCTTGAGGCCTAAAGAGGAGGCATATTACAATCACCTCATTTTTGCCATAGGACAAGAATCCCATTCAGGGAGCAATGCTTTATCTATAAAGTGAGGATCTAATTTTAGTAAGAAGTAAACAAGCATCATAGAGCTGATTCGCGGTCACTAAAGTGAATTATGGACCAAATTTAAATTTTTTTACCAATTCAAGTAGTGTTAGGGCCAAAATCCAATCCAAAAGGTAAAAAAACCTACAAAACGACTATATGTTTTTGCAAAACAAAGACCGACTACAATATATATGGCCTGAAAGTTTTAGGTCATTGTTGAAATTCTAAAAATGAGTAAGTACTGATCAAATTAGATTTTGAAAAACTATCTTCTAGATTATAACTGTCAGAGCTACAAGACCACTTCCATCAGGTGCGGAGTGACTTAACATTTATTTTAGTAAATATGGCTCCTTATGTCCCTCCCAAACTTCATATAGATCAAAACACGTACGTGTTCCATGGCACTAGAAATGCGTACGCATTATAATGTGAGCACGTTATAATGCATACATGTTTTAGGTTCATGATTTTCTGAACATAATAAAACATAATGCGATAGTGTTATTGCAAAACAAGATCGTGTTTCATTCGTTTTCAGTTTTTTGTCCACTTTTTGGCCCCCCAACTTGGTTCACTTACCCAGTAATCATGGAAAAAGACACTAGTATCTAGTTGAATACATGGGACACCACTCAGAATGTCACAATACACTTGAAGCCTTTAAGGCTATAGAAAAAATACACACAATCGAGCATAGGTCATAGCCCCAAAAAAATGACAATCAAGACACAAGCATAAATTATATATAAGCAAATTAGATAACCATGATTGGAAGTAAGCCCGCAAGATAAATGCTACACATGAAGCACCCATTAGCATACTATAAAAATTGATATTATGCCACAATGTATACAACTATAAATAAGAATGAAAGTAGTATAAATTACAATGATAGAACCCAAATATAGAGAAATAAGAAAGGTATATGCCCCCAATAGCCTCAGTGAGGCTGGTAGAGAATAGTATGAAGCACCATAAATCATGTGATACCCTATAAGTATCCTTCATTCACTTCAAGAGTACCATGTGAACGTGCATGTGTGTATGGAATAATGATAAATCGTACTATGAATCAAAGTAACATGGTAAGAAATTTGCAACATAGAATAGTATAATCAAGCAAGAATACATCCAATCAAGATCTAAGCTAGTATTTTTGAATTTTTCAAATATCAAAATGTTTTTGAATTATTAGAATATGAAATTCAATGACTAGGATACAAGAACAAGGTTTCCCCTAGTATATATGTGCAAAGTGAGGTCCATGTAGGTAAGTGCACTCTCAACAGTCGTGTCTAAACATAGAATAAGAGTACAACATTGGGTAGTAAGGGGTGATAGTATGCCCCCAAATGTGAATGCCATGGTGATCTATCCAATGAGGATAGGGGGTGAGGGCCCACTATTTGTTATTGGAAAGGAGGTATGCATGTAAACATGATCAAAGATTCTATGGCCACGAGGAAGTACATGTGGAGAAAGAGACCATGAAGTGGGCCTAGATGTGGCATGGGTAGTGTGTGTCCTACATGGAGACTTCTCCCTATGAGGTGGATTGTGATACCGATGTATCTGTTGTGAGCGAGAAGTATAATCCACATGTGGAGGATATCTAGGTGTATGTGTAAAATTATCCCTAGGAATGGTAATATCTCTAGATTCCAGAGGAATATGTGTTAAATCTACGGGGCCATCATGAGGAGTTGTACAAGTATGTGCACAAGTGTTAGGAAGTAACTGTAAGTGTATTAGTGATAGGAGCCAATGAAAAAGGAGTCCGTGGTGGGATGCCTCAAATGGTGATAACATGACACTCATGTAAAAAACTTAAGGCATAAGTGAACTATGGGTGTCATTGCTTTAGAAGCCCTAAGCCAAGGGAGTCCTAAAACCATGTCACAATGTGTAGTTGTAGATCCAACAATGAAAGACATAGAGATAGTGAGGGGCCCAACAACAACGGGAAAAATGACATGCCCATGAGAAGTAGGTGATTTATGTTTCATCTAATATAATGGAACGCCAATAGATTGCAAGAAAGATATTCAACATGTATTGTGCTTGTAACTAAGTTGTACCATAACATTGTTAATAACATGATGACTAATATAAACATCAATGTGTACTCTATGCGATGAAAAAAAGGCATGTAAATCATCATATTTAAAAGAAATGATATGTTGAGGAAGATCAATAATATAATCAATAAATCCTAGAGGATGATATGTAGATGAAGGAGGAGGAACAACATGACAAGAATGATTTGAAGAGGTTTTAGGAACTGATTTTTCATGCCTAGGTAATGAAGCAATGAAGATTTTAAGCTTTCCATTGTCATTAACATATTTAGAAATAGAAGTAGTAGGTTCAGGAAACTCAATGTCATGATTGTCAATCGGATATTGGATTAAATGTATAATATCGAAACAACTGTTAGTAGAATCACCATTACATCTATAGTAATCAAAATGTGTATTTTCATCAAAGTTCTTGCCACGGGGCCTATTTAGGATATATCTCAAGAGGAGTTAGAAGAGAAATTAGATTGCTTTCTATGAGTTGAGGAAACAACATATGTGGTGGGCATGGAAATCTAGTAAAGTTGTGTCGTGTAGGTTGGGAGATAACATATTGATAATAGGCTTGGAATCACTAGGATTTATCTCAAAGGAAAATTTACTTGGGAACTTGTTAGTAGATTGATAAGAAATATTAGTACCATACTTAAGTTTTCCTAAAGAAAGTAACTTTATTTCACGATTTTTCACAATATGACATAGATGATCAAAAGAGTAAAAGAGCACACATTCTTGCAAAGGATGTAATATGATTTGAATAAAAATATTTTGAAATTCAGGTTCAGTCAAAATATCGTTAATTTTAGAAAGATTAGTCTTATAACGTAAAACATAGTCACTAAGATGTTCATTAGTTTTTTGCTTCATTTTGGCCATTTGTGCATATGATATTTTCGTTCCAATATTCATAGAAAAGTGAGATAGAAACATATTTTATAAATGAGTAAAATATCTAATAGATTGCAAAGACAAATCATAAAACCATCGCAAGGTATAGTCATGTAAGCAATTAGGAAACAACTAGGTCAATAGCGTGTCATCAATAACATAATCTAGGCATGCAACATGAAATGATCTAAGGTGCTCTTGGGGATCTCCATGGCCATCAAAGAGAGAAAACTTAGGTGAGGCAAAATTAGAGGGATGTGGATAAGAATATACCTCAGGTGTAAGAGGACTATGAAGAAGAAGTGAAAAATCAAGAGATGGAGAAGAAGAGGAAGAGGCCTATTGTAATTGGAGAATTTGAGCTTGTAAATCATGATAAAAAGAAATTAAAACATGGGTGTTTGAAGAAGTGCTAGGTTGGATATGGGAAATGATGGGGGAAGAAATATGGGTATTATGTGTAGAGATAGGAACATTAATGGTGGATGCCCCCACATTGGTGGGGTAGAGGAGAGTGGAATAGATGATGCGGGGAATATAGTCGGGATATCATTAGTCTCTGGAGGGGTGGATACATAGATCCTCTAGCATTCTCCATGGGTAGAAAATACCAAGATATCTAGGTTTCTAGGATGACCATCTAGGTATTCATTCAGGTCATTAAGATTTTCAGTGGTAAACTCATGAGAGGTGCTAGCCATGATAAAAAACAAATATATATGATAAAGGGATTGTGAGGACTCGGGTTCACCAAATGAATAAAAAAAATTTAAATCTTTATTAGAGGACTAAGATCAAATAGATATAACAATAACAAATAAGATCTACTATGCAAAAAGACAAACAAGTGTGTACAATAGTGAGATAAGAGTGACTTACCTTGTATTAAAAAATATGGGCTGATCTAGGCTATAAAGTGAGTGGAACAAGTTGGATCCACACTGAGTAAGATTTGTCTGGAAGAATGCAATCTAAAATTACTTCAGATAGAACTTCCCAAATGTGAACAGGAGTGCTCGGGCACTGGTGTTTGAACTGGACACTAGTGTCTTAGAAAATGCTCTACTTCTGATCTTTTCAAGTTCTAAACTTTTCTTCTTCCCTTCACTCTTTGTTTCATTTACTTCACTGTAGGGTTCCTATGTCACACTTGAACATGCAAAACAAACCCCATCTATCTGGACAAGGCTCAAATAAACATTAGATGAAAGAAATTACACATATGTTTGAGTGGGAACGACCTTGGTGGTCACCCTAATGTGATTGTCATTGAGAACTACACTACATTTTATACTCTAAATGGTTATCATGTATGTGTGTGATTAAATCGTGCCCTTGAAGCTAGGTTGCCCTTGTGCCAGTTGAATTAAGATAACAAGATACAAATACTATTCCTCTAAGATGAATGTGTGAGATGGGATTCAGAAATAACAATCCTATATAGTGAATAATATAGCTCAAATGTAGTCATTGAATGTTGCTCTTTTCCCAAGAAGTAGATAGTAAGTAATAACCCCAATTTCCCATTTCCTAACAATAGTAAGTCATATATTATATGATTCCTTTGTTTGAATTTCCTTATTAATAACCAAAAAGGTTGACCCAAAATGATAAAAGAGGATTTAGAAAAAGATAACAAATGATGCGAAATTTCAAATTTGAGAAAAGGCAGGAAAGGGACAAAAGCACCTAAAAGGGATAGTATCACGTGGGTGCTCCTGTCCTTGATGGGCGGTACTATCTGTGATGCTCAGATTATAAAATAGAAAATACATAGCAAGGTCACATGTTTTCTAATGTCCAAAAATAAAGTAATCATTCAAGAAAAGTAAATGATAAGAGTATGAAAAACATAAAGCAATGTAAAATCAAAACAAGTGTTGTTAATGTATACTTTTCTTACTTAGGAATCATACATATAATGACATACTTAGAGGCCTGATGTAAATATCAAGTGCGTGATTTTGTGTCTACAAGAGGATACATGAGATGAAGACCTACCAGGGAGTTAGACTAGTTAGAGGGGATAATTGGTCAATTTACCCCTAAGAGGTTTTACTTCTAGATCGTTCAGGGATCTGGAAGATAACACAAACACCACTAGTGGCTTCGATGAGTAGGGTTTCTATGTGATGTTTTCATGTAATGTGATGTGGGATGAAACACTTTCCATTTTTCATTGGTAGGGGAGAGTGGAACGTCACTCTAAAGGACATGTACCACATTACAAGTCTCTTAGTAATAGGGAGAGAGGTGACAACTACAAGGTTTGTGTAGACACAAGATTAGGAAACACATTTCAGATATGCATATATTCCTAATAGGGGTTAAAAACATGGGGTTAGGTTGGTGGGGTTGAGGGATTCTTAGATCCATAAATTTCATAAGGATATTATCAACATCTTGTCCTTGTGCCTATTTTGAGATAAGCTGACAAATTATCTACTTTACTATTGCATTCCCAATATTAGAGGGATTGAGAAACATAGGTGTCAGTTTAATAGGGGTTTCAGACATGTTGTGCACCCAAAAATATCTATATAGAATAATAAGGTTAGGAGGGAAGTAACTGATCTACCGAAATTTTGTGACGAGTTGAGAATATGAGAACTTCAAGACGTATGCTCAGACAATACTAATAGAAACATACATGGAGATTAAAGCACAATGGTTGGGGAACATGCCCCCCTTAAGAGATGATCCATGGAAAACTGTGACATTAACAAAAACTTATTTAATTTTTGAGCCATATATAATGATGAGGAGATATTGGGTTTGATAGGAGCTTTGTTGATGGCTTTTTTCCTAGTGGGCCAGGTCAAGGAAAATTTGGGATACATAGAAGTACACCTAATCAGTTGGGTGCCACAATAATTTGGATGACCCTTGGAAATAAATATTTCACAAATACCAGTGGTTTACTGAGGTACGTGTAAGTGATTGGATTCTCGATTATGCATGTTGTAGTGGATACCTTTGACACTAGAGGTTCCTATTGCTGTAGATATAGGATGTGTGACACAACCTCATGGAAGAGGTCGAGGGAGACAGGGAGAAATACCCTTGTCATAACCACTGACATTAACACAACCACAACATGTAGTGGTGTTGGTTGTGGGACATGGATAAGAACAAGGACATGTACAAGTTGCATAAGCACAACCAGCTGGTGAGGGTCTTAGTGGAGATGAGAGAAGATAGGGATATGAGGAGGAGGATGAGGATCATGAAACCTTTGAGGTAGGTTCATATCTATAGTGATAGGTAGGTGATCTAAGTAGGTCCATTTTTGAATTATTTGTTTCACATTTCGCTTTATTTTGCTACTATATTTAGCATGTTTCTTAGTTGTAGTGTTACATTTTATTGTGGATGTTTTATAATTCTTTCACATGTGCATGTGTGTGTAGAGATTACTTCTGAGTGGAGGAAACCAATGCGTCATAATTTGATGGAAATACTTACATTGGCCATAGAGAGTGTGCATGATCAATTGGGTGTTGACCTTGAACTTTGATTGAGTGCATGGTGCCATACTAACATGTTGGCCCTAACACACTAAGGAGTGCATCTTCTGATTTCACAGATGGAATAAATTATAGAGCTGTAGGCCTATCTATAAGGGCTATGTGGGATGTTGTGCTACCAATCAAACACTAATGAAATCAGTTCTAGAAGGAGAATGTTGGCTCATGTGACATCCAAGGTTAGTCCAAACAGGACTAGGCACAATAGAAAGTCGAGGAGCCCCCACCACTCTATAACTAGATATCAAAAACATAGGACTAGGATCCCTCCTCACCACTCTAGGGCGGGTTGCAACATTGATTTATTTTTTAGTTGGCTTATCGATACATATTGTACATGGAGGTACTTACATGCCCCATTTTTTTACATTTTTAGTTTTTCGGCCCACAATTTCCCTCTCATTGTGAATGTGATGATATTGTATTAAAAATATCATTATGGAATACACACACACACATATAATATAATTTTTGACGTGCATGATTGTGGGCTACTATGTGAATATTTTCTTGTTTATATTTTTTGTATATACAATTTGATGGTGAAAAATTGCATAGATGTATTTGCAGATACTCAAAATTTTAATTCACACTTTGGCAACCCTTGATTTGACTATGCACTCTTGTTATGAAAAATGTCACTTCTCCATCCTCACTTATCACTATGATATCTATTGTTTATATTGTTTATCCTTACACATTGAAATGTCTATAAACTCCGAGAATACAATGCAAAAAATCTATAAAGAAACATCAATTCACCAACTCCAAACTTCATCTGGCATGTTCCCTACTCCTAGACATGACCATGCACAATATTGTCAGAGTTATACCATACGGTCTTGACATATTTGTATGGTATTGGATCTTCATGTATTCCAATTGCACATTCAAATTCAAATATATTTTTGATTCTTATACTTCATATAGGTCAACCTTTCTTAGAAAAATCATCTATGGAAGCCTATATAA
Source organism: Taxus chinensis (assembly GCA_019776745.2). Classification (NCBI taxonomy): domain Eukaryota; kingdom Viridiplantae; phylum Streptophyta; class Pinopsida; order Cupressales; family Taxaceae; genus Taxus; species Taxus chinensis. Next base: position 664,062,604 of record CM034154.1, read on the forward strand.
TCAAATAAACACTATCTCATTTTCTAACCTAGAACTCCTAAGGTAATTCATTAGAGCACTCACTTCATACACTTGAAAAATACATCCAATCTCCCCAAATATTAGAAGTTCACATCTATAGTAATTAGGGCAGCACCCACATTAGGTTTGAAGCTACACACCAGGTCAAGACAACCACCTTTCTCATCTACAAACATCAAATCATCCTCTCTCCAAGTGTTTTTAGCAAGAGCTACCTCAAAGCAAGCATGATAAAAACAAGTTCCAAATTTGATTGATCTATCTAGATATCAGATGCTAGGTGGAGAATGACATGCGATTTGAGGCCTATTTAGAGTATTGTCAATGTCAATGGTGCACAAGGGTTTCCAAACTAACCTATATGTGGTTTTGGCCTTCTTGGTAGATGGGGCAGGAGTTGTGTCCACTAAGGCGGCTACAATATCAAACTTGGGGGTAAATATTTGGGACGAGGTTTTCCTTTTCTTGCTATCAATGAATGGCTGGACCCAACTAAAAGTGGTATTGGAAGGAGGAGGAGAAAGTGGACCTAATGTGAGAGAACTCATTGAACCCAGGGTCTGTGCAGCTGATACTTCCATAATAGACGTTCTAATGCTAGAAACATACATCTCCATGGTAGGAGTCTCTGGAGTGCTTGCTGTTTTTTCCTTTGATCTCACATAATATTGCTTGTCTACTCCCTCATCTTCCTTTTCAGTTCTTACCCCTTCTTGATTACTTTCTTCTTCTTCTTCTCAACCTTTTGATTCTTTCCCTTCTTTTGAGAGGTCAATGATTTGTTTAACCATCATGGTTGCCTCTGTCTTCTTGGGAGAAAGGGTGTGAGTGTCTTCTTCTTTAAATAATTATTCTTCCTTCTCATCCTTTTTAGACTTTCCTTTCTTGGCATACACCAAAGTTGAAGATTCAAGGGGAGAAGGAGCTGATTGAGTGTGTGCCTCAGGTGTTGAAACAAGAGATTCTTTGTTAGATGTATAAACTTCTTGAGAAGGAGACCACAATATTCCTACTTTATAAATTTTCATTTTCCTATCAAACCAAACCTTGGTTCTGACTAAGACTGGGTTGATGATTTCTTGCAAGTTATCTTTCTCTTTCTTGAACCAGTCAATAGTGTCAAGAGGAGTATGCCTTATAGTTTTCTTATACTCAAAAGATTGCAGGTATTCATCATCATCCTTCAAGTCCTCTAGTACCTTGTAGATACCAAAATATTTAATCTATTGTAAGGAGAGCCAACCATAGTACCTTCTTCTGGCCTCATAATCATTTGAGAAATCTGCCCAATGGTATTTTACATCAGGGAGGTGGTAAAAGGACATTATGAAATTATTGGCGATGAAGCCCTTGAGATCAAAGAAGGTTATTTTCTGAAAGAAATGAAAGTTGAATGCAACAACTGTCCTCTCAACATTTTGAGCATCCAGTGAAGTATTGTAGGTATAATTTCCCAAAGTGATTGGGGATTGAACACCAACTATATTTTTGTCCTTACATGTTCTGTGTAACTTATCAAGCTGCATGCAAATCTCAACCAGAACAATTTTGTCATAGCAGAACATTGGGAGCTTAAAGGAGGCCCCTTCAAAACATGCCAACATGATATAGGAGAACTTCCTAAACTGAATGTAGTAGCTTCCATAGGTTGAAATCAGTTGTTTGGCCTCATTAGAAAACCTTTTAGCTGTATTGCCTTCTAGAAGCCTGATAATTTACATAGTGACGACATCATTAACTCTCCTAAAATGGTGATTACTGTTCTTCAGAGTTAATTTTGAATAATATTCATATACTGGGGAATTATTTTTGCTGTCTTCTAGGGAGAGACCTAACCATTCTCTATATGGTCTAATAATATAGATAAAATAGGAGGTCATGTAGAAGGACTTGTGTCCTTTACACATTGGCCAATTAATCACTTAGATTGTTACAACTGATTTCTCCCTAATTCAAATTCTGTTTTCCTTCACACATGATATTTATATATGGGCACATCCAAAAGTGGAACTCAACTGCTTGTAAGGAAGCCCCATTATCTTAGCTAAGAGGGTGACGATGTCAGAAATTTCTTCCTTGAAATCACTTATGTACATAGCTTTAGGAAATCTAGAAGCTCGTTTCTTTGGGGCTTTGAACCAGGACTTGGTGACCATGTGCTTTTTACTTGTTAGGTTCTTGATCAAACAACTGCTAGGATTGTGTCATAGTGAGGACATTTGAATCTTCAAACATTGGAATTCCAAGGGCAACATTGATACATCCTACATCTAGTTTGGAAATCACCTAGCCCTAGGGATCTATGATTTATTTTTGTGTCAGGGTAAAAATGGGAACCATAGGCTAGAAATGTATTTGCACATTGAACTGAGATTGGGAATCCTCTGGCGTATGATATCCCAAAATCCTTGATGAGTTGAGCCATATGCAAAAGATTAACATCATTAATTTGTTCCTAGAAGTCACTAAAATCTAGGTGTTGCATGTCAGTGTCCCCTATGTTGGGTATAGAGGTTTCCAGGGAGGAAATATGTTTGTGTCCCTTTGAAATGGATCTTCATGATAACAGGTAAATTGTGATAGTGATTCGAGTGGAAGAACAATTTTTCTAAAAACAATAATGTGGTAGGGCACAAATTTGATCAACTCATAATTATCACGGAGGGATATGAAAACTCTTGCCTTGATCAATGGATGGATGGAAACTTTCCTCTAGGATATAATGCACCTCAAACTTTTGAAAGTGGCTAAGGTAGGCTGGTGATACGGCTAGAAATGCTTTAAAATGAAACATGCAAAATCTGGATTATAGTAAAAATGATTATCCCTCCTCATTTTATAATATCCCATTTGGAGAAGGTCGGTGGGAGGTATAAAAATGAAGGCATTAATGGTTTGTGGGAAATAGAGCACTCAAAAATCTAAGGATATGGATATGATGAAGAAATGAAGCACAAGAGGCTTGAAATTGCATGGGACACTTGGGACACAAAGAGCCAAAGTTTCCACAACACAAAAGACAATGGATTTCATATGGTAAATGCGGGTTTGCAGGGAATTGAGGGTCAGGCCGCACTTGGGACATTAGGAATAAAATAAGCCCGAGATCTCCGCACTGCATGGAAAAAAGGGTAACTCAGGCGAGGAAATGCATAGACGGTCTATGGGACACCAAGAAAAAGTTCTCTGCCGACCCAAAAAATCTGTAACACAAAAGGGACTTAAAAAAATTTGGGCGATATGTTGTGGGTCAGTAAGGCTTTGTGGGTCCTGCGGGGGTGTGGGGAACTAGCGGTCAGAAAGCAAAAGGGCCGCAAATTCCTATAAAGGTGGATACCCCAAAAACAAAAGAAGACTAGTTTCTTGCGGGCAAAGAGGGGAAGTGAGGAACAAGGATCCCAGAGGGCCATGTGACATGTGGGACATCAGAACCTAAAACACCCTTAATACAAAGTGAAGGTCCAAAAAAATAAAAAAAATTGAATAAATAATAACTGTTGGGGACTTTTATTTCCTTCATATTTCAAAAAGGCAAACAAAGACCATCAAAGAAATGACTCACTCAATATTTTTAGAAATTTGGGGAAAAAATATACACATTTTTGGGTAAGTGACAACAACAACAGGTGATAATTTTAATCCATGCAAATGGATCAAAGAAAATCTGTACGATGCACTTTATGAGTCATTATTCAACTTATTTTTTGAGGGAATTGTATGAGTGGTTAACATCGTATGTGTATAATAGAGTAAATAGGATTAGATGGAAGTAGATACGAAGTCAGATTAAGTATCAAGTGTCTGGTTGAATTAGATGAGCTATGGATGCAAGTAGTAGACCATTGGTGGAAATACATGATGAACAACTATATTTTGGAATACACGATCTCTACGTATTTACACCTAGAGGAAGTCGAGTTTCAATTTCATCGAGATCCCATATGATCATATTGACACACACTTCCACTTGATACTAAGATATTCATGATGGAAATCAAACTTGAGAACCTACCTATGCTAGCTAAAACCCCGCTGTGCACAAGGACAAGGAAAGGGGTTGGGAAGGATTGCATTGGGCTAGATGGAAACAATGGATAGATAAGAAATAATACATAAATATAATGATGCACGAGAAAAGGCAATTGAAGAAACATTGAGAAAAAGAGGAATAATGCTAGGTGGTCATGTTTAGAACCTTTTAAGAAGTGAGGGGGCCATAGGACTATGTACTTATGATATTAGGAAAAAAAAATAGAAGGAACGTCTCATCATTTGAGGAAAGTGAGTCTAGTGAAGAATTAGAAATCTTTGGCACACATATGGACCACATGAAACCTTAGCCCTTGCACAGGCTACTCAAGACTTGGAAGTTCATAAAGAGTGTTATCATAGTGACAATGAGAAACATGAGGTAGATCCAGGATCACCATGTCGGGAAGGTGATATTGGTAGGATTGTGTTAGTATTTGATCACGAAGCACAAAAGATAAAAGCAGTGCACATAACAACAACTAGTTATGCTCAACAAGATTTGACAGTCGGTCAAAAAAATTTGTTTGGAAGTAATCCTGTAAGAACAACATCATGACAGAGTGTTGGCGTGATAATTTATGGAACTATAGGATGGATATCAGGGTAGAGTGTGAGTGCGCTGATTAGTTCTATCAATGCCATGCATATTATCTCTTCTACTAGCATGAGGCTCTGGCCTCCCCCAAGTGGAGGTAATATTAGTGGAGGTTCAGGCTTAAGATCTGGTCATAATATAGGAAAATGAAATTTACCACCATTTTTATGAGATATCACTTAATCTACTTGAGTACCGAAGATTTGAGGATGCAATAAAGCATGTGAAAAAGTGCGAGATTCTATGGAGAGCCAAGGGGATCACTGCCTCATAAATGAAGGCAAGTCAATTCACGACTATGTTACAGGGCTGGACATATAGCTGGTATAGGAAATATTATCCACATCAAATTGCAGTGGATTATAACACTTTACACAATTCCTTTTTATCATATTTCCACATCCCCAAGTTTGAGCAGCAAAGCATCATCACACTGAAGGATATCAAGCAAGGAATCTCTGAAAGTGTCCAGGAATATGATGTGTGGTTCAAAACATATCATCAAAGCTATCATATGTATATACACCAAGGCCATCACGTGTAGTGGTTTGTAGGTGGTATACTGACACCTTTCAAGAGGGCACTATCATGTAAGAAATCCATTTATATGCATGAGGCCATGGGAAAATCCTTGCGTATATATGTAGTTAGTAGTCTGGATACTGGGGTGAGCCCATTTTTAAAAAACACATATACCAATACATGGCCACACAGTTGGAGAAACTATATGCTGGGCTCAACACATGACACATGCAAGATAATCTGGTGTGCATATTGTGAAGTGGAATGGTATACACAAAATAATTGTCAGTGTAAGAATGTTTGCACACTATTGTCATCTTGTGAGATATGCCACAAATACCAAGATATCTGGGACTTACCCACTCTTTCAATAAATGATAAAAAAGAATGTATTAAGGTTATTGTAATCTTTTCAATACACATATGCACGATATGGCTTAATGAAATTTAATTAACCACATCCATGAAGCCTATGAGACGGGGTTATGTCAGGAAAGTACAAAGAATAATTCACAAGTGCACAATAGTAAGAACCATGGTTCCAACTAGAACATAAAATGGAGGATATCGAGGAGGATACCATGGTAGAGGACATGATGGTCATAAAGGAATATTTAATAGAGGAACTTGCAATACATGTGGTTCTCTTGATCAGTATCAGTGTGAGTGCCTGAAGAATCTATCTTTCACATACTATGGGAAAGGACATAAGGTTGAAGAATTGTATATATATATATATATATATATATATATATATATATATATATATATGTGCATATGAACAAGACTAAGAATAGGAAAGACAAAACAATGATATAGGTGGAACTCTCCAGACAGGGGGCAATGAAAGCCCAAGGAATTAGTAGTGGCTAAGAAAGAGCATTTATTAGTAACCACACATGCATAGGATTCACACGCGCTGGGAGTAGATGAAGCCCAAACCACTCATTATGTGTGAGGAAATTGGATAACCAAGTAATTAGATTGATGTAGGATAGTAGAAATAAGTTCTCCAGGAAGCCATGAGTCTGATCAAGGATCTATAGGGGAAATGTTGTGTTTAAAATACCAAACATGAAATAAGGAGCACACAAATAAAACTGAGGTACTCAATAAGGAATTTGATGAACTCAAGCAATTGTGTTAAGATGTTTTAGACAAGATAATATTATACCTTTTCTTGGAGAATGGTTACGCAAAAAGGTTTTGAACATGGATCAAGACATGGATAAGTAGACAATTCATGCAAACCTGTCACCTCATAACCACAAGTATGATAAGGAAATCACTTTGGATGCAATTATCATGGTTGGTTAGTAAGTAACACCCTAATATACATAAGAATGAAGGTAAATGTTATTACATTGGATTCCTGGAATAGGATTGGAAGGCCACCACTACAACGCTCCCTATAGTGTGATGTATATGGTAAATAAGACAAGGGAATTTCCCATTGGAGTTTTGAAGGATGCCATCATCACTATATAAGGGGAAAACTTTAAGGGTGATTTTGAGGTGTTAGAAATAGCAGAGGAAAATAATTTCTGTGTACATGAATTTGTTAGCAAATGCAAAAATAATTATAACTAACACCTAGTAGTCCTAAAACAAAGCCTAAATAAAAATCAATGCACCATCATGCTTAGAGCTTAAACAAGACTAATCTACCAACATCCTTACATTAGAACATGAATAAATATTCAAACTAACACGTTAATCCATTAATCTCTATCTCTATTGAATGCTAATCAAATGAAATGAACCTATTTTAGATCCTTAGCAATCAAAGGTTTGATTGTATGTTTGAATCCCAAGGTTTTCTAAGAATGGAGTCTTGCCAAATCATGACTACAAGACCGATTTTACATATCTCCATATGAATTAAAAAATTGGGTGGATGAATACAAGAAATGGAGAAGGTAAGCTCTTCTAATGGAAGAATGCTCAAAGATGATAAATGAATATAGTGTATGCTCTATGCTCATTTAGGAATTTAGGTGTAAATGTAAAGGTAGGAGGAGGGCTCTTTATATAGCAACAATGAATAGAAGAATCTCTACATCCCTCTTCATGTGAGATAAATGGAGAGGTTGGGTTAGTTTGTGGATAAGGGAGGTTTAGAAAGGGTTGAGTCCACCTTAGGAGAGTTTAGCTTGTCCTTTAGTGACCCATGAGGTTTGAGGGGATTTATTAATTAACCAAAGAGATTAATTAATAGGGTGTGCAAGCTTATATAAGCTTTTTAGAGGAATAATTAGGCATGCTTTAGACTATGAGAAATATTTAATCAAATAAATGCTGATTTATTCATTTAATGCAAAAGGAAACTAATCAATTAATAATAATTAATTAGTCTAGATAGAAAGGGGGATTAATTAACGGAAGGTCGTTAATTGGTGTATTTGCTGGATAAAAGAGTTAAATAACTAGCGTAATGTAGCTAATTAACGGTGATAGAAGAGGAAATGTGTTATATTGATGATACACCATCTATTTGCGGGAAAGATGATAATTAGTGCAATTTAAGTATTTAAATTTCTTGGGTTAAATTATAGGTGGTCTACAATTTCCACGCACTACTTAGTTGACCTTGATGCTATAAAAATAATGTGGATATGTGCTTTAATAAGTGCTATGTTAGTTTTGAGAATGATGAAGATCACATAGTCATTCCAATAGATGGTATTTGGATCATGCCTTACAAAAAACCTGTGAGAAATGAGGATTTTAATCATATCTATACACAGATGGTGAACGATATAGAAAGAACCAAGCCTATGAAGGAAGGGGGTACTCAAATGGGGAGACACACACTTGGTAAGTGAAACTACCAACGTTGTATGTGATTATTGGGAACATGGAACTTATGAAATGGTTGGGCGTGAGTGTCACAGATCAGTAACCAGGGTGAACAGGCCATAGACAATAAATTAGTTAGGAAGAACTATAATTTCGATGTGCACAAGAGAGGAAAAGACTGAAACCTTCTTACGTGCTATGGAAGAAAATATGTGTAATGAGTATGATATAAGGAATATGATAGTATACACCCTAAGAGGTGTGATAATGTGATGGTGGACCACACATGTAGGGATAATGTTTTGGGATGACACGAAATCGGGGTTACATTATCAACTAGGTTTTTAAAGAGTAATCTCCCCTCTAAGTCATCATCCTATGATGAGAAGTCATCCCCACTGGATCACATACATGATTGCAAGAGGAATTAACTTGAAGGCCTCAACGTGTTACTTACATCCCTATGGGCTTACAAGTTCTATTCAACCTTGTGTAGATGAGTGCGCGTGTGGTATATACACACTGAGTTGAAACAAGAAACTGAAAAATGACAGAGATTGACATAAAGTATTACCTATTACCTTTAATTATATTTCATCCAATCCTCCTATACATGAGGTTTTGTAGTTGATGAAGTGAATCACGTTGGGGGATAATGCAAATAAAAAAATATATTATAACTTAGTTGTATGGTAAGACTCTTTCGGAAGAGTGCACGAATGAACGTGCATGGTTGGAATCTAAAAAGGAGAAAGGAAAGCTTGCATACTTGATTGACAATGAAGAGGTTGAAGACTTAAACGTGGAGCACACAAAGGGAGAGAGAGAGAGGTATTAAATAACTCAGATGATTTGGAACACACAAATGATTTTCACTTGAAGAGCAAGAAGGTGAATATTGGAACAAATGATGCACCAAAAGAGGTAGTTATTGGGGATTATTAGCCAGAGGCTGAAGTTGAAAAGATGATTGAATTATTGCATGACTTCTTGAATATTTTCCCTAGGGGCTACCATGAGCTAAAGGGTGTTCATCCTTTTTAGGGGAAATGAGGATCAAGTTAAGAGATGACGCGTGACAAGTTCGCAAGCGACCATACATGATGAATCCAAATTTGTGCATCAAGGTGAAAGATGAAATTGACAAGATGCTACAAGATGGAATAATTGAGCCCATTGAATAATCTGAATGGATTAGCCCCATGGTAATTAGTCTAAATAAGTATGGAAGGATCCATATTTGTGTGTATTATAGGGTTTTAAATGCTTCTTGTGTTATTAATCCATTTTCCACACCTTTTACTGAAGGAATTATTGAAGGTGTGGAAAGGCTTGAGATATATTTTTCACAGATAGTTTCTCTAGATACCATCAAGTTCAGATTTCATGTGAGGATCAAGCTAAGAAAACCTTTTCCAAAAAATGGGGTTATTTTGCATACATAGTTATGCCATTTAGAGTGAAGAATGCACTAGTAGTATTTTCACACATTATTCTACAAGCCTTTTAGGATTTCATCCATAAATTTATTCAAGTATATCTGGATGATTGAACTTTGTATGACTTGATTAAGGATCAATGTGACTGTTTGTGCCTAATGTTCAAGAGATGTAGGTAACTCATTATATCCTTGAACATCAAAAAGTGCATCTTTGCTACACCATTTTAAACTTTTTTAGGGCATATAATTTTTAAAGAAGGTCTTCTAGTTAATCCATCAAAGATAGTAGTTATACTGGGGTTGGAAGAGCTGAATAACCAAAGTGAGACGAGCGGATTTCGTGGGCATACATGTTATTACAAAAAAGTCATCAAGGGTTATTCCAAGACATTTGCACCACTGGAAGAAATCTTGAAGGCTAAGGGAAAATTTATTGGAAATATGCACAATAATAGACATTTGAGAAAATGAAATAAATATTAACAATTCTGCCTATCTTACGGTTCCCCTCATGGAATTTAATATTTTCCATGCTCATGTGGATGCATCAGGAACTGCGATTAGAGAAATTCTAAGCCATCATGGAAAAGGAAACATTGATCATCCCATCAACTTTGCGAGAAGGAAGTTAACACATGTCGAGCATAATTATACAACTATAAAGCATGAAGCTACAATTTCAGGCAGTATTTTCTAGCAACTCCGTTCATATTTTATACTGACCATATGGCCTTCAAATATTTTATAAATAAACTAGTGTTGCAAGGTCACATTTGTAGATGGATCCTCTTATTCTAATAGTTTGAATTCTCTGTGATAGTGAAACCTAGCTAGAGTAATTTAGTACATGACCATTTGTCTCACATCAAATTTGGCGCGGATACAAAAAGTATAAAAGATACAATGCCAAATGCACAATTATTCAGGTTACAATGCACACTTACTGATTTGGAGGACATTACAATATTATTTTGGATAAGTATTGTGCCACATGGGATAAAGAATATGGAAAATAAGCAGTTAGATATACGCCCTGCATCCTATCGGTTAGTAGGTGGAGATGTTTATGAAATGGGTAGAGATGAAGTGTTGTGAAAATGTGTTTTGGAACATAAACATGAGGCAATTATGGCTGAAATGCATGGTGGGATTGCAGGAGGTCATTATGATAGAGAGGCAACCATGCGCAAGATAATCCTCATAGGACTATAGTGGGAAACATTGTATAAGGATAATAAGTAATTTGTCAAGGCATGCAACCATTGTCAAAGGATCGATAAGCCAGGACAAAGGGATGAGATGCCATTAGGACCTATATCATTAGTAGAATATTTTGAAAAGTGGACCATAGATTTTGTTTGGCTAAATACGCCAACTAAGATAAAAACAAGTTCATGGTACATTATTACTTGTATAGATTATTTGAAAAGATGTGTAGAATCTGCACTAACCAAATACTGTACCACCACTACACCTATGCATTTTCTATGGGATAATATCATAAGAAGATATGGCTTCCCATTGAGCCTTATAAGCGATCGGTGTAATCAATTTCTTAATGAGACAAAAAATATATTGTTAGCCAATTTTATGGTGGCCCATCATAAGATAACTCCATATCACCCATAAGCCAATAACACATCATAAGCCTTTAACAAGATATTGAGCCAAACTTTGACTAAGATTCGTAATGTGGGAAGAAATGACTAGGATGAAAAATTTTCAGTTGTACTTTGGGCATACCTAACCTCATATAAGAGGTTAAATAAAACCACACCATTTCATTTGGTGTTTGGCACATAATCTGTCCTACCTATTGAATTTGTATTTCATTCATTATGCATTGTGCACATAGGAGGACTCATAGACGAGAAATCATTGGACACATGCATTGAATGGTTGATGAAATTAGATGAAATATATGTAATTACACAATGGAGCTAGAAGACGGAGAAGGTAAGACAAAAAGATTGGCATGACAGGAACATTAAGATCTATTATTGCCAAATCACTACACCCCTCGAATGGACTGAAGTGAACATGACATTTGGTGTGATTGGGAAACATGGGATCACCTCTCAAGCTATGGGACTTGGGATTGAGGTGAAACTTTGGGGAAGGCTGGATTCCTCTTCCTAAACTAAGCACTACACTACTCCTAATGCAATAAAAATGGTTAACTAGACCTATGATAACATTTCAAGGGATTAGGGAGAGAGATTTGCAAGGAAATAAAACCAATACTAGAAGTGGTGATGCACCATGAAAGGGTGTTTCTAGAAAATTTCTAGCTTTCTGATGAAGAGAGATGATCATGAGGAAGAATGAACATGCATCACAAACCCAATTTCCATATAGTACTTCACTCCTCGATAAGCACAATGACCTCCAAAACTTGCAAAAGAAACCATGGTTGCACAGTTCACCTGTAAATATGAGAGAGGAAAATAGAATTAACAAAATCATGAAAGGACATATAATTGATCACAAAGCATAATTCTTATTACTTCAAGCACTTGCACAGTGCATCAGTACATCCACCGAAAAAGACATAGGTTTCCATTACAATTCGAGAAGAAAGGCTTAAGAGCCTACAAATTCACAACGTTTTAGCTTGTGAAGAGAGGGGAAGATTTGAAAGTGTCTAACTTTAGAATAAACATCCCATTACATTTATAAAAAATATATGAGTGGTGAGAGAAAGAAGGAGAAAATCCTAGAATCTAGGCTAAAATGTAGGAAATAATTTATCACTACTGTTGGCCATGTTTTCCCCATTAATTACACCTTCACCTTTTGAGGCACCACTCAAGGGACAAGGGAAACCTGAAATTTTGGAAAGAAAATCCTCTCAAAATCCATACTTTGATAGCTCTATGGCTTAGCTCTCTTTTTCCTGATTCCAACAACTACACTTTTGTAAAAAACTGACAACTGGGGAGGAAGTTATGTCTTCCTGAGTGAAAGTCACTCGTTTTGAGTGTCTTGACATTGTACTTAGTTCTCTAAAAGATGCTTGCATAAATTCAAATGTTAATTTTTTTCCTCCATTTAATAAAAAATAATATTTAAATATATTTTCTTGCAGCACCTTGTGCCCTTGATGAAACCCCCTTGGATTATTTCTGGCATGTAGGAGAGCTTTTAGAAGGTTTTTGAAAATGGTTCACCATAACGTGTGCCGACCCATTATTGGCTCAGTTGGCTCTTTGTCTTCATCATATGAAGAGTTTAAGATTACCCTCTAAGTATCACACGGTGAGCTAACCTACCTTCTACTGAGCCCACATGGCTCACTTTGTGAGCTATATGCCTCTGTCGACAACCATCTGACACATCCATCTTCCTTGCATTGAGACCACCAAATTCAACATGGCTCGCTTAGTCGAGCTCTTGACACACGCACATCAATCACTACTCACGCTGAGATATGTATCCATCTGATGACATGTTTCCATTATCGATTTGCCTGCCAAGTGACTCGGCTCCATGTTTTAACATATAGCATTGGGGCTTTCACATTTAACTCGAAAACCGTTTATATGTTTAAACTACCATGCCAAACCATGATGGACCACTTGGTGACCTCCACATGTTTCTGAACGGCCTTGATGTATTGCTGGTGAGTTCTGCTAATGGATGACTCAGACTCATTGTTCAATACTCTGCCCCATCATGTCACTGGTCAACTTGGCATTAGACTCACTCTTCAACATCCACCTCCACTTAACTCAACGAGTTACTCATTTTTTCTGCAACAAGTTCTTATTTTGGTGCCATATTAATACATTAACTGGCTCAACATTCTCCTTACGTGACATCTAGTGAGATAATTAATGGTGCCACTGAGCCCTTCAAAGATCAATTTCCCAACATAGCTAGGCATACCCATCGAGCCAAGGCATGTGATTTCCTCCACAACTAACACTCCATCCTTCCAGCTCAACCTTCAATGTGCCAACTCAATGGATGTTTTGAATATTGTGATGGGAGTGTATGCTTTGGGGTTTCAAAACTATCTACTTTGGAGTTCCCAAGCACTTAATTTCAGAGATGAATCATTGCTCAAACCCAAATTAAACCCCTAAAAATAATCACCTTCGAATTCCCAAGCCACCCTCTTCCAAATCCCAAAAATGGACGAGCCCAAATGTTGTCAAGACATCTCCAATTAGTGCCCTAACTCAGCCGATTCTCTATATGTTAGCTTGATCACAAGTAATTCCTTCACCTACTCAGTGGCTCCTAAGCTTGTCATGGCTGCACTGTTGAGTAATTCTTCAAACCTAGTTTCACATTATTTTCTTGACTTGTTCCTTGGTCCATTCCAAGTTCCCAAACTCTTCCAAAGCTATCCCGACGATTACTTCCGAGTTACATGCCAAGTTATGCATTGCCAAGCCACATGAATCTTCAAGAACGAAACTCAACTTGAGATTTTTCACAGACATTTTAATTCATGTTGTATGCATCTCCTTTGAGCTCTTCTCTAACAATTAGCTAACTCGTTGACTTTGCGAGCTCAATCCCTCACACCAAGGTGTCTTCGATGACTTTCCTGAACTTCAAATTTGACATGGCCAACTTGGTGACTGCCAACCACTTCAGATTCAGAATCTAAACACCTTCCATCATGCAAAACTGGATCACAATTCTTTGATGTGTCACAGACCCTCGAAATCTTGAAAATATGAAACTCCAAATTTCAGAGTTTCGGGTTTTCAAGCTTCAGGGTTTCCTAAAATTTTTTTGACTCACCTGATGTAAGTTTTGAATGAAAACATTCTGAAAGCTTAAAAACAAGAAAATTCCAAAACAATGACTTTGGGCTATTTCATTCCATTCCAAAATGAGCTCGACTTACAATGTCCAAGCACTTAGTCTGAACAACTCACTTTTCATTTCGATTTAAATGCATTGAGCACCTAAACTTGCTCGCATCTAATGTTGCCCGAGATCCTCTTAGATACTTTGGCTTAGGCTCCACATTATTTATACATATCTCGCATCCATCATGTAAACCTTGATCCAATTTGATTCTAATTTGATTCACTTAGAACCTTTTGATGCTTCACCGCAAGATTTCTAGAACTAAGCTCATCTTGAGCTATTTTACAGACATTTTAACTGTTAACCCCTGATGAGCTCTATCTCCAACTGAGTTTGATCACATTGAGCCTCTAACATAGCTCCATTGAGTGCCTCCCATCATGTAAGTGCCAAATCAGCTCGACCCGAGCTTTCCTTTCTATTCTATCTCTTCGTGGGCTTCAATATTTCCTAGAATTGTGGCCTCCCATAATACTTCACTGCCATAACCAGATATGTGGCTTAATTTTTGCTCCTGGTGATCTATTGCTTCAGGTTCTATGTTATTTCCAAAGATTCCATTCAAATTACCGATCTCCTTGGCATATTCTCCTGAAATGTTCTGTGTTCTTAGCATACTTGGCTTGTCCAAGGTTGTTTTTAGCTCAAACTTTAGTGAAGTTCATGGCTCCTCTAGTGAGCTCAAACTAGACATCCCCATTCGAGCTGCGAGCTTGGCTTTATTATCTCTGTGGCCTGATTGTGCCATCCTACATCACTATGAGCATAATTTTTATTCCCTCACAAAAGTCGAGATCATTTTTTGTGAGTTTGGCTCATCCTCTATAAGCTCGACCGGAACCAATATACTTCACAGTCATGGCTTTTCGAACACTGTGTGAGCTAGTTGAAAATGAACTCAATTTTTCCATGCTAACTCAACCTGAGCCATTTGATCATGACAACCCTAACTCATTGCATGCCTCCACAAGATCCTTCTATGCAAATCAGTGCTAGTAACCTCAACCAATGAACAAGCTATAGTTATCTCCTTCTGCTAATTGTGACTTGAGCGAGCCTGGTGAGTTTGATCTTGACTCCTCCTTCTCCATGACTCGACTTCAACCAACTCTGTTTGATTCTCATGTACCAGGTTCTTTGACTGAGTTGTATATCTACCTCATTAATCCAAAATTTATGTCAACATTGAGAAATTTTCCTAACTCAAGTTAAGACTCGCCTCACGAATGCCGCTACTATAGGCTTGCTTCAAACTCCAAATCAAGTCATCTTGAATTTACAAGCTACCTGTGGTGTTGAGTAGTCTGGCTTTAATTCATCTCACATTATTCAACATAATTTTTTCCTTGTATCTTTCATTTGGCTCAACCATCAACTTCCTAAGTTACTTAAAGAGCTCGATCTACAACACATGCATCTTACCTCACTCTTCACCATGCACGAGTTATCCTCCAACTCTTCCTCCAAGTGGTGACCATCTTGGCTCACCCAGCCATCCACAAGCTTACCTGAGCTAACACAATAAATCAACCCTCTTGTATGATATCGAGCTCACATGTCTAAGTGTTTAGCTAAAACCTGTGATACTTCTCTTCTTCACTGAGCTCCGAGCCAACCTCTATACACCTTTCGTCTCGAGTTTGAAATTAACTCGATGTATCTTGGCCTCTCAAGAAATGACCTTGTCCTCATTTTTGAACTTCTAGGGCTCCTTTAGCTAACCAGAAAGTCGAAAAAACACAATATGATCCCTTAAGACATAATTTATCAATTCGATCATTTTTTGCTCGCAACGACTAAAAATGGCTTATAGGGCATTGTCCAATTTTTGTCCAAGAGGGAAAAATTGACAATAAGAACAAGTATTTTTTAGTTGAAGTGTTGGTGCTTTTATATGATTCAAATTTTACGTGCCACATGGGGAAATTGTAGGTCCATTGTTTGGGACCCTCTACAGTAACCAAGATTATGGAATCACACACATGTCAGTTGTAGGAACTTGATGCCACAATGTTGCCTAGTTACTTTAATAGAAGTAGGATAAATCCCTACTATAAATAATATTCTTTCAATTTTACTTGTAATAAGGAAGTATTTCCTTTTAACTTAAATTTCCATTTCTAATTTGTTTTGTTGTTTTGTAATAAATGCATTCAGGTGTAATATTTGATGTATTTGTTAAAGACTGATGCACAAAGGAATTTACATAATTTTAGTGTGGGGTATCAGGTGAAGGCATCATCGGACCTAGTTTTCTATGGTGAATGGAAGCATGGTGATAAGAGGTTTTTCTTAGGGGTGTGGGTGTGGAAATATTCTGCTCACTTGGTGATGATATAGCGGGAAAGGTAAAGCAAGGCATGCAACACTGGAAGAGAAATACAAGGCATGTGATGTAAAGGAAGAAAATATGTGGTGCGGAAGGGTGCACATAAGAGAATTTACATCCTAGGAAAGTAGTTATTTAGGAGAGAAAAAGTGCGTGCATAAGGATCTACAGACGAGGAAAAAAATTACATGTTAGAAGGTTATGCATTTTATGCATGGAAGAGAAACTAGTTAGACACAAACTTGGTAGAAAAGAGTGGGAAAAAAATAAAAAAGGTGGGAAAGTTCCACGTACCACCACCAACCACATTAAATGATCAAAATATTTAGAAATCTATAAATATAAGAGAGTGATAGTTGTAATTCTTTACTGCTAATTAAAGCTCTTGCAAACCAGTGTGAACTTCCAAACAAAGACAAAAATGAAGGAAACTAACAACTGATATTTAGAACCAAAGTTACTTGTATTTGGAGAAGCAAAGTCCAAATAAGAGAGTAAAATTAGAAGAAGGGTTCAAAATATGACGTTGGAAGTGTGAAGGATAGGGTTGTAAAGTCAGATGGAATTTTTTTTACAGAGTTAGGGCATGCTAATTGAAGAGAAGGAATATGAAGAGTTTGAATTGCAGTAAGTTGAAAAATTGAACGAATAACTGGGGAAGCAAATATTAGACAACTGAAGAAAGAAAAGTTATGGAATTAGGGCACATACCTTTCAAAGTTCACAGTTTACAGAGGTAAAGTCACAATTTCAAACAATAGAACTAGATGACATTGGGGGATAGTTAGATCATAGTAGGAGGAAGAGGAGGTGAACATAACAGGAAAGTTCATTGCACACCCCTCCTACGACCCTTCTAACTAGACCAGATGAAAATACGTGCACGACCAGTCTAGGAGGAGAGAAGGATGAAGAAGCTCAAAGGACTTGAGAGGAATCATAGGGAGAAGGGAGTCCTCACATAATACATATCGGGGAAGAAGAGCTCGAGAAACATGAGAAAGAGGAACATGCTCAGAAATAAGAGGAATAAGGACATGATGAGGAACAGGTCCAAGATGAGGAAGATGACCAAGGAAATGGAGAGGAAATTGGTCCTGCACATTATAATGTTTTAAAAGAGTCATTGTAGGAGAAGTGCGTGGCAAGACCAAGACCTGAATCTTTAGTAAGAAAAAGTCTGAAGGAATGCTCACGTCCTCTCCCTCGTGTTTCATACATAAATGACACATCAAAAGTCATTAGGGATAAATTTTAAATCTCTATGGATGTAAAAGAGCTATATTGTTGGGAAATTTTGGATAAATCAAAGGTCCATGTCTAGATGTGTAAGATGTTGTCGTTTGCAATACAGAATCATATGGATGAGCTAGAGTTTGAATTAACCAAAGAGACCATTGGTGAGTTGCAAGGAATAAAATATCAATCTAAAACAATCCTAATTTTGGTTTCCACAAAAAATTATGATGCACATGCCAACAATGCCTTAACAAAGATGTCCAATTAAGTTGCATGAAGAAACATCAATAAAGGATCCAAACTACGTGACACACAAGACAATTTTAAATATGTAAGTAGAAATAACGAGAAGATGGCTTCAAAACTAAATAAAACCATATCCATGTTGACCTACAAAAATAATAAGGTGGCCGAATTGATTACACACATTGCGCATTGGTGTATAGAAGTATTCCTGGAAGCACAACTGAATAAAGACGTGGAAATGTATAACTTAGAAGAGTTGATTAACTTGTTACTTGAGAGAGAAAGTAGAGTACAAGAACCAAAAATAGAGGATATGATGAGAGAAAATAAAGAGAATATTGATAGAAGAATAAATAATTATGAAGATCTTGGTGTTGAGGTGAAGGAAGCTTCATAAAATGTAGAGAAGATATTCCTTAGATTTAAGGATACCTCGAATGTAGATGCACGCCTTACAAAAGAGGAAGAAAAAAAGAGTTGCCTCCAGGCCTCCTTGTATACAATAGATAAGGAAACATATGTAATTTTTTTTCAAGAGGTAGAGGAAATGAAGAAATATATTAGGGAAAAACATGATAAGGTAGAGGAAATACTGAGAAAGTTGCAGGATATGGTGATGGGAGTGATAGATGTCTTGGAAGGAATGAACTCTGAATATAATATTGTTTTGAAAGAATAAGAGGAGAAAACCAGTGGGTTAATCTTGGATGGAATAAAAAACATTTTTGAATCATTTCTAGGAAGTTCCAATAGCATGCTTGAGGAATGGAAAGCACTGTAAGTAACAATTAGAGTAAATTTCTTGAAATTCCTACAGATACCATGAGCCTAGTTTTGGTCACGTAGAGCATATATTCTTTATTCTTTGGGGTATTACCCACATTATTTCATCTATGATTATTTATTATTTCCATCCATTGATTATTGTATTGTTGAGGACAAAAAATATACATAGTGTGTGGTAATGTTGAGCCGAATAAATGTGTAAGTATGAGAAATGCGTGAAGACCAAAGGATGCACACAAGGTGCATACACAAGTATGAAAGGAACAATTGAAAAAGATAATACATGTGCGTGAAGGTGTGTGAAGAAGGGTGAAGAAGAAAATCCAAAGGTTTACACACATGAAAAATAAGATTAGGAGTTAGTGGGAATTACCAAGAAAGCCAAAAATAGTAAACGACACGGGTTGATGTGATCGTCAAGGCAAGCCAGAAATAGACAAAAGCATGGGTAAAATTAGTGGAAATAGGATAAAGTAAATGTAGGACTAAGAATAGGAATGCATAACACATGAATGGAATGAGGATAATTATAACATGAAACATGATTAAATCAAGGCTATTTATAGTGTATGAACAAAGTGGATCTTCTAGAAGGAAGTATATTGCTTTTGGAGAACCACATGTAGGCACTTAAATATAGGAAAGTGTGAGTTGAAAAATCATGCAAGCTATGTATAGTGATGTTATATTCTCAAAGTATATTTAGTCAAGTGGTGAAGGAAAATTTCCCACCCTATATATATATATATATCTGTTGCATCCATGTAAGATATTTATGTATTACGATGTACATTCTCATGATGGTCATGATGATTTGTATGTTCTAGATTATGCATCTGAGTCTATGTAGTGAGGGAACATACTACTAATTATTGTAAAGTATCATGATTATAATGAATATATAACTTCCCTTTTGGTTATGATCGAGTATATTTGTGCATGATACAGTAAGTTCATGTTCTTTATGAGCTATATTTGCATGTTGTGATAACCATGAGTCCATGAAATTCACTTGGAATCCAAACACAAGGAGGGACCTAGTAGAATTACGTGCCCTTCGAGTGAGCACTTATAATTTTCCTGGGTGATGTTTGAATGCCCCCGAGATAATTTTTTTGAACCTAGACTTCAGTGTGAAAATGTCCTTTTTAATCTTAGCACAACCTGGGACAAATCCTCTCAAGAAATTTATTTTGCCAAAGAAATATTGCACACCTAGTTTACTGGTGGGTGGAGACAGTCTCTAAATAGCTTCCACTATTTATGGATCAATTTTTAGTCCTTCTTTGATCAAAATTTGAACAAGGATTTTTCCTTTAGTCACTCCAAATATTGACTTCTTTGGATTGAGGGATATGTGATATCTTCTACAATGGATCAAGAATTGTTCAAGATATTGCAAGTGCTCTCCACACTTCTTTGAGTATACTATGAGGTCATATAGATACACCGCTATGTATTTCCCCTTCAAATCCTTGAAATGCAAATTCATAATCCTCTAAAATGTGGTACCTACGTTGATAAAGTTGAAAGGAATACAATGATATGCAAAAGTTCCCCATAGAGTGGTGAAGAAAGTTTTGAGTTGGTATTCCTTAGTACCTTCAATTTGGTAATATCCAGAGAAACCATCAAGCATGGACATCATCTCTGAGCCATTCACTTCTTCTAGGATATGATCCATGACCGACAATGGATAGTTATTATTTAGATAAGCTTGATTTAAGTTCTAGAAATCCACACAGATGAGGATTTCACCATTCTTCTTCTAGACCAGTATAATATTAGCTATCCATGTTGAATTATGGATAGGAAAAATGATACAGGTATTGAGTAACTTCTCAAATTATTCTTTGATGGTCCCAAAAATATTTGGGTTACACTGTCTTTTCTTTTTCCGAAAAAAAATTACATCTAATTTTAAGGGGATGGAGTGTTACATTGATTGAGATTGAAAGGATTTTATCTCATCATATGAATATGCAAGTACATTTGAATACATTTTCAACAAAGTTGAGAAGTTTCTCCATTACTCTAGTGAAGAAATTTTTCCTATGTTCACCATCCTCTAAAGATCACGTATTTCAATGTTTATCTTTTCATATTCTGATGAATACATTGGTTGACCCTAGGTATTATCATGGATAAAATTGTCATGCTTATCAAAAAATTCCTCTAATGACAATAGCACCTTCAAAATCCTGTTACCTTTCAATTGGATTACTCCATCTTCATCTCTTTGATCAATTGTGTTACTATCACTATCATTTGTGGTAAAATCCCATGGGAGTGAGTCACTTTCCTTCAAAGTACATAGAGCTAAAATATTTGGTTTACTGTAAAATGGATAGAATGTGATTATCATCCTTTAAAACTTACCATTTTTATGAATTGTCTGGCACACTTGGGCGGAAGATAATCTACGCTAAAATTTTATCTCCCTTGAAATTCAAATGTGGGATCATCATTGAGCCGGATGCTGCTAAAGAATCAACCCTAGCATTTTAATATATTTCAAACTAATTTAATGTTAAATGCATAAAAAGCTTCAATTCAATCCGAGACTCTATTTCTATAGTGGCAGAGATGAGAGTTCTTCACTTGAAATATATCTCCTACTTGTTTTACGATTAACTCAACATCTCCTTGTATGATAAGCTTCTTAATCCCCATTTCTTTGACAACTTGCAATCTGAGCAATAAGGATTCATATTCAAAAGTGTTTTTGGTGTTGGAGAACTACAAAATTATATGCCCAAATGGAAAAAATATCCCTACGGAGAGGATAAGACAATACCTGCACCTTAGCCAGTTGTCGAACAAACTTTCATCAAATTCCATGCTCCATATTTCATCAACAATATATGTTGGCATTTCTTCAAAGAATGGGCATATCTTTGCCTCATTCAAAACTCATGAAGTAATTCCCATTTACTCTTTCCTAGAATGGGGGCTTTCCCTGATTCTTTGAATGAAACCTTACCTAATTCTCTATTTTAGAAGAGGATATTTTCTCTGGGATCATTTGAAATTTGAACCGTGTATTTCATCTTGGGATTTTGAAGGAGCTTACTAATTTCATTCTTGATTGGAATTTATGTAGTGTTAGGAAATAAGAGATAAAATATGTAGAATAATCCCTTACAGAATCGTAACAGTAGAAACTACTATGTAGAAAATATTACAGATCTCAAATAAAAGTGCAGAATAAATAACATAACACAGAAAGACAGTATTCAACATGGTTCACCCAATTTGGGCTACGTCCACCAAGAATCACTTGCTCAGATTTTATTACAAGCCTCCACTCTCTCAATACAATACCCAGATCTATTTGGAGCTATGCTCAACAAACTCTATAGAATTCACACCCGAATTCAAAGCACATCTGCAATGCATTTCATACATCTATCATATGCATAAAACCGTATAAATAGACAACTGCTTAAGCAGTTTTACAAAACTGTGGGTATCAAAACAATGGGCAAAAAATAAAACTGTCCCATAAACCCCCTTGATCCACTCACCGGTGACTGGGACCGCTGAAAAAATACATGAGTGTAACACATAGAAGGTGTACCACACTCTAACATGAAAATAGGCTCCACAAACATACCAATATCCCACTTGGAGACTGATTTCCACTGAGCAAGCTTCTCAACCCTTCACTGTCATCTGCAAAGGCCAACCAAAGCTGAACATAGCTTTAGTTTATCCCTTGTGACCACCTTGGTCATCATGTCTACAGGATTCTGACTGGTATGAATCTTCTCCAACTTCAACTTATCTTCCTCCAAAGCTATCCTGATGAAGTGATATCTCAACTATATATGCTTCATCCTGGAATGGAAAGTAGAGTTCTTAGCTAGGTGCATAACACTCTGACTATCACTATGTAGATTACATTCCCCCTGCTTATGCCCCAACTCCTCAAGAAATTGTTATAACCAAATCATCTCTTTGCTTGCCTCTATGGCAACAACATACTCAGCCTCCGTGGTTGACAAAGCCACCAACTTTTGTAGTCATGAAATCTAGCTTACTACTATCCCACCTATAGTGTAAATATAACCTGTCATGCTCCTCCTGCTGTCTACATCTCCAGCTATGTCTGAATCTACATAACCACATAAAGTGGTGTTTGATCCACTGTAGCATAAAACTGTCCCCATGGTCCCTCTCAAATACCGAAGGATCCACTTTACTGCTTGCCAATGCTCTTTACTTAGATCACTCATAAATCTACTCACAACTCATACTGCATGGGCAATATTAGGCCTAGTGCATACCATAGCATACATCAAACTGCCAACCACTTATGAGTAAGGTACCTTGGACATATGATTTCTTTCCTGCTCTGTCTTGGGACACTGATCCTTTGATAACTTAAAATGGCCTGCCAAAGGAGTCCCAACCGATTTAGCATCCTGCATGTTAAACCTATCCAATACCTTCTTAATGTACTCTTCCTGAGATAAAGTCAGCTTCTGTTCCTTCCTATCCCGAGTTATCATCATATCAAGGATTTGTCTGGCAGCCCCCAAATCCTTCATATCAAAGGATTCACTTAGCTGTTTCTTGAGTACTTTTATTTCTTGCATGTTTTTACTTTCAGCCAGCATGTCATCAACATACAAACATAAGATAATATAACTTCCATCCTCAAATTTCTTTGTGTACACGCAATGGTCAGAATGAAATCTGATATAACCTTGCTCCATCATGAAGCTATCAAAATTCTTATACCATTGACGTGGAGCTTGTTTCAGGCCATGCAAGCTCTTCTTCAGTTTCCACACCATCTCCTCTTTACCTTTGAATTCATATCCTTTTGGCTGCTGCATATATAGCTCCTCCTCCAAATCACCATGGAGAAATGCAGTCTTTACATCTAACTGTTCTAAGTGCAAGTCTTCTGCTGCCACTATTCCAAGAACAGTTCTAATAGAAGTCATTTTTACTACAAGAGAAAATATCTCATCAAAATCTATACCTTGTTTTTGTGTAAATCCCTTGACCACCAACTGGGCCTTATATCTTTTCTTTCCTCCTTCTTCATCTTTAACTCTATACACCCACTTGTTCTGTAATACTCTTTTGATTTCCGGTAGCTTCACCAAATCCTAAGTCTGGTTCTCCATGAGAGACTTATGCTCCTCATCCATGGCTTGCTCCCACTTCTTACTAGCATCTACCTGCATTGTGTCATCGAAGTTCTTTGGCTCTCCACTATCAGTGAGTAATAAATAATAAAGAGAAGGAGAAAAACGTTCAGGTTCTTTTCTTACCCTAGAAGACCTCCTCACTGTAGGAGTTTGGGGTTCCTGTTGAGTAGGTTCCTGAACTGATTCATGGGTCACTGTCCCATCTGGAAGATCCTCTACCACTGCATATTCTTTCTTGTATTCTTCCCTTTTTTCTTGCAACTGTTGCTTATACATGACTTTCTCATTAAATACCACATCCCTAGACCGAACGATTTTCTTGTCCTTAATACTCCAACATTTAAATCCAAAGTCATTAACACCATAACCAGTAAAAGTGCATTTTTTGGATTTAGCCTCTAGCTTGGTCCTATCATCCTTTTCAATATGAACAAACACCTCACATCTAAAGACTCTAAGAAATGAGTAATCGACTTTCTTACCGTACCAAGCCTCCTCAAGTATGCCTCCATGCAAGGCACTTGAGGGTCCTCATTTTATTAAGTACATAGTTGTGCTCACCGCTTCTGCCCAAAAATAAAGAGGTAGTCCTGCATGTATCCTCATGCTCATAGCATGTTCCATTATTGTTCTGTTCATCCTTTTTGACACCCCATTCTGCTGTGGGGTTCCTGGAACCATCTTTTGCCTACGAATTCCATTCTTAGAACAATAATCATCGAATTCATTGCTACAATACTCCCCTCCATTATCTGACCTGAGAGATTTTAACTTAAGACCTATTTCATTCTCTACCAAGGCTTTCCATTTAACAAAAGTATCAAATACATCAGATTTGTTTCTAATACAATAAACTCAAACTTTCCTTATTGCATCATCAATAAAAGTAACATAATAACTCGAACCCCCAAGAGATGATACCTGAGCTGCCCCCCACACAATAGAATTTACCAGTTCTAACTTACTCTCTTTCTTCGTAGGTCCAACCTTGAGAAACCTTGCTCGCTTCTATTTCCCATATATGCAGTTCTCACAGAAATCTAAACCTGTTTCTGTATATCAAAGCAAATTCTTCTTTATGATGTCCATGCCCTTATGGCTCATATGACCGAGCCTATAGTGCCATAATGTTGTATCTACATCTGAAGCCACAAGATTACAATCATTAGTACTATCAGTGGATAAATACAAGGTTCTAACCTTCTTACCTCTTGCCACCACAAGAGCACCCTTGGCAACCTTCCAAGATTCAGCTGTAAATATCACAGTACAACCATCACTTCCCAATTACCCCACCGATATCAAATTTCTCCTTAATGTAGGCACATGTCTGACATCCTTCAATAGCCATGTATTCCCATTCTGTATCTTAACCTAAATAGAACCTTTTCCAACTATACTGCAAGGCTCATCATCACCAAGAAAAACATGCCCAAAATACCCTTGAACATAATCAACAAAATAATGCCTATGTGGAGTAGCATGAAAAGAATCCCCTGAATCTAAAACCCAATATTCAGTAATATTATGCAAAGAAAGAATCAAAGCATCTTGACATACATTACCCGATGCCACATTTGCCTCCTTGTTTTCTTCCTGTTGTTTCTTTTTGTCTCGAAGCTCTCAACAGCCCTTCTTTGCATGCCTAGACTTTCCATAGTTCCAACATATAATCTTGCTCTTGGATTTTGACCTTGCCCGATCTTTCGATTTTCTACGGTTTCCTCTATTCTTTTGTCTTCCTCTAGTTTCAAATGTCAAAGAATTTCCTAAAGTAGAAGATTCCCCAGAGTTTTTTCTTCACATTTCCTCACTTAGAATCACCCCTACAACATCCTCAAACTTTAACTTCAAGTTAGCTGGAATTGAGTTGCTTACTGCCATTACCAGGCTATTCCAACTTTCAGGTAAAGAGCACAGAATTAATAAAGCCCTAACTTCTTCATCAAATTCTATTGTAACCGAAGCTAGCATATTCACAACCGTATTGAAATCATTTAAATGATATGCTACTAAACTATTATTAGACATCTTCATATTAAACAACTTTTTCATTAAAAATATCTTATTAGAGGCAGAGGGTTTTTCATACAACTTCCCTAATGCATCCATCAATTCTTTTGTAGTCTTTTCCTTTGAAACATTAAATAATCCGAAGATGCAAGACACAACCAAATAGTTCCAAGTGCCTTCCGATCCAACAAATCCCATTCCGCATCTTTCATACTTGAAGGTTTATTCACCTTCTCAGACAACAGAGTATAAAGATCCTTCTGATAAAGATAATCTTCCATCTGCATCTTCCAAAGACTGAAATTCTACCCGTTGAATTTATCAACCCTAGATCTTCCATCATCTACCATAGCTCCCACTCAAACTAAAAACTTTCCGTGTGATTCAACACTTCAACAAACCAAACCAGGCTCTGATACCAATTGTTAGGAAATAAGAGATAAAATATGCGGAATAATCCCTTACCAGAATCGAAATAGTAGAAACTAATATGCAGAAAATATTATAGATCTGAAATACAAGTGCAGAATAAATAACACAACATAGAAAGACAATATTTAACGTGGTTCACCCAATTTGGGCTACGTCCACCAAGAATCACTTGCTCAGATTTTATTACAAGCCTCCACTTTCTCAATACAATACCCAGATCCGTTTGGAGCTATGCTAAAAAAACTCTACAAAATTCACACCCGAATTCAAAGCACATCTGCAATGCATTTCATACATCTATCATATGCATAAAACCATATAAATAGATAACTGCTTAAGTAGTTTTACAAAACCGTGGGCAAAAAACAAAACCGTCCCATAAACCCCCTTTACCCGCTCACCGGCGACTGGGACCGCCGAAAAAATACTCGAGTGTAACACATAGAAGGTGTACCACACTCTAACATGAAAATAGGCTCCACAAACATAACATGTAGAATACCAGTCCATTTGAATCTCACCTACCATATCTCGGAATAATATTATACTGAGGAGCATCCCATAGGTAGCTGGCATATTTGCCACTAGAATTGTTTCTTTTACCCTCTTTTATGGATAGGCTACAAGAGCCATCATTGCATATTTGATTCTTCCAACAAGTGGAACCTCCTTTATTTCCATTGATTAACAATGACCAATTGCCTAAGAGAGGCTCAAACCAAGAGCTTGAGTAACCTTAGCGGGCATGCCATTATTAGAGTCACCAGAATCAATAATTAAATTGTTCAGTTAGTATCCATTAATCAATAGGGAAACATAGAACGAATCAATTTTACCTGTAGATGAAGGGTTTTTAAGAGTATTGGAAACACTAGTTTGATTTGAACTGGAAGGAGTATTTTCTATTTTTTCATCTCTTCTGATGTGCAAAAGTGGAAACATCATTCTTAAAAGGATTAGAAGTACTTGACTTACCTTGCTTAGAAGATGTCTTGCTTAGGATGAGAAGTACTTGATTCCAAAGATGAAGGAAGTGGGGATCCTCTCTTATTTATTATATTTTCTGGGAGTAGAGTCACCAGTTGAGGATAGTCTCTTTCCCTTTCTTTATGCTTGGATGATTTCTCCTTTTTAAGGGTTTTTGATTGAGTGAAAACAACACAAGAATGTCTGTTTATATTAGCTACAAAATATTCATACTTATCTTTAGAAGAGGATGCATAATCACAAAAACCAACCTCCGTGGATCCAAATTCTTCGATCAATAACTCACCTTCTTCTTCTTCACTTTATGAATCTACTTATTCTTCACTTTCTTTATCTAATCGGTTCTACAAGCTACATTCATAGGCAAAGCTTTAAGAGTGAGCCTGAGGTGGGGTACCAATTATTTGTTTGTTTGATAAGTTCTTCCTTAGAATATCTTTGTAAAATATATTTTGAGCAAGTTGCTTTTTGAGAGAAAGTACATCATTAAAAAGTTTTTGTACTAAACATTTTATAGATCCATAACTTGAGATTTGAGATTTGTGTTTACTTGGCCCTTTCTTGATTTTTTCTAGACATCAAAAGATCATCCCCCACATAAAATTAAATATCCTATGACTCATCCAAAGTATCAAGATGAATTCTTATTTACATGAAACCAAATTTTGAAAACTAAGTATTGGTGAAGAATCTTAATTGACTGTCCTCTGTTGGCTTGGAAGCTTCTCGGATTTTGTGGAGCATTTTTTTGAACTTAGATAAAAATTATCTCAAGGGTTCATGAGGATCCTTTTATAGTTGATACTATTATGCAAGGAGGGAATGAGAATATTCAATGGGCTTGAATATTTTTGGAAATGAGGACACTGAGAGGGGGGTGAATCAGTGTCTATTCAAAATTTGACAAACAATTCAATTTACTTAATTTTTGATGATAAAGCCAAATCAAAATTCAAAAGAAATAAACATGAGTGTACACAAAAAGAGCCATGATTTAATTTGGGAAAACCTTAAAGGGATAAAAACTCAATGAAATCAAAACACTAACTTGGATAAGAATGTCATGTAAAGATTACAATGATCTCACAATTGATCATCAACTAAACATGTAACTATAACTCCAAAATTCAATCAAGCAACTACTTGATCTTTAACAAGATTCTACTTGCATGGAAGCTTCAACTCCCAAATTTATTCAAACACCTACTCACCTTCTATAAGCTTCAACTTATAAGGAAGATTCAACTCCCCATTTACTAAGCTTTTACTTAGACTTATACAAGGTTTTGATCACTCTGAATTTTTTGCCTCACACAACAAGTTGTGTCCACTAGATCAACTCTTTATTCTTCTCAGTTTTCCTTATAATTTACCTCTCTTATGATCACCTTACCAACTGCAAGGAACTGTCATATAAGGATCATTTCACACACACTTTCATGTCATGATTTACTCATTGAATCACCTTTCTAAGAATCCACTCTTTATATGTTTAAGATGCTGCATCCTATCAGTCATGAGGATAATTTTCACTCACCTAAATCATCTTGTTTTTCATGGTTTTAAGCTTCATCAAATATTTATAACCAACCATTCATGTTCATACATAGCCCCTCCTTCCTTAACTAACTCTTAATCATGATCATAGGCTCCCTCTTCATCAATTCAATCACCTATTTTCTCTTTAATTTACACATTTGATATCATGTCTCTAATGATGATTTTTTCACTCTGAATCATGCTCTCTAATTCATGAAGATTATCCTCTCAAGATCCTATTTCCCTCCAAGCTGATTTTATATCACCTTCTTTACCCAAGATGACCTATCTCATATATACAATCATCTACATGCATCAAGAAATCTCTCCAAAGCTTTAATGATGTAGGAGAATCCTATAAATAAGTCATAAGGACATTAGTTGGATTGTAAAGTGTGATATAGGTCATTAGGCATGGTTTGGTTCTCTAAGTTGGTGTCTAGAAATTTCAAATTTCAAATGGGCAATTTTCCTTCTTCAATGCTATTTCAAATTATGAGGTCAATTTTAGTATGATTTGGGGATTTTAGATGTATACTTGAAGCTTAAAAGTTTTGTAATGGTAGAATGGAGTCAATTTTTATAATTATACCCTCTCTAGAGTTATAAGTCCTAAAGGAGCTATTTCATGTAAATCTATGGCATTCTAGGTGAGGATAACTTTCAAAAGTGAGTCACATTATGAAATATGTTGTAAATGACATGAAAAATAAGGACTGTTGAGCTAATGATGGTGTAGAGAGTATTAAGAAAGGTAATGTAACTATTGTATTCATTCCCATTCAAATGGAAATCAAGGAAAAGCTTCAAGGAAGGAAAATAGTATTGTTTGTGTATGCATTTTTAACTTTTTAATTGTTTGAATACCACTGTTGAATTATCATGGAGATATTATACATGTTTGATAGAAAGTTATAGATGGATTGCGAAGTGCATTTGTGATAAGTTTTTGAAATTTCATTGTGTGTGTGTATTAGTGCATGCTAGAGTAAACTGTGTAATTTATCAGTGATAATAAACAAATAATATATGTTAACAACATTCCATGCCTTGTAGGAGGATAAAGATATTGGTTTATTATCTCTAGTATCTCTTGTGAGGTTTCAAAATTTGTGTGAAGACTTGCTTGAGTAGGGATATGCTAGGTAATATGTCTTCAACTAGAACAAAGCACTTAAGGAAGCAAATTGTGAGTAGTTGAGATGTAAGACTTATTTATTTAACTACGAATGAGGTAGTAAATTGTGCCACTTTGAAGCATGTTGCAAGCGTAGAACCATAGGGAGGTTGAATCAAGTCATGCATGCAAGATATTGAATGTAAACATCATCCAACCTAATAATGAATGCTATTTTTGGACTATGACTATACATAAGCTGTGACTGTAACTCATATGAAAATTCCATCTTGTTGAGTCTTCAAAGTAAGGTTGATAGGGGGATGTTGCATAGAATTTTGGTTAAATAGGTGTCAACTTAGGTTTGTGGTTGTATTGCTATGGGTAAGGATATAAGAACTTTCTAATTGTGAACTGTGTGTGCACGTAGGTAGGGAAGTGAAAAGAAAGAGTAGAGAAGTGTTTTACACATGATTTCATGAGCCACTAGTAAATCTAACACTTAGAAAACCTCAAAAAATACCTTCAGGTAAAACTTTGGATCTTGAGAATGCATAAAAGGTTTTTATAACATTTTCCCTCCCTCTCGGGCTTCTAGGAGGGTTTCCTTAAGACATAGATAGTGATTGCATTTTGGAGCCTTAAATCCAACTCTTTTGCTTCCAAAATTTAAAGATATCATGGTAAGGATCCATTGTAGAATAATTTGAAGGAATTTTGCATTTTGGAGGGTGTCATTGTAGTCTTTATTTTCCCACTCAATTTCCTAGGCGCAATGACACTTCATCCAGATAGATCTGAACGCTCACTCGAAAGCGTGCGAAGCTACCAGGTCCCTCTTTATTACTGTCTTACCAATGTGTTAGCATGCATTTTCATACTAACCACAACCAAAGTATCTATTCCATCATAATAAACAAATCCATGAGCTCAATTTGTAAACACACGTAATAAGAAAGAAAATAGATCACATAAGGATTAATATCATATTTATCGTACAATAACCATGAACATAGACATCAATGACCAAAGTCCATCCAAAAATATCCATCATATTAATTCATCATAAATAGTAGCTGTATAAATTATTAACACCATCACAAAGTCATGCACATGAATCATACTAGCAACATAACTCTGTTACACCTAAAAATCATATATATCTCTCTAAAAAAAGCAAATCAATACATATATATATATATATATATATATATATATATATATATATATATATATATATATATATATATATATATATATATATATATATATATATATATATAGGGGTGGGGAATTTCCCTTCACCACCCATGTACCCTCAAATAAGGTTGCATGCTCAAAATAACCATGCATGCATTACAAAGATAACTGTGAAGCATGAGAGCTTTGCTAATAATAGATTATACACATAAATAAACCCTGATCTAATCTTATTATTAGCTCAAAATCAACATGTCTATTGACCTTCCACTTGTTCCTAAAATAGACCTTTCCTTTAGTCATGAAGTAATTAATGCTCTTATATTTTATGCATGCTCTATAATCCATCCTATTATTATCTTGATCCAAGCAAAAAGGACTAAGTCCTGAACTTTTTCTCTCTGAAAGCATGAAACCTTAGGGCACAAATTCTATCAATATTTCATGCCTCTCCATGCACCCCCCTGTTTCTTTGCACCACTATCATATGAAATTTTGATACTTAGGTCATTGTTTCACAAGCCCAACATTACCCCACACTAATATCATTGCCACCCTTGAACAATGGGGTTTCTCAACTTATATCTCTAAAGAATGAAGACTGAAATTATGACTTTACAGAATAAATCGAGGAAATAATGTAAATAATAGTTCATCAACTATTGCACTATTTTTCAATATGTAGCAATAGCTTAGGGTACTCATTCTTAATGTCTAGCCTCCAACTTGTTCTGAGTTGTTGAGTCCCCTTCTTTACCATTCGTGGGAATATCTCCAAGTACCGCATCCATTTATTCCTAAGGTCATATTATCTCCCTTGTGATTCAATTCTCATACTACATTTTATAACCCTGACACCATGCAATCAATTACATCCATTCGCCACGCTATAAAATTTCCTCAACTCCTTTATTCTTTCATCATGAGGGTCCATGACTACCTTAAGCATGTCTATACTTCTCTCCATTAATAACTGCCAACCTATCCTCCTAGTCCGAAGGTGTCATTATCTCTTTGGCCATAAGGAATTAATTTTCTTCTATGTAACATACTCATCTTAATAACCTGGCTCAGGATACTTCACATATCCTTAGTGAACGCCATTTTCTTTCTTTAATTCATCCCTCAACATTTTGAAGTATGGGGTCATACCCAACTATCTTGTATGCGATCTCCTTCTTGGTTATCTCCTTTTCAGCTACACCTTTTTTTTCCTTCTGAGAAACTATGTTCTTTCTGCACTTAGGACCATGCGTGCTAGGCTCCCTCATCCAAAAAAAAATGTACTAAGGCCATTTAAATAATGCAGGGATGATGTAAAGTTTCTAGTTGCCTTTTCTTCATACCATGGCTGTTCCTTTAAAATTTCATCTCCAATCTCCTCGGCCATCTCAAGGAAAGTCTTTGCTCTATTTTATTGTTCTCTCCTTTTCTTTCTTCAATCTCTCAATTTCCTCTTCCTTTGTCCTTTTTATCCTCAACCAAACTTCTCAAGGTAGCCACTTTATCAACATTCCGGAACATGACCTATAAATCTATCTTTGTCAATACATTGCTTGCCTACGGATTAGAGAATTCCATGGGCTTAATTAGTCACATGTTTGGAATATGCAGAGCTTTCTTCATTCAGTCTGGTGGCACATAACTCCTTACGTATACATTGAAACTTGGGCTCATCTATGCGAGTCTACATAATCCATGACAATTATTTCCTTGTTCACGCATTTTCAATATTAGGGCCCATTAACTCCCATCCATATAATTTTTCCATTGCAAGAGTGATCTGGAACCTCACCCAAATAATAATCTTCGTTGGGTCATTCATGTACCCTAGGTCTTAGGTGTTTGTACCATATCTTCTTCCCCTTGTATCTACTAACACATCCACCTATATTTACCTATGTTCCAATAGCACCTTCTGGGTTCTCCTTTCCCATTCCACCTTTAGGTCTACCAGTCAGCTGCTCAACAATATCTTCCTTTTTTGTACCTCCTCTAGCGTAGCTTTCTTCTTCATGCTCATGTATACTCACACTGAGGACTTCTATATCAAACTATGGTTTCTCTCTGTCTGATCCCTTCATCTTTCTCAAACTTCAAGGCTAGGTGAGGAAATATCATTGTGTGTGCAGCTCCATCTGATGACTTATAACTTTTCTTTGTCTTCTCACTCACTCTTCTTCACGGGCGTCACATGCGGTGACCTCCTCACTGGATTGTGAGGTCCTCGGTGCCCTCATCTTCACAGACATCATTTTCACTGATCTTACAAATGTGTGTATCCTTCACTAATGCCTCAAGCATAATAATGTATTCTTTCATCAACATTCCTGGTCCTCTTAAGGACCATTTTCCATGTCCTCTTTTTCCTAGCTTGGGGGTGTATCTTCAACGCTATTGCAGTCTTCATGCCTGTTATCGTAAAGGGCACCCCCAAGGTCCCATTTTGATAACATGCATGCAAATTCTTTAGTCCCAAGAAATCCAGGCTATTGATTCAGGGTGACAATGTTATGTTTCTCATGTGTGGATTTCACTAACGCCTTGAGATTTCGGTCTAACGGTCCCCTGTCCATAGTAGAAGAAAGCAAGATTCTACCCAAAATGTCAAATAGCATGCAAAAACAAGCTCGGGCCAGGAAAAATCACGAAAAACGCGCTAAGTCCTAGTCATAGGCGGTCCTTGGGACAGTTGGGCCTACAAAGTCAATGGGCGCGAACCGGCCGAAAGGTTCAGCCAGGCGGTCTGAAATTAGCCTCATTTGGGATCTCATCTCTTGGCCAAAGGGATGCGCGGGAGTGCAGAAATCCAAACTGGCCACAAAAGTTGAAAAAATTGACTTAATACTGTTGTAAACAGGCAGTCCCATGGGATGTCGCGGGATCATAATATTGTACGCGAACTGGTATGATCTACAGGTGAAATGACGTCCTGTAAGGCAGCCCAGAACAGTTGGGCCATTAGGTCCACATGCTGATGTTACACGAACACGGCTGGATCAGCTGAAATGATAACTTTCAGTCCGGGACCTAGTCTGGGACAAAAGGGCGTGTTACACGGCCGAACCTCGAGCGAATCAGTGAAAATTTCTGCACATGACGGATCCATAACAGTCCCACCATGGGACATCTGTAACCACAAGTACACCCACTGGCTAGATTTGCGGCTGAAATAGCGGAACCCCGCCCTACCCTATACGAGCACTGGGTGAACACTGCAATGCTAGACAAAGGGACGCATGCCGGTACGTGAAAAGCATGAAGTGGTTGCTCTGAAGGTAGAGGAGGAAAGTAACAAACCATTTGACACCGTGGAACTTCAAACGGCCATAACTTTTGAAATCTACACTTGAGGCTCCGATTTTCACAAAACGCGCGGTGACATTCATGGAACAGAAGCACGATGTCCTCTACGCCACAAAAACTATGATTTCTTACACTTTTTACATGAGGGTATATATATCTTAAATGATCAAGAATAGTACTATCGGCTCCAGTCAGTCAATGCTCATTCCCGTCAAATGACAAAACATGCTCTAAGTCCTAGATTTTCCCAAAATGGGGGCGTGTCCTCACACTTCATTTTTAAGTCCACTGTTTCTTTGTGCATTTGTAGGACTTGGAAGTGATATGTCCTCACCAAAAAATTGGTACCGTTGGAATCTTGGTAAACCTTGAGCCTTAGATACACATAGTACATGCACGGGCTAAATCTACCCCATAGCCATTTGACCTCTAGAAATTATATTAATATTTTTAAGACTCCAGTGGCTGGGTTCAGAACAGTGTTTTATTTGGTAGGCTAGGACATACATTTTTTACATTAATGAGGCATGTCTGCGTCTACCTTATTAACATTCAAACTATAGCTTTCATGTGTGCTGCAGCCGATTCACTGAATCTTTAAAGTAACGAGTAGTAAATGTGAAGGGAAACTTACACTAGGGGATTTTCTCATCTATATTGCAAGTAAAAACAGACCAAACAAAAGTGTTGATACGCTGAAAACTCCACTTGTCCCTCCAATACACCAGGAAACTCCCTTGGGATACGTCACTCTCCTTTAAATGCATTACGTATCCTTCTGTTGCACTTTTGTGTGTGTTTCTTATAGGTGTTTGAACATTGTTCTTGGGCATGTGAAATTTCCAAAATTCTTCGCCGATGAATTATTCTCAAAAGGGTACACCCACATCTTCTCATTTGGCCCATCATGCACACCAATTTCATTAAACATAATCAAAAGTAATATGGTGCCACAAGTTATCTTCTCACCTTTATTTCCTTGGATGCATGCCTCTTCTACTATGATTTTTGCAATGTAGCTCACAATGTTGTAGTAAATTTTATTCACCATTTTATGCGCTATGTAGCAACCATCACTTGTTCACCTCCTTCCACCTCTCCGAGGCACCCAACTTGCAACAACCAGTCACACAATTACCCTTGTAGCTCAATATTCCATGTTTTTTGGCATTAAAGGCTTGACTCCCTTGTGATATTTTAATGCAACAAGCATTGCCTCTACCCCATCATCATCAGAAATGTCGCATGTAATTTCCTCATCAGAGTTACACAATCCTATAACTCTTCTAATCAATCTTGTTGTAATTCTCATCCTTCTATCCACAATATAGAATTAATCCTCATGTACACATGAAATAAGCCACTAGTACAATTGAGATTTCTTGCTAAAGTATAAAAACTCATATAATTACATCGCCCTAAAAATAACCAACAATTTGTGGATAAAATTATCCATTACTCTTTTTCCATCTGTAGTCCTTCTATTTGTCTTCAAGATGGTATATTCTTTTATGTCCTTCAGGGTTTTCTAAATGCAGTGGTTGATGTTGCTTATCTTTCATTTTGTCAATTGGGATGTCCATGAACTTCATTCAATCACCTCCTTAGGTTATTGCATCTCCGCGAACCACTCCTATGGTGCCTCCTTTGTTATGGGTTCCTTAACTACGGATCTCATGGGTGCCATTGTTTTTCTTAACTAACAACGTGCTCTGAAAACTATAAATGTTTTAACTCCTTACCTTTGCACCTTCTACTTCCTCTGTTGTTTTAAAATTTTTGTGCCCTAGCATGCCCTAGCTCTAAATCTGTCTCCTTTAAACCCTAACACCACAAACTTTCCTTTTGTACACACCCAACTCACCCAAACACCTTTCCACATGGATCTCTGGTGATGCCATGTCTCAAAATCATTTGGTTTGCTGCTTTATCTCTTTCTCTTGATCTCTTTCTCTTTACACTTCACACTTCGTTGCACCTTTGTTTGCACTCCACAACTCAAGAAATCAAAATATGCAAGGTAAGGAATAGGGTCGCATATGCTTCTTTTATAGAACATTCATAATTTTCTACATTAATTGCTCCTCAACTACCACTGTATGCAACATTAATTCCACTTTTTCTCTCTTCCACGCTTTGTGCTATATTCTTCTGTGCCCTAGTCATAACCTTTTGGTGCTCCCACTAATTCTTGGCCACATACCTCATTTTGTGTACTTCCCTGCACCAAAGTATCTATCCACTACACCTTATACCAAGTAGTTTCCCATGCTGCTTCCTACCTTGCATTACACTGCTTGTCCATCCATCTATGCATGGTCTTCAATCTAAGAAAATTTCCTTAAAAACACCTTCAATCTGAGCACTCTGTAAAAACTTTCTTCTATGCACACCGATCTTTCAAATGAGGGTCAATTTTCAACCCATATATGTACTTTCATACCACTTGTATCTAATCCACCCCATACTAAAAATATGCGTGGTCCTTTGCGCATGAATCCAATAGATAGTAACAACTACGAGTGCACAAACACACTTATTACAACAAAACACTGAACTAAATTGATAAAGCATAAAAACTATGAAAGATAACACATTAAAGGAAATGTGTTAAAAGGAAACTAATATAAGTGAAAATACTACCTTATCACAAACACCAAAAAGACTTATTTAGAGTAGGGCTTCAACCTGGTCCCATTGAAGTGACCGGGAAATTAAATTCCATCTAACGACTGTAACTAGAAAGCTCCCGAAGAAAGTATCTTTGTTACAACAAAGGGTCCTAACTAATGAAATTTCAATTTCCTAGGGTGGTGTGCAAACTTTGAATCATACAGAAGGACTATTTTTCTGACCTTAAATGCCTTATATTGAATGTCTATCATGCCATGTTTTCTGTCTCACTTTTTCTATCTTTTGGCTCCACAGAGCAATACCACGCCTCTCATCTAACTGTATCAATTTGTCTATGCACTTCTCAATAGATTATTCATCATCTAGTCCTCATGTGCGTGGAATACACAAGGATGGAAACATAAATCTCAAGTAGGCAATACAACCTCCGCAGTAAACACCAACTAAAAGGGCGTGGCCTTATTCAACCTCTTGTAAGTAGTGTTATATGCACAAAGTACATTAGATACCTTATCATCCTAGTATTTTCTTCCAGATAGATTTTTGTCAATGTTTGTCCCACAATCTTGTTGAAATATTCAATAGTACAATTGGCCTATGGGTGATAGGGTGTTGTCTTATGGTGTGCAACCATAAATTTTTCCAATAAAATTCTGATAGTCTCATTTAGAAAATGTGTGCCCCTATCACTTTTTAGACTCAATGGACATCAATACAGACTGGTAATGTTCTCCCATACTCACATTGATGCTATAGCTACTGTGTAATCCTTAGTAGGTGTTGATTCTGCCCACCTTGTCAAATAGCCTGTATAAGTTATAATATAACACACAATAGTCCTACATTGGGGTGGGGAAATAGGGCCTACAAATCCAAGTCATCCATTATCAAAAGGTTCAGCATTTGCAATCAACGTCAAATACATCTCATATCTTGTTCTAGGCTTCCCAAAGTGATGAACAATGATCACATGCCTTCACATATTCCTTAGTATTTTTATAGATAGTCTCCCACAAAATTCCCACCATCATAATATTGTGCGTGATGGTATATATACATAATGACATCATGTAATTCCCCCATGAAATTCTTCCATTATTTCCATAGGCTCAGTGATATAGAACACTTCAACGTAAAACTTCATCTCGACCTATCTTATACAAATCTCCACCTATCAACTAGTAAGGTGCCACAAGTATTGCGAGTTGTTTCTTCTTTAAAGTCTTCATCCCTTTAGGGGCCTATCTAGTACATAAGAATATGACAATGTCCTCGAGTTCAGTGGTTGTGTGATTCAATATGAACAAATTTGCATCACACATGGTGTTTTCAATGCTTTGCGCGTCCTCACCAGAATTGATTCTTGACAAATGGTCAGGTCTTGAGCTACTTTTCCCTGGTTTTACAATAAATATAAACTAAAAATCCTGAAATAGTAGCTATCCACCTGTAAAATCAGCCCTTGTAAAAAGAAGTGTTGGTATGCTGGAATACTTAAGTTCCATATTCCCTGTCAAGATGACTAAACGGTGATCGCCAATTGGGATGTGTCTGAACTTCTGCAACATGTCAAATGCATGGACACATCCTTCTGCACTCAGTAGTTGTATAATGTGTGTTTGGCTTATAAGTCCCAAAAATCTTCCTTTGCATGTGAACCTCACAAATTTAGGGTTTTCTAGATAATTCCTTGTTCCATGGGGTACATCCAAATCTTCTGCCTTTGTTCCATCCCAGAAGCATCACCAATTTCACATGAAAGGGTTTTTGCCACATGAGGAGCAAGATGTACACCCCAGTGTGGTCTTCTCAGACTTTGTCCACTTCAATGCACTCTTCTTCCACGATGCCTTTCTGTTGCATGTAATCAACAATGTTGTAATATGTTCCTTATCATCCATTTTGTGTGTGATATACAACCAAGGGCGCGTCAATATTCACCTCATTCCACCTCTAACGAGATTCTCAACTTGTAGATACCCAAGTATGTGCAACTACTCTTGTGCACTTTAATCCTCTATGTTTGTTACATTAAAATCTATGCCTACCATTACGATACTTAAATGGGAAATCCATACTATCTACCCCATCATTATCAAATAATATGCCTCAGTACAAGTATCCAAACTAGATGTTACGTAATCATATAAACTTTCCAATCAATATTCATAGAGATGCTCAACTGCTTGCATCCTATCCACCCACAAGCCTCAGAACTAATGTCTCAATGTATCTTGTGACCTAATCCATAGGTACTAGTTGCTAATCATGCTATATCTAACTGTAATGGAAACTCATGAATGAAGTCCTGATCACCCTACACAAAAATGCGTGAAATAGTTTTTCTATCATATTCTTCAATTCAAAATGCCTCTTCCTGTATGCAAGATGGTAGCATTCCCTTATGTCCTTTAGTGGTGAAAATTTATCTATTTAGTTGATTCATGTCACTTATCTTATATTTCATCAATTTATGTTATCTGTTGTATTTCCATCAATAAAAGCAATATTTGTTTCTGTTGAGCAAGTTTTTCCATTACTGATCAATTCTTTCTTGCCATTGCTGGAGCTATCGCGATTCCATTGGAGTGGGAAACTACTTCGTGGTGCCTCATTTCAACGATTTGATTCTCAAAAACTCTTTTCAGATCCTTATCCTCCCGTCCTTTTTGATATTGATGACCATATGGGAACTAACCAATTCAAATTTTTCTATGGGTTCAATTAAACCAAACTTGAGCATTTTATAAATTTAGTCCTTTACCTTGACGCACATATTAGGATTCATTATGTATTGTTTCTTCCTAATTGGGAACGTGTCTTCTTTAAGTTTGATTTAAATCTCACCTAAATAAGGTTTTAATCCTATTAAACTCATGATAACCACTCAGAAAACAAGTCCTAAAATTCACATAGGATTTAAATAATCTTATCCACTTCCTAATCTCTGACTAATAGTCATCAATAATAGCCTCTTTAGTCTTTACATCTGCTCCAATGTTAACCTTATTTGTTTTCATAGGATCATGATACGCACATGTTCCTTCTCATCTGATGTGTCCATTACCTCACACACGTACCTTAAATGTGGCTAACATCCAATTTTTTGATCCTCCTCCTCATCATAATCATCATCATCATTCTCATTACATACACTAGTTTAACCTTTTCCATATTCTTCCTAGATGTGGACCATTTATTCTTCTTCAGTATCTTTAAGGTCAAGGTGCACACCTCTAAATCCAACTCTCCAAACATGTCTAACATTTTTTTCTTCAACCTTCGATCTATCTCCCAAAGTAAGGCACTTAATAATCATTAGTGCTTCATTGAACTGGAGGTTTAGTAGAGAAGTAATCAAAAGTATGAATCATACCCGAGGTCATCTCTTTCCAATTAACTATTTCTCTTATCAATTTTGTATGGTCATACCATGTGCTTTGCGTAACCATCTAGGGTGGTGTGTAACAATATACTATGGACATGAATAGCTTGATGTGGTATGAAATGATGTAATTAATATCTCGATTTTATAACATGGGGTGTTTTTTTGGTTAAGTCCTAATTGCCTAAACAACCATATTAGGCTTGTCAACAAGGATTATTGGATCAGGTGTGATAGTGTATTTTTATCCTTGTGACATATGATTATGAAGGCTTTATGAAGGACAACTTATATACCTAGAGTGAAGGTGGAAAGGCCTCCTCGCCCTTCCACCCAAAATATCTCATGATTCCCAAACGTGGTGTGCAAAGCAAGGGATTTCCCATGGAATTCACATGTATGAGAAGGCACATTGCTCCTTAAGAAACATAGTAGAAAAGGTGATTCTCACCTCTCGCCATTCTGATAGGTTGTCTCTCTGTGAATGTATTCCACCAACGTACGTTGCTATACTGCACAAAGTATATACTGGCATGTTTTATCTATCTCCTTCATTCTTCAATTGGGCTTCCATGGCATGCATAAATACATTAGGGTTCCATTCACCAGTGTACCGAGGTACCTAGTTATAACTTAAGAACCTAACCATGCGCATGGCCTGATCATGTGAGTAGCAATATTTTATCAACCTCTCATCACAACTACTTCATACATTCCATGCACCCAATTATAATAAGTAAATTACTTGTAGTATCACTAATTGACTAAGCACCATCCCACTATATCACTACTTCCTTAGATGGCTCAAGTTACCTCAGGGTCTTTGATTATGCATGCGTATATTTTGTTTAAGTATTCTTCACTCAAAGGTTCAACATACGAAGCAAAATTTGCATCAATCAAAGGTATAATGACACACTCTTCCTTTTTCTCAAAGATAATGTATCCCTTGTTAAAGAAAAAATATGCAATATTCACATAAAACCAGGGGTGCACCAAAGTAATGTTGGAAAAATATCTTCTTTAGCTAGTTCCAACACTTTAAAGTCCCCAGTAAACTTGGCTCCCTGAATTGTAATAGTCACATCCTTAAGTCACTCTTAGAGGCATGGCTCTAGTTTTGTTTTCCATATATAAAATATTCAAAGAAAGCTATAAGTATGGCCTATCCCCATCTGATCCCATGCATCTAATGTGAGTACATTAACTTATGCACATGTATCTAATTAGAATATTTCTCATAAGCCATCTGTCTTTGAACACATTTAAAGTTTAATCTCCTTATCATACTCATGATTATGTGGAGGAAATATTTTCATGAAGTTTCTACCTCTCATGCTCTTATTACCTACACGTGGTAATATTTTCTCTCAACCCTTCTCCTAACAGAAGGGGTTATGTTCACCTAGAACAACATTAAACATACCTCCTTCAAGTCATCTACTTCCTTAGTTAGAAGTTCAAACTTATCTTCTCATTCCATCACGCGTGCCTACTCTTTTGAACTATGAATCTCTCCTTGTAGATCCCTGATAACTGTCCATAGATTCTCCTGTTACACCTCTTTCTGATGTGAAATATCATGGTTACTTTGTATTTATTGACTTCTTGCTTTATTATAGTCATTTTTTATTTCAAAGGCTCACGAGAGCGCATGTAACCTCAAGTACGTGTAGTAACCAATATGATTTGTAATTTAGAATTTCAGTCCACTCCTTCAACATCCATTGATATCCTTCTACATGATTTATCTTATTCATAACTTCTCCCTTGTCTTACTTATGTTTTTTTCTCATATGCTCATACAAGTCTATACATTCTTCAAATTTATGTTATGTTTTACACACCAGAAGAAAACCACATTCTAAGGGAATTTGCATTGATAATGATCAGGAGATCCACAAGCATAACAAGTTCCCATAGGAAATCCTCCTCTACCACCCGTCGTGACCTCGCCCTCTATATCCTCTACAAAAGCCTCTATTCCATGGTTATCCCAATTATTACACCCTTCATTATGTTGTTCACCCTGATCCTTATATCTACTTGCTATACTAGTCCAGTACACCACTTGTTTCAAAAACCTCATGAATATGATCAACCACTCTGTACATTTTATAGTTGTCATGAATTTGAGTTTTGCAAATTTTACAATACATAGATACATTCTTTCGGATCATGGGCAATGCAAGAGGGGACATCTACTCAGCATCATGGTTTAGATGAAAAATATTGTAATCCAACAACATGGCGTGCATACCAAATTACAAGGAAATCTATCCTTAGTGTATGTCCTTCAACATCAAAATCTATACACAATATTCCTACTGTGTGTCTCATGAGTTAAATTAACAAAGAGTTTTTCCAACTATTTTTTGTCATTGCTGCAATCCATTCCTCTAAAAACAGATTCACTCGAGTGTCCACACTCCTAACTACCTCAAAAT
Organism: Taxus chinensis; assembly: GCA_019776745.2. Taxonomy (NCBI): domain Eukaryota; kingdom Viridiplantae; phylum Streptophyta; class Pinopsida; order Cupressales; family Taxaceae; genus Taxus; species Taxus chinensis. The sequence continues at coordinate 664,105,669 of CM034154.1, forward strand.
GTAGATCTTACTTCGAAAGTGTTGCACAAATCCAAAAAAGTATTATTAGATAACACCATTTTGAATATGAGTTCAACAATCCAACCAAAAAACCATTGTGCATGACTGACTTAGATGTATGTCATAAGATAGTTTTGACAAAAAGTTTTAAATTATGTGTCATATTCCCAAATGATTTCTGATAAGCCTGTGTTTGATGTCCTTAAGCATGCTGATAATTTTTAGTTCAAAATATGGGATATGGAACTCAACTAGAAACACATAGAGCACAAATGCATCATAATCCACTACAGTTTGATGCGGGTCATACTTTCTTTACCAGCTATGCGTGCACCCATGAATAATAGTAGAAAATTGACTTACCTTCCCATATGAAGTGGTAATACCCTTATCGCACCATAGCAATTCACACTTGTACACATGCTATGTAGCATATCTTCAATACCTACTATAATCTAGCAAGTAGAGGGACATATCAATAATACACTTGTTGAGGTTGATGTGGGGGTTAATGGGGATGTGGGCCCTGTCCTCCAAATCCAAAACTAGAACCACCACCAATATTTCCTATACCACCAAAACCCACCTGATCTAGTTGATCTCGACCCTCCCTAACCCACTTGATCCTCTAGCGCGATGTGCTAGACCACCAGATGTACTTCCTTGTGTCCAAACTAGTAGTCCTAAACTAAACTCCCATAATCTTGCAAAGTTATAGTACTTCAATACATGTTACCAATGTTTTATGTACCCACACTTTGTTCTTGATGAGACTGCAATAAAATATTCCTCCAAACGAGAGCTTCCAAACTAACAAAGATGATGTCTATGTTTCAATAGATGAATGTGTTATCTTGATTTACTTCTGTATTCAATGGAAAATTATTTATACTTGAATCTTACTTGGATTACCTACACTCACATTTTCTTATCAATGATTAATTCTGGAATTGCAACACCTGGCGTAAGGGCTAGGTCTCTAGGTGGGATCAGATGTATGCACACCTGTCAGTCCTTACTCTTTCCTCCTTATGACGCACTCTCATCAGAAGGCCGAAGGTGGGTTCTTTTATTGTGATCTTGCCTAAGTAGGGCATAGCTTTATGCTCTAGCTCCACAGTCTTCCATGTGAGCCTCAAATCCTTCTCAAGACATAATCCTCTGCAACTCCATAGAATTCTCAATATTACACTACTTTGCCAATTCCCTCTCCCATGTGCTTCATTGTGCTTAAGCCTGCCTTTCTTCTCTCTACCTTTCTATCGTAAGGTCTGAACCATCTTTCACCACACCTTCTCCTACCACTGCGCACATGGTGGTATGTTTAGCTAGCCATAGGTAGGTGCTCTAAATTCAATACCACCATTAAGATATTAGTTTTCAATGGAATAACACATATGTATGATCCTTCGGGCTTGCGTAAAAATTTAAACTCAGACAACTTACAAACAAGAATACGTAGACACACCGTACTCCAAAAGTATAACTGTGCACACCAACATCCCACCAATGATCTACAACACGCATCCAAAGTTCATCTGCATCAAAAAAATCCCAGTACTCTTCCTTCATCTCCAAACCCTTGATCTATAACTCTAATCTTTTCTTTGATGTACTAGGCCATGACAACCACTCGTATAACTCTATTAGAAAACATGGCAAAAGAAGGTTTTATAGAGCTCATGTTATATATTATCTTCCACCCACTTACACGCATTGAAATCAGGTCTAAAACCATATCTTTGTGCAAACTGATCTTGGTCCATTGATTATCCAATATTAAATGGTCTGCAACAATCAAACGATATGCCATCATCATATGCAACATTGTGGAAAAAAGTTTGAAAAAGAGGTCCTGGTACCATGAAACTAAAATGTAGTCTTTATTTTTATACTCAGATTGCCTAGGAACACTAACACTTCAACTCATATAGGTTTAAATGCTCACCTCGAAGCGCGCAAAGCTACCAAATCCCTTCTTTGGTACTGTCTTGCCATGTTGTTAGCATGACATGTTCATAATAACCATAACCCATAAGTCTCAATTAGAAACACATCATAATAAAGAAAGCATCCAGTGATTACATAAGAATTGGAATACTAGATTTACCATACAGAACATCATAAATAGTTATGTCACATAACGACTAATATCAGATTTACCATACAATGATCCATTATATTGATACATTAAAACAAAAAGTTGATCACACTAATCCATACTAGAAGAACCATGCATGCTTGGAACAGTAAGGCATCATTACCTTGTAATACACGGCCACTAAACTATGAAGTCTCTAAAGTCATTTGCACGATTAATACACATACATACATACACTACTGTTACACCTACATACATACATACATACATACATACATACATACATACATACATACATACATACATACATACATACATACATACATACATACATACATACATACATACATACATACATATATATATATATATATATATATATATATATATATATAGGGGTGGGGACTTTCCCTTCAACACCCATGCACTCTCAATATAGGTTGCACGCTTAAAAATAGCCATGCATGCATACAAAGATAACTATAAAGCATGCAAGATTTGTTAATAATAGATTATCTCCATAAATAAACACTAATCTAATCCTATTATTAGCTCAAACTTGACATGTCTCTTGATCTTCAATTTGTTCCTAAAAGATAATTTCCTTAGTCACAAAATATTTATGCTCTTATCTTTAACATACTCTGCACTCCATCCTATTTTTAGCTTGATCCATGCAAAGTGACTAAGTCCTAAAATTTCTCTCTTTGGGTGCAAAACCTTAGGGAAAAAATCTTTCAATCTTCCGCACCTATCCATGCACCCTCTTCCTTTGCACCACTATCATATGCACCTTTGATACTCATGTAATAATTCACAAGCTCAACATGCATTTAGAATTATGCATGACAGTAGGGTAAGAAGCAAGGAAACATAGTTAAGACCTAACAAGAGTGACCTATTTACAAAGGAGGTATTTTGTAGAAGTGGATTTAGGTACTGAAAATTTAGAGACATAAAAAAACCTCTAATAGGTGCTTGAAATACCAATCCTTTTATATAAAATATCCCTAGAAAATATTTTGTGCTTGACAGTAGTAGGAGGCAGGCTTAGCGAGGTTGGTGAGCAAGAATGCAAAAAGTGAGGTGTAGAGAACAATAAAGAGAGTAAGATCCTAAAACTTTGTATACACCTTGGGTATGCTGAAGAGTGACTAATGATGGTAATAGTTCATTATGGGTGGATTTAGTCTAATTCAACCATAGTTGGACCAAGTGCATTGTCTTAAGGGACTAACTTGCAAATTTGGGAAAATAGTAAAATATTGGGATCCTTGATTCTTTTCAATCAAGATTGTGGAGGTTCTAGTGTTGTTTGTAGTGTAGGAATAGGGTGCAGGGTGGAAGAAGGTAAAAAAAGACTAAAAATAAAAGTGGAATATTAGAATGAAGAGCACATGAAAGTGAATTATGGATAAAATTACTGAAAGGTAAATGAGGGATGAAGTGTATGAATCAGTTGATGAAATGGTGTAATTTTTAGAGTAAGAACCATGGTATGTTGATGTAGTAGAACCTTCCAAGTGGTAATTAGTCCATTTCTTACATTACAAGCCAAGTTAGGCATAATGAGAACCTTATAGGATCCTCACATTGCAGAGTAAGGTGGAAGTGAAGTTTGTAAACTTATTGATAACTGAACATATGGATGATATTATGTTTTTGGTCTGCATCATTTGGTATCAGAGCGTGGATTGTTGTGATTTGGTTTTGAAATTGAATGAATAGTTGTTGTTATGACATCATTGTGGAAGTGACAGTGAATATGAGTGAAAAGCAGCCCTTGAAATCATTCTTTGATCATGGGTACAAGATGCCACAGTGGATGAAGGATTTGGTAGCTGAGAGAGAAAAATTCAAGTCAAAGGAAGTGCATGAGAAGATGAGAGAACAAAGCATCAAATAAGAGTGGCAGAGAGAAAAGGTTTGATGGAATTAAGGGCTAATAGACCTTGGAAATCATATGGCACAGATGATGAGGATGAAAGAGAATCAACTGAAAGTATGGCTCAGATATTGCTATAACTATTAAGCAACAAGAGATAACAAGAAGAGAGACAAAGGAAAATTAAACAGGAAAGGAAGAAGCAATTGGAAGAAGAAAGAGAGTTGAATATTCAGGAAGAGATACAAGAGTTGAAGAGGGAGGCAACACAGTTGTTGGAAATGATAAAAATCTCAAGAGAAATAGAGGAATTGTTTGGAATAATGATTAAGAAGATAGCTAAGTATCCATTAGAGATACTTGTGAGAAGGGAAAAGAGAGAAAAAATGAGAAGAAAGATAAACCAATAAGGGAGGAAGTTGAGAAAAGAATAAAAGAGAATGAGAAATCAAGAAAAGTAAGTTGATAAGGAGATAGTGTATGAAGAAGAGAGTGATGAAAAATAAGAGCTCACTAAAGGAGCTTCTCAAGGGGATAACGAGCCTCCAAGTTTGAATATAACTATGTATTGAAATGTGTGAATGCAAGTACACCAAGAGAAGAAAAAGAGGTAAGAAATGATGCCTTAAATGAAGAACCAAAGAAAAAGATATAAGAAGAAGTTTACGAGCCATCTCAAGCTCACTGTGGATCAATTAAAGATGACAATGTAACAGTTAGTATGACCAGGAGGTCATGGAAATATCTCATATGCATGTGGAGCTGGATTAGAGGAGAGGATGAGATAAAAGTCAAGATGAGTGCTAGAGAAAACTTGGATCCTGAATAAGACATTGCAGGTATAAGCCAAGAAATGGAGATGAAGAATGAAGAAGAGGATGATATGGAGCAATTGGATGATGAACCATAAGACAAGAATCACGAACAATCAGGTTTAATCAAAGAAGATTAGCATCAACATGTTCAAAAGTTAGAGATGATGGTGATTGAAGAAGGAAATGAAGAAGAAGAAACATATGGAGCAACATACTTCCTTTATAAATATTTCATGTAGGAAGAAATGCAAAAAAAATCACATGAATGAAAACCAAGATGATGAAATAACCTGAAGACGAAGACCAAGTTAGGGTGAAGATGAAGAAGTAAAGAAATTGGAAAAAGAAGAAAAAGAAAGAGCCTATGAGGTTTAATCTTTCCCACCCCTATAGTATGATGAATGCAGGAGAATCCTATAAATAAGTCATAAGGACATTAGTTGTCTTGTCAAATGTGATATCAGTGTGCTATAGAATCATTAGGTGTGATTTGGTTGTCTAAGTTGGGGTCTAGACCTTTCATTTCAAATGAGGCATTTTCCCCCATTTATGCTATTGAGCCAAATGTGATCAATTTTAGTATGTTTTGGGGATTTTTGGGATGTTATTATAATTGAAGCTCACAAGATTTTTTAATGGTAGAGAATGTGGTCATTTTGTGATGATTAGACCCTCTATAGAGTTCTAAGTCCTAAAGGAGCTATTTCCATACAAATTGAAAGACATTATAGGTGAGGAATGATAAATTTCAAAAGTGAGTCAGATTATGAAATATGTGTACAATTGACCTGGAAATTAGGAATCTCGAGCTAATGATAGTGTAAAGAGTCTTGAAAAGGTCAGCAACTGTTGTACCATGAAAGTCATTCCCATTCGAATGGAAATCAAGGAAAAGCTTCAAGGAAGGAAAATAATATTGTTTGCGTATACATTTGCAAATTTTTAACTATGTGAATACCTTTGTTGAATGATCATAGAGATCTTATGCATGTTTGATAAGAAAGTTATGGCTGGACTATGAAGTGATTTTGTGACAAAGTTTGTGAAATGTCATTAATGTGTATGTATGATTGCATGTTTGCAATTGAGTAATCTACGTAGTTGATCATGACAATAGACAAACAATCTATGTTCAAAAACATTCCATGCCTTGTAGGAGGATAAAGATATTGGTTTTATTTGGCTCTAGTATCTCTTGTGAGGTTTTCAAAATTTGTGTGAGACTTGTTTGAGTAGGGATATGCTGGGTAGTGTGACTTCAATTGGAACAAAGCACTTAAGGAAGCAAACTACGAGTATTTTGAGATGTAAGATTCTTCTTTATTTGACTGAGAAAGAGGTAGCAATTTATGTCACTTTGAAGCATGTTGTAGGTATAGAACCATAGGGAGGTTGAATCAAGCCATGCTTGTAAGTTATTGAATGCAAACATCATTTGACCTAAGTCATGTGACAATTAACAGTGAAAGGTATTTTGGACTATAAATTACATAAGTTTGTGACTGTAACTCATATGAAAATGCCATCTTTTGTTGAGTCTTCAAAGTAAGGTTGATAGGGGGATGTGGGTGGTTGGCATGGAATTTCAGTTAACTAGGTGTCAACTCAGGTTTGTGGGCTACATTACTTTGGGTAAGGATACAAGAAATTTCTAACTTGTGAACTGTGTGTGCATGTAGGTAGGGTAGTGGAAAGAAAGAGTGGAGAATGGTTTTACACATGATTTCATGAGCCACTAATAAAACTAACACTTTGAAAACCTCAAAAAAGAGATCTATCTACATAAAATTTTGGATCTTGAGAATGCATAAAAAATGTGTTTGTAATGTTTTTTCTTCCCTCTTAGGATTCTAGGAGGGTTTCCTTAATACACAACTAGGGTTTGCATTTTGGAGCCTTAAGTCCAACTCTTTAGCTTCCAAAATTTCAATATATCACGATTAACTTAAAGATCCATTGTAGAATATTTTGAAGGAATTTTGCATTTTGAGGGTGGCATTTAGACTTATGCATGACAGTAGGTTAAGAAGCAAGGAAACACAGTTAAGACCTAACAATAGTGACCTATTTACAAACAAGGTATCTTATTTCTAGAGGTGGAGTTAGGTAATGATAATTTAGAGACATTTCAAAAATCCTCTAGTGGGTGCTTGAAATGATAATTATTTTTTATATTGAATCTCCCTAGCAATATTTTGTTCTTGACAGTAGTAGGAGGCAGACCTAGTGAGGTTGGTGGGAAAGAATGCAAAAAGTGAGGTGTAGAGAAACAATACAGAGAGTATAATCCTGAAACTATTTAAACACATTGTGTATGATGAAGAGTGATTAATGATGGTAATTTTAATTGTGGCTGCTTTATTTTGTTTCAACCATAGTTGGACGAAGTGCATTGTCTTAAGGGACACTAACTTGCAAATATGGGAAAATAGTAAAATATTTGGATCCTTGACTTTCTTTTCAATCAAGATTGTACAGGTTCTAGTGTTGTTTGTAGTGTAGGAACATGGTGTAGGGGTGGAAGAAGTTGAAATAAGACTAAAAATCAAAGTGTATTGTTAGAGAATGAAGAGCACATGAAAGTGAATGATGGACAAAATTGGTGGAAAGGTAAATGAGGTGATGAAGTGCATGACTCAGTTGATGAAATGGTGTCATTTTCATAGTAAGAACCAAGGTATGTTGATGTATTCGAACCTTCCAAGTGGTAATTAGTCCATTTCTTGAATTATAAGCCAAGTTAGGCATAATGAGAACCTTATAGGATCATCTCATTGCAGAGTAAGGTGGAAGTGAAGTTTGTAAACATCTTGATGATTGAACATATGATATTGATAGTATTTTTTTTCTCTACATCATTCAACTCGTACAAAACATGCCAAGAATAAGCTTTTTATTTACACATAGACTTACTAAAATGACCTCTAACCTTCAATTTTAAGGACTCTTCAATTTACGTGCGCACTTGTCTATACATACATGGAGATAAGAAGACCATGAAACAAAAAAAAACCTGCATGAAGGAATCAATATAACATATTGATCAGTTTACGTTACAAGTACTTGTTGGTACAAAAAATCTGTCACCTTGACAGATCTATGGATAGAACTAGCCAACAGTGTGCAGGGCATAGCCCCTCTTTGAGTTAGCAAAGCGAAACTGGTTTATTGCTATTCTACCAGCAGGAATCTATGCAAGTCTCACAGATTCTGCCTTCGGGGGTTTGGGATCTCATCCCAGTAGGGGTGTTTCTGACTGCGAAAAGAAAGGAAAGGAAGAGGGAATGAAGAAAGAGCAGGTCCTGAAGGAAGAAAAGAAATGAATTCCAAAGCAGAAAGGTCAGAAGATTTATGTTTTGGGTTGGTAGTAAACAGAGCCAAACCTACTTGCATAAAAAAACAAAGCAATACTGATGATGAATAAATGACAAAAAAGTAGATATGAATCTAACAGAATAAACACATACAGATCTAACATAAGAAAGGTCTGATGCATAACACAGCTATTCAGCACAAAGTCTCAATTTGTATTACTGTTTTCTTCTGTTACAAGAAAGCTCAAAGTCTTTTTTCTTCACTTCTATTTTTCATCTGAAAGATATCCATCCATCCACAATACTACAAGTATTGGAGTATTTATAGAAGAAGAAGAGAAAATAAGGCAAAAAGGAGCCAACAACTATTTACAAAGATATTTACAAAATATCTAAAAGTCATGTTGACTTTTTACAACTTGATGGATGACATCATCCCATGATGCAACATGGATGACGTCATCATTTGTATCAACATACTCCAGATATTTCCAAAAAGATGAAGAAGAGAAAGAGAAGAAGGAGAAGAAGAAGAAGAAGAAGAAGAAGCAGCAGCAGCTATTCGTCATCATCATCTTGCGGCCGAAAGGGGGTGGATTGCTTTTGTTGCTCCTCAGGTGACGAGATATGGAACTGAGAGCGGTATTCCATGAACTTGTTGATTATTGGCCCTAGTTGATCCTGGGAAGGATCCTTGTGCCTATCACTTATCGCCTCACAAGTCTCCCGCTCATCTATGAGCTTCTCTGGGAGTTTGGAATAGTCCTTTTCCCTGCCTCAATGAGGAACCCGATGAAGTCCCTACAGGCCAATAGGTTGTTGATAGATTCTGTGTCAAATGTGACCTCTGGCCCCGTTCCTTGAGAAGTGATCTCCTTGAAGATCCGGGTGGTTTCATCAGCTTTCCTTAAAGTGAAGGAAGGAGTAAGTAACCCTGGTGACATATTAAGAACAATTCGTTCCATTTGGTGCATCGCATCTAGGGCTTCTTCCTTGACTTTGTCAATCTTTTCTAGAATAAATTCTAGCTGATCCACCTGGTAGTCCAGAGTGGACATGATTTTGTTGAGGGCCCTTGGATGGCCGAAGACGCCGAACTTGACCAGATCTTTGACTGAACAGTCGAACATTTGTTGGAAGGTCTCGTGTTGCATTCTAGGGCATAGCATGTTCCAACTCTTCTGATATGGGCCCTGCTAACGCTTGGAGCTCTTTATTCACCTTACTGATATTCAGGTACAAGTCGGAGAATTCGGCGATCACTTTTTTCGCTGTCTTTGAGGATTTGGCTCCTCCAAGCGGAAACGACCATACCCTGCTCACCGATTTTGGCATACTCATTAATTTTCTCCTGGCTGAGAAGCTCAGAAGTCGGCGGCGCCAGTTGTGGGAGGCGCACTACCCATCTTCTGTAAGGCTTGGAGTAGATATTTTTTTTGCTCCTTTAGTTGCCTTTTCTCTTCTTTTGATTTCCTGAAGCTTTTTGCAGAGGGCGTTAACTGCAAAAGAGCCCTCCCCCTGAAGACTTTCGGAAGATGTCCCCATTGTGACTTGGGTCACAGTAAAATCTGTCGGAGACAGATCCTTTTTCTCTTTGAGGGGATTGGGGTATGCGATTTCCATAACTCTCTCTCCTACAGCACTTTGAGAGAAGCGCGTGACAGGCTTCTGCTTCTTCGCCCCCTTAGATGGGATCACGGAAAAGTCCATCGGAGCGATGGGAACTTTCCTCTTTTTGCTGACTTAGCTGCTGAGAGATCAAGGCTGGACCTAAGGTAGAAGGACCGGAAACAGAGGAGGGGGGCAAGCTGCAGTAGAAGAGGGGAAAAACGTGGAGACACGTGGCGGCGGCATTGAGAGAATAGCTGAAGAAGTGCCCACAGAAGGAAGGGAAACTACAGCTGCAGAAGACATAGGAGGGGAAGGGAGCTCGGAGATGAGGGAAGAAATGGAGGAGGAAAGATCAACGAGGGAAGAAAAGATAGATGAAGAGGCGGGGGGAAACAGTAGAAGAAGGGGAAGAGGACACGACCAAAGATGGTCGCTTGAGTCGCTCGAGGAGGGGAAGGAAGAGAAGAAGAAGGGACGGAAGGGACCTCGGTTGTTGTGGCAATGCCGACATCCTGAGTGGATGGGCCTATTGGAACTTCCTCTTCTGCTTCTTTCTCTGGCGAATCCAGAGTTATTACCTGCTCGGGTGCCGCGGAGGAGGACTCTCAGGGGCTTCCTCCTGAATGGCACTGGATTCACCTTCTACGCCTTTGCCCTTGCCTTTAGGCTACTTTTTGGATCGTGGAGGTGCGTTTTCCCAATGGGGATGTTGTGAAATCAACCCCAAGGTAGATTAGGCTGGTCATCCGGCACCAATATTCTGTCCTACGCAAAGTCTCCTTGACCCTCTCCTCAATTGTCTGAGGAGCCTTAGTTCTATCAATGGCCGGAAAGGGCCAATCGTCCCCATCTGTGTCAGTATATACCTTGTCTACTTCATCTTCTGTAGTTTGGAAGCCTTTCTACGATTTAGCTAAAACAAAGCATAAACACCATCATGATAAGAATTAAACAAGGGTTAGATACTAGCATTCATCAATACAAACTTTGAAACTAACAATGCTAAATATATAAACTCCTCTATTCTCTAACAACAAATAAATGAATGGACCTAAGTAAGCTCCATGGCTATCAAAATAGTTGTCCTTAATGCTCCAAGAACCTAGGAATGGGGGCTAATCAAAGTTGGGCTACAAGACCCTTTTGACACCTCCCATATGACCCAAGCACTTTAAGAAAGAGGCTTAACTCTTCAAGATGATGAACTCTCAAAAGGGCAAGGTGCAAGCTCTTAGTCTCTTTGCTATATGCTTTGCATTTGCTCTCTTAGAAAGTTTAGGTGTAAGTAAAAAGGTAGGTGGAGGGCTCTTTATATAGCCCAAAGGATAAAGGATTCAACACATTCTCATGAATGTGGGATAAAGATAAAACATGATTAGGAATGGATAAGGTTGCTTTATAAAAGGTAACCTTACTTTAGAAGGGTTTAATACATGTTTAACAAGTCATGGGAGTTGGGGGGTATTTTAATTAATCAAAGGTGATTAATTAATAGGTAGATGTAAGCTTATAGAAGCTAATTAGAGGAATATTAGTACGATTTAGGCTATTATAAGGGGATTAAATCAATTAAATATTGATTTATTGGTTAAATGGAAGGGAAAGCTAATTAATTAATAATAATTAATTAGTCTAGGTAGAAGGGGTGATTTATTAACGGAAAGTCGTTAATTAGGGAATTTTTTGGATAGGCAACTTAATTAATTAGCTTAGTGTAATTAATTAATGATGATATGAGGGAAAATGAGTGCTTTTGACGATATGTCATTGATTTGCGAGAAAGGGGATAATTAGCACAATTTAAGTATTTAAATTTCTTGGGCATAATTATAGGTGTCTACATTTGCCCCTCTTTGGGGTGGCGTAAGTGATGCCACTTCAAAGATAGTAGACAGAAAAGATTTTGAAGAGATAGAAGAAAAATTAGCACGAGGGAGAGATGCCCCCTCGAGTGTCGATGGGGTGATGAAGGAAGCCGATCGACGATCGAAAAATATGAGATGTAGGCAGAAGAATGGGGATGAGGCAGGATGCCCCGAGGAGAGGGAGAATTAGGGGTGAAAGGGAAGTCGTGTAGAAGAAATATGGATGAGCGGAGAGAAGAGCTTAGCCTCTAGCTGCTTATTTGTTTGGAACAAATTTGATGTCATCATATTGCCATAGGAACTACATCATCAGTCCTTATGAAAAATATAAGCATACGACAAAGGTAGAATGACATGAAAAGCCATACTACGAACAATTTTCCATTGCTGAAAGTATCAACTCCACGCAACATACAATAATGCAATGCAATACGAGAAGGAAACAAGCTCATATAACAGGGAAAACAAGTACGAACGCACCTATCTAACCCAACAACGATCAAGATAGTTGTACAAATATTTTGTTATCAATGCTGAAGAGATCCACAAGTTCGTGATTGACGACAAGGGTTAAAAATGATGCCCCAAGAAAGGATACATGCAAGGTGAAATGATAATGGACACGGGGTCCATGAAAAACATTTGTGCGCAACGAAACAGCACCAGGCAACCAAAAGTGCCCTAGAGTACAGACGAAGCTAGCAGCTAGCTTTTGTGAATGGTTGTGAATCCAGTGAGCTGCGAGTCGTATTAATCGGGGAAGATGTGAGACAAACCAACAGGATATGGAGAAAATACCATGCGCAAGACACAAGTTTCAGCCGTAAGAAGCAAGTTACCATTTTGTAGGGTGTTTTAATTTTTAGGAATTGTTTGAAAAATTTTGCCTTGTTTTTTGATTTTTTTGATATATATATATATATATATATATATTGTTTTTGTTGTTTTCTTTTAACAATGTTCAATTGTTTTTGTGTTTTTCTCGAAACAATGTTCTATTGTTTTTGTGTTGTCTGAAACAATTTTCTATTGTTTTTGTGTTTGGTGAAACAATTTTCTATTGTTTTTGTGTTTTTTGAAACAATTTTCTATTGTTTTTGTGTTTTGTGAAACAATTTTCTATTGTTTTTTTGTTTTTTTGAAAAACAATTTTCTATTGTTTTTGTGTTTTTCTCAGTTTTCCAAAGCTATGTGCAGGTAACCAAGAAAGCATGGATGCCCCCAGCATTATGTGGGGAATATACAAGGGCAGAAGCCACGCGCTTATGAACAAGAAGGTGAAGTCATTGAGTTTCCCCCAGCATAAGATGGGGAAATAACGAAAGACCACGTCCCTTACAGACGAATAGAAGAAGGCAAAGCCAGATCAAGGCTGGACTAGATGGTGTGCACAAGGAAACTCGAAGGTAGAACCAGGTCCAGGACAAAGACAACTACCCTTCTAATACAGAATGCTTGTGAACAACCAATCCTCCTGAGGCGCCGGAAACCAGTGTGGTTTTCACCCAAGGACTTGTCCAAAGTGCCACAATTGCGTGGTTTTCACTAGTGGACGACCTGTTTTCTCTTCTTTTTTTTAATGTTTTTGATTTTGATTTTGATTTTGATTTTGATTTTGATTTTGATTTTGATTTTTTGATGTTTTTATATTTTTTTGTGATTTTTATGACTTTCTTATGCCATGTTTAGGCAGGATAAAACCTCTTAAGATGCATGGAATTCATGGGCTCCCGGAGCTCATCACCATTGGGGTGAGCCAACTTGTATGCCCCTGTGCCATACTTGGCAACTATGACATAGGGTCCTAACCAGTGTGGTTCGAACTTCCCTTTCTTTTCTCGCTCTGCTCTGGTGTTGAACTGGTTCTCCTTCATAACTAAATCACCCACCTCAAACTGGTGAGGGATGATTCTCTTGTTGTAGTTGCGGGAGATTCTGTGTTGATATACTTTCAGGTGATTAAGAGCGCGAATGCGCCTCTCATCCAGGAGCTCTAACTCAGCCAATCTTGTCACTCGGTAATCTTCATCCTTATCCAAATAGTCCCAAAGAGAAATTCACAGGGATGGGAGTTCAATCTCTAAAGGGATGATAGATTCTATCCTGAACATGAGGGAATATGGCGTCGCACCCGTAGGAGTGCGAATTGATGTTTGGTAGGCCCAGAGGGTTGGCTGGATTTGTAGGTGCCAGTTTTGAACAGTTTTGCTAACCATCTTCTCCATTATCCTTACCAAAGTCTTGTTTGTTTCCTCAGCTTGTCCATTACCCTGAGGGTAATATGGCATGGACCATTTCAATCTGATTTGGAACCGTTGGCAAAGACCTTTCACAGTTTTGTTCTTAAATGACTTCCCATTATTTGTGACAATGGCTGTAGGGATACCATATCGGCAAATAATGTGATTCATGATGAATTTAGAAATCTATGCTCCTATGACATAGGTTAAAGGGACAGCCTCCACCCATTTTGTAAAGTATTATGTAGCTGTGATGATATGTGTATGACCATCAGATGAGGTAGGAGTAAGCTTCCCTATTAGATCAAGTCCCCACTTGGAGAATGGCCACGGGGGTAGTGATTGGTTGCAATGGTTGCGATGGAGCATGGATGAAATTTCCATACTTTTGGCATAGCACACATTTTCTAACATAATTACAACAATCAGTTTCCATGGTGGGCCAATAGTAACCTACTCTTAATAGTTTCTTAGCCAAGACCATTCCGTTTGTATGTGCTCCGCATACTCCTTCGTGTACTTCTTTAATTGCCTGGATTGACTCCGGCACATCTAGACAATGTAACAGATTCCCATCGTAGCCATGACAATAAAGTGTACCTCCTAACAGGGTGTAACGGGATATCTGGCGAATTAGGCTCTGCTTTTCAGAGTGGGAGATTTCGGGAGGGAATGTATTGTCCTTAAGATAGGTGAAAATGGGTTCATACCATGGTGAATGGGGACCAACAACCTCACAAGCCAAAGTGCCACAATTGCATGGTTTTCACTAGTGGACGACCTGTTTTCTCTTTTTATTTTTCTGATTTTTTATTTTATTTTATTTTCTTGATGTTTTTGTATTTTTTGATTTTTTCGTGATTTTTATGACTTTCTTGTGCCATGTTTAGGCATAAAACCTCTTAAGATGCATGGCATTCATGGGCTCCCAGAGCTCATCACCATTGGGGTGAGCCAACTTGTATGCCCCTGTGCCATACTTGGCAACTATGACATAGGTCCTAACTAGTGTGGTTCGAACTTCCCTTTCTCTTTTCTCGCTCTGTTATGGTGTTGAACTGGTTCTCCTTCATAACTAAATCACCCACCTCAAACTGGCGAGGGATGATTCTCTTGTTGTAGTTGTAGGAGATTCTATGTTGATATACCTTCAGGTGATTAAGAGCGCGAATGCGCCTCTCATCTAGGAGCTCTAACTCAGCCAATCTTGCCACTCGATAATCTTCATCCTTATCCAAATAGTCCCGAAGAGAGATTCGCAAGGATGGGAGTTCAATCTCTAAAGGGATGTTAGATTCTATCCCGAACACTAGGGAATATGGCGTCGCACTCATAGGAGTGAAAATTGATGTTCGATAGGCCCAAAGGTCTGGGTGGATTTGTAGGTGCCAGTTTCGACCAGTTTTGCTAACCATCTTCTCCATTATCCTTACCAAAGTCTTGTTTGTTGCCTCAACTTGTCCATTACCCTGAGGGTAATATGGCATGGACCATTTTAATCTAATTTGGAACCATTCGAAAAGGCATTTCATAGTTTTGTTCTTAAATGACTTCCCATTATCTGTGACAATGGCTGCAGGGATACCATATCAGCAAATAATGTGATTCATGATGAATTTAGAAATCTGTGCTCCTGTGACATAGGTTAAAGGGACAGCCTCCACCCATTTTGTAAAGTATTCTGTAGCTGTGATGATATGTGTATGACCATCAGATGAGGTAGGAGTAAGCTTCCCTATTAGATCAAGTCCCCACTTGGAGAATGGCCATGGGGTAGTGATTGGTTGCAATGGTTGCGATGGAGCATGGATGAAATTTCCATACTTTTGGCAAAGCACACATTTTCTAACATAATTACAACAATCAGTTTCCATGGTGGGCCAATAGTAACCTACTCTTAACAGTTTCTTAGCCAAGACCATTCCATTTGTATGTGCTCCGCATACTCCTTCGTGTACTTCTTTAATTGCCTGGATTGACTCCGTCACATCCAGACAACGTAACAGATTCCCATCGTAGCCACGATGATAAAGTGTACCTCCTAAAAGGGTGTAATGGGCTATCTGGTGAATCAGGATTTGCTTTTCAGAATGGGAGATATTGGGAGGGAAAGTACTGTCCTTAAGATAGGTGAAAATGGGTTCGTACCACGGGGAATAGGGACCAACAACCTCACAAGCCAGGCAAGATTCCTGGCACGTCATACGCGGGCTGGTGTAGATTTTCTACGAAAAATGGCATATCATTGTTCCCTGGCGGAATACGAAGCATAGATCCCACCGTTGCCATAGCATCTGCTGATCTGTTCTGCGCTCTTGGGATCTGCTCAAAGGTAATGCACACAAAATACTCCTTCAGAGTTTCCACCAACTTCTTGTAAGGTATGAGCTTGTCATCCTTAACTTTATACTCATCATTAACCTGTTTGATGATTAGCTGTGAATCACCTACAACCTTAACATGTTGAATATTCCACTTGATGGCTAGCTTCATCCCTGCAATGAGTGCTTCATATTCCGCAATGTTGTTCGTGCAAGGGAAGGCCAGGCGGAAAGCTTGCGGTATAGGATCACCCGAAGGAGTAATAAGGACCACTCCTGCACCTGAACCATGAAACGTAAAAGATCCATCAAAATGTATCTGCCATACGACAGATTCTTCAATGTAGAGCAAAGATGCATCTGGCAGATCCAGACTCAAAGGTTCTGTGCTTTGCAAAGGTGCTTCCGCTAGCTGGTCAGCAAGTACTTGTCCTTTAACTGATTTTTGATGGACAAATTCTATATCAAACTCACTGAGTAGAATGATCCAATTAGCCATTCTACCTGTGAGGG
Source organism: Taxus chinensis (assembly GCA_019776745.2). Classification (NCBI taxonomy): domain Eukaryota; kingdom Viridiplantae; phylum Streptophyta; class Pinopsida; order Cupressales; family Taxaceae; genus Taxus; species Taxus chinensis. The sequence continues at coordinate 664,122,334 of CM034154.1, forward strand.
CGGGTTTGGACAACAAATACTTGAGTGGGTCGACCTTGGATATGAGCTTGGTCTTAGTATTTAGCAGGTAATGGCGAAGTTTCTGAAAGGTAAAAACAACGGCCAAGCAAGCCTTTTCAATCTGAGGATAATTAAGTTCATAGGCGATGAGGGTGCGACTCAGATAGTACACTGCTTTCTCTTTATGGCTAAGGTCATATTGGGCGAGCAGTGCACCAATAGCGTATTGCGTAGCGGAAATATAGAGAAAAAGTGGTTCTCCCGGAGTGGGAGGCATGAGGACAGGTGGATTAGCCAGGTATTGTTTAAGCAAAGAAAAGGCTTGTTGTTGCTCGGGTCCCCAGATGAAAGTGACATCCTTCTTAAGCAAATGAGTGAATGAGTGACATTTATCTGCAAGCTGGGAGATAAAGTGGCGAATGGCTTGAATTTTCCCTTGCAAGCTACGCAGTTGCTTGATATTCTCAGGTGGAGGCATTTCTGTGATGGCAGACACTTTAGCAGGGTCTACCTCAATACCTCGTCTTGACACGATGAAGCCTAATAGTTTCCCAGATAGCACACCGAAGACACACTTCTTTGGATTTAGCCTGACTTTGTATTCACGCAGGCGTTCAAAGATACGCCGCAAAATGATAGGATGATCCTCTCTTGTTTTGGACTTTCCCAGGATGTCGTCTACGTAGTCTTCCATGATGTCATGAATCATATCATGAAATATTACTGTCATGGCCCGCTGATAAGTTGCTCCCGCATTCTTAAGGCCAAATGGCATCACCTGATAACAGAAGGTGCCCCAAGGAGTTGTGAAAGCTGTTTTGTGTTGGTCTTCCTCAGTGATCTTAATTTGATTATAACCCGAAAATCCATCCATAAGCGATAGCATTTCGTACCCTGCGGTTGAGTCAACAATCATGTCAATGTTGGGCAACGGAAAGTCATCTTTAGGGAAAGCTTTATTGATGTCCCTAAAATCTGTGCAGATTCAGATACCAATAGGTTTCTTCTGGACAGGAACAATGTTTGATATCCATTCAGAATAATCAATTGGCCTGATGAATCCTGCTGCAAGCAACCTTTCCAACTCTTCTTTAACTAACAAGGCCACTCTTGGGTGCATCTTTCGAAGCTTCTGTTTGATAGGCTTAGCGTCTGCGTGCACAACCAGGTTGTGCACGACCAAAGTTGGATCTAAGCCGGGCATGTCTTTGTAAGACCATGCGAACACATCAATAAACTCTCGCAGTAGCATAGTGAACGTCTTTTGTTCTCTGGCTGAGAGTGATGCTCCCAATTTTACTATCTTGGGATCTTCTTCGGTACCAATATTGACATCAATGGTTTCTTCAACTAACAATTTTGATAAATCCTCCATACGCGTAGGATCGGGAGGTAGGTTGAGATCTTCATCCAAGGATGTCTCTACGAGATTTTCATCCTTGGCGTGGTCACTTTGTTTGTCCTTTGATTTTCTTATTTGTTTGTCAGCCAGTGCCTCAAAGAGGTTTTCACTGTGTGACTTGGACTTCGATTTTTGCCGAGGCTTTTCTTTAGAACTCTTGCCCTCACTTTTCTTTAAATTTTTCTGACCACGAAGTTCAGCCTCCTCGCCGAAGTAGGCGCAGGTGTCTAAGTCGATAAAGAAACCCTTCTTGTGATCTCCAATGGGAATTGTATCCCTTATGCCCATGAACTCTGCAATAGCCTCGTCATTCTCAAATAAATCTAGTGGCACGTGACGTTGTTGGTCCCATTCAACAAGGGAAGGGTACACAAGGTCAAGGGTTGGTTCGGTGGGGGTTATGGTTAGGACAACATTATTCATGAAAAGGTTCGTGGAGGCCAGATCCTCATATTGGCTACAACAGGAATCCGTATCACTGTCTAGATAATCGGAGCTATCCTCATGCTCAGAACAAGTCGCATCTTGATCGTTGGGGTGTGCTCCATAAGGGCGAATCCCAATGCCATATCTTTCAGTTTTGAAATGTGGAAGAGGGACTGGTTCTCTTTGTCCTTGTTCATTCCTCCCACATCCTAGGCCTTTGTAGCCCATGGAGTACATCATTCTGCTAGATTTTTCATATTCTGGGGTTTGATAACAAGATGGCTGAGTGTCCTCAGGGACCCAAGTAGTAGGTGGATCAAGTAATTTTTCCTCAGCTAACAAGCCTCCAGGTAGGAACGACCCAATAGTGTGTTCCTCTCTAGGTCTCCTGAAGCGGTAGTTGGGTCGACCTCTAGTCTTGGGCGACAAGGAGAGGTCAGAAACCAAGAGCGCTTGTTGTACATTATACTCCCCACAGCCATATTCCAGAATTTTCATCTCCCATGAATTAAATGGAGATGTTGAAGTAGATGCCCCATGAGTGCAAGAACTAAGAGAATTTGAATCTACTCGAGATTCCATGGCCTCAGAATGAAGAGGGACAGCTATATCTGTGGAGGGACATGCATATGTACCCTTTCGTGCAAAGCTATTAAGAGCTCTACAATGAGCAAAGGGCTCTGAATCTCCTGGTATTGTAACCGTATGTCCCTCATGCTTCAGCTTGATGCATTGATGAAATGTTGATGGCACGGCCTGCATGGCATGGATCCATGGTCGGCCTAGAAGCATATTATATGGAAGTTCCAAGTCTAGGATGTGAAACTTCGTCTGATGGCAAGTGGGGCCCACCTCCATGGGCAGCGTAATGGTGCCTGCTGACTCTCTTTCCGCGTTGTCGTATGCGGTGATAGTGATGATATGGGACTCAAGATCTGCCTCCGTATGTCCCAATTGTTTGACTAATTTAAGCGTGCAGATGTTCAATCCAGATCCGTTATCCACAAGCACCCATTTGATTTTCCTGCGGGTGACAACTACCTCAATGTATAAGGGAAGATTATGTTTAGGATTCTCGGTAGGGACCTCCCTATGGTTGAAAGTGAGATGCTCACTTGGTGCAATATTTTTCCACCGCGGCTTGAAGGTATGCAGGATCGACTTCTAAAGGCACTCCCGACCCCTGAAGAGTTTGATACAAAATGTCCTTATGCACATTGGATATCTTGAGAAGATCTAAGATCGAGATCTTAGCAGGTGTCCTCTCAAGTTGTTCTAAAAGGTTATATTTACCAGTTTGCGGGGTCAACAGAGAGGGTTCTGGAATCACGAGGCGGGCACGCCTTGTTACCGCAGCGCAGTCCTTTCCCTTGATCCGGATGGTATTGACACGGTCAGCAGGGGAGTGAATACATCTGATAAGTGAATCGTAATGATTGTTATCTCTTTTGGTATACAAGTAATTCGTGGCTTTATAGGTTTGGGATGAGTCTCCCCGATCCGACTTTGTCTTTTCCGACTTATCATGCTTAGGGAATGGTTCCTTATAAATCCCCATTTTCTCGTTAGGTGTTTGCATTTTTCCAGGGTTATCCACCTCTATCTCCCCATTATCAATGAGGTCCTGAATATAGTGGTGAAGCCGCAAACATTTGTCTGTCTTATGACCTTTAACGCGATGCATTTCGCAGTATTCATGCTCCTTATACCATGAAGGTTTAGGAGCGTTGTCATCAAACGGTTGCGTTGTAGGATAGGTCATCATGTGGGCCGCATCCAACTGTTTTAGTATGACGGACAACGGTTCATTGAGGGAGGTGAATGTTCGTCGCTTTGGTGGTGGTTGAATTGGGCCCTTGGTTAGTTTAAAAGGTTGACTGGTTTGGACTGTTTGAACACGTTTGGAATCAGTGATTCCGTCTCCCACCACGTTTTTGTTTTTGTTAAAGATCTTTGGCTTTTCAGCGGGTTTGACACTTTGGTTGTCTTTAGATTGGGTTTTGAGGGTGCCTTTGGCAATGAGAGCCTTTTCTATTTGAATCCCTTTCTCGATAACCTCCTCAAAGGTGCGGACACAATGCATTTGGAGGTGGAAAGCTATATCTGGGTTGAGATTAGGGACGAAAATACTGACCAGCTGCTTCTCAGGGAAAGCGCAAGGGAAGCGACTAGCTATCCCTCTCCATCGTTGGAGGAAGCTGGCGAAGGTCTCATTTGGGCGTTGTTTTGTGCCGCACAAGTCTGCCATGGTGATGTCACTCTCTATGTTATACGAGAAATGACGCACGAATCTTTCCGCCAATTCTGGCCAGGTGAAAATTGATCCTCGTGGTAAGCGCGTAAACCATTCCAATGCTTGACCTCTGAGACTCTTAGGAAAAAGTCTGATGAGGTAATTATCACTATAAGACACCTCTTGACATGCCATGTAGAAATCTTTAACATGATCCCTTGGGTCTCCCTTTCCTTTGTATTTGTCAAACTTTGGCATATCAAATTTCTTTGGAAAGGGTTGAAGGGTCATTGTCTTGTCAAAAGGATAGGGGCATAGTTCTTCGTATTGGTATTTCCTAATACTCCCTATATTGCTTTCTTGTATGCTCGCAAGCGTTGCTTTCATAGATTGCACTTCTTGTGCGAGCAATTGTTCTCTAGTGGGAGAAGCGGGGATGTGTACACGATGATACCCCGTGTCTTCTTCTCCTTGGTTTTCTCGATGGAGTTCGTGGATCCTAAACTTAGGCCTTGACTTTTGAACGTTCTTGTTTGTGTCTTTCTGTACCTGGAAAGTAAGCAAAGCTAGTTGTCAGCTTAGGTTACTGAGTTGTTGTTGGATTGTGACTTGGTTTGTGTCTTCTTCTTCTAAAGGTTCTTCCTCTTCGTATTGTGGAGGTTCTTCCCCTGTCTCATGTTCTATCTTGTTTCTTCGTGGCACTTTGATGAGGGGTATTCTATGCCCTACCACTTTATCATTTTCTGCGTAAGAAGTGGAAGCATGCCCGCCTGTTAAAATATCTTCCATATTGATAAGGGGGTGTTCTTCCTTAGTAGTGTCATTTGTAGGTAATATTGGTTCATTCTCGGTGGGAAATTTGGCCCCTAATTCCATGACCCGTGCCAAAACTCTATCTTTGTTTCTAAGGAGAAACTCATCTAGTAGAGTGGGGTCAAAATCAAAGTCTGCGTGTGGTGATTCTAATTCATTTCCACTATGGTCGACCATTTCTTCTGTTTCCTTTTCTGCAGAAAATAGTGGTCCTAGATCATGTCCGATAAATGGGTTTGACCCTTGTCTGTTAGAGGTTTCCCAAGCTTGCGCCTGTTGTTCCTCATATGTTTGTTTCTTTAAACCTAGACGCGTCTTGGGAGCCATGTTTTCGTGATAAGTTTCACTAAGGTAAGTTGTAGATTTGTTCAAAATTCAATGACTACCCCTAAGTGAAACACAAGATGTACGTGTTAAGAGTAAATTAACAGTGTGAGAATACCAATGTGATAGAATGATAAAGTCACCAATGAAACAATCGTTTGGTACCAAAACTTAATCAAATGAAGTACTTCCTAGACTACGTTTCAAAGTAATTTGCGACGCCAGATGATTAACAAGATGTCTCCACTTATGCCAAGTTCAAAGGAATGAACAAGACGTAAGTAAATACATGAAGTTAAATGTGATCTCCCAATCAAGATATACGATGAGCAAGCTCAAGTCTGATTAAGACCTATATCTCAAAAAGTGCCAATTACGATTTGTGAATGACACAACAATATCACCAAGATATGTTAACCCACTTTGCAAGAAAGTGAAGTATTGATATCGAGGTGTTATTGATATAACATGCACAAATGGTAGTGCCTAGCACCTTTTGAAATCGAGGTAATAATAAACCGAAAAAAAATCTCAAAGTATAGCTAGGAATAGTTAAGAATGTGTGCAGCGTAACCGTACAATATAGGTATTTATGTCGAGTTTACAAGAAACAAGACGTAAATATCGAAATTGTAATGATACGAGACAAACAAGCTAACTCCTCTATGGAAGTCTGCAGTGATGAACCACGCCTAACTACAATGACGATCTTGACGTGGGTATCAAGATCACAATGGCTACCAAATGACGTGAAAATGCCTCCGCTCACTTTAGACGTTTAACTAACCCAGCCGCAAACATGGATGGGCGTAAACGGACATAAAAGTGAGAGAAACAGTCGAATGGCAACACAAAGGTAATCACACCTCTTTTGATCAACAAAGTGTCAAAAGAATATGAAGGAAATAAATCAAGAAAAATGACGAAAAATGCTAGCCTCACTTCGGCAGAGTTTCGCCTCGCCCTAAGGCAAGTAAAAACTAGGCGAAAGTAATACGTCACACGTTTCTCAAAAAGAAGGTTCACAACTCAACACTGTTTTAAAATGGTCAAAGTGGGCTCCTGGCCAAAGTATATTCTCCTAGGTGGTTCTCTCACCCTAGGTGTTACAAAGTTGCCACGAGCGAGCGCGATTTACCCAAAAAGTCACACTGACTAGTTTGGGAGTATCTCGGCTTTACTTTACCCCCTTCAAGAACAGTAGGCAACTAGTGCGTCTACGTGTACTATCACTGGGGTCGCCACAACGGACAACCTGTAACGCTATCTCACAAAGGAATCACTAGTCAAGTAGGTAGTGCGGAGCACTTCCCGTTTCGTCCACAAGGTTCCCTCTTGCGTGGACTACTTTGGGGTTCCTGGAACCACCCCCATTGTTGTAGCTTAAGGCGTTATGCCAAAGGGGTTATGTTCCAGTTGAGCGGAGAGGGACGTACCCTTTTCCGAAACCTGCAATACAGTGTTTTGAATATGTTGTTCTTTTTATCTTGTTTAATTAGGTGTGGTTTGCTTGAACACCTTTTGGCAACCTGTATAACAACTGTATTAGTAGTTTTTTGATTTTGTTTTGATTCCTCCTTTCTTTGACAAGCGTTTTTAGGTCCTGCACTCAAGCGTTAGTAGTTCTCCAAGAAAATCACATTATTTAAAAGAGGATTAAGAGTTGCTTTTGATTCTCAAGATCATCCAAGGATGCAAGAGAAGAGCATACACAACAAATAATCCAACTAAAAAGTAAAGAAAATCTTTTCAATCAATGAACCATACAAAATTCTTGATAAATGTTCATTCCCCTAAACCAAAAGTGAAAGATGAAGTTTCCAATTTACCAAATGTTATAAAATGAAGACTAAAGTTGCTTTTGATTCTCAAGATCACCCTAAGGTGCAAGAGAAGAGCATACACAAACTTTATCCCAACTATATAGAAATGGAAAACTTCAAATCAAAGGACCATTGAAAAATGCTTTGTAAAAGGTTCATTCCCTTAAGCAAAATGAATAATCAAGTTTCCAAGTTTAATCCCAATGTTAAAAAGATAGAGATCAAAGTTGTTTTTGATTCTCAAGATCACCAAAAGGTGCAAGAGAAGAGCATACACACGCTTTGGTCTAAATCGAGTAAGCATGGAAATACAACATTCATCAAAACATTAGACATGTTAGAAAATGACCAGTTTTAAAATAACAGAAAAAAATTTGTAATTTATGTAAGTATAAATCCTAAATTTATGTTTTCATTGCATAGTTAACTTCAATACCTTTCCAACGCAAAAAAAATGGAGTCATTTCGAGTTCGGGAGCAAAAGTTATGGCCTTCGGAAGATGGGTTACGCATATGCTCTTATGCTCATGGGTATGCACTTGACATGCACTCAAAAAAATGTCAAAAAAACGTCCCTTAATCTGCAAAATGGGCAAATTTTTCCAACCAAGATTCAATTTTGACAACAACCCATCACATTAATATATGAATAGAAGACTCAACGCTATCAAACATTAACATACATGCTCAAGAATTTAAGATTTTCAAGAAATTGACAAAACTAGCATGTAGAATGATGAAAAAGTAAGCTCTAAAAATGAAAACATGATGAAATCTTGAAATTTTCTCACCAAGATTAAATTTTGACAGCAACCCACCACATTAATATGTAAATAGAAGACTCAGCACTATCAAACACTAACCTACATGCTCAAGAATTGAAAATTTTCAAGAAATTGACAAAACTAGCATGTAAAATGATGAAAAAGTAAGCTCTAAAAATGAAAACATGATGAAATCTTGAAATTTTCTCACCAAGATTAAATTTTGACAGCAACCCACCACATTAATATGTAAATAGAAGACTTCAGCACTATCAAACACTAACCTACATGCTCAAGAATTTAAAATTTTCAAGAAATTGACAAAACTAGCATGTAAAATGTTGAAAAAGTAAGCTCTAAAAATGAAAACATGGAGAAATCTTGAAATTTTCCCATCAATTCCAATTTTGACAGCACTTCACCTCCTTTATACCTATAAGGAAGACTCAACACATGCAAACTCAACAAAACAAGTTAAGAAAAACAAGTTAGATCAACATGTGTAAAAGAGGGTTAGTAACCAAAAATGAAACTTAACTACAAAAACTTGAAATTAAGTGCAAAGGACAATGGAGTAAGTCCCACCAGGCGTGCCAAATGTGTGCATGTATTTTGCTTAATGCTAAATCAAATGAAAGCAAGAACTAACACCTAAAATAGTTCTACAATTTAGCTAAAACAAAAGCATAAACACCATCATGATAAGAATTAAACAAGGGTTAGATGCTAGCATTCATCAATACAAACTTTGAAACTAACAATGCTAAATATCTAAACTCCTCTATTCTCTAACAACAAATAAATGAATGGACCTAAGTAAGCTCCATGGCTATCAAAATAGTTGTCCTTAGTATGTTCCAAGAACCTAGGAATGGGGGCTAATCAAAGTTGGGCTACAAGACCCTTTTGACACCTCCCATATGACCCAAGCACTTTAAGAAAGAGGCTTAACTCTTCAAGATGATGAACTCTCAAAAGGGCAAGGTGCAAGCTCTTAGTCTCTTTGCTATATGCTTTGCATTTGCTCTCTAAGGAGTTTAGGTGTAAGTAAAAAGGTAGGTGGAGGGCTCTTTATATAGCCCAAAGGATAAAGGATTCAACACATTCTCATGAATGTGGGATAAAGGTAAAACATGATTAGGAATGGATAAGGTTGCTTTATTAAAGGTAACCTTACTTTAGAAGGGTTTAATACATGTTTAGCAAGTCATGGGAGTTGGGGGGTATTTTAATTAATCAAAGGTGATTAATTAATAGGTAGGTGTAAGCTTATAGAAGCCAATTAGAGGAATATTAGTGCGATTTAGGCTATTATAAGGGGATTAAATCAATTAAATATTGATTTATTGGTTAAATGGAAGGGAAAGCTAATTAATTAATAATAATTAATTAGTCTAGGTAGAAGGGGTGATTTATTAACGGAAGGTCGTTAATTAGGGTATTTGTTGGATAGGCAACTTAATTAATTAGCTTAGTGTAATTAATTAATGATGATATGAGGGAAAATGAGTGCTTTTGACGATATGTCGTTGATTTGCGAGAAAGGGGATAATTAGCGCAATTTAAGTATTTAAATTGCTTGGGCATAATTATAGGTGTTCTTTTAAGGCATTTCTCGTGGTATGTGATTAGCTGCCTTGACAGTTCCAGCAGAATCAGCTTAGGTCCAGCATACCTCGGTAGCCTGGTTAGCTCTCCCAAAAAGTTGGCAGCCCTTAGATAGGTGAATGTAGGAAACTGGGTGAACAGGGCTCCCCATTTCTCTGTGGCTGCCACTATGCTTTTGGTCGTGCGACCATAAGTCATATTCGGCCTCAGCAGGCAGATGATGTGGTAGAAGAATGCATCGTTGATTTTGGTGAATTGGGAGATGCTATTCTCTAGCCTCAATTCTGGATAATACTCGTATATTTTGACCTGAGGCCAAACTCCACTCTGCGTCAGGCCTGGATAGTCCCTCTCTGATGCTGCAGCGTAGACCACGTAGGAGTTCATATGAAATGTCCCCGTTGTGCTATATTGTTGTAGCTGTTTGGAGATTGTGTTGCTTATAATTTCTCCCCAGCAAAAGCGCTGATCAGGCATATTCTTGTTCATGGTCTCTAAGTACCGTAACATCCATTTATGGAAATAATGGGCATCAGAAAGCTCGAAGACCCTGCTTAGGAATGTAATGGTGTCGTTGAGCTCTTCTGAGAAGTTGCTGCGGTGGATGATTTGGGGCCACCGGGTTATTACCTTCTTGTTCTTTAGATAGACTTCGTTCATTAGTTGCATACATTGATCCTCATTGTCATCCCAGGCCTTAATGCACTCCGCTTGGCTGATGGCCACAAAGTGCCGGTGGTGAGGGATGCTGAGTATTATCTGAAAGTGACGGGCAGTGAGGTTGATGACTACCTCGCCCTTGCTGTTTTCGACACATCTTGTGTTTTTGTTGTAACACTGGGCAATCACCATCAAGAATTCATTGTTGACGGTGCTGACTGGGATTCCTCCGGCGAAGTGCAGGGCACTGCCTATTAGTTTGTCCATCCTTGGACTCCTTGTGACTTTCTGAGTCCTGGCCCAGAATTCCTCCATATCAATATGCCCTAATTCTGAATCTCTGACGTCCATGTTGCACTCGGCCTGAGACTCGGGCATTCTGACCCTCTAATATTTATATTTCATTTCTTCCTCTGTAAGCTTAGCCTTTCCTTTCGATTTGGTGGGTATCTTGCTGGATGTAGACATATGTTCTTTCGAACTCAGTTGCTGATCTGCATGAAGAAGAAGTGAAACCCAACGTAGAAAGGTTGTATCAGTCATTTGATTTCCCATTGAAGTGCCAACAGAAGGAGTTAGTTATTATTAGGCTCAGGGCGCAGGGCGCATGAAAATTGCAGTTTACAGGGCTAAATAGGTAAGGCACATAGGAAAGGGGTGTTGTAAAGGTTAAACTGGTGCCAAAGGCACATGGCGCATAGATACTGCAGAGTGCATTTTATAAAAGGCGCATGAAAACATTGTGTTACATAGAGACAGGATGCGCCCTTTGGCGCATAGACTTTTCATGTTGCACTGGGATTTGGTGCGCCCTTTGGCACATGTAAGGTTTGTGTAACAGGAACTTTTCGTGCACCATGGCGCAGCGCACGAAGGGTCAACACAACATGATGTTGCTGTAAGGAGGGATGCGCCTGCGCCTTCAAAGCCTTGTACTTAGCGCGGATAAAGCCTGTGTTGCACTGATGCTGGGTGCGCCATTGGCACATAGAAACATGATGCAGCAAGGAAGGTTGGCACGCCAAAGAGGGCGCAAGGTTAGCACTTATAGCATATGAAAGAGGCGTGCCTTGGGGGTGCAAAAGTTTACGATGCAACAGGCAAGATGGGTGCGCCATTGGCGCGGGTTTTTATCATGTTACAGGGGTGACAGATGTGCAGAAGGAAAAAGAGGGAAACAGTGAACTAAAACACTCTCAAAGGGGTGTTCACATGGTTTAGAAAGCTTTTCTCCTCTGTTCCTCCTTTGAAAGGTTACTTGGGGTATGAAGTGGTTTATACCAGGAGGGTTACAAACCATTGTTTTCAGGATAACATCCTCCTCCAGCAGATCTGGAAAGAGGAAAATAAGGAAAGATAGCACGGGGGGGAGGGCTAGCTCAAAAGATGTATTTCAAAAACCAATCAGCAAGCACGAAGAACCAGAAAGCAAATCACATGGAAGAGACAAGAGCACTTACCTGGATAAATAGTGAAAATCTTGAAAACGGGTCCATAATGCGTTGAAAATGACAAGGTAGAGGATGACAGGCTTAGAGAATAAAAATCACGTGATATGCGTTTGATGATAATGACATTTGGGCGCGCAAATTTTATATATATAGGTGAGCTAGTCATAAATGCGCCACCCACTTTGTAAAGGGCGCATGAAAGTTGCTGTCGACATGGAAAAGCATGCGCCCTTTGGCGCACGAAAGCATTTTCCAGCATGAAATTAAGCACGCCTTTGGCGCACCGAAAGGGATGTCGACATGAGATTATGTGCGCCCTTTGGCGCACCAAAACATGGCGCAACAAAAGTTGTGTTAATACGAAGGCGCATGCGCCTTGGCGCACGCAGGGAAGACTCAACATACAAGGCGCACCAAAAGGCGGGTTGACACTGAAAAATATGTGCCAAAGGCTTTAAAGGGGGCACACCAAAACATGGTGTTACATAGTAATTCCATGCGCCCAGCCAAAAAAAGACTCAAAAGACTAAGTTCGAAAAACCAGATTTCCCAGGAAGGGATTTTGCAATGTTTCGAACGCAAGGGATCCCTAACGAGGGATTGGAACAAAATTTCGGTATGGTTATCGGTAAAATTTCCCTTGTCAATTTTATGGGATAACAGTACTGACTTGTTAGGTTTTTTTAGATTTACCAAGTTTAACTAAAGTCTAATGAGAGCCTCAAACTAATATGACAACTGAAAACAAACCTCTGACTCATGTAGATTATCTTCTTTGTAATTGCCAGTTTTTCTTTGACATATATGGTTGAGTGAATTCATGTATGAAACCTTTAGGGGTTTAATCTAGGTGTCATTAGCATGCTCATACGTTACTATAGCACCAAATTTTCTTTATGACCTTCTTTAAATATTCTTATTTTCCATTTAGACTTCAATCTTTACTTGAGCCTTTATGAGAACACATAATACTTAAAATCTAGAATACAGTCTTGAGAAAATGATTAAAAGGATTATTTGTAGTTATAGTTTTCCAAATCTTATATAAAATTGAGTTGCAAGTGTTCTCCACATTAATAATGGCTTGGATTCCACTATAGTTTGAACCTCTTCATTAATCATTTATCAACCCAATGAATGTACAATCAAAAATCATAGTTTGGTATTAACTTGATAGGAAATAATGAATAGGTCTTCAACAAACTTCACATGTTGGTACGAGTGATTTGAAAGCATTTAGATCATCGATCACTGTTAAGGCAACAAGGCACTATTATGTTTTACCTAAGACATGCATAATGGAAAATACAGAGTTATATATTTAAGAATTTGACACTTCCACATCTTTCTCAGTAAATTATGACTTCAAGACCCCCTTTCAAGCAGGTTGAAGATGAAACACAACTTCATAGGTCAAGATGTAGTTTGAAATCATTTCCAATATATTAGATTAGCTTTATTTTCAACGTTGCCCAGTTAGGGTTTCTAGACACAAACCCTAGTCATATGTTTTGAATATTTCCACACCTTTTTCTTCATTTCTATGTCCATATGATGGTATGAGAACTTTATCATGGCTTATTACTACAAATCCAAACCTTCTTTTGAACAACATGATAGAAGGACTTCATCATTTTAAGCCAAATGTACTTAACATCTTGACTGTCACACAATGACAGAACAAATATTCAAGAATGAGATGTTCTATTTGTGTAGATTTTTGTTCATAGCATTTGTGGAGAAGTTCGAGAATCTCCATACCTTAGTTAAATTTCCACACCAAATTTACTCACCAGAAAAATGAATAAGGTCATGAAAAATAAGCACTTCTCAGACTGTATGAGGTTGTTCTCAAGGTGCTACAGGACAATTTTGACATGTATATTTCTTGCTGAAAAATATTTACTTTTAAGAATATAAATTTCACTTACAACTCACTAATAATTTATTCAATATTCTCAGTCTTATTTTGAATGGATTTAAGGAGAGAGGTATGATTTTCATGTTTAAAATGCAATCCACTTTGATTATCCTCAGTTCACTGAGTTATCCTTTTAGGAAATTTTCATCACAGTGATATATTTTCTCAAGAAATTTATTTGAATGTGTTGTTTTAGGCTCTTATACTCTATTCAGAGTCATATATCTTTTAGACACAATCACTTTACATCTACATGTTCACCTAGATCAAGAACTAGTTCTTGTCAAGGCTTGTTCTTCAAGATGATGACTGAGATAATCATAATTTGTTCCATTTTACACCATGGCTCCCCTAAGTATTTATATAGACAAAGAGAAAGACTAAGATGACCATCCATGTCACAATTTTCAACACGAAGCCCTTCACATCAGATAATATACAAAAAAATTTGTAAAGATTGAGATAACTCTGTATGGTACAATCAGTACAATCAACCTCGAGAAACAAATATCTCACCATTCTAACCTAGAGGAATCCTTCTACACTCTTGAGGGGTTGTTATAACTTGAAAACTATATTTGGAGACAAATGATCCCATTTTATGCCCATCGCTTGAAGAAGGAGGTCTGAAGAGAGAAGAACACCGATAAAGAAATGAATAGAACTTTTTTGTTCCTTAACCATTCATCCTAATTTTTTTTGCAAAAGTTCAGTATCAAAGTTCTCTTCAAAAATTCATCTTATGATTTATTTGAATGAGTCTTGATAATTTTTTTGAGTGCTAAGAAGATAGGTCATTGTTTCAGCCCTTCTCAATTTACCTAGTTTTGGTAAAAATAAAATATCTTGAACAATACTCTTCAAAATTTTATGAAACTTGATCCATAACACTTAAAAACCTCCATCTACATGATACATGGCATAATTTATCATAAATTATTCTATACGGTCCATACCAATATCATTTTCCTAAGCTTCCACTGCTAGTTCTCAAGGGTAGTTTTAGTACAAACTTCAAATTTTCCTCGAAAAGATAAAGTGTAACTTGTAGATGCTCATGAATGTTCTAGGAAATGTTCCTAGAATTATACCATGATTGCTCATAAATGTTCTAGGAAATGTTCCTATAATTAGACTAAGCTTGCTCATAAATGTTCTAGGAAATGTTCCTAGACTTCTACCATGCTTACCTAGTTTTTTCATGGCCTTCTTTGAGCTCTTACACTTCATTAGGCTCTATAACTAGGCCTAAATGGCCTAGTTCCAACCGTGAATTATAACACCTAACCTGATGATCACCCTAGAATCTCTTACACATCCATGAGAGCAACATTTCATACATATGAGACACATAAGCAAAGTAACATTAAGTTTTCTACATACCTCCAGTGGGCACCCACCTCATGCTAACCAAACTTCTAGCACCACTAAAATAAACACTGAAATCACTAATGTGAAGGCACCAACCACCATTGAGAAGGCACTACCAATCAAAATTCATGCCCCTAAACCAATCCTTAGTTCACCACTCATCACCTTTTCCATCAATTCTACCTGACATCAATGATAACACCAATGCACCAGGGTTAAACAATATTCCCCTTTTTCATTGATGGTAATAAAACCTTGATGAAAAAACAAAAACAAAACAACATCTTTAAAGAATTCATACCTCTTGTTGTCTAACAACACTCTCCCCCACTTTGATAGTTTATGACAAAGTTTCATGCATTCAACAACATAAAAAACATGCAAGTACTCATTTATAAAGCATAACCTTGTGTCAAGAAGCTCTCCCATTGGATTAGACATTACTGCCTTGCCAAATGTGCAATGAATAGGATTCATCGAATTTCTCCACAAACCAGACCTCAATTCTCCCCTTGGACCTATTCTCTTCATAGCTTTAGGGTATGTCACTTCAGCATGCTCAAAACAAATGCTCAACTCTTGGTCTTCACAGCTATGTAGATTATGAACTATTTGGAGCTTAGATCCCCTTGAATCAAATTTTGAGTGCCTTTTATCCCAACTTTACACATCCTAAGATCTTATGTACATCATGTACCAAGCTCATGCACATCCATTCTGGGATATCATTAAAGTCCTCCATTGTGTGAAATTGAAAGAAATCACAAAACCTTGGTCTTGCATTTCAAGTCATAAGTTACTGATGCAATTAAATGATCTGGAGCTCAAGTCCCTAAAGGAATTTTTCATTACTCTCTATTAGCCCAATTTTGGCTTATCTATACACTGCCTATGAACATAATGGAGCTTTCTCAACCTTGAAAGTGTACCATATTTTCTTCATTATTGTTATTCTTTACTATAATTTCTAGGCTTCAACCCACCTCAAATTCACTATTGTACAGTCTAGTCCATTTCCCTTGCATTCCAATACTCCTATTAAACCTTTAAATTGTTTTTAGCTCACTACGGTGAGAAATACTAACATGATGCATGAAAATACATTATTAGACTGCTACTACAACAACCTTATCCTATTTTCCCACAACACTTGAATGGGAAATCATAGCTTGCTCCATTCTTCTTGAAGTCAAAGAAATTTTCTTGGCATCTATTCTCCTATGTGAGATATCATCAGAATTTGTAGGTCTCTATTTCAGACTAACAAGCATCCTATAAACACCTAATGACGAGGAATTATTCACTATCAAAAGCTCTAAAACTATTATGTCTACTTCTTAAGATACATGTAGGTCACTATTTTAGACTCCCTACAACCTTTAACATACTCATATATGCAATGTAAGGTGATCATTATTTGTATCTCTCAAACTCAATATATATAATTGGCCTCTTAAGATCCTTCACAGTTTAGAAAATCGAATTAATCCACCCTTTAAGTGTTGTTGCCTAATCTTCATGTACTTTTATTATCATAATTAATTACTAGGCTTGAGCTTGTAATGAATTCCAGTGCATATTGACTACTTTGACATTATTAAAAGCATTCTCATACCCTGTACAGGTCATCTACTCATACTATGAGCATATGGTGCTATATCTCTACAACGAAGTTCCTTGGATTTGAAACCTTCTATATGCAAGACATTAATAGATTTGTTCATCTATAAGAGGACCTCTTCAATTATCATCTTGGAATCATTATTCATCTTTGGAATATAGACCATTTAATCAGATTTATTTAAGACTGAAAACACTTCTATTTTCATCCTTGGATCATATTTATCATACTCTGACTGATGATATAAATAGAATCTATTACAACTTCAAGCTTCTTGGGTTTGTGATGATAATCTTTATTCTATTCATCACATGTTCTTCATCATGTTTGCCTTGAGTATTATCTATGAACTACTCTTATAGACATCTATCATTTACTCTAATATTTATCATGTTACGACATCAGGTTTCTGATTCTGGACAATCCCTGCAGAACCTTTGAACTTTTTGCCAGTTGGAAACATTTTTTTATTTTTCATATTCAGGATCTTTGTAGACTGAGCATCCAAATTTGTAACACCTTTGCAACCTAATATTTCTAAACTAGATAACTGTATAGTCATATCTTTTCTTGAATTGCATAGGATTCATCAGAGGTTGGAGCTCCTTATTCTCAGATCCTTTAACATTGAACATAGATTTCTTGCACCATGAATCACTCCCTCTTTGATAGATACTACAACCTTGTGGCACATGGATAAACATCTGATGTATGTTCATAGATTGACTTCATGTTGAACTTGTATGGTTTTGACATTTTACAATAGCTTTTCATAGCACTTATTTGACATACCTACTTTTCCTCCTTTCACATGAGTCAAAGCTTGAGAACAATAAAAAAAACAATATGATAGAATATGTACACACATACTTTTGAATCCTTGTGTAAAACATGATAATTCCTTATGCACTCATTTCAAGAAAGATACATTTTCTCAAGAATCAATCACACCTATTAGTAGAATTTGATCACTTATCATGACATAATTTGATGGGATAATTAGAGGTCATCTTTGTTCATGGACATGTTTGACCAAGACACTAGAAACTTTCTTCAACAACTTTTATACTCTCTTAAATACCTCTCTTACAATAATAAAACATAAGAAAGATGACTTAACCATGAACTCAATCATGAAAACCTATATGAATATAACACATAACATTGAAACCTATTAAGTACACTCTCCTTGACATGACTAATCAAGAAGGACATTCAAGACCTTCAATAAGTACTTGTACTTCAATATGATGACTAGAACAAACATTCCTTCAATTTGACATACCTTTACAATATGATGGGGACTCCAATAAGAAACTAATGATGACCAATCTTACATTAAAAGAACATACTTTGGACCATTCACTCAACCTCATCATGGAGTGAATATGTTGATTGGCAGGTTAGATGGACTAATGCAGGAGAAAACACTTGCTTCTTTTAGTTTATATATGCATTCTAGAAGGCTAGAGAAGGCACACCACCTTGCGAGATCACTCTCAAAATAGGAGATAGTAATCTAAAGCAACATGATGACTCAATTATTTACCTTATTGTCCTAGAGATCTTTACTAATATTCTTGGATGCATTCATTGGTGTGAAAAAATCATCTCCTAATTCCTCACTTTTTGATTGAATGCTCCTGACAAGCATTGATGATGTAACTCATACACATGATCTAGTGCAACTCGAGGTAGAAGTTATTCATTCACTGTGCACTAGACTTGTATTCCTTTATTCTTGGATTTATCATCACCTCATGATGTATCCTGTTTATACTAGAATATCCCTTGAATTTCATTGATTGTGTGTATCTCTTCATCATCTCCCCATGCTACTTTTCTTATCAATCTTTTCTTCCTCAATTCTTGAATTTTCTTCCTTGACATTGTATATCAAATTTATCTCCTTCTTTCCAGAGGCTGCTTTAAGGAATAGTTGACCTTGAATCATTTCTGGGATTGGTATTCATGTTAGAAGGCTTCTTAAATTGTCCCTTTGAAGGTATAATTGCCTACTGTTGTGCTTATATTGTTCATTGTGACTAGTAATGCTTTGAAAAATTCCCAATTTCATGACAACTATAGCATATGACACTACTCTTATCTCTAAATTGGTGTGAACTATCATTACAACTATGATTAGAATCATTAATATCATGACATCTCCTAGCATAGTGTCCATAATTTTTTTACAATTATAGTATACTACCATATTCATGCCTTTTGATTCCTAATTCTTTGCAAAATTTACTTGATAGTTCTTCTAAGCAGTGCTTGGAAATATGACCCTTTTCTTGGTAGTTAAAACAAACTATATTATTTCCCTTTTTCAATTTTTGTTATCTCTCCTTAGGTGGTCATATATGACTTGATTCCTTCATTACATTAGCCATAAGTCCATAGTTATGACAAGAAAAATAATATCCTTTAAAATTCCTTTCATACATGGATACATTTGGTAGCCTAACTAAATTGGGCCATCTTCTGCTTGTCTTCTTTTATCATCTTCATGTCTATTTGCATGCTTGTACATACCCTTTTCATCCTCTCTCTTTTCTATAGGATTATTCCTCTGAATCCTAGGGCATATTCTCTCTCATTTGGCGCTCTTTTGATTTTCCAAAATTTCATCAAGATATTCATATCTCTTTTCAAGTTTGCTATGCATCTTCAACCTATTATTTGCTTCTTCTAGTTCAACCTTCAAGATTATCAATTATTCTTCATGGTTGAGGCAGGAATCCTTTGTATCTTTTAGATATTTTGAAACATTATAAAAAAATTACTCCATATCATTGAGTGATTATCCATGGTCAACTTCCATGAGCATGATTTCCTTCTTTAGTCCATCAATCAGAGATTGAACAATCTCATGCTTCCTTTTCACAATTGATTCAGTGAATGTACCCATGCTTATTTCTTCGGGATAACCTATAAGATGTTATAATTGATTAAAGAGGACCAGGCTCTGATGTAAATTGTTGCAAATTAGGACAATGAGAGGGGGGTGAATCGATGTCTATTCAAACTTTGACAAATAATTCAATTTACTTAATTTTTGATGATAAAGCCAAATCAACATTCACAAGCAGTAAATATGAGTGTACACATAGAGAGATGAGATTTAATGTGGGAAATAATTCAAGGGGGAAAAAAACAATCAAATCAAAGTAATAAATTGCACAAGAATGTCATGTAAAGATTACAATGATCTCACAGTTGAGCATCAACTCAACATGGAGCTGCAACTCCAAAATTCAATCAAGAAACAAATTGATATTTAGCAAGATTCTACTTGCATGGAAGCTTCAACTCCCAAATTCAGTAAAACACCTACTGACCTTCTATAATCTTTAAGTTACAAGGAGGATTGAACTCCCCATTTGCTAAGATGCTACTTAGACTTCTACAAGGGTTTCATCACTCTTAATTTGTTGTCTCACAAAAAAGGTTTGACTACTAAATCAACTCATTCTTCTTATCATTTCTACTTCTAATTCACCTCTCTTCTAATCACTTAGATAGCTACAAGGTACTATTATATGAGGCTCATTTCAAACACACTTTCATGTTATTCTTTACTCACTGAATCACCTTTCTAAGCATCCACTCTTCATATGTTTAAGGTGCTGCATCTTATCAGTCATGAGGACATTTTATGATCACCTCAATAATATTGTTTTTCATCGTTTTAATCTTCATCAAAGACTAATCACCAACCATTCATGTTCATACATCATCCCTCCTTACTCATCTAACTCCCACTCATGATCACAGGTTCTCTCTTCATCAATTTAATCACATATTTTCTTTTTAATTTACACATATGATATCGGGTATCCAAAGATTATTTTTGCACTCTAAATCATGCTATCTACTTCATGAAGATGATCCTCTCAAGATCTTATTTCCCTCAAATCTGATTTCATATCACCTTCTTTACCCAAGATTACCTATCTCATCTATACACTCATCTACATGCATCAACAAAGCTCTCCAAAGCTTCAATTTCTACATACATGCCAAGAATAAGGTTTTTATCTACAAAAAGACTTACTAAAATGACCTATAACATTTAATTTCCAAGACTCTTCAAGTTAATCACTTTTCCATATGTACAAGGAGATGAGAAGACCTTCATGAAATTAAAAAAACTACCTTAAGGAATCATTATAACGTATGATCAGTTTCAGTAACAAGTATTGACTTGTCAGGTATATTTAGATTCACTGAGTTTAACTGAAGTCCAATGAGAGCCTCAAAATCATTGGACAATTGAAAATAAACCTCTAACCCCTGCAAACTTTCCTCTTTATAAGTGTTAAATTTTCTTTGACATATATGGCAAGTGAATTTATTTGTGGAAAATTTATGGGTTCAACCTAGGTGTCATTAACATGCTCATACATTACTAGAATACCAAATGTTCTTTATGACCCCCTTTAGATCTTCTTCTTTTCCATTTAGACTTCAATATTTACTTGAGCCTCTATGAGAACACATAGTACTTGAAATATGGAATACAATCTTGAGCAAATGATTGGAGGAGCATTTGTAGTTACAGTTTTCCAAAGATTATATAAACTTCAGTTGCAGGTGTTCTCCACATTAATAAGGGCTTGGATTCCACTATAGTTTGAACCTCTTCTTCAATCATTTATCAACCTAATGCATGTACAATAAGAGATCATAGTTTGGTGTTAACTTGATAGGAAATAATGAATAGGTCTTCAACAAACTTCACATGTTGGTAAGAGTGATTTGAAATCATTTTGACCATCCATCACTATCAAGGCAACATGACACTATTATTTATCACCTAAGACATGCACAATGGAAAATACAAAGTTATATCTTTAATAATTTGACACTTCCACACCTTTCTTAGTCAATTATGATTTCAATACCACCTTTCAAGAAGGCTGGAGATGAAACAAAACTTCATAGGTCAAGATGTATTCTGAAATCATGATCAATATATTAGATTAGCTTGATTTTAAAACATTGCTCAGTTAGGGTTTCCAAACACAAACCCTAGTCATATGTTTTGAATATTTCCACACCCTTTTATTCATTTCTATGTACATATGATGGTATGATCACTTCACCATGGATTCTTACTATAATTCCAAACCTTCTTTTGAACAACATGATAGAAGGACTTCATGATTTTAAGCCAAATGTACTTAACATCTTGTCTGTCAAACAATGATAGACCCAATCTTAAGGAATGAGATCTTCTACTTGTGTATATTTCTATTCATATAATCTATGGAGTATTTTGAGAAGATCTATACCTTAGTTAACTTTCCAAAACAAATGTACTCACCAGAATAATGAATAAGGTCATGAAAAATAAGCACTTCTTAGACTATATGAACTTGTTCTCATGGTGTTACATGACAATTTTGACTTGGAGATTTATTGCTGAAAAAGATTTTATTTTAAGACTATCCATTTCACTTACACCATATTGAGAAGGTATTAAATATGGTAAGTATTCTCTTAAATGGATTTAAGGAGAGAGGTCTAATTTTCATATTCAAAATGTAGTCCACTTTGACTGTCCTAAGTTGAATGAGTTAGCCTTTTAGGAATTTCTCATCATAGAGTTGTATTTTCTCAAGAACTTGATTTGAATGTGTTTTTTTAGGCATATTTTACTATGTTGAGAGTCATATAGATTTTGGACACAGTCACTTCACATCCACAGGTTCACCTAGACCAAGAACTAGTTCTTGTCAAGGCTTGATCTTCAAGGTGATGACTGAGATAATCATACTTTGTTCCATTTTCCACCATGTATCCCATATAAATATATATAGAAAACAAGAGAAAGAATTAGATGACCATCCATGTCACAATTTTCAACATGAATCCCTTCACATCAAACAACATACACAAACTTTTTAAAGATTGAGATATCTCTGTATAGTACAGTCAATACAATCAACCATGACAAACAAAGATATCACCATTATGACCTAGAGGAAGTTGTTTCACCATTTTCTTTACGTTATTGGGATGAAATAGATAAGGGTAAGGGCCAAGGAGGAATACATGTTATATTGGTTTGGAGGTTGATGCATGTGTTCTGAATTCTCGATCTGATTTTGACTGTTAGAAATCCCTTTTGGCTAGGAGGAACTACTTGAAATAGAAAAAAATACCACTAAAGAAGCATTAAAAAATATATGACAATGGACTGCCAAGTGTATGCTAGATCTAGGAAGTGTGATACTCCCTAGAAGGTTGTCAATCCACTATTTTATAAAACAAATATGAAATAAATGAAATGCATTCATAAATGAATCTAGTGCTAGTATTCTGATTTGGGTACCTCAGATCACTATAAACATTGATCCAATTAAATACTAAAACTATGTGGGTCAAGGTCTTCAGGTCAGGTTGTAGGTTGGTCAAGTGGTCTGTAGGTTATAGACAAGGTTCTAGCAGGGTTGGGTGAGGTGTTTGGGTTGTTTTTGATAAGTGGGTGGTTACTAATTTACATAGTATTGGAAAACACAGAGACATATGTTGGTCGAGGTATGGCCAATCATGGTTAGGTAGAACTGATGATGGTTATGGGTAACTAGCATTGGTAGAGGTGGGATGATCAGATCCACTAAGATTTGCTAATGGGGTTTGAGATGTGTTGATCAGAAAATACTTGTTAGAGATCACACAAGAAGTCTGCATGGGAGAGGACATGATCAAGGGTGTGGAGGGACAGGAAGGACCCGTGCATGGAGGGAAAGTTCAAAATTTAAGACTTAGCTGATTTTGAGCATGAAGACCTATTTTTAGAAGATGTCATGTGGAACACACCAACGATGCAGAGACTTGCATGCCATGCATTATCTATCTTTGGAGGATTGGATCGAAGTGTTTTACATGGAGATGAGCTAAAAATAGGATTGTCACTTTAGTTAACTGTAAGAAGTCTATAGATAACACACTTGCATGTGTGGCTATGCATGTAAATGGTGCGTGGCTATTAATAGCATGCAACCTATTTCTGGAATAGATAAGCGGTGAAGGGAAAGTCCCCACCATATATATATAGATATACATAGGGAGAGATGTATGTATGAAGGTATATAGATATGCACATATGATTGGATTACTATATCAGATCCATGCATGCATTGGTATAGATTGCCATTATTATAAGGAGATTTTGTGTTTATTAATAGATGAAAGATATTGGCCGAACCTAAGTGTCATTCTTGTGTGTAATTGAGCAGTGCATGTTCTTGATTCAATCATGATTATTGTTTAAGCTTGTTCTTTCATAAATCTGAATATGGCATACATTGTAAAATGATGGATTAGTTAGGAATCTATATGTTTCTTCCTTCATCACACTAAAATCCTACTACAACAACCCTAAAGAGGGACTTGGTACCTTTGCACGCTTCGGGTGAGTGTTCAGTCTAGGCTGAGTGATGTGCCGATGCATCTAGGGTGTTATCTGGTAAATTCTAGGTTTCATCATTGGTTTTATTACAACCATCATCTAATGTGTTGTTTATGGAAAAATGGACTAAGGCCACTCCCATAAGAGTTTTGAAGGATGCATCTATGACCATAATAGGGGCTAAGTTCACTGGTATTTTGAGGTATTAGCACTTGTAGAAGCACACAATTTTCTAGCCTTTCTTGGACGCCCTTGGTGTTATGTGAATAATGCTGACTTGAGATTCAATAAGGGGTATATCATCTTTGAGAATAAGGAGGAAAGAGTTATGATACCTCTAATAGATGGGAAGTCTACACAATATGTTGAGCCTCTAAGTGAGAAGGACTTAAACAGAATTTATGTACGAGCTATTCAAGACCCAGAGGTCAATGGGCCATCAAAAGAAGGCATCCTATAGTGGGAGGATTCTCATTGTATTAGTGATAATATGATTATTGCTTGTGAAAATTGGGCTTATGATATATATTAACTAGTAGGGAATGAGGTAAAAATTATGGTTGCACACAAGAATGGACTTCGTTCGGTTTAACGGATAGGTAGCACATTACCTTGATATATAGGGGCAGAAGATCTTCCTTTATTTTTGAAAGCCATGGAAACACAATGGAAAAATAAAATTAAGAGAAGATATATGTTAGTATATACCTTGTGCGCGATAGCAACACACTGGTGGGTAGTCCATAGAGATAATATTATAAAATGGGAAGAGATTGGAGTCACCTTATCTATTAGGTTTGTAAGGAACAATGCACCTACATAGATCTGCACTTATCATGGTGATCAACTTGTTCAACATCACATTCAGCAGTGTGAGAGACTTTGGATAGCAAGAAAAGAAGCATTACCACCTTCACTATGGGTGCATAGATTGTACTTTGTGCTATAAGGATGCACACACACCTGGTATGTATACGGAAAACTACATCAACAGACTGGGAACTAGCAAAATTTTACTGTACAAATGATCTAAACATTTGAGTACTTTTTTTCCCAACCTCCAATAGAAGAGACATTAAAATTTGTCAAGTGTTTAACTATAGGAGATAGTGCAAAAGAAGAAGAGTATATTCAAGAATTATTTGGTGAGGTAGAGTCTGGAGCGTGTTTTAGAAGGGAAGAAGAAACGGACTTCATACTACTTGAACACGCTTTCCTTGAGAAAGAGAAACGAAAGATGGCTTACATCGTGGATGATGAGGAAGTTGAGAACCTGGATATCGAACATTCACAAGGGGTGCATGAAGTCTTGGATAGTGTAGACAAGGATATACGTGCCTATCATGAACCCATGAAGAAAAAGAAGGTGAATATAGGTTCAGAGGCTAAGCCTAAGGAGGCCATCATTGGAGACTACTGGTCAGACTCAGAGGTGGAAAAGATAATTGAGTTACTCAGGGATTATCAGGACTTATTCCCTCGAGGGTATCATGAAATTAAAGGTGTGCATGAATCACTTAGGGAAATGAAGATAAAACTTAAGGATGGTGCACTCCCAGTTAGAAAGAGGACTTACAGAATGAACCCCAATTTGCACGAAAAGGTAAAAGAAGAAATTGATAAAATATTGAAATCTAGAATTATCAAGCCCCTTGATGAGTCAAAATGGGTTACTCCAATGGTGATTAGTATCAAGAAGGATGGAAAAAATTATAAAATGTGTGTAATATAAGGAGATGAATGTCGTATGTGTAACAAATCCATTCCCTATGCCATTTATTGAGGAAATACTAGGAGTTGCAGGATGCGAGATATATTCCTTCACAGATGGGTTTTCAGGCTATCATTAGGTTAGGATTTCTCAGGAGGATCAAGAAAAGACAACTTTTACTATTGAATGGGCCAGTTTTTCCTATACTGTGATGCCTTTTGGATTGAAAAATGCACCTGCTATATTCTCGTGCATAGTTGTTCATGAATTCAAAGATTTTATTCACAACTTCTTATAGGTCTACCTAGATGATTGGACAATATATGGGATTGTGAAAGATCATTGTGACAATCTGTGCTAAATGTTTGAACGGTGCAGACAATTGAGTATCTCTTTAAACATCAAGAAGTGCATATTTTCTACACCATTTGGAATATTGTTAGGACATATAATATGTAAGGAAGGTTTGCTGGCTGATCCAACTAAGGTTGTAGTCATTCTAGGCCTGGAAGCACCTACAAGTCAAAGTGAGGTACATGGATTTTTAGGTCATACAAGATATTATAGAAAATTCATCAAAGGGTATGCCAAAGTTGCTGCACCCTTGGAAGAGTTACTGAAGGGGAAAGGTACATTTTATTGGAGAGAACCACAACAACACACATTTGAGATATTAAAGGAGAAACTTACTACCGTGCCCATTCTACACTTTCCCTCATGGGATAAACCATTTCATGTACATGTGGATGCCTTTGGCATGGCCATTGACACTGTGTTAGCTCAACCTATCAAAGGTATTATAGATCATCCAATTTTTTTTCTAGTAGGAAGCTGACTCCTATTGAATAAAATTATACAACTACAGAGTGCAAAGCTTTGTCAATGATCTATGCATTGCACAAGTTGCAACAATACTTGTTAGCAACACCATTTGTGTTTTATACATATCATATGGCATTGAAATACTTGGTAAACAAGCCCATCTTACAGGGGCACTTCATTACTCCTATTTCAAGATTTTGACTTCACAGTTGTGGTGAAGCCAGGGAAAAGTAACTTTGGACTAGACCACTTGTCTAGAATTCACTCAGGAGAGGAAGCATAGACAATTGAAGAAACCATGCTAGATGCACAGTTATATAGGTTATAACGCACGCCATCAGAATTAGAAGACATTGTTTTCTTTCTATAGACTGGTAGCACCAGAAGGAATGAAGGCATTAGAAAAGAAACAACTTACTATATGTGTGACACCATTTATGTTAATCAGTGGTGACCTCTACAAGTTATGTAGAGATGAAGTATTACGTCATTGTGTATTAGAGCATGAGCACAAGGATATTATGGAAGAATCCCATGGTGATATTGCAAGAGGCTATTATGCAGGTGATGCAAATTCCAGGAACATCCCACTTGCTGGATTATGATGGGAGACATTGTATAAATACTATAAAGAATATTGTAAGGCATGTGATCATTGTCAGCACCTAGGAAAACTAGGGTAAAGAGATGAGATTCCTTTGAGACCAATTACTAGTACCAAACCGTTTGAGAAATGGGCCATTGACTTTTTAGGACGTATTTCTCGAGCCGCACATAGGACTGGATCATGCTATATTATTACTTGTACAGATTATCTCACACGGTGGGCAGAAGCAACACCTACGATGGACTGTACAACAAATACAACAACTAGGTTTCTATGGGAGAATGCTCTTACAAGATATGAATGTCCATAAAGATTGAAAAGTGATAGGGGTACAAACTTTTTGAATGAGACAATTAGGATCCTATTAGATGAGTTTATGGTTACACACCATAAAACTACACCCTACCATCCTCAGGAAAATGGAACTGTTGAGGCTTTCAACAATATTTTGAGCTAGACTTTGACAAAAAATTGTGATGTTGGAAGAAAGGATTGGGATGAAAAAGTGTCAGCTGTTCTTTGGGCATATAGAACAAATTATAAGAGGTTGAACAAAGCCACACCGTTTCAGTTAGTGTTTGACATAGAATCTGTTCTCCCTATAGAATTTATGTTACCTTCTTTGTGCATTGCATGTGCTGGAGGTCTAGCTGATGAACATGATTTAGAAGAGCGTATCGAGAAGATGATTCAACTGGATGAGTGACGAGCCATAACACGATGGAGTTAGAAGAAGGAAAAGACCAGGAAAAAATCATGGCATGATAGAAACATAAGGGATAACAAGTTTGAGATTAGACAAATGGTACTTCTTTATGAATCTAAGTTCTTGCACCATCCAGGAAAACTTAAGGTACATTGGTTGGGGTCGTATGTCATCACTTACATACTTGAATCAGGTGCTTGCTAGTTAGAAGCACTTGATGGAACACGGCTACCCGATTACTTTAATGGGAGTAGGCTGAAGCCCTATGATAAATAAGACTTCTTGGTGTTTGTAATAAGGTAGTATTGCCATTTAGATTAGGTTTCAATTATGTATTTCCTTCATTTTTCTCTATGCTTTGTCAATTTAGTTGTTGTTCTTGTGTAATAAGTGCACTTGCGCACATGAAGATAATTACTATGTGAAGAATGTTTATGCGTAGAGGACTGCACATACTTTTAGTGTGGGGTGGTTGTAGTTATCCAAGTAAAAGACTGTGGGAATTGAAAGGTGAAAGGAATAAGCTGCTGCGGGTGTGCTTTAAGTCAAAGGAAGATTACTTCTCAAAGGTGACCAAAAATGGAGATGAATGAAAGGAAATTATAACGCGAGGTAAGCAGAGGCCATGATAACTACAAGATAAGGTACATTGATGAGGTACTTAGGTGTAAGGGCATGCGTTGAAGAGAAGTATGTGACTAGAGGGTAGGAAGGTGCTCTAGAAGGTTATAGCTGGGGCGCGAAGATGTACCATGTGGAGCGAATGAATTTGGTCAATGAATGAGAGGATATTTGGTAGGTGAAGGAGTAATAAATGCATCAAAATTTGAAAAAAATATATAAGGATGGGATGCAGATTCATTTTTACCATTGTGACTAAAATAATTTGAGAAAAGAGCTAAGTGTGAAGAGCCAAGTGATCAGGTTAAGGTGTGAAGGGTGTGAAACCAAGCATGACAAACATATCTGTGTGAAAATAAGCTTGCATCCCTGGTGGTGAAGGGTTCGAGTGAAGTAATGAGACAAAGAGGAGTTAGGGCACAAATTTTACACCTAGGGAATGATTAAATAGAGCTAGGGTTTGATTCACAAGTTACAGAGTTAAAGAGGATATGATTGCAAGGTAGAAATGACACCCAAGAAGGCAGCTGCATCAACAACAAACAGAAAGAAGAAGGTGGTCATCGAGGAGGAAGAGATGGAACCCAAAAGTGATTTTTCAGAAATGCAATATCCAAAAGGCGTCATCATTGGCCAAGAATGGGATTCACCCATAATAAAGAGAAAATTAAGAAAATACAATCACATGACCTCAAAGAACAAGAAAGAGCTCGATTCCTTGCTCACTGCTAGGATGAAAAAATGTACAATAGATGACATGCCAGTTTATGATGATGCAGTTGAGAAGATTCTGAAGAGATTTGGGGTCTACCAATTATATGAGATTCCATATTTCGGGAAGTCTGAGCCCTTGTATTAGTGGCTCATGAGTAGAGTGCATGAGGAATTCTTCTACTTTATAGGATGCAGAGTTAGAATCTCATATGTGCTAATCTCACCAGTTATAGGTTTGATGGCCACATGAGAGGATATAAAGAATGATCTAATAGATAAAGCCATGATCTTAAAGACTAGACAGGAGTTGGGGTACCTAAAGGGTCTGTGTGGTATGGATATAGACAAATCGAAGAACTGTTCGGTTGTGCAAACAACAACAGACCTTGTTACAAAGTTGAATGATTAGGAGTGGTGGTCACATGTAAATATTATGTGGTTACACAATGCATGTAAGATGTCAGGAGTAATCTACATTATTACAAGCTACATTACAGAACAAATAGTCAAGGAAACATGCACAAGAGGGAAGATCAGCTTTGGGGCTATTCTACTATCACTAGTATTCATGGAAATTGAACTACTAGATGGGCCAAAGGAAAAGGTATGGGAATGCCCCATGGAGAATAAGTCACTAGCTGAAAGGTTCAAAAATTACCTATGTAAAGGGGCCATGAAAGATGACATAAATAAAAGGGCAGAGAAATGGTATGACAGGCTCCGTGTGACATTTGGAGAAGAGTGGTGCATCCAAAAGGACCTACCATTAGTAGTAGGGAAACAAGTCTAGTTTGCTGTATATCAACATTTCTTTATCATGCGCTTCCCAATGAGATATGGAGTTTGGATCCCTTTGTGTAAATTACCTTATGCATTCACTGCAAGGTATTTCCAAGCATCTATTCATAGATTCACAGACACACGCCGATTGGTATTCAATGCAGATAAGGTAGAATGTGACTACCACACATTGAGGAAGAAGTATGTGTATCCTAGAAGAAGTGCCTATACTGAGAGGATCATTTTGGAGGTGTTGAATACTAATACAATAAGTCTGGCTGTAGCAGATGTAGGTGTAACATTAGTGTATCTTATGTAGAAGCCCAAGATGGAGAACAATAAGTACGAGGAGAATGAATTCGCACTACCAGGGCCACCGAAGGGTAAGAACACAGTGGAAAACATATTGGCGCAAAGGTCCATAGAAGTTGTTGAAGTAGAGGGTAAAGAAGAGGAGCGTGAAGATAGTGGAGGCTTTGAGTGCATAAGAAAGCAACCTTATGATAGAGAAGAATCATAGAATGTGGTCACTCCACCTCAAGGACATGACAAAGAGGAAGATACAAAGGTTGAGAAGGGGGAGCATAGGTTTAAGAAAGTGTTCAGACGCACAAGAAATAAAAGTGGAACCCCACAAACAGTAAGGAAATCACGTCGTCTCTCTCCTTATAAGGAGACCATTAAACCAAAGACGAGAAGAAAGTTGAATTTGGATGAAGAAGTGGAGGAATTAGGAGAGAGCGAGTGTGCATCTCCAACCCCGCTCGAGCAAGAAGAAAAGCCATAGAACGAGGATGAGAAAAAAAGATGAAGAGATGAAGGACAAAGAAGAAAAAGAAAAGGAAACCTCCGGATCCACGCATGCGATTGCTCAAGATGTAACAGGACAAGCTCCTAACCTTGAAGCTACAATTCCCAAGGGTCCCAGATCGAAGAGGATGAGTGGAGAGCACATTCCACCCACCATGTGGTATGCATAGGACACATGTAAAATTGTCTGTGCCCACTTCCAGAGCACGATAGCACATAAGGATTTATTTGGCTAGTAGTTAATGGATGAGGATATGATGACTGTGCACACTCGAAATAAACTATTATGGTGAATGCATACCCACATGGATGAGCCTGACTTTGACGTATGAAAAATTCATGTGTTTCAAGATGGTTGAAGAAGGAACCCCAAGCTAGACGTATGATGATAAAGCCTACTTTCATGTTAGATGAGCAGGTCAACAATGCATTGGTGAAGGTTTCTGTTGAAGTTGATGGAAGAAACATGGATAAAGATGTAATAGTTAGAACATTGTGTGAGGAGATAAAGACAAAGGATGCAGAGATAGCACACATAACATAAGAGAGGGACTTGGTGCAAAATAAGAATGAAGTATTTATCAGCTTCGTAGAGGAGATTAGGGAAAATGTCATAAGAGATAGGCCATACTTGGAGACCAAGGTACCACAGACGTTTCCATCAGTGATACATTATGTAGGAAAGTTGGTGGACCTCGTGCTTGAAGATGAACCTCTGTACATGACAATGCCAAGGAGGTAAGAGAAAGAGGCAGAATGAGAGAAAGCCTCAGTGATGCGAAAGATTACATCCTATGAGGGGCTGCTGCAAGCACTACAAGAAGTATTGAAGAAAGCAAACCAGGCTTTGAATATATGCACAACTCTAGAGGTGTTTATCAGCATAAAGACCTTAGAAGAAAATAATGAGGTCTAAAAATCAATAAAGGATGAGACATTAGGTAGCATAGAAAGATTTTCAATGGTTAAGTAGAAGCACGAGGCCTTGACAACAGCACAAGAGCCACACAAGACTCAGCTGGAAGAGCTTGGGAAGCTCATTGCGTAGAAGATGGATCTTCTAGAAGGAAGAATGACCTCGATGTCTAGTGTTGTGTTGTTTCTAAAAAATGAAAAAGGGGAGATTGTGAGGGATGAATTGGAGTCCATTGTTGTGGACATTCTAGAAAAAGTAGAACAAGCACTCACTGAATGGCAGGCCTTAGAGGCCGAAATAAAGGAGTATCCAGAGTTGATACTTCAAACTGATACAGAGGAGGCTGCCTCATAGCCTCATAAAACTTCTTTATTTATCTACATTATTTCATTCTTATTCGTTACTTCAATTTTTGGAGATACCCATTGTTGGGATGACAATGAGATTAGTGTGGGGTAATGTTGATCAGAGAATACTTGTTAGAGATCACAAAAGAAGTCTGCATGGGAGAGAAGGCCAGGATCAAGGGTGTGGAGGGATAGGAAGGACCCGCTTATGGAGGGAAAGTTTAGCATTCAGGACTTAGCCAATTTTGAGCATGGAGACCTATTTTTAGAAGATGGCGTGTGGAAAACACCAACGATGCAGAGACATGCGCACCACACATTGTCTATCTTTGGAGTATCGGATCGAAGTTTTTTGCATGGAGACGAGCTAAGAATAGGATTGTCACTTCAGTTACCTGTAAGAAGTCTATAGATAACACACTTGCATGTGTGGATATACGTGTAAATGGTGTGTGGCTATTAATAACATGATGCCTATTTCTAGAATAAATAATCGGTGAAGGGCAAGTCCCTACCCTATATATATAGATATACATAGGGAGAGATGTATGTATGAAGGTATAGAGATATGCACATATAATTGGATTACTATATCAGATCCATGCGTGCATTGGTATATATTACCATTATTGTAAGGAGATTCTGTGTTTATTAATAGATGAAAGATATTGGCCAAACCTAAGTGTCATTCCTGTGTTTAATTGAGTAGTGCATGTTCTTGATTCAATCATGATTATTGTTTAAGCTTGTTCTTTCATAAATCTGAACATGGCATGCATTGTAGAATGATGGATTAGTTAGGAATCTATATGATTCTTCCTTCATCATGCTAACATCCTACTATAACAACCCTAAAGAGAGACCTAGTACCTTTACGAGCTTCGAGTGAGTGCTCAATCTAGGCTGAGTGATGTGCCAGTGTGTCTAGGTGTTATCTGGTAAATTATAGGCTGCATCAAGATGAGGTTAGGTAGAGATGACAAAGGGCATAATGAGGTATATGGGGATCTTAGGAACACTCAGAAATATATATTAGTCAGGTATGGGTGGTTTTATGGTGTGCATGAAGGAATGATTGGGTTTACAAGAAAGTAAATGGTAGAAGAATGAGGGTGCAAGTGGAAACTAATAACTACAATAGAAGAACCTAAAAAAATGAAGTGGAAATAGATGATGTATAGTAAAAGGTGTACTTACTGGTTGTTGCATGTTCAATAGCTATGTGGTGATGATGATTGGTTGGTGGGATGGAGCTTGGTGCATTAGTGATGCTTCCTAGAATGTCACCGTGAGTGCAATACTTCTGGATCTGTCTTGGTGCTACTGCTATGGATGTCTATAGGTACGAAAAGGCTCTGGTTCTACTTGCATGCAGTTCTCTCCTATCTCCTTGATCTTAGAATGTGCCAACCCAAAAATAAGGTTTCCAAGGTGAATAAATGGTAATCGACGATGGTTCTGGTTGACCAAGTCAGTTTTGGGATGACTGGTGTCGTTAAGGCGAGATTCCCTAGGTTTACTAAAAATGACAGATCTCGCATCATTTGGGTCAGGTTCATTCCTTTATCCATGGATCAGAATGGACGTTATGTTTTTATGAGTGGGAAGGTGGTTAGAGGAATAATAGGCCTTGATTTTTAGGTTTGGACCAAGTCTTATTCATTTATGGAAACATGCTATGAATAGGTCTATGGTGAGGTGTCTAGGTGAGGTGTCCATTCATTTAATTAAAGTAATTAAATTAATAATGGAGTGAGGATGGGTATTATTAATTTAATTATAAATAATTAAATTAATGTTAATGTAGGGTATAAGGATCATGGTTAGGTGAATGTGTTTAAGTTGGTTATTCGAAAGGGGACCAAGGGGAGTGTGACCCAATTTTGGTGTCTACATTTTTCCCCTT
Source organism: Taxus chinensis (assembly GCA_019776745.2). Lineage (NCBI taxonomy): Eukaryota > Viridiplantae > Streptophyta > Pinopsida > Cupressales > Taxaceae > Taxus > Taxus chinensis. The sequence continues at coordinate 664,156,114 of CM034154.1, forward strand.
TTTATTGCGTGGCTTGTATTGGTAAGCGACGTTGACAAAAATAGGAAATGGTTGTGTTGAGTGTAAGTGAAGGTGGTGTTGCCCCAAGCATGGGTGATGGTAACCCCCCTCAAACTAGGAACTGATGAGGTGAGAGACGGAAGTGGTGAGTGGTTTGATAAAATGAGGAGGTGGGAAAATGAAGATCATTGGGCGCATTGGGTAAATGATAAAAGGTCAAATCGGGTAAACAGGTAAATGGGTCAAGGTTGAAGGTAGTGGTAGTTGAACGTACGCACACGTTGGAAACTACGGCAAGGTACTAGATTGAGAAGCTTTTAAACTCTACGCCATCTAAGGTCGATAGGTATATCTAAATAGGGTTGAAGTGATTCCGGTATCCAAGGTATAGGATATGGTGTGGAAACACAACAGAGGTTAGGTGCAGGAATGTTTAGGTATGTTCCGGTACACCAAAGGTTAGGTCAGGATAAACTAACATGACAATAGGATAGGTTAGGTCAGTAGGTAGATGAGTAACCACGTCACAATGTACAACGAGCACGGAGGGTCAAAGGTCACAAAAGTGGTTCAGGTCAAGGTCTATAGGTAACGACATGGGTAATGCTAAGGTATAGGGAAAATAACAACCCTGAAGACAAAAAAGGTAAGGTAAGGGTAGGTTGGGGTTTGTAGGTATGGTTCAATGGCTGTATTGTGATGATAAAAAGGGATGTGGGCATGAATGGTGGTAGGAAAAAGGTATTTAGAAAGAATAAATAGTTAGCAGGGTAGACCAATGCCGGTTATAGGGTGATTGACGTTGGTTGGCTAGGGCAAAAAGAGGACTGACATCGGTCAGGTCAGGGTGGGTTTATAAAACAAAAATTCCATATTTTATGGAGTCATTGTTGTATTGTACCATTGGAGAAAATGAAAGATCCATTTGAATTTTCAGTTCTTTTCGAGAGGAAAGGACAGGGCATTGTACTCAGCTGAGGTGGAGAGATCTGATTGGTGAGAGGAGCTGAGGTAGACAAGTCCACAAGATTGGGGGGACCAATTTGATTGGTGGAGAGATTCAAGGTAGATTTCAGCATGGAAGAGGTGGGAGAGGGGTCGGGTGGACCACCAATGCAGTGGCCAGATGTGCCCCCATGGAGACGGCATCGTGATGAGGTAAGATTTGATCCCATTCCTATGTTTGTTAGGTAGATTTGTTTATAGAAATCGGGTTAGGGTAAATTGGTGAATTTGGGGGGGAAATAAATTTTGAATTTGGGAAGAAAATGGGTGAAATAGGAATGTAGGAAGGTGTAGTTAGGTGAATGAGGGTGGGGGAGGGGTTGAGGGGGATTTGGTAGGAATGGGTGGGTAGTTAGGGAGAAATGGGGAATTTTGGAGAGAAATAGGGTAGGGTTTTCATGGATTTTCACCGCGACAGTGACCGACATCGGTCAAGGGTTGGCTGACGTCGGTGGGTGTTAGCCGACATCGGTCACGGATGGGGTGACTGATGCCAGTTTTGGGAGACCGGTGCCGGCTAAGGCGAACCGATGCCGGTCGACATTGAGAGAAAAATGGGCCAGGAGATGAGTAAGGGTGGTTGAGTGAGATAGGAAGGTATTGTTAAATGAAAATAGGTAGGGTAATAGTTATAAGTGAGGTATCAAGGGTGAATGTGGGTATGGTCAAGGTTTAATAATGGGATGGTTTGTTGGATGCAGGTGAGGGACCAGTTAGGGATGTGTGATAGGGTACCTCCCCTATTAGTAGTAGTACACTGGGAGTGCGACAGCCAAGGAGTGGCAACATGTGGCCGAGGTAGGCCTGATCAGGGTTAGATGCTACCGACATGTAGTCTGGGAGCCAAGTTTGATGGTCACCCTCATTGACAGATGGGATTCGGTGACCAACACATTCTGCTTACTGACAGGTGAGATGACCATCACCTTGGAGGATGTGTATAGGATCCTGCAGACTACTGATAGTAGGGATGCAAGTGTATTTGATTTCTTTAGAGGCATCTGAGGAGCTGATGCTGACAATGTTTGGGGAGGGGCTGGTGGAGTTGAGGTTCCATAGTGCCAACATGAGTTATGGAGATATGTACCGAGCCCATCCAAAGGAGATGAGGCTAGTAGTTCTGATGATGGAGGTAGTGTGCTATTTTGCACTGCTAGATGTAGAGGGTGGGAGATTCCATGATCATTGATGGGGGTTCTGCATGATATGATGGAGGACATGACCCAGTTTTCATGGGCACCGTCCTTCTTGGTGCAGCTGTATAGAGAGTTGTGGGCCTATGGGTGATTGCGGTGGTTCAACCTATGCTGCACCTTCCTACTACACTATTGGGTGTATGAGCACATTGTGTGTGTGTGTCTCAGTGGACATGCCCTAGACTTGATGCATTCAAGCCAGGTTTTGTGCAGGTGGGCTACATGCGATGGGTACCTACGATTGGAGAGCATCGAGCTGCCAGGGCTACACATGATGTAGCCTATTACATGCATTTACTAGAGGGGTTGTCCGGTGTGGACATCATTTGGAGGCCATATGTTGGCTTCCCTTCATATAGGACAGATGGCCATGGAGCTGGATGGATTACAACTGGTGAGATGGATAGAGGGACATTGTGCATGGTGAGCATGAGATGATCCCCATTGACAGGGTTAGGTGACAGTTGGGATTTCCCAAGGATATACCGCCACCATTTCCACAGTACAGGAGGGATGATGTGGAGAGGCCTATGCCTCTACCATAGCCGATGGTGCCTACAGGGTAGGAGGAGCAGGTGGTAGACCGGTGGATTGATGATGCCAGAGTTACTGATAGGTACAGACAGTGGTGGGAAGCACATAGCTATGAGTAGTACCACCGAGGCTGGGCCAGCCGATTTGGCCACCATCATAGTTCAGAGAGACGCCCTATAGGGGTAGGTGGCGACTCTGGTCACACAATTGGGGATAGTGCAGGGAAAACTGATGGGGTCAGAGGCACAGGTTTCCACATTGTAGGCATAGGTTACATCCCTATAGGGCTAGGTAGCCACTGCACAGGCACATATTTTGGCACCTACACAGGCCCAGGTATAGGCATAGGCACCCCCAAAGGCTCAGGGAAAGGTACCCACATAGACTCAGGGATAGGGTCCCATTTTACAGATAGGCGCAACCACAGGCATAAGGACAGGGTCCCATTTTATAAGTAGGGGTGGGATAGGGTCCCTTGGAGATAGGTACAGGGTCAGAGGCCAATGGCACCACCGTAGAAAATACCTATGGCCAGGTTTAGGGATGCCTTAGGAGAGGCACGATATTATTAGGATCACTTGATGGATTTAGGGATAGATGTCCCCTCCTATGCATGAGTATAGAGCACAACAGGCCTTCAAGTGAGAGGACCAGGTCTCACATCATAGTGTGGAGAGTACAAGGGGGCCGGTGAGCCCTGAGATAGGGTCAAGGTGAAGGCTACCAGTGTACAGAGGCCAGCTCCAGGTGAGGGGCCCTCAGAGGTTAGACTACGATGCCTATGGTGGGTGGTGAGATGTTAGTTGGGATGCCGCACAAGGAGCAGACAAGGAGGAGGAGATCAGGTGAGACATGCTCAGAGGATATGATGGGAGGTGATGATTGTTATCTGGATCATACCACCAACATTTTGATTATTTTTGATATATACCGGCCTGCGTGTCGATGATAGTGAGGCTATACATGAGAGTTTTGGAGTTTTTGTATATGATATACTACCCTGAGTGTCGAAGATATGGTGAGATGTACTATATTTGAGATATTTGTATTTATTTGGTATCTATGTACACATGTATGTATACACAGACATATTTTGATAATGATATATAGAGATGGTGATTGTTTATAACATGGTTATGGTTACGCTGATGTGTTTATGGCATTGGAGACATTGTGATGATGTATGTATATGATGGAAACTAGGTGGACTTTAGGCATGATTTGATTCAGGTTGGTTGTAGGCATGGATGAAGTTAGGTCAAATAGGCATGGTGAAGTTAGGTTGGTTTAGGCATGATGAAGTTAGGCAATTAGGCATGGTTGAGTCTAGGTAAATGTAGGCATGGTTGAGTCTAGGTTGGTTTAGGCATGGTTGAGTGTAGGTTAATTAAGCATGTTGGAGTTAGGCTGATTTAGGCATGGTGGAGTTAGGTTGATTTAAGGCATGATTGAGTCAGGTTGGTTTAGGCATGGGGGAGTCAGGTTGGTTTAGGCATGATTGAGTTAGGTTGGTTTAGACATGATTTAATGTCCAAGTTGTAGGTAACATGGGGGACAAATGGTGATGTATATACATGTTATGGTTTAAATTTCCAAATATGTGCTATAATGGAAATGTGAAAATGATAAATGAATGATTTGATGATGTGGTAAAAATGTGTATTAATTGATGCTTGTTTGGTTTAATTTCTAGTTATTAATATAAAATGGAAACTAACTAAGGTAGAATACGAATAGGAAAGTGGAAAGGGGGAATTGGTTAGGGTAAAGAGTGGCCAAGATAACCTCCAAGGGCCCCATGCCCTCGAAGTGCTACCTACATAGCCCCAACGAAAAGGGGCCTCAGGCCGATGTAGTTCTCCCATAAGCTAGGGAATATTATGATGAAGTAGAGGAATGGGTTGGTAGGTATTAGGCATGGTTGAATGTAGGTCATAGGTCATAGGCATGGTTGAGAGTTAGGTCATAGGCATGGTTGAGTTGTTTTAAATGTAGGTGTTGATGATCTAGTCATGTATAGGATAATCAATAAGTAATGAGGAAGGCAAATGGTAAGAGGTGGCAAAAGATCCTCTTAATTGATAAGAACCCTAATGAGTCTACCATACCCAGATGGGATTATGAATGTAAGACCCTAAAGGCCTTGCATAATGGAATATTCTAAGGGTGAAGAAAGTCACATGATCATGAAATGTCACATGGTTGGCAGAAAGTCCCTTGAGCAGAGAGAAAACTAGGTATGTAAAAGGTAATGAGGTGAGAGTGGATGGTTTAGTGTAACTTAGTGTATGACAACATTTTTTTCTTAGCAAGAAACCCAGGATCAAAAATAGGAAAGTCCATGACAAAAATTTCATCATTTTCTTCATTTTTTCATTTTTTAAAAATTTTTAATAGACTGATCAATGTGGGAAGTCTATATGGGATGAGTATATTATCTCCTTGAGGTATTCATGAAGTTGATCAATGTGGGAAGCTTTTGGATATTTTTATCGTATATTTTATTTTTGCAATGACTTTATATAGCCATCCTTCAAGGGAGAAGTCTATTTATAGTGGTGGAAATAGAGTGAAGAGATGTCCCCTTTTGAGGGAGTCATATTTTGCTAGAAGTTTGACTCAAGGAGTTGTATCCCTTTTTGTTTTTGGATGTTTAAGTCATGGACAAGACTATAGAGGAAGATTAGGTTCTTGTTTAGAAGACAAGACCATAGCACATAGAGGTTAATTATGAAAGAGGTGGTTTTGAGTGATGAACGACCATGGGATTCCACCTTGGAGAAGATGAAAAGTATCCATGAGAATCATGCTATGAGTAGAGCCATGGTACTCATATTGAAGACAAGGCTAAAAGGTGATGGGTAATCACATGATTCTTGTTTAGTCGTGGATCCTCAAAATGGGTAATATGGAAGGTGGAAAGTGCTCAAGGGACAAGCGATCAACTGACAGAAAGTGATATAGAACTTGATGTCAACAATAAAATGGTCGAAGATGCAAGGCATTGAGGGGCTCAAGTTTGGGTTTACCTTTGAGTGAAGACAAATGATAAGCACCTGATCCATAGGCATGGGTAACGATATAGGGTCCAAGCCAATTAGGAGAAAATTTTCCCCACTTACTTTTCTCTTCTTTGGTTACATGTTGATTTTCTTTCAGGATGAGGTCACCAACCTGAAAGGTTTGTTCATGAACACATTTTTCATAGGCACGTTTGATACATTTTTGGTAGATTTGGAGATGGTCAAGAGCATTGAGATGACATTCATCTAATAACTCAAGTTGTGCCAAACGATCTTGGTGAAAGTCATCGTTGTTGAGCATGTCTTGTAGTGAGATGTAGAGAGATGGAATATGGACTTTGAGAGGTAAGACAACCTCGGTACTGTAGACTAGAGAAAAAGGTGTGGAAACAGTCAAAGTGTGAATACTAGTGTGATAAGCCCAAAAGGCGAAAGGAATGTGCGTATGCCAATCCTTCCCAGTATCGTTGAATATTTTCATAAGAATTTTGTTCAAGGTTTTATTGGTCGATTCAGCTTGGCCATTGGTTTGTGGGTAATAAGGTGATGAGAAACTGAGTTGGATGCCAAAAGTGTCACATAGCTTGCATAGGGTTTTATTTTTGAATTACTTTCCATTATCAGTGATGAGGCAATGAGGAACACCAAAGTGATAAATGATGTGATGGTTGATGAATTCACATATTTTCTTGGCTTTTGTAGAAATGAGGGGAATGGCCTCTACCCATTTAGTGTAATATTCAGTAGCGGTTATGATCCATTGGTGGCATTGTGAAGAATGGGGATTGATCTCACCGACAAGATCCAAACCCCATTGAGAGAAAGGCCAAAGATCTCGTGTGACCTGTAAGGCATGACTAGGTGTGTGATGAAGATTAGCATGTTGTTGGAATTTCACACAACGTTTGACATAATCACAATAATCATGGTTTAAGGTTGGCCAATAATAGCCAAGGTGAAGAATGCATTTTGCGACAGCTAAACCACTAAAGTGACCCCCAAAAATTCCATCGTGGACTTCCTTAATGGTGTAGGGAATTTCAGAACTTGTAAGGCATCGTAAGAGAATACCATTGAAGCCACACTTATAAAGAAGACCACCCATGATGACATAACGAGAGACACTTTTAAGAAAGGCCCGTTGTCCATTACGAGTGAGATCAACGGGTAGAATGGAAAGGGAAAGATAGTCTACAAATTTCTTATACCAAAGGTCACGAGGGTCAGGTGCAATGGTTCTGATGGAGTAGACCTCATGAGGTAAATAAGAGGGTGATTGTAGCCTTTATATTGTGAAAAATATTTTAGAGTCAGTGGGTGAAGCAGGTATCTGAGAAGCCAAACAGGCCATGGTATCCATAAATTTATTGGTAGAACGTGGGGTGGTTTGAAGTTCGTAACGGTCAAAGGTGGTCAAAATTATATCTACGTGATGTTTATACTTTTGAAGTATCTCATTACGACACTGGTATATACCATTGACTTGGTTTACGACTAGCTGGGAATCGCCAAAGATATTGATGGACTTAACATCTAAGGCATAAGCAGCCTGGAGGCCCAATACGAGTGCTTCATATTCAAACAATATTGTTTGTACAATCAAAATCAAGTTTGAAAGACAAAGGCATAGGTTCACCATCAAGAGGAATGAGGATAACACCAGCCCCACCCCCACGCTGACACTTGGAGCCATCAAAGAAGAGTGTCATTTGGTAAGTGGGTTCATCTAAGGAGAGGGTAGCTATGGATTCATCTGGGAAATCAAAGTTAGAGGGTTGATTCTTAGAAAGAGGTGCGTCAGCTAGTTGGTCAGCGATAGCTTGGCCCTTGATGGAATTTTGATGAATGAATTCAAGGTCAAGGTCAGCAAGAAGCATAAGCCAACGTGTGACACATTGATGTTGATAGGGTTTGGCATACATATAGTGTAAGGGGTCAGTATTGGTAATAACGAAGGTTTTGTGGTTGAGTAGGTAATGGCAGAGTTTGGTGGAAATGAAAACTAAGGCTAGGCAGAGTTTTTTGGCATGGGTATATCTAGTTTCGTAGTCCAGAAGGGTATGAATTATGTAATAAACCACTTGCTCTTGGTGTTGGTCATCGTGATGAGTGAGCATGACACCTAAAGAATGGTCAGTGGTGGAAATATATAGAAAAAAGGGTTGGTCATATTTAGGAGGAATGAGCACTAGTGGTTGAAGAAGGTATTGTTTTAAGGCTTCAAAGGCTTTATGGCATTCATCATCCCATTTGAATGACACATATTTCTTGAGAAGATGATGAAATGGTTGACACATGGTCAGAAAGCTGTGAAATAAAATGACGAATGGATTGAAACTTTCCTTATAGGCTTTGAAGTTGAAGGAGATTAGTAGGCATGGAGGCATTTCTAGAATATGCCTTGACTTTAGCAGGATCAAATTCTATGCCACACAAAGAAATGATGAAACCTAAGAGTTTTCCTGAAATTATCGTAAATATGCACTTCTTTGGTTGAAGATGAACACAATACTTGATGAGGTGGTTAAAGATGAACTTAAGGATGGGAAGGTGTTTGGTTTGATGTTTAGATTTGGCAAGAAGATCATCGACGTAATCTTCCAATATGTGATGCATGATGTCATGGAAGATGTAAGTCATGGCTCATTGGTATGTAGCGCTGACATTTTTTAAGGCCAAAAGGCATGAATTGATAGAAGAAAGTCCCCCAAGGGGTGATGAAGGCAATTCTTGTGTTGATCTTCTAGAGCTAGTAATATTTGATTGTAACCATGAGAAACTATTTATGAGTGATAGCATTTCATGGCCAATGGTGAGATCAACTAGTTGGTCAATGCCTGGTAGGGGAAAGTCATCTTTGGGACAAGCTAGTGTTGAGGTCACAGAAGTCCATGCAAATGTGGAGTCCCCCTGTCACCTTTGTGATAGGGAAGATGTTAGAAATCCATTGGGGATAGTCAATGGGTAGGATGAAGGAAACTGAGAGAAGGTAATGAAGCTCTTCTTTGACCAGAAGGGAAATGCGAGGATGCATTTTCTACAGACTTTTGTTTGATGGGTTTGGCATCAAGAATGGTTACGATATTGTTTGGACCATGATTTTTGGGTCAATACCGGGCATATCGGCATAGGACTAGGAAAAAGTCGTTGCTATGGTCCCAAAGGAAAGAGGTAAAAGTTCTTCCTGTTCAGTAGCATCTAAAGATTGGCCTATCTTTAGAATGTGTGGGTCGTTCTGAGTGTTAATGTTGATTTCAATGGTTGATTCATTCAACATGGTTTGTGTCTCAGAAGGTAATGACTGATGAATATAGAGAATCTTTCACACCTTAGGTAGGTGAGGATGGAATCATCATCCTAACATTGAATGACATTTCTAGAAGGTTTGAATTTTCATCATTTATCATGTCGGGATATAGGAATGGGAGAGAAGAGGTAGCCTCGCCATTGCGTTGATAGGTGAGAATTCCCAAAGGACAATTATATTCACCCCCAATCATTTTTCTTCCAGCAGTGTTACGATTGTGTAATAACACTGAAAATCACTACAAGTATTATCAAAGGTTTATATGGTGAGATTGAGTGAAAGAGGTGGGGACCACTGTACATTTTACTTCAAACCGAGTATGAGATAGGAAGTGGAGCCTTCTTGGGAAGTAGTGCATCAAAGACAATGCCACTTCTATTCATTTGTGTATGAATGACAATTTTCTTAGCAAGTGTCATGCATATTGTGTTGTGTAGATAACTTAGGATTCAGAGAATGGAAAGCCATGTACTTTTACCTATCTCGCTTAATTAGTTGAGGAAAGTGTGAGTGAACTTTGTGTGGTTAGTGAGGGAGTGTATGTTAGATGAAAATGTCATTATGTTTGGAGATGGAGGTTCAAGTTTAGACAGTAGACTATTATGACTTGCATCAATTGATAAGATATTATGTATATATTTTGAGAGGATTCTTGATGTTGAAAGACGTTTGACCTGAATGCAGTAGTCATAACCAGAATTTCTAGTTCCAAAATAGAGTTACTTCTACACTGTTCATTCTGGAGTGAGGAACGTGTCGATGTTGTATAGGTGGTACTCCCCTAGGGCTGAGGCATTGGAAGACACTATCTGAGTGATCATTGGTTGAGGGTGTGCACGTAGCCATAGAGAGATCAAATCTCTAGATGATGGTGAAGCAACTGAGCTTTTTTTCTGTGGAAGTCGCTACAACGGTGGTAGGGATAAGAATGCAAGATGTACCAGAGGTTTTACTTAGACAATAAGTGGAGGGAACTGCCTTGTGGATGAAGGTGAAATAGGGGTAATGATAGATTCCTTTCGAAGGTGGTCAGTTCCCTCATTAGGATGGTACAATTATTGCAAATAGATAATGAAAGAAGCTGATGGGTCGACCAGAATCACGTATTTAGGTACCTTCATGTACTAAATTTTAGGCAATGCGGACTAAACTACCCATAGGGATAAAACGTCATTGTGTTTGATCTAAGGTCAGACTAGTTATTGATTCATTCTGGAACTCAAGTTATAGGACATAGGACCAGGGTGAATCTGAGGTTGTTAGGAGATAAATAGGTGAAAGGTTGGTTTGGTATAAGTCACAGTGACCGATGCCGGTCACTTGATAACCAACCGCAGTTATAAAACCGCTACCAGCTAGGAGGATAATACCTGTTGAGTGTTGGGATTCAGGTGTGCGCATACTGGGTAGAGAGATCAGATCAATTGTGAAGAACTCTTTTTTGTCTAGGAAGGACTACCTATAAGTAAGAATACAAGACCACCAGATCTTAGTTAGACAATAAGTGAGGGAACTGCCTTAGGCCCAGGAAATATTAGACTTCCTTTCGAAGGTGGTCAGTTCCCCTATTTAATATGAATTAAAGTTCACGAAATGATAACAAAGAACTACAAGATACTACTTACTAGTTCTTGATGAAGATACAGGTCCAAGGAATGTGGTGGCGACAGTAAGGCTTAGTTGGGATGATCCGGTATTGGAAAGCGAGCTGATGAAGCTATCCTCAGTCTTTTCCAATGCTTGAATGAGTGTGACAGTGATCCAGTTGCTCAGTTACAGTCTTCGGCTCAATCCTCTTCTCTGCAACCTCTTCTGCTTGTTTCACTTCTCTTTTTTCTTTTTCCAAATGAATTCCAGATCCTCTCATTTTGGTTGGGGGAGGTCATTTACAGGGAACCGATGGTGGTTACGTAACCGACGGCGGTCGAGTAGGAACCGATGTCGGTTAGGTCAAAGTGGCTATTTTTAGTAAAATAGCCAACTTTCCCTCCTTTTCTCCCAAGGGATCAGTTGTGGGCTTGGTCAAGTCATTATTAGGCTCGTTTTGGTGCGGGTGAGGGGTGATGAGTCATGGGTGTGGGTCTGGACCAAGTCATAGGTCTTAATTAGGTTGGTTTAGGGTTAGGGCTAGGTCATGGTGAGGTGGCGAGGTGAGGTGGCAGGGTTGGAGATGTGGATTTATTAATTATAAGGTAATTAATAAATCATTAGGTGTGTAAGGTTTAGGTGGTGAGGTAGGGTTAGGTTGCGGGACGAGATACGGGGTACAGGGCAGTCGTAAGACCCAAATTTGGTGTCTACATTTGCCCCTTGTTGTCATGTAACTTGTATTGTAAAGTTACACTGACAATAATAAGAAGTGGTTGCCCCAGTTAAGGGTATAGGTAATCCCCCTCAAATCTATCACAGATTGAGGTGATGTGAAATCAGGGATAGGGTTGATAAAGGGTGAATGATGGTGATGCTGGTAAGATGGTGGGGTAAGTTTCAAGGAAACCGACACATGTTGAAATGCAGTAGTGCGACCAGGGTACATGGTTTGAAGAGCAAACAAGCAATTCATAGGCAAAGGTTGATAGTTTATCCAAACAAGGCTGATATAATCCTAGTATCCAAGGCATAGGAAGTAGCTCCAGGGGATATAACGGGTAAGGTACCGGAACGGTTTAGGCATGTTCGGTAGTACCAAATGGTTGGTTTGGTTGAAGATAAACGTCACAGTCTTGGTCTAGGCAAAGCTGGTCGGCGGAACAAGTCAAGTATCCTAGTCGTGCTAAAACACGAACAGGTGAGCTCGATTGAACAAACAGGTAAATGATGGGTGGAGAGAAGTCATGATTTGTGGGCCTCGGTTGAGGTACTTAATTGGTGTCGGGCCGATTGGGTGGGTCAGGCTGATTGGTTGGTTGTGGCCTTGGGTCGGGCCAAGTGATTGGGTGCGGCCTTGGGTCGGGCTGGTTGGTTTGTTGCGGCCTTGGGTCGGGGCCTGATTGGTTTGTTGACGGCCTTGGGTCAGGCCGATTGGTTTGTTGCGGCCTTGGGTCGGGCTGAGTGAGTGGTTGATTGCGGCCTTGTGAGCGAGTGGTTGGTTGCGGCCTTGGGTTGATTGGTTTGTTGCGGCCTTAGGTTGGGCCGGTTGGTTTGTTGCGGCCTTGGGTCGGGCCGATTGGTTTGTTACGGCCTTGGGTTGGGCCAAGTGATTGGTTGCGGCCTTATTGGTTGGGTTACGGCCTTGGGTGAGAAATGGAAATTGGTGGATAAGGGCAGGAATGGTAGGAAAAACATCCAGCGGGTGATTGGTTGCACCTTAAACTGTTGGGTATATGATTTTCACGGTTGGGTTTGTTGCGCCCTAGGATGTGGTCGAAGGTAACGATGGGTAGAGATGAAAAAGAAAGGAGATAGGCAAAAGGTTTGGGATGGGGTGAGTGGTTGCCTAAGTAATCAGGTGTTAGAGATTGTTAGGTACAGAGTTGGGTCGCAGAAGTTATTATAGGTGGTGTTTTTTGAGCGGGAGAGTTGGAATTGATAGTGCATCAGATATCCTAACCAGTGTCGGTTAGGTAACCGGTATCGGTATGTTACAACCGATATGGCGGATCACTGGGAGCTACCAATAGCAATGGCCCCTTTGCGATGGAAAGGTGAGTGGTGTCGACGATCACCATCACTACCTGGTTCAGGATTTGTTGTTTGGTTGTTTAATGTGAATGTAGGCACAGGTAGGGTTGAAGAATAAATAAGGATGCCAACCTGCGCATCGATGATAGAGAAGATGTATTTGTTTAACATCTAAATAAAACTGAATATGTATGTTGATTTTGAGGTTATGATAATAATAAGAAATGTTTATGTTTTGAATGTTTGGATTGGTAAAGGACAAAGGTGAGTGTTATCAATATAAATATGCGAAAAACATTTATATTTTTAAGCAAAACACCACACATGATAGGTTATGGTAGGGGATGGTCGAGCTAACCTTGGGAGACCCCATGTCTCCTAAGTGCTTCCTACATAGCCCATTGCACAAAGCAAGGAGGGGCCTCAGACCGATGTAGTTCTCCCTTAGGACCAGGGAGAGGTGAATAGGCAATTTGGTTGTTGTTAGGCAATTTGGTTGGTTAGGCAAGTTGTTGGTTAGTAAAAAAAGTTTGATATTGGTAGGGTAATGTTGTTGGTGTTGGTGTGGGGTAAAGGTGAAGCGAGGGTTAGCTTACCCAAGCATTAGGGAACCGTGTCCTAATTAAGGTCAACACATAATCCTAGATTCAGGCAAAAGAGGCAAAAAAAATGTCCCATAGTTGGAAAGAGCTAAACAAACCACGTATTATCATAGGATGAGCTTGAATCCCTAGGTACCTTGCATAGGCGAGAAGTTGATAGGTGAAAAGAGTTGTATAATCACAATATATCGGATATATGTCACGTCCCTTGAGTTTTGTTGTTGTGAAGAATGGTGAGGTGAGGTGGATGGTATAGCTGGGGTGTAGAGGACTTGTTATAAGGTGATTATTCTGACGAAATAGATCCAAACCTAAATAGACGAGTCCATGACTCAAAAGTGCTTTTGAATACTGCTTTTATTTTTCTGGATATAGACTGATCGATGCGGGAAGTCTATATGGGATATGCATTTTGTTGTTTCTTGAGGTCTTCACGAAGCTGATCAATGCAAGAAGCTTCTGATAGAGGCTGACTTTGTATAGTTGTCCTTCAAGGGAGCAGTCTACTTATAGTAGCATGATGTGGCTTTACACATAGATGTCCTTCGAGGGAGCAGTCTAGTGTATAATAGTAGATGCGACTTTTCATATAGCTGTCCTTCGAGGGAGCAGTCTAGTGAGTAGATGCGTCTAGCTATCCTTCGAGGGAGCAATATAGTGTAGAGCATAGTGGTCTAGATGTCCATTTGGCATGAAGCATCTAGTTTTGCAGGAAGTTTGACTCAAGAATATCCCAAAATCATATAATTGAGAACTTGTTATTTTGATACTTTTAAGTCATGGACCAGACTAAAAAGGGGAAGGCATCTTTAAGAGGAGGTGATGATCAAACCATGTGAGCTTGATTCCATTTTGAGATGCACGAAACAAGGTGTATGAGGTGGTAAATGAGCTCAAGGGATGAGTGCAAGGTAGATAAGAAGTGATGTAACACTAAATTCAACAGTAGAATGGTCAGAGATGTAAGGCATTAAGGGGTTCAGGCTCGGGTTTACCATTAAGCGACGCTAAACGATAAGTACCTGATCCATAGGTGTGAGTGATAATGTAAGGCCCAATCCAATTAGGAGCAAATTTTCCACGTTTGCTCTTTTCTAGTTTGGTTACATGTTGATTCTCTTTGAGGACAAGATCACCAATCTTAAAGGTACACTCATGAATTCACTTATCATAAGCACGCTTAATGTGCTTTTGATAAATTTGTAGGTGGTCAAGAGCTGTAAGACGACGCTCGTCAAGAAGCTCTAATTGGGCTAACCGCTCTTGGTGGAAGTCATCATTGGCGAGAATATCCTGAAGAGATATTCTGAGAGAAGGGATTTGTATTTCGAGAGGCAAGACAGCCTCGGTACCATACACCAGAGAGAATGGTGTGGCATTAGTGGAAGTACGAATGCTAGTACGATAAGCCCAAAGGGCAAAGGGGATGTGATCATGCCAGTTTTTCCCAGAATTGTTAACGACTTTCATGAGAATTTTGATTAAGGTTTTGTTAGAAGATTCGGCTTGTCCATTTGCTTGTGGATAGTAGGGTGACGAGAAGCTAAGTTTGATACCAAAGTTGTCACAAAGGTCTTGTAACAACTTATTTTTGAAATATTTTCCATTATCTGTTATCAGGTGATGAGGAACACCAAAACGACAGATAATGTGATGATTGATGAACTCAACGATTTTTTCTTTTTTGGTTGAAATGAGTGGAACGGCCTCCACCCATTTAGTGTAATATTCAGTTGCCGTGATGATCCAATGGTGATGTTGCGAAGAAGGCGGGTGAATCTCGCCAATAAGGTCTAAACCCCATTTTGAGAAAGGCCAAAGATCTCGTGCGACCTGTAACAGGTGGCTAGGAGTATGTTGAAGGTTGGCATGTTGTTGACACATAACACAACGCTTAACATATTCACAGCAGTCTTTATTGATAGTAGGCCAATAATATCCTAGGTGAAGGATCCGCTTGGCCATGGCGAGGCCACTAAAGTGCCCGCCACAAAGTCCTGTCATGGATTTGTTGGGTGGTATGAGTGACTTCAGCACCGGTTAGACAGCGAAGGAGGATACCATCGAAGCCACGTTTATAGAGGAGTCCCCCCATGACGACATAACGAGAAACACTTTTAAGAAAAGCACGTTTTCCATTACTAGTAAGGTCAGGTGGTAGAACAGAGGTTGTAAGGTAGTCGTGAAATTGGTGATACCAGGTATCCTGCGAATCAGCAGATACATTATTTACCATACAAACATCTGGAACTAAGTAAGATGGGGCAAAGAGTTGTTGGACCAAGACAAATATGTCTGAATCAGTTGGTGAGGCCGGAATTTGTGAGGCCAAGCAAGCCATAGTATCTGCAAATTTATTAGTTGAGCAGGGAATGGTTTGGATAGAATAATGAGAAAATAAGGTCAAAAGTGAATCCACGTAATGTTTGTACTTTTGAAGTTCCTCATTTTTACATTGGTAGATGCCAGTAACTTGATTTACTACCAATTGAGAGTCACCGAAAATATTAATAGACTTCACACCTAAGTGTAACGCAACATGGAGACCCAAAATAAGAGCCTCGTATTCCGATGTGTTGTTAGTGCAGGGGAAATCAAGCCTGAATGAAAGAGGCATAGGTTCACCTTCAAGAGGAATGAGAACAACGCCTGCCCCTCCACCACGCTGGCATTTAGATCCATCGAAGAAGAGGGTCATTGGATACGACACATCACTGAGTGAAAGAGTTGTGATGAACTCATCAGGGAAAGTAAAATTGGTAAATTGTTCCCCAGGTAAAGGGGCTTCCACGAGTTGGTCTGTGATAGTTTTTCCTTTGACTGATTTCTGGTGTACAAACTCAAGGTCGAGGTCGGCGAGGAGCATAAGCCATCGGGTGATGCGTTGGTTTAGATGATGTTTGGCGTACATATAATGTATGGGGTCAGCGTTGGTGATGACAAAAGTTTTGTGATTCAGGAGGTAATGTCGGAGTTTGGTGGCCACAAATGATAGGGCTAGGCACAACTTTTCTACAGTGTGTATACCTAGTCTCGTAATCCACAAGAGTACAGCTTATGTAATAAACTGCTTGTTCTCGATGCTCAGAGTCACGATGTGCGAGCATGGCTCCTACAGCATGGTCGGTGGCAGAAAGGTAAAGGTAGAAAGGGCGATCGTCCTGAGGTGGGACAAGCACGGGTGGCTGCAAGAGATAAGATTTAAGAGCCTCAAAGGCTTGGTGGCACTCCTCGCTCCATTGAAAGACAATGTCCTTTTTAAGGAGATGATGGAAAGGTTGACATCAATCCGAGAGTTGTGAAATGAAACGCCGGATAGATTGGAGTTTGCCTTGCAAACTACGCAATTGTTTGAGGTTAGTGGGTGGGGGCATTTCTAGGATTGCTTTGACTTTAGCTGGGTCAACCTCAATGCCACGCAAAGAGATGATAAAGCCAAGGAGTTTTTCCCGAAAGGATGCCAAAGACACATTTCTTTGGTTGAAGATGAACACAATATTGTAACAGGTGATCGAAAATAATGGTTAAAACATCGAGATGTTCACTGTGATGTTTGGATTTTCCAAGAAGATCATCGACATAATCCTCGAGGATAGTGTGCATAATGTCATGGAAAATATAATTCATAGCCCGCTGATATGTCGCACCAGCATTCTTAAGGCCGAATGGCATGACACGATAGCAGAAGGTCCCCCAGGGGGTAATGAAGGCGGTTTTATGTTGATCGGCCGGGGCTACCAAAATTTGATTGTATCCCGAGAAGCCATCCATGAGAGAAAGCATCTCATGGCCCGCAGTGAGATCAACAAGTTGATCAATGCTAGGTAAGGGGAAGTCATCCTTTGGGCAAGTGAGGTTAAGGTCCCGAAAATCTAGTGCATATCCGAAGTCCCCCCATCACTTTAGTGACAGGTACGACATTAGAAATCCATTGCGGATAGTCAATAGGTAAGATGAAAGAAACAGAAAGAAGGCGTTGAAGCTCTTCTTTCACCAAGAGGGCAATGCGTGGATGCATTTTTCTCAGTTTCTATTTAACTGGTTTAGAGTCTGGTTTCAAAGTGATGTTATGGACAGCAATGTCAGGATCGATTCCTGGCATGTCGGCGTAGGACCAAGCAAAAGCTTGATTACGGGCACGGAGGAAGGTAGTGAAGGCGGCTTGTTCTAATGCGTCGAGAGATTGTCCGATCTTTAGAATGTGAGGATCGTCCTCCGTATGGATATTGATTTCTATAGTTGATTCATTCAACATAGTTTGGGTGTCAGATGGTAAGGCACGTTGAATATAAGAGTCATCCGCACCAAGGTAAGTGAGGATGGAGTCATCATCCTGGCACTCCACAACGTTAATTGAAGGTGAATCTTCTTTGATCATATCTGGATACAAAAGGGGGAGAGAAGATGGGTCCTCACTATCGCGTTGATAAGTGAGAGGACCCAGGAAGATAGCATTCATGAAAAAAAAAAGTTAGGAGGGATAGATTTTGGGTCTATCGATTATGTGGGTGAAGATGGAAAAATGGGCGATGATGGTTCGGAAGGGGTGACTTCATTATTTTCCTGGATACAATTGACATGAGGTTTCTTCGGTGTAGGTGGTTCAAAAAATCCAATACCAAGACGATCTTTGTGTTTGCGGGTAGTTACGAGAATGATCGTATGTCGGCCTTGTTCATAAAGACCGAAACCAAAACCCTTCCAAGCACAGCGCGTCAGGAAGGTGAGGGCGAAACGAAGGTTGGTTAGATATCAAAAATCATATTAGAAGGGAACCACACCAAGGGGAGGTTCAGGGGTGACAGAGGATGTGTCGACACCCCCATATGTTAGGTTGGTGCGGCAATTAGGTGGTCCATAGGAGATCACCTCCCCCACACGACGGTCGTAGGTAGGATGTGCATGTAACTGTCCATACTCCTGTGGGGTATGGAAGGTGCTAACATTGTATAGGTGGTATTCCCCTAGCGTAAGGCATTGAAAAACATCTACCAAGGGATCTGAAGTTGGGATGTTGTCCGCGGGGAAGGAAGTGGTATTCGTAGCGCAGTGGATTCATTGGTCAAAGGTGTGAGTGTGGTTAAGGTGGATGGTTGAGGCGTGGTTGAAGTAGATGGTTGGGCTGGATCAATGGGTGCCTTGACTGGTACAAGCACATCATTAGGGTGATATAACATATTGCAGGTTTTGAAAGGGGAAGCGTCAGCTTTGACGGTGTAAGACTTCCCCTCATACTCGAATTTGATGCATCTATGTAAGGTGGAAGGAATGCATCCCATAGCCCGGATCCAAGGGCGGCCTAACAATATGTTGTATTGGAATTCTCCCTCAAGGACATAGAAGAGTTCGGGTAAGGTACGTGGCCCTACACGAATGTTAAGGATCACGGTGCCTAAGGTAGAAGTAATAGCATCGTTGAATGAATGCAACATGGTGGGGTTGGCACACATGCAGCTAGGAGGGATATTCATCTGTTGGAAGGCTTTGGAAGAGACGATGTTTAGGCTGGTGCACCCCCGTCAATCATAACACGACTTACCTGGATGTCCTGGACGTAAGTTGAGATGAAAAGAGTTGGATCAGGATCTTTTACACCAAAGACGACAATTTCTTCTTCGGAAAAACTGACAACAGCTTCTTACTATACAAGGATAGAAGTGGTTGTGGAGGTAGGTTGTTTGGTGAGAGAAACAACATGGTTGGGTGTCAAAATGGAGGTGACAGGCAAGGTTTCATTAGGTAGGACCTCTATCCCTTGAAGGATCTCAATTAAAGCTTGTCGATGTGATTCAGATGTTTGAATGAGATCATAAATTGTCATTTTGATAGGAGATTAGTGAAGTTGTTTGATCATGGTGCAGTGGGAAACTCCATCAAAGACAGGATAGGCAGGTCCACGAATGACCCCTTTAGGTGGTGGTGTGATCGGGATGGCAGAAGGAGAAAGAGAGGCCACAGGTGTTCTTTCTTTAGCTTTTCCATTGTTTTTTCTGACCTCAAGTAGCAATGTTAATCATGTTGATCTCATGAATATGAGAGGAGGAAGATGGCGGGGGATAATTCATTGATTTCGAGAGGCAGGGTTGCAATGATGATAGATTTTGGTGATGTAGGGACAGGTGGTATAGGAGCATGGATCAAAGCTAAGGGCTTTTATCTCCGTAACTTATCTTTCTTAGATTTTCTATCCAAGATAGGTGACTGGTGAAGGATGGCTTTCAAAGCTTTGTATCCTTCTACATCATGTCTTGGTGTGTGATGGTAAGCACAAATTTTATATTCATCATAACCTATAGGTCAAGGCTTAGATGGATCATAGACTCTGAGTGGGGGTAGGGAAATGGTTGCATCCCCTACCAACATATCAAGGATCTTGGAGTACGATCCTTTGAGTGGGTCAAATTCAGATGAAGATGAGGTTGTTGATTAAGTAAGTGATATTTTTTATTGTTTTGGTAATGGTCGAGTACGAGTGGTTTGTATGGGTGGTGATTTAGGCAAGGGACTTTGATGATTGGTTTTAACGGGGTGTGGTTTCTTATGCGTAGAATTTATGTTAAGTTGCTTAGATGATAAGGCCCTAGCTGATGTGGTGGCAGGAAATAACCATGGGGAGGGAGCAGTGATAGCAAACAAGTCCTTTGATGATCGAGTTTGCTTAAGGTTGGCAAGTAGGTAAGATACTTGGGGCGATGGTGTTGAGACACCCCATGAGAGTCTGTAGGGGTACAAAAGGTATAGGTCATGTTAAAGAAGATGTGGGAGGCAAGGTATATTGAGGAAAGCTGGAGGAGTGAGGCCCTAATATAGAAGGTAGGTGTGATGGTGAAGGCTGAAGCCGTGCCTGCTGTATCGGTGTGATCAGGGGTGAGGGTTTTAGTTGTGGCAGAGGCATAGATTAGACTCGATGAGATTAGGTCTGTCTCTTAGGTGGATTGATGGCAGTATTTTTGGATAAATCTAACCGTTTAGGTGGGTGTGTCAGGCTGGGAATTGGTGAATTTCCAAGCGTAAGGGAAGGTTTAGTTAGGTTGATAGAGGTGACTAAGGGATTTGATAGAGATGAGGGGGGTGAAGGAAAGGACATAGGTATTTTGAGCTTTTGTAAACACCTTGGGTATATGGTAGAGGTGTATGGATTAGCCATCTGCATTTGAGTAGAGTATGGTGTATTAAAACGCTCCCATAAGACTCGTCTATCTTCTGAGGGATGAAAATATTCATGCGTGAACAGGAAATTTGGTATGGAAGAGATGTGGGTTATGATTCCAGTCCACTGTGGGTGTGATACAGGGGGTAAATGAGGCACTGTATTAATGGGTGTTAAGAGGTCAACCGGTTGCGTTGTAAAGATTTAGGTGATGAAGAACTAATAGGTATGAGCGCATGCTTGAGGGTATCCGTCATGATTAAGGAGTTTGGTGATGTAGGCTCAAGGGGTTTCTCCTCTAAGGATGACAGAAAAAGTGGCAAGATTTCTTCTGTTGCAGCAAGAGTGGGGGAAGGAGATGTTTGGGAAATAGATAAGTTACATAACATCTACTCACAATCGTGCAAGGATGTGGTGTAAGAAGGTTCATTTATGAGAAGAGAACTCTGGGCAAGTTAATTCTTTTATGGGTAAAGGAATAGCAGGACTATCCTCTTGTCCTAATGAAGGATAAGGGGGTGAGAATCCCTGCATTGGTGAAGATGCTTGATTCATAATTTCCTCAATGGAAGCCCTAGGTTTGGAGTTGAAAATCGCATGGATCTCATTCGCACTCTTCTCCTCAGCTGAGGTGTCTTGGTTTGTGTTACTGTTAGATGCATGGTTTGGAAATGGTTTTTTGAATATTTTTAAATTTAAATTAGCGGGGGCATTAGGATTATCGAGAGTTATATCCCCTGCATCAACCATTTCCTGCACTATGTTTTTCAAAATCTTGTAGTTTTCATGACTATGTCACTTCATGCAATGGAAGTTACAGAAGTCATTTTCTTTATACCAAGAAGGTATAGCGCGGGTGGAATCAAACCCGGAGTGAGGTTTAACAGGAGGCAAGGTGATAGCTCGTGCTTTAAGTAATTTGTCTAAGATCACACCATAAGTTTCTCCCAAGGGAGTGTAATTGATAGGCTCGGCTTTGTACTTATAGGTGGCTTTTGGCTGGGTATTGGACAGTGCTTGAGATTTGACCATCACTGCATGTACTGCACCCTTTGATTTCGAAGCAGCCGATGCATGAGAGTTGGTGGTGTTGGGTTTGGTGGTAGAGTCTTGGGTCTGAAAATTTGAGCTTTTGTTGCATAACCTCAATTTCTCCTCCTCTAAGGCTCGAATCTCTAGTTTCCGAGCCATAGTAAAGGCCTCATCAAAGGTGCGGAAAGTTTGAATTTGGAGGGTGGGAGAAATGTGTTTAGCACAGGCCCGTGTAAAGAGTTCGATGATCTCAGCCTGAGGTAAGGCGTAAAGTAAGTTGGTTGATGAGGCCCCGCCATCATCCAATGAAATCTGCGATAGTCTCGTCTTCAAATTGTCGGATGGCATAGAGGTCGGTAATGGATACTTTCTTGGCAATATTGATGGAGAAGTGATCCAAGAAAGATTGGGCTAATTGGTTAAAGGAGAAGATTGAGTGCTGGGCTAAAGCACTGTACCACTCCAAAGCAGGTCCTGATAAGGACATGGGAAAGGTACGGAGTAGTAAGGCATCGTCATGAGAAATCAGATAGCAGGCATGTCTGAACGATCGCAAGTGTTGTTGAGGGTCCTTCTTACTATTAAAGCGAGTAAATTTCAATAATTCCCATTGAGGAGGATATGTATGAAGGGGGAAAGAAGGATGAATAGGCTCCTGACAAACTTGCTTGTATGTCAGGGTGTTACGACTTCCTGAAACAGAAGCCTCAAGATTTTGTATCTTGTCCATCATCTGTTTGATTAAATCATTGGTTGGGTTAGATGATGGTGCTGTCGTCGTAAACAGAGGAGGATTGGTCTAAGAGCCACTACTAGACAGTGGTGGGATTGAATGTTGATAAGATAATGGTGATGAATGTGTTGGGGCAGCCGAATAAGGGTGTCCTATATAAGAGGTTGAGGCCACCGAATGAATTTTTGGAAATGAAAAGGTGGGCAGAGCTTGTGAGGGAAAGCTCGTGTGTATAGGTGGTAGAGAGAAAGTTATAAAAGAGATAGTCTGTGAGAGAGATGAGGTAGGGTCAGTGTACGGTATTGACACGTGGGGCCCTAGATTAACGAAAGGAAAGCCAATTGGTGCAGTATGAACCACCGAAGCTACTGAGCTGGGAGACGGGGCTAAGGATGAAGATGGTGAAGTAGAGTTATTAGGTGGGGAAGGGGATAAGTTAGCTGCGATACTAATAGGCATACCAACGAGGAGCTGACCGTCGGGTGCACGGTCAGGGGTATGAGACAAATAATATTGTACGGCATTAGGATTAGCATCCAAAAATTTGGAAAATTCCTTATCTCCTACAGGGATCGTGGGAAAATTACTGGTATCCGTAGGATTCCCCATAGGATGCAAAGGGGGTGACTCAGGCAAAGGCACCGAACAAGCATGTGAAACCATGGCTGCTACTTGTTTCCGGGTGATAATAACCATGGAAAAGAGGACACAGTAGGGATTTAATCAATCTGGAATGAAAAAAGCAACAAAATGTTGGAATTGATAGGTTGTTGGTTTGTCAAGAACTGCTAAACGCAGTAACCGATATTGGTCAGATAACTGATGTCAGTCAGAATGTAGCCGGCGTCAGTCAGTTAACCGATGTCGGTCACTGTGAAAGAAAAGGGAGGATGTAAGAAGCTGTTGGTTTGGGGATAACAATGCTTAATATACCTACCAAACTATCTTGAAGTGATCACTGAAACAGTGTATGACAAAGAAACAGAACTAAAAAACAAGCAAGATCTCAAGCAAATCAAGAGACTAACCCTAGGATTAGTTTTAATCACTTTGGGCTTATGCCTTAGATGCCAGATGATGTCAATCCTAAACAAAATACCTAAGGGAGATGTTGAGTTTGTTTTGGCTCATAAGGCTACCTCAATCGGGCGGAGGAATACCGCAAGAAGGGGGGATGTTTGAGCTGTTGTGTTGATTATGATGTGATTTGGTATGTGTTGTGTAGTGAGAGTAAGATTAATTTCTCATCAATACCGTGGATATCACCCCTACATGTACGACCTATTACTTAATATACGTTCACTAGAATTAAAAATAGCAAGTAAGAATGTGATGCATGTGTTTTAAACTCAAATCGAAAATGATATTCGACGAAGCAAAGACGATGACTTTCACTAATACAAAGATGTGAAAGAAAAACAAATTATTTTACCAAAATGACAAAATATTTTGTGAATATGTAGAAGAAAGAAACAACAAGTGTGCTCCCTATATGAAAGCAAGCAAGAAAGAAAGAAACCCGAAAAGGGTTCCACCGGGCGTGCCAAAATGTTTCACACAGAATTTGGTTCTAGAATAGAGTTGCTTCTATCCTTTCATTCTCTTGAGAAACAGATAAGGGGTTAGGGCTAGGAGGAATACCTGTTGAGTGTTGGGAAGATGTTCACGTACCATAGAGAGATCAGATCGATTGTGAAGAACTCCTTTTTGTCTAGGAAGGACTACCTGTAAGTAAGAATATAAGACCACCAGATCTTAGTTAGACAATAAGTGAGGGAACTACCTTAGGCCTAGGAAATATTAGACTTCCTTTCGAAGGTGGTCAGTTCCCCTTTTAATACGAATTAAAGCAAATGATAACAAGGAACTACAAGATACTACTTACTAGTTCCTGATGAAGATACAGGTCCAAGGAATATGGTGGTGACAGTAAGGCTTAGTTGGGATGATCTGGTATTGGAAAGTGAGCTGATGAGGCTATCCTCGGTCTTTTCCAATGCTTGGATGAGTGTGCCAGCGATCTAGTTGCTTAGTTATAGTCTTGGTCTCGATCCTTTTCTCTGCAACTCTTCGACCTGTTTCACTTCTCTTTCTCATGCCAAATGAGTTCTGGATCTCCTCTTATTGGTTGGGGGAGGTCATCAACAGGGAATCGATGGCGGTTATGTAATCGATGGTGGTTGATTAGGAACCGATGTCGGTTAGGTCAAAGTGGCTATTTTTAGTAAAATAGTCATCTTTCCCTCCTTTTCTCCTGAGGGACCAGTTGTGGGCTTGGTCAAGTCATTATTAGGCTCGTTTTGGTGTGGGTGAGGGGTAATGAGTCATGGGTGTGGGTCTGGACCAAGTCATAGGTCTTAATTAGGTTGGTTTAGGGTTAGGGCTAGGTCACGGTGAGGTGGCGAGATGAGGTGGCGGGGTTGGAGATGTGGATTTATTAATTATAAGGTAATTAATAAATCATTAGGTGTGTAAGGTTTAGGTGGCGAGGTAGGGTTAGGTTGCGGGACGAGATACAGGGTACAGGGCGTCGTAAGACCCAAATTTGGTGTCTACACAGGGAAAGTATGGGGACCCATGTGGATATGGAGAACGATGATACCTAGGGTAGAGGTCATGGCATCATTAAAGGAGCACAAAATAACGGGGTTACCATGCATGCAATTGGCAGGTATGTGTATTTTGTTATACGCATGGGAGGAGATGATGTTAATACTAACATCACCATAGATCATAACATGTTGTATGCATATATTATCGATAAAGACAAAGATGAAAAGAGTGGGATCGGGGTCATTAGACTGGAAGGGAGTGATCACTTCATCTGAAAAATTAAGGGTGGTGACTTGGTGAGTAGGTGGAGGTGTAGAGGAAAATGACAACTTAGTGAGAGAGGCTACGTGATGAGGGGTAATGATGGAGGCTACGGGTGTGGGGTCATTTAGTAAAACCTTGATAGATTGAAGGATCTCCATGAGGGCTTGATGATGTGACTCGGAGGTTTGGATGAGGTCATATAAAGACATTTTGAGGTAGGATTGATATAATTATTTTAGCATTGTGCGATGTGTGACCCCATTGGAAATATGATATGTAGTACCTCAAATGGTGACTTTGGGTGTGGGTGTAGATGGTATGTTGGGTACAGGGTTGGTTGATGGGCTAGTTACCTTTCTTTTCTTTGTTGCCTTAGTCCAAGTCTCAAAAGTCCAACTTGTATTTTTAAAATCCTTGCATCATTTAATAAAAGAGAAAAAATTGAAATTAAGGTAAATATTGAGCTTGAAAAGAATACATATCTTCGACATATGGTAACAATGTTGATTTTTTAACCTCAAATTTTGTTATCCCAAGCTAATGGAACATAAATTGTACGGGGACAAATGTATGTAGAAAATTATAACATAGTTACCTAGCTATTTAAATTCGCTTATGAAGATTTTTATTAATTTAATGGATGATGTGATGCATATGAATTTATGTTTTATACAAAATATACACTATATTTTGATATTTTTTGTTTCATATATTAAGTTACACATTTTTTTTGGCTGGTTAAGCACCCTTTATTGTAGTCAGACCAAGGGGCTTAAGAACTTGTTTGGTGTGCCTTCGTGCCCAAAGTGTATGACTACACCTAGGAACGTCAAGTGCCTTAAATTAATGCTTAGCATTGTGTAATGTATTAGTGTTTTAACATTGCCTATTTATAGAAAAATTGAGCTACACTTTTTGAAAAATATTTTATTTTTCTAATTGTATAGTTGGAATCAAAATTAATCCTATGAATGCTTACAAATGATTGCAGAAGGTCAATGACATGGAGTTACATGGTTATGAATAAAGTCCAAGAAAACATTATTTAATAGAAAAAGATACTAGCGCCGAAAGGGTTTGTGACAAATAGTGAGGAATTATGGGTTTCACACTTTAAGCCAATGTTCCATTACCACTTGTTTGTTCCCTTTGTACTAAGTATGGGGACACTGATGAGAGGCAACATGGGTCAAACTTATGACAATGAATAGACCGAATTCCACCCCTGTGTGTCATTGTAGGAGCAATTGGACCCATGGGATGACTATAACGATATTAAGGACCCAAGACTACTCACATGTTCTGTAGGAGATTTTCTCTGAAATTATGTTTAACAATTCTTAGAGGGTTTAGGAAATTAGAAAAGAGGTGGGGAAAAACTTTGATTTAGATTATGTTTATAAAAATTCATAAAGGGTTATGGGCAATAGGTGATGGAAAACCATCTTCCCTATTTCCATTCCTGCTCTTTGATGCTTTTTTAATAACTATAGGGACAATTGAAAGTGCGGTCAAACTTGTGGTAGTGCATGGAATGAAGTGCAACTCTCTGTGATCACCATGGGGCACATGTAGACTGGGGTTGAGTGTACAAAACAAATGATAATATCAATTTGCAAAGGGTTAAATAATCAAAAGAGGGATATATAATTTTTTCATAACAAGTTGAAATGGAGAACCAAGTATGTGTTTTTACACCTAGATAGAATAAGCAAGAAATATACATTCTTGTTTTAAGAACGATATAAGAAATCCCCCTTCTAAGAAGCATAACTAGGCACTTGGAAACTTTTCATATTTTTAATAACACGTTTTCCTTGATTCAATAAAAACATATATATTATGTTGAACCTTTTAAACCTTTTTTGCTTGTGTCTATTACATGGTTTTGAAATTAAATGAAATTTAGATAGAATCCTGTAATGACATGCTATGGACATGGGGGTTGTCAACAACCATTGCAATATAATTAATAGGGTTTTAGGAAATTGGAGTTGATGTGTATTTGACCTAGATTTGGTTTGGTTTGGTTTGGTTTTTGAAGCTTATAACTTTGGTGGTTTTTTTTAACACTTGAAAAAATCATCTTTTTATTACTTTGATTGAAAACCATACCCTATTGCAAAGCACATATTTTGGTGCATGTTGGGACTATGCTAGTTGTATTGGCCAAGTTGGGAGAATGAAATTAAAATTGAAATGACCCTTACATATGCACCCCAAACATATTTTGTTATGCATCATTAAATATATGATCTCTTTTAGTTTTGTTGTTATACAAGTAAACAACATTAAAACTTGGAGGTTAAAACTGTAAAATAAGAATAATGAGGGTTTGGGCCCTTCCTTGTGGTGCCATGATGATAGCCTGTCAATAGGCTCTCCTCTATCATACGAGATTCTCCTCATTAGTGGGTTTCCTTGTGGAAGCTCCTCCTCTACCTTTGTATTTTGGAGCAAGTGAGGGTCTGTCACCTTTCTTCTATTTGTTACCTTTTTTAGACATCAAAATTTTAACCTCTATTTTAAAAAAGCTTAATGTAAAACTAAAAGAGAACACTTTGAAATCAAAACACATTAAGCTAAAAAAGAATATGCATCTTTGACATATGATATCAACGCCCTTTTTTGATATCTAAGAGGAAAAACTTGTCAACACGATTCTGACAAGTGTCAAAAATGCGAAAAAATGTGGAAGACACTCCACGTGTTCAATGTGTGTCATGATGTTGAAATGTCAACACCAATTTGGAGAAATAAAGAAATTTTGACGTCCATTTGAGAAATTTTAATGTTTTGAAGGAGTGTCGAAATCAAAATCATAATTTAGACCAAGTGTTGTAGTGTTAAGCCATGCTTTTATACCAATTCCATATAGCCAAAATTTCATATCCTTGAGAAACTAGTGTTCTAGTTGCACTAAATAAGGAGAGATATCTCATTTATAAAATTTTAATTTCAATCTCAAATACCAACAAAGATTACTATGTTTGGATAGAATAACGACTTTTGAAAGTTGGTACAACATGACAATTATTTTCTTTTGAAAATGTCGTTGATGTGTAGTAGCTTTGTGACTAACGTAAAAGTTGTCGTGTCATTTTTATCAATTGCTTCCTTGGGATGAACATGTCACAACCAACCAATTTTATTTTTTACAATTCGGTAGAAATAATAATATTTACCTTCCTTTTAGATATTTCAATGACGTGAAATACATATTTGCAATATTGCTTTTGGCGTAGTCTATGATGACAAAAGGTTGTAAATTGTAATATATATATAAGATGAATGTTTTAAAGCCTCAAATTTGTCTTTAAAACACGCACACATGCACGTGCACACACATATGATGAGTCCATAAATTGACCCATTAAATCACAAAGTATAATACTTTTGCTTCCAAACACATTGATCAATGCATGGGATGGTTGGAATTGATCAGGTCTAAAGTAGGAAATAATGCATTTTATCCTTGTTGAATATTGTGGATTAATGATTACAATTTTTTCCTACTAATTGCCTTGAAGAGATGCATGGTGATGTGTGTAGGGTAATGAATTCATGGTAATCGCTGGTACCAATTATCATAGTCTAGATTGACACATATGTCCTCCACAATAAGGATCAGGTTGAAGAAGTTGTAATGAATACTAGAAACAAGTAATCTGGTTCTTAGAAAATCTTTTATGAATTGTAACAAACTTCTAAAACCGTCCTCATATCCAGACTACCTAGATTCTTTTGTCAAAATGTGTGTTGGAGATAATGAGCTATGGATGGGGTTACAGTTTGGGTGATCAGATTTGACAATATAAATACTAGTGTGTAATAGAAAGAATATAGATGTATGTAACTAGAAAGTATCTGTTGTAAGTCATTTTTAGCCTATCTGTAAGAAACTCATTTGATCAATAAAGGCATGTGAAGGTTTTGAGAAAATTGTAGTTGGCTGAACCAAGTCAAGTGAAAATCAAGGGCCCACTCGACCACGGATTTGGCTTACTGTGCATTGTATATGTTCATACTTGACCTGACAATCCTCGAATGGAAGAGTGTGCTTGATAGACAACTAACTTCTAGTATTTCTGATGTTGCAGTTGCACTGACATTTCTTTCACTATGGCAATTGTGGTAGGCAAGGTTAGATACTTTCAATTCTTGCACATTTCCTTTCAAGGGTAATTGAAGGATTCAGGTACAAGCTGGTTGATTTCTAAGTATTTTCAATTCTAACAAGTCTTGTTTTAGAGTAGTTTCAGTCAAAAGCATGCCAATGAATTTATATCAGGTCAATGTATCCAGTAGATGGCACAAGCTATTTAATTTTGAATGAGATTAGAAGTTGTTACTTTCAGGTGGAGTTGGTTAATGTATAAATGAACAACCAAAGCAAACAGGGTCAAACCCCCCAAAAGACCAAGGACTACCACTGCCGGTTATATATTCATTTTCTTCTCTGCATGACTGCCTTGGGCGCATCCTTGGTACCTAAGTCGAGTTTATTAAATGATTAGAAATCACATCGACCATCATTTTTAGCGTCGTATGTTGGGGACTTGTTGCATTAGAATACAAAGAATATAAAGACTACTAATGATTCCAACCTTTGTTACATGATAAGTATTGATGTACATGTCCTTTGGGAGAGTTAACCTAAGGGAAGAGAACATACGTAAAAAATCTCAACAAATAACATCAAGCGAATAACCCTTATGCCGGTTAATAGAATAAATTTGAAGAAGTGAAGAAAAATTGGTTTTTGTGAATTGAGATCAGATGGAGTGATCAACCTAGAAGTCTAAGAGATGATATGATTAGACCCTGACACACTCAGAAGACAATTAGAATACTCCAACTATGATGGTGGAGTGTGTAAGGAAGATGAAAGTGGAGAACGTAACCTCACAACTCAAAACACAACTCAAGAAAAAAGCTAAGAAAAACACGCAATCCTATAAGTGAATTTTAATGTTTTTAGCTTATGCTATTTAGAAGACTGACTTGTGAATTTCAGAACTAGAGTTTTTTGGTTGAGGAAGGTGTCCTATGAAGAAGGAAAATTCTAAAAGGAGTGGTTTCGAGGTTATGTTTTGGTGGGGGTAGTCCTTTCTCTCTGAGGTAGTGACTGACTATAGAGAAACCAGTTGGGTGCCCATTGTCAATCCTCTGATCGTGTGATCATTGACGACTTCTTACAGGTAGAGGTGTTGTTTAAGAAGATGTGTATTTTTAAATTTTATGCAGTTTGGTAGGAGAAGAAGAAGAAGAAGAAAGAGAGTTCTTTTCTACGATTATTTGTGTCAACCATCAGCTGGGCATGACTTATAGCATATACGTTGCCCTTATTTTAATGTGAGCTAAATGTAACATACAAGGATGAAATGCAACTGATTTTAAACCCAAATCGACAAATTGTGTTCAATGAAGAAAATGATGAACAAGTAGGAACGTGCTCTTTCACTACTTATGTGAATGTAAGGAAGAAGAAATGGTTCATTTTAAGCACTAGAAAATAGATGTCGTTTTAGACTATTAGAAGAAGAGAGTATTACCAGGGAAAGAGATTTCATGTGAGTACATTCAGAAAGTAAATAAACACACCATATTTACTTAGGAATGAAGAAAAATGCAAGGAACCCCAGATGGGTCCCACCAGGCATGTCAAAATGTTTCACCATTTTCTTTACGTTATTGGGACGAAATAGATAAGGGTAAGGGCCAAGGAGGAATACCTGTTGTATTGGTTTGGAGGCTGATGCGTGCGTTATGACTTCTTGATCTGATGTTGACTATGAGAGTTTCCTTTTTACTAGGAGGAACTACCTGAAATAGAAAATAAAACCACCAAAGAAGAGTTATAAAATATATGACAATGGACTACGAAGCGTATGCTAGATCCGGGAAGTGTGATACTCCCTAGAAGGCTGTCAATCCACTGTTTTTATAAAACAAATATGAAATAACTGAAATGCATACATAAACAAATCTAGTGCTATTATTCTGATTTGGGTACCTGAGATCAATATCAACATCGATCCAATTAAATACTACAAATATGTGGGTCAAGGTCTTCAGTTCAGGGTGCAGGTTGGTTAGGTGGTTTGCAGGTCATAAACATGGTCTTAGTAGGGTTGGGTGAGGTGTTTGAGTTGTTTTTGATAAGTAGTTGGTTGCTTCTTTACACAGTATTGGAAAATGCAGATACCAACGTTAGTCAAGGTATGATCGATCACGGTTAGGCATAACCGACAACGGTTATGGGGAACCGACAACGGTTATGGGGAACCGACATCGGTAGAGGCAGGATGATAAGATTCACTAAGATTTGCTAATGGGGTTTGAGCTGAGGTTAGGAAGAGATGACAGAGGGCATAATGAGGTATATAGGGATCTTAAGAACACTCAGAAATATATATAGGTCAGGTATGGGTGGTTTTATGGTGTGGGTGGAGGAATGGTTGGGTTTACATGCAAGTAAATGGTAGGGGAATGAGGGTGCAAGTGGAAACTAATAATAGCAATAGAAGAACATAACCAACTAAAGTGGAAATAGATGATGTAGGTAAAACATGTACTTACTGGTGTTGCAGGTCTAATGGCTATGTGGTGGTGGTGATTGGTTGGTGGGATGGAGCTTGGTGCAGTAGTGATGCTTCCCGGAATGTCACTATGAGTGTAAATACTTCTGGATTTGTGCTGGTGCTGGCTATGGATGTCTGTAGGTATGAAAAGGATCTGGCTCTGCTTGCATGTAGTTATCTCCTCATCTCCTCGATCTCAGAATGTGATAACCCAAAAACAAGGTTACCAAGGTGAATAAATGGTAACCGATGACAGTTCTTGGTTGATCGACATCAGTTTTGGGATTACCGACATCGGTTAAGATGGGATTCCCTAGGTTTACTAAAAATGGTAGATCTCGCATCATTTGGGTCAGTTCATTCCTTTATCCGTGGATCAAAATGGACGTTATGTTTTTATGAGCAGGAAGGTGGTTAGAGGAATAACAGGACTTGATTTTTAGGGTTGGATCAAGTCGTATTCATTTATGGAAACATGCTATGAATAGGTCTATGATGAGGTGTCTAGGTGAGGTGTCCATTCATTTAATAAAGTAATTACATTAATAATGGAGTGAGGATGGGTATTAATTTAATTATAAATAATTAAATTAATGTTAATGTAGGGGTATAAGGATCATGGTTAGGAGAATGTGTTTAATTTAGTTATTCGAAAAGGGACCAAGGGGAGTGTGACCCAATTTTGGTGTCTATATAAGTCTTATAAAATCCTAAGGAGTTTTTCTAACTTGAAAACTAGATTTGGAGACGAATTATCCCATTTATGCCTATCGCTTCAAGAAGGAGATTCAGAGAGAGAATAATAGTGATAAAGAAATGAATAGATTTTTTTTGTTCCTTAACCTTTTGTCCTCAAACATTTTGTAGAAGTTCAGTCTTAGAATGTTCTTCAAAAATTACTCTTATCATTTATTTGAAGGATGCTTGATATTGTTTTTGAGAGCTAAGAAGACATGTCACTATTTTAGCCCTTCTCACTTTACCCGATTTTGGTAAAAATTGAATATATTCAACAATCCTCTTCAAAATTTTATGAAAACTGACTCAAAATACTAAAAAACCTCCCTCTAAATTCTCCATGGCTTGATTACTCATAAATGAGCCTGTGCGGTCCATACCAATCTCATTTTCCTAAGCTTCCAATGTTAGTTCTCAAGGGTAGTTTTAGTGTAAACTTCAAATTTACCTCCAAAAGATAAAGTGTGACCTTTCGATACTCATAAATGTTCTAGGAAGTGTTCCTAGGCTTATACCTTGATTACCTAGGCTTTTCATGGCCTGATTTGGGATCTTACACTTCATTAGGCTCTATAACTGGGCCTAAACGGTCTAGTTCCAACCATGACTTGTAACTCTTGACCTGATGATCACCCAAGAATCTCTTGAACATCCTTGAAACACCATTTCAAACTTGTGGGACACCTGAGAAAATCACACTAAGATTCTTCATACCTCTAGCAGGCACCAACCTCTCTGACAAAGCTTGTATCACCCTAAAATAATCTTGAAACCACCATGTGAAAACCAACCACCAATGAGAAGGCACCAAACACCATTGATAAGGCACTACCAATAAAACTTCATGCACCTAATCGATCCTCACTTCACAAATCAAAATTTTTCCATTAATGCCACTTGATATTAATGACAATACCAATGCACAAGAGATCAAAAATATCACTTCAAACTTGAATGTCATGTCTACACAATTTTTGATTGATCTTGATGAAAAGTGGTAGAAATAATCAACAACGCCTTCTTGTAATGATTCATGAATAGATGTGATTAATTTAGCAATGTGATCATCCCGAAGTTGTTTCTTGTCTCCTCTGAACTCATGAAATTTATTCCTAAATCATTTTGGCAATTCATCTAGTGGAGGAGTCAAGGCAAATGAGCATGTATTTTATTCCCATGGCACAATCGCAACCATCCTTTCTTCTTATTCCTCATGTGATTCTTCTTCTTCTTCTTCTTCTTCTTCTTCCAAGGAAATGAATTTTAGTGGTTCCATAGCTGGTTCTTCAACAGGACTTTCTAGAGGAAAGTTGGGATGAAATTTGGGAAAGTACTCTTGACCAGTTTTCCTTACTATTTGAACAATAGGGAGTCCAAAACCAGCTTGATGTTACTCTTCAAATGTCGAATCAATTATTCCACTAGCTTATTCATCCTTTATGTATCTTGTTTCTTCCTATTTGTAGGATTTGTGTGTATCTCAAAGAAAATTTCTTTATGCTCTTCTTTGTTTCTTTGGATCTTGTCTAACATGTTGCAATTTTTGGGCACGTTCCTCTTTTGAATCCAGAAATATTGCAACAATGTGATAGTGATTGAAATTTTATATGTTATTCCGACATAATTCCTCAAATATGTTGTAATGTATTATTGAGTGTCTTGGAAGAAAATAAGATTAGGCTGCAGAATTGGATCACTTCTAGGAATAGTCATTAGTGAAAGAATACAGGATAAATAGTAAGGCTCTTGAAGTTTACATTTTTTTTTTTCAGATATATGATTTTGTAGGGTTTTTTGTGGCTTTAGAAGTGGTGCAGAAACAAAAAAATCTGCCCCACGGTGGGTGACAAAAAATGTTGGCAAAATAATTTGTGCAAGGACAAATTAGTGAATTTTCACCAACACTCTATGAATAAGTCCTTCCTCTTAGTAATGGAGAGTCTCCCACTTATTGAATGAAAAAAAATAAAAAATTAGTGGGTGGTTGTGAATCCAAGGATCACACATGAATACTCCACTAGACCTATGGAAAATTTCTTGCACTTAGTGTAAGGGAGGAATTTACTTAGTGAAAGGAGGTAGAGGGGAGTAAAAATATGGTGGAGGGTTAAATTTGTGAATATGCACTTATATATTTCCACAACATTAACCATAATAAATATAAAATCAATTAGAGAAATTCAACCTTGAGAACAAGACTAGACTAACAAACCATAGACATAAAATTCTATTGATTCATTTATTAAAGGCACCAACACATTTCTTGGTTTTACAAGATCATAATG
Organism: Taxus chinensis; assembly: GCA_019776745.2. Classification (NCBI taxonomy): domain Eukaryota; kingdom Viridiplantae; phylum Streptophyta; class Pinopsida; order Cupressales; family Taxaceae; genus Taxus; species Taxus chinensis. Next base: position 664,190,741 of record CM034154.1, read on the forward strand.
TTTACAAAATTAAATATGAAAGGGAATAGAGGAACACAAACAAATAATAAATTGAAGAAAGTCATATCTTTCTTGTATTTAGTAGTGCAACTCTATCTGTTAGAAACTCACAATTGAAAAGCCTTTGGAATGGAGATTTCATTCCAATTTATAGGATTAAAAAAGAGTCCTTCCATCTCCCCCCGACATGAATTTTCACCTTCCCTCATCACTTGTGACCTTTCATGATCCTAGGAAAAAAAAATGGGTCCTTTTCTTATTAATTAAAAAGAAATTTTAAAATGTTAAATTAAAGGTCACTTAAGTGGATAAGACAAAATAGTGAAAAACACCTCCTTAATGAAGAATTAGAACATGGTGAGAGAAAAAGGAGGAAGGAAGAAGAGAAGATATGATCATTTTGATGAAGATGAATCCTCTGTTGATGAAGAAGTGGATGCTGGGGAAACTTTTGGGAATGCTCTTGAGAATATTTCTTTGCCCTTTGATTCTTTATCGAAATGTGTCGCAACAGGTGCCACTTATATGTTTTTGGAACATGAACGAAGCTCAAATCATTGATCCAAGGTTTAAGAATGTTTCCAATGGTATTACATTGATTGAACCACACCTGATGATCCTTCACAATATTGGAAATTAAACTTCTGATCTCTATAAGAGAATCTAAGGTATGTTTGTTAAACAAGAAGGGATCTCCCACATATTTTGTGACCAAATCCTAGAAGGATTTTAGGAACTCCTCAATTGATGAATTTTTTTTGATTAGGGGTAACTCGAGCTTCTGACACTATTGCTAATGCCTTCCAAAGTTTTTGATGCTTTCTCCTCACAAGAATCAAGCTCAATGATAAAATTATTCAACATGTCATATCAAGCACTCGCTAGGTACAAAAAATAGGATACAAGTTATCATTAACAGAAGTGGACACATTTTCACTCACTAAGGAATGGAAATTGAGATTACTCATTTTAGATATCGATGGAAACACAATATCCCAATGGGATTTTTCCTTCTTGATGTCTTCTTTTGTCAAATTAACCTTAGAATATATGGTGATAACAAACTTTAACAATGAGAGGATCTTTGGAAACAATGTATTCCCTTTCTCGAGAATCTTTTCAAGCGATCCATCATTAACCCTTCCCTGAATTGTGTGACCTTGATATTTCTTGATTGTTTTAGGGTTGAAGCTGCTAATAGGAGTGAAAAACTCTACAGGAGGAGGCAGTATTGTGTTGGGATCTAAGAATGCTTCCACATAAGTAGTGATAGTTCTCACATGATCCTCTAATTTCTCTATTATTTCTTTATACTCCTCATTCTAAGAAAACATGTAGGAAGAATATTCCTTGAATAGGTGTGTATCACCTTTGTGTGTGGCTTGGAAAAAAATTATCCTTGTTATTTCATAATAATCTTAAGTCATTCCATAGGTTTAACAACCTTTGGTTGGAAAATATCTACATACTGATTTCCAAACACTCCACTAAAGAAACACAAAGTTACCTATTCCTTCTTGCTTTGCTTAGTTTTCATCAAAGGGAATCACATCCTACACATGGTGAGATGAATCAAATGCCAAAAAATACACATTTAGGATCTAACGAAGGACTGGAGATTGTGAGGGGTCAATTTCACCTTACTCGATATTTTTAATGGGGTCCTCAATGACCTTAGCTTTATCACGGAGCATTTTGGGGTGAGATCCTTCAATGTGATCTTCTTCCACAAGATTTTTCTTCAATGGTTATTTACAATGAGTTGAGCTCATGGTCTTCTCAGATGCCTTCTGAGAGGAAGTGTGAGATACCTATATGGATAGAGTCAGGAGGCCACTAGACTCGATGAAAGTAGTCTGTTTATTCCTGAACCATTTTGTTGACCTCTGAATCGCCGTTATGGTCATTTACTTAACACCACTCGAATCTCTGATGTTCCATGAGACTGGAGGAATGTGTAAGTATTTAACTGCTTGGTATTTAGGTTTGAAGAAGTTTATTCCATCATCTTCAATTCCTTTAATGAACCAATCAAAGTTGAAATTCATCATTTGATAAGCCATCATCCACATCTAGTCCCTCTTGATCACTTTAAAGTCATCAACATAGTTATCCTAGTAGTCCTCAATTTTTGGTGTGTGATACAATTATGGGAAGGTGAAAGTTTCAGGATTCTTTCTGATGTAAAAATTAGGCCTGGATGTGTAAGAATGGAGATTTAGAGAAGAGAAAGAGGCTTCAATATTCGATGGATCCATGACACTCTTACATGAATAGATCCCCAAAGAAATGGGAAAATATACACCCTTCTTATTGTTATTTCTACATAGAGGATGCATATGAGATAATTACCTTCATAATTCAAACATAATGACTTTTTCAGTTAGGTACCTAGGTAGACGAAGAGGGGCATCATCATAGCTTGAGATCTTGATGCATCTAAAAGTAGAGAACTGGATGAAATAGATTACATACTTCATGATCAATATAGCTTATTGATAAGAGATCCTCAGCTCTGTATTTCCTTCAAGTAGTTTGATGATGAGCATGGTGAATGAATCATTCACCCTAGAAAAATGGTAGTTGCTTTATCTGTACGTGAGTTGTGGAGACTTCTCATAGGTGGTTGATTTCTGAGATACCTTTGGAGTAATAGTTAGACCCTTGAATGGTCTTGTGAAATCAAGAGCATATACCATGTAAGAATTTATGGGGAACTTCTTTGTGGAAGGAAACTGAAGAAACTCTTGATGGATGTTATCACTGATAGTATGCCCCCAATCTATCACTTGGTTCCCTTTAGTGGCTATAACGATGAACTGAGCCACATAATCCTGAAACTCTTTTTTCATTTCCTATCCCATCACCCTTGTTAGTTGGATAATGGCATCTTAACACCATTTATGGAATTTAATTCTAGAAAATATATTTGGAACAGGAGAAGGTTTTCTTCCCCGTCTGAGCTATGATCCAAGTGGCAGGACTTACAAGTAGGAATCATTCTTCACCCACTCTTGTGATGCAAATTCCATGGTAATGATAACTATGTTACTACTCGTGGGAATATTTAAACATTGATATATGACCTTGGGAGTGAGGACTATAAGGATTGAATTTTCATTTGATCACACTATCCTAGAATCAAATTCATAGTGTTGTACATAGGCGGGGACCAATTCAATGACCTGAATGGATAGTGAGTGATCTTTTGCTGAGAATAACCCACTTGATAATATCTTCTCTTTCACTGGTTCACGAGGTCCACTGAGCATCCTATTTTTCAAGTCCTCCTTTCCATGTGAGTGACATCATTATCTCCCACACCAATACATTCAATGATTAGGTTTGATATGGCTTCCAAAATTGAGTATAGGATTTTCCATAAACTTTTTGAACTCAAATATTAAACTTTCTATTTTTACCAGGTCCTACTCATGACTGTCATTTTTAGTAAGTTTTCACTATTTTTACTCTTTGATGTTTCTTGTTCATTCTGAGTGTTACAAATGCAGACAACTTACTATTTTTATAAATTTATTATTTTAGAAAACCATTACTATAAATAATTTATATTTTTAGAAAGTGTGATTACAAGTGTCAGGTTGTAATGAAAACACTATCAAAAAATTATATTTTGCACAAAGACCATTTGCTCTAAATTTTAATGTTTTCCATCCACCAGATCTCCCATTAATAAAAAATAAAGTTTAGTGTTCGATATTTTCATATTGCTATTGTAAAAAATATAGAGCCTCAATGGATTTTCTTTGAGAGTATTCTATAAGGCATTTTGGAGAGGAAGATACTAACAAAGTTTAATTGGAAATGGATGCACAATTCAAGAAATACGAGTAAATCTTCATTTTTATGGTTATAGATGCCTATAAAAACATGTGTAGCATTTATAGAAAAAAAATGGAGTTTGGGGGATATTTCAATAGTATCTTGACATGATAAATTTACTAAGTGTTGGAGAGTGAGATCAATTTCAATTTATGTGAGTTTCCTGACCTTCTTGAGACTCTGATTAGCTAAATAGAGTTAGAAAATTTTACACAAGAGGGGTGAGGTCATAATTTTCTATCCCCTTGGGGATAATTGGGATACTAGGAGGAAAAAAGCGTGAATTTGGAGTGTGAGGAGTTAAAAGTGAGATTCAAGGGCTGAAAATGGGCTCCAAAGGGGTTGGATGAGGTTCTATGGTGACCAGTGGCTAGCAAGGGAAGAGAGGGGTCACAATTTTGTGTCCCCTCCATCCCCTTTGTCCCCTTGGGTATAGTTGGGATAGTCAAGGTGAAAAAGTGTGACGTGGGAGGAGAAGAGGGCTGGAAATGAGGTTTGGGGGGCCAAAAAGGGTTATTCAAGTGACTAGGGGACAAATGGGAAGAGAGTGGTAGAACTTCTATGTCCCCTCTATCACCTCTATCCCCTATAGGATATCTAGGATAGGAGGAAAATATTATGACTTGAGGGTGAGGGGACATGAAAGTGGGCAAGTGAAAGAGTGAGATAGTGCATCCTAGGGGAAAAGGTTGTAAGTATTAAGTGACGAAAAGTTTTTCTTAACAAGGTGGTCATAATTTTGTGTACCCTCTATACCTTTCGTACCCTAGGGGACAATTGGGATATTGGATGTGAAAAAAGTGTCACTTCCCACTCCTAGAAAATTATTGTATACTCACCATGTCCAAATCAGGACATTAGGAGAGAGAATTATGCCTCAAGAGCATGTGAAAGTGTTTTGGGGTCAAACCTTGTATATTTTGACTCTAAAACACTTGATGAGATGAATGGAACCATTCTTGAGATCCAATTCTTCCTAAATTTTAAAATTTAGGGCTTATTTCATCTTTGATTGAGAGGTGCAACTACAATGTTCTGAACCATATAAGGAAAACTTTGTGTCTTGGAACAAATTTCATGTTTCCATCTTCTATAGGATTCCAATAGATTTATGATGCCTATTTGTTTTCTTCCTAAATCTTTATGTAACTCCTCAAATCATTTAGAGAATTCAACTTTCATCATCAGGGAATTCATTCCCTGCACCTATAAAGAGTCGGTTTTGCAAAAGTTATTCATGAATAAGTTTTTCTTCCCAAAATTGCTTCAAGAATATTAAGTACTCTCTGACATCACCCTTAGATGATTTATATTTTCCCTGAACATTCTCAGAGGATATTTATTGGTTTCATAATGACCAAAAATGGAATTTTAGGCCTCTAGAGGGATTTGTCTTTCATTGAACCTCACCAAATTCATTCATCAACTTAGGAACTCTCCCCTACACATTGAAACACTCTTCAAGAATTTCTTAGGAATTTCTTATGAGTCTAGGTGATGGTGGAACTAAAGGTAGGATGGCCAGAAAAGAGGCTCATTATGACTCAAAAGAAACAATTTTCAATTATGGGCTTGGTTGTAATTCTTAAAGTTTTAAATTTTCATGCAAGTCATTTTTCATGACATCACTACTCTAGTAAGTTTCTATTCTCTTATGGTAATATCCACTTGTTGGCTAGATTTTCTACACGACAAAAAACCTAAGCAATCATGAGATAAATCTCCCTCATTTACTAGTGAGGCTCCCGTGTAAGATTTTGTCAATTATATTTTCTAATATCTATATGTTGATTTTACTTTAACTGCGTAGCTCATGCACCATAGCTAGGAAATTTTACAAGTAATAAACTATAAAGAAATATGTGCGGAAGAGGGAAATAATTGAGTATGGGAAGAAAGGAAAGAAGATGTGAAATCTAACCAATAGTTCACAGAGTTGATCTCATGCACATAGAAAGACAAATAGATCTTGAAATACATAATTTAAAGAAAAGGAAAGTTTAAGATCTAGATCGAAGATAAGATAGAGTTTATGCAAAGATCTATACAGAAAAAAGAAACAAATGCACCGCTGACACAAAGTTCTCCAGAAATCTGCCTCCTTTGAATTCATTATCTTTTAGAAAAATATCAAGGGTTTTAGCTCAAAGTTTGGAACACAAGAATGCTAATCAAAAATTCTGATCTTTTAACCTGTAGGTTCTTCCTCTATTTATAGTGTATAAAAGGGCAGTTATAAATATGAAGTTTTTAATAAATTCACGCATGTGGAAGCTATAGAAAAGGGGACAAATGGGAATATTCCTCCTAGAATTACTCTTTGCATGACATGCATGATTTATAACTAAAAATATAACCTTCTATTTTGCATGTCTGCCACCTATTTCCAAGTAATTGACTTTTTCAAGTAATGAATTTTAAACCAATCACTTATGTTTTATAATTTAATCGATTGCTCACTTAATTTTTCAGAGAAAATAAGAGAAAGAAGAAGAAAGAGGAAAATAAACTAGAAGAAAGTTACAACACTCCTAGTCTTGTTCTTTTTCCATATTCTGCATGCGGTTGAATCTTTTGCCTTTGATTCTCACCAAACAGGATCTGGAAACAGCTGACTGTGATTTTCCTGTGGGTGGTACCTCTGACATGTATTCCCCTTTTATCCTTGAAGATTTTTCAATTATTCTCCAGTATATGCACTGGTGCAATGTTTGTGGTAAATTATTCAGCCAAAACTCACCATCTTTTATTTTTAATTACATACAGCAATTTAAAATTCTGGAAAGCACTATGGGTGAAGGAAAACACAAGTAAATTCAATGAGGCTTCAACTGGAATATTGGGAGCACATGCACAAGCTCTTGAAAGGAATTTTCCATACCATGACTTCCACATGGCCTGCATTAAAAACAAGAGAATGAATTTTTTGCCGAAAGCCTTTGCAATTATGAGAGATGGATCTATTTCTTCCTCTGATTCTAAAGATATATTCAATGAATCAGACGTTGAATTTTGATTTCTTCATCAATATGGGAATAAATGAAGTATTCATCAACATGTAGATGCTCTGGATAATAAAAAGAAAGCCTTTCCAACCCTAGGCACCAAAATTGGATGCTTTCAGGATGTGGAAAATATTTTTTAATGCAAAATCCTCCTTCCCTTGGGGCCAAAATCCTTCCAGGCTATAAGCTCCATCAAAAATAATTAATTTCTTGTCTGTTATGGTGTCCCATGCTTATATATCCATCTGAATACTATTTTTAATAATTATCTTTCCCTATTATTGGCAATTAATTAATTAAAAGCCATGCTCCTTTACTCAATTTGGGCACCCAAGTCTGCATGCTTCTGCTTGTTTTTTTATGAATTTATTTTGTTTATTTTTAGCATGCATCCTTGAATTCTCTTTAGCTCATCCACTTGCCTTGAATTTCCTTCTATTTATGGTGCCAAAATTGGATAGAAATAACATTAATAAATATCATTAAATGCATGTATTAATGCCAAGGTGGGTTGCACTTTTTGGCAAGAGGAATTGCTAAAAAAGGAAGTCAAAGCAATGAGAATTTTCACCCTGCAAGGCAGCTAAGAAACTCCCACTTTTCACTTAAGTGACTTGACTTTCATAAGGATAATTTGTACCCTACAAGACATGCAAGAAATTCCCACTTTTCACTTAAGTGACTTGACTTTCATAATGGGAATTTTCACCCTGCAAGGAAACTAAGAAATTCCCGCCTTGTTGTCACCTCTAAAATCCCCATTGGTAGCTTAAGTGATTTGACTTGATGGGAAAAAGTAACCTGCTAGGTAGGCAAGACATTCCTGCCTGCCCGCCACCTCTAAAATTCCCATTAGCAACTTAAGTGATTCCTTCCAAAAAAATGTGACTTGCATGAAAGATAGCTCTTTTCCAAAAGTGTGACTTGCATTATGACTTCTTCCTTTAAAATTGCGTGAAAATTTGTCACTTAAGGTAACATGGAAATTAGACGTGGAAGACAACTTTGAAAATTGTGACTGGTATGAAGACTGCATTTCTTTCCTTTTTTTGAATTTTTGGTGAAGAAAACACAAAGACAAAATAAAATTTTCCATTTTTCGAAAGGGTTCGGGAAGATGTAGTAGCAAAAACTTGCATGTGCCATACCTTTCATTCCATGGCTCCGTTTTAGGTGTTGTTTTCTCTAAAAGTGCATAATTCTCAAGCTCTACACATTGATGGCAATATTTTTCTTATTTTAATAAAAACTATTTTTGCACCTTTTTGGACCAAGCGACTTCTTGCAATCTTTTGAAAGAATCCTGAGCTCTGATCGCATTTAGACATATTAGTAATTTAAAATACTGGATAGCTTTTCAAAACCCTAGGCCTGGGGAAAGATCTGATAGGAAGAGTGAATAGGTTATAGGATTTCCAGAGAAAACAAACCAAAACATAGACAAAAATAAAAAAAACAAAACAAAAAAAGTTGTGGGAAATTGCTAGAAACATTTCTCCATTTCGCTGATCTACAAAAATTCTTCCCCTGGGTGAATGTTCAGTGGTAATAATGATGGGGTGAAGTGCTTTATATAACCTAAATCCTCTAATTTCATCTCAATCTATTTTTAAAAGAACTTTATTTATTTAATAAATAAATAAACAAAACACTTATAGATAAGGTCTGACGAAGGGATTGAGTGAGCTTTGGCATGTGGGTATTCGTCAAATTTGGATTTTATGAGTCTCCGGGGATACCTTAGAGCAATGCAAAAAACTACAGGCAAAACAAACACAAAATGACCCATTAATTTAAAAAGAATGAAAAATCTTAAAAAGGGGTAGTCCTATATTTCAGGGTGAAATCTCAGGGACACCACCACTGATAAAACATATATGATGTTCAACGATAGTTTGGCTGCAACCCATAATCAAATCAAACATTGTTAAACTTAATAGGGAACTTCACACATACTAATTGATACATGCTTGAGCCTCTATCTATTCCCCTTTAGCCAATTCAATTCTACTAGAAACTTCTACACTTACTTCGATCTATAGTCCTAATGTACCTCTCTTATAGTTATGTTTGCCCTAACATTCCCACAATCTTGAGTTGACCATTTATGAAAAAATATGACACTAAGCTACTTTGGGAACAACAAAATATGTCATGTGTATTGGTCCTAAGGTACATTTGACAGGCACCTCTTAAAGGATAGGAAAGGATAACCTTACGTCTCTAGGACAAGCTGAGGTTGGGACATGTTAGCCATCATTTCATTGAGTCTCTTGACCTATTTATTGAAGATAGCGTCATATTACTCATACTAATAAATGGGATGGAAAATTTCACGACATGGTTCAACATTTTATGTCTTGAGGATGAACATCTACTAAGCACTCATGTTCCTGAGTTACTGGGATAATAATAGAAGTTACTACATGCCAGTTAACTGTAGGAGATCTAGTCCATTAGCGCACTTTCTGTGCATAGGTTATATATGGAAGGCACACTTGAGTAATATTCTTTAGCATGCAACCTATTTTGGGAAGTAAGCCTCCGAATCCGGTGAAGGGAAAGTGCCCATCCCCTATAAGAGGCTCTCATTGTATATATTTCTGTAGAGAGACACACCATATTTTGTACACTATGTATGACACTATTGATAGAGTAAAAATGTTGCCGGATCTCGTTACAAACGGATAAACTTATGACTTGATACTATTTATACTTAGGAAGCTTCTATCACTTTACATTATGTTTAATATACTTGGAGTGTATGAGCTAGATAACAGGTAGTTAAACATGAATGTACACATATGCGTTCACTTGGTATGATTGAGCTGGATGTAGGACATTATAGATTGGCACATGCTTTTACGAGCACTGATGTCTCCTTACATTTTCATAGATCTGGGGAATATGCTCTCTAGAATGTTTATAGGTGTAGTTAGGGTCCATTATAGTTCATTTGTACATTAACATCCTACGCACAAATAACTCTAAAGAGGGGTATTAGTCACCTTTACAGACTAACAAGACTAATACGGGTGATGTCTTGCTCAGCAACATTGGCATATAGTGATGTGCATATGTGTCACCTATGTTGGTTGTTACATGGTAGATTATCATGTTTAAAAATGCATCATTGGTTATGTTTCCAGGACCTCTGTGTGTATACATTATTGCTTAGGATGATTGTGTCCGATGAAGACATACTGGTTGACCCTAGTGAAGTTGTGGGTGTCCCATGTTTGAGGCATCATTCCTATGTAGTTTGAAGATTTATTGCTATGGAGGTTTAGGCATATGGGCCTATGATTTTGTTGTGATACCATGGGTGTCACATGTGGGTACGCATAAATAATCCTGTCATGACTGATTTGTACGATGAGCTTATTTATTATTTTCCTAGTAGAACTCCATACAAGTTGGTTGTGTTTTTCTACCTATGTTGTTTCTAAACAGAAGTTGGTGGTCATTCGCACTATCCTTGTATGGACGCAGGAAAAATTTTAGGCCCTGTGTGATTGCTGATCATAATTTGGACACACATTGTGATATCACCTTTGGTTTTTAAATGGTAGGTTCTTGAAGGTAGCTACCTATTCTGGAGTCACTTCACATTTCAACCTTAAATTCATTTCCTTAGAGGTAGTATGAGTTCCAATTTTTACATTGATCCACAAGTTCAAACTTACTTGTCACACATGACATTCCATCTAGAGTTTATTCAATATCTTGATGTCGACACAGATAAAACTATGGGGGAAAAATCGATAGGCTAAAGGCATGATATACCCACCTACGCACATGTAATTACAGGCGTAAAGGTTTGGTGAAAAATAAGATAGGGTCAAAACCATAGCAGCAGAGAGGTAGAGACCATATCGAAAGATCGGCTTAACCCCCCATATGAGGCTACATGCAAGGGATTTTAATAGGTTTCTCAAAAACATTCGAGATATTGCAAAGCTGGATAAGCATTGAGGAGAGAGATGGCTCACTGAAGGATGGAGAGGAGCTTCTAGATTCTGGTTGAGGGGCATGAATATATCTTAAACATTTCTTATTGAAAATAACATTTAGTTTCACCCTTATAAATATTAAGGAATCTTTGGGGCATGTTTCTAATTCCTAGTTCAACATGTGTGTAAGCACATTGTCATCATTATAGTTTAGTGTTTTTTCAAATTATCCTTAAGTGCTTCGGCATATGGAGAGATTTTGTTGCTCCCAAGATGTATTCATCTGTGCTTTCAGTGTGCCTCCAAAGGTGAATGTTGTAACGGTCCATTCTATAAACATGTGAAAACTTTAGGTTATGCAAGGGAAAAAAGAAAATAAGGTGTTTTTTGACATGATTTCCTCTCCTATTACAATTTAAGGGGAGGATACTTGAGATTCAAAATAACTTTAAGACATAATATTCTTCTATTTCTAGGGGTACATTGGTACCTCTTTCTTCTTATTTCTCTGGAACATTTCTATGTTGGGTTTCATGTACCTAACACTTTGGTTTCTCCTTGAAACTGATTGGTAACTGATCACCCCCATTACTTTAACGAAGTTCAAAAAATAAAAATCTCCAAGCATAAGGAAAGCATGAGTAAACAGGTGCATTCTCCCCTTGTGTACATATTGTCACTTTATATATATGTAAATGCAAATATTTTCTATTACAAGTTCTATTTGTGTTATAGTCAAGTATCTATAATGGACATTGAATACAATTTACGCTGCATTTTTCATCATGGAGCATGCCAAAAATAAGCACGATAATCTAACTACAAAAAAACATTCAAGAAAAGGCAAAGTGTGTTTAAAAGTCCAAAATTTTAGACTTTCAGGTTTTAGGGTTTCAGAGGTTTCGACGGCCAAACGGGGAAAAAATGAGAAAAAAAGTTCTAAAACCCAAAAATTTGAAACTCTGAGATTTCAGACTTTTGGATTTCAGGGTTTCAGAGATCTCAGTGAGCACGAAGGTGGGAAAAAGGAATTGCATTTTTTCAAACCTGAAACTCTGTAAAGGTGCAAAATGTCAAACTTTCAGCATGTGACCTGGGGTTTCAGAGAAGTGTGTTGGCAAGTGAAAAGAAAGTTCCGAAACCTTTAGAGTATCCATTAGTTTCTGTAGTTAGTCCCAGACACACTGTGTATGAGCTATTGTCAGAGTTATGCTACCAGATTTTTTGGACGCATAAACTCATGAGGCTATTTATTGTAAGAAGTTAGCTGTATGAACAGTGTTTCAATCTTTGATAATGGAAATGTCTGAAAGTCTGAATTCTAAAAGGGTTTGGCTTAACCAGGAATGTCAAACTGGGTCTTGTATGGTCAATTTCATGGTGATTATTGTTTAATTCATGAATCTTTAAGAATTTTAGATCCAGAATCATGCTCTGTGGAATGTTTCAGAATTATTATGGCCCTGAATATGCTCTATAGAAAACACGTGGAACATGTCTACACAATCCCAAACCCTAAAGATGGTCCTGGTAATTTTGCACGACTTTAGAGTTTCAGAGTGCTTCAAAACTTTCAAGAAGAGTTGATGTGCCAGTGCAACAGTGGTTCAATCGTGGTAGATTCTAGGTAGTATCAATGGTTTGATTACATGGAACCTCTTTTTCAGTTGATTTCAAGATGGTTGCATGCATTTCAAGACATACTAATTGAACCTAGGCAAGTGTTGAGGAGTGGATAAAAGATCTAGAATAAGACTATGCATGGAGGTTTAACGCTGGATCCGAGTTTGATGCACGCGCGTGGGTGGAAAATAATCTGTATGACTATTTGTATAAGATCTTATTTGCTATTTTCCTAGTATAACTGTATGAGTGGCTAGGTTTCTTATGTGTCTAAATGGAATTGGAGGTACCACACACTTGTCTAGATGCAAGAAGAATTTTATCCCCTGTATGGTGCCAATCTAATTTGGACACATGCTATGGATACTTGGTTCTGTGGTGTTTTGAACAACTATATTCTAGAGTAATCAATTTCCACTTATTTTTTCCCAGAGATAGTTGAGTTCCAATTTTTACGTTATCCCAGGGGAACTTACTTGCAAGGCATTCCACTGACGATCAAGATATTGATGGTGACCCTGAACTTGGAAGAAAAACCGATGGCTAGCTAAATCCCACCACGCACAGGGGGCAGGAGTAGGTTTGGTGAAAGATGGTGGACCTAGCAGTAGAAAGGTAGAGAGAAGAAAGTAGGCTTAAGTATAATGAGGCACATAAAAGGGAGATGGAAAAGCAACGGGATATTGTAGAGTGGATGGAGTTGAGGAGAGAGATGGATCATGAAGGATTTTGAGATCACGCAGAAGGCATGGAGCCAAAACATCTTGAACTCCCCCATTTAGGCAAGCATGATAGGGAACCCCCCTCGGACTCACAAGAGCGCACTAGTAGAGATGAACTGGGCCATGGGTGTGCATCTGAATCTACCTAGAAACCTAGCCCTTGCGCTTGGTTTTCCATTATCTAGTACATCCAATTGTTAGCAAAATAATTGGGGCAGTAGGGAAGCATGAGTAAGTCACCCATAACAAGTACATATATGGCATGAAAAACATATTCATTGTTATTTGGAGATACCTTTTCAAGCACATCATCAACACATGATTCAAGCAGTGCAGAATTTTGGACTCACTTCTGGGAGTAGTACCACCACATAAGACTATAGGAGTTCAGTTCAGTACTATTTTTGGGACATAGGGAAGTACATCTTCTGGTCCACTTCAAGATACAGGTGGAGGATCAAGGGGTATAGGTGGTTCTAGTTCTGGTGGATCTGGTGGTTCTAGAGGCTAGAGGTAACACAGGAGGTTTTGGATCAGGTGGGCAAGGGTCTGCACCAATCCCATAATATTTACATGGAGATGTCTCTCTTTCTTCCTAAGTATAAGGGCATAAAAGATGTTGTTAAACACGTGCACATGTGTGAGATAATGTGGCTCATGCAAAAGGGATCACGAGCCTCTAAGTGCAAGGAAAGTAAATTTGTAACTACATTATAAAGGATGGTGCACACATAGTTGGTAAATGAAGTTTGACCTAGATCAAACTTGCGTAGATTATGAAACATTAAAAGATGCCTTTCTTAAAGAATTCTATATCCCTGAATTTGAGCAAGAAGAGTATAAGCGCGCTCAAGGATATTAACCAGGGCACTACTGAGAGTGTTCCGAGAGTATGATGCCCATTTCAAAACATGTTTATCTAAAATTTATTATGATATTCATGCAATCCAACATGCACAATGGTTCGTTGGAGGACTGATCACACCTTTTAGAAGGGCATTGTTAAATAAGACATTTGATCCGCACAAAACACTTGAAGAAGTTGAGGGAAGTATAGACACTGGAGTTAGCCCATTCATGGAAGTACAGATTGCAGCTAGAAACTATTGATAAACTATAGGAATTCAACACATGAGACATGCACTGGGATTTGGTGTACAGAATGTGAAGTGGAAGGGCACACCAAGGATAGTTGTCCCCACAGGTCAGTGTGTTCATTATTGCTAGACTATGAGATATGTCATCCAAACCATGATGTCAACCGCTGACCCATTATTATAATGCGTGATAAGGAAGAATGTATCTTGCTATTGTAAAATTTTCCGTTCCATGACTCACAATATAGAATACTATAGGCTGATTGGTTAGATCCATGATGATATAGATACTGGTGTGTGATAGACAAGAGTATCAGATAACTATAAGGGTAAAGGTGAGCACCAGGATCAGGATCACAATTAAGTGCACTATGATAGGAATGAGGGGCGACTATAAAGGAGGATGTGGCATAGGTTGAGGATATCATGGTGGATTTGGGGGTTGAGGCCATGGTGGTAGACGAGGTGAGTTTCCTTGCGGAACGTGCTTTTCAAGTGGATCTCTTGACCACTACAGGTGCAAATGTCCTCAGAATATTACTTGTTCTTTTTGTGGGAAGAGTCATAGCTATGAGGAATGCTGAGATCTATATGAGAATATTAGCAAGTAACATAAATCAAAAAACAAGGGTGCAATGGATGGTTAGGATACAACGCGCTATGGAAAATCAGTTAATGCCAAAGTTGGCTTCAGAACCTGAGGTACTACCTATGAATAATACTACATGCACTAAAGCTACACACGCTAGAGAAGTGTTACATCAGAAGCCTACCATCACTAAGGATGATGTTTTACATGTAAGGTATCTAGATCCTACGCACCAGAAGGAGGTTTATCAAGAGACCATGGAGGTACTCAAAAACCTTCAGGGGGAAATACAATGTTTGAAGGAGCAATCAAGGAAGATGGAAGAACATAAGGTGGAAGAGACAACGGTCCAGTCAGATATTGATGAATTGAAGGAGGTATGTAGAATGATGTGCACCATGAGAATATCAATCCATTATTAGGGAGTTGGCTAAAGGGAAACACTCCGTGCGTGCAAATATTGAGAATGGATGTCATATCCTACATGAAAATCTTCCACCTCATAGCTTAGATTAGAAAAATGAGATAACTCTAAATGCTGTTGTGGATGGACGACTCTTGAGTAATATATTGATTAACATAGGCATAGAGGTAAATGTGCTTACTTTAGATGCATGGGTACAGATGGGGAGACCTCCATTGCAGCCATCTTCTAATGTACTATTTATGGCTAATCGGACTAAGGTCACTTCCATTGGAGTTTTAAAAGTTTCATCCATTACTATACAAGGGGCCAAGTTCACTGGGGTTTTAAAACTTTGAGGTTTTAGCACTTGCTAGAAGATCTATAGATAGTTTCCCAGCTCTAGTTAGGCCTCCTTAGTGCTATGCAAATAATGCTGATCTATGGTTCAACAAAGGATATATAAGTTTTGAGAACAAGGAGGAAAGAATTATTATCCCTTTAACGGATGGAAAATCTTCGCCCTATGTTGAGCCTTTGAGTGAAGAAGATCTAAATAGGATTTATGTATGTGCCATTCGGGACCCAGAAGTACTTGAGGTATCTAAGGAAGGAATCCTCTAGTGAAAAGATGCATAGTCTATTAGTGATACCACAAGTATTGTCTTGTGATAATTGGGCTCATGAAACTTATGAAATGGTTGGGCATGAAGTAAGGAGCACATTTTTGTAGAGAAGTAGACCTTGTTATATTAGGAGGATAGGTAACAACTTTGTACCTTGGTACAATGGAGAAGGAGACACTACGGTATTCCTGCACACCATGGAAGAACAACAGATAAGATAATTTAAAATAAGAAATATGTTAGCATATACCCTACGCGGGACAACAATGCACCTAGTGGGTGGTTCACAGGGATAATCTTGTAGAATGGAATGAAGTCAGGATTTCTCTAACAACTTAGTTTTCAAGGAGCAATGCACCTACTCAAATCTGCACATATCATGGTAATCAACCTGTTTAGCACCATGTTTAATAGTGTGACAGGATTTGGACAGAGGGGCAGGAAGCTTTACCACCTTCACTATGGGCGCACAAAATTTATTCCACTTTCCAAGGCTGCACACTGCGCTTGGTATGTATATGCGGAGCTACATAAAGAGACTGGAAAAATTGGCAAGATTTTATTGCAGGAATGGTCCAGAATTTTGAATAATTCTCTACTAAACCTCCAATGGAAGAGGCATTAAGGGTTATAAAGCGCTTAACTATGGGAGACAGTGCAAAGGAGGAAGATCTCATTCATGAGTTATTTGGTGAGACAAACTTAGGAGCTGCACTTTGATAAAGAAGAAGAGACAAATGTCACGCTACTTAAGCATGACTTTTAGTTGGAGAAAGAAAAAAGAAAGATGGTCTACATAGTTGGATGATGAGGAAGTAGAAGATCTGGATATAGATCATTCAATAGGTATGCACGAGGTATTACATAGTGTGGATAAAAACGCGTGCACCTATCATGAGCCCATGAAGACAAAAAAATTGAATATTGGTACGGATGAGGAACCTAAGGAGGCAATAATTGGGGATTATTGGTCTGACTCTGAAGTGGAAAAAATCATTGAGTTACTACATGATTTTTAGGACTTATTTCCTAGGGGCTACCATGAATTAAAAGGAGTGCATGAATCATTAGGAGAGATGAAGATTAAGCTTAAGGAAGGTGTGCGATGCCCAGTCAAAAAAAGACCCTACAGAATGAACCCTAACATGCACATAAAAGTTAAGGAAGAAATTGACAAGATGTTAAAATATGGCATCATCAAGCCCCTAGAAGAATCAGAGTGGGTTAGCCCCATGGTTATCAGTATAAAGAAATATGGTTGGATTAGGATTTGTGTGGATTACAGAGAATTGAATGTTACATGTGTGATTGATACCTTTCCTACACCTTTCACAGAGGAGATATTAGAAGGTGTTGTAGGGCGGAATCTATTCGTTTACAGATGGATTCTCTAGGTATCATTAGGTTAGGATTGCATACGAGGATCAAGAGAAAAAAACTTTCATCACTTGAAAGGGGAAGTTTTGCATATATTATGATGCCTTTTAGTCTGAAAAACACACTTGTTGTATTTTCATGCATAGTTGTTCAAGCATTTCATAGGATTTTATTCACATTTTCTTACAGGTTTACTTGGATGATTAGACAGTGTATGAACTTGTTAAGGATCATTATGAAAATTTGTGCTTAATGTTTGAAAGATGTAGATGATTAAACATCTCTTTAAACATCAAGAAGTGCATGTTTGCTACACCTTTTGGCACTTTGTTAGGGCACATCATCTATAAGGAAGGTTTATTAGTCAATCCAACTAAGGTTGCAATTATTGTAGGCCTGGTAGAGCCTACTAGTCAGAGTGAGGTGCGTGGATTCTTGGGTCACACTGGGTATTATAGAAAATTAATCAAAGGATATGCTAAGATTGCCACACCCTTGGAAGAGTTACTAAAGGGAAAAGGGACATTCTATTAGGGAGAACTGTAACAATGTGCATTTGAGGCATTGTAGGAGATACTTACTACATCACCTATTATACGTTTTCCCACATGGAACCAACCGTTTCATGTACATGTGGACACCTATGGCATGTCCATTGGCGCGGTGTTAGATCAGCCTATAGAAGGTATTA
Organism: Taxus chinensis; assembly: GCA_019776745.2. Lineage (NCBI taxonomy): Eukaryota > Viridiplantae > Streptophyta > Pinopsida > Cupressales > Taxaceae > Taxus > Taxus chinensis. The sequence goes on from CM034154.1 coordinate 664,208,670, forward strand.
TAGATCATCCTATCTATTTTGATAGTAGAACATTTTACTCCTGCAGAGTAGAATTATACAACTACTGAGTGCGAAGCCTTGTCAATGATCTATGCAATGCATACATTTAGAAAATACCTGCTAGCAACACCATTTGTAATTTTACACCGATCACATGGCATTGAAATATTTGGTAAACAATCCCATTTTATAGGGGCACATATGTCGATGGGTGCTCTTATTCCAAGAATTTTATTTCATAGTTGTGGTAAAACCACGTAAAAGTAATTCTAGCCCAGACCATTTATCAAGAATTTAATCAAGGGAGGATGCATAGACAATTGAAGATACAATGCCAGATGCATAGATGTACAAGGTACAACACTCACCTTCAGGAATTAGAGGATATTTCTATCTTTTTACATATAGGTATGGCGCTATAAGGAATGGAATCCTTATAGAAGAAACAACTTGCAATTTTCGTGTGACACCTTTTATGTTGATAAGTGGTGACCTATATAAGTTAGGCCAAGAAGAAGTATTGTGCCAATGTGTACTAGAGAACGAGCACACAGATATCATGGAAGAGGCCCATGGTGGTATTACAGGTGGGCACTATGCAGGTGATGCCACTGCGCGTAATATTCTACTCACTGGATTATGGTGGGAGACCCTCTATAAAGATTGTAAAGCATATTGTAAGGTGTGTGATCAATGTCAACATGTTGGTAAACCTGGGAAAAGAGATGAAATGCCCTTAAGACCTATTTCAAATGTAGAGCAATTTGAGAAATGGGCTATACACTTTGTGGGTCCTATTTTGCCAGCCACATGCATAGAACTGTCCTCGATTGTGCTACATCATCACTTACACAAATTATCTTACAAGGTGGGCAGAAGCAACACCTACCAAGGATTGTACAGTCAAGATACAATAACTAAGTTCTTATGGGAAAATGTTCTTACAAGGTATGGATGCCTGCTAATCTTGACAAGTGATAGGGGTACACATTTTTTGAATGAGACAATCGGGATACTATTGGATGAATTTATGATTGTGCACCATAAGACTACACCCTATCATCCTTAGGAAAATGAGAATGATGAGGCATTTAGTAAGATTTTGAGCTAGAAATTGACAAAAAATTGTGATGTTAGAAAGAAAGATTAGGATGATAAAGTTTCTTTACCGTGATTTGGGTGTATAAAAAAAACATACAAGAGGTTGAATAAGTCCACACCCTTTCAAGTTGGTGTTTAGTGCACAGAATCAATTCTTCATATGGAATTCATGTTACCATCTTTGTGTATTGCGTGCACACTGGAGGTCTAGCCAATGAGCAAGCATTTGGAAGAAAGAATTGATAAAATTGATATAGATGGATGAGATTCATGCAATAAAAAATTGGATTCAGAAGCAAGGAAAATGCCAGGTAGAAGGCCCATGGCATAACATGCACATCAAGGAAAAAAAGCTTGAGATAAGTACAGATGGTGCTTCTCTACGATTCTAAGTTTTTGTACCATCTAAGCAAGCTTAAAGTGCATTGGTTGGGATGTATATGTTATCACTGCATATAATTGAATCATAGGTGTTTTCTATTTAGAGATTCTTGATGGAATACAGTTTACCCAGTTACTTCAATGGATGTAGGTTAAATCCCTACTATAAATAAGTCTTCTTGGTGTTTGTAATAAGTCAATGTTGCTATTTAGAATAGGATTTCATTTATGTATTTCCTTAATGTATTTCCTTATTCATCGCTATGATTTGTCAATTTATTTTGGTGTTTTGTTTAGTGAGCACATGTGCGCGTTGGAAGAAAATTACCATTTGAAGAATTTTTTATGCATAGAGGACTGCACATACCATTGGCATGGGATGCTTAGTAACAACTAATGGGTACACATGAGAACAAAACTATGACATGTGCTAGCTAAGTGTGGAAAGGGGTTGTTAGAAAGGATATTGTTCTAATAAATGATGGCCATAGATGAAGATAAATGAGGTAACAGTATAATGCACAAGGTAAGTAGTGGCTATAGAGACTACTGGGGGAAGGTGCACAGTGACGAGGTACTTCAGGCGCGTGTAAGCACACTGAAGAGAATTCTATAGCCAGAAGGTAGGAAGGTGCACTAAAAGGTTATAGTTGGGGAAGCGAAGATGTACCACGTGCAAATATTATGAAAATGGTCAATTAATGAGAGGATTGTTGGTAGGTGAAGGACCAATAAATGCACTAACAGTTTGAAAATATATATTAGGATGTGACACAGGTTCATTTTTACCTTTGTGATCACAAGTATTTGAGTGAGCTCAGTGCAATCGAGCCGAGTGAATTATGTTGAGGTGTGGAGCATTGTGAAACTAGACGTGGAGAGAAGACTATTTCTTTGAAGGGGCTTGCATCCCCATTAGTGAAGGGTTTGAGTAAAGATAAAGCATTGAGAAGGAGCTAAGGCACGCGGCTTCAAGCTAGGGGACAAAGATTTAATCTAGGGTTTGAGTTTTCTCATTATAGACAACTAAAAGGTGGTATTTTTACGATGGTATCAAAGGAAGCACTTATAACAGGCATGAAAGGAAAGAAGAAGGTAGAATTTGAAGTTAAAATTGCTCCCAAGAGTAATTTTTTAGAGATACAATACCCAAAAAGACTAATAGATAGACAAGAGTAGGATTGCCACATCCGTAGATATGCAAGCTAAGTGACTACGACCACCATACCTTTAAAAAAAAGGGAGATTTGGATGCGTTTGCTGAATAAGAAGACTAACAAGCGCATGGTGGAAGATATGCCAGTGTATGAAGACACTAGGGATAAATTATTGAAGCAAGTAGGAGTTTACCAATTGTATGAGCTCCCATATCTTGGAAAATATGAACCCTAATACCAATGGCTGATGAGACAGAGTCCATGATTACTTATTTTATTTTTCCGAGACAAAGCATTAGGATCACAGCAGCCTTAGTTTTGACACTAACAGGATTAAAGGGCATAGGGGTAGACCTTGTTAGTGATCTGACTAATAAAGCAACGGTCATAGAAATGAGAAATGAGTTGGGGTATACCAAAGGTCCAGTTTGAAATGGACATTGATAAACTAAAGAAGTTTCCTATGGTACAAGCAGTCACGTGCATATGCTAACTAAGTTGAATGACCAAGAGATAGATGGTTGTAGGTAAACACCATGTAACTTCACATTGCAAATAAAATATCTTAGAGATTATTATACAACCAAGTAGGCTATATTATAGACACCATTATTGAGGAAGTGCACACACAAGAGAAAAGATAATTTTTAGTGCTATCCTCCTTTCTCTTGTGTTTTTAGAAATTGGAGTGCCTGATGGGCCAAATAACAAGACCTAGGAGTACCATTTGGAAAAAAAGCTCCCTCGTGAGAGAGTTTTGAAAAATACTTATGTGAAGGATCAATGAGTGAGCCATGTGTAAGCAGAGGGTAGAGATGTGGCATGACCGACTTTGCGGGTGGTGTTTGAGGTGGAGTGGCGCATTCCCATGGAGATACCTTCAGTAGTGGGAAAGGTAGTACAGTTCACGGTGTACCGACACTTCTGCATCGTAGCCTGGTTTGCTATGAGGGATGGGACGTGGAGCCCATGGTGCAAATCTTCCATATGCCTTAATAGTGTGATACTTCTAATCTTTAATTCACAGATTTACTAATGTTTTCCGTCTAAAATTCAAATGCATACAAGGTAGACTATGACTGCCACACCCTCAGAAAGACATATGTGTATCCAGGCCGGAATGCCTACATTGATAGGCTTATCTCAGACGTCATAAGTATTAATCTAGTAAGCTTGGCTATAGGGAAAAGTGGAGATGCACTTGTATACCTTCAGCTTAAGCCTAAGTTGGAGAATAACAAGTATGTGGAGAATGAGTTCGTGCTCCCAGGGCCACCTAAGGGAAAACATACACTGTGGAGAACATGGTAAGCTCTTAAGCCTAAAATGACTATAGAGGTAGATGAGGAGGAATAAGAACACAAAGATAGTGGTAGCTTGGATAATAGAGGATCCAAAGGCAGCCCACATATAGAGTGGAGATAGAGCACGCGGATACTCCACATTAGGTGCATAAGAAGAAGACAAGGACTTGGATGTGGAAGAGGTCCATGAAGAGCACCATTTTAAGAGGGTATTAAGAAGAACAAGAACCCAAGACATGGGAACTCCACATCCTATAAGAATATCACCACAACTCTCTCTTTAGAAAGAGGCAACTAAGAAAAAAAGGAGAAAGATAAAGCTGAATGATGAGGTAGTAGGAGTCTTGTAGAGAGCGCACTTGGAACCACAGTGCAGCTAGAAGATATAGAGGATCCCAGAGATGAGGACATGAAGGATGAATAGGAAGGTGAAAACGAGGTTGAAGAATCAGAGCATGAGCATCCTCACACGTAAGACAATACTCAAGACGTTAAAGGGCCAACTCTAAACCTTGGAACTCATGTTTCTAAAGGGTCGAGAATAAGGATAATGAGTGAATAATACATTGTGCCAAGTATGGTGCTATGCCGAGGATATAAGAAAAATTGTTTGCGTCTGGTTTAAAAGTATAGTGGGCCTGAAGGAGTTATATGGGTGGGAACCGATGGACCCATACATGACCATTATGCGTGCGCAAGGAAACAATTGTCCTGGTCCATGCAGAATCACATAGATGAGCCATAGTTTGATGTATGCAAGGAGTCTTGTGTATCGAGAAGATTGAAGAAGGAACCTCAGAGGAGGTTCATGACTATAAATCCCACTCTACATGTCTGATGAGCAGGTGAGAAATGCCTTGGTTAAGGTATCTACAGAGGTAGCACAGAGGAACATCGATAAGGATTCCAATATTATAGTGCTACTTAAAGATAATAAGGCAAAAAACTACATAAATAGTTCGTCTAAAAGGAGAGAAGGATTTAGAGAAGAAAAATAATGAGGCCTTTATCAGTCATCGCAGAAGAAACTGGTGATTATGCTCGTAAAAGCAAGACCACATCTAGAGTCTAAGGTACCTGAAAAGTTTCCTTCGGTTATGCATTATGTACACACATTAATTGATTTAGTGCTTGAGGATGGACTAGTTCGAATGCCACTGCCGAAGGATACTAAAAAAGAAGTAGAGAGAGAAAAGGCCTCTGTGGTTAGAAATATTTCATCTTACGAGGCATTACTCCAAAATTTACAAGATGAGATGAAGAAAGTAAATCAAGCTTTGAACATATGTGCAACTCCAGAAGTCAATGATCAAGATTAGGACTATAATAGAAAGTTAATGAAGTTCTTGAAGGCAATGAAGGATGAGACTTTAGAGCACGTAGAAAGAATGGTAATAGTAAATCAAAAGTGTGAATGCCCTTGCAATAGCAACACAAAACCCACATAAGGAGAGGTTGGATGATATTGGGAAGCTCATAGTGCAAAAGATGGATCTTCTGGAGAGAAGGATGTATGTTATGGCTAGTGTTGTCCTACTAATGTAGAATGAAAAGGGAGAGATAAACCCAGGATGAGTTGGAAGCTATTGCCATAGACGTTCCAGAGACAAGACAAGAAATGTGACTGGATGACTGGAAAACATTGGAGGTTGAGATTAAAACAGAATATCTAAAGTTGATCCTCGTAGTTGAAACAAAGGTTGTTACCAGAATAGAAGTCCATTATTTGTACATTAATTATTTACATTCTTTACATTCTTATTATTTATTGTTTGGGAACGCTCAGAAGGAAACCCCATTGTATGGGGCAACAATGTAGTTTCAGTGTGGGGTAATGTTGAGCAAAAAAAGTATGACACTAAGGAGAGGGCACATACAAAAGATTCACATGCCGAAATAAGGTGCTTTTGAAGGTGCGAGGAGGAAAGGGAAGGAAACACACGCACCATGACAAGTTGATTTGGGACTTAGCCATTTTTTATAGTTATGGGCTATTTTTGGAGATAACGTGTGGAACACACAAACGGGATGGATGCTTGCACTACACACACATGTTATTTTGAGGATGATCATCTACTAAGCGTTATGCATGAGCTCAAGATAATAATAGGATTACTACTACTAGTTAAATGTAGGAGATCTATTATTTGTGTACTTTCATTTGTGCTTATTATTATAAAGGCACAAGGCTATTTTGAGCATGTAACCTATTTTTGGAGGCGCGTAAGTGGTGAAGGGACAAGTCCCCACCCCTCTAAGTATGTATTAACTTATGTGTAGAGTAGAGAGAGACACTATGTATGAGCTATTGTAGAGTTTATATGCTTCCAGATTTTATACGCGCATAAAATTATGATACTATTTATTGTAAGAAGCTTCTGTATTTACTGTGTTTAATATAATGGAGTTTATTTGCTGGATAAAGGTGTTAAACATGACTGTAACCGGTTCTTGTATGGTTGATTTCATTATGATTATTGTTTAATTCATGATTCTTTAAGATCTAGATCAAGAATATGCTCTGCGGAATTTTTATGGTTAGTTAGGGTTATGAATATGCTTTATCTTCAACACGTTAACATCTTGCAAAAATAATTCTAAAGAGGGGCCTGATACCTTTACGCGCTTCAGGTGAGTTCTCAACTCAGGCTGAGTGATGTGCCATTGCACATGGGTTATTCGTGGTAGATTCTAGGCTACATCATCTTCAAACTACACTTTTAAATTCAAATATTTTGTTGGGTCTTATAATTTATCTGAGCCAAAATTTCTTTGAATATTCATCTAAAAAACACTATATAAGCAAGTAAACACAAATCCATTTTTTAACAGGTAACTCCTAAGGAAATGCACTAGAGAATTCACTTCATAAACTTGCAAAAGGTATCTAGAACTCCCTAAATCTCAAAATTTCACATCTACAATCATTAGGGAAACACCCACATCAGATATGAAGCTACAAACTAGGTCAAGGTAAGTGTTTTTAACAAGATCCAAGTTAAATCAAGCATGGTCAAAGAAAGTGCCAAATCTAATTGATCTATCTAGATATCACATGTTAGGTGGAGAACGAAGTGTGGTTTGATGCATCTTCATGGTAGTGCCAATGTTGGTGGTACGTGAGGGTGACCACAACCATTATAGTGTTTTTTTTGCAGGGATCTTCATCAATGGATAGGTTTTGAGATGATGATTAATCCATTTATAGAGCTTACCTACATGTATGAAAACTAGATTTTAATAGTGATGGAAAAATCTAGGAAAGCAAATAACCTAGAAAGTTACAGAGTTAGGTTCAAATAAAGTTCAAGGCCTTATAAAATGGTCAAGACTAATGATAAAATCCTAACTTGATGGTACGGTATTGACCCAAGTGCAGTGACATTTCCAAAATAACTTGTGAGAGTTTATCACATTTATTTCTCCTCATTTCTCCACAAAGAAGTAGAAATCAGCTAAGTTCTTATATACCTCCATTTTGTGATTTTGATTACATGTTAGGTTAATTGGTGTATGCAAATTCTTCTTAACTATTTTCAGTTGTAAATTTGAATTAGTATTTGTATTGTATTATCTTTGTTATATTTATAAATCAAGATTAATATCTTACACCTAATTAAATCGGTTTGAAATTCAATTAAGGGTTAAATAATATTGCTAGATGGTGAACATATTTTTATGAAAAAGTGTATGGAGATGAAAACAAAAAAAGAAGGCACGCCCTAAAAACTATTTTGAATGTGGGACTAAATATGGAAATCCATGTAGGTAATAAGAGAAGATCCAAAGATTAAAGCAAGTGAAAAAAAATATGATGATGGGTGAAGTAGGCAATGGGAATACTACTTTGACAAGTGATAACTCATGTAACTAGTTTCTAGGGAATTGCAGTTTTAGACATAAGAACTCCTAGGAAGGAAAAACAAGCATTATACATGCATGATATGTTTATATTTAAATGTTTCAATGGAAAATCATGATATGGTATGGGTTGGGGATATTTTATCTCTTATCTTGGAATAATTAATTTTCTCAGGATTTAGGACACTATCATTGTTTTATTTTCTTTAATTTTTTTGGAATCATGGATAACCCATTACTACTAGTCCTACGTGATCAAGAAGATGTATGATCTCATTATCAAATACTAGGTACAAGATATTAATAACACCACTCTCTAATAATTTCCTCACATAACCATTAATATGTGAGTGTTCATCACTAAAGACTGACAAGGGAAAGTAGTGTGGTGGACTAGATGATTCTTTTTTATTAAGGGTAAAAGGTTTTTGTCTGGAACCCTACCTGGTTACAAAAATGCCATAACCTGGATATATAATTAACACAAAAAATTTCATAATAAGAGAAAAAACAAGAGTGCGGAAAAATCTCAGCCAAACCACAACAAAACCATAACTAAAGAACAAAAAATACACAAGAAAAACTCAACAAATGATCAACGAAGGAGCAGTCCAGACAAAAATTTCTTCATGATTTTGAGAAATTCCTTCTTGACACTCTCTAACCCATTTTTTATGTCCTTAAGGCTAATATATTTATTGATTTTGTCTTTATCTTTTCCTTCCTCCATATGGTGAGCAATGATGGAAAGAAAGTCAAGGGTCCTCTTGAATATAGAAAAGATATCACAATATTTGAACCTGAGAATATCTTGTTCCTTCTCGATATTGGAGACCCTGTTGTTTATCTCCTCAAGCATATTAGCGTCAAGTTTACCACCATCAACATCTAACATGCAACCCTTAATCTTGTCTTTGAGTTCCTAAACTTATTTTCAAATCTAATTTATCATGTCATTATGGAGCTCAACCTCTATTCTAATGTTAAGAGGTGAAGATTTGGGAGGGTCAATTTTTTTCTTTCCAATGGAAGAAGGCTCTGATTAATCTCACCTTCACCATGATTGGGGGAGAAGAGGTAACATCCACCCTAGGGATACCCTTCAAGGCCTTACTACAGAGGATACGGTTAGAGGATTGATCATGAGGATTTTTTTTAGAAGTGGGGCCAGAGTGGAGGGGTGGGATCTGGGAAAAAGGAGGAAGGGAGTGTGGAAGAGGTGTTAAGGGAATAAGGGTGAGGGGTGGGCGATGGGTGTAGAATGGAATCGTCAAAGTATTTATAGAGCATCAATATAACCACATGATACATGGAATAAACCCATTTTTTCCATTTGACAACGTTAATAGAATGTTCCAGGGATTGTAGAATAAAGAAAGGGAAGCTGACAGTGGCTTGCTTATGAAAGTGATTAGGGAAAAAAACAAAAGTAATGCATTACCTTGAACCTTCCATCTAGAGTAATGAACTTCATTAACAAACTCCCCTCTTTGTTGAAGGGATGTAGCAGTGAATCTCTGAAGAAACCTCCTTTAGTATGGGAAAACACCTCTCCATTATCAAGAAATTTCTTCTCCTCGTTCACTCTATCAAATTTATTTTGTAAAATTTCATACATTTCATGTGGATCCCTTTGAAAATGGTAATGAAATCCTTAGAGATATCAAATTCTCTATCCTTATAGAATAACTTTATGTCGTTCCATTTCTTGGTGAACTCCTGTGAGAGGTGGAGATTGTGGCCGCAGACTCTATCAATGAAATGGTTAAATCTACCTTTGTTAAGGATCTCCCAAATCTATTTATCATGTTTCCATTCCTCATTACAAACTCAATCAACCCTACACATCTCACCACCGATTTTGAACTTAGAACTAAAGGATTTCAGGGGAATCTTCACCCAAACAATACCTATGAAACTTTTCTTAAGTTTGTGAAGACCTACCAAAACCATATGAGGTTTTATTGGGACAAGCAAGTTGAAAATTTTCACAATCTTATAAGTGTGGGATATCTTTATGATTATTTATTTATTAGAAAACTTGTACCTTTTATTTTACATTCAAGCTTTGAGAGTTTTGGTGAAATAATTATCTTGCACTTCAACCCCATGTAATTAATAGGGTGAAAGGGGTAAATATAAAATGCCAAGGATGGAAAGAAAGATTTATGGGACCAGTTATATTAGTGTTGTGTTTAGAGAGATAGGTAATAAAGTTAGAGTCTATCACAAGAAAGCCTCTAGAGTATTATTTTAGGCAAAAATAGACTTTCTCTACTGAGGGTTTGTATGTTAGAAGGAAATGTGGTATTTAGGACGAATAGATATTGAGAACTCACTATGGATCTTATGAAAATGAGAGGGAATAAAAGATGAATATCATAGTAAGGATGTAATGTGTAGTAGAATTTATTTCATGGATTTATCAACTTGAATATATTACTAAAATATTATAAGGGACGAGAATGAATAATAGAATCAATAAAAAATAATGTAACTTGACAGATACAAATGAAAATACAAAATGATAAACTATACATAATAGTGTTTAAGGTGAAGGGAGTTCACCGCCTCACCAAACTCTTCACCCTTAAGAGTGTAGATGAAAAATGCCCCATTGTTGAAGTCCTTTATGACCAGATAAATCCCTATTCAACTAGGCATAAACTTGTGACCTTGAAAAATATTCTTGTTTATGCTATCGTTTAATGTAAAATGAGGTCACCTACCTAGATAGGGGATTCATGAATGTTTTTTTTGTGTTTTGGTGGGCCATGCATTTTGTGTATATTTCATGGTGATGGGAAGATTTGAGATGGTTCTCATATAGGATTTCTATCATGGCAAGGTGTAATTCCTTGTACTCATATTTTTCTAACATCCCCTGAAGGGATACTTCTAGAGGTATTCTTGGAGCTCAAAATTGCACCCTACCTTGAATCACATAGATCTAGGATTTTGAGGCAATATGGTACTGTCTCCAAGTTTGGGACTTGTAGCTTGAGACATTATCTAGAGAAGAAAAAATTCCTTGTTATATGGATTAGAGGAAACCCATATAACACAACCTACTCTAATGATAAAACTACTCCTAAGATAAATCATATTCTAACAATTCCAAGGGACCAGGGAGAGAAGGTGTAAAAGGGGAAATCCTAAGTTAAAAGGGGTGACGATAGCACAAAAATAAGTGAATATTTCCCAAATCTAGATGATGTAGATGCATAAATATGAGGTTGGGATAGTTTAAACATACTTAGTTCAAACAAAAAAAACATAAGAGAATGAAATATGCAAAGGGTGAAATATTCTCATCAAAAACAAATATTTAAGGAAAAGGGAAGAACCAATTTTGCATTAATCTACTTTTAGTTACTTACACATAGAGCTAAGGCAATAAAATCACCATTCACAAATTACATATGTCAATAACATGATGTTTAAAATTTTGCAAGGAAAGCTCGAAAATATGTTAAGGAAAAGGGAGAAGAACCCTACAAAGTGTGCAAGCACACAGAGAGAGAGAGAGAGAGAGAGAGAGAGAGAGAGAGAGAGAGAGAGAGAGAGAGAGAGAGAGAGAGAGAGAGAGAGAGAGAGAGAGAGAGAGAGAGAGATAGAGAGAGAGAGAGAGAGAGAGAGAGAGAGAGAGAGTTGACTTGATCTAAAACATATTTAATAAGTGTCAGTGTCATGAATTCTTGCAAAGGTTTCTTATAGTACATGCATGGAAACCTCAAATATTAGCCAACAACCATGACATTACCGCTTGATTCTATCACATACCATCAAAGTGTACAAGATTGTGTCATTCTCCATTAAATCCTAGTGGTTGTTTTAAAAGTTTAATAAGGTTCCTCACAACACTAAATTTCATCAATTTACACCTAAGTCCCCATGTCACTCATTCTTTTGTTCTGCAGGTTAGGAGAACATGCGAAATCAGTAAGTTCTTAGATTTCGTGGTAGACTGAAATCGACTCCCATATATTTTTTAGACCATGAAAATGGTTAAGTAATTTTGATGATTTATTCAAAATTACAAAAGGGTAGGTAATTTTGGATAAAATTTTGAAATTTTTTAGGGGGAATCTTCCTGCCAGATGATGAAGACCTACCTTAGAGCATCCATTGGGCATGGAGTCAAACATTTTTTTAAATTAAACTGATCTCATCCTAAAAAAATATCTCTTAAATCCACATAAACTTAATACTGGATTGAGGCTGATCTGTGAAGTCCTAAAATATTCACACTGAGATGTAATCCAACCATTATTTGATTTCTTCCATGGACCTTACTTTGAGGTGATCCGTAAATAATTGCAAGTGGATTCAAAACTTATGTAAAAAAGAGAATATCATACGTGTTTCAAGTGGAATATACAAAGAGTGCACAAAAATTATTAAAAACAAAGAGATTACCACAAATATTAAGGAAAGTGGCACTAAAACAGTGATCAACACACAACAAGAGGAGGGTACCTCCAACAAGACAAATACAAATATTTACAAGATGTAATAGACAACCTAATGGGGGTGTTTGAGATAAATACCATTAAATGGGATTTGAAATACGTCTCCTCTAGGCTTGGATAACTCAAAAGAGTTATCCTCTTTACGATAAATGATAATATATGGCCCACTCTAAAGTGCATCAAATTTGGAATACCACACTGGTTTAGCTCTATCTGTATCCCACTTGAGGATCGCATCACCTACTTTGAAAATATGCAGCTTTGATTTCTTGTGAAACCACTACTTGCTATATCTTTGATGCTGCTCCATATGATCCATGGTGGAATTCCTAAGTTCTTCAAGTTGAACCAACTCCTTTATTATGATTTATCTTTTATTCATTCCTTCAAATTTCAACTTCCAAGCTAGCTCCAATGAAGGAAGTTCATGTGATAATGAGAGTCTAACTTCTTTTCCATACATAAGGACATATTGGGAATTACCAATTTCTTTATTTGGAGTGATTATATCAGCCCAAAGATTACTCTTTTCTCTTGTATGCCACTATATTTGATTGATCTGCATAGTCCTTTTCATGATTCAGATCAAGTTCTTATTGGTTGATTCCATAAAACCATTACCTTGTGGGTACTAATTGGAGAAAATATTCAAGAAAACTCCATTTCTAAGATCCCAATAAGAATTTTTTGATCCCAAAAATTCCTTAGCATTATCAGATATGTTGGTTTAAGGAACTCAAAAACCTTGTTTCAATGTATTCTAGAAAACCAAGAATGATTAATTCAGTTACCTCCTTGAGTGGTATGACATCGGTCCATCTGGTGAAGTGACATGTTGTTGTCTAGACCCAATTGGGAGATTAATCCTACTAATGAAATCCAATCCCCATTGATCAAATGGTTTATCTTATTGAATATGATGAAGGGTAAGGGCCACCAAAATTTTCTTGTCTACGATGAAATCACATTCTTCACATTCCCTGGCCCATTGATATGCATCTACAAATAATGTGAGCCAAAAGTATCATGTTCTAAGGATTTTTATTATTGTAGCCTTGGATAAGAAATGTCCTCTAGAAGAACCATTGGGAAATTTTTCTAAGACTTTTTTTTGTTTTTTCTCCTTCAATGCACCTTAACAAGACACCATCCAAATTCCTTTTAAAAATAAATCCATCAACTAGCACATAAGGAACTAATTGTAGCCTCAGATGTCTTCTTTTTTTCTTTCTTAAACTAGGAGGATAGTTTTCAGTTGCTAGAAATGTTGTTATGTTATCCATCTAACTACCATGACTAGGTTAAACTTATTTGTCTTACGGGTTTTCTATTGTTTGGTCTCATTATTTCTTCATGAAGAAAGAAACTTCTTCATGGTCCTGAGCATTTGTAATAAGTTGTTCAAATAATTCTCTACCTCTTACCAATTTATTAGTCTTGATGGTTACATAAAACTCCATAATTTTTGTTACCTATATGGCTCTATTTTCACTGATTTGTGCCACCATGATGAAATTCCTCACATTAGGGTGTGATACTAAGACTTTAATGTAATTGGTGGTTAGCAAAGGATTGAAAATTTTGAGAGCTCGCAAGAGGGAAAAAACCATATTTTTTTAAGTGACTGCACTTGAGTTAAAATTCTTTCAATGTCTGGATAAAGAAAGACATAACATTATTATAAACCTTCATTTCTCTTTCGAGTGAGAAATGTGGTTATGCTAAAGTTCATGCCACAAGAATAAAGGATAAAATAATTTGTAAAATCTTGATTGATGAGCGTTGGTGCTTGAGATATTATAGTATTTATATTGTTGAAGATTTGTTTTCCTTCCACGGTCCATTTAAAAATTGTGTCTTTCCTCATAATCAAGGAAATTCACCTTATTAATCCTACAAAGTTAAGAATAAACTTCCTAATGAAATTTATCTTTCCAAGGAAAGATTGAAGAGACTTTTATTGAGTTGGTAAAGAGAGAGAAAGGATCACAGAAACTCTTTCTGGGTCAATTTCAATTCCATATTTTGAAACAATGTGGCCTAATAAATTACCCTAAATAAATACAAAAATTTAAATATTAGGGTTCAATGATACTCCAAATTCTATGCATCTTTCGAACACTTTCTCTAAATTCTCAATGTGATGTTTTCCCTACTTTGAAAATACCACGATATCATTGATTTAATTTAATTTGAATTAAATATATATTGCAGAGTAACTACTATAAATAATGATGTGCAAATAATAACATACAATAAAGATACAAGGAAAATAACATGTAAAGTATATAACCTTAAGCAAGATGAAGAGGTAAGAGCACTTAGCTGATTTTTGAATGGATAGGAAGTGGTCTGGGTAGGTGCGGAAAATGAACAAACTGCAAACAAGATCGTAAATGCTCACTGTGAAATCTAGAACCTAAGAATAAGGCTGGACACAGATGCTCACAGCAGAACAGAGGTGCCTAGGCATTGATGACCAAATTTGGGGGCTTGTGACTATGCAGGAGCTCAGAATCAGATGTCTGTAGTGTCACAATATCTTTGTTGTCACTTCCTAATGATCACCTGGTAGTCGTACAATGATCTCCAAGGGTACCTGTAACATGCAAAATAGAATTTCACCTACAAAAAACTACAAACTGTATCAAACCTAAAAATAAAGATGCAATATGGGGAGTCAGACTATCCCTAGTGGTCACACTGAGAGTAAACTTATGAAAAAGTGTTGTACTACATCTAATAATCCATATAGTTCTAGTGAGTGTGTGTAGAAATCATGTCATAGGATGCCCTTGTGTAAGTTGCACTTGATAGCGGGTTGTATATAAATGTAGTTGTATACATCTAAAATTTCAACATGATTAATAAAGATTAATTTGTACCGCAAATAACATCATCACTATCTAAATCCATATCATAATTAATCGCAAGATTAATTATTATTATTAAACCCTTTTTATCACATTTCCCCTTTTATCATTCATCTAATATCTTATCATTTTATCATTAATCCTCTAAATTTATTATTTTATCTCATCTTATCATTAATCACTTTTATTTCATTATTAATATCATGTTATCCTATCTATTAACCCCTATTAACATTATATAGGAATTTAATATTCTTACATCTACCTACCTACCTACCCTACACATTCTCTACACCTAGCCTTTCATCTGTAATCTTATCCCTAATCTAAATCATAATCCTAATCACATGCTCCCACCTCTAAATATAGAGGCTTCTATTTCTAGAAGTCTCTCTAAACTTTCTCCTTCCATTGAATTTTTAATTCAATGGAAGCTTCTTCCCTCCATGAATTTTGAATTCAAATTCTAGAGCCTTTCAATCTAGAATCCTCTAATCCTCACATGCATTCTCCACCATTGATCCAAATCCAACTTGGCTTCATCCTAGCCATTGAATTCTCCACCCCTCAATTATAAATTGAGCTCTCTCCTCCATGAGAGCTAAGTGAGATAATGAGAAAGTTAGAAAACCTCTGCTATTGTATTCATCCAATCAATCCATTCTATCATCACTCTATCATCCAATCTATCAATCATCCTCTTCATCAAGCAATCCAAGCACAATCAAGGGGAGGTGTTACTCCAATTTTCTCCACACAAATATGAAGCAAAACAAGTGCAATCAAAAATCAATTAAGAGAAAATCCAACACATCAAAGAAGGAGTTTTGCAACTGTGTAGGTAAGTGCAGGTATTGAATCTCTCTCCCCCTTTCCAGTCCATTGCTCTATCTAAGGTTTTTTTGAAGAAGATTAGATTAGGGAAGCAAGTTTATTTGTTTTCTCACATTCACAAGTTAATATTTTTAACATATAACATTTTGGTGCACCCACCATGGGGCTTACCCCTCCATTTTCATCATTTCTAATCTTATTTGATCCCTTGACATAGGTTGTCAAAGTTTTAAGAACTTTTGTCTTCCATTTACCCCTTATAAATTTGTAAATTTCAAACTCAAATTCCATTCCTAGCATGAAACAACGCCTTTTCTCTATGTATTGGCACATATGCCCTATAAATGGCACCTTTACACTATGTTCCTATGTAGTTTTCAGCCTATGCATGAAACTTTGGCGCCTTTGTTGATACTTCAATGCCTTTGTTCTAGCATGAAAAGCTCAGGTTTTGTACCATTTTCATGCCTATTTTTCCACACATTTGCACCCATGTTTCATAGAATGGTGCTTTTGTCATAAATAGTGACATCTATACAACAAAATTGTTGCCTATTTAAAAGTTTCAGTGCCTTTGTTTAACCTTTGAAACTCCAAAATTGCATTATAACTTCATTTTGCTTCCCCATTTTTGACCATGTTTTATGATTTTGTCACATACATTGGTCAACCTTTGCATTAAAATTTGCTATGAAAAATTTTCAACACTATGCAAATTTTCAACGCCTATGCACAAGTTTTAATGTCTTTGTTTAGCTTTTAAAACTCTAAAATTGCATTAAAACTCCATTTTTTGCCTGTTTTTGACCTTGTTTTCAAGTTTTTTGTCATACATTGGCTGACCTTTGCACACAAAATGATTCATATGCCCTAAAGTGGCATCCTTTTTTATACTTTGGAGCCTTTGACCATACTTTAGTGTCATATGCACTGTTAATTAACGCCTTTGCAGAATCACAGTTTTTTCTTACAACTAACAGGTCTAATCTTGTTTTCAAGTGTTTTTTGTGGTCTTTTATAGGTCTAACATTCTATTTTTGCAGGTTTATTGCAGAAACAAGGGGATATTCCATACATTTTATATTTATCTAACCTTTTTTGTGATTGTAGGATTGAAAACTACTAATCCTTTTGTTTTGCAGCTCGTTTAGTCTAATACATTTGGGTTCAAAAATCAAACTACTAACCCTTGTTTTGTAGGGCCTCCTCTTGAAGACCGAAGCATCAAACTACTAATTTTTATCATTTCATTTTATCATCTATCATTTTAATTATCATCTAGCATTTATCATCCTTTTTTTATGTGTTTTCCTTTATTGATTTTTCATCCCAAAGAGAAAAATCATGTATGCTCTCCTCTCATGCATCCTAGGATGATCTTGAGGATCAAAAGAGGCTAGCCTTCCCATTTTTATTTTTGTAGGGGAAATATGACGTGGAAGTGATATCCACACACTTACTAATAGTCCTAGGGGTTTCGTGACCATGGGATTCATCTCCACGCACGTAGACACACCTCGTGTTCCGGTGGGGTATAGAAATTCTTAGACAACTATTGTTATTGGCTTAACGTTGTCGCTTTCTTGATTTAAGAGTGATGTGAAGTGAGGGGATTCCTGCATCCCAATACCAAGGCCTTAAACATCATCCTTGCAACACATGGAATTGGATCCCCATGTACCACAAGGTATATCTGGGGACTCCCCTAGTGATCTTGTGCATCCTAAACTAGGAAACCATCTTGGCTGCATATCAAGTCTATAGTGCAAGGAGGCTGCACTCCCTAAGATCACTCGTTAGCCGACCCCACATTGACACATAGGTGGAGAGAATCCAATTATGGCACCATCATTGGTGTGTGGTATTGAAAGTGGGCTATAGCTTGATTTCAATCCCACTTGACTAGTTAGGGTATGTGTTGCATGTTTTTTGCTTGCTTGTGAACACCCTTAACTATCCTATTACCTTAAAATTTTAATCAATTAAATATCATCATAATTAACTATCCTTAATCACAATAATCCAAATCCTAATCCCATCCTTAAGCAACCAATCTTAATCCAAAATACTAATCACCTGCACACCTTATCAAACCATGGCCTTTGATCCTCAATCTGCCATCCTCTCCAAACCAACATCCAAACCCCTACCTCTCTTTTCTAAATCCATCAACCAAGTTATCTCATCATCCCCCACCCATCCAAGTTAACCATATTTCTTTGACCATGAAGTCCCACACACTATCCAACACCTTAATAAAAAAATATCAAATCTCACATCCTACCTCAACCAATCCTATCCTCACCATCCAAATCAACCATCCCATGTTGATCCTAACATCCTAAAAATCCATCCAACATACTTAACCAACAAATATCCGATCTTCAATATTCAATTAACCAATCATCCCCTAAACTATCATCTCTCAACCAATCCCATCCAAAATTTCCCCTTCCTAATATCCCTACCCCTCACCCCATTGACTTCCTCTTTGAGGAACCCAAAATCATCAATCCACACCGTAACCTAATCAACATAAACCACTATCCCCACAAGCCAATTTCATTGACTTTGACCACCTCACTAACTTTTACCTAGACCAAGAGGACCTCCTTTATGTCCTTGCTAATCTAGTCATCAAATCCTAAACACACACAACCATCCCAAACCAAACTCCAACCTCCAAATCCCTTATCAATCATCATAACCTACACCTTCATTCGATCAAAACTCATGCAAATAACATCCACCACCATCCAAAACCTCAAATCCTAAATCGAATCATCATAAAACATATCATCGAGTCCCATTCACATATCCATAAACAATCCCTAACAACTTAATCCAAAATTATTATCCCCCACATCTCATCTTAGTCCTCCATCCTCGTCATCTTCATCACCCCAATCCAATCCTATGGAATTTCTCCTAGATAGTACCACATCCCCTAATCCACCATCAAATTCAACCTTTAAAGCCTATTTCATCCCCTTCATCACTTAAACCCAATACTATCTCATCCATTATGACTTTTAAGTCACCCTCATCCTCTTCTACCCCCAATCCTAAACCATCTAATGTGGATCCTACACCACCCTGATCACTCTTCATCACACCTAATCCTATCTTACCCTCTTCATCACCTAAACCTAACACTATTCTATCCTCTAATCATATTTCATCTCCACCATCCCCCAATCCTAAAACATCTAATGTGACCCCTAAATCACCAAT
This sequence comes from Taxus chinensis, assembly GCA_019776745.2. Taxonomy (NCBI): domain Eukaryota; kingdom Viridiplantae; phylum Streptophyta; class Pinopsida; order Cupressales; family Taxaceae; genus Taxus; species Taxus chinensis. The sequence continues at coordinate 664,227,887 of CM034154.1, forward strand.
TCCCAAACCTAACAAATCCAATCTAAACCCTCTCCCCACCCCATCTCCTACCCAATATAATGAGGCTCCTATGCCACCATCATCTACTTTATCCTTTAAATCCACCAAATCCAATGTGGTTCCTACACCACACCCATATTTTCCAACATCACCCAAATCCAATATGAACCACATATCATGTCCCTCCCCTTCATTTAAATGTATACCCATCCCCTTCATATAAATCTACTAATCCTAAAAAATCTAATCCTAAGCCAAAACCATCTACCTCAAAACCATATACTCCAACCAATCCAAAATCAACCAAATCTACTTCGGTCTCCAAGCCCAAACCATCCACTTAGGCCCCTAGGCCTAATCCATCCCCTTCATCTTCAAATCCAAAACAATGTAATCCAACTCATAAAATCAAAATCAACCAAAACATCTCACAATCCACCCAATTCTACACCTTTAATTCCTACTCCTCCAAAACCATTTAACCCAAACCACTTCACTCCTTTAGGAGAATCCTTTAACCACCATATTCCATCGTCCAAAAACCAATCAACATGATCATCCACCACCCAATAAAATCACATGATCAAAACCTTCCCAAACCATCTTGGTATTGAATACTATTATTGTGGATCACACCCATGGACATTTGACTAATCGTTGCACACAATTTAGGTCTTATGTCCAAAACCTCATTAACCAAGGAATTATTATCCTTGTACCTCTCTATCCACCACCTTTCCATCCCAATCCTATCCCTAACCATCATCCATAATCCAAATCCCACTCAACATCCAAACATTGTCAGACATCCAAATCTCATCGTACATCCAAACATATATCACCAACTGAAAATGGAAAAAAATCTCACCTCCCATCCTTTGTTAAGTCCGAACCTCTTAGCATATGACAAAAATACAACCCACCAATATCATTATGACCACATGGTATCATCTTCCCCATCCACTTCATATCCTATAGCCAAAAATGTTTTTTGCTAATATGAAACATCGAGGCAAAGGATTAGGCATCCATAAACAAGGAATTCACGAACCCATCTCCCTTCCTCAAAATCTAGGTCATGTTCATGCTTAGGATATAAATATAACACTAACAACATCCCTCCCACTACTCCATCACAACCCATTTCTACCACTCCTCTTATTTATCATACCATCCCAACCACTCAACCCAATCACAAATCATTTAATCCCCCTACAAATACCAAACACCTAAAAATGGATTGAGCACATAATTCATCACCTGCGCACTGGATGTTCTTTCCTTCCCACCCATCCTCCTTCCATCCAACATCAAAATCCCTTTTCATATAATCCATTCTTATCATCACATCCATTCATATCCCCTTCTAATCCATTCATTTGAACACTTGATCAGCTTTATCACACATGTTGTAAGAAAATAGTACCTACTACAACCGTGTGACTTGGTCTATCCTTACCTCTAACATTCAAGCACAATTGTCCTCCTAGAGATCCACACACTTTAACACTCTTAATAAACTTGTGGTGAATACCATTGGGTGTGATCTTTTGAAACTATATCCAATGTCATATTCACACTCATCTCCATCCCCCATCAAGACACTAGTGATTCTTAACCCCTTGAGAGTTCTTAAGAGATAGTGGATCCTCTTTATGCAAAAAAAAAAACATCCAAATATCAAAAAGAAAAAAATCATATCAAAAGTTAAAAATATCAAATAAAATCCACCTCAAGACTCTCTCTAGGGGTGTTTCCAGCATCTCTACCGAGGCTATGGATGCCTGGCTAGCAGTAGAGAAATTTTGTGACAAGAATCAGATGTATCTCCATCGAGGCTATGGATACATGGATGACAACGGAGCAATGTACGCAATTAGCCTTCTATTCACCCTCCATCCACCTATTTGACTTAATCACTCCCTATACATTGGCTAGTTTATCTTCACACACTACCCATTAAGTATTCACTTCAAGTGGTAATTAACCATCATAATCACACACACTTTGATCCCACAGAGACATAGGGCTCACATGTTGCTAGGTATTGTTTAAACCTTGGTCACACTTACGTTTTAGTTCCAACTCTTTCCTTATAACATGTTCCATTAGGCTCATCTTTTGTTCATCACTGATGTCATTTTCCTTCCATCCATCACATCCACAACATTTTTACCTTAGGATCGAACACATGTGGGCAGACGATGATCCTTTCCTTTTCATCCAATCCTCATCATGTCCCTTTTTAACTATCATCATCATGACCAGGGGAAACCTTACTATCATCCGTTGAGGGCATCATATATTTTAGATACCCCTCACTTCCCATCCTACCCTACACCTAGGGGTAAATTGAACCCATTCATCCATCCATACACAGCCACCCTACTTTACACTTGGGGGAACACCACATTTATCCCTCAATCCATCCCCCTATACCTGGGGGCATATCTTATCATCTTCCATATCCCCCATCTTATCCTATATCACATTCCTCATCCTATCTATCTATCTCCCATCCAACATCTCATCCAATTCTAACCTATCAACCCATCCCTATCATATACAACCTATCCAATTTCCCTAAACCCTTCCCTTTCATCCTACCCAAAAAACATACTTTGGGACTTATAGGAGAAAGTCACATCCCACTTTACATCCCTTCCCATTCCCCCCATGAGCTATCCCATCCTGAATCCTTTCATCTAACCTATCCTTAACCATTCCCCCCATCTCAAATCCAAAATATCAACATCCAACATCAAATAATATTAAACATCCAAAATCCAAAATCTCAACATCTAAAATATAAAAACATTTAAACATTCAAAAAAATCCATTCTAAAAAAAAACATTAAAAATCCATACAAAAACGCAATGTGTGGGCTTTTTCTTGTGTGTGTTTGTTTTCTTGTCTGCATTTACATTTTGGCAGATGATATGAGGAATCTTTTGTTTCTTTTTCTTTTTGCATGGTCCAATGATATGATGGAGGACCATATTTTTTGTATTAATCTGTCTAATGATATGAGGACAAGGGCATTTAGAAACTCAACTCATCATGGTCTTCATACCTTGGTGTATTTTTCTCTATGCCACATCAATAACATTATCTTTTTTAGATTAAGGTAAAGTGGGTGTTTTGTAAGGACATTCATCCTTTATCATATCAAGAAGCTCATATGGCTCCAGATAGATCCTCATAAAACATAACAATCTAGAAATCCCCCCTTAGAGGAAAAAATTTAAAAAGAAACAAAATCACAGGAGAAGATTAAAGTTCAAGGCCATCAAAGAATGAAAAGAACACAGATGAGAGGAAAGTCTGTATCAAAACTAGAAGAAACAATCAAAATAGAAGAAAGAGAAGGGGACTTCATGTAACACTCATCCCAATACTCTCTGCAAGTAAAGACAACATGAAGAATAAAAGTAGAAAGAGAAGATGTAGCCAAAGAAGGCTACTATTGCCCATATGAGATAATTAAGTTGAGTAGGAGGGGAAGTGAGGACAGAAAGAGGGAGATCTTTAGAGTTTACTCTTTCTTCCCCTTTATTGAGTTTATAACTTGCCACTATGTCCTAAGGAATAATTCCAGAGACGAGAGGATTGTAGTTAAGTTAAATCTAAGTTCACATTATGGAGACTATGAAAAGCATTATTAATAGGATGGCTTACCATCTTCTTATCCAATTCTGACCTTGATCTAAATCTTGAGTCCACTTAAATCCCATCAAGAAGGTTGTTCTAAATGAAGAAGGGAGATGCTAAAGTATTCCCTAACTCGTTAGGAGCTGTATCATGGATGTGTTGGAACTCTAGGAATTGCAGCTAAGACTAATGGAGTTGTATCTAAAATGGCATCTGTAGTAACTATAGCCATAACTGATCAACAAAGGAGGTTGTAGTTTTCAGTGCAATGTACAAATTTTGATTCATACTTGTCTTCATCCACAAGATCTGACGTCCTCTAGAGAGCCTTTTTTACATCAAAGCTTGAAATTTATTCTGAGGACAAGCAACTTGGAGCCTGACCTGAAGTTGAGGAAAAAAATCTCAAAGCTACTATTTTCATAGTCGAGAATTTGGGTATGATTTGAATCTCCCATCTTGAGATTCATTCTATCCATATAATCCCTTAGTAAGGTCTACTTTGACACTGTTATTTCTACCAAAAGTTAGTAGACCACACCTGCCGCCTCTTGGTATCTAGACGTCTTTAATGAACCATTCTAAGGAGTGTTACCAATTATATTCTAATATGAAGAGAAAATATATAGAGGACAGATTAGGTAATCTTACCCAAACAGGAACGTAAGTTATGTAGAAGGTACAATAGTGTTAAACTATGGAAACCACTTCATTGTGAGTAAAAAGTTTCGTCGATCCCCATAACCATAAACCTTCCTCAAGAACCCTAATTATAACTTCTTCCTATTCATGGAAGTAAACTAAGAATAAACCTCTGGTATATAGAAAGTATATTGTAATTTGCAAACAACTCAACACGAGACTTATGAATCCACTTGATAAAATCATTAAATGAGGCCAGAAAAACACCATTAAATCTATGAATCAAGGTATTGGATTTTAAACTTGATGGATTAGTTCTAGATATTCTTCATCGTTGAAGAAAAAAATAGGAGATTCTGTCACTTGCCCAACAATGTAGGCAGGGGGAGGAGTTGGAGTTAACTTCAAGGTAAAATAATTTCTAAACAGTGCCTCTTTGAAATGTGTTGGGCTGAACTCCTTGGCTCCACAAAATAGAGTACCCATAAATAAAATCATGGAGTCCTGGGTTATCCCATAGGATATACATAGGTATGAATCATCCAGAAGTAGCTTGTCTCAAAAAGGAGAGGCGAAACGACTCCAATCTATAACCTATTTTATGGGAGAGAATAGGTTTCATATCTAATCCATTAGAGAGTTCATGAATTTGGAGATAAATAGTCATACCAGGTATAGTTTGGATGAGCACTTGTAGCTGCCCCATAACTATCAATGAGACAGGAAGTAGCATCTTGAACAGAGGCACTACATTGTCTGCATAGGAGAGCTGGATAAAGGAGCAACACGTTCCTTCCACCCGAATTGGGTAGAGTCCTCAATAGGGGAGTCACTTCGACCCCACTACAATGACCTTATTTAACTAAAAATTGTAAGCCTACAGGGCCACTGCCACCCATACCCAAGAATTATCCATCAGCAACAGATTTATAAAAGAGACCTTCCATCGTGATAGTTGCACTTAGGATTAGGATAGAGACAACTCGTCATTCTAGCCTGAGGAAATACCTTGGCTTGATTGGGAGAAAGGGGAGAGTTAGAAATCATAGAATGGTAAAGGGAATTATTTCATGCATTTTCTTTAGTAGATCTGCCTACTCCACCACCAGAAGTGCTAATCCCAAATTTTGGGCTTACATCCCCATGCTATAGAAATTGTACTAAGTTGATAAAGAAGGGAAACTAATCTTCAACAACTCCTTTGCCACCAACACCAAGGCCTATGCGAGTCCCTGTTTGGTCACCTAAAAATTTGTGTTCTCCGCCATCAACAACATTCCTCCTTGTAATATTAGGGGTTAGGGTACAAGAGAAGTACCATGTATATCTTCAGGAAGCAATAAACTCTATAGAGTGGTTGCATTGGTTCTTACCCACATATAATAACATTGTTAATTATAATAAAATTCGACACTTTATGGTAGAAACACCCCCCTTCTATCATCATCTTTTAGCTTTATCATCATCCACACCTAATCATTATCATTATACTAATGAACTATCTAACCTCCTCATCCTCCCATTCAAAATATTATTAATCCAAATCCAAATATCCACATCCAAATATTATCATCTCACATACAACATCCAAAATCCTCACCCTTTGGTTGGGGAATCTTCTAACATCCTAAATATCTCTAATTAACTCAAACTCAATCATCATCCCAATCCTATCCTCATCAATATCCTATTATCCAAATTGATCCAACAACCAATCCTTATTCTCTGGTTCAAACATCCTCAATATTCTAATCCTCCAAATCCAACATCCTATACACCAATACCCTATCTTCCTATCCAATCAATCCTCAAATATCCTCAAATCTAACATCTTGAAATATAGCATCCTCAAATCTAAATCCCAAATATTCAATCCTAACCCCTTAACTGGGGGCATCTTATACTCCAAAATCTTCCAAATCTTACCCCTTGAATGGGGCAACTTCTAATCCACCAATCTTAAATCTTCACCCTTGTCATACATCATTGAATGGGGCATCCTCTACTCCAAATTCAAATATCTCCTAATATTCTCATCTCCTACGCCTATAATCCTCTCTCTGAGCTTCTAATCCTCTAATATTGCATCATCATCAATACCCTAATCAACATCAACAATCCTAATATTGTCTAATCCTAAAATCCAATATCCTTAATCTCAACTCCTTGACTGAGGCATCCTATAATCAATCTTCTCATCCTCTAATCCTCTCCCCTCCCCTCTCACCCCTTAATATTCTCATCCTCTAATCCTTTGTCATCTTCTAACTTGGGTCTCTCCTCTTTTCAAGTGGCTACCCAATTTGTTCCTCCTTGCCTAACCCCTTGAGGGGGCATCATATCACTATCCTAACATCTTCTCTTCTTTTTCTTTGAATGGTCATTAATACACAATAACCATTCAAAGATTGGGAAAATGTAGACATCTAAAATTTCGACATGATTAATTATGATTAATCTATCCCACAAATAACATCATCACTATCTAAATCCATATAATAATTAATCACAAGATTAATTATTATTAATCCATTTTATCACATATACCCTTTATCATTTATCTAATATCCTTTCATTTCATCATTAATCCTTTTAATTAATTATTACACCCCATCTCATCCTTAATCATCTAATTCATTATTAATATCGTATTATCCCACTATTAATCCCTATTATAATTTTATAAGAATTTAATATCCCTACACACACCTACCAACCTACTCTACACCTACCCTACACGTACCCTTTCCATGTAATCTCTCCCTAATCATATTTTATTAAACTAATCTAACTCTAATCCTAATCACATCCTTCCACCTCTAAATCTATAGGCTTCTATTTCTAGAATCCTCTATAAACTTATCCTTCCATTGATTTTTTTATTTCAATGGAAGCTTCTTCCCTCCATGAATTTTGAATTCAAAATCTAGAATCCTCTATTCTAAAATCCCCCAATCCTCACATGCATTCTCCAACCTTGATCTAAATCTAACTTGGCTTCATCCTAGCCATTGAATCCTTCACCCCTCAATTATAAATTGAGCTATCCTCCTCCATGAGAGAAAGCTAGTTAGCAAGTTAGCAAACCTTTGCTATTTTATTCATCCAATCAATCAATCATCCTCTTCATCATGAAATCCAAGCATAATCAAAGGGAGGTGTTTTCCAACTTTTTCCAAACAAATATGAAGGAAATCAAGTGTAATCAACAATCAATCAAGAGAAAAAACAACACATCAAAGAAGGACTTATGCAACTTGTAGGTAAGTAAAGGTCTTGAATGCTCTCCTTCTTTCCATCCATTTCTTTATCTGAGGTTTTGTTTGAGAAGATTAGATTAGGAGAAAAATATGTTTATTTTTCTTTCATTCACAAGCTAATCTATTTAACTTATACAGTAGCAGTGTAGTAGAATGTGTGAATCTAAATCTGATACATGCAAGGGTAGGAGATGTGCATGGTAGAAACCAAGGAACATGAAAACAAAGTGGCTAGATACATGTGTTATTAGAAAAATTATCAAGCATGTCATAGAAGAATAATGTAACAAGAAAATGTGCATACAAGATAGACCATGAAAATTGAGTTTCGAACACGGGATATCTCTCACAATGTCACAAGGCAATTAGGGCCAAAGTGGCTAAAAGAATACAATGACCATACAAGACATAGGCCATAGCCCAGAAACAATAACATACAATGGAAAACAATGTCAAGAAGAGTGTAACAGACAACCATGGTGGCATATAGTCTTGTAAAGTAAATGATACACATGAAGCACCTATTAACATGTTAGAAAGATAAAAATTATGTCAAAGCATATATGTATCAATGTAAAGTAGTGTGCTAGTAAGAATAAGAAGTAGTATATGATGAAATAATAACACCTATAATGTGTGAGAAAGTAGATTCCCTTAGGAGCCTCGATGGGATTGGTAAGAGGTACAGTGCCAAACATCATTGCAGCATGTAAGGACCTGTAAGATATCTACATTCAAAACTAGAGACCAAGTGAATGTGCATGTGTATATGATAAAGATAATGACATATTGAGTATTTGACTAGCATTATAAGTAAAGTGCATCATGGAACTAGTATAAGCAAGCAAGAGTAAGTGCAACCAAGATATGCCATATGGTGTGAGTATGAATTTGATGGTATACAATGTGTGAAGATCGATATGAGCAGTGTTCCCTCCAGCGGATGTGTATGAGATGAGTTTAATTTATAAAATACCCCTCAAAAATCAAGAATGAACCATAGAACAAGAGTGTTTTATTGGGAAATAGTTTGAAAAATATGTGCTAAAAAGATATATCATGAATCATAAAGTGTGAAGAGTGAATGTGGTGAGGTTAATTTCAGATTCAGACCCTCAGCAGTCAAGTATGAACCATGGAACTAGAGTGCATCATATGGTAATGATGATACAAGGTGTGTATTAGAGGGTTTTAAAGTGCTTAGAAATATTAGACATGATGCTCGAAGCATAAAGTGTGATAATAGATGCTAGAGAAAATTGATAGTGCTCGAAGGGGGACAAGTGCAATACCCCCAAGTGTGTCAGTGATGGATATTTATGTGATAATGTGAGATATACCATGCTAGTGTGGGAGAGTGGTAGATGTGTCATGAGAATAAAGAGAGTCATCACAATGGTAGGAAGGAGCAAGAGTAAAACCAGGGTTAGATTTTGGGTTGAAAGGAGGAAGTCTAAAAATGTCATCTAGGGTTTGTTGGTCATGTTTGGTTGGGGGTTGCTTGACAGGAGAAGAATATGGAGGATGTATTTTAAGCGGTGGTTGGTTGACAGGAAGAGGAGATGGAGGACGTGTTGGTTCCCAAAATCACACCCTAGGAATTGAGTGGCCAATCATAACTAAGATGGCCTTGAGGGAATGATGAACAATGAAGATTTTTGTCATTGATAGTCAAGGATATGCTCAACATTTAACCCAATGAATCAATTTGGAGAGGTGATCAAGAGACACTGTACATACCCAAAATTTTAAGGTATTGTACTGCCGGAACAGTGTAACAAGCTCCCCAATGATGATACAGGTCTCTTCGCAAGGTGTTCAGGATCCGAAAAATCCCTCGGAGTATGCGTTAACATCCTGCACACCCCGCATAGCCCCCACTTGCTTTGTTTTTCCTTTTTTCCCTCCTTTCTTGCCCCTTTTTCTCTTTAGTAGCGAAACCGCTGCCCTGACTGGGTGGCGGTCCTGTAACCGCTGCCCTGAGCAGGGCGGAGGTCGTTTACACATTTTCCAGAACGTTCTTTTGACGTGACTTGCGTGAAATATCAACGTTTCACCAGCTTTCCTTGCCGACTTAGGCTTGCATTTATGTTTTTGGTCCCCTGGAATAGTGTTTTTCCTTTGTTTATTGTTTAGTAGTTCAGTTTGGTTTTGATCTTTGGGTGATTGAATTCCTATAAATGCATGGCTTGTGCTCAAACAAAAGGTCTGCCCCTGATTTCACTTTCATGCTCTCTTTTTCATAGCTTAGTCTTTTATTCTGTTTAAAAGCCATAGTTTTAATTCTTTGCATGCTTGGTTAGCCTTATACAGCTGTTGGTAAGCCACATATCTAGCTTGTGCAAACAGTGTTGTTGTTTTACCCATTCCATTGAAGTAGAATAGCTTAGGAAGCCATTAAAGTTACAGGTTTTGCTCTTCAAACAGGGTAGATTCAAGGTTCTGGTCGCTTTATGTTGAGTGACTCGCAGTAAAATCCCGCTAGGAATTGCATAAGCCAAGATCTGTACTCTTGCGCTATCCCTCTCCTACTCGCATTTTCAGTCTGCATTCTGAGCCGTCCTTGTCCCAATATCTATTTCTATCAATGCTGGCATTACACGCTTTTCTAGATCCATGTGAACATGAAAGAACGAGGAGATCATACTGAGGGGACAAGATCACACACACCATCGGATTCGCCACTGTTCTGTTGAATCCAGGTTCTAGCTTTCAAAGTTCTAGTTAGAATCATATCAAATAGAGTAGTTAATCGCTTTATTTCAGTAAATTCTATTCTCGATATTGCCAGGGAAGCTGTGGGGATTGATAGTTTCTGAGAAACTATGATTCACTCCTCACTTCTGAGGTAGGATCGAGAATCTTGCAAATAGAATAGTTATTTCATTGTTTAAGAATAGATATACAAATTGCATAGACAAATAGCTACACTCGGCTATTTTGTTTGTTTTAGATTATTAGTTTAGTTGTCAATTCTAAATATTTTAAATAGCTGCTTCCTTAAATTCTTATAAATCATCAAAAAAATACAAAAAGAAGTCATATATGTTATAAATACATTTCGTATACTTAGAGTTCACTTTATTACAGTTTGTTTATATTATTGCGTTTGTATGACAATCACGGGACCTCAGGAGCCCAGGGAATACATATTTGAGCCAATCGTGCCTCAACCAAACCTCGTCACAACAATAGTTGACATAGACCAAAATCTCAGAATACAAGTCTTTCAAACAACAATAGATTTACAACTGATCAGTTCTCAGTTGAGAGGGTTAAATATAGAAGACGACCAAGCACACACATTTTGGTCAAATCAACCAAACTATAGATTACCCTAGGTAAACATTCACATGACTGTAGAAGGGTTCGAAAGAGAACAAACCTTTGGTTGTGATCCTTTGGTCCCACAGCCAGGTGCAGGAGACACTCTCACAGACATAGATACTAGTTTAAGGATCCAGGTTGCACGAACGCCTGTGAGATGTTATGAGAAAATCATACAGTTGTTGGTCCTAAACATAGAAGCTGAGAAAGCATATGATTATTGGATACTAGGAATCAGGACTTGATTTCGTATATGACCATAACAGAACCGCAACAACCAAGAGTCTACGGTTATGACCCACAAGTCCCATAGCCTAACGAATCCATAAGTCAATCGGATATAAACATTGGCCTACTCAAACTAGTATTCCAATCCACTCCACTTCCACCCATCATCATCGAATAATTTTCCTTACTAGATATAGCGGCTAACAAAGCTAGAGAATTCTAGACTAGGCCAGAGAATCATCCGTAGAGTCAATTGTTTCCACCATCCACCATATGACCTTATTTGGAGACATACACAAAACTATCCCAGGTCATTTCCCACGTATTCCACAACCCATAGATCGAATCACGCCAGAGCTCAATATTGATTGGAGCCTTCGAGCAGTCATCCTTGCCGATTGAACTATCACACCAGTCCAGGTTAGAAGGGCCTTCTTTGCCTTAGATTCGCAAATTCCACTAGTGCGTGTCGAAGACATTAGATTGCCTAACTAGTCTGTCTACGTCCCATGAATATTCCATTCCCACCGGCTGTCTCGGCACGACCTCGGGAGGTCGGGTACGCGGAAGAGTTACCTATAGATTCCCACGCTCGCTTGTCGCTTTTCCGGCGTACAAAATTGGTGAACCCAACTTGAAGCAAACAAAATTAGTGAAGCTGACGTAAACTTCCTACTTTCTCATTCAGAGTCATAGTATCACGTGTTCTTTCACAAATCACCTTCATTCCTTCCCATTATTCTGTGGGTATTTATATACCCCCCAAATATGTCAGGATTCGATGAATATGATAGACCCCTCTTGGGTCTCGAGGCATACTACGCCCAACAGAATAGGCAATCATCACCCTCGCTCTCAGTATGGGGCGACAAGTATTCAACTAATCAGTTGTCAACACAAACCCCAAGAATCAGATATAATTTGTCTTTTCAAACGGGGGAGTTAGATCAACCCCCTCAAACGCAACAAACAGACCCTTCAGGCTCGAACAATATGACGTTTACCGGAGAATCTGGTTCGTCTCCTCATATGCTACTCAGACCAAAAATTAGTAGACAATTAGACCCATACCTGGTCTTAGATGATGAACGGTCAATACGTTATCCTAGGAGTGAACAACATTCTCAGGGTATATACCCACCTATAGGAGGTTTACAAATACAACCTGAGGTCTCTTTTCAAGAAAATACCTCTATGCCACTGCATATAGGAAATACTCTTGGAGAAACTTGGCAAGATAGCGATCAGTTCATGATAGGATATCACATGCCTATACAACACTAGAGTATATAACAAACGCCGCTCAGGCAAAGCACCGTGACTTCACCAAATGAAGTCATTTCAACGTTAGTAGAAAAAGTTAGAACTTGCTCAAGCAAGTCAAAATCCTCAGTTCATGCAAGCAGGAAGTTCCAATCCTCCATACCACCCTGGCCAAGTAGATCTCCTCACAGGAGTAGGCACGTTAGGCATGCCGCCTCACTATCCACAACAAACGCCAACAAGGCCTATCATCTCTAACACTATTCCTCCTGGTCTAATATCAAGTAACCCATTACTAGACAATACCCCGTCATACTTAAACATGTACTCCAAATCACCGCAAGGAGATATGTTCTCCTCTCCCGGCATGTTTTCTCAAACACAGGGACTTCCCTATGCCCCTACCAATGCATACGTTGCACTGTATCAACAACCCATCCCACCACCACTCCCTCAGCAACCACCATCAATGGTTGAAACATATGCGATAGGGACTTACTCAAAATATTTAAAAGATCCCTTAGATTTTGCCATACGAAGCGTCATGCTTCCAAGACCCCTTCCTAATTTACCCAAGTACAAAGGCGAGGGAGATCCAAACGCACATATCAAAGCTTACGCTATAGCCATTCGAGAGCTACTCCCATGGGATGGGGTTGTTGCTAAAATATTCCCCAAAACTTTGGAAGGCATCACCCTCGATTGGTATTATAGAATACGTGAGGCTTCCATACATTCATTTAAACAACTTGTGTCTGAGTTCATCAAGGCCTTCGACATGAACAAACTACTAAGGATAGGAATCAGGGAGTTCTTACACATCAAACAAGAACATAACGAATCTGTCGCCCATTTCATCCAAAGGTGGCGCACAGTTCTTTATTCTTCAACAAGTGCTCCAAACATGGATCAAATGGAACTATGCGATTTATTCCTTCATTCTCTCAACAGAGAGGTGAAAGAAGAAGTCCAGAAGTTCCCATTAAGAACTTACGATGAAGTACTTGAGAGCGCTCTTCGAATAGACCAAGCAGCGATAAATAGTGGTCGTAAGACATATGGAGCAAACGGGAGGTTAATCATCTCTAGCAAGAACACTACAAATTATCCCGCTACCACAAATGTGAACCAAGGACCTAAAATCCTTAACAAAAATCGGGGTGTAACAACGGATGGAGTAACCGACCAGGCCAAGAAGGTAAATGTGGTCAATACTCCATCACAAACAAACAACCAATGAAACAACAACTTTACCCCGACAATCAATACAGTGGATTTTAACCATCCACAACAACAATAACAACAACGGTGAAATCCCATACAAGGGCCAAGCCAAAACTCATTTGGTTATCAAAACCAAAGCCAGAAACAACAAATGCAAAATTTTAATCCTAATAGGTGACCGTTTGATCAGAATTTTAGGCCACAATATACACCAAACCAATAAAACAGGAATTACAATCCCAATTCTTATTGTGGCTTCCACAACATTCGGGGTCATGATACTAGAACGTGTCATGACTACAATAAATTCATGCAACGTTTACCAGAAGAACAAAGACAGTTCTTCACAGATTTTTTTTTGGTAGATCCTGTATCATCACCACCAAATACGCTCGCAGGGGCAGTTTTCCCTCAGAATGCTCCTCTCAAGATCTTTAACGATCCACTCCCAAATCATGATAGCAATAGGTTGAATCCAACTGCAACAAACAAAAGTGCAATGACAAGAAACAATGATCATGAAGCCTCGACTTCACTAAATCCATTAGTTGTGCCACAGTTGGGAAGTCAACCGAGACCCAAGATAGTCAGTTTGGTAGAGCTAGACACTGAACTACCTATCGAAGCTATAACAAGAACATGAGAATATTTCTCTCAACCGAGCCCAAGTCATCTGCCAGAAACAGATAAGAGTCAACAAATAGTATAAAAACCCGTAGGTGCCTATGATTTAATTAGTGACCTAACAAAAACCTTCTCGCACATTTCATTCTTGGATTTACTAAAGAACTCTCCTCCTCATAGAGCTGCTCTTTTAGAATCATTAGGTCTAGGTCATCTAATTAACATCACTCCACCTCCTGAAACACAAGTAAATCACGTAGATTTTGATATCCACCCTCCGGGGCAGCCGGACAAGGACGTTGAATTCATATTCGAAATAAGTGAAATGCCTACAGATGCTGAGATCACAAGCTGAGGTGACCCAGCCTTACACTTACAAGTATGGGTTTATAATAACTATGTAAAATGGGCAATGGTTGACGATGGGGCCACAGTTAACATATTCCCTTTCTCTTTCCTCCAAAAACTAGGATATGGGGAAACAAACTGTTCCACCACTCGAAATACATTGAGAGGCTATGATAGCCTTAAAGCCACTTCGATAGGAACTATAACGTTGCCGGTCACCTTAGGGCCCAAAACAATCCTAACTGAGTTTTATATTATAGATCGGGAAACTAATTATAATATGATACTCGGCCTACCATGGATACACCGAATGAAGGCAATCCCTTCTACGTTATTTCAAGAAGTGAGATTTTTGCATCTAGGAAAGGTATTTGTAGCCAAAGGCGATCCAAAACCTTTCGATTTGCACCTAGCTGATTTAAAGAAAAGACCAAGTGTACACTCAGAATTTGAACTTCCAACAAACCAACTTAATAAACCCACTGACCCAAAACCAGAGGAAAAGTTGGTACCTACGAGGGATCTTGAAACTATCAGCATAGCCAAAACAATCCCAACCCCCAAAGATAAAACTAAAGAAACAATATCATTAGGGACTACTGCCAAAATCATTGAGTTGATAGAACAAGATTCACCAATGTTCTTACCATTTGATTAAGTAGGCATAGGATATTCCCTAGGTGTTGGTTCCCTTCCAGCAGAGGACCTCTGTATGGTAGAAGTAGAGTGCGCAAACGCAGCAGATGCCCCAACATCTATACTCCCGACTACGTATTGGACTCTCCATTTCAATGGAGCTAAATGCCGTTATGGTGCGGGGGCAGGTATAATTCTTACTTCGCCTGAGGAGAAAGTCCTCCCATTTGCCTTTAAGTTAAACTTTGAATGCACAAACAACGGCGCTGAGTACGAAGCCCTCCTCCTTGGCCTCACCTTAGCCAAAAGAATTGGTATTGATGACATCAGAGTCTTAGGAGACTCGCAATTAGTGGCAAACCAAGTTTCTGAAGTATATGAAACTAAAGCTGAACACTTACAGCTTTACAAAGAAGCCGTATTAAATTTAAGCAAGGAATTTAACTTCATATCCATTGAAGCAATCCCGCGAGAGAAAAATCTTCTCGCCGATTCAATAGCAACTTCAACATCACATTTTACTCCAAGTAATGAGTTAGAAGACACCCAGTTCACTGTGTCCTTTAGTGATGAACCATTGATAAAAATAATGACAAATCCCCTTTCAAGCGAAATTAAATCTACCGTCTTAGACCGTATTGATAGTGATGTGGCTACCTTGGATTACTTAAACACCTATGCGGCATTACATCTCTCCTATCATATGCTAGATTTGTCCTTAATTCCACATTCATCTTCCTATTTCGGGAATCCCACGATGGATCTCCCCTCACAAATGGAACCTAGCATATACGCAGTAGAAAATGGGGATGATTTGGATTTACCTCCAGCACCACCTGAGTTCGAAGAGGGTAACGCCTCTTTGATCGAAGAGACAATCGATGTCAACATCAGGACAGAAGATGAACCGAGAATATTGAAACTAGGTTCTTCGTTAACCTTAGAAGAAGTAGAAATACATACTCAGATCCTCAAAGAACATCAGAAGGCATTTGCATTTAATTATAAGGAGATGACAGGAGTCGCACCCCACATTACGGTGCACAACCTCGTCACTAAATCAGATGCAAAGCCAATTAAACAAAAATCAAGACCCATGAAGCCCAAAGTAGCTCTCATGGTAAAAGAGGAGGTAATAAAACTCCTTCAGGTAGGATTCATCAAGCCAGTCAACTACTCCCAATGGGTATCTAACATCGTTCCCGTTCTCAAGAAGAATGGAAAGATACACATCTGCATAGATTTTCGAGATATCAACAAAGCATGTCCTAAGGATGACTTCCCATTACCATCCATTGATGTTATTGTTAATGCAACAACTAGTTTTGAACTTTTGTCTCTCATGGATGGATTCTCGGGATACAATCAAATCAGAATATCTGAGTAAGATCAAGCTAAAACCACGTTTATAACTCCTTGGGGAACCTATTGCTATGCTGTTATGCCATTCGGTCTCAAGAACGCCGGTGCTACGTACCAGCGGGCCATGACATACATATTTCACTATCTAATTCATAAAATCGTGGAATCTTACGTAGATGACTTATTGGCTAAGGCCAAGAAGCGTTGTGACCATCCCAAAGTACTCCGCGTCATTCTTTCACGTCTAATAGAATACGGAGTCACACTAAACCCAGAGAAATGCGTCTTTGGTGTAACGGGAGGGAAGCTCCTAGGTTATATCATATCGTCACGAGGGATAGATGTTGACCCAACCAAAATTCGGGCTGTCCTCGAAATGGTTCCACCTTTAGATGAATCTTGAATCAGATCATTTCTTAGAAAACTGGGTGCAATCAAAAGATTTATCTCGGACTTAAGCTTTACCATTCATCCAATCAACAATTTACTCAAGAAGGACTATAGCATTGATTGGACCGAAGATTACAATGAAGCCTTTGATGTAGTTAAGAGTTTCCTTTTATCACCACCTACGCTAATGCCACCTAAGTTAGATCACCCGTTAATTCTATATTCACGAGCTACCGATGTCTCACTAGCCTATATGTTGGCCCAAGAAGACAATAACAAGAGAGAACGCGTGATTTATTTCATCAGCCGAATGCTACTCGACTATGAAACATGCTATACACAGGAAGAATGATAATTCCTTGCCATAGTCTTTACTACTAAACACCTAAGACATTATATGTTGAATCAAGAAACAAAGGTCATGGTAAAAACGGACCATTTACGAACTTTCCTCACACAAGGGTCATTGTCTAAAAAGGCTGGACATTTTATAACCTTAATGGGAGAATTTGAATTAACATTTGTAAATCAGAAGTAAGTTAAGGGACAAGTCATCGCGGATTGGTTAGCTGACGACCCATTAGACGGAGGTGATTTAGTAGATTTAGACTTTCTAGATGAGTGCATATACTACATCAAAACCCGACCCGCTATCTCTGAGTGTCCCTGGTATGCTGACATCATTAACTATATCATGGACCATACATATCTAGGAGGAGCTACACCACAACAAAGAAGACGGTTACGCATAATCGTAGCTAAATACGTCATTATAGAGCGGGTGCTCTATCGAAAAGCAGTCGATGGAATGCTCCTAAGATGTGTCGACATAGAGGAATCCAAGAATATTCTCCATGAATCTCACAGTGGAATATGTGGAGGCCACTTTAGTGGCCACGCCACTGCTTGAAAAATACATCAAATGGGCTATTTTTGGCCCACTCTAGAACATGACGCAATAGAGTTTATACGCAGGTGTCGTAAGTGCCAAGAATTCTCCCATGAGATCTACATGCCAACACAAGCTCTACAACCAATCGCTACTCCATGGCCCTTTTCTACATGGGGGTCTAGACTTAATAGGGAAATTCTCTCCCTCATCCACAGACGACCATAATTTTATAATCACGGCCACTGAATATTTTACCAAATGGGTGGAGGCCATGCCTCTCACTACTGTACCTGGTTCTGTGATCGCCAAGTTCATTTTGAACCAAATCATTTGCAGGTACGGTATCCCGCAAATCATTATCTCTGATAATGGAACTTCTTTTAAGAATGAAGAGGTTCATGAACTATGCAATAAATTTAAGATAAGCCATCATATGGCTTCCTTGTATTATCCCCAAGCCAACGGACAGGATGAAGCGACAAACAAGACATTGAAAGCCATTCTCCTTAAAACGGTGAAAGAAAACAAATGAGATTGGCATTTGAAGTTATATCTGGCCTTGTGGGCCCACTGAACCTCAATAAGAACACCAATGGGAGCAACTCCTTTCTCGCTGGTATTTGGGGCAGAAGCAGTTCTCCCGCTTGAGGTCAAAATACCCAGTCTCCGCATTTCACTACAAGGGATTCTGGATGAGGACGCTTATAGAGAAGCACATCTTTCCCAACTAGAAAGCCTAGATGAAACTAGGTTAGATGCCGAACAGCGACATATAGTCTATGCTGACCAGATGTGCCAGCAGTACAACAAAAAGGTCTATGAACGCGATATATACGAAGGTGATCTAGTTCTAAGACTAGACAGCCAGATCGACAAGAAGACCGGCGAAGGAAGGAAATTCTGGCCCAAATGGCTGGGCCCATACCAAGTCATGAAGGACTATGGAAATGGTGCTTACCTCTTATGTATGCTAGAAGGTGAGGAATTTGGTGAAACAGTCAATTCCCTGCACCTCAAGCGGTTCTACGCATAAGAAACTAGCACTACTTGTATAATCATCTACATTGCATCTTCATACAGATTAAGATCATTTTGTCCACTTGTTCCTTACATAAATTGTGATCAAGGAATCTATTCTCAAAGCAATTCACTACAAACTCATGATGTTGTTGGCATAAAGCTCTTTAATCATACCTCTCCATCTTCATATATCATCGAATCATCTCGGAATCTTTTATCAAATAAATATAGACATGACAAAGTCTTAACGGTAACCATACCAAGATTCACAAGTTTATTCTCGCTTTGATTTCTTCTTAGGATAGGTGTCTTGCCTATGGTCTGTTTTAGAAGCTTCATGGTGTCACATCTATCCCATATGCATATCTCTTTGGGAATAAGCACATACTGACATTTTACTCAAGAAAACAAGTCAACAAGTAATTAAACAGAAAATTTTATTTTTACACATTTCCTTGCCCCACCAAGCTTTGGTGATGAGCTTGCGTCTCTTACTAGTGACGTAGGGTTGGGAAAGGATGGAAATTCCCTTACTTGCCTATACCTTGCCAACGGTGATAAACCCACGCTTCTTACTAGTAGCATGGGGCAAAGTGTAGGGGGTCTTCTTGACAAATAAGTATAAAAAGTCATAAACAAACAATTCAAACTTTGAGTCAAAAATGAATGAATCAGATGTTCAAAATTCCAAGAGAGTTAAAATCCTAAATACCCAGATATTGTCTACTATGTGGCCATCTACGGGTCTAAGTCTGGATAAACCGCAAAGCAAGTTGCATCCAACACTATGAAGTCACTCAAGTGGAGTTGGCTTGTAGCTTCCAATTTGGTTCCGCCAAAGCTTTTTATGTCTTCCATCACTATCATTTCACCACATTTCATAACTTGCGCCCTTCTTGGATCTTGGTGATGAGCCCTCACATCTTACTAGTTGCGTGGAGTTAGGAGTGGGGCAAGTTAATCTGTTCATCATACTGGTTATTTTCATCACTTTGTCAAAACAAACATGAGGTATCCATATTACTCACAGAAGCTAAGATTCAAAATCACAATATATCTACATTATCATGTATCAGCATCACGAAACATAAAAAGAAAACAAGCATTTACATCATTTTTTCACCATTGCATACATTCTAAAAAGCATACAAACATACATCATAGTATACAAAAAGAAGCTGGAAATAGAAAGGGAAAACATGAGTGACAAGCTTTTGATTCAAAGACAAAATGCATATATATAAATAATCAATGTTTATATACAATGGCATCATGCACTAGGCATGGTCAAAATGCTGAAAGAGCCCGTGATACACAATAGTACAAAAAACACAAGGGCCAAATGGCCTCTCAACCCCTAGGCGACCCCTCCGAAGGTGCACACCCTCACCTAGGACTCCGGCTACACCGGCGCTCTGAATGTACGGAGGGCTCAGGGTCCCGAGGGGCAGCCGCGGTCTCACCACAAGAATGGCTCCTCATAAGGCACTCAGCCATCCTGTAGCTCGCTAACTCTATGCACAGGGTTGACACCATCTTGGCCACGTGCCAAATGGAAGCAAAGACATCGGTATGTCTACCAGCTACTGAGGGCTCCCTGACATCTACGGATAACTCTGCGCGAGTCCTATCCATGGGGATCATCAGGGAATCGGTACATACCCTGCGGATTAGATCCCGCCACTCATCAACAGTCTCTACAAACAAAGAAGAAAAAACAAATTAGAAACCAAGCAAGAGGCTAAAAGATACAAGGAGAGATAGAAATTAAAACAAATCCTAAATTAAACAAACATTAAAGAAGGAAGAAAGGATAACTTACTCGGATCACCGGGCCTTTAAGATGGGTCACTGGGATTGGCACCTACCACGGATGCCACTACTAACTGAGGGGCTGCTCCTATGGCAGGAGCAACATGTCACCCCTGAAACTGACTCATCCTCTCCACCATGGACCTGAGAGAGTGGCTCCTCTGAAACTAGAGTGTCCTTCTCTGCGCTCTGCTCAGCCCTCTCTGCCTGCATAATGTCCTGAGTGTCCTGCCACTTAGGATCACTATCATCAGTCTGCTCCTCCGACCCTCCCTCTGTAAGCTCCTCAGAGTCGGATTCAATATCTATGGGGTCATCGCTACTATGAACAGGACCCGCAACAATCTGAAGTAAAGGTGCCCGAGGTGCACCAGCTCTCCCTCTAGCACGAACTATCCTCCTGGCTGTAATGGGAATGCCAGGAGTGATCACTGTCCAACCACGGCCTCTAGGCCCCCCTCTGGCCTCGCGAACTGATCTGTAAACTGGCGCAACTGGGGGAAGCATGCCCATATATGGTAGGCCAAACTGCTAAGGAACTCTACCAAAAGGATGCACCTCCACTTGTCCCACTCGATCAATGAGCTGCCCTGTGGTGGAGCAAGAGATCAAGGTAAGAGTCTCCTCTCCCCATATGCCGGCCATAAGCCGGTACGGTGTCGCCTCCATGTCTGTAGTAGTAAGGGAGGAAACTGGCTAGTGAGGTGCTCTAAACACCAACATATCTGTCCATCTGGTTGCCCTCACAGCCCCAGGATCTGCCACCTCCACGCCTCTACCATAAGGGATAAAATGCTCATACACCCAACCTCATGACTAAAGTTAGGTGGCACAATGAATATCCCTGTAAACAAACCACCCTGTATAAATCATGGTAGGTGGTCCCTAGAATATCTGCACCCCAGGCGTATATCCAGACGTGCCCCTCTATCTGCGTAATGATGGGGGCCCAGCAGTATAACAATGTATCCCCTCCCTTGTCCCCGATCAGTCTCGAGGAAAGGATCCCCATGACGGCCTATCGAAGTACGAGGATAGGCAAAGAAGGAATGGATCAAACTCTCACTCCCTTCTTCGACCCTGTGGAGATAACTGCATCTCCCATATATGCTGCCCACTGTGCAATCTGTGCCTGTGAGCCTACTATCTCTAATGTAAGTCTCCTCCCAATGATCAGGACCCCCAAAATATGATAAACATCCTTGAGTGTGATGGTCCACTCACCACGGACCCCTGGCAGTTGGAAGGTGTTTCGATCTGCATCCCAGTAAGAGAATAAGTCACAAAGGATGTGACTATATGGTGCAACATGAGGCACACACGATATATGCAGTATACCAGCCCTCTGAAGTGTGTCCTCCTCATCCTGCGAGAGGGCATCCAGTACTCCTGAGAGCCAATCACACACTCTCTCTCTCTGCTCCATCTAATATACTCCTCTCTCACCTGCATACACCGAAAAAAAACAAAATAGAGCAAGTTAATATCTGAACAATACCGAGAAGGTCATCAAAACATGTAGAAGTGTAAAAAAATACACGTGCAATCTCAAATAATAGTTCTTTTACATTCTGTGCAAAACCGCCGCCCTGAGCAGGGAGGCGGTTTTGTAACCACCCGCCTTAAAGGTGGCTGTCGTGTAACCGCCACCCTAAGCGGGGGCGGTGGTCACGTAACCACCGCCCTGTCCAGGGCGGCGGTCATGGTCCGAAAACCCACGCGGGTTTTTAATCTTAAAAAGCCTAAAACAAGCAAAAAAATGACCATTTGACCTAAAAATGGAGCCTACCCAGTAGGCACCCCCCACTAGGTGGACCTTTTGAGCCTAATATTTTCAAAAATAACCCCCCCATTACAACAAATTTAGCATTTCAAATTTAAAGGGGGAAAAACAAAAAATTGAAGAAAACCAACTTGTGATCTAGCAGGGTGGTATTCCGTGCGTGGAGGCATGACCACGATCTCACTGCGGATGTTTTGACTATACTCACGCAAGAAACCATCGCCATGGGTCCTAGAGCTCAAAAACAATAAAATCAACTCGCGCAAATGAATAGGAAAATGGGCCCACTTTCATATATATAACACCCTGATTCGTTTTAAAAGACTTTTTTGTAGGTTTGGAGCACTGATGGAGGTAAGTCCCTATCCCCGCATGAATGGTACGTTCTCATTCCCTATTATTTTAGCGTTTATTTTCAAAATTATTGTATCTATCTGCACTTGAGTTCTCCTTTCGTTTTCCAAATAGCGAGAATTTTGGATGGCGTAATTTCAACACACGGACGTGTAGGGTATAAATTCTAACTTCCCATTTCGGGACTACCATACTCGGACCCACCGTTTTATGCCTCTTCATGGCTAAAATGCTTCTTCGAGGGGGCAATATGTACGTACCCAAAATTGTAAGGTACTGTACTATGGAATAGCGTAATAAGTGCCCCAATGATGATGCAGGTCTCTTCGCAAGGTGTTCGGGGTCTAGAAAAGCTCTCTGAATATGCGTTAACATCCCGCATACCCCGCTTAGCCCCTACGTGATTTTTTTCCCTCTTTTCCCCTCTTTTCTTGCCCCTTTTCTATTTAGTAATGAAACCGCCGCCCTGACTGGGTGGCGGTCCTGTAACTGCCGCCCTGAACAGGGCAGCGGTCCTGTAACCACCACCCTGAGCAGGGCGGCGGTCCTTTACGCATTTTCCAGAACGTTCTTTTGACGCAACTCAGGTGAAATATCAATGTTTCACCAGCTTTCCTTACCGACTTAAGCTTGCATTTATGTTTTTGGTCCCCTGGAATAGTGTTTTTTCTTTGTTTATTGTTTAGGAGTTCAGTTTGATTTTAATCTTTGGGTGATTGAATTCCTATAAATGAATTTCTTGTGCTCAAGCAAAGGGCCCCAGGTCTGCCCCTGATTTCACTTTCATGCTCTCTTTTTTCATATCTTATTCTGTTATTCTGTTTAGAAGCCATAGTTTTAATTCTTTGCATGCTTAGTTAGCATTGTCCAGCTGTTGGTAAGCCACATATCCAGCTTGTGCAAATAGTGTTGATGTTCTATCTAATCCATTGAAGTAGAATAGCTTAGGAAGCCATTAAAGTTGCAGGTTTTGCTCTTCAAACAGGGTAGATTCAAGGTTCTGGTCGCTTTATGTTGCGTGACTCGTAGTAAAATCCCGCTAGGAATTGCATAAGCCAAGCTCTGTACTCTTGCGCTATCCCTCTCCTACTCACATTTTCAGTCTGCATTCTAAGCCGTCCTTGTCCCAATATCTATTTCTATCGATGCTGGCATTACACACTTTTCTGGATCCACATGAACATGAAAGAATGAGGAGATCATACTAAGGGGACAAGATCACACACACCATCGGATTCGCCACTGTTCTGCTGAATCCAGGTTCTAGCTTTCAAAGTTCTAGTTAGAATCATATCAAATAGAGTAGTTAATCTCTTTATTTCAGTAAATTCTATTCTCGATATTGCCAGGGAAGCTGTGGGGATTGATAGTTTCTGAGAAACTATGATTCACTCCTCACTTCTGAGGTAGGATCGAGAATCTTGCAAATAGAATAGTTATTTCATTGTTTAAGAATAGATATACAAATTGCATAGACAAATAGCTACACTTGGATATTTTGTTTGTTTTAGATTATTAGTTTAGTTGTCAATTCTAAATATTTTAAATAGCTGCTTCCTTAAATTCTTATAAATCATCAAAAAAATACAAAAAGAAGTCATATATGCTATAAATACATTTTGTATACTTAGAGTTCACTTTATTACAATTTGTTTATATTATTGCATTTGTATGACAATCACGGGACCTCAGGAGCCTAGGGAATACATATTTGAGCCAATCGTGCCTCAACCAAACCTCATCACAGCAATAGTTGACATAGACCAAAATCTCAGAATACAAGTCTTCCAAACAACAACAGATTTACAACTGATCAATTCTCAGTTGAGAGGGTTAAATATAGAAGACGACCAAGCACACACGTTTTGGTCAAATCAACCAAACTACAGATTACCCTAGGTAAACATTCGCATGACTGTAGAAGGGTTCGAAAGAGAACAAACCTTTGGTTGTGATCCTTTGGTCCCACAGCCAGGTGCAGGAGACACTCTCACAGACATAGATACTAGTTTAAGGATCCAGGTTGCACGAACGCCTGTGAGATATTATGAGAAAATCATGTAGTTATTGGTCCTAAACATAGAAGCTGAGAAAGCATATGATTATTAGATACTAGGAATCAGGACTTGATTTCGTATATGACCATAACAGAACCGCAACAACCAAGAGTCTACGGTTGTGACCCACAAGTCCCACAGCCTAACGAATCCATAAGTCAATCGGATATAAACATTAGCCTACGCAAACTAGTATTCCAATCCACTCCACTTCCACCCATCATCATCGAATAATTGTCCTTACTAGATATAGCGGCTAACGAAGCTAGAGAATTCTAGACTAGGCCAGAGAATCATCCGTAGAGTCAATTGTTTCCATCATCCACCATATGACCTTATCTGGAGACATACACGAAACTATCCCAGGTCATTTCCCACGTATTCCACAACCTATAGATCGAATCACACCAGAGCTTGATATTGATTAGAGCCTTCGAGCAGTCATCCTTTCCGATCAATCTATCACACCAATCCAGGTTAGAAGGGCCTTCTTTGCCTTAGATTCACAAATTTGACTAGTGCGTGTCGAAGACATTAGATTGCCTAACTAGTCTGTCTGCATCCCACGAATATTCCATTCCCACTGGCTGTCTTGGCACGACCTTGGGAGGTTGGGTACGTGGAAGAGTTACCTTTAGATTCCCACGCTCACTTGTCACTTTTCCGGCGTACAGACACCTTAACTAAGAGGATGGCTGCACCCTACTACTTCTGGCTCTGTCTAAACCAAGGTAAGAGGATCTAGGGGAGGATCTAAATAAAGGAAATGTTGTCTTAGCTCAGTTTCCTTTATAATTAGTATGGATCAATTTGAAGTAAGTGCAACAATAGATACAATACTCACTTGCTAGAGTTGTCACTTGATTATTGTGCATAGTTGACACTTCAAACATAGATATAAAAAAAGATAGATAAATGAGTAATCCAAAACATTGTCTTTATGTAATAATAATCAACCAAGGGTGTTTTTTATGGTATTAGGACACTAATTTTGTGGGATTTAAGAAAAGCATACTGGCAATGAACAAATTTTTATATGGATTTATATGGTAAGCATATGTATGGTATATAGGTCTGATATGCATAATAGGAGTAAGGATAATGAGATATTCTTAGTTTAATTTGAAGTTAGAGGGAAATTTATTTTGTGACTCTGTTATGCCAATATTTTTATGGGAGATAATCCATGCTCATGGCGATGCTTGAAAAGAACAATCAACTTAACACAATTTATGAAATAAAAATATGCATTCATTGATACTCAATTTGTCAGAAATGTTATTGAAAATTTTTGAGATCCTAACCATAAATATTTTAGATAGGGTTCTAGATAAATTACTTGTTATATTTGTTTCATACACCCAAAATATCCTTAAGGGATAACAATAACCCTTCTAAAACTAATGTTTTCCTTTATTATTTTACAACAAAACAAAAATATTGCTGAGTATACACTACTCTACAGTATTCTCAAAGTGACCAGAAAAATGTCAACAATTGAATAAATGCCTTTGTGTATTTAACATAATAATACTTGTACAAGATTGTAACAAAAAATTATATCTCCTTGTTCATACTTTTTAAAAGACAAGAAACTTGAGGGTATAGTTTTATCAAAATAGAAAGATTCCATTTGTGTGAGTTATGATGAGGATACATAAACAAATGTCCATCAAAAACCTACTAATGGATGTATAATGCAACCACCTTAGCATTTCCTCATAGAGCTAGTACAATTACAAAATTTTGGGTGGTAAAACATTGAAAACTAAAACTAAAGTGATACTTGATCAAAACATTGCAACAACTACCTACCCCTAGAATGAGGAGAAGACCCTCATTCCTGTAACATTTTTTCATCAATATATATCTTCCTATTTTCCCTCCAAAAAATGTTCTAAGATATCCTTGAGACTTTACTTTTTGAAATTCAAAGATCCTTTCCAAAATCAAGCAAAAAAACCTTCTAACTAAAAATATTCCTTATTTCATATGATTGGGCCGAGTGAAAAGATGTAGCATAGTGGAAATTTGAGGAAACAAAGAAGGATGTTCCCCTATTCTTCAACAAAAAAAATGTCCTCTAGCAATTTTGCTTTTTGTTTGGAGAAAGCCTCATACTTCTTCATTTCCTTTCCCCTTACTTCTTCAATTTTCTTGGTCTACATCAATGGGTTGATTCACCAAATTGTCCCTTATCCTATCCTTATAAGCATAAAATTTCTCAAATATTTGTAGGGATATATTCTTTGTCAAGCCATGAATGGTAATGGAATATTATTTCCTACCTAACACCTACATCATAAATATTTATAGAAAAATTTCTTCCCTTCTTTATCCTTTTTAACAATTTAGTTGAAATTGTTGCCCTCAATTTTCACCAGTCATTGCATAATAAACAAGTTGAAAGTTCTCAATTATCATTTCTTACCAATGGCATGATCCCTAAAGAGTCTAATCAGATTATCTGTATTTTCCATTCTAAGCCTTTCACCGCTATCTAATCCAATATACTTTTCAATCAGAAAAATGCAGACCATCAATGTACTTAGTTACTTTATCCCAATATTCTGCGATAATATTGACACAATTTATTAAAATCTCAACCCTTATCTTTGTAGCTTCATGATATTCATGTTGATTTCCTATAGAATTGGGAGAAATGATTCCTTCCTTGACAACCAAATCATCCTCCAAGTCTGTAAGGGTATTCAACTTTGGTAACATATCACTCCACATTTTTTTTCAGCCTCACACTTTTCCATTAATGCCTTGGTTATTTTTGGTCTTATCAAAGATATGGGAATAGTGCTTCTCACATTCCCTGATCACTTCCTCACCTCTGGTGGACTAATTAATTTTCCCACTAAATGGTGGCCTCTCTTCTTTCTCCCAGATCACTCACTCTTTTGATATCATCGTTAGTGATTTCATGTATTTCAACCTATCTTTCCTTAGGGGTCCTACTCAATTTCCTAACTAAGCTAGACAAGGATTCATTATTGGTCTTCAGATCCTTCTTAGTCTCCTTAAATTCATTAGTCTTCCATGGGAAGGATGGAGGAACTGATGACTATGGAATACCAAGTCGGGGTAGCCGATAGTCGTTCACATCTGAGTTCATATTTGGTTAAGAGAATTGTTGGGCCGATAGGGCCATGTCTAATCCATATGACCGATTCACAATAGAATGGATCCATGACATGAGAGTGGGTTCAGTGCCATAAATCCATACATAATGTGATCGACAAGTCATGTCCCCTGTATATATAGATAGGGCCCACTGACCCCCATAGATTCTAGGGCCCAGCCTCTGCCCATGTATAGATATAGGCAACATGTTGTTAGGGTGGTTTTTTTTTGGAAGAATCACTCTACCACCACAGATAATTCATATTTAATTTCCTTGGTGGAGGGCCTTACCTAATGGAATCCTTGTGACTTGGAAATCAAATGAAGATGCCTCACTCTGGAGCATACTTTCCTTGGGAGTTGTAACATCCAAAAATTTCTCCCTTCTTATTTAGAGCTTTCCTTAACATAATTCTTTCCATTTTGGGTGGAAAGAATTAGTACATCATCATCAATCCAACTATATTTCCACCTTTTTCCTCTTTGAGAGATCACCCTCTATCCAATCTTCCATTAGTGGCCCATGTTTGTGCAAGTGATTGTGGTACCGAAGCTATAGGATAAATTGAAAGGGCTCTAGAATATGAGAGGAGTTATAGACATGCCTTTTGTGGCCACATATGTTGTTTCTTCCCAAGTAACTTCCTCCATAATTCCACTATGACTATTTGTTTTATCCATTTTTCCACTAGAAGTAGGGACCTTTTCACAAGACTCATGGGAAGCAACATTGGTCGTTAGAAACTAAGTTTTAAGATCCTTTACAACTATTTTCAATGTCCTACAATTCCATTCTGACTATGACACCCCAAATTTTCTCTTTGTACATCCTCTACGAAAATCCCTTATGTGTGAGATTGTATCATTGCATCTTCAATTGGCTTACTAGAAACTTGAACTTCATGCTCACTATCCTATGATTTTTCTACCTCTGCAATACCTAGAACTAGTTTGGGCTAAGCTAAAATCCCATCCCAACTTCAAATGTATCAGGAGCCTCTGAAGGCTACTCTACTATTAGCTCTTTAGTGCTCTGTAATAGAATACATAGGATGGGGGATATGTGAACATTCACAATTGGTTGTTCCTTAGTGGGTGAAACAACTTGGGCTGGTGGTGAAACAAGGGTTGGGTTAATAGGAATTGATTCTATAATGAGTGGAATTGTTGGGGATTGGGAAACGGTGGGTAAAGGGATGGGAATATCAGGAACCATTATTTTCCTGACTATTTCCACTTCCTCCAAATCAACCCATTCAGATACTTTAGTCCACTTTCTCCTTCGAAGGTCCTCATCCTTTGATCCTTGTAGAAATGTCTCTAGTATTGGTACCAGGTACCCTATGAGGTGTTTCAAGTAAAATCACTCCTTTATAATTTCTCAGAGTATAGGCTGATACCTTTTCTTTCCCTTTTGATCCTAAAGAAAATACTAGAACAACTTGCAAAGGAGTAGTAGAAACAACAGGGTCCCTACTTATAATTCCCTAAAGTACCTCCTATTTTTGTCAACTGAGTAATGAAAGTCCTATTTTTTCTAATATGTGAAATTACATCATCCCTTACCTTTACAGATGTCAAATTTTTAAAAGGAAGTATAATCCCTTGCTTCCCTGAAACATCCCTGGTAACATGAATCTTCCTGTATGGGGGAAGGACATCATCAAGTAACTTATTATCCATGTACTCCCTTAATAAATAATTTTTTTGGTAATTTACATCTACACCCTTTAAGAATAACCATGTCAAAGAACTATGGATAACATTGGCAGTCTTGCTTTGATTATACCTTTTTTCATCAATTTCCCAATTGACTGGTGGTAAAGGTTGAGAGATAATATTACCTCTGATGTAATCATCACTGATTACATTGTTATCATCTTCCAACCCCTCAGGAGCCTTAATAATCACAAATTCCACCATCTGGGAGAGCATCATCCTTGAATAATCTCTTTTTCTGACTTCCTTCTCATCTCCACAATCTATCCAAAAGTCTTCGTAATGAGCCTCATACTCCATCTGAGTGGGTGAAATATTTTGTATAATATGTTTTATATCATAATGAGTCTTGGCCTCAAATCTATCAAGCATACATCTACCCATTTATGCTTCCAACATTATTACTTTCTAGATGTTTGGGAAAGTATAGTTCCCAATGGTCATAGGAAACTTAATAGGGGATGTGAGATGTTTATTGGCGATGATATGATGCATTGGTAGAAATTTCCTCACCAATTCCATTAATTCCCACTTGTCATCTACATGACTATGGAGTAGGTAAGGACTCCCATCAAAACCACTAACCCTGATATAAGACAAAGTCTGGAACTAGATGAAGCAACACCCATATTATATGATAACTCACTTGGCATCTTGGGAGAATCTTGTAGTCTCCTAATTGAAATGAAAAATGCATATTATAGGCTCAAATAAGATATTAGAAACATTCCTATAATCTGATGCATAGTTTGTCAATTTTAGTTGGAAGAAGACATCATATACCTTGGCGTTGCTGAGATCCCCATCTCTCAGCAAGTCAGGGAAAATTTTGTGGAAAGCAATATTATAGGCCAAAAAATATGTCATAAATAATTCCACCATACCACTCCCACCATATATTTGTTGGAGGTGACAAGGACTAAGGGGGGGTGAATTAGTCCCCAATAAAACTTTCACACTTGTGCTTCAAACCCTAACCACACAACCTCATGTAGAATACACATCAAAACATATAGTCTTCTCAATGAAAGATTCACAATGTAAGAATCAAAATGATAAAAATATAAAGCCACTTATATTGATAATGAAATCATATATACACCCTTATATAGATATTCAAATCGGATCACAAGAGTAATGCCTTCAATAAAGATCAACAAGGTACAATGAAGATGTATCAAGATGAATAATGCAGTCACATGAATATAAAAGAAGATATAATTCTTCCAAAAATGATTACAACTCAATATCATATCTGAAGACACCTTAGAAACCTGAAAATTATATCAACATGCTATGAATATATCATCCAAATACAAGCAACCAAATCTGTCATCCTTCTCTAACTCGTTCTCAAAGAAACAACATAAACTTTTTCCTTGCTCAAATTCTCCTCATGAAAACTCAACCAGAGACTATCCTAGAATGTAATTCCAATAGTTTTGGGCTTGGCCCAAATTTCTTGGCTTTTGAGAAAAATGGTTCTTCAAAAGAATATAAAAGGGGTTTCAAAGGACTAGTGCTATTGTACCCAAAACTTTATTTTATAGAATTTCCTTGATTCAAATTCAAAGGAGGTCATTTTCCCTCCACTTTCACGACCATACCATCCTAAAAAAATCCCATAATAATCATTATAACATTAAAAATTGACCCATATAGGTCATCCTAGCAAAAACACTACATCCATGCACTAAAAATCCCAAAAACCCTTGTATTGGGATGAGAAAAATCTCCTAATCCCAAAAATATTTTTGGTCAAGCTCTAAAAATTATCATACATGTTTAAAATAAAATTTAAAAATCATATATAGTTTCAATTTATCTCAGCCAATAA
Organism: Taxus chinensis; assembly: GCA_019776745.2. Lineage (NCBI taxonomy): Eukaryota > Viridiplantae > Streptophyta > Pinopsida > Cupressales > Taxaceae > Taxus > Taxus chinensis. Next base: position 664,259,449 of record CM034154.1, read on the forward strand.
AATTATTTCATCTACTGAGCCCAGTGCTATTTGTACTTCTCAAAATAGTTGTTTCCTACACCCTTCATCACTCTAGAAACTTTATAAGGCCAAAAAATCAATTTAACATTAGAAAATGATGCCATGTGACCAATTTATGAAAATTTAATAACATGTATAACACTTATAAACAATTTATAATCCTTTAATAAACCTAATTCTCAAACCACAACTACTTTTGTCTTGACCAAAACAACCTTCCCAAAGAGTTGTTTTCAAAGGTTAGCTCATAATTTTTTTTATGCATATATTAAAGACCTCCAAATAGATTAATTTTATGAAAAATTCATCCCTCTTCACTTTATAAGTGATATAAAACATCACCCAATCCATCTCATGCTTCAAACAACTCCAAACTTTCACCAAAACATATCCTATCTTGAACTATCAAAAAATATTCCTATCCAAATAATGACCTAGAAACCCTATGAAATGAAATTTTCATGAGTAAAACCAGAAATATCTCTGAATATTATTTCTAAAACAACTTTAATAATATTTAAAATCCACCTGTAGCTCAAGTTATGCCTATTTTACTGAACTCTACTATTTGAGACCCCAAAACTACCCTTTGATCAGTCAACCTGTATGGGCCTCAAAACACCATGTACCTACATGAACATGTCCTAAAACCTCTATGTACATTAATATAATCTCGCATTCATCATGCACAATCAATTTTTCATGCTACTCCTTTGGATCACCTTGTCCCAAAACCTTATTCTTCAAAAACTTCCATTTTTAGGTGGGGTCCACTCATTACCATGACTTAAACCATAAATTTATAGAAATACAAGAGAATTCTCTACAACATAAAATAATTAAATTTTATAAACCAATCAAAACTAGGTCATTATACCTCTCTTTTTGTAAATTGCTCCTAGCTAGTGTTTAACTAAGGTTTTAGACCATTTTATCTTCTTAACATTCCTTCATAAAAATGTGAAGATAAAATAAACTAATTATTTTTGTGAAACCTTATAAAATAACCATAGAATATTCCCTAAAATCCACAAGGTCCCATGCAAATCACACTATTCACAACAAGCATTTGAAGTTCAACTTTGAGCTGGAAATTCACTTGATTTTTACCCTATCTCACAAAAACGGTCATATCTTGCAAAATGAAAATCATGGGAACTTGAAATTTTTATCATATCACTATGACACATCCCTATAACATATTAAATCATCATAATGTCAAATTCATACCTCAATCTCTCAAACGATAAAGACTTACCTTTGTTTGCATGTTTATTCCTCACTATAGAAGCTAGGGTCAACTGAAAAATGCAATAACTGATCATAAAACATATAAAAATGACCCAAACATACTTGATCTTCCATGATACATATTAATTCATGCTTCTATGAGCTCATATGGCTCCAAACCACATTGTCACACCTCCCTGCAACCATATTTTCTCCTAATAAACACCTGTAACATAGTGAACCAGCTATATCTACATCATACCACTATTGTGTGTGCCTAAGAACTCTCCAAACCTGATATAATTCATATGAATTTTTTTCCCAATCATCCAAGAATCTCCTACCACCATGCAACATCACCTAGGCACTTGAATGGGCTTGTAAGAACAAGCACTCCTCACTATTTGTCACTATACCAGTAAGTATACATCTGAAACACCATGTTAGCATCATATAGATCATCATAAGACCATTATACAACATCCAATCAAACTTTGGCACTTAGTGAAGAAAATACAAAAGGTTCACACGGGAGAACAAAGCACATTCAAAGGCGCGGAAGCATCAGAGAGGATCACGTGCAAAATAGAGACAGATTCAGGACTTAGCCATTTTCATGATGAGGATCTATTTTTGGAGATAGTGTGGAGCACTCAAACCGATTAGAGACTTGTGCATCACACATTGGCTATTTTTGGATGATCAGCTATGAAGTGCTTTGCATGGATGCAGGCTAAAGATAGAATTGTGAACTGATAGTTGACAAAGAGAGATCTATTGTTAACACTCTTGCATGTAAGCCTATTTTTGTAACGGCACGTGGCTAATAATAGCATGCGACCTATTTTGGGATTAGATAAGTGGTGAAGGGAAAGTCCCCACCCTTATAAATATGTAGTGAATATGTAGTAGATATATAGATATATATATATATAGATATATAGAGAGAGAGAGATAGATATACGTGTGAGAACTAGGGTATAGTGAGATTATGCTGCTAGATCTATTACACGCATGAGCGTATACTACTGTTATTGTAATGAAGCTTCTGTGTATTTACTATAATTAATATAATGGAGATTATGGACTGAAACAAGGTGTTATCATGGTTATAATTCAATATTGCATGCTTGATTCCATTATGGTTATCTGTTAAGTCTGTTATGTTCTAGATCTAGGTCTGAATATGCACTATATGAAAGATATATTAGTTATAGATCTGAATGATTAAAGTCTTCATCATGCTAACATCCTACAACAACAACCCTAAAGAGGGGCCTGGTACCTTTGCACACTTTGGGTGAGCACTCAGTCTAGGCTGAGTGATGTGCCAGTGTGCCTGGGCTTTGTATTGCTGAATTCTAGGCTGCATCATTGGTTCCATTGTTGAGACCTCTTTTTTCAGTTTTTTTAGGATGGTTCATAATGAAGACATACTAGTTGACCTTAGCAAGTGTTGAGGAGTGGATACATGATCTAGAAGAAGAATACACATGGTGGTTCAGCACTGGATCTGAGTTTAACACACGCATGTGTGGGTGGAACAGAACCTGTATGACAATTTATATGAGAGCTTCTTCACTATCTTTCCAGTAGAATTGTACGAGTGGCTGATTGCGTATGCATCTAAGTGGAATTGGAGGTATCACACACTTTTCTAGACACAGGAAGAATTTTAGGCCCTTTATGATGCTGATCTGATTTGGACTCGAGCTGTGGATATGTGGTTCTCATGGTGTTTTAAACAGTTATATCTTGGAGTACTCAATTTCCACTTATTCATGTCCAGAGGTAGCTGAATTCCAGTTTTTACAATATCCAAGGGGAACTTACCTGCAAGGCATTCCACTGGTGATCAAGATCCTGATGGTAACTTTGAATTTGGAGAGTAAATGATGGCTAACTAAACCCCACCACATGTAGGGGTAGGAGCAGGTTTGGTGAAAGATATGGCAGACCTAGCGGTAGAAAGGTAGAGAGAGGAAAGGTGGCTTAAGTATAATGAGGCACGTGAGAGGGAGGTAGAGAAGCAATGGGAGGTTGCAGAAAAATGGTGTTGTGGAGAAAGATAGTTTGGGAAGGAGTTGAAGTTCACACAGAAGACGTGGAACCTGAGCCTCAGGAACTCCCCCATTTGGGAAAACATGATAGGGAACCCTCCTTGGCCTCACGTAGAAGTGCGCCAGTAGAGATGACCTGGGACCATGGGTGCACATCTAAATCCACCTAGCAACCTTGCCCTTGCAGCTTGGTTTTCCAGCATCTAGTACAACAAATAGTCAACAAGCTAATTCAAGCAGTGGAAGAGTAGGAGCAAGTCTTATGAAAGGCACAGTAATGGCAGTGCAAATGAATTCATTGTTATATGGGAGTATTTTTTGGGTGTATCATCAGCATAGAATCAGGTGCGTACAATTTTTGGACTAACTTCTGGAAGTGGTAACACTTCACAGACTATCAGGGTACAGTTCAGTTCTACTATTGGGACACAGGGAAGTACATCTTTTGGTTCGACACCAGCTACAGGTTTGGGATCAAGAGGCATAGGTAGCTCTAGTTCCGGTGGATCTGGTGGTTCTGGAGGCAGGGGAAACACAGGAGGTTCTTGGATCAGGTGGCAAGGTCCATGCACCAACCCTAGAATATTTACATGGAGATGTCTCTTCATCTTCTAGACTATAGGGGCATAGAAGATGCTACTGAACATGTGCATATGTGTGAAATATTGTGGTGTGCAAAAGGAATCATGACTTCTGAGCGTAGGGCAAGCCAATTTGCTACTACATTACAAGGGCACGCACACAGCTGGTACATAAATTTTGACCCTGATCAGACTTGTGTAGACTATACAGCTTTAAAAGATGCATTCCTTAAAGAGTTTCACATCCCTGAGTTTGAGCAGAAGAGTATAAGTGCACTCAAGGATATTAAGCAAGGCACTACTGAGAGTGTTAGAGAGTATGATGCCATTTTAAAACATTATTATCTAAGCTTTCTTATGATATACATGCAAGCCAACATGCACAGTGGTTCGTTGGGGGCCTAATTACCCCTTTTAGAAGGGCATTATCACATAAGACATACACTGATCCATGTGAAGCACTTGAAGCAGCCTTACGCGCTGAGGTAGTTGGAAGTATAGATACTAGGGTGAGCCCATTTTTAGAAGCACATAGATCGTAGCTATGGAAAAATAGTTGGAGAAACTATCAGCAAATTCAACACATGAGACACGCACATAGGGATTTGGTGTATAGATTGTGAAGTAGAAGGTCACACAAAGGATAGTTTTCCTTACAGATCAGTATGCTCATTGCTGTTGGATTGTGAGATATGCCATTTAAACCATGATGCTAGCCACTGCCCATTATTACAATGTGTGATAAGGAAGAATGTTTCAAGCTACTGTAAAATCTGTAGGTCCATGACTCATGACATGGAAGATTTGCTGGTTGATTGGTCAGATCCATGATGCTATAGATATTGGTGTATGATAGACATGAGTTTCAGATAACTCTAAGGGAAAGAATGAGCATCAGGACTGGGATCACAATCAGGTGCTATGATCAAAATGAAGGGCATTTTGAAGGTGGTCGTGGTAGAGGTCGAGGATACCATGGTGGATTTGGAGGATGAGGCTGTGGTAGTGGAAGAAGTGAGTTTCCTCACGGAACATGTTATACATGCAGATCTCCTGACCACTATAGGTGTGAATGTCCTCAGAATATTACATGTTATTTTTGTGGAAAGAACCATAGCTATGAGGAGTGCCTGGACTTATATGAGCATCTTAGTAAACAACATAAATAAGAAAACAAAGGCAGGGATGGTTAGGATACAAACGTGTTGTTGAAAATCAATGGATGCCTAAGTTGGAGGTAGAGTCTGAGGAGTTGCAAGTGAAGATCATGACCCACGCTGAGGTGGCACGCACCAGAGAAGCATTGCAACAGAAGCCTACCATCACTAAGGAGGAGGTTCTACATGCACGGTACCCAGATCCTTGCCCATCAAAAGGAGGTCTATCAGGAAACCATGGAAGTTCTTAGGAATCTTCAGGGTGAGATACAGTACTTAAAAAGAGCAATCATGGAAGATGGAGCAAAATAAAGTATCAGAGATGGTCCAAACTGATATAGATGACTTAAGGGAAGTATGTAAAATGTTGCACCAGGAAAATATCATTCCATTGTTAGGGGATTGGTTAAAAGGAAACACTCCGTGCATGCAAGTATTGAGACTGGATGGTAGATCCTGCATGTGAATCTTCCCCCTCATAGCCTAGATTATGACAAGGAAATCACTCTGAATGTTGTTGTGGATGGTTGGCTATTGAGTAATATACTGATTGATACAGGCACAGAAGTCAATGTTCTTACCTTAGATGCATGGGTACAAATGGGAAGACCCCCATTACAGCCATCCTCTAATATATTGTTCATGGCTAATCAAACTAAGGCCACTCCCATTGGAGTTTTGAAAGATGCATCCATTACCATACAAGGGCCAAGTTCACTGGAGACTTTGAGGTTTTAGCACTGGCAGAGTCAGATAGCTTCCCAGCTCTATTGGGGCATCCTTGGTGCTATGCAAATAATGTTGATCTTCAGTTCAACAAGGGCTATATCAGTTTTGAAAACAAGGAGGAGAGAGTTATTATCCCTTTAACAGATGGAAAATCTGTGCCCTATGTTGAGCCCTTGAGTGAAGAAGATCTGAATAGGATTTATGTACGTGCCATCTGAGACCCAGAGATGCTTGAGCCAACTAAAGAAGGAATAATTCAGTGGGAGGATGCACAGTCCATTAGCGATACTACAAGTGTTGCTTGTGATAATTGGGCTCATAACACTTATGAGTTGGTAGGGCATGAAGTAAAGAGCATATTTCCTAGAGGCAGAAAACCACGTTATGTCAGGAGAATAGGTAACAACTTGGTACCTTGTTACACCAGAGAAGGAGATCCTATGGTATTCCTACGTGCCATGGAAGAACAATGGATAGACCCATTGGAAAGAAGAAATATGCTAGCATATACACTATGTGGGACAACAACACACTAGTGGATGGCCCACAAGGATAATCTTGTAGGATGGAATGAAATTAGGATTGCTCTTGCTACTAGGTTCTTCAGGAGCAATGCACCTACTCAAATATGTACTTATTATGGTAATCAACCTATTCAGCACCACATTCAGAAGTGTGAGAGACTCTGGATAGAAGGGAAGGAAGCTTTACCACCTTCGCTATGGGTGCACAAGTTTTATTCCACTTTACAAGGATGTGCACGTGCTTGGTATGTATATGCAGAACTCCATAGAGAGACTGGAAATTGGCAAGATTTAATTACAGGAATGACCCAGACATTTGACTTCTTCTCTACAAAGCCTCAGGTGGAAGAAGCATTGAAAGTCATAAAGTGCTTAACTATGGGAGATAGTGCCAAGGCTGAAGAAATCCTTTAGGAGTTATTAGATGAAGGAGACTTAGGAGCACGTCTTGTTGAAGAGACAGAGGCCGATGCAACATTACTTCAATGCACTTTCCTTGAGAAAGAAAAAGGAAAAATGGTCTACTTAGTGGATGATGAAGAAGTAGAAAATCTGGATGTAAATCATTCAACAGGTAGGTAGGAGGTATTGGATAGTGCAGATAAGACCACATGTGCCTATCATGAACCTATGAAGACAAAGAAGGTGAATATTGGATCAGAGGCTGAGCCTAAGGAAGCCTGTAATTGGGGACTATTGGTCAGACTCTGAAGTGGCAAAAATCATAGAGTTACTAAGGGATTACCAGGACTTATTCCCTAGGGGGTACCATGAACTTAAAGGCGTGCATGAATTGTTAGGGGAGATGAAGATAAAACTTAAAGAGGGTGCACACCCAGTTAGAAAGAGACCCTACAGGATGAACCCCAACTTGCGTGAAAAGGTCAAAGAAGAAATTGACAAAATGTTGAAGTCTAGAATTATCAAGCCCCTTGATGAGTCAGAATGGGTTAGTCCAATGGTGATCAGTATCAAGAAGGATGGATGGATTAGGATTTGTGTGGACTACAGGGAGTTGAATGTTGCATGTGTGACTGATCCCTTTCCTATGCCATTCACTGAGGAAATACTAGAAGGTGTTGCAGGGCATGAAATCTATTCATTTACAGATGGGTTCTCTGGGTATCATCAGGTTCAGATTTCCCAGGAGGATCAGGAAAAGACTACGTTTACTATGGAATGGGGTAGCTTCACCTATACTGTAATGCCTTTTGGTCTGAAAAATGTGCCTGTTGTATTTTCACACATAGTTGTTCAAGCATTCAAGGAATTTATTCACAACTTCTTACAGGTCTATTTAGATGATTGGATGGTGTATGGATTAGTTAAGGATCATTGTGACAATTTGTGCTTAATGTTTGAAATATGTAGACAGTTGAGTATCTCATTAAACATCAAGAAAGTGCATATTTGCTACACCATTTGGGATATTTTAGGACACATAATCTACAAGGAAGGTTTGTTGGTTGATCCAGCCAAGGTTGCAGTCATTATAGGCCTAAGGGAGCCTACCAGTCAGAGTGAGGTGCATGGATTTTTGGGTCATACAGGATATTACAGGAAGTTTATCAAAGGATATGCCAAAATTTCCACACCATTGGAAGAGTTACTGAAAGGGAAAGGTACGTTCTACTGGGGAGAACTGCAGCAACGTGCATTCAAGACATTAAAGGAAAAACTTACTACCATGCCTATTCTATGTTTTCCTTCATGGGACCAACCATTTCATGTACATGTTGATGCCTCTGGCATGGCCATTGGTGTGGTGTTGGCTCAACCTGGAGAAGGTATTGTAGATCATCCTATCTATTTTGCTAGTAGAAAGCTGACTCCTGCAGAATAAATTACACAACTATAGAGTGTGAAGCTTTGTCAATGATCTATGTGCTACATAAATTCTGCCAGTACCTACTAGCTACACCATTCATCTTTTATACAGATCACATGGCATTGAAGTATTTGGTAAAAAAACCTGTTCTACAAGGGTGCATATGTCGATGGGTGCTCTTATTTCAGGAATTTGATTTCACAGTTGTGGTAAAACTAGGGAAAAGTAATTCTGGACCAGACCATCTATCCAGAATATAGTCAGGAGAAGAAGCACATGAAATTGAAGATACCATGCCAGATGCACAGTTATACAGGTTACAATGAGTGCCATTAGAACTAGAAGACATTGTTGTCTTTCTATGAATAGGGATGGCACCAGAAGGAATGAAATCCTTAGAGAAGAAACAACTTGCTATATGCGTAACCCCCTATATGTTAATCAGTGGTGACCTGTACAAATTAGGCCGAGATGAAGTATTGCGTCGTTGTGTATTGGAACATGAGCACATGGATATTATGGAAGAAGCTCATGGTGGTATTACAGGTGGCCACTATGCCAGTGATGCCACTACGTGCAAGATTCTACTCGTTGGATTATGGTGGGAGACCCTGTATAAAGATTGTAAGGAATTTTGTAAGGCTTGTGATCATTGTCAATGCCTTGGGAAACTAGGTCAATGAGATGAAATGCCTCTAAGACCCATTACTAGTGTAGAACCATTTGAGAAATGGGCTATAGATTTTGTGGGTCCTATTTCACCAGCTGTGCACAGAACTGGATCGCGTTACATCATAACTTGCACAGATTATCTGACAAGGTGGGAAGAAGCAACACCTACAAAGGATTGTATAATGGCCACAACAGCCAGGTTTCTTTGGGAAAATATTATTACAAGGTATGGATGTCCTTTAAGTTTGACCAGTGATAGGGGCACACATTTTCTTAATGAGACAATCAAAATTCTATTGGATGAATTCATGATTGCACACCATAAGACTACACCCTATCATCCTCAGGAAAATGGGACTGTTGAGGCTTTCAACAAAATTTTGAGCCAGACATTGACAAAAATATGTGATGTTGGAAGAAAGGATTGGGATGATAAAGTATCTACAGTACTTTGGGCATATCAGACAACATATAAAAGGTTGAACAAAGCCACACCATTTCAGTTAGTGTTTGGCATAGAAGCAGTTCTTCCTATGGAATTTATGTTACCTTCTTTGTGTATTTGTGCGTTGGAGGTCTTGCTGATGAGAAAAGCATTAGAAGAATGCATTGAACAGTTAATCAAATTGGATGAATGATGAGCCATAGCATGTTGGAGTCAAAAACAAGAGAAGGCCAGGTAGAAAGCATGGCATGACAGGCACATCAAGGGTAAAAAGTTTGAGATAGGACAAATGGTGCTCCTTTATGATTCTAAGTTTTTGTGCCATCCAGGAAAACTCAAAGTACATTGGTTGGGGCCGTATGTTATCACTCACATACTCGAATCAGGTGCTTGTCAGTTAGAGGCCCTTGATGGAATATGGTTACCTGGTTACTTCAATGGGAGTAGGCTGAAGCCCTACTATAAATAAGTCTTCTTGGTGTTTGTAATAAGGCAGTGTTGCCATTTAGATTAGGTTTTCAATTCTGCATTCCCTTAATGTGTTTATTTCTTTGTTGCTATGCTTTGTCAATTTAGTTGGTGTGTTTGTGTAATAAGCATGTTTACGCACCAGAAGCTAATTACTATTTGAAGAATTTTTATGCACAGAGGACTGCACATACCCTTAGTGTGGGGTAGGTTGTTGATATTCAGGTACAAGGACTGTTGAAAATAAGTCCACATGAAAGGAACTATCTACGGGTGCTATTCAAGGTTGGAAAATTGAAAAAAAAAAAGAGATTTCTTCTAGACACAAGGACCATAGATAGAGAGGAATGAAGAAACAAGTATAATGTGAGGTAAGTAGGGGCCAGGAAGACTACCAGTGGAAGGCACAGTGATGAGGTACTCAGGTGCATGGAAGCACGCTGAAGAGAAGTCTGCAACCAAAAGGTAGGAGGGCATGCTAGAAGGTTATAGCTTGGGCATGAAGATGTACCACACATGGAAATAATGAAAATGGTCAATTAATGAGAGGATTGTTGGTAGGTGGAGGAGCAATAAATGCACTAAATTTTTGAAATTCTATATAAGGATGGGATGCGAGTTCATTTTTACCATTGCAATTGAGAGAATTTGAAAAGGGTTAAGTGTGAATGAGCTGAGAAATCATGTTGAGGTGCGTAGAGTGTGAAACCAGACGTGGGAGAAGGGTTGTGTGCTGGAGAAGCTTGTGTTCCCATAGGAGAAGGGTTTGAGTGAAGCAGACGTGTTACAAACAAGCTAGGGCACATGATTTCCACTAGGGCATGAAGATTTAAGCTAGGGTTTGATTTTCTTGACTACAGAGGGAAGAAAAGAGATATTTTTCAAATGGCACCAAAGAAAGCACCCGCAACAGGAGATAAAGGGAAGAAGAAGGTTGAAGTGGAAGAAGAGATTTCTCCTGAGAGTAATTTTTCAGAAATGCAGTATCAGAGGGCATGATTGTGGGACAAGAATGGGATTCCCATATCCACCAATGTAAAATCAATGACTACAACCATTGAACATCAGATAATAAGAAGGAGCTCGATGCGTTGCTGAGCACGAAAATGAACAAGCACAACAGAGGATATGCCAGTATATGATGACGCTGGTGAGAAATTGCTGAAGTAGAATGGAGTCTACCACTGTATGAGCTACCATATTTTGGAAAGTATGAACCATTGTATCAGTGGCTGATGAGAAGAGTCCATGAGGACTTCTTCTACTTCACCGGATGGAGGGTAAGAATCACAACTTCTTTGATTTCAATGGTGACAGGACTAAGGGCCTCAGGGTTGGATCTAGATAATGATTTAACTGATAAAGCCACAATCCTAGAGATGAGGAAGGAGCTGGGGTATACCAAGGGTCTGTGGCATGGACATTGACAAGTTGAAGAAGTACCTAGTAGTGCAGGCAGCTGCACATCTTGTGACAAAGCTGAATGACCAAGGAAGGTGGTCACAGGTAAACACAATGTGGTTGCACGTTGCCAAGAAGATGTCTCAAGGAGTGGTCTACAACATTATAGATCACATAGCAAAGACAATCATTGAAGAAGCACAGACAGGTGACAGAATAAGTTTTGGTGTTGTGTTATTGTCCTTAGTATTCATGGAGATTGGGGTGCCTGATGGGCCAAAGGAGAAGATTTGGGAGTACCCCACAGAACACAAGTCACCTGCGGAAAGGTTTGGCAAGTACTTGTGTGATGGATCAATGAGTGGACCATTCAAGTAGAGGGCAGAGATGTGGTATGATAGAATCTACATGTGGCATTTGAGGAAGAGTGGCACATACCCAAGGATTTTCCTTTGGTGGTGGGTAAGGTAGTTTAGTTTTTAGTATACCAACATTTTTGCATCACGTGATTTGTGATGAAGGATGGGGCTTGGAGCCCATGGTGCAAATTTTCGTATGCCTTCATAACAAGGTATTTCCAAGCATCAGTTCATTGGTTCTCAGATGCACACCACTTAACCTTCAATGTAGACAAGGTAGATTGTGACTACCACACTCTGAGGAAGAAGTATGTATATCCAGGGTGTAATGCATACATTGAAAGACTTATTTCAGATATTATAAGCATGAAACCTGTGAGCTTGGTAGTTGGGGACACAGGAGCAGTGTTTGTGTACCTACAACTCAAACCCAAGCTGGAGAACACTAAGTATGTGGAGAATGAGTTTTGCACTCCAGGGCCACCAAAGGGTAAGCATACAATGGAAAATGTTCCAACACCCAAGCCCACAGAAACAATTCAAGTTGATGATGAAGAGGAGGAGCATGAGGATAGTGGTGGTTTGGAACATAGAGGTAGAAGACAACCTCAAATAAGGATGAAGTTGAGTGCAACTACTCCACCTCAGCCACAAGAGGGAGATGATGAGGACTTGGATGTAGTCCAAGGAGAGCACTGATTCAAGAGAGTATTCAGGAGAACAAGGACCCAAGGTGCTACTCCACAAATAGTGCAGATCACCTCGACTCTCTCCACAGAAGGAGACAACTGAGAAAAGGAGAAGGAAATTAAAGTTGAATGAGGAAGTGGAAGAGTCAGAGGAAAGCACACCCAATTCTCCTACACCTCCAGAGAATGTAGAGGAACAAAAAGATGAAGAAATGAAGGATGGAGAAGAGGAAGAAAAAGGGGCAGAAGAGACAACAACAGAGACTGCTCAGGACATAGCAACACAAGTTCCCAATCTTGAAGCCCAAGTTCCTAAGCATCCTAGATCAAGAAGAACAAGTGGGGAGTATATTCCACCAGCCATGGGCTACACCGAGGACACAGGTAAAATTTTCACATGCCCGTTTCCAGAGCACAATGGCACAAAAGGAGTTATACGGATGGGAGTTAATGGATGAAGATATGGTGACAGTGCGCACAAGGAAGCAATTGTCATGGTTGATGCACACACACATGGATGAACTAAGACTTTGATGTATGTGAGGAGTCATGCATGTCAAGGAGGTTGAAAAAGACACCTCAGGCTAGACACATAATAGTAAAGCCTACTGTTATGTCAGATGAACAGGTGAGCAATGCTTTGGTGAAAGTGTCAACAGAGGTCACACGTCAGAATATGGACAAAGCTGCCACAATTAGGGTGCTAAGGGAGGAGATCAAGACTAAGGATGAGGAGATAGCACACCTAAAATAGGAAAAATATTTGGCACAGAAGAAGAACGCTATGTTTATCAGCATGGAAGAGGAGATTGGTGACAATGTCATGAAGGCTAGGCCACACTTAGAGCCAAAGGTACCCAAGACGTTTCCTTCGGTAATACATTATGTGAGTACATTGGTGGACTTAGTGCTAGAAGATGAACCTCTGTGCATGCCTGAGCCAAAGGATCCAGCACAAGAAGTAGAGTGTGAAAAGGCTTCAGTGATGTGGAAGATTGCATCATATGAAGGATTGCTTCAGAGCTTACAGGAGGAACTCAAGAAGGTGGATCAAGCACTGAATATTTGTACAACACCAGAGGCTGTTATAAGGACTAGGACCATTTTAGAAGACAATGAGGTCCTGAAGGCCATGAAGGATGAGACATTGGGCCACACAGAATGGTTAGCACTTGTTAAGTAGAAGCGTGAGGCCCTTACAACCACTCAAGAACCTCACAGGGAAAGGATGGATGAGCTTGGAAAACTCATCGCTCAAAAGATGGACTTGTTGGAAGGAAGAATGACTGGCATGTCCAACATTGTGTTGGTATTACAGAATGAAAAAGGAGAGATTGCAAGGGATGAATTGGAGTCAATTGCAGTGGATATTCCAGAGAAAGTAGAGGTCACACTCAATGACTAGAAGACCTTAGAGGCAGAGATAAAAGAGGAATATCTAGAATTGATTATTCAGGTTGTAGAAGAAGATACTACAGGTTAAAGGCATTCTTTCATTCATCAAAATTCTTTCTATTCTTCTATTCATATTCTTTGATTCATTTTTGGAGACAACCATTACCAGGGCGGCAATGAAACTAGTGTGGGGTAATGTTGATCAGTCAAAATCTGGCACTTAGTGAAGAAAATACAGAAGGTTCACGCAGGAGAACAAAGCACATTCAAAGGTGTGGAAGCATCGGAGAGGATCACGTGCAGAACAGAGACAGATTCAGGACTTAGCCATTTTTCATGATGAGGATCTATTTTTGGAGATAGCGTGTGGAGCACTCAAACCGATTGGAGACTTGCGCATCACACATTGGCTATTTTTGGATGATCATCTATGAAGCACTTTACATGGATGTAGGCTAAAGATAGAATGTGAAACTGATAGTTGACAAAGAGAGATCTATTGTTAACACTCTTGCATGTAAGCCTATTTTTGTAACGATGTGTGGCTAATAATAGCATGCGACCTATTTTGGGATTAGATAAGTGGTGAAGGGAAAGTCCCCACCCTTATAAATATGTAGTGAACTGTGTAGAGTAGATAGATAGAGAGAGAGAGAGAGAGAGAGAGAGAGAGCATAGATATACATGTGAGAACTAGGGTATAGTGAGATTATGTTGCTAGATTTGTTACGCACATGAGTGTATACTACTATTATTGTAATGAAGCTTCTGTGTATTTACTAAAATTAATATAATGGAGATTATGGACTGAAACAAGGTGTTCTCATGGTTATAATTCAGTATTGCATGCTTGATTCCATTATGGTTATCTGTTAATCTGTTATGTTCTAGATCCAGGTCTGAATATGCACTGTATGAAAGATATATTAGTTATAGATCTGAATGATTAAAGTCTTCATCATGCTAACATCCTACAACAACAACCCTAAAGAGGGGCCTTGGTACCTTTGCGTGCTTCGGGTGAGCGCTCAGTCTAGGATGAGTGATGTGCTAGTGCACCTGGGCTTGTATTGTTGAATTCTACCATAGTGTTACTTCTTTCTGGGGTGTACAGTCTTTTCCTAAACTTCTCTAGGTCAACATTAACAAGGTCAAAATATGTGATTTTGTCCAAGGGGGAAGTGATACTGGAGGAGAATTTACAAGTATCTTCATGATTGTGACACCATTTTCAATAGTTTTACCTTTTACTAAAAAAAAACTTTAAGATTTCCTTCAAAAATTCACAAAAATAAGGGAACCAATTTACTCACCCATTCAATCAAAACTTTGGTTGTTATTTGGAATTTGAATGAATAACATTGTAACTCCTTTCTTCATTTTTGAAAACACATTTCATTTTAACCTTCCTTAGGGCCACTTTAGTACTTTCTAAAATTTCTGGGATTTTTAGATACAAAGTGTGTATTTATATTAGGATTTCATATTAACTACCATAGGATTCTTGCATTAATGTCGAAGATTGTGTTTGTGGGAACCTCTTCGTAATTCCCAAAAAAAATCTCTTTTTAACCATTGCAAGATTTTCATGTCTTATCACCCACATATTTCTATCACATGATTCATTCCCTGCTGACATGTCCACCTCCGCATACTTAGGTCATGTACAACTAGTACATTTATGAGTCTCCTAAAATTACCAATGGGACTTGGGGTTATATTGCAAAATAACACTCATACCACCTTTGCAAAATGCAAAATGCATTTAATTTTCTGATCACAGTTGCGTGACACATACTTGGCTTATAAATTTAAGTCATCGTGCCTCAAAGTTATTTTACAAGTTGTACTTTTCAGAGAAACACAAGATGCAACATGCCTTTCTCATCCGAACCTCTGATTGCTAGCTTTATAACTTCTTTATTGGGACTTCGTGGTCGGGGAATAGTTTTCACTTTACATAGTCATAAACATACAAAAGTACAAACCATTATGTGTATTTCTATATGCAACCTCCAAATCTCTTAGAAAATCCCCTTCTACAGATTTCAGGGAAAAACATGCATTTCGTAGCTGTAGATTTTTTCTAAAATCTGCAAGAGACTAAATATTTCATTATTATCCCAGGGGAAGCAATCATCATGTTATTTCACACTATCGAGAACAAGGATGGTCCCAATCCAGTTAGAATTAAGAGACTAAGAGATGGCACGAATGCCTATAAGGATTATATACACCCGATTTCATGAATTCTCAAATGAAACGAACTCAAATTAGGAACCAATCTAGATCAAGAATACAAATTTCAAAACAGTGCCTAAATTTATCATGAAAAAATACAGACACTAACAGGATGGATTTTAAACAGTGGTTGTTTGACACGAGGAGGAGATGGAGGACATATTTTGAGTGGTGGTCGTTTAGTTTGAATAGGTTGGATAGGCTTCTCTTGACTGACCGGAGGAGGAACATTAGTGATTACGGATTAATGCTCATGAGACATGGAAGGACCGTATTTATGAGCCCATTGGGATTTAGAAATTAAATATGAGCATGAAGCATAATGTTTTGTGGAAAATGAGATAAAACCCTAGTGCTCAAGGTGCTTAATTCTTTGTTTTAAAACATAAAAATCATTATCATTATGTCCATTAATTATATGATAATTTAAAAATGGGAGTCCTTGGTATTTGGCAAGCCGATAATGAGGATAGCAATGAGTAGTTGGAAAGTTGATCAATTGGTGATTAAGGATCTCGAGAATAATATCATGTTGCTTATCATTTGGATCAAACTTGAGAGGTGCGGAGAGTGGTAAGACTTGGGGTTCACTTATATGAGCATAAGTAACAAACATAGAAGTAGAATGAGATGTAGAAAGAAAACTAACATGGGCATGAGAATCATCCTTGAGATGTTGGATTTCAACTTTAAGAAATGTTATTGTGGTGTCCATAGCTTGAAATTTGTCTTGAAATAACACATGTAAATCTTGAATTCATTTGCAAATGGATTGATTAAGTATGATATCAGGATCACTAAGGTCATTAGAGAGACAATCATAGATGTCACTAACTTGAGTAGGTGGTGTATTATGAGGGAGGTACATAGTGTCTAGGGAATTTTGGAGAACAACTTTGCAAGTTGGGTGCATTTGAAGAAATTTATGCAAGGAAATTTGAGGAATTTTAGGAGCTATAAAAGAAGAAAAAATATCCAAGTGTATGATCACGATTAGGGTTCACCAAATGATATAATTTAATTTGAATTAAATATATATTGTAGAGTAACTACTATAAATAATGATGTACAAATGATAACATATAGTAAAGACATAAGACAAATAGCATGTAAATTATGTAACCCTTAGTAAGAAGAAAAAGTAAGAGGACTTAACTGATTTCCGAATGGATAGGAAGTGATCTAGGCAGGTGTGAATGATGAAAAAAATGCAAATAGGGCCGTAAATTCTCACTATGAAATATGGAACCTGAGAATAAGGCTAGACATGGAAGCCCACAACAGGACAAAGGCACATGGGAACTGATGACCATATTTGGGAATTGGTAACTGTGAAGGAGCTCAGAATATGATTTTTGTAGTGTTACAATATCTTTGTTGTTTCTTCTTGTTGATCACTTAGTAGTCGCACAATGATCGTCGAGGGTACCTATAACTTACAAAATAGAAGTTCACCTGCAAAAACCCACAAACTGCATCAAACCTAAAAATGAAAGATGTAATAGGGGGAGTTAGATTAACCTTGACGGTCACCTTCAGAGTGAACTTATGACCAATAGTTACACTACATCTCAAACTCCATGTATTTTTGGTGAGTGGGTGTAGAAATCGTGCCCTAGGATTCCCTTGTGTAAGTTACACTTGATAGCGGGTTGTAGCTAAATGTAGCAATGTAGTAGAATTTTTGGATGGA
Organism: Taxus chinensis; assembly: GCA_019776745.2. Lineage (NCBI taxonomy): Eukaryota > Viridiplantae > Streptophyta > Pinopsida > Cupressales > Taxaceae > Taxus > Taxus chinensis. The sequence goes on from CM034154.1 coordinate 664,276,942, forward strand.
ATAATTAACTTCTTCTTCATATGTTGTGTATGCAGAGTTGATACAGCCCTTGTCCCTTGAATGGATTCTAGATGAATGCTTTAGATTGATTTAAGTTCCTTTTGGATGCAAGCTTAGGTGATGATAATAATGCATAGTGTTTGGTCCTTTATTTTGAAAACATAACTATGTATTTATATGATTCCCTTGTTTGAATTTTGTAATTGACAACTATAAGGCCGGCCCATAAGTGAAAAATATTCCCAAAAGATAAAAGAGACCCAAAAGGAGTGAGGTGAAAAAGGGTCAGGGACTCCTGGGCGCTGATATCCTGGTTGGGTGTTGGTGTGTGAAGCCATAAAAAATAAATCAGTAAAGTTACAACTGGATTATAGGGTGTGAAAGACCAAATAGAAAACAAGAAAAAAAGAAAAGATGCCAAAGGTAGTTGTTAATCACTAGTTTTCTTTCTTAGGAAAAATATGAATGCTAGTATGTGTTTAGGATCTAGAAATTTACCCAAGTGCATGATTTTTTGTCTACAATCATCTAGATAAACTAAAACAATCTGATTAATGAGTCTACGGAAAGCAATGTCCATTTTTTTATGAAATGTGGCACATACATTTGACAAACCAAAATGTATATGCTCCCAATTTGGTAGTAAATTTTGTATTACATTGATCCTTCTCTTTGAACTTGATCTTATTGAATCCTAGATAACCATCAAGCATTGAGAATATTTTAGATCCAGCCACCATTTAAAGTTTTTTTTCTATAAAGGGTACACGATGATGATATTTGAGTGAAGCATCGCACAAATCCCTAAAGTCCATATAAAGCCTTATTCCTCCATTCTTCTTCCTGAAAGGAACCAAATTGGCCAACCAAGATGAGTTTTTGATAGGAAATATTATCTTTGACTCAATGAGTTTAGATAACTTATTTCTCATGAGGCGTTCTATCTTGGGGTTCATAAGCCTTTATTTTTCCTTACTAGATTGGTCATGAAATCCAAATCAATAGAATTTTGAGAAACATTAGGTTATGAACCTTTTAAATCCTCATAATTCCATCAAAATATGTCATAATATTTATGACACAAGGAAACAAAATCTTGTTGTTCTCCATCACTACACACCTTTCCCAAAAATAAGATCATTTCCTTATGCAATGCGGATTGGTCTGTAATCCTCCTGACCCATAGACATGCTTCTTATTTCCCCTTTAATATCATCATCAAAATTGAAAATATTTTCAAGGTTCACTATTACTTTGGATAGTTTGTTTATCTACAAGTAGATGATTTGATCACCATAGATTTTTTGCAGACTAGGTTGTAAGTTGGATGAGAACTTCACCACATTTTGAATGAACTAAATATCATGTTCATCATTCTCAAAAACTTTCCAGTTGACATTTTTCTCTAGAATGGATGGCTTTACGATAATTTTTACATGTTTTTTCCCTAGATAAGGCCGTATACAGGAGAAAACTAAGAACCAATAGTCATCATTTGATTTTTTTCTTTATTTCACCTCCACAACACTACCTGAATGTTGACATCTTCAAAACCTTCAAGGAGATCCCAAAATAAGTGTCAATAAGATCTTAAAAGCTTGTACTTAGCCACACACCTACCCCTAACTTGATGAATGACCAATTAAATATCCACAAATACTTTAAGAACTTTGATATGCTTCTTTTCCATAATTAGTATGTCATGAACCAATGCCTCATATTTTGCAACATTTTTAGAGTAGGCAAATTGAAATCTATGAGTAAAGAATAACTTCTTGTTTGCTAGAGAGAGGACTATACCTTCCCCGACTCCATTTTTACTTCTGGATCTGTCACAGTATAACTTTTATAACCTATAAACATCATTATCTACTTATTTTTTTGGATTGAGGATGGTGGCATTTTCTTCATGGACACAATAAGTACCCATACCAGGTTGAACAACTTTTTCATGGTAATCAAAATCATAGTGCTCTTTTTCTCGTTCATCTAGCATAATAATATAGATGAATGCACTGCTTTAGCTAGTTCAGGATCACTGATCGTTTCTTCTTGGATACTATAATTTGTATTGATATGATTAGGATCATGGAATTCCACATGATAATATGAAATACTATCTTCTCTAATTGAAATTTTGGTTCCATATTTTGTCCTTAATAGACTATGATACTGGTATGAGGAGAAATATCCACCCTCCTTAGTTGTGAAATATTTGGAGAGACAAAGGGTGAATAGAGGAGGCAAGTTAATCATAGAAATGTCTTGCAATATAGTTAGGATTGGTAAATCATGAAAAATTAATTATATATACTTGACTATGCCCAAGGCATGCACTGGTGATCCATCAAGTTGCAAGACACCCATAGAAGCTGGGTTGTAATCAATCCCCAATATATATATGATATTCTTTGGTGTGACTGAAGTACTAAAACCAAAATCTATCACACAATTTTCAATAAGGTGCTTTTCAACTATGAGAGACATGTAGAAAATAGGAGGCATAACAATTAAGCTTACATGTTCCTCCTTTGGCTGAAATTTTTTTACCATGGTACCTAGTTTGTACATGGAGAGTTCTAGAGGTGGAAGTTATTTTAATGATTTTTACAACAAATCCCTTTGAGATGAGATAGACAAGGCATCCCACATCATGATGTTGATATTTTTTCTTTTTATTTGCTCCATAATATTAAGTGGAATACTCACGGCCTTTTACAATGAAGTGTGGCATGTTCTTTGTTTTTTTGCTCTGTCCACATAGGCTCTTTAATTAGTAGATCTTGTGTGTTCTATGGATTTGTAGTCTTATTGTTGGTGTGTATTATTTTACACATCATTAAGTGAGTCATCTCACTTAGGTGAGATCGTAGGTCCACGTGTCATTTAGGGGTCATTATGAGATTCTCTTATGCATCAGTGAGTTAGTGCATCATATGCATCATTGAGAGTTACACTTCTATTCTAGGAATGCAATTCCCCCTCTCCACTTAAGTTGTCATGACTGCAGCACTGGGGGTTACTTAGCACCTCCTATATGTACACCCTTTTGGATCTATGAGATAGAGGAGAGTTTGTGGATTGTAACGAGGTTCTGCCCATGTTTCAAATATTTTCATGCACATTCAGTTGATGCTTGCTCCTCCCAATATCTCTTCACGCTAGAGTTCACACGTTCATTGATGTGCACGTTGTCCCTCATGATCCTCACTTTTGGGTTTCAAACCCTCTTACATGGTATCAGAGCGGATCTTGTGGATCTATGCACTCTTCGGTGTTGCTCATGTGTTTTCCAACTTCTAACATGATATTCAGATTCTCATTGTGTGTGTCGTAATGGTTATTTTGTTTGTGTGTTTTGTGCACTAATTTCAGGGCCTTTATACCTCCATTCGGGTTGTTCATGGTTTCAAGTTTTCTAGGATCTACATGTGTTTTATGTGTGTTCCGAGATGCATTTCAAGTTCACAGGTTGTAGATTTTAGAGTTTAGTCCTTCCCGAGCTCTACTAGTTGGTGTTTGCATTGGGTTTCGATTTTTTGATCTTCAACCACTTAGTTTGCATACTCCGGCTCTACTACCTACTTTGGGATCACCCCTGGATAGTGGTTGCCCCCGTGTTGGTTTTTCAGCTTGCAGCCTATGTGGTTTAACACGTCTTGCATAGCCACTAGTTATCTTGACCTCCTAGAATCTGTGTTGGCATTGGGATTGTTTTCTGGCTAACTATCCCTGCTCAACTCAAGTTTTGCACCTTTGTAGACATTTTGTACTGAGTTTTCATGCTCTACATTGTTCCCTAATTCTACATCGACCTCGGATTTTGGCTCGATAGACCTGCTCATCCCTTCATTTTTTGTCACGGGTTTTCCCTTGTCTTCAACACTCATTACTTCATTTATCTCATGGTTTGTGGGTTTATGGTTTGTGTTGTAGCTTTATACTCACTTCCTATGCATGCGTTGGGACCCTGCATTTGTGCCAAACTTGGCCCTCTTGTTCATTGTATGCTCGTGGATTTATGCATTCACCTGGTAGCTTGGGTTTCATCCTCTCACGTTTTTGCACTGGCCAACATTATTTCATCGGTTTGGCTATTTAGCTCATGCTTATTTTAGCACCTCAGCCATTGGTTTTCAAGATCACTGTGTACTCCAACATTATTGCAGCTCTACACCGCCATCACCTCCAGCTCCCTCCAGCTCTGTTGTGCCATCACCTTTGGTTCGAACTTGGATTGGACTATGTTGTGTTATTATGTATCCTTGCCATTTTGAGGAATCTTATCCCTGTCAACAGTTTCACTAGGCTCTAGCCATTACAAACTATGTTATGTCCCTCTGATCTGTGGTTAAACATGTAGACAAATAGCTCCATTACCTCTCTGCAGGCTCTAGCCGTTACAAACAGCTCCACGACCTCTCTACAGGCTCACTGGATTTCCTCCAACGTCGATGGTTTCTCTTACCACATGGATACTTGTGGGGCTTATTTAATAGTTCAACAGTTACTCTTGGCATTTGGCAGATATCCTCCACGTGGACCACCAGCTCGATGCACTACCAAAACAGCTCGTTCCAACCTACACGTGCAGCTTGTTCAAACCATGCACTCTGTCCACCAATCCCTTTTAGACATTGTTTGGAGGTTAAAACAATCCATTTTTTGATGTTTTGATGATAAAAACACTCTTTATGGCATTGTAATAATTTTTGGGTTCTAATTTTGCTTGTATCACGCCCTTCCTATGTATGTCGAAGACAAAGGGCGATGTTCGGGGTTGGCAAAGGCTAATCCCCCCTCGTAAGAAAAACAAACCCTTGCTAAAATTTGATGCAATTTCCAACGAGCAGTCACATGATACCCTTTGCACCCATCTCATAGTACTTTTTTAATGCATTTGCAGTGTTTAGTGGCATTTTCCATCAGTTGTGGGAATCATTTTAATGCTATAAATTTTGACTCACTAGCTCATTTTTTAGCACTTCTTTAGTCAAAGTTGCATGATTTATTCGCACATTATGTGATGAAATTGTTATTTTTGTAAACACACTACTTTATAAAGTGCCACATTCTGGGGGAGTTTGACTGTACTCTTGGGCTTTCACACGTAGACGCATTATCGGCTGAGTCTGACGTCTTGCTTTTGTGCACCTTGTATCATTTGCATTTTTTCCACATCATGGAGAGTGCTCTTTCTAGATCTTGAGCGTCATAGGATCACTTTACAGCCTCCGCCACTTCTCATCGGGAGAGGGAACTATTTAGCTTGGCATGCTTCCATGGAACGGTACTTCACTCATGAGGGTCTTTCACCCTTCTTGCTTGGGCCAGTTCCTGCACCCACTGATCATCGTCATCTAGAGGACTTCCTTGACACTTGTGACCATGTATTTGGTCACATGATGATGCATGTCTCTCAGTTCTCTCTGGTTTCACGTGGCAGACTCAGATCCACCCCACCATGTCTGGAGCATTCTTCAGTCCCTCTATGGAGACCCTTCACATACTGCCACCATTGTTGCTACTACTGATTCAGTTTTCTCCTCTTCTTCATGTGATGGTAGTTCCACTGACATAGACTCACTTGGTTCTACTTCTGATGATGAGGATTGTGCACCCAGTTCTGATGTTGAGAGTACTACAGAGGACTCTTCTCCTCTTTCTCTCACTATTCCAGACATTGTTGTCACCCCCACATCTCATCAGATATCGAGTAGTCTTCTACTCAGTCTCATACCAGTCATCACACCCGCCTCCTTTCCACTTCCAGTGTGCGAGGCCCCTTCCACTCCTCTACCTTCATTAGATGACTCATACCTATCTGACATCGCTCTTCTGTTTGTTGAGCCCCCTCATTGGGATGAGTATCTGCTTGACCTTAGTCATCTTTTCGTAGAGTCTACTTGTGATGCACTATAGGTCCCTCATCCATCTACAGGTGTTTCATAGGAGTTCATCATCTCCGTTGTTGGGAGTGCCCCTTCTGGGACTCTTACCACTTCCACTTTTCCGGAGACCTTCATTGATCCACCCTCAGCTGTGGATCCCTTTTCTGTTGTGGAGGATGTTTTGTTCCCTTCACATCACTTGGACATCCTTTCTGTAGGTGTTCACTCTTCATACTCTGATAGTTCTACACACGTGACATTACCTTCAGTTCCTTGGCACTCACTCGCTAGACCTATGTCACACTTTCAGTGCACCAGACTCAGAGTTCTATTCGTGTTGCTACCTTCAGTTTCCTTTGTGGAGTGGGTGGACTTATCAGCACGTCATTTATGTCCTTCCTAAGGGCAGGCACACAGTTTGGTGTACGGGTGGCTCTTCTTCAGTCCAGAGGCAGAGGATCTCGTCATCGACATTCTTTTGGGAGACCTCCTAGAGCTATAGAGTTCAGATCCATCCATGGCATCTTCTGCATTTCTCTCATCTCCCTCTTCTTCTCTCTTCTTCTTCTTTCTGAGAGATTTCCTCTTTGTACATGGGTACCTTTTCAGGCTCGTCTATAGCTGGGACCCATCTTTGGCATCTTTCTTAGATTAGAGAGTGTTTTGTTCTCTTGTGGTGGATGTTTTTCCCACTGGGTTTTCCTTCACTACTTCGGGACTTCTTCTTGTATGTGGGTACCTCATCAGGCTTTGTGTCGGGACCCATTTCTCATTTTTGACTTTCCGCCTCATCCTAAGTTATGATGAAGGGGGGGGGTGTTGGTGTGTATTATTTTCCACATCATTAGTGAGTCATCTCACTTAGGTGAGATCGTAGGTCCATGTGTCATTTAGGGGTCATTATGAGATTCTCTTACGCGTCGGTGCGTCATATGCGTCATTGGGAGTTACACTTCTATTCTGGGAATGTAACTCCCCCTCTCTACTCGAGTTGTCATGATTGCAGCATTGGGGGTTACTCAACACCTCCTATATGTACACCCATTTGATCTATGAGATAGAGGAGAGTTTTATGGCTTAACCAGGTTCTGCCCATGTTTCAAATCTTTGCATGCACATTCGGTTGATGCTCACTCCTCCTAAGATCTCTTCACGCTATTATTCACACATCTGTTGATGTGCACGTCATCCCTCGTGATCCTCACTTACGGGTTTTAAACCCTCTTTCAACCATGAACTCAGAACTGAGTGTCTATTTACCGAATAGCTTCAGCCACTTCTGAGGCATGCATAGAACGTGTAACTCCATACTATAATACTTACAAATGGCTGAAATAATAGATCTGAAGATTACATGCCTACAATAGGACCTATAAATAGAATTCATACTGTTAGTGGCACACCTACACCAAAGGAGGGGACCTACTATGCATGAGAAAGTATAGAATGATATGGTATGATCCACCACGTGAAGTTGTGACTACTCATTTAATTTCAAGCAATAGGCTTAAGGGCGTTGCACACACACACAACACACGGGACAACACACACACACACATGAACGCACAGTCTACACACACACTTTCACTTAGAGGTCTTCCGCATTACCTACATGCAAGGACACATGCATATGCACACATCTTCACACATGCCCCCCCTGATTACATGGACATGCCTACGCATTTTATCAGATGCACATAGAGTCATACACTCCACATGCACATGCATCACGGACATGCATCACGTAGAGCACACAACTTGCCCACACACACCATTCAAACACACTGATCATCTACATGACACAACTGTGCATAACTGGACCCACAATACACATACATTAATATGGGAGCACAAATGCACACACACACACACTCACACACTTGTGTATCCCAATTGGCAGGCTATCACACACACTCATAATTCAACTGCTAGTATATCTCCATTTTGGATAGGGAACAACCTTGTTTTGTTTTAACCCTGTGATTGGTGTGACCAATAATATTCCTCTACGTTTATGCATTACCATATCAAAGGTTACAACCCTTAAGGCCCAACACTTATCTAATTTCTAGAAGGATTTGTAACGTTGAACTATCTAAGGTTTTAATTGATGAGATGAGTTTACTTTGTACGGCCAACATGATGGTAGCCCAGTATAAATAAGCACCTAGAAGAATGTCATTCCCCAGATAACAAGAGTAGGCCAAAGTTCACCAAAATTTATGGTCATTAGTTCATTGGTGATAGTTATGTCATAACTACTCATTTGTAATCTACGTTGGCCTAATTTTGCTACACTGAATAGAGACTTTTCGAGTGACATTTAATAGCTCATTACATATTTCTAATATTAGTACAGTTGCTTAACCACCAACTTTGGAAGTTGAGGCACACAACTACTCATTCATTTCTAGAAATCCCTCTAGTTAGCTCTTGCAAAGTGATTGCCATAAATGCACCTTGAGTAGTTCCTTCTTAACTGCACCATAATTACCTTCATCTCCCCTACAGTTTTTTGGAATGCTTCAAAGGTATGAATTCCTCCATCTAGTTCACATAGAGCTCTCGTTTTGATTTTTGTCGATCTACTATAACAAAGGATGATGTTGCTTTGTTATTTTGGTCGGTGTCCGAGCAACTACAGTTAACAAAGATTAGCTCATACCAAACTCACCCCAGTTAACAATACAATATCAGACCTTAATCTTGCTGAAAGTACATTGATGTGCTTTACCTGAGGGTGAAGAAACAAGATGCTTGACTAGCAACATTTATATTGTGTAACTAGTATTCACATGGCGCCAATCGACGTTCAAGCCCACATTCTTCAAAATGTATGATCCATAGCTGACCACCAAATTTTCATCTAAAGAATGTTAAGGGATGGATCACATCTTTAAAGAAACTACACAGCGGATATCATGTTGGGACATACACCAAGGCCAATGAGCACTTCTATGACAATTCCAAACGAGTCGTATAAAGACAATCGTCATTAAATTCGACTGCTGATAATGAATGGCATAGATAATTCACAAGGTCATTTGATAGGCATCACTTGAAACAAGAAACCATCGGACTCTGCGGATAGTTGCCACAACTGAATGCCATGAACAGGACTACGGATGACAAATGTATGATATCTCATTGATCGTGTATGTTTCTCTCCTTGAGACTTACACATTACTCAAACATCTTTCTCCACCGGTACAAATTGACTACATCTTGATAGACATTCCCCAAATGGAAACATGCAGGCCAAAACTACTTCTCCAACACTGCATTCTCTTTGAATACAGATGGAGTCTACCATATTGTTAGTGGAATGCATCTAAAGTTCTTGATATCACTAATGTCAGTGCAAAACTCACCCATGAATATTCTCTATAAACTCACTACGAATTCTAAGTGTCGCTTCTAGTGATTGTTGGAGCTCAAAATCGTTACGAATACCACGTGTCCCGGAGGGGGTCACGTCGATCCTCACGTAAAAGTATAGGAAACATGGTACTACTGCGGATACTAGAGCAATGCCTCCGACATATGAGTTTGTTGTAGAAACTCTAGAGAAGGCCAGTCTTCCTTAGTTACATGGATTAGAGGGAAACCCAAATAACATTGAAAAAAAATCTAATGCGTGAAAGAGACTCCTAAGATGCTAAATCCGATGATAATGATTTTCCTCTTGGACCAGGTTTGTAGCTCAAGGTGTGAAAGGGGATATCCTAATGTAACAAGGGTGGTGATAACTAAGAAAATAAGGTGGAAGCTTTCCTAAATCTAAATGATCGTAGATGCATAGAAAAATCTGCCATTGCATCTTACAACACAAACTCCAACGATTGATTGTTATAAGCACACCGTCCAGAGATTCAAATCATGTACACAGGGTGCAATTTTTGCTGACATTCCATCATAAATATTTTAAGTCAAACCCACGAAGAATAATAGTGTTCCTATATAGCAGTCTACTTCTGAGTTTCTTACATATCGGAAACACAAGGTAAGCGATTCACCATTTGTTATCCAATTACCAGAATCGAATTTCGAACTCATGCAAGTACCAAGTTTCAAGCATGTGGTGAAATAGAAGGGTAAAAATATATTAAGGAAGCATTAGTGAATAAGGAAATCCTTGTCCTTTTTACATAGCAAGCATCTTTAGATTATTTCATTCTTTGATGATAGATAAGAGACAAATAATAAGGATAAACATTATTTGATTCTTGGACTGGATCTATTTACACATTTCATAAGTGTGGTGATCAAGCAAAGTGTTTCCGTAGGATGGAAAACATACCTAGTGTGGGGTCCAATGTTGGGCCCAGGAAACCATGGTTAAGTACCACTAAGAATGCAGAGGTTAGCATGCACATTAGGTAAGCTGTAGAAGTAGACATGCAGAAGTGTTTATGGAAGGAGAGCACGGACAGGATAAATGTGGTAAGCACGCATGGAAGAACAAGGTGCATTTTCACGCATGGAATAATAGGAAAGGAAATGCATGCACTAGGATCAATTGAAAACATGCAAAGGACTTAGTGAGTTTTATGGTATGTGACATGCTAAATATAGACTTGGAGTATTGTGTATAGAGCACAAGATTGGTTTGGCCAGTCATGCGAGACACACAAATGGTATTTAAGGAAATGAACTTGCAGTTCAAACAGTGCCATGCATGGTTGTAGTTAATAATAGGATCAGAACTAGGAGTTAAAGTTATAGGATGATCTATTAATAGGAGAAGCTTGCATGTTTCCATGGATATCTTATTGTGGCACATGGCTATTATTAGCATGCAACCTATTTTGAGAAGTGTGTAGGTAGTGAAGGGAAATTATCCACCCCTATAAATATGTATTAAACTATATAGTTAGAGATAAGTGTGTGTGTGTGTGTGTGTGTGTGTGTGTGTGTGTGTGTGTGTGTGTGTGTGTGTGTGAATTATTGTAGAGTTATGTTACTGGATTTGATACGACGCATGAATTATGGTGATACTTTATAATGTAAGAAGCTTTTGTGTTTTACAGTGTTTAATGTAATGGATAATATTGGTTGGATAATGATGTTAGACACAACTAAAAATGGTTCATGTATGGTTAATCTTATTACAGTTGTTTAGTTCATGATTCTCTAAGATCTAGATCTGAATTATGCACTACAGAATGTTTATGTATATTTATGGATCTAAATTTGTTTTATCTTCATCACATTAACATCATGCATAAACAAATCTAAAGAGGGGTTTGGTACCTTTGCACGCTTTGGGTGAGTGCTCAACTCAGGTTGGGTGATGTGCCAGTGCGCTTGGGTTCTATACAATAAATTCTAAGTTTCATCAAGAGTGTACATGATGGTGTCATTCTAGTGATTGGATCCCTGGTTCTGAATTTGGTACAAATTTCACCATGTCACATGGATTTCACTGTGGTATTTCAAATTTTCCATTTCTATAGACCTTCACAACCTCTTTCCCTACTTTCCCTGACGAGTAGGAAGACCCTGCTTCACCCATGAGGGTCTAATTCCTTGATTTTTACATTTTAACTCGTGGCTATTTTCTAATGTGTCGTGGGTTCGAGAAAACCCACATGAAAATACAATTTTAGTGAACCCATGGAGCACCAAATTAGTGTTCTGCAACTTTTGAACATAGGTAATTTCTTTCACTTACTAGGATAAACAACCTTGTGAAACTTTATCAGAATTTTATTCACAAGGTACTTACTTCCTTTGTTGAAAAAGTTTAAGAAGATGTTGCGCAACACTAAATTTTATCAATTTCCGTTGAATTCCCCATTTTTCTCATTCCTTTATTCCATGGTTTAGGAGAACCCACGGAATCACTGAGTTCCTAGATTCCATGGTAGACTGAACTAGAATCCCGCAACTTTTGTAGAGCATGAAAATGTTTAAGTTATTTTGACGAGTTATTCAAAATTACAAAGCGGGTGATTTTGGATAATATGTAGAAAATATTTAGTGCAAAAGATTAGGGAGTAAGGGATTTCCCATGTGGGCATACATATACTAGTATTATAGGTCCACAAGGTGGCACATAGTGGTAGATGCATGTCCCTATTTTTGGTCTTGATATACTTCTTTAAAATGGATTTGAATCTATTATTAATGGATTTGACCTGATTTTTGGCCTATGGATAATAGATTAAGGTAGTGTTGTGTGAGATATAAAAATTTCTGAACAACTAATGCATCTCTAGGTTCTTGAAAGAGATCCTTTTGTCTAAGATAATGACTTGGGGGAATCCAAACTAGTAGATAATTTGGTTCATGATAAATTTTATAATTAATTGACTCATGAAATTTTTTAGAGGCATGGCATCTACCCACTTGGTGAAATATTTTTTTTTAGTGATAATGAAGTGATGTTTTTTAGAGGATGCAAGTGTTAGTTTATTGATTGGGTCAAATCCCCATATAGATAAGGGCCATGGTGTGACTACTGGGTTGTAAAGCCTATGCAGACAAGTGTATAATGTGCAAGAATTCTTGACACTTTGGAAATTTCCTCACATAATCAGCTATGTCATGTTTGAGGATGCTCAAAAGGTACCACATCCTATGTATTTTCTAGGAAGTTGCATGACCAATGAAATGGATGCCTCAAACCCCGTTGTGGTAATTAAACATGACATGTTTTGACTTTTATTCATCAACACAATAAAGGAACATGCTATTAAAGGATATATTTTATGAAAATAAGTTTAGGATAATGTATTTAGTGTCCTAGATATATAAGCATCATATATGTTGGGATTTAACACTTTGGGATATGTGTGCTCAATGATGTAATTAATGATATCAACATACTAGGGTGAGGCAGGTGTAATGAGTTGATCTATGTAGAAAATAAACTCATTGGTAAAATGAATATCAATGATATCTCCTCTCCAATGGAAAATTTTCTAACCAATTAAACACAATTTTTCCCTTGATAGTTTTCTAACTAATAAAAGTCAACTTTAACTCGCCAATGAGGGTGATGATTCAAACACCCTTTTTTGAGAGATATACTTGAGTAAGAAATGTATAAATTCCTTTTGATTTAATGATTACCCTTTTCTATTTATTTAGCATTTCATTTTTATGCATTTGGTTGCGAAAACAATTGTGAAACACTCCTTCTTAGCCTGGGAGTATTAAATCTCATAATTTAGGAGGATGTTTGTAATAAAGTATACATGTCATTCCTTTTTGTCATCATAATCTTGTGTGAGAATGCAAGCCAAGGATACATTCATTTCATGTATGTAAATAATGAGTGATATTTTAGCATGTCATTTCTTAGGCATTTGGTTAAAAAAAAATGTGAAACAATTCTTCTCAGCCTGAGAGTATTGAATCTCATAATTTAGTAGCATGTAGTTGATAAAGTATACATTTCATTTCTTTTTTCCATCATATTCTTGGGTGAGAATGCAAGCCAAAGATAAATTCATTGTGTTTATGTAAATAATGAGTGATATTTTAGGATGTGGCACCATAAGCATGGGAGGGGATAGAAGTAAACACTTGATGGCCTTGAAGGCCTCTTAATAATATTTAGTCCATGTAAGGAAAATTTCATTATTGAGTAAATTATTAATACTATGGACCAAGTATGTACGTTCAGGAATGAAACTTTGTATAGTTCATACTTTCCCTAAAATTAGCTAACTTTAGACTCATTAGTTGGCAAGAAAATCTTGAGGATGACACAAAATTTTTTAGGGTATATGTTTATCCCATTGTTGGAGATTATGATGCCTAGGAATTTATCAATCTTGATTCCAAATACACACTTCTATGGGTTGAGTTTAATTCTAAAATTGGCAACACGAGTGATGATAATCCATAGAATTCCTAGGTGATCTTCCCTTTTCTTAGCTTTAGCCAATAAGTTGTTGATATGGTTCTATAAAATTTTGTGAATTTGGTTGTGAATATGTGTTTCATTTCCCGTTGGTAGGTTATCCCAACATTTTAAAGGTAAAATTCCATGTATGTGTAACAAAATGTTCCCAAGGAGTGGTAAAGAAGGTCTTGGATTGGTTAATTCAGAAATACAAATTTGATTGTAGCTTGAGAAAACCATCTATGAGTATAAGGATCTCATATCGCGTAGTTTTATCCATAAGTATTCCAATTTAAGGTAGTGAGAAATCATCCTTGGGATACTCCTTATTGATATCTCAAAATTCTACACAAATATTGATTTTTCCTTTTTTATTAAGGTTGGGGACGATGTTGGACATCCAATTCCCATAATCGATAATCCATATGAAGTTAAACTTGAGAAATTTGACGACTTCTTCTTTCACTTTCTATCTTTGGCTTCATGGGTCGTAGATTTTTCTTTACTAGTTTGGCTTAAGGTATAGTCCATATATTATGCATAATGAAATAATTTTGGATGTCAATCATAGCTGAGTAAGAGAAAACAAAGTATTTGGAGAGTTCAATGAGAAGTTTCTTATGGTCCTCCCATTCTTGTGGGGACAATGAAGATCCAAGATATTGAATTATTGGGTTTTCCTCTGTCCAGATGTTTTTTTTTAATATCCTCAATGAGAGATGTATTTTCTTCCTAAAATTATTATAGAATAGGAGGAAGGTATAGATATTCCTCCCTAAATTCATATATGTTGATATTCTCTATGGTGGATTCATAGTCCTCAAATTTGTAATATGACTCAAAATATTAGGTTCCTATAGGTGATGAAGGATGAAGGGTCGTGGTGAAGCCCCTCTTTTAGTGAGAGGGAAGGTGATTCTCATAGGATTGGAGGGATAATATGATCCTTTTTTCATTATCTACCATGTCAATATTTCATGAGCCCAAGACTATATATCTTGATAGTATCTATTTTTTCTTTAACCACTTTCTTGATAATGGGTCTGCCTCTAATGGATACTACAAAATCAACTCTTGACAACACTTGAAATGGGAAATAATGTGTTGATGCCATAGTGATGGTATTGGTGAGATGGTTTTGGGTTCTAGGGATGGCTTCTATGGATATTTATTTGAATTCCTTAACCAAATCATGGGAAACATTCTTGTATAGATGTAAGTGTTTGGCTTTGTTTTGATAATCACTCAACACTTGATTAGTGATAAGTTGAGAATCCTAAAAAATGTGAAGGTTTTAGATCCCTATCATTTGGCATAGGATTAATACTATTAGAAATGATTTATAATTGACAATCTTTTTTTGTAAATTCAAAGTGGAGGAGGAAACCAAATGTATGATCCTTCCACCAGGATAAATTATAATCATGCATTCCCAAATACTGGAAAAACACTTTCCTTCATCATAGTAGAGGGTCCAAAAATATTTTATAGGAAGGGGGTTATAGTATATTCATAATGAGGATGTTTTATTTTTATAAATATAAACCATGAATATATTGATGACTGTAGTCATGGAGGATTGGATTTAGATACCCTCAGGTAAGCAAAAATGATACATAACCAACATTTTTGGGTTGAAGAGAATAACTAGAGATTTATAATTTTCAATAATGTTTATGATTTGTGTTATGGTCTTCAAGGATACAATATCATTATTGTTTTGGGATTATTTTATATTTTGAGAGGGATAATGTTTTATCCCACCCACTTTTTTTATAGTTTGTTCTTATAGGGTAGTCTCGATAAGATGAAAGGGAGACCCCTTTATGAGGTTAGTATTTACAGCAAGATTATTTCCCCTATCAAGGGTGGTTGGATTTTACATTTCATTTACACGTAGCTCATGGTTTACATGATTCGTTAGTTTTTTTCTAATATTCTCTTCAATGGCATTCAAATGGGTTAGATCTCCTTTGGCTATGAACACTCTCCATAAGTGTAATAAACATATTTATTGAAATAGTGTGAAGGGAATAGCCTTCCTTTAGTGGATCTAAGGTCACCCCAAGATAATGTTGTAAACTTTTTCTATATCAATTACATAGAATTACGTGAGGATTTTCTTGGGGACTAGAGTGACTAAAAGGGATAACATGCCTATTGATGTGGCTATGATACTTTTATATCCTCACAAAGTATTTTTAAGTTTAAAAATATTTTGTCTTTTTTCTATAGGAAAGATGAGGGAACTACGTTGACAACTACACCATTATCATACATTATATGTTTAATGAGGTTTTTGTAAACCAATACTTATATATAGAGTTTAAAGCACCTTTTTTAGAGATCTCTACATCTAATGGAAGTTTTTGGATGTTGAAAAAGTACCCCACATCCCTCATGGATTCAATAGGTGGGAAAATATTCATGTCAATATGGGTGATTTGTTCCTTTGGAGGAGGCCTGACACATGTTAGATGCCTAAGTCCCAGGGATTCTAGGAGATTGATTTGATATTTAAGAAATCCTTGAGAAGTTCTAAGAAGGATATATGGGAGAAAGAGTTTTGTTATATCTGTAATCAAATTTAATTCCCTATTGTTTTGATATTGATGTGGGTGTCAAGCTACAACATTTCTTAGATGGGAGTATTAGGTATTTGGTATCCTTTGGTCTAGGAAATCAAATTTTCCTCTTCATGGGTCTCTAACTCAACCATGCCTATCATTTAGGTATTCCCTTATGTTCCTAAATGCAGGGTTATATAAGGGTTGATCAAATTTCAAGTAGATTATTTATTATCATGAGTGTCGATGGGGTAGTTTATTTGGACACATTGTTAAGTTATGAATTTTAGGTCATGTTTTGTTGATGGTTGGGGAATAGGTTCTGATAGATATTTAGGTGAGTGTTATATGACACTATGGGTCTAGATTGGTATGCATGGTGGTCATGGGTGTTTTAAGAACAATGGATTGAGGGGGGTGAATCAGTCCTTCAAAAACCCTTAAACAATTTCAAATTAACTTTCATACACCATTAACATTAAACCATGCATTAATGAGATATTAATAATAAGCAACAGCCATCCACAATAGCATAATAAAGGAGTATACAAGATATAAGTGGGAAACCATCAAGGGGAAGAAAAACCACTAAAATTATGATTATATTACTCAAATCAAAAGTATTTAGTGAAGCACCAACTTCACAAGGAGCACCAACCCCTAGTTTAATAGAGCACCAACCCTACAAAGAGCACCAACCCATAGTTTAGTGAAGCACCAATTGCACAAGGAGGATACAACCCCCTAAGATGATCAAGAACCAACTTAACCACCTTTATATGAATATATATGATGTAATTTTTCTTCCAAAATTGATGGAGATGACACATTCAGCTCAAACACCTTTAAACCCTCTTCAAACACACATTCTCCTAACCCACTCAATATTGGACTTTCATGACTTGATTTGAATACAAAACATTTCACAAAAGATCTATAACACTCTTCATACTTTTCCACACACTCTCAACTCTGATTTTATGCATTTGAAACACCTGCACTCTCTCAATCAACTCACATTTTCCCCTCTATTTTAAGTAATTCAAATTTGAACCAAACATGCACTTTTATATGAGACTCAACTCAAAAACACAAGGTAGGTTAGTCATGACCCAATATCTCAACCATAAAAACAAAAAAAAACATCACACTTATTCAAAACTCATAATATGGACCCAAGTAGGTCGGTCATGCACCAAGACAACCAAACAAGCCAAAAATGGCTTAAAACCCCATAACCAAGCTCATCAAGATCTTCCAAAATCATCACCATGATTTGTAAAGCCTCTAAATTCCTCACACATTTAAAATATATCATAACAAAATCATAAATTCTCTCACATTACCTTTCACCAATTATTTTCTTCATAACTCTATCAAGTAGGACCATATCCTACTCAAAACAGTTGTTTCCAATAGCCATTCTTCACCTTTACAACTCAAGATCACCCAAGAACATGTCAAATATGACTTATAACCACTAATTGTAAATCCAATAACTTTTAGAACACATTATTTCTTTTTAAACCTCATGAAACATCCATTAATGCAAACTACACCTCTTTTGCTATTCACCAAACTGAACTGCCCAGGAAGTAGTTTTGGAAACTCAACTGGTTTGCACCCTTGTTGTCACTTTAAAGATTTATAAATTCCTTCACTAGGGAAAAAATTAATCCCTATTCACTATCTAATTGATATTAAGTAACAAATAATCCAAAATATGAATATCCTACATCAATCTTCTTAGCCAAAGTAATCTTGTCCTGAAACAGTAAAACCTGGTCTTCACAAACTGAGTTAGTTTACCTATCAAAACACCTCATCATGATACAACCATACATAATTATAAATTTATCTAAAAATAATTTCCAAAATATGTTACATTTCCTTCCAAATCCAAGTGGAAGGCCTTTAATTAGGTCATTCTCTGCAACTACTCAAAACTACCCTTTTAGGCCCAAAAAATAGTATTCAAAGATAGGGCACACTTTGCACTCTAGGAATTCAAACATGACATGAAACCATATTGTAAATCTATTAAAACTCCAAATATTTTATAAATGGTGATTTATTCCATACCTTCAATGGAAAACTTTTCCACAAGCTAACAATATCCAAAAACTTTCCATTTTGAGTGGGGACCAAAAATTGTCACAAGCTCTATTATACCTTTCTAGAAATCTGGAGGAGTTATATACAACCTCAAATAATCAAATTTTCCAATACAATCAATTATGTTCCCATACCAATAAGTTTTTGTCCATCACTTTTGACATAGGGTTTCAAAGCCATAAAAAATTATTTAACTTCTTAACATTCGTTCATAAAAATATGATGATGAAAACACTCCATTATTATTTTTTAAATATTCTTATATCAATTTGAAAACATCCCTAAAAACCTTTTATTCCCATGCAAATCATACCATTAACAACGAGCATATGAATTTTCCTATTGAGTTGGAAAACACACTCTCAAGCACCATGTTTTACAAAAAACATCATAACTTGCAAAATTCACGTTATGGCAACCTAAAATTTGGTCTCCAGAATCATGATACCCCTATTCATCATCTCCAAGCATCATATTTTCTCAAATATCTTTTCATCTTCACCACCACCATGACTTGCATAATTATCCCTTAGGGTTTTACATGTTCTAGGCCATAACAAACTAAACTAACACTACAACCAAGCATAAAACTTCTTCTAAGTGAATCTACATGATGAAAATAATATGACATACCTCCATGAGTGATCTCAAGAGATCATACACACTTACAATTGACTATCATACTCCAATAGGCTTCCAAACACTAGGATTAGACCTAGTTTAGACCTAGACCAAGTTTAAAAACCTCATGAATTTGCTTCAAATCTCTCCAAAATTACCTTAAAAATTTGAGACAAAATTTCTCACTCATGTACATGCTTTCATGAGTTCACATGGCTCTATACCTCCTTCCCATGCTTGATTTGTCTTCCAAGCACCAAGACTAGGTCGAGATGAGCACCTATAATTGGGTCTTCAACATTTACCTGGACTCTGAAACTTATGTGAGTGTCTCAAAAAAATCCTATCATGCTCTACATGCCTCTACCATGCTCCTCAAGTCACTAAGAAACTTAATCCATCATGCATCATCACCTATGCTAGCTAGGTCACCTGATTAGGCATGTTAGGCCAAGCCATTCTCATTGTCTCAATCCATGCAATCATGAAAAAACCTAAATGTCCATGTCATAAAAATTCCAAGCATATCCTAGCACTCCTCCATCATCCTCTTTGTCATTAATGAGATTTTACATCAATGATAACACCTAAACTCACACATGCCAACAATCTCCCCCTTTTTCATTGATAGAAAGCCACCTAGTTCTTCTCCTCCTTTTTACATTAATGAAAAATCATACTCTTACATGCATGATCTTCATCTCCCTTAAGCTTCTTTGGATCCCTTATTGAATGTAATCATCATTCAAGCATGCATACTTGTCTCACCTTCTTCAAACTCTATTTTTAACCTTTTTTAAAGTAGTCGATCACTGAAATCCCCCCGGTAAGAAGCATACATAACACCCATACATGTCAAAAATCATGATTCAAGGAATTATTCAACATAAATACACCATCCCTAACTCTTATTTAGACCATTCTCAATTAAAGAGTGCATAACCAAGCCTAACTCCACCTTTTACTAGTTACAAGAAACTTTGGGGCCAAAATTCCTAAACAACTCCTTGAGTGCATTTTAGACCAACTTCTACCATCCATAAGAGCCCATACACATCACTAGTCATATCCTTATAGCTCCCTTGGGATGATTCCATCATCCTTTAACTAAAAATGTAAAAATCAAACACTTACCTTGCATACATGTCATGAAAACTGGATCATCATTTATACCCATGTTCTAAAATAACATTTCAATGTACTTGGTCTTCTTTATGAGCTAAAGAGCTCTTCTTGATCATTTGAATTACTATCCTTATCATTATACCTGCAAACACTCATTACTCTACTTTGTCTACCTTCTTACAACATTACTCACATCATTGAGTGTCGAACCTTGATTGAGATCAAAAGAAATCTCTCTTTTCCTTACTAGACCATCTCAGACCTATAACACTCTGTTTCAATCTACACCATCCTGTAATACCCTGATTCAAGGCACATTTCACTCATAGTGCAAGAAATTGGTCATATAAACCCTGTAATAATCATAAGCTCTACCTTACTCACCTTTTGGCACTTTATTCACATATTTAAGGGACAAGACCTATTCCCTCTACTCCAAGAAGTATTCTCATACATATAGCTCACATTCATACCTCCATTGACATAACTCAAACATTATCAACTTAGAAACTCACCTATTTCATTTGATAGTTATTTGTCTTCCTCTATGCACTCTTTATGTTGCATTCACACTCTTAGATCATCCACATTGTGTCTTTAATGACTCAAAACCCTTTAGAGACAGTTTCAACAAGATTTCACACATGTATCAACTCATTTCAGTGCCCTAACATAGACTGTACCCTGTCAATAATCATATCTACCCTGTAACTTTACTATTTTCATCTTCCTTGGAGTTAAAATCATATAAGATCCCATTCAAACTTATTAATCATCATAAAGACATCATGAATATCTTACATATATTGTAATGGTATCTCTAAGGTCCCATAACTCTGTTATGTCTTCAAGGAGTGAATATAGAGATCATACCTTTGACTGTGAAGACTTTACACTATCTACTTAACCCCTTATCGTGATATTCCACAATGTTTAAGCTTATATAGTCTTGCAAACCATCAATACTACTTGATTAAGACACCATTACAGACTTTAAGAAAACATAGAGACATGAATCCTTGAACCTTCATATAAATTCCTCCACTTGGATATATCTTGCACTTATTTATCTTAGTCCAACAAATTCTCATGCTTCTCTAGACTCTTTCTTGAGGAAATACTACAGATCCCAAGCAACTATATGCAGGACTAAAACCATGTATAATATCCAAAATACTTAGCTCTTTGGCACTCATAGATCTGGATAAGCTTCATACTTATTCATAGTATCATTCATGACATACTTTCACATATGGACCAAGTAACCTTACATCATAACAATTTCTCGACACCCTCAAGACAAATTGAAATATTTTGAGAACATAAGACACATGCCTTGAATGCATAAAAAAATCCTACAATTGTATACTCATGTCTACTTGGTTTGCAATACAAGGCTATGGACTCTTGAACCAGTCTCCTCGACACCAATCCTTAATATAGAACCTTATTCATGGATCAACTTTGCCTACAAGTATTCATAACATCTTAGACACCTGATTGACGATTAAAACTAACTTCCCTTACCTTATATCTTCAATATATATTTCATATATTGACATACACAAGCTAAATAACCCTACACATTCTCAGATGGACTACAACTTTGATGATCTTCTAACTCCACTGGAATTAATAACACTCTTTCTTAGATGGTCTAGTCAAGATAAATGGCTTCTTTTTCATGGATGTTGCTCACTTGTACTTATCATGGCATCAAACTCACTCTTAACCTACTTGAATAACTTCAAGAGCATAGTAACAATATTTTGACCTTATGCAACCACAACTACAATACCTTTCTTCAAAATATGAGTCTTCTCAGACTATAACCCAGACCATATAGTGCATAACACAAATCCTCATGACTTGAGTTATATTTATGTTGGACCCCTAAAAGATGCTAATTATAGTAGCGCAAGAGTTTTGGATGCGCGAAAGGTAGGTGCGAAGGCATGTGTGGAACTAGATCAGACAGTGCACAAAATCTCGTGCCCGGGCTAAACACATTCAATATTTAGCTATATTTTGAGCCACATGAAAAAATTGGTGGATGAACGGTTCGAGTGGTGGCCAAGAAATGTTCTAAAGATAAGGTTGAGCATGAAGACTTGTAGTTAAAGAAAAATCTATTTGGGGAAGGATCTCATACAGGAAGAAGATAAAGTGTCATATAGAGTTAAGGATAATAATAGGATTAGATATAGAGTTTAAAATAGAAGATAATATATTATTAGGCAAAGCTTGCATGCTTATGTAGTTACCTTATAGTGCATGCAAGGCTATTTGTGGTATGCATGATATTTTGAGAGTGCATGGGTGGTGAAGGGAAATTCCCCACCCATATATATATATATGTTATGATTCACATTATTAGAGACAGACTGTGATTTATTTTTAAGGTTATAATGTTGTTGTGTCTAAGCATGATCTTATGATGATAGTATTGATGTATTTAGCTATTGTAATGCATGGTGGGTTAATATAATGAATCTATGTGGTTGGTTACTTATCATTGATGTCTCTGCAACTGGTTCTTGCTAGGTAAATCTGATATTGATCCTTGTTTAGTTCACCTTGCATATGGTTGTCATCTGTTTACTTTATGCTTTATACTAGTTTATGTGTTATGGTTATGGAATGTATCTTCATACATACTAACTCCTTGAAAAAGTTGACATCAAAAGAGGGACCTGGTACCTTTGCACACTTTAGGTAAGCATTCAACCTTCTTCTGGATGAGTTTCCAGCACTCCTAGGGTGTTGGTAAATAAAGTGACTACATTTTGGTTCTGTTTTTTAGACCTCTTTTCAAGTTGTTGCATAATGAAGACGTATTGGTCAACTTTGGAAAACATTGAGAGTTGGGTTGTGGACTTGGAAGACCAATTTTCTCATAGATATAATATTTGACCTGATTTTGATGCTCGTGTGTGGGTTGAAGAACATTTGTATCATGAACTCCATGAGACATTATTTTTTTGTTTTCCTATAAAGTTGTATGAGTGGTTGGTAGCATATGCATCGAAGCAGAATTAGAGGTGTAGAAAAATTATTTGGACACAAGAACATTACCAGACCCTATATGATGTTCATGTGACTTGGAAATGCATTGTAGATCATTATTGGAGTGGTGTTTTACATAGTTATATGTTGGAGTATGTTGTTTCTACTTATTCCTGTCTACAGGTTATTGAGTTTCAATTTTTACATGAGCCCAGAGGATATCATTCGCATGCTATCCCTTTAGCCATTAAGATATTTTTAGTGACTCTAGATTTGGAAGAACAACTTATGGCTAGCTAAATCTCCATTGTGTGTGGGTTCAAGAGTAGGTGTGGTAAAAGATGATGGACCTTATGATAGAAAAGGAAAGAGAGGAAAGATAACTTAAGTATAATGAATCTCGAGAGAGGGAATTAGTGAAGAAGCATGATATTGAGGAGTCTATGGAGTTGTAGAGGATAATACCTCGTAAAGTATTTTAAGGTCACGTGGAAGACGTGGAACTAGAGCATCAAGATATCCCCCACTTAGGCAAGTGCAGAAGAGAATCCCCTTCAACTTCGGATGAAATCATATCAGAAGAAGAAATAATAAGGACCGTAGGTGCACATCTGATCCCACCTAGAGACATTTCCCTTGCACTTTGTGTTCCAATTCCTGAAACAGTTATTGAGAAATAGGATAGTATTGGTGATAGAGTAGTGACATAAAGCTTTCATTTTCCATTGAGTATAGAATTTCTTCATAAAAAAATTCATCTATGGCTGCATAGACATCTTCTTTGTTTGGTGGTCTGATTGGTGGTATATTTTCTAATGCATCATCAACATAGAATCTGGGCTCGCATAATTTTGGTAATACGTATGGAAGTAGCACTTCACAGGATGTGGGAGTTCAATTTAGTACAATGGTTGGAACACAAAGTAGCTCATCCTCTGGTCGAGTGCCCACTACAGGAGGTGGATCAAGAGGATCTGGAGGCTCAGGATCTAGTGGATTTGGTGGTTCCAGAGGTGGAGGGAATACTGGAAGTAATATAGGTTTTGGGTCTGGTGGGCATGGTCTACACCAACCATAACAATTCTATTACGAGATGTCTCTTCACCTACCAAACTATAGAGGCATTGAGGATGCAGTGGAGCATGTGCACATGTGTGAGATATTATGACGCATTAAGGGAACCATATCTCATAAGCCTAAGGCAAGTTAGTTTGCTACTACTTTTTAAGGGTGTGCGCATAGTTGGTATAGGAAGTATGATTTGAAATAGACTGTTGTAGACTACAACATGTTGCATGATGATTTCTTGGTTGAGTTTCATATACCTGAGTTTGAACAGAAAAGCATCAACGCACCGAAGGAGATTAAGTAGGGCATGGATGAGAGTGTAAGCAAGTATGTTGCATGCTTTAAAACTTTTCTATCAAATGTCTTGTAATATTCACCCTATCCAGCATGCACAATGTTTTCTTGGTGGTTTAATCACACCTTTCAGAAGGGTTCTCTCTCATAAGATGTTTACAGATATGTGCAATGATTTGGAAGTAGCTCTATGTGCTGAGGTAGTTGGGAGCATAGACACTAGATTTAGCCCATTCTTGGAGGCACATATTACATTTATGGAAAAACGGTTAGAGAAAATATCATCCAGTTCAGCTCATGAGATGCCCAGTGTAATATGGTGTATAGATTGTGAGGTTAAAGGACACACTAAGGATGTCTTCCCTCATAAAACAATACACGCCATTTGTTGGATTGCGAGATATGTTACTTAGATCATGATTCAATTATATTCTTATTGTTTCATCGTGAGATACGTAAGAAAATATCTTGTTACTATAAGATTTTTAATTCTGACACTCATGATACAGAGAATTGTAGATTGATTGATCAGATTCATGAAGCTATTGAAACTGGCATGCGCCAAACTAGTGTCACGAATAGTTGAAAGGATCAGGAAGGAAAATAACATGAAGGGTACTCTGATGAAGGTGGTAAAGGTAGAGGTTACCATGGAGGATACATAGGTCATGGTCACGGTAGTCAACGAGGTGATTTCCCACAAGGAACATGTTTTACATGCAGATCCCTTGATCATTATAGGTGTGAATGCCCTTAGAATGTAGTCTACTCATGGTGCACGAAGTAGGATAAGTTTGAATAATTTCATGAGTTATA
Source organism: Taxus chinensis (assembly GCA_019776745.2). NCBI lineage: Eukaryota > Viridiplantae > Streptophyta > Pinopsida > Cupressales > Taxaceae > Taxus > Taxus chinensis. The sequence continues at coordinate 664,302,300 of CM034154.1, forward strand.
TGAGCACATGAGTAAGAAATATAATAATAATGATAAGGGCACAAGGGTGATTAAATTGCAGCATGTTGTAGAAGACCAGTGGATGCCTAAGATTGTGCATGATCCTCAGATGTTACATGTGTTAGTGACTACAGGCGCTGAGGCTACGCTCGCTCGTGAGATCTTGAAGCATAAAGCTATTATTACAAAGAAAGAGGTGATAAATGCAAAATATCCATATCCTTCCCATCATAAGGAATTTTACCAAGAGACCTTGGAGGTTATTAGAAGCTTGTAGGGTGAAATACAGTGCTCGAAGGAGCAGTCATGGAAGCTGGAAAAGGAAAAGACAATTGAGTTTCCTCATAAAGATTTTGATGAATTGAATGAGGTTTGTAAGATGCTACGCAAGTAAAATATCATTCCTTTATTAGGGGAATGGCTGAGGGAGAAGATACCACGCATTGGATATGAGCGTTAGAGATGAATATTACATGCAAACTTACCTCCTCGTAGTCTTGAGTATGATAAAGAGGTCACTTTGAATGTAGTTGTTAATGGGTGCATTTTGAGTAACATATTGATTGATACAAGTGTAGAAGTGAATGTACTCACTTTGTATGCATGGAATCATATGGGGAGACCACCATTACAACCCTCTTCGAATGTGTTGTATATGCAAAGCAGGACTAGAGCCACAACCATTGGAGTATTGAAGGATAGTACTATTACTATAAAAGGAGCCAAGTTCATTGAGGACTTTAAGGTCTTGGTACTTGCAGAAATAGATAGTTTCCCAACATTACTTGGGTGCCCTTCGTGTTACGCAAATAATGTTGATCTGCACTTTAATAAAGGCTATATCAGTTTTGAGACCAAGGAAGAGTGCATCATTATTCCTTTGATAGATGGGAAGGTTGCACCTTATGTAGAACCCTTGAGTGAAGAGGATATGAATAAGATATATGTGTGTACAACTATGGATCCTGAAGTGCTTGAGCTTTCTAAAGAATGTGATATACAGTGGGATGACACTTAGTCTATGAGTGATACAACTAGCATTTCCTGTGATAACTGGGCACATGGAACATATGAAATGGTCAAGAAAGCAATCAAGAATATAGTTACTCGCATGATCAGGATGCACATTATTTGGAATTTGAGTCATAATTAGGTATCTCAGTACACTGGTGAAGGAAACCCTAATGTATTTTTACATGCCATGTAGGCCCAATAGAAGGATAAGGGTGACAGAAGAAATAATCTAGTTTATACCTTGTGCGGGATAGCTGCACGTTGGTGGACTACACATAAAGATAAGCTTTTGGAGTGGTGAGAGGTGAGAATCACCTTCTTTACTAGGTTTCTTAGGATAAATGTGCTTTCACAGATATGTGAATACCATGGAAAGGATTCTGCCTCGCACCATGTTCAAAAGCGTGAGAGACTCTAAATGGAGGGGCAGGAGGCCTTACCACCATCACTTTGGGTACATAGTTTTATGCCACTCTAAGAATTTTCATGTGTGCATGATATGTTCATACAAAGTTAATTAGAGCAACAGTTAATTGGCAGGAGATGACTTCAGGTATGATTCAGATCTTTGACTATTTTTCTACTAAACCTTTGGTGAATGAATCATTATAGATTATGAAGCACCTTAAAATAGGGGATAGTGAAAAAGCTGAGGAAATCCTGCTAGATATGTTTGGGGGGTTAGATTTGAGGCACAATTTGAAGAAGAAGAGACATATGATGAGCAGCTTGGCCATGCTTGGCTAGAAAAATAAAAAGGGTAAGTTGTTTTACATGATTGATGATGAAGAAGTAGATAATCTGGATGTTGATCACATTGAAGGTATGCACAAGGTATTAGATAGTGCTGATGAGAAGACATGCGCTTATCATGATCCTATGAAAACAAATAAGGTCAACATTGGGACAGATGGAGAACCTAAAGAGGTCATTATTGGTGACTATTGGTCTGAACAAGAGGTGGATAATATTATTGAGCTACTGTATAACTTCTAGGACTTATTTCTGCAAGGCTATCATGATCTGAAGGGAGTGCATCACTCTTTGGGGGAGATGAGGATCAAGTTAAAGGAAGGTGTGTGACTGGTTAGGAAGAGGCCCTACAGGATGAACCCTAAACTGTATGTCAAGGTCAAGGAAGAGATCGCTAAAATGTTGAATTATGGTAGGATAAGTATTTGTGTGGACTAAAAAGAGCTGAATATTACATTTGTTATAGATCCTTTTCCCACCCCATTTATTGAGGATATCTTGGAGGGAATTGCAAGGCGTGAGATTTACTCTTTCACTTATGGATTTTTTGGTTATCATCAGGTGTGTATTGCTAAAGAAGACCAGGAGAAGATAACTTTCACCAATGAGTGGGGAATTTTACATACAAGGTTATGCCTTATGGGTTGAAGAATGCGCTTGTAGTATTTTTATGCATTGTTGTATAAGCATTTGAGGACTTCATACACAAGTTTTAACAAGTTTACTTGGATGATTAAATAGTGTATGGTCTGGTTAAGGATCATTGTGAAAAATTGAGACTTATGTTTGAAATATGTAAACAATTGAGCATCTCTCTGAACATGAGTGTATCTGTGTTACACCCTTTAGGACCTGTTGGGACATATTATATGCAAATAAGGCTTGTTGGTAGATCCTACTAAGGTTATTGTTATCTTGGGCCTGGAGGAACCTATTAATTAGAGTCAGGTGCATGGGTTTTGGGACACATGGGATATTACAAGAAGTTCATTAAAGGATATGATAAGATTTTCGTGCCCTTGAAATAATTGTTGAAAGGTAAAGGAAAGTTCCATTGGAATGAGGTGAAATAACTAGCATTTGAGTCATTGAAGGAAAGACTTACTTTTGCGCCCATTCTGTGTTTTCCTTCTTGGGACAAATTGTTTCATGTACATGTTGATGCCTCTAGAATGGCCATTGGCATAGTGTTAGCACAACCTTGTGATTGGATTGTTGATCATCCTATCTATTTCATGAGTAGGAAGTTGACCCTAATTGAGAAAAATTATACAACTATAGAGCGCAAAGCTTTATCCATGATTTACGCAATGCACAAGTTTAGACAATACTTGTTGGAAACTCCATTTATATTTTATACAGATCACATGGCGCTTAAGTACTTGGTTAATAATCCCATTTTACAGGGGCGCATATGTCAGTGGATTCTCTTGTCTCAGGAATTTAGCTTTACCATGGTGGTAAAGTTGGGAAAGAGAAATTTTGTACTAGATCATTTATCAAGAATTAACTCGGGTGAGGACACGTAGAGCATTAAGGACACAATTCTAGATGCCCATCTATTCATATTGAATTGTGTGCCCTCTGACTTAAAAAATATTGTTGTGTTTTTGTGTACTCATGTGGCACCTGAAGAGATGAAGGGATTAGAAAAGAAACAACTTCTCATACATGTCACGCCTTACATGTTGATTAGTGGGGATTTATACAAATTAGGTCGTGATGATATTTTATGCTGGTGTGTACTTGAACATGAGCACAAAGCTATAATAGAGGAATCTCATGGTGACATTCCATGAGGACATTATGCAGGTAATGTTACCGTGTGTAAGATTGTTTTGGTTGTCCTTTGGTGGGAAACACTATATAATGATTGTAAAGAGTATGCTAGGGTGTGTGATCATTTTCAACACCTTGGGAAGCCTATGAATAGGGATGAAATGTCATTGAGACTAAAAACAAGTGTTGAACCTTTTGAGAAATGGGCAATAGACTTTTTGGGTTCTATTTCCCCACCCACTCGCATGAATGGATCATGCTATATTATTACATGTACAGATTATCTGACTAAGTGGGAAAAAACAACGCCTATGAAGGATTACATGGCAGCTACTATAGCAAGGTTCTTATGGGAGAACATTATCAGTAGGTATGGAAGTCAATTGAGCTTGGACAATGATAGGGGATCTCATTTTCTTAATGTGACTATAATAATATTGTTGGCAGAATTCATGGTGGCACACCATAAGACAATGCTTTATAATCCTCATAACAATGGGACTGTTGAGGCTTTCAACAAGATATTGGGACATACATTGACAAATATTTGTGATGTTTGAAGGAAGGATTGGGATGATAAAGTATGTTTTCTACTGTGGGCATATAGGATAACCTATAAGAGGTTGAATAAGGCCACACCCTTTCAGTTGGTGTTTAGCATGGAGATTGTTTTACCAATAGAATTCATGTTACCTTCCATGCATATTATGTGCGTACTTGGACTGGATGATGAGAAATCACTTAAAGAGGGCATAGAAAAACTTATATAGTTGGATGAGAGGTGCGTTATTGTACATTGGAGCAAGAAGAAAAAAAAGGCCAGGCAGAAGGCATGACATGATAGACACATTAAGAATAAGATGTTGGAAGTTGGATAGATGGTTCTTCTATATGACTCCAATTTTTTGCACCACCCTGGAAAGTTCTAAGTGCATTGGTTGGGACGGTATGTTGTAACTTATATACTTGTTTCAGGAGCTATCCAGTTGTAAGCATTAGATGAAACATATTTTCTTGGTTATTTCAATAGGAGTAGGTTGAAGCCCTACTATAAATAAGTTTTCTTACAATTTGTAATAAGGAAATGGTGCCATTTAGATTAGATTTCCCTTTAATTCATGTTATTTATATGTGTTTCCTTTCATCGTTGCTATGTTTTGTCAATTTAGTTTAGTGTTTTATGTAATAAGTGTGTTTACACGCCAGTATTTGATTACTATCTAAGTGATTTCATGCACAGAGGACCACACATATTTTTAGTGTGGGGTAAATTGAAGTACATAGATGAGAATTGTTAGCACATTCTTGATATAGGTTGGTTTGATTGAAAGATTCTTTTGGAAGTTGGCATAGAAGATAAAAATATGTTATAAGTATTGTGCATAAGGTGTTTTGAAGAAATTGAGTCTATTGAAGACCATGCAGGGAAATCGATTGTGAAGAGTAACGTGAGGTAGGCAACAACATGGGAAACTACTTGGGATATGGTGCATAAGTTTTTTTACTTTGGCATATAGAGGCGTACGGAGGAGCTATGTGGTTAAGGAGTAGTATAGCGTGCTAGAATGTTATGACTGAAGTATGTGAAGTGGAGTCATGGAAGTTGTCAAAAATGGAAAGATTACTTAAGTGAAAAAGTAACTTAAAAATCATGGGTCGAAGGGACATGAGGGTCATGGAAAAAGTATAAATAGGGGTCAAGGGTAGTCATTTGGTTACCTTGCCTTTGAAGAAAACTTGTGCTATCAAACAAGTCAAGTGTGATGAAGCTTAAAATTGATGCACAGATCATACAAACTAGAGGTGTGTGAATATTATGTGAATCCTTATAGAAGGGAAAGTTGGAGTCAACAATAAAGCACAGAGAAGGGTTGTGTGCATTTGAAGCGGTTAGGATTCTTAGAGCTCGGGTAGGAATAAACTTGGTAACACAAAACACCTAGGGCACACAATTACAGTAAAATGGCACCAAAGGCATAAAATTTGAGAACAAAGAGACCCGAGGTTGTAGAAGAAGAACCCCTAGATGAAATCTACTCAGAGATGTAGTTTCCCCCTAGTGTTTTGAGGATAGAAATATAGAAATCAAAGTTCACTCTATGCAAAATCAATGAGTAAAATCACCGCACAGACGAGAACAAGAAGAAAATTAGGGCAGGTTTGGAGAAAGTGCTCCTAGGAATGGATGAGGTCAGAAACCCATTAAGTGATGACTCCGTGAAGAAGAACTTAGAGAAGAGAGGTGTATTGCAGTTATGGGATCTTCCTTTCTTCACTAAACCCATACACCTCTTCCAAAGGTTGATGTTGCGGGTTCATGAATATTTCTTTTACTTCGTGGGGAGAAGGATGTGACTCAACACTCAATTGATTGAGTGTGTCACATGTTTATGAAGTACAAGAGAAGACATGGAATTGGACTTGTGTGCTAAAAAAAGAAAAGAACTTGCCACAAAATTGAGTTATGAGAAAGGGTGGTAGGGCACCGACCATCATAGACCTAGATGATCCAACACATAGGGTTGCCTCACAGCTAGTGAGCTGAAAATTGGGCACTTTCAAGCACTGGAAAGACATAAATAAGAAGTTTTTATACGTGTCAGATATAATTTCAAAAAGGTCACACTACAACCTGGCACAGTTCGTCACAAATAGGATTATTGAAGAGGTAAAGTTATAGAATGAAGAAGGATACAAAATCACATGGGGATCAATTTTTCTATTGATCATATTTTGGGAAATTGGGGTACTAAATGGGCCTGAGGATAACATGTGGGTTTACCCACTAGTACACCCATCCCCCGTAGTATAGTTTGCAAGGTATACTTGTGATGACACCATTAAAGGAACATACAAGTCCCAGATTAATAAGTGGTATGACAGACTACACGAGGCATTTGATAATTAATGGCGTGTGAATTACCCATGGTGATCAGGTATCAAGTCAAGTTTGCAATAGTCCAACATTTTATCCTTTCTCAGTTCAAAATGACTAATGGTGAGATGGGTCCATGGTGCAAACTTCCATTTTCATTCTCAAAAAAATACCTTAAGTGCTCTGTCAATAGGCTCAAGGATGCACAAAATTTTACCTATGATGCAGAAAAAAGTTGATTTAGATTTACACACATTGCACGCAACTTACAAATATGACTCTAGGCCAGCATAATTGGAGGTTTTGGAGTCAAACCTATTGGATCTACACCCACAGGTAAATTTTACTATTAAAGGACTTATTAGCAGGGTGTTTGTGCAATTACGGCCAAAGGCTCAAGGAGGAGTTGAGGTGGAGATTACTAACTCCACCTTCCCATAGCCAAGGGGAACAATAGTGACACCTACTTAGAAGGCGCATGAGGAAGAAATCATTGGGGTGTGGAGCCTGTTTTTGGTCTTCTCAAATCAATATTGAAGTGTGGATTTTGAATTAGGAAGATGAAAGTTCATGACCGTTTCTTTTCCAGCCATGGGAAGATGAAAGGTCATGACAGTTTATTTTCCAGCCATGGGAAGATGAAAGGTCATGACTTTCAAACTTCTAGGGTCAGCTTTTGAACTTCTTAAAGGATTGTAATCCTATAAATAGAGGTGTTAGGGTATATTGAATATATCTTGTGTGTTCAAGAGGTCTTGATTCTTAGTGATCAAGAGGTGATCAAGGTTAAGCAATTGGGTGTCAATTGTGGTTTAGATGTGGTTTAGCATCTTTGGAATTTTTTTTGTGAGTTCATAACTGAGAGAAGACTGTAAGATTTGTTTTACTCTTATTGATGATAAAATTTGAGCAAGTTCTTGGTGGGGGTAGCCCACATTGGGTGAACCATGTTAAATCTTGTCTTCTCTTATTTTGTGCATTATTTATTTATGTTGTTATATTTTTACATGTATACTTCTGCTATATAGTTTCCTATTGTTGTGATTTGAGGAATTATTTCCACATATTTGTTCTCTAATTCCTAACAAATGGTATCAGAGATTTGGTGGTTCTTTGCTGAAGTGATAAATCATAGGGAAAGTTTAGCTTGAGTGGGAGCTATGGCGGATGAGGGAAGATCAAGGGTTGCTAAGTTTAATGGGTAGAAATTTGTTTTTTGGAAGATACAAATGGAGGATTACTTATATCAAAAGGAACTCCATGCTCCTTTGGCTATAAAAGCAAAGAAACCTATAGCCATGTCAGATGAGGATTGGGAATTGCTAGATAGAAAGGCACTCGGGGAAATTCGGTTAATGCCTTGCATATTCGGTTTGCTTTTAACATATCGCAGGAAAATACCATGGAAGGTCTCATGAGTGTGTTGGGGAAGTTATATGAAAAACCCTCTACCTCTAATAAAATATTTTTGATGAAAAATTTATTTAATATGAAGATGTCTAAGAGTGGTTCTATTGTTGTTCATTTGAATGAACTTAATACAGTTGTGAGTATGTTAAACTCAGTAAAAATTGACTTTGATGATGAGGTTAGGGATTTGTTGATTTTGTGCTCCTTACCAGATAGTAGGGACAACTTGGTTATGGCTGTAAGTAATTCAGTCTCTAATAATTCAAAGCTGAAGTTTGAGGCATGTAATAATGTGATCCTAAGAAATGAAATGTCAAGGAAGAGAATCAGATATTCTTCTACTTTTGGAAATGCTTTATACGGTGGAGAGGAGAGGGAGACAAAAGAACAGAGGGAAAGGTAACTTTGGGAAGTTGAATGATCATGGAAGTTCAAATTCCAAGAGTAAGTAGTAGAATGTTGGCACTGTGGGAAGGATGGAGTCATGCTAAGAAAGATTGATGGGCTCTTTGGGACAAAGAAGATACAAGAAGGAGGAAACCTAAAGTCCAAAGGTCACTTGAAATGCTTGACAAGATAACAGGTCAAGATGTTTGTCAGGGTTCTTTAATTCTTTCTTTAGATAATATCCTGTTGAGTACACAGATTGGGTGTTAGATTCAGGGTCTTATTTCCATGCCACCCCACATAGACATTACTTTACTCAATCAATTGTTCAAGGAGACTTTTGGACATGTATATCTTGGTGATGATGAACCATGCAGAAAAGTAGGGAAAGGTTGTGTTTGGGTGGGAAAATGAAGAACTTGGGAACACATGGCTACTTAAGGTTAACTTAGGCATGTGCCTAAGTTGAGGTGGAACTTGATATTAACGACCCGTTAGTTTGGCAGTGATGGTTGTATGGCTCAGTTTTACAGTGGATTCTTGGAAGGTTACCAAGGGAGCTCTTGTGGTTGCATGAGGTAAAAAAACTAGTATGTATTTAACTAGTGGTGTTGATTGGTTTCTTGTAATTTAGTTGTTGTAGATGGAGATGCAAATTTTTGGCAAACCAGAGACTCGGTCATCAATGTTTAAAAAGGGCATACAAATTATAAAGGACCTATGTTTCATGGATTAAAGGAGTTAGATTTAGACTTCTTTGAGGATTGTGTTTATGGAAAACAGAAGCGGGTGAGATAACTCAAGGTTGGACCTACCAGGAAGGAGGGTAAGTTGGATTTAGTGCATATAGAGTTTATAGGGCTAGATAAGGTAAACTTTATTGGTGGTTCATGCTATTATGTCACGTTCATTGATGATGCAACTAGACCCACAATTTTGGTATATTGCATTAGAAAGAAATCTTATGTGTCTGAAACCTTCAAAAGATGGAAATCCTTGGTTGAGAATGAATCCTCAAGTCTCAAGTTGAAATGTCTCAGGTTGGATAATGAAGGGGAGTATTACAGTAATGAATTTCTTGATTCTTGTTCGGTAAATGGGATCTGCAGGCAATTCAGAACAATTCCAAATACCTCCACAAGAAAATGGCTGCAGTTACTAGAGAGAATGAACAGGACAATCATGGACCGCTGCTAGGTGCATTGAGGTTACATGCAGGGATGCCACTCATGTTTTGGGTAGAGGTGGTAAGCACATCTATTTATTTGATTAACAAATGACCCTCTATCGCTTTGGATGGAGGTACACCTGAGGAGGCTTGGTCTAGTAAGAAAATCCTTATTACTCATTTCTTAGAGTATTTAGATGTGAGGCATTTGTCCACGTTGATAAAGATGATAGGAACAAGTTAGATTTGCTTGTTTGGAGAAATTCACACTTTATTGGAGGGATGTCGATTCATCAGGATGACTTTGGAAATTTAAACTGATAGACCATGTCCACTTTCATAGTTTCCTATATGTTTGAATATAGGTACGTGGTAGAGATATTGTCTTTCCAATTTGAATTAAGTGTCAACTGTATGCCAAAGATCCTGATTGAAGGGGAACTGATTATGTTGGAACTGAAGGAATCAGAAGGCAGCTTAATAACCGATTGTATGCAGAAATTACTCTATCTCGGTAACGCTTCAACTTATCTCTTTTGACTCATATCATTTGGCCTTGTTGGTTTTCAAATAAGACTTTTTAGAAGAGCAACAGTCAGGGGACAAGAAGTCCCTCCTCTTTAATAGGAGAGGTTCCCTTATTCTGAGACACAAACTTATTTACAAATGTACAGAACATTGTTTTATGGTCAAACTTGGATATTACGAAAGTGTTCTCCACAAGGATCATCTAGTTACACAACGGACTGAGGAAAGAGAATAAAGAAGATGAGCAGAATAGCAAACGTTCAGAATTATAGATAGCAGAATAATTCTTTATGTAGTGCGAAGTTCCAAAGGAATTTGAAGACAAGATCATTTGCTTTAACTGAATGGGGTTAATTTCAAAGACACAAAGTTCCATCAATAACCTTTTTCAAATTCATTCATCAAGGACACAAAGTTCCTTCTTGGTTATACAAGATCGCTGTATTTGCAAAACTGGATAGTACGCAATCAGCAGAGACTAATGAATCAGGAACAAAATGATCTTCACAACACTAGAGGATAACACAGAGCTACAAAGATTCAGACAAAGAATGAAAAGAAAAGCCCTTTTTGTATTGATTTCTTTCAAGATCTATTTTACACTTTCAGCAGAATATGCCAAGTTCTTCCCCTCCCCTCCCTAAAATGGCGTGGAAAGGCCATTATATAACTTTACAAGTCAGTTACGACTTCGTAACTGTTTCTTTTAACTAAAGAATAGTTGAGTACCGCCAATTGCAATACCTTAACTAATTACAAAGAATACAAAAAGAATGGAAAGAAGAGGGAAGAAAGAGAGAAGGAGACAGGTGGCCCGGCTACTGGGAGGGACCTACTGTCTTCAGAATCCGCTGCCTGAATTTCTTCAATGACTCAGCTATATCTCTGCCACGAGGGACTGACGTGTTGGTTGCAGACTAAGTCCAAAAATCCCAGACATTTCTCCATCTCTTTATCAAACTCGACGTGAGTATGATAATCTTTGTTTGCCTCTTCAATGGCAGACTGAAGAGAAACGAATTTCTTTCATCTTTTCCTTAGAGATGGAGCTCTTCCTTGAAAAGATTATCTTTGACAAAAGCTCGGAACTAAGCTTTGATTTCTTGCAAGGATGAGGGAGACACCAGATTTTTCATCCTGAAGATGACAATGCATATCTTTGAAAGCTGCAGCTGCCCTAGCGTCTTGAAAGCTTCTCCCTTCTGCCAGCTGTTCTTCATTTCTCCCACAGCTTCTTCCAGGACTTTGATTTTCCCATTCCACGCTGTAGACCCAAGATTTTGACAGATTGTCCTTCGGCATCATCAAAAATCTTATTCGCCAGCAAGATGTTCTCATCTGTCTGTCCCATGAGGCGAAGGTCTACTATGCAACTACTCCAGAGTTTAAGCTCTTTATCCATGACCCCGATGGTAGAGGATAGCTTTATGTTGCAAATTGTCTACCTTTCCATGTAGCTTAAAAGCTTCGTCGATGAAGTTTAGCCCGGCAACAAGCATGTCATCCACCATGGCCTCGGTGGCTCTGCCATAGACAGAATACTTGTGCATCTCTTTGATACTCTTGCACTTCATCTTGGCTTAGAATTACAAGAGGAGGTAGAGCAGTCAAGGGGGTAGGGTCCAAAACTTTGTCCTTAGACAAAAGTGACTTGATAAAACTTGTGAGAACTTGGGCTTGTTCTTCCAGCTGTTCAATAGTCTGCTGCCCTTTCTCCACCCTTCCAATGACTCTTGTGACTGTCTCCCTGGAGGTTGTGAATTTCACCTTCAGGAGTAGATTCTCCCATAGGGATCCTTGAGAGTTCCAAGTCAGATGTCAGCAAGTCTGATTCTGATTTGTCCACTGTAGGCTTAGCAATCTCCAAGAATTGCTGACCTTGAGCATCAGACACAATCCTGGAAGTAGTTCTGGCTTTATTGGCGCGAGAAGGAGTGGTGCCCAACAAGGCTGCTACAGCATCAAAATTTGGTCCCAAGCTTTGAAAGGAGGATTTCCTCTTCCTTTTGTCAACCAGAGGCTGCACCCAAGCAAAAGAGGAAGAAGAATCTGCAGGAGAGGCAAGGGGGACCAAGAGATAGGGAGCTCATGATACTCAGGGTCTGTGCAGCTGCTGACTCGAGCTGAGAGGTGAGGCAGAGCACTGGAGGTAATGGCAGTAGAAGAATGAGTAGCACCCGGAAGCTCAGTGCTCTGGACCTCCTTATCCTTATCTGCTGGATCTTCAGGAACATTTGTAAGAAGTTGGCATCTCACTTTCTTCACTTTCACTGAGAACAATGATGTTCTCTGGCCCTATAGGCAACTCCTGCCTGTTTGCTTGGAGGGTCATCCTCTGCAGGCTCCTTCTTTACCTCTTTTAGTTTCTTCTTGTATACTTGGGTAGATGAAGAAGGAGTAGATCCTACAGTAGGTCCTTGTGTTGATTGAGGCAGGAGGAGTTTGCATCAGTGTTTCAGACCTCTGGAACTGATGCCTCTCTTACTGGGTGTCGAGTCATCCTTGGAGCTGGATTCTCCTGAGTGCCTCTTGAATTCTCGGATCTTCTTACTGAACCAGACTTTAGTCCTGACTCAGGACTGGAGCAAGGATCTCAGCCAGATCGTCCCTCTCTTTCCTGTTCCAATCCAGGTCCTCCAGAGGGGTGTGCTTGATCACATTTTCATACTCATACGAGTATAGCTCAGAATTGTCGTCCTGGAGACCTTCAGGATCTTGGTACAGGCCGAGTTCTCGGATCAATTGCAGGGAGAACCCTGCCACAAAGTCTTCTTCTGGCTTCAAAATCATCTGCACAATCAGCCCAGTAGTCTTCTGTGTCTGCCCTATGATGATAGATTATCTTGAGGTTCCTGTTCAATAAACTTCTTCAAGTCAAAGCAGGTTCTTGGCTTGAAGAAATGAAACAGTGATAGGGACCAGGGCTCTTTCTACGTTCTGAGCATCCAGAGCTGTTTTACATGTATAGTTTCCCAGAGAGATGGGAAAATGCAAGCCAGAAATCTTCTTGTCTCTGCAAGTTCTGTGCAACTTGTCCAGTTGCCTGCATATTTCTATCAAGGCCATTTTGTCGTTGCAGAACATGGGAAGCCGAAGAGGGGTGTTCTCATAACCAGCAAGTTTGATATAGGAAAATTTCCTGAATTGGATGAAATAGGCTCCATACTGCGATATCAGGTTCATGGCTTCATCTGAAAACCTTCTACGCAGTATCACCTTCGAGCAATCTGACCATGTACATGGTGAAGGCATCATTGACCCTTCTGAAATTCCGATTGCTGGTCTCCAAGGTGAACTGCGGACAATAGGCGTACACTGGATCATCTTTGTGTGCATCGATATAGGAGAAAGCCAAACCACCTGCCTTGATGCTGCTAGGGTATACATCAGGTATGAAGTCATGATAGAACTTCTTTGTTTGTCGAACGTTGGATAGCTACTCAGCCAAATTCATACTGATGATCTCTGCCCAGTTGATGTTTTGTGTTCCCTCACATACCATGCTGATGAGCGGGCACATCCAGAACTAGAAACTCATTGGTGGAGGGCAAACCCATAACCCGAGCTAGAAGGATTATGAAGTCAGACAATTCTTCCTTGAAATCTGCTCGAAAGAGGGTTTTGGTTAGGCGAGAAGCACCTTTCTTAGGGTTCTTCAACCAAGACCTCGCCACTCGAGCTTTATATTTATCACTGTCTTGGTCGAACATGGCCTGTCATGCTTATCAAACAACTCCTCCAAACTCACCAAACCTTTGGGGATTCTTCTTGTTTCCTTTGAGCTTAATGCACCCTTCCTGATCAGTTTCTTCTCCTTGGGTGACGGCTTGGTCCGAAGACATGCTCTCACGAGGCAGGTTGTCACTTCCTTCGAAATAATCTTGTTCCAAATTCCCTGCAACTTCGCACTCGTAAAGAATTATTCTGTTATCTATAATTCCAAACGTTTGCTATTCTGCTTATCTTCGTACCCTCTTTCCTTAGCCCATTTGTAACTGATGATCTTTGTGGAAAAAAATTTCGTGGTATCCAAGTTCAACCATAAAATGACATTCTGTATATTTGTAAATAAGTTCGTGTCTCAATAAGGGAACCTCTCCCATTAAAGAGGAGGACTTCTTGTCCCCTGAATGTTGTTCTTCTAAAAAGTCCTATTTGAAAACCAACAGTGTCTACATCTCAAATCAAGAAAGATGCTTCTTGTGGATTCTATGATCCATTATGACAACATGTGCAATGAAGTTTTCACTTCACTTTCCTTGATCCAAGAATTCATGGCTGAGATTCCCTGCAACCTAGTAAATGAGCATAATCAAAGGTGTTCATTGGAGCAGGTGGAAGAAAAATTTTCACGATTGTTCAAAGACATGTACACTCCTGCCAAACAATTTTTTGTCGGTTTCCATGGAGCGGTGTATCAAATTGAAGAACTTGTTTGAGAATGATCAGTCTAAAATTGTTAATTTAAATGATATGCTAAGTAGAATTCTTGATTTTTAGGTATTTTGTGAGGCTATTCTTCAGCCAAGTGAACCTCTAGAAGAAGAAAATATGTTTGAAACTTTGGGAAGGTTTAGATTCTTTCAACTAGCAAAAGCAGCAGATCCTAATTTCACTGGCGGTGTAGGGAGTTGATTTTCTTGATACCTAGTGAAGTGGGAGAGTCCATTTCTCGTACGTTTGAGATAGGCGGACCCCATTTCAATGGATAAGGCACTGGTTATTATTGTAATTTTAAAAGGTGTTGTTATTTGGGAAAAAATTGGATATTCTAAGTAATTTCTATTTTTGGGTTGGCTTTAATAAAGTTGGTTAGAAAAAGTCAAAGGTCACTTAAGTGCCTTATTTTAATGATCATGTAAAACCCTAACTACTTTGTAACCAACTTTTGGGTTATAAAAGGAAGTCAGGGGGCTCATTTGTAAGGGTGAATTTGAGAGAGGAGAAGGGAATACTTTTGTGCAAGCTTTGTTTCAAGAAGAAACTTTGTGTTCTTTTGTGAAAAACATTTTGGAGTTAATGGAATAAGAACATTGTGTCTCATTCATTGTCTCTGGTAACATTTGGTGTTCTTATGTTCATTAGATGTTAGGTGTTTTGAATATTACATGAAAATATTATCTTTGATCTTATTGTCAACATTAGTAATCAGTTGTTCTAGTTCACAGTGATCAAGCTCTGATTGTCTGCTTGCTCATGTGTTCCCTTTTACATGTTCTTGTTTAACTAACTAACTCAAACTCAGTTTTATTTGTGTTGGTTATTCAGCTTTCCTCTTCATGCAATATTAGGCTCTATTTTTACCTAACTCTTGCATGCTCTTTCAGTTCATTCCATTCCACTCCTTTCCTTCTTTCTATTCCATGTCTTCATTCATTCACTTTTCTTTCATTGATGTTCCAAAACACGCCATGCCAATGGAGCTATGATAACTGTTATTGTAGGAAAACTCAACTAAATGCAAATAATCTTCCCACTTCTTCTTGCTGGTCCATCACATACATCCTCATGTCCTCAAGAACCTGATTAACCCTCTCTGTCTGCCCATCTATCTCTGGATGATATGCCGAACTGAAATTAATCTGTGTACCCAAGGCCTCCTGAAAAGAAGTCCAGAAAACTGATGTGTAGATGGTGTCTCTGTCATTGATGATCATCTTTGGGATCCCATGCAATCTAACAATGTCCTCCATAAACACTTTGGCGATGGCCTGTGCATTATAGGTAACCTTGGTTGGCGAGAAATGCGCAACCTTGGTCAACTTATCCACAGTGACCATAATGGCATCATGACGATAAGAGGACATAGGAAGTCCTACTATGAAATCCATGGAGATCACATCCCATTTCCACTCGGGAATTTTATGAGGGTATAAGATTCCTGCAGGATGAGAATGCTCTGCCTTGACTCTCTGACACTCAAGACAACGTGCTACAAAAATCTGCTATGTCCCAATGAAAAACCGACCAATAATATAACTCTCTCAAATCAGCATGCATCTTCTTCACTCCTGGATGTGCTGTGTATGGGGCTTGATGAGCCTCAGTAAGGATGAAACTACGCAGATCACCTGCCTTAGGCACATAAATGCACCTATGGAACCGAAGCAAACCATCTAACTCTAACATGCATCCTGAATATCTACCCTCAAAAGAACCCTGTGAATCTAACATCTACCTAGCACCCTCATAAAACATGTCCTCTTGAAGATGCTCAAGTATCTTGCTTATCAAATCTGACTGCAGTGTCAAAGAAGCAAGCACATGCCATCATCTACTAAGTGCATCTGCAACAACATTTTCCTTTCCTTTGATATATTGTACCTCCATGTCATACTCACACAGGAACTCCATCCAACGTTGTTGATGAGCGTAGAGGTTCGGCTGAGAGAAGATATGTTGTAAGCTACAATGATCTGTCCTCAAGATGAAAGGTCTACCCAAAAGGAAATGTCACCAAATGCACAAGTGCATGAACAACTATTGCAAGCTCCAAGTCATGAGTAGGATAGTTAAGCTCATAGTCCTTGAGCTTACGTGACTCAAAGGCAATCACCCGATGCTCCTACATAAGAAATGCTTCCAAACCTTCTAGTGATGCATCAGTGTAAACAACAAAATCCTCTGTCGGGTCTGGAACTGCTAAGATGGGCACCGTGGTTAACCTTTCCTTAAGCAACTGAAAGGCCTGCTCACATTTTTCTCACCAATCAAACTTCTTCCCTTTTCTGTGAAGGGAAGTAATAGGGTGAGCAATCCATAGAATATTCCTGCACAAACCTACAGTAATACCCTGCTAAACCCGTGAAGCTTCTCACCTCAGTCACTGATGTGGGCGTTGGACAATCCATGATAGCCTGAATCTTATAAGGATCTACGGAGATACCCTCGCCTGATATTATATGACCCAAGTATTGAATCTCTATCTGAAAGAAGCTACATTTTTCCAAGTTCCCATACAGCTTCTGCTCTCTCAAAACCTGAAGTACCTACCTCAAATGCTCCTCATGTTCCTCCTCGGAATGAGAATAAATCAATATGTCATCAAGGAACACTAAAATAAAGTGATCCAAAATGTCTTGAATACTCCATTCATGAGGCTCATGAAGACAAGTGGGGCATTGGTCAAACCAAATGGAACCAATGTGAAATCATAATGCCCGTAATGTGTGTGAAACATTGTCTTATGAATGTCTGCATCTGAAATGCGCAACTGATGATACCCTGACTTGAGATCAATTTTGGAGAACACTCTAGCTCCCCACATCTAATCAAACAAGTCATCAATCTTGGGGAGTGGGTAACGGTTCTTTATTGTGACTTTGTTGAGTTTTCTGAAGTCTACACAAAGCCTGAGATAACCATCCTTCTTCTTCACAAATATAACTGACGCTCCCCAAGGAGATACACTAGGTCGAATGAGACCCTTCTCTAATAACTCCTCTAACTGAATCTTGAGCTCATGAAGCTCTGAAGTCGTCACCTGATAGGGTGCCCTAGAAATTGGTGCGGAGCCAGGCACTAAGTCAATGGTGAAGTCCACCTCCCTACTAGGGGGTAAACCTGGAAGCTCTCCTGGACACACATCTGCATACTCCCTCAAAACTGCGTGATCATCAAGGGGTGAATGCTCTGGAGTACTGTCTGAACGATCACTGATAGTGATAGCAAACAATTGGCAACCCTTATGCATGCTCCGCTTGAGTTGCTTAGCCGAGATCATATGTAAGGAAATAGGTCTCTGCATCCTTGAAATCACAAGCGCACTACCAAGATCATCCTGACGCTCAATGACCTTCTTTTTGTAATCCACCTTGGCTCAATGAGCCTCGAGCCAATCCATACCCAACACTACCTGATAGGACCCTAAAGGAATAACTCGGAGGTCAAGTGTAGTGGAGAAGACTCCCAAATCGAGTACACAACTCTCCACATACGAGTCCACGGTGAGTTTAGCCCCAGAGGCCAACTCAACCTGCCAACTATCTGGTTGCCTAGCCACCACTAGCCCACACTGGTCCACTACAGAAGGAGATACAAAAGAATCTGAAGCACCTGAATCAAAAACTATTGAGACATAAATACCCCTAATAGTACCTATCGTCTTAATGACTGTGGCCTGATGCTCAACCTGGCAGTTGTCAACTGCTACATACACACGATGGGCGTGTCCCATGTCACGCATCCGTCTGCTCAGATCTAGGAGCTCTCTACATATCCGTAGTAGCGGGCTTGTGCAGACACATACGCACATAATGGTCTAGAGCCTCACAAATAAAACATCCTCCTGTACCCCTCTAAGATGGGGTCCCTCCTATACTCTGGTGAACTGAACCTTCCAGTCCAACCGTAGCAGACTGCTGCGAGCAGGCTAGCTGTGAGTGATGAGTACCCGGCCTCCTATCTCTAGATCCACCAAAACCACCTCTAGATCCACCTCGCTAAAAACTATGAGTCTGTCTACCCCTCTGATGCTGGTGTCCCTGATGTTGTGTCTGTTGTGATGGGTGCGGTGGAGCTCTCGATGCTGCTGGAGAAGACCATAATCCTCCTCTAGGGGGTGGTACTTCTCCCCATGCCCTCTGACTCTGGAATGCCTGAATCTTGTCCTGGAACTTGCTCTTGTTTCTATCTCAGTGCTCTTGTGCCTTGGTCCTATTCTCCTCAACCAAGTAGGCCTTCTCAACGGCCTTCTCAAGCGTGGGAGGAGATAACATCCTAACAGCTCCTGCTATATCTGCATTCAGGCCCCGAATGAACTTGTTTACCTACAATTTCTCATCTTGCAGGTAGTCTACATACTACAAGAGATCCAAGAACCTGCTCTCATACTGCACCATTGTGCCAGAACCTTGTCATAAGTCATGAAACTCATCAATCCTCTTCTTCACAAAATGCTCTAACATATACCGGGCCCTGAACCACTCCTCGAACAACTCCCAGGTCACGGTATCTTGAGTAAAATGGAGCTTTTGCTCCTCATTCCTCCACCAAATGTCTGTTGCATCTCAGAGGAGGTGTATGGCGAACTTGGCTTTGACGTTGCTCTCATGAGAGTGTAAGCCAAAGTAGCTACCTAAGCTAAGGAGCCAGGACTCTGCCCCAAAGCCATCTGTCGAACCAGTAAACATAGGCGACTAAAGGTGAAGAAGGTCTTGAATCACACTACTTGTGTCTCGATCTTAGCGATGTGGTCTAACAGGTGAAAGGGATCACCTATCTCCAAAAGGTCCCTCAAAGTTGTGCGATCGGCTGTGACGAAATGAGGCCACCCTCTCGCTAAGGATGGAAGGGCTGCGTGACCTCTCTCATCTCAAGATATCGTGCTCAGGTGGCTCTGAATGTGCATCCTCGCCAATCAACTCCTCATCTCCCAACTGAATGTCCTCCTCTCTCAGCTCCTGCAGTGGTGGAAGGTGCTCCTGTACGATGCATATCAGATGTTGCAGGGTCTCTAATATCTGAGGCCCAAAATCAGGGGTCGGCGGCTCCCGCGTAGGTGCACTACGTCCTGAGCCTCAAGCCAATTGTCCCCTCTTGGGTGCCATCCTGAACCCGAGATAAAAAAATTATTTTAAAAAACCCCTTTTTTTTTCTTTTTCTTTTTTTTTAATTTTTTTAATTTTTATTATTATTATTATTATTATTATTATTTATTTATTTATTTTTCTAAAATTAAAAAAAAAGTAACACTACCCCAACATTAATGTAACTATTTTACTCCATTAAACTCCCTAGGTTCATGATTAAACATCTACACCCTAGAAAATAAATAGCCTTTCCCCCTTTTACTCTAGTCTACCCACACACTCCCTTTTATTTATTTTCCAACCCCACTAAAAGGTCATGTTTTTAAAGAAAAGTAGGGTTGAACGAGAGCCCTAGGATCAAATCCAATCTTGACCCTTGATTTCAAATCCACCCTAAAGTTGCCCTAATCTCTCTGTCTTCTTTTCCCTCTCTATACTTTTCTCATTTGTTTTGTGTTGTGATTGCAGGTGCAGGTTGAGGAGGAACTATCAGGTGGAAACTTGTTTAATCTTATGTATTTTTGTTTTTTGTGAAATCCATACATCTCCATGTATTTTCTTTTGAGAACTTGTTGAGGAAAAACCTGGTTTTGATGAACTCACTGACACTCAACACATGTTGACACACACACACACACACACACACACACACACACACACACACACACACACACACCATTTTTGTTATATATATAATATTAGGTATAGTAAATTGTAGGGTATTACAATGAAAATGTATGACTTAAAATTATATATATTAAATAATGAATATCTTTGTAAGAACATTTCATAGTTTTTTATTTTATTTTTTTATGCAATTATATTAAACATATTTTCAATATTTTAAATATCACATATAAAGAAAAGAAAATAATTACAAGTTATAAAATAATGGATTAAATTTATTTATTTTGTAAGTCTTATGAAGATGCAATTTCCTGGTTTTCCAATAAATCAGATTTTTAACTTTCTTACTCTCTTGCCTAATTAAAAGAGGAGGTAACTTTATATATTAATTAATAAGGGAGGGTTTGGAAGCTAATTTTAAAACTTAGTAAGGAGATATGATCACACATGATTCACTAATGTTTACATCTTGTTAGGTTAACAAGGAAAGAGAGTAAAATTAGTTTTATTCTATTCACTGAATTCTAAAGATTATAAGAATAGATATACTTCAAGAATGGTATTTTATTTCCAATTCAATAATGTTAAAATATTTGGCAAGAAGAAGATCAATAACAAGAATAACAATATTTCCAACCAATCAACTTTCCTTCGAAATGAAATGACTAAATAGTATTCCAAATTTCTGCAAGATTTATTACTTTTTTTTTTCTCTTTTTTTTTAACAAAACAATAAAAATAAAATAAAACAAAAATTACCTAAAGAGTCCGTGTGTTTGAACTACGGCTCTGATACCAAATGTCATGCCATCAATTTTTTTTTCCATTTTTAAAGCAAACACACTGAAATTTCATATTTAATATGTAATGCCTAACTATATTTTGCAGATTTCAAACCAAACAATCATTACAAATGAAGACAAGTAAATTAAAGAACTTATGATCTTATGTTGTAATCTTTCTTTTTTTTTTTACAATAGAGAAGAGTTACAAGAAAAAGAGACATGTTATTACAAGACTTTCAAATCACAATAGGATAAGTTTACAAGATGAGGCTATCCACAATCAACCATATAACATAGTTACAATGAGGTGTAATATTTACAATGATTTGAGGATAAAAGAGACAAAGTCACCACTCCAGCTGAAACTTCATCCTTGAGTCTCCACCTTGAGTGTTCTTCTGAGAGTGTTGAATCAAGAGATATGGCTTGTTTACCACCCAACCAATAGGCATCATCACATGCATTTCCATGGTTGGAAACCATGCTAGCCTCCCCCAAGCCCATGGGAAAGAGGAAAAAAACTACCACAATGTGCACAAGTATAAGGGGATAAAACACAACAAGAAATACATAAGGCCATTTAACCACTTAGACATACTACACACGATAAAACAACAACATGAGGATAACAAGGTCAACCTCACAAGGGGGAAGAGAAGAAATAGGATGCCCAAATCAAAGGTTTCCAACCATAGGAGCACCAACAAAACATGTTTACAAAACTCCTTATACCTCCTAATCATTCATCCTCCTTATTCCTCCTTTATGTCATAGAAATCCTTCTTGGGAGGATTTTCAAACCCAAAAGGGTTTCCTCACCAAGAATGGGGAAAGGTTCAAGCCCTATGGACATTTCTCCCACCTCAAACCATATGAGGGGATGAGAAGGGACCTTCATGGCTTGACCAACAACCATGAGGTTTGAGAATAAAATCCCTCTCTCTTTCCCTACATTCTCCAAAAACCATCAATCCAAATGATGGTGGAGAGAAAACAAAAGAAAACAACAAGAACAAGCAAACAACTACATTCACCATACAACTTCACAACACATCATTTCACACACATCATTTTCATTGATCAAAGCATAGTTAACAAGATAAGCACAACTACGAAAGAAAAAAAAGGATAAGAATCCTACCTCTACAATGCTTTCCAAGACTCTAAGTTTTTCCCTTTGTCCAAGCTCCCAATATCTCAAAATTTTCCAAGTTCTCCAAAAAAAAATGAGCCAAGAGGACCCCTTCCTTCCACATGAGGAAGAATAAGAAGAGGAACCCAAAAGTTTCCTCACCAATGGGAAGGTGAAAAGTGTAACCCCTCTCCTCTCAAGAGTCAAAGATTCCAAAAACCAAATAAGTAAGAGTAAACTCACCTTTTAGCCCTTATCCCTCAAAATACTAAAAACTAAAATAAAACAAAGTGGAGCAACTTTTAACAATTACACACAAATCAACCATCTTACATAGATGGTGACTAAGGAGGAAAAAATGGGAGGTAAACTCCCTCCAAACCTTGGAAATAAGCCCCCTATCTATTAGGTAGGGTCCAAGGACCCATTTTCATGCTAAGGGAACTCCCAAACTCAAAAGGGGTCCCTAAAAATGCCCAAAATAACCCAATTTCGGGTTTGGCATGCTTGGGCACAAGGGTAGACGGTGTGGGGGTCCACCCAAGGTTCACATGTGGTCCCCAATCCCTTCTACCAACACACACACACACTTACCCAAAACCATCACTTAATTTAAGATGAGATCATTAAACCCCTAAACTAGTTTACTTAATAAAACACACCCTAAACATAATTAATTTTACAAGACATAATTACATTACAATTGAGGGTTCACCCATGGTGCCCAAATAAATACACATATTCTAAGGCCTCAAACATTTAGCATGGTTAGGACTCAGCCCATGGGCCGCTCATGCACAATTGCGTAGCTTCCCTGAAACCCATGCTCTCATATACCTATCACCTGCACACTCATTGCACACATTAACTGCATCTGTCCAATATGATAATATCATCTACACATCACAAATTCAATCAATCTTATAATTCCCTAACATTATTAAACAATTGATAGTGTAATGCATATAATTATTCACATAGTTTGCCACGAATAATCCATAGATAAAATTGTAATGACATACACTAGGCTAGCATGAAAATTACCATTATTAAATCTAGAAAACTATATCATTAATCAAATCGACCACAAGAACCAACATCTAACCAATATATCTATCATATAACCCTGTTAGTGTCATCAACATCATAGGAAATATATCAGTATACAAATCTAGTCCAATTGGCGCTACGTGCCCAAAATACCATAATGTCCATGAGGATAAAATATCATAGTAAAATGTCCCAAAATCTATCAGAGTCTCAATCAAAACATGTCTATGCATAAAGATCAAGTCACTAAAAGGTAGCATATATTTAAGGGGATTTAATCCTTTCATAATTTTTAGCTCTAGAATACAGATAACTCTGAAAAAGGTTAGCTAATGTAAACTCCAAAAGGGAGAGTTTTGAGAGTTTTTCCTTTTCCATTGATGTCAAATGGGGAGATTTAGAGTAAGGGAGAATAGTACATCAAGAAAATTACAGAAAAAGATATTATTACAGACATGGGGAGCGAGCTTCATTCATAGATGATCTTTATGCAAGGTGGTAAGTTGTCATCAATGATAAAGTGGGAGATTGTTGGAAATATTTTCATTGATGTCATATGAGTGTTGATAAAGGAATCACTTTATGTGTTTCATATGGTAAAATTTTTATCATTGATGTTTCACGAGTGTTCCTTTCATGAAAATGTTGACTAAGTATGAATTTTACATGACGCATAATAAAATAAAATCTTTTGTAGTGTTCTAGGGGTTTATGTAGTGTTCCATGGGTTTATGTAGTGTTCTACAGATTTAAAATTGGTTTGTAGTGTGTCATGGGTTCATTATAGTGTTTCACAAGTTTGAATACGTTTGACAGTGCTTCGTGTGTTTGAGAAATCACATTGAAGTGTTTCTCTAATCTTGGATGCAAGCCAATATCAAGTAACAAAGGATTAAAATCGTAGATCAAAGGAAATGAACTTCTATGGATCGTAGAAAGAAAATAACTGCGTAACAAAAGAATTTGGACTTTTAGTGCTTTTGCAGGTTTTTTAAAGTCATGAAATGTCACAATACAAAGGAAAATATAAAGGAATTATGTGAAATTCAAGTATTTCTGCATAGGTTAGAATACGTCCACGAAGGTCATGAAAATTCATGGGACCATGAGAAAATAAGGGATGTCTATGAAAGCCTAGAAGAATCTCATAAATTTGAGTATCTTTCTACAAAAGCTGACTCGTGCCTTGAATCCAAAAGAAATATATTTGGTCTACCTTTAGGGAATAGTCACATCATTTCTAGAGATGAAAATGATATACAAAGGGATTTGATTGAAAAAATAATGTTTATACTCAAGAATGATAAAGGAGCGAAAAGAGGAAAAGAGAAGAGTGAATAATGAAGATATATCAAGAATATTTATGAAGAGGAAGGATGACCAAACTCAAGCATAATAGAATGTAAAATTTCTAAAGAGGAAGGAAGAGCAAACAACACATGGAATAAGCAAAGTATGAGAAGTGCGAGTGTGTGAAGATAACAAGGGAAGTGAAGTATGATATAATTACCATCATCATGTTGAAGAACTAAAAAATGTAGAATTTTGCATTTTTGAGGTTAGTTCCTCACACAATTGGGAATTGGTGTCTCCATTGAGTTAGTGCCCACGAATTAGTTGTGTTTGTGCTCAAGAATTATCTAAGCTGGTGTTTGGCATTAGGGATTGGTGTCTCTAGCAGGTTGGTGACTATAAACATTTGTAAAGCAGTTAATTTTGTGGTTGGATTTGGACATTAGATCTAAGAAGTATTTTCTCTTTGGTTTTCTCCCAAAAGGGTTTCCAAAAAAAAAATTGTTTCATAATTGTTGAATCTTGTATGATTTCTATTTTTGTGGATGTTAAATTTTTAATAAATTATATAATATTGATTCACCCCCCTCTCAGTATTTGTGTGTGTTCTATAGTTCCATACATCACTAGTTGTACTAGCATATTCTATGTGAAAGAGTAAATAAGAAGATATTGAAAAACATATTAAACAGTAGCCATCATTACATCAGTTTGACCACTTGACTTTGGTTGCATTTGATGCTAGTTCAGTTTCAATACCCATTATGATCTGGTCTAAACCATTCCTCCTCAAAAATATTTACATTTTGATTTTCCACTCATGATAGTGACATGGTGTGAGAACCACATTTTGATCCATAATGTAGAAACATAAAATTACCTAAATGAAAGTGCACAAGATAGCTCCCCTAAAATTATTAGCAATATCCCCCAAGATTGGTACTTTCTAATTTAGTGCGTATATAAATTTTCAAGGTCAAATATATATTTGATATATGTTAAACAAGGAAATTAAAGAAACACGATTGCACAGATCTCAAAAAAATACACACTTTAAAATAAATAACACACAAAAAGGTGTTTCCAATAGAAATTTATGCATGTTACAAGTTCATTATACTTCCACATTTTAATACTTGCTCATGTGCCTGGCAAAAATAAATTTCTTTCCTTCCATGAAGAAAAATTTTACCTCTCACGAGTTGACAAGGGGCTAAACCCATATGACCAAGGGCTAAACCCATGTAACTAAGAGACGAGGCTAGGAAAAGTGGTGGCGTTCCCTTCTCCAAATTTCTAACTCGTGCATAATGTGATGTCACCTTATGGGGGACCTACTTACATGCTTATTTATTTTCTTGTTTCTTTATTGTGCTTAGGGTTACTCATGCCTTATCCCTTCTATGGTTAGGGCATACAAATACAACTTTAGCCATGACTAGTGTTATTGCCTTAAGGTGAATGTTGGCCTATATGGCCACATTAAGGCAATGTCACCACTAAGAATAGTACTTTGATCTTGAACTATGTGTAAACTAGTATGACAAGCAAGAACAGTGCCCCACCATGCCCAACAATAGCTTTTCCACCTCAAATATAATAGACTAAGCTATCCACTTGGGAGTTATCCCCTAAAAACACAGGTACAATACAAAGATAAATAGGAACATATGTATGACACCAACAACAACATTAGTATAACCTCCATTGTCGTAGGTACAAAAAATTCAAACATTTGTAAAATATCTTGAAAAAAATTGAAACAAGGTTTCTCACAAACTTTTCTATGGTATGGAATACTACCAAATAACCCAAATATGACTATAAAAAAACCTAAAAAAGACCAAATTTAACTTGCTTGAAAGCATACTCAAGTTTATTTTCAATCCTAGATTGGTGCAATCTAGACTCAATAGTTTAGTTTGTTTCTCCATAACATGTACAAAATTAATATTGCCCCTAAAAAACCATCAATTTGCTTCACTCTTTTTAGATTCTCTGGATCATCCAAAGACACAAGAGAAGAACATCCTCAGATATCAAAGTATCCATAATAACAAGATTAAAAAAATCAATATTCCAGAAAACGAACACAACAAAACAATGACGTTTGATTACCAAAATGAGATTCAATACCATGTGAGAATGTGGGCCAAGATCGAGGATTGATAAAATATGAAAGCATAATGAAAGTAATGTTGTGAATAGAGAGGAACAAAATATGATCCATAAGATAACTTTAATTAGAATGCATAAGAAAATATCTTTACAAGAGGTGTATAAATAGGAAGTAGGGAAGTGTAACCACCACGTAAAAATGTGAATAATTGTAACTCCCATGTATCTCACTGACACCTCAGAAAACTCAATACATGTGTTGGAAAAACCTTGGAATGGAATAAAAAACCTACACTAACACAAATGTGGCCAAAATATATATATTGGTTGTTTAGCACCATCATGTTTCTATGCCATATATATGAAATGAAGATGATGAGGTGGATGTTGAGGGCATGGTCTTTGTACTCTAGGTAGGGCCATCTTTACTTTCTCTATAATTTTCTATTGTAATTGTTCTTGATCATAAATTCATTTATATTCATATATGTTTTAACTATTAATGATACATAGGAAATGATGTTCATTTCCTTAATGGGTGGAAACTACCTGACACCACTGTAGCCAAGGGATTCAAGCATATGTAAGCTTCAGATCTATTGCTATTTGGTATAACTTGACTATGTGAGAAGTTGAACTCTTGAGAGCAGAGGAGCTCATTGCTTTTGTGGGTGTGGCTAAAAATTACACCACTACCAAAAATAACAAAATGGTTTTCATATCTCAAAAAAGGGTCCTCATTTCTCAAACCCACTTCCCAATGTTGAGATCTCCAAGTGAAACAAAAGTTGAGATTTGTGAGATGATGCAAATGAAATATCAATGGGTGAGATCACATTTGTCTTCTCACTCATGTCTTGACCGCATAGAGGAGAGGCTTTAAATACAATATTTGTATTAATGATTTTTTGGGTTTAGGGTTATACAGTTTGGGTAAGAATTGTAAGATTGCATTTTTTCTCAAGTTAAATGGATCTTTAATGTGGTGTTTTCCAAATATTTGGATAGAGGGAAAAAAATCTATCAAATTTAGTCACAAGATTTCCTCTAAAATACTTGGGAACTTTATTTCCTTAGATATTAGGAAAGGAAAATCAAAATTCTTATTTATTAGGATTTTATGGAGGGAATTTAAAGGAGTAATTAATATTTTACACAAGTATCCAGGAAAACTCATCTATCAAAAATTAATTCCATGAATAGTTTCTACCTATATTTTGTTTTAAGAAAATTTGACTCGCTGTGCATACATTATATAGTTTAAAAACTTTGTTTATCCATTGAAACATGTATATCCCACAACTTATAGTTGTACTATTTGCCTAGGTAAATACATGTCTTGAGACACAATGGGTTTTTTTTTGTGGTAAGAAATAAAATCAACTTGTATAGATTTTAAATTACAACAATAATTTTTGCACCCTACGCATTGGACACTACGGTTCCTTTTAGCATGACATTTAATTCCCCTTCATTATAGGAAACTAATCGCACACCTTGATTTTTCCCTTCACTAAATTGGGATTGAGGCTACCATTGAGGAAATGCCTTGAACTATTGCTAGTGGATGCATAAACATAAGTCATAAACATGTGCAATTATGTATCTTTTCCCTTGTAGGTAGAGGTGCCTCTATATATTTCTTGGCTTTCTAGGACTACAAAAGCAAGGAAATGTATCATGGATATGTCTAAGGACACCCAATTGTCTTGTGAGGTGTCATCTCTATTTTGTGATGTTCCACTCGTAAGAGTTCCATTAGGCACTATATTTTATTTCATGTTTTTTTCAATGCTGGGGAAGAATGTAATGTTTATCAAAATACATATTTATGTAAGTTCTTAGGGTTGCGAATGTCTACATGTTTATCCTTATGAATCTTCGAGTAACACAAAATATTACTTTTTGATAGGTTATATGGGGAAATAATGTCCCTTGCATTACAATTATTTGACATGCATTTTATTAATAATATTTAAAGTTCTGAAATATGATATGACTCTTAAATTATGTATCATAGTTTATTTGTAATTGTAGATGTGTATACAATTATAGAATCATACACAAGGAATGTCTGTTTTTGAAAGTTAGCATGATATAGGTGGAAACATTAATAGGCCCTTGTTTGTTTGAAATTCAACATGTTATATAGCCCCTTTAAGGCATGTGATGCACACCCATCCACCAAAATGAGAACTTGGAATAGGTCTTATCCACCCATCAAAGCATGGAAGAAAGTAATTTGTTATCAATATCACTTTTAGGCACCATGATAGGCATGTATGTAAATTTTGGATGCATAGGAAAGTCATGTGAGTTGTTTGACTATTACACCTTGATCGAGATATGGTGACATAGGGTGCCATGATTACAAGATATGTGCAAGAAATGATATTTTTTAAGAAATAACACAACGACGATTCCTTAGGCACGGTGGGAAATGTCAGAAGGTTCATGATGAGTTGGGAGGCATGGTGGAAAAGAGAAAAAGTATGTAGGAAACTTCTTTATCTACAAGTGGTGGTGAAAGAGACTATTAATGCCTCTATATGGGCCCCTACTATTGTGGACCTACTTATCCACCCAAAACACCGATTGTATTCTTATATTACCCAACAATAGCTATGCACGCTAGCACTTCATCCAAACAAGTCTGGAAGCTCACCCGAAGCATGTGTAACCACCATGTCCCTCCTTTGTTATGCTTAGCAAGATATTAGCATGCATGTTCAAGAACCACAACCAGAAGAAGCATCATAGCATAATAGCTTGGTAACACATATAATAAGGAATTTACTCATAGATAATAATAATTAAGATTTGAATACCCATCAAGCCATGTTTAGACATAGAGATCTTTGCAATCCATACACAATTGTCCATTATAACCACAAATTCATAACATAATAGATAAACTAATTACATTGCAATTCATTACATCAATGTGTTGGGCCATATGAGCATACAAAATACCATCACTAGTGTATTACATACACACTAGTACTCACACATACTCCACACACTTATTCACACTCGCACTAACTAAAACAAGGATACATAACCTATATTTATACTCAGTGGGAACTTACCCTTCACTGCCTACATGCTCCTTCCTCAAAATAGGTTTTCTCACAAATAGATTGCATGCTTTTACAACTGTTCAAGCTATAAATAGCTTGCTTTAATTCATACTATTATCTCATTCTATGTGTTGTCTTTTACCTTACTCTACATGTTCTTTCTTTTGCTTTTCTTGTTCACTGAGTCATCTTGCTTTTGTCTATTTTTGGACTTTTCTTGAGCGGCACTCCATCTTCTGATTTTCTAGTTTTAGCCTTATCTAGAAAATCGACTAAGTTCTTGATCTTTTCTATGCATGCACACATCCTTATGCGTTGACCAATTCCTTCGTGGTGCATGCACCTTTGCACACTTGTTTTATCTTGAATTCTCCTTTTTCACTCATTCTTCTGTGTGTCATTCCAACTCTCGTGCATGGCTAATACTTAGCCATTTTTCATACCAACATTATCCCACACTAGGGATATTATTTGTCATTTACAATACTTATACCAAAAAATATCTCAAATAATGAAAGAATAAGAATTAGTAAAAAATAATAATGGTGGGGCATATACCAATGAATAGGTGTGAACTCAAATTTATTCTTGGGGTGACTGGAGTAGTTCTGGGAACTCTTTATTTAGGGTATTCTCTAGCTATTCCCACCTTATAAGCTCATTATTAGTCTGCATCAGGCACTAATTCAACAATGTATGGCACCTACTCAGGGGTCATTTCTTCCCCCTTATCCTCTAATTCCCAAATGACTCCAACAAGGCATGATGTCATTCCTTCCAACACATACATCTCATGTGCAACCAATGAGCCAAGTTATTTGAGTCTTTTCTCAAAGGTATCTCTTACGGTTTTCAATAAATTCCTCTTTCGCACTACTTCTTCTAGGATTTCCTCACGCCTAACCTTGTTGTCTTTCTTGGTGACCTGCGCTTGCTTAATTTCAACTTCATCCTAAGTAGTATGCACCCTTAGGATGAAATCTAGGTCTTGGAAGTTATCAAACACACACCATGTCTTCTTCAAACCTTCTTTTATCATAATGCTCAAACCTCAAACTCCATTATCTTCTGTGCAACTGCTTCCTTACTCTTTTCTTTCTATGTCGTCAAATATTCCTTTGAATTGCTTGGCACAGACTTTTTCTCATGTAATAACATACGTACCAAGTCTTATAAGTAGTGCAATTTAGATGGATACTCATATTGGGATTTATCCACCAAGTCAAGGCACGCAATTATTATGGAATCTATGATCCATTCGGCCTTATTATAGGAAACATTTGTATGCTTATTTTCCTCATCCAACTCCTCTGTGAGTTGGTGTGCCTCTTATTCTTTATCCTTCTTATCTTCAAGTATAAATCTTACTGTGTCCCCATTTTCTAGATTATGGTGTGCAACTTTGGCTGCCATTTTGTTCAACACATTACTGGCCTCCTCATCTGTCATCTCCATGGGGTTGATTGTTGTGAGGATTGTGCCCAAATCCTTCTTCATTTTCCCCCTATTATATGCATTGTTATTGATCGAAACTCAGGATCCTTCATATGTGTCTACATACTCCATGAAAACATATTCCTCATCCACATATTTGTGCCCTCTAGATCAATTATCTCCCATCTAAATAGATCCTTGCTCGGTACTGTGCTTTGAAACATTTCCTGTAGCACCTTCGACTGATAGTAAATATAGTTCATCTATGGCAATCACATGCTATCCTCATTTTTCTTCCTTTTTCTGCTACGCCTTCCCTTGGGAACTTCTATCTTAGCATTTATTTGTGCACTGCTTCTAAATCCATCTACAGCTCTTAGGCCTTCTCAAGTAGGTTACTCCTTATCATTCTATTGTTCTTATTCTTCATAACCTTTGGGGCATTCTTCACGCGTGGTGTACATCTCCTCATCATGTTGCACATTTTCATCTTTAGGATCTTTGTCATCATGGTTCGGATCCTCACTGTATGCAACCTATTCTATGGACTTCTCTTCCTCACTATCTATAATATAGATCATTTTTTGCCTCTTTTTATTTTTATTCTCTTGGCTAGGTTTGGGTGGAGTGACCATTGGTGACTCCTTAGTTACTCCTGAAGTCCCTACTCCTTGCATTTACCTTGTGCGTCACATGTGTAATTTTATTTTGTGGCTATGGTCTAGTAAAACATTTTCTTCTTATACCTCCTCCTCCTCCTCCTTTTCCTTTTCTTCTTCCTCTTCCTGAGGAGGGGTTTCCTTAGTTGTTATCTCCCCTTGGTCCCACATCAAATAATAACCTTGAACACACTCACCTAACCATGGCCCCTTTCACCCCACTCTAATATTAATTTAATTAATTTAATTAAATTAATCCATGATCCTCACAATATTTATTATTTAAATATCCTAATTAAGATAATCACTCACACCTCACCTATACACCTCACCTAGCCACCTCACCCCAAATCTATTCTTAGTATGTTGCCATAACTAACTAAGACCTACCTAAACCCTAAAAATCAAAGCCTACATTCCCTCTAACCACATTCCCCGCCCATTAGAAAGGAAGCTTCCATTCTAATCCACAGGAGGTAAAATGAAATGAAAAGATCCAAGAAATCAAGTGGATCTGCCCATTTTTAGTAAACCTAGAAAATCCCACCCTAACCGATACCGGTCACCCTAAACTGCTGCCGGTTAACCCAGAACCATGGTCGGTTACCATTTATTCCCCAAAACAACCTTATTTCAGGTTGGCACATTTAGAGAAAAAAGAGACAAAACCAGAGTTACATGCAAGTAGAACCAACATTTCACACACGCATCAGAACATCCACAGCCAACATCAGAAGTGATCACAGAGCCATTTGCATTCATGGAAGCATCTAGGGAAGCACCATCACCA
Organism: Taxus chinensis; assembly: GCA_019776745.2. NCBI lineage: Eukaryota > Viridiplantae > Streptophyta > Pinopsida > Cupressales > Taxaceae > Taxus > Taxus chinensis. Next base: position 664,334,712 of record CM034154.1, read on the forward strand.
CATCAAATTCCATCCATCTGATCAACTACCATTTCCATCCAGCCATCAATCTCATACAACAGTAAGTATTTTGTTAACCAACATTCATCTACTTTCATTTTAGTAGGCTTATGTTACCTCTATTATCAGTTTCTACTTGCATTCCCATTCTCCCACCATTTACCTTCATGCAAGTTTGATCATTCCTTCACCCACACCATTAAATTTCCCATACCTGACTGTTAAACACCTCTGAGTATACCTAAGATCTCCATAGACCTTTCCATTGCCCTCTCCATTTCATTTAGCCTCAGATCTGTCCCTCACACCAAGATTTTAATAAGTTTCTATCTACCCCGACCATACCGATGCCGGTTACCCATAACCGTCACCGGTTTCACTTAAACCAACATCAGTCATACTAGACTGATGTTGGTCTCTATGTTTTTACCCTCAGACCAAGAACAAAGCCTAAAATCCCCACCAAATACCCAAAACAGCCCAAAACTAGACCCTGACCAGTACCAGTACTCTGACAGAGACCTTGACCTTCAGATTCAATCATAGCTTAGCCTGTTGTGAATGAATTTGCTTATTGTAGTCAAATGAGATACCTAAATCATTTTAACTACAGTAGGATTTCATTTATTGTTAACATTAAAATTGTTTTAAACAGTGGATTGACAGCCTTCTAGGGAGTATCACACTTCCTGGAACTAGCATATGCTAGGCAGTCCACTGTCATATACTATTTAATCTCCATTTGGTGGTCTTGTTTTCTATTTCAGGTAGTTCCTCCTAGCCAAAAGGAAGCTCTCACGATCAGTTGTGGATCAAGAAGTCATACGTGCACAACAACCTTCAACCAACTTTAACAGGTATTCCTCCTAGCCCATTTACCCTTATCTGTTTTGTCAATATTCAAAGAAACACTCTAAGAATCAGGTGAAACATTTTGGCATGCCCGGTGGGACCCATTCAGGGTTCCTTGCATTTCTTCATTTCTAGGTGAAAATTTGTATGTTTGTTTCCTTTCTGAAAGGTTCTCACATTAAAATTTCTCCCCTGGAATCTTCTCTTCTTTCTATTTGTCTCAAAGCAATCATGTTTTGGTGCTATAAAAAGAACTCTTCTTCTCTTTCATTTGTACTGCATTAGTGAAAGATCATACTCTCTCCTGTTCATCTTTTTGTGTCATCGAATTCAATATTTTGATTTGGGCTTAAAATCAACTACATTTCATTCTACTTTACTGCATTAGCTCACATTAAATGAGGGCAACCTATACACTGGAAGTCATGCCCAGCTGATGGTTGACAAACGAATCGTAGAAAAGCACTTCCTTTCTCTTCTTCTCTCTCTGAGTCTTACCCAAACATCACAAAATTGAAAAATATACACATTCTTAAACAACATCTTACCTGGAAGAAGTTGTAGGTGATCACATGATCATAGGCATAGTGGGCACCCAACTCGTTACTTCTATCAAGTCATTATCTCAGAGGATGGCCCGCCCCCACCATAACATAACCTGAAACCTCTCCTTGTAGATCTCCTTCTTTGTAGGAATCCTTCCTCACCAAAAACTCTATTCTAAAGTTCATGAGTCAGTCTTCTAAATAGCATAAGCTGAACAAACATAAAGGAAAGAGCACTCTTAGGATCATATTTTTCTTAGTGTTTCTGCTTGGCTTGTGTTTTGAGGTGAGAGGACATGTTCTTCATCTTTTTATTTCTCCTTGCATGCTCCTTATCATAGTTGGTGTATTCCAACTTCATCTGAGTGTGCCTGGACCCCATTTTCATCATTCTCAAAATTCTGGGTTTGATTCCACACTTGATTTTAAATCACAACCACCTTTTCTTCATCTCTGTTTCAATTTCATAGTAACCGGTGTCGGTCCAACGACCATCGTCGGTTACCCTCTGACCATCACCAGTTTTACCCAACTGGCATCGGTTTACTGTTCTTTTGGTTAACCTACCAAAAGGACACTTGTTTCATATTCTTTGTTATTCAGAGTCTCTGTAACTCTCATCATCTTCTCTGTCCTGATAAAATCCATCTACATCTTATCTACCTAGCAGATTATTAGCCTTTTGCCTTGTTTTGGAAAACTATCCATTTTCCACAGTGACCGACCATGGTTACCTGTGACTGACGTCAGTTTACCCTAACTGACATCGGTTAGCCTATTCAAATTTCTAGCTGACATTTTGTACCTAATCCACCTACCACCACCTGTTTTTCCTATTTCTGTTGTATTTCTGTGTCATTTACAGAAAGCAGTCCTACCACATCAGTACTTGTTCACATGGTGCTGACTCATAGCCAAGAAAATGCCCTCATATTCCATGCTAGTTGTCAACCACTCCCACCTAGTCCTTCACCACCTTCCATTCTATCACCCATGGATCCTACCCAACCTATCACTATTGCCACAGGGGATGAGGAGTTCACACGACTCCTTGACCAGAACCCTGCCACCTTATAGTTCTATCTTTCCCACTCATCCACTCGAGATGCCTCGGGTCAGTTGATATACGGCATGCCCATATCTATCCCCCCAACACTCATTCCTACTTCAGTGTCAGTCCCTTCTAGCTCTGCGTGTTACCCGCACCTGCCTTGCCCCCAGTCATTTCATAGCTAGGCCCTATACCTGCTATGACCGCCACATCTACCACATCTATTGCACCCGCAACATCCACTATACCTTCGTCCACCACCCTAGAACATAACCTCATCTGTGCCTATTGTCTCACATATACCCATAGCAACACAACCACCCCTGGTGTTGATGACCCCTACCCCATTTCAAAACATTGTCCTTTCTATTCCACAGTCCTTAGCCCCCATCGCTACTAGGGTTACCTCGACCCTTCCACCTCCATATACGTACTATCAGCAGCCTCCCATTTCATCCATCATTCATTTAGGTACATACCCCCTATCTCACTCCCTCATTCCCAACCTACCTATGTGGCATCGCCATATACTAGAATGCCACCTCCATCATATGTCCAACACCAACCCTCTTATGCTACAGGAGGTACCCATCCATCACCACCTACCAATGACCTCATCAAGTTAATGATGGACAAGATGCAGACACTGGAGGCATCGGTTTCTGGCTCACGTAACTCTCTCACCTATGATGAAATTTGCAATGAGCCCATACACCCATCTATTCCTATTCGTCCATATCCCATACATTGGGAGATGCCTAAATTTAACCACTTCAATAGCAAAGAGGACCCGCAACAACATTTTGGTCTTTCAAACATGGGTGTTATCTGATCGCCCATGATGATGCTTTACTTTTGAGGACATTTCCCATGTCTCTGACCGGGCCCTGCATTAGACTGGTATAGTGGGTTACCTAGACATTCTATCTTTTCATTTAATCAGGTAGCCCAAGCCTTCTTGGATCACTTCTCCATCAATGTTGTTAAGAAGGTTACCATGACTGACCTCTACTCTATGCGTCAATATGACGATGAGTCTATCACAGATTTTGTCGCTCATTGGCGTAGCCTGATCAATCAACTCACATTCCAATTACCACAAACTGAACTCATAGAGCTCTTCACTCAGGCTTGTGCTAGACATATCTCACCGACCCTGCAGGTGTAGACTTTCCAAACCTTCGATGAGGCATTCACCATGGCACGAAAGCTAGAGATTCGGGCCATCGAAGAAAATAAAATTCAACTACGCAATAAGAACTCAACATTTAAGTCAAATGATACCTCTTCTTCTTTGAAACCACAGAATAATTATTCAAAAGCCAAGGGAACCGCTAACGCAGTGGTACTCAAGGCTGGCCCAGCTCATCCATCAAATCAGGCTAAGCCCTCATCTAATCTTTCTCCTGTCCAAACCTTTCAATTCAGATGAGAACAACAGAAATACACCCCAATTGGGGAGCCTTATTCTTCTATCTTAGAAAATCTCATTAAAGCTGGGGCCATCACCCTTCCTCCTATAAAACCACACACTGGTTTTGATCCTTCTCGCCCCACACCTACATGGTACAAAGAGCATGACTTCTACAACTATCATTGGTAAAAGGTCATAATGATGGCAATTGCATCACTTTCAAGAACATTGTCTAGGAAATGCTCGAGAATGGTGAGTTAGTCTTGGATAATCCTGAATGCACCTGCCAATCAAAACCTACACATCTTCAAGAAACCATTTCCTAATCACGCCCCTTCTTCTGATCAAACTGGAGAGACCTCAACTAATGATAGCCATACCCGCGAGGTCCATGCTATTTTCAGTGACGCACCAGTTGCTTCCCAATTACCTCATATTCCTTCCATAGAGGAAATCCTTGGCCTGAAGTCCTCCACCTACACATGAACCCACTTCACCTATTCCTCCACCCATAGAGGAACACCCTTCATCTCCTCCCTCACCTGTGAAGGAGTCTTCTGTTAACATCAAGACCATTTCACCTTTGGCTTCTCCACCTAGAGAGCCATCACCAACAGTACCTCTCCAACCCATGGGAGACGCTTGTTCATCTCCTCCACCCACAGAGGAGCACCCATCATCTCCTCCACCTATCAAAGATCCAGTAGAAATGTCGTTACCTCTAGGTGACCATTCTCCATCAGCCACCCAAGATCCTGCTGACTTACTTTTGGCTCTCTTACCCATAGAGGCTGAAGCTAGCAAATTCCCCATTTCTAAAACACATTTTACGGGAATCACCATTGGATCCACATCAACCTCACCCACTTGTAGTGTCATTCTCATGCTTAGCCAACCACCTGGATTATGTGGATAGAGCCTTACTTTGGGGGTGTCTTCTACTTCCTATCTCAACACAAATGCAGATGTCACTCGCTGACACCTCCACTATCTATCCAAAAGTATTTCGGCCAACCAAACCAAACACAACCACAACTATCACAAATTCTCCCATGATACCACTCATGGCTCAACTTACACCTCTACCCATAACCCAACATGCATCTACATCTAAACCCACACCTACATCATCTTCCTTGCCTAAACCTATTACTACTTTAGGGGTCATCCCAATGGCTAGCCTTACTCATCCACCCATCAAATTAGATTTAGCTACATCCTCCAAAGCCAACACCAAACTTAATCTGGCCCCCAAATAGAAGAACCAATCCCCTAGATCTCATACCCCAACCTCACCAATCACACCCTCATCACCTTCACCCCTTCCGTCCATCCTAGGACCTCACCCCTCGACCCTGGCTAAGAAACCTCCACCCACTGGTAAACCAAGAATGCAGCAGCCCATTCCTCCCTCACAGACCTCTAATATACCCAAGCACCCAACACAACCTCTGCCCACACCTGTAACATTTTTACCACCCATACCTCCAATACCATCGATAACTTCTTCACTACCCATGACACTTCATTCCCTTTCCCTTACACCTCCTACACAACCTGTGCCATCTACCTCCACAGCACCTTGGTTATCCCCATGGGTAACCCACCCTCTTCCACCATCTACTTTTCCCTCTAAATCTCATGCGCCCATATCACCTTTACCCAAGAAGGTGCAACCTAAAGGAAAAAATCTGCTACCCTCCAATAAGGTAGTCAAACCAACCACACACTCTATTTCCAGTTCATCTACCATGCCCTTACCCAAGAAGACATGACCAACACCTAAGACCATAGCTCAACCCACTCCCCCTCTTACAAAGACCCTTCCTATACAATCAGTCGCACCTGCACCCAAACCCACATTCACTCCCATTGTGATCCACTAGCGGGATCCTATGCCAAAATCTTAACCAACCTCCTTGAAACTTCTGTCATCACATTACCACCTCTTAGACCTTATGACCCACTCAAACCCAAACCAAAAGGGTTTGATGAAACCAAAATTTGTGCCTACCATCATGTGCCAGGACATGATGTAGAGAACTGTAAGGCTTTGAAAACTATTCTTATCCAGTTGTGTCCTCCTGAAGAAAAATTTGACGATGATGACCTTCTCGATGAGGACCCCATTTCACCAACACCAGTTTCCACATAGTTCTTCCCTCATTGCCTACTCAGTGACCAAGACCTCCACCCCCACAACTCTTAGAGCCACCTCCAAGATTTGAAATTAACATGGTGTCATATCAGAGAACTCACCAAACCTCCACCCAAATGTCGGTGTGCCCAACTCATTTCACAAGGTTCCTTCCCACCTCTTGGCTTCTGCCCTTCCTGTCACTATACCTTTCATGGCTCACCTACTTCACCTACCTCCCCACCTCAAATCAACATGATCCATGTTGCTACCTGTGCACATAGAAGGACAAAGGAAAGGAAAAGGAAACCAACCCACCGACCAACCCTATACCCAACATACCATCTGCACCCACACCTAAAGTCACTATCCGGCCCCACATATCCTATTTCCAATGGGGTTACACATCACACGATGCTCAAACAATTACACCAATCCTCCCTCAAAATGTCCCTATATGACCTCATCCAAACCTCTGAATCCCATCGCCAAGCTCTCATGGAGGTTCTTCAGTCTATTGAGGTCTTACCCAATGACCCTACACCCGTAGCCTCCATTATTACACCTCATCATGTAGCCTCTCTTACCAAATTACCACCTTCTTCTACACCTCCACCTACTCACCAAGTAGCCACCCTCAGCTTCTCAGATGAAGAGATCACACCACACCAAACTGATGACCCAGATCCAACCCTTTTCATCTCCATCCATATTGATAATATATGTGTACGACATGTTATGATCGATGGGGGTGCTAGCATTAACATCATCTCCTCCCATGTGTTTGACCAAATGCGCATACCCAACAATTACATGCATAAACATCCCGTCATGTTGTGTTCATTTAATGACGCTATCACCTCTACACTTGGCACCATCATCCTCCATGTTTGCGTGGGCCCCCATACTATTCTAGAGTTATTTTATGTCTTGGAGGGGGAATTTCAATATAACATGTTGCTTGGTAGACCCTGGATTCATGTTCATGGGTTGTGTTCCTTCCACTTTACATGTTGTGTGAAGTTTGAGCATGAAGGGCACACCTATACCATTCTGGCTGACCCATCACCTTTCAAAACCTACAACATGCTTTACCGACCCAATGACATGCTTATACCCATTAAGGCATCTTCATCCATGACCACTTCCTCTTCACCTACACCTCCCCACCAGTGTTGCCGCTACCTCAACCACACCTAACTCCTCCATCCCTACCGCTACCATGACCTCCACTAGCCAACCCATCAGCCTCCCAATCAGCTGGCTCCACCTCTGATCCAATCTCTAACACATCATCTATCCCAGCTACCCACATATTGACCACCGATCCCTTAGAAGGTGTTTTTCAATGCCTCACTCTGGGGGAGTATCACCTATATAATGTCAACACATTCCTTACTCCACAAGAGTATGGAAGCCTTCACCAACACCCTCACTATGATCATTGCATAGGAGAGCATCTCCTTTATGGTCCTCCCCACCTTCGCACCAATCTCACCTATGGGGGACTTGATACTACCACTTATACACCTGAACCACCATCACAAACCCACCCATTTTCTGCCGACCTCCAGTCACTCACCAATCACCATTTCACCCACACCTTCCTGCACCGATGTGCATGGAAGGGTTTTGGTTTTGGCTTTTATGAGCAAGGTCATCACACTGTTATTCCATGTACTACCCACAAACATAACGACCGTAGTGGTATCGCTTTGCTGAACTACCTACCAAGAAGGCTCACATTGAACTCATTGAGGATATCGACCCCTTCATCCACCTTCTTCACCTTCTTCACCTTCTTCACCACCTTCACCAACATAAGTCGATGGATCCAGAATCCATCCCTCCTAACTTTTTTTTTTCATAAACACCATTTCCTTGGGGCCTCTGACTTATCAATGTGAGGGTGAGGCTCCCTCTTCTCTTCCCTTCCTGTATCCTGAAATGATCGATGATGATACACCTTCTATTAATGTCATTCAATGTCAGGATGATGAATCTATACTCACCTACCTTGGTGTAGAAGACTCATATATTCATCGGTCGTTACCATCTGAGATGCAAACCATGTTGAATGAATTGACTATCGAAATCAACATCCACACTTAGGATGATCCGCACATTCTAAAGATTGGCCAATCTTTAGATACTGTTGAACAGGAAGCCATCACTTCTTTTCTCAAAAATCATAACCATGATTTTTCTTGGTCTTACGTAGACATGCCTGGTATTGACCCCACCATAGTGGTCCACAATATCGTAACCATTCCCAATGCCAAACCCGTAAAACAAAAGCTGAGGAAAATGCACCCTCGCATTGCTCTTTCTGGTCAAAGAAGAACTTCAGCGCCTTCTTTCTATTTCCTTCATCTTACCCATTGATTATCCTCGATGGATTTCTAACATTGTCCCTGTCACTAAGGTGACAGGGGGACTTCACATTTGCACAGATTTCTGTGACCTCAACCTAGCTTGCCCAAAAGATGACTTTCCTCTACCCGGTATTGACCAACTGGTTGACCTTACCACTGGTCATGAGATGCTATCACTCATGGATGGTTTCTCAGGTTATAACCAAATCTTGCTTGCCCCAGAAGATCAACACAAAACCACATTCATCACCCCTTAGGGGACCTTCTGCTATCGAGTCATGCCTTTTGGCCTTAAAAATCTGGTGCCACATATCAGCGGGCTATGACTTACATCTTCCATGACATCATGCACCATATATTGGAATATTACGTAGATGATCTCCTTGCCAAATCTAAATGCCACTCCGAGCACCTCACCATCCTAAAAACCATCTTTGACTACCTCATTAAGTATTGTGTTCACCTTCAGCCCAAGAAATGTGTCTTCGTGGTTCTCTTGGGCAAGCTCCTAGGATTTATTGTCTCCTTACGTGGTATAGAGGTTGACCCTGCTAAAGTCAAGGCCATTCTCAAAATGCCTCTGCCCACTAATCTGCGGCAACTCTGTAGCCTGCAAGGTAAGTTGCAGTCTATTCATCATTTCATTTCGTAACTTTCTGATCAATTGTCAGCCATTTCATCATCTTCTCAAAAAGGATGTCTCCTTTAAATGGGATGATGACTGCCACAAAGATTTTGAGGCCTTAAAACAATACCTTCTCCAACCACCTATACTCATTCCACCTAAAGATGATCAACCCTTCTACCTATACATCTCTGCTACCGATCACTCCTTAGGGGCCATGCTCGCTCATCGTGATGAACAACATAGGGAGCAGTGGTTTATTACATAATCTGTACTCTTCTAGACTATGAAACCCGATACACCCATGCCAATTTTTTTTCTTAGCCTTAGTTTTTGTTGCCACCAAACTCCTCCATTACCTACTTAACCACAAAACCTATGTTGTGACCAACACCAACCCCTTACACTTCATGTATGCCAAACCTTACCAAAATCAATGGTCTGCATGCTGGCTTATGCTTCTAGCTGACCTCGACCTCAAATTCATCCATCAAAATTCCATCAAGGGCCAAGCTATCGCTGACCAATTGGCTGACGCACCTATTTTTGGGGATCAACCCTCTAATTTTGACTTTCTAGATGAGTCTATTGCTACCCTTTCCTTGGACAAACCTTACTTACCAAATGACACTCTTCTTCGATGGTTCCAAGTGTTAGCGTGGGGGTGGGGCTGGTGTTATCCTCATTCCTCTTGATGGTGAACCCATGCCTTTGTCTTTCAAACTCAATTTTGATTGTACAAACAATATTGCTGAATACGAAGCACTCGTATTGGGTCTCCAGGATGCTTATGCCTTAGATGTTAAGTCAATCAACATCTTTGGTGATTCTCAATTGGTCATAAACCAAGTCAATGGTATATACCAGTGTCATAATGAGATACTTCAAAAGTATAAGCATCATGTGGACATACTTTTGACCACCTTCGACCGTTACGCCCTTCAAACCATCCCCTTGTTCTACCAAAAAATTTGTAGATACCATGGCCTGCTTGGCTTCTAGATACCCGCTTCGCCCGCTGACTCTAAAATATTTGTCACCATACAAAGACTCCAATCACCCTCTTATTTACCTCGTGAAGTTTACTCTATCAGAACCACCACTCCTGACCCGAGTGACCTTTGGTATAAACAATACTCAGACTATCTTTCCCTCTCCATCTTACCTCCCAACCTCACTCGTAATGGAAAACGTGCACCTTTCTTAAAAGGGTCTCTCATTACGTCATCATGGGTGGCCTCCTCTATAAGTGTGGCTTTGATGGTATTCTCTTACGGTGCCTTACAAGTTCTGAAATTCCTTATACCATTAAGGAAGTTCATGATGGCATATGTGGAGGTCACTTTAGTGGCCTTGCTATTGCTAAGTGTATTCTTTTCCTAGGCTATTACTGGTCAACCCTTAACCATGATTGTTGTGATTATGTTAAGCGTTGTGTAAAATTCCAACAACATGCCAATCTTCATCATACACCCAGTCATGCCTTACAGGTCACCTGTGACCTTTGGCCCTTCTCTCAATGGGGTTTGGATCTTGTCAGGAGAGATCAATCCCCATTCTTCCCAGCGACATCAATGGATAATCACCGCTACCGAATATTACACCAAATGGGTTGAAGCCATACCTCTCATCTCCACAAAAGCTGAGAAAATATGTGAGTTCATCAATCATCACATTATTTGTCACTTTGGTGTCCCACATCACCTCATCACTGATAACGGAAAACAATTCAAAAATAAAACCTTGTGGAAACTTTGTGACACCTTCAGTATTCAACTAAGTTTCTCGTCACCATATTACCCACAAACCAATGGCCAAGCTGAATCCACTAATAAAACCCTGAACAAAATTCTCATGAAAGTGGTTAACGATACTGGGAAGGACTAGCATACACACATTCCTTTCACCCTGTGGGCATACCGCACTAGTATTCACACTTCCACTACTGCCACACCTTTTTCTCTGGTCTATGGTACAGAGGTTGTTCTACCTCTCAAAGTCTAGATTCCATCACTTCGTATTTCTCTCCATGACATGCTCAATGATGATGAATTTCACCAGGACCGTTTAGCACAACTTGAGTTATTAGACGAACGTTGTCTTAATGCTCTTGACCATCTTCAAGTTTACCAAAAACGTATCAAAATGTGCCTATGACAAACGTGTCCATGAACAAACTTTCCAAGTCGGTGACCTTGTCCTGAAGGAAAATCAACATGTAACCAAAGTAGAAAAAAGTAAACGGGGAAAATTTTCTCCTAATTGGCTTGGACCATACATCGTGACTCATACTTATGGATCAGGTGCTTATCGTTTATCTTCACTAGATGGTAAACCCGAACCTGAGCCCCTTAATGCCTTGCATCTTTGACCATTCTACTATTGACTTTAGTCCTACCTCACCTTCTTACCTCTTTTCATGCTCATCCCTTGAGCGCTATTCACTTCCCTCCTTTCACTATGCCATCCCCAATGATTAAACAAGAATCATGTGTGTACCCATCACTCTTTTACCCTCTCTTAAATATGTGTACCATGGCTCTACACATGGCATGATTCTCATGGATACTTTTCATCTTCTTTCAGATGAGATCCCATGGTCATTTCACCTTGCTTTCTGAACAAGAATCTGATTCTTCACCTTAGTATTGTCCATGACTTAAAATCCCTCACATGGGATCCAACTCCTTGAGTCAAACTTCCAATAAAAAGATGACTCCCTCAAAAAGGACATCTTTCTCTCTACATCGCTGCTATAAATAGACTGCTCCCTCGAAGGACATAGCTATGTAAAGCCTTCTTTAAAAAAAAGAGAATCTGAAGCTTCCCGCATCGATCAGCTTCGCGAAGACCTCAAGGAGTTAATTTCCTCATCCCATATAGACTTCCCACATCGATCAGTCTATCTCAAATATAAGTCAAATACAAAACCATTTTTCGTCATGGACTTGTTTATTGTGATCTTGGATCTCTTTCCATAAGGCATGCTACCTCATACCATATAAACTAACCACTTTTCACCTTCTCACCATTCACACTTTCATTTCCTACCACCTCAAGGGACCTACTGGAACCATGACATTTGGTGATCATGTGACTACTCTTCACCTTTAGAATAATCAATCATGCAATGTCTTTAGGGTCTTATGTTCATCAGCCTATCTAAGGTATGACCCACCCATTATGATCCTTACCAATCAGGTGGCTTTCTTGCCTCCTCTTATCTTTTAACCTTCTTCATTACGTATTGATCATCCTATATAGGACTAGACCCTCGACGCTTATCTCTGGGAAATTTTCCTCTTTCACCACAATCAACTTAATATCACCCATACCTATTTTCCCATAGTTCAACCATACCTAAAAGACCTAGACTCAATCATGCCTATAACCTACCAACCCATTCTCATACCTCCTTAATTTTCCCTAGCTTATGGGAGAACTACATTGGCCTGAGGTCCCTTTTCACTGGGACTATGTAGGTAGCACTCTGAGGGCATGGGGCCCTTGGAGGTTAGCTCGGCCACTCTCTACCCTAACCAATTCCCCTTTTCCCTTTCCTAATCACATTCTACCCTAGTTAATTTCCTTTTTATATCAATAATTGGAAATTAAACCAAAAAAACAACAATTGCTTCACATCTTTATCATCATCATTCATACATTCATTATGTCTACCATTTATTTACCATTATCATGCATTTTACTATAAAACATCTCAACGTGACCATATCATCATTAATTACACAAATTAATGAATTACAAACTCAACCAATCTCAACTCAACCATACATGCCTAAACCACAACTTGACTCAAACATGCCTACATCATACCTAACTCCAACCTAACTCAATCCATGCCTCTGACCTTGACTCAATCCATGCCTCAACCTGACTCAATCCATGCCTATGACTGACTCCATCCATGCCTAAACCACAACTTGACTCCATCCATGCCTAAACCAACAACCTGACTCAATCCATGCCTATGATCCATGCCTAACCACAAACTCATCCATGCCTAAACCAAAAACTGACTTGATCCATGCCTATGACATGCTCTATCACTACACTTAGTTTCCATCACATATACAAATCAAAATAGCAAGTTAAACACAACCATATACACATAATGACCATAATCACCATCATCTCTATAAATCAATCATCTAAACATGTGTATCCATATACATGACTCTCAAATATCTTTGGCACGTAGGCCGGTGTATATAACAAAATCTCAAAAACTCTCATGTACATCCTCACTATCTTCGGCACACAGGCCAGTATATATGTCAAAAATATGATATCAACAATAAAATAATCATGCATGGAGCTCAATCATCTCCCCATCTGATGTCCAAACCTGTCTCATATGTCTCCTCCCTTACTCCTCTAGCCTCATGGCATCTGGCTGACCTCCCTCTGCCTCACCCTGGTCTGGCCCCTGATGGTCCTGCCTCTGGAGCTAGCCTCCGTGCACTAGTGGCCTCACCCTGAACTGGCCCCTAGGCTCACTGGCCCCCTGTACTCTCCACACTATGTGTGTGGGATCTACTCCTCTCAGTTGAGGCCTGCTATGCTCTGTACTTAGCATATGATAAGACATATATACCTGCTACCATCAAATGATCCTGGTAGTATCTCACCTCACCCATGGCGTCTCTCAATCTAGAAGCGGGTACTGTCTGCAGTGGTGCCATCGACCTCTAACCCTTCCCTGCTCTCCGCCTAAATAATGGGACCCTGTCCCTTGCCCCTGTGGTGGTGCCATCGGCCCTGGAGCCTGTGCCTATATCTGGGCCTGAAGGGCCGCTATTTGTGCCTGTGTAGCGGCCAACTAGCCCTACAAACCTATAACCTGTCCCTGCACTCATGGCCAACTAGCCCTGTAAACCTATCACCTGCACCTATAGGGTGGCTACCTACACCCCATCTCCATCTCCACCCTCTCCCTCTCCCTCTGGTGTGGGTGCTGGTCCCTATACTCCTGTGCCTGAAAAGTGGCCACCTGTGCCTGCAGGGTCACAACCTGTGCCTCGGCCCCTGTCAAATGTCCTTGTACTATGCCCAACTAGGTCACCAGGGTAGCCACCTGCCCCTATAGGGCATCTCTCTGCACTGTGATGGTAGCCAAATCTGGCTACCCCAGCCTCAGTGGTACTACTCATAGCTGTGCAGCCCACCACTGTCTGTACCTATCTGTCACCCAGACATCATCTATCTATCAGTCGACCGGCTGCTCCTCCTACCCGGTCGGCACTGTAGGTCATGGTGGAGACATAGGCCTCTCCACATCATCTCTCCTATACTGAGGGAAGGGTGGGGGTATATCCTGTGGCAACCCAAACTTCATCTGACCCGGTCTATGGGTATCATCTCATGCTCCCTGGCCCACCACCCCTCTATCCACCTAGTAAATCTGTAGCCCATCTAGCTCTGCTGCCATCTACCTGTATGAAGGATAGCCTACATATGGCCTCCAAATAATGTCCACACCAGACAACCCCTCCAGTAATCACCTGTAATAGGCTACATCATGTGTCACTCTAGCCACTCGGCTACTCTCCCATAACTGGCACCCATCACCTATAGCCCACTCAAACAAAACCAGGCTCAAATGCATCGGCCTGGGGCATACCAACTGGGCATGCACACACAATGTGCTCATAGGCCCAACAATGTAACAAGAATGTGTAACACAGGCTGAACCACCGTAGTCACCCATAAGCCCACAGCTCCCTATATAGTTGTACCAAGAATGCAGGCCCCCATGCAAACTGAGTCCTTCTCTCCACCATGTCATGAAGAACCCCCATCAGTGACCATGGGAATCTCCCACCCTCTACATCTGGAAGTGTAAAAAAACAAACTACCTCCATCAAAAGTACTACCAGCCTCATCTCCTTGGGGTAGGCTTGGTACATCACCCCGTAGCTCATGTTGGCACTATGGAATCCTAACAAGGCCAGCCCCTCTCCAAACACTGGTAATAGTAACTCCTCAGATGCCTCTGAGGAGATCGAGTACACCTGTGTACCTCCTATAGGTAGTCATAGGATCCTATAAACATCCTCTAGGGTGATCATGATCTCACCCATCGGCAAATGAAATGTATTGGTTATCGAATCCCATCTATCGATGAGGGAAACCATCAAGCTCACCTCCCAGACTACGTGTCGGTAGTGTCTGACACCAATCAGACCCACATCTGCAACATGGATCCACTCCTCGCATGTCATCTCCCCCTGTATCTCCACAAGAAAGGGAGGTACTCTATCCCTCATCCGTAGCTGGTCCCTGGCCTGCATACAACCAATCATATTAATCAAACCTTGACCATACCTGCATGTAACCTTGCTTATCCCCCTACTATACCACTTACCCTAACTAACTCAACCTTTCACCTATTTCTATGCCCTAAATCAACACCTACCTATCTACCCATGCCTCAGACCCTTACCTATTTTCATTTTTCCCCTCGCACTGATTTTCCTTATTCACCCACCTACCCATACCCATAAATTTTCCCCCTACCTAACTCTCCCTACCCCTACCTATCTGTCCATAACCCATCCATTTTAACTCCTTGAGGGCTTGCCTCTTTAGCCTGCTGACCGGCATCGGTCAGCCTAAACCGACCATGGTCCAATAATAACTGGCATCAGTCACTCACATCTGTGACTGATACCGGTCCTTACCCACCGACGTCGGCTAAGAGAAAACCGACGTCGGTCACTGTCGCGACAAAAAACCCATGACCCTCCCATTTTTCTCCCACATTCCTCCTTTCTACCCATTTCCCCTACCCATACCTACCCAATTACCTATTCCCACCCCTTATTTACCTAAATCTACCCTCCCTTGTTCCCCTTTTCTCATTAAACCCCCACATTCAAATTTTAAAAGTTTCCCCCAAAACAAACCCATTTTCCCTCCTACCCAATTCCTACCCTCCACCTACTCACAACAAACAAAACAATTGGAATAGCCTCTTACCTCATCATGCTTCCATCTGTGTGGTGGCACCTCGGGCCACTACATAGGTCCACCTGATCCCTCTCCTGCCTCTGCCATCACCAATCATCCACTGGCTCAATCCAATCCAATCGATCACCCAATCCAATCACCGCACTCGTAGACCCACCTATCAACCAACGATCACTCACTCTGTGGCTCACCAACTCAGCTCTCTGTGTCATTTGGTCACTTTCCACCTCATTCTTCCTCTCTTGTCATTTTCTCCAATTTGGTAAATGACAAATGATTTTAAAAATGTGGACACTTTTTCTTTTTATAGCCTACCCGACTTGACCCGACTTGACGACATCAGTCTTGTGCCCTCTCCTACCATGGATGGTTTGACCTTGACTGACATCGGTCCTATGCCCTAGCCTACCGTGGTCGGTCCATAGCGACCAACATTGGTTCCTTATAACCATTGTCGGTTATCCTGCTTAGTCTTTTTCCTACCCACTACCCCTAATTTGCTGACCTGAATCATTTTTTTTACCTCACCCACACCTGACTTGGACACTTCCACTTTACCCTCCTGACCTCATCATTTACTACCTAACCTCATCCTCATTTGGGGACTCATTATTTTACCCATACCTCGGCCCTACCCATGTCGTGACCTAGCTACTTAGACCTGGAACATTGCTAGTGACCTGTGACCTCATGTGCTCGTTATACCTTGTGACACTGTTACCCGTGTTGTTTGACATAATGACCTTACCTTGCCTCTTGTCGTGACCGTTTATCCTAACCCAACCTTTGGTGTACCAGAACATACCTAAACGTTCCTGCACCTGACCTGTGATGTGTTTCCTGACCATATCCTATACCTTGGATACCAGAATCACCTCAACCTTGTTTGGATAAACCTATCGACCTTAGACAATGTAGAGTTTGCATGCTCTTCAACCTGGTACCGTGTTGTAGTTTATACGTGTGTGTGTTTGACTGTTACTACCTTTGACCCTGACCCATTACCTAGATTACCTGATTGGACCTTTTACCCCTTTACCCCCGTTGTCCACCTTCCTCTTCATCACATTCACCTTTTATCAAACCACTCACCGATTCTACCTTCTACCTCATCAGTTCCTGGTTTGAGGGGGATCACCTTCACCCACACATGGGGCAACCACATCTTATTTTTTTTAGCGTCACTTACCAATACAAGCTACGCAACAAAAAGGGCAAAATGTAGACACCAAAATTGGGTCACACTCCCCTTGGTCCCTCATCAAATAATCACCTTGAACACACTCACCTAACCATGGCCCCTTTCACCCCACTCTAATATTAATTTAATTAAATTAATTCATGATCTCATAATATTTATTATTTAAATATCCTAATTGAGATAATTCTCACACCACCACCTCACCTATACACCTCACCTAGCCACCTCACCCTAAACCTATTCTTAGTATGTTGCCATAACTAACTAAGACCTACCTAAACCCTAAAAATCAAAGCCTACATTCCCTCTAACCACATTCCACCCGTTAGAAAGGAAGCTTCCATTCTAATCCATGGAGGAGAAAAAAAAAGATCCAAGAAATCAAGTGGATCTACCCATTTTAGTAAACCTAGGAAATCCCACCCTAACCAATGCCGGTCACCCTAAAACCACCGGTCAACCCGGAACCGTCGTCGGTTACCATTTATTCCCCAAAACAACCTTATTTCGAGGTTGGCACATTTTGAGAGAGTAAGAGATGAAACTAGAGCTGCATGCAAGTAGAACCAGCATTCACACACACATCAGAGCATCCACAGCCAGCATCAGAAGTGATCACAGAGCCATTTACATTCACGGGAGCATCTGGGGAAGCACCATCACCACACCAAATTCCATCCATTTGATCAACTGCCATTGCCATCCAGCCATCAAGCTCATACAACAGTAAGTATTTTGTTAACCAACATTCATCTACTTTCATTTTAGTAGGTCTCTGTTACCTCTATTATCAGTTTCTACTTGCACTCCCATTCTCCCACCATTTACCTTCATGCAAGTTTGATCATTCCTTCACCCACACCATTAAATTTCCCATACCTAACTGTTAAACTACCTCTGAGTATACCTAAGATCTCCATAGACCTTTCCATTTCCCTCTCCATTTCCATTTAGCCTCAGATCTGTCCTCACACCAAGATTTTAATAAGTTTCCTCTACCCTGACATACCGACGCCGGTTACCCATTACCATCACTGGTCATTCATCTTGAACCGACATCAGTCATACTAGACCGACATCGGTCTCTATGTTTTACCCTCAGACCAAGAACAGAGCCTAAAATCCCCACCAAATACCCAAAACAGCCCAAAACCAGACCCTGACCAGTACCAGTACTCTGACAGAGACCTTGCCCTTCAGATTCAATCATAGCTTAGCCTGTTGTGAATGAATTTGCTTATTGTAGTCGAATGAGATACCTAAATCATTTTAACTATAGTAGGATTTTATTTATTGTTAACATTGAATTGTTTTAAACAGTGGATTGACAGCCTTCTAGGGAGTATCACACTTCCCGGAACTAGCATACACTAGGCAGTCCACTGCATATACTATTTAACTTTCATTTGGTGGTCTTGTTTTCTATTTCAGGTAGTTCCTCCTAGCCAAAAGGAATCTCTCACGATCAGCTGTGGATCAAGAAGTCATACGTGCATGTAACAACCTTCAACCAGTTTAATAGGTATTCCTCCTAGCCCTATTTACCCTTATCTGTTTCATCAATATTCAAAGAAGCATCTTTCTGATGCACCTAATTTACAGCTCAACAGGTGCACTGCAACTCTAGTGCCTAGGTCATTGATTGTTGTGACATCCATCACGTGATTCCCACATTGATCGTTGAATTGCTTAGTTGTGTCTGCTATCCCATCATCATCAACTAAGTCTTTCTCTATATCAATACCTAAGCTACCGTAAAATTGTCACTTGTCCAATGAGTTGTGTGGTGATGTACATTCTTCTCCTAGAAAAATAAAATAACTCCTCGTGGACATGTGACATAAGCCATTGGTACAGTCCCTTGGGTTTGCTGAAGAAGGGAAATTCATATAGTTAGAGAGCTCCTACACTCTCCAAGACTTTATTTACTATGTCATCATACACCAAATACCCCACTTTTGTCCTTTGGTCCATTTTTTTCATCACATCTTTGTTAATTTATGCCTTGTGCGCCTCGGAGTGATGGTTATAGTCACTAATTTTGCACTTGGTCAAGTGTGATTCCCATGGCTGCCCTACCAGTACCTCTAGAGGGTACTTGCATCTCTGAGAACCACTCCTCCAGCATGTCCTCTACCTCAGGATTTTTATTTTTACACTTTCCCTTGCCTTTGAGTGATACAGTGGGTGCCTTCTTTGGTGCCATTTTTATCTTCACAATTTCTTCAAACTTTGAATTTGAAAATCACAAAAAAAAAATTGCCCTAGGTGCTAGTAAAACTTACTCAATATTTGGGATACAATCATCATGCGTTCAACTCTTTCAAATCCTTACACTAGTCTAATTTATTCTTTGGTTTGCAATGCACAACCTCATGCCTTGGTTCTGCAACTTGAACTTCTATGAATTTACTTTTCTCCAAACCCTAGCTCTACAAAAATGAATCCTGGAACCTCAATCTTTGTGTATTTCCTAACTCCACTCTTTTCCACACTCTCATTTCCCCAAAAGGAGCTCCCAACTTGGGTTGTGTATATTTTTCTTTGGTTCATCTCAATTATTTCTTCACATAGGCTCTTCACACACAATTCCCACTTAGTCTCTCTTCAGTTTCTCAAATTCTTCAATATGCAAGGTAAGAATGAACTTCACCCACACTCTTTTTATAGGTTTCCAATTTATTAGTGCATTAATTACTCCTCACCTACCCACCACTCCAAGCATTGAGTGCATTTTTTTTATTTTCCTACTTTCTTTCACACACGGCATTTGTAACCTTCTCGTTTGCCACTACTTTTCAGGCTACAATCATCCTTGTGCTCACTTCGCTGTGTCGCAAACTATCTTCACACCAAGTAGCTTATCCTAATGTTGCCCTCCCTCAAGTTACAATGCATGGTTTTTACATGGTCTTCATCACCTAAGAAACTCCTTTCAACCATTTTTCCTAAACATATGCAACGCTTTCCTTTTCTTTTGTGCATTCTTAATTCATATCCACCAAGCACCTTTCTTTTTTTTTGTCGCATGCACCCCTGTACCAACTCTAATAGATGTACCAACATCACATTGTCTCATTTGTGTGTACTCACACCTATTTCACCCCCACACTAAAGGTATGCACGGTCCTCTACACATCAACTCAATAAGTAGTAATCAGCTCATGTGTGCCAATTGTGTTTATTACAACGAAACAAAAAAAACAAAACATGAAAGTAAACTATAATCTAATTGGAAAGTCTTCCTTATTTTAAACACAAAAGAAACATATTTATAATAGGGATTCATCCTACTCTCATTGAATTAACCAGGAAACATGGTGTCATCCATCTTTTACAATTGGCATGTGTATAATTCTAGTATCTTAGTCACGACAAAGGGTCCCAACCAATGGATGTTCAAATTCCTTGGATGGCGCATAAACTTGGAGTCATATAGAAGTCCCATCTTTCCAACTATAAAAATATTTGTTCTTGATGTGCCTGTCATGCCCAAGCCTTATGTTGTTCCTTTTTTGTCTTTAACTCCAACACGTAATGGTGTGTCGCTCATCTAATTACATCAATTTGTCAATGTGGTCATCAACTGCATGTTCATTATCCAATCCTCCTATGTGTGCAATACAAATGGATGCTAACATAAATTCCACAGGTAATATAACCTTCGTGTCAAACACCAACTGAAAGGGTGTGCCCTTGTTCAACTGTTTAAAGGTTGTTCGATATTCCCAAAGGATGGATGATACCTTGTCATCCCAATCCTTTCTTCCATTATCAAATATCTTCATTAGTGTTTGTCCCAAGATCTTGTTGAAAGATTCAAAAGTGCCATCAGCCTAGGGGTGATAAGGGGTAGTCTTATGGTGTTCCACCACAAACTCTGTAAATAAAATTCTAATGGTCTCATTCAAGAAATGAGTTCCTCCTATCACTTGGTGAGGCTTAATGGACATCCATATTTGCTATTAATTTTTTACCAAGGGAACCTCGCTATTGTTGTCACTGTGTAATATTTTGAAAGCGCAACCTCTACCCATCTTGTCAAGAATTCAATATATGTGATGATGTAGCATGCACCTGTCATGCATGTGGGTGGTGCAATAGGTCCTACAAAATAATTGCTCATTTTTCAAAAGGTTTCATGCTTGTTATAGGACTTAATGGCATCTCATGTCTATTCCTAGGATTTTTAATTCTCTGTCAGTGATTGCATGCTTTAACAAAAGCTTTTGTGCCCTTATATAATGTCTCCCACCATAAACCAACTAATAGGATTTTGTACACGGTCACTTCCCATGCATAGTGTCCTCTTACGTTGCCTACATGCCTTCGTAATGGCTTCACACTCATGCTCCATAACACATCTGCGCAAGACCTCATATCTACCCATTTTATATATGTATCCTCCAATGAGTTGATATGGTGCAGCACGAATTGCAAGATGTTTCTTTTCTAAAGTCTTCATTCCTTCTAGTGAAAGTCTAGTGCGTAAAAATGTTGCAATATCCTCCAAGTCAATTGGTGTGTGGTTCAATCTGTATAATGATGCATCATGCATAGTGTCTACAATAATATGTCCGTCCTCTCCAGAATTGATCCTTGACAAGTGATCAGGTCCTAGATTTCTCTTTCCTAGCTTTACTATAACTTTAAAATCAAACTCTTGGCAAAGGATTATCCACTTGCAGATGCACCCTTGTAAAATAATTTTGTTCAATAAATACTTCAATGGCATATGATCTGTATAAAAGATAAATGGTGAGGCCAACAAGTTGAAACTTATAGAGTACGTAGATCATGGATAATGCCTCACGCTCTGTAGTTGTGTAGTTCTTCTCAGTCGGTGTCAACTTTCTGCTTGCAAAGCATATGAGATGATACACATGGTCGTGTCAAGACTGTGCCAATTTTCATACCAGAGGCATCAATGTGTACATGGAAAGGTTTTTTCAATGAAGGGAGACACAAGATTGGTGTGGTGGTAATATTGTCCTTCAAGGTATCAAATTCCTTCTCCTATGTGTTACCCCATAAAAATTTCATTTGGCTTTGACTAATTCCTCTAGGGGCGCAAAAATATTTGGATAACCCTTGATAAATTTCCTATAATAACCAGTATTCCCCAATAAATTTTGCACTTCACTTTGATTGGTAGGTTCTTCTAGCCCCAAAACTACTGCAATCTTAGCAGGGTCTACCAACAGTCCTTCTTTACAAATGACGTGCCCAAGTAATGTACCAAAGGGGGTGGTAAATATGCACTTCTTGATATTTAAAGAGATATTAGGTTGCCTAAATATCTCAAACATCAATCTCAAATTATCATAGAGGTCCTTTACTATCCCATAGATGGTCCAATATTTTAGATAAACCTATAAAAACTTATGGATGAAGTACTAGAATGCCTAAATAATGATGCACGAGAACACCGCTAACGCTTTCTTCAATCCGAAGGGCATTGCAATATATGCAAAAATTCCCCATTCAGTGGTGAAGGTGGTCTTTTCCTGATCCTCACATATAATTTGAACCTATTGGTATCCTAAAAATCCATCAGTAAATGAATAGATGTCCTTCTCAGCAACTCCTTCAAGGATCTCCTATGCAAATGGCATAGGAAAAGGATCTATGACACATGAATCATTGAGTACTATGTAGTCAACACAAATCTTAATTTGACCATCCTTATTTATGTTGATCACCATGGGAATAACCTACTCAAATTCCCCAACATGCTCTATGATCCCTGACTTAAGCATCTTGTCAATCTTCTCTTTGACCTTCTCGTGTCGGTTCGGGTTCATCCTATAAGGCCTCTGATGCAGGGGCATCACTACAACGGTTAGTTTAGGCATAAAAGGTCAATTTTTGTTTTTTGTAGGTCTTTAGGGGGGTATATGAGTCAGTAATAATGTCCCTTTTGGGCACTAGAAGTTTAGAATTTGAATGAGGAGGTTTCCCTCTATTTTTGCTTAGTTTAAAAATTTGTATTTTTGTAAAGCCACTTATAGGCTTATTAGCATATGTTTTGTCTTAAGGGTATGATTAGGTTTCTAGAAGTTTTTAGAATCTTCATAATTGTCATAAGGGCTCCATTATGAGTTGTAGAATGAATCTTGTAACTCTCACTCCTTTTTTCAACTCCCATTTAGCATGTAACTAGCTCATGAGATGTCATCATGAACCATAATGAGGGCAATTACTCAAGAATTCGAGTTGGGAGCATATATGAATGTTTTGTAACTATTATAGGGAATTGATCAATCAATGAAGTGAATTTGGAGCTCTAAAGTCTTAGTAATACAATTTATATTCTTCTGGTTTTAGGATTTTATTTTACAGTTTTAAGCAATGAATGTATGTGACTATAAATTGATGTACTGTTTCAGACCAGTCGATATAACCTTTTCATGTTAACCCTAAATAACTTTAAATTTGGAACCTAGGAGCATTATTACCTTTTTC
Source organism: Taxus chinensis (assembly GCA_019776745.2). Classification (NCBI taxonomy): domain Eukaryota; kingdom Viridiplantae; phylum Streptophyta; class Pinopsida; order Cupressales; family Taxaceae; genus Taxus; species Taxus chinensis. The sequence continues at coordinate 664,358,367 of CM034154.1, forward strand.
ATATGGGTTTTCAACCATTTTTCTTTAGCATTAGTAAATTTTGAGTTATGATATGTTTTCTAAACTAGAACTAAGGATGCACCCAATATGTTTGACAAAATTCTTGTCATGGTAAAGTTTGTATATGTCTTGTGTTTTTAAGATTCAAGACATGAAAATTGGAATTAATCATGGTAGGGTAGTCCTTTAAGATATTAAAAAATAATTTTTGGTTTTCCTTGGTTAGTTTTTGAGATATTTATGACAGTCCGGAAAAAGGTCCTTAAACATAGTCCAAAGGCTAGTAAAGTGGGAATTTTTACAAAGTAAAGGTGAAGGTGTTGTAAAAGGATTTGGGCCTGAAATTTTGGGAGCATTTTGGTGTTGGTAAAATTGAACTATTGAATATTTTAATACATTTTGGGTGTCCCTATAACTCTAGATGCATGGTTGATGCAAGCTACATGGTCTTGAGAACAATAGTATCACAATTTTGATAAACATATATGGGAGTAGGTATTTTAGTGGTTTGAGTGAATTTATTTGATGTTTCTAACATTGGATCAAGTGTATGAACTTGAAAATAATATTTATATGAGGTAAGAAGTCAAAAGGTTAGAATTTTCTTTCTTGAGCCAAGAACTAGTCAAGCTAGAAGTTGACCAAATTGGTGAAATTGGGGAGAATGATAGTTTATTAATTTTGAATCATTATAAAGGGGTTATTAATAGTGGTATGAGAATGATAGGACATAATATGATGAGGATAGATCCATTCTTGATGTTACTTGTCAAATTTGCAAGTTTTATCCCTTATATTCTTGTTTGATGATTTTCTAATGCAGAGATAAGGAATATTTGAGGTTGAAAGCTCTTAAAGAAGTAAATGTAGGAATGATTTTAAATTTTCTCTACAACATATTGGTATCAAAACGTGGATTTAGGTCATTTATGAGGAAGAAATTTTTGTGTTTTAATATTCTAACAAAGAAGTGTGAAGTGGCTTGTGAAGTGTGTGTGTAACAAATTGTTGAGAAGACAAAGAAGATGATGGATAAAGAGGATTTGTTGAGAGAGATGGTGGTGTTGTTGAGCCATAAGAGGGAAATATATGAGAAGGAAAGAAATAAGAGAGAAAAGAAGAAGAAATAAAATTTGACATGTGGTTTGATAAAGAGTTGAGAGAACTCAAGAAAGATGTAGCCATGGTTGAGAAATGGATATTGAGGATGGATGAAGAAGAGGATGCAAATGAAGAAGACTCCATAAAAATAGAGGATGAGTGGGAATGTGAGGAAGAAGATGGACAAAGCTTTAGTAATGAAAAGGTAATCTATTGTTACCCAGAAGAAGGTGAATTGCTTGATGAAATGGATGAGTATGAAGAGGGAAATGAAGATAAGGCAATAGCAAGTCAGCTTGTGCATGAGGTATGTGAACCATAATACATGCAAAATGAATTTTTTTGGTTTAAAACTACACAAGAAGTGGATAAATCTAGGTTCTTCAGACCTAGCTATGATGAAGACAATATGGAAAAGAGTGATTTTGTGTTGAATAAATACAAGCTATTGAAAATTTGTTTAATTTACATGAAGAAAAGAAGAAAAATAGTTTGGTTGTAGGTGGAAAGGAGAATTTGTAGCAAGAACAAGAGGATGAAGAGGTGAGAGAAAACAGAGAAAACCAAGTTAGTAAAGATATTGAAATGACCTTAAGATAAGAGAAGGTTAAGAATTAAAGAGTTGAAACAATGAAGTAGGAAAGAAGTGAAAGAGAGAGAAAGGAAGCACATGTTAACATGTTTTTAGATCAAGAGGAAGGTATAATGGATGAAGAACTAGATGATGACGATGATATAGATAATGAAGAAAGAGAAAGAAAGGAAATTAGAGTGAATATGTGTAAAGAAGTCAAGAGAGAAGATGATGAAAATCAGATTATGAAGATGGAAGATGAGGCATGCAAGCCTCTTGTTTTTTAATCTAATATTGCCTTGAGTTTGGAATGTACAGGAAGATGAAGGTGTAGATTATCTAGAGAGAAACATGAAAAATATAGAAAAGACATGGAAAAATGCATACAATGTGCAAGAGGAAAAGAGAAACGATGATGAAAAATAATAATAATCTACAGATATCCAAGGATATGAAGAAAAAGAAGCTATAAAAATTCAAAAACAAGATGAAAACAAGTATGAGCTAGTTGATCAAGTGAAAGGATGGCCAAGCAAAGGTGAGTTTTGGAAGCAACAAATTGTATTTCATGATCTTAGGAAGGATATTACTCAAGGAAGGCTAAAGAAATATGGAAAATACAGTTTCAGAGTCATGTAGGAATGGATAAGTGGAGAGAGAGAGAGAGAGAGTATCAAAACAACGTGTAGAAGAGAGTGAATGTGAAATATAAGGATGAATTTTCAGATCATGTTGAGAAGGATGGTAGTGGCATAGCTAAGAGAGAAGGTAATTCTGATCATGAAGAGAAAATGCACCAGTCAAACCAAAAAGGGATTAAAAATAGTCTTAAAGCATGCCTTGAATCAGTCCAAGAAGACCAAATAGTGCAAGAGCAAGAGGAGAATATGCATGAGAAGGATATGATGGACAAGAAGATAGAAGAAAATCAGAATTCACAAGCTAATTGTGCTTCTAATGTTTTTTATGCATGTGTGGTAGTTGGAGAGAAGTTAGAATTGTCATATGAGGATGCACAATACAAGAAAAATCCATTATTTCCCACTTTTGGAGATGAAGAGCATTATGGAGAGTCAAAGGAGCTTGTTAAGGACATGGTGGCAGTCAAGTACCATGAAGGAACAATACCAAAGATGATCCATCAAATGCACAATCCAAACCAAGAAGCAAGAAACATCATGTTCAACTTTGCAAACTTCTTCTTAACCAAGAGTGTGGTCATTCCAAAGGCTAATGAGCTTGGAAAGAGTAAACTACAACTGAGAAAGATGAAAATATTCAAGAGTGCAGTCAAGGAACATCTTCAAAGGCATTTATATAATTAGAAGCAAAGAAAGGAGCCATAATACTCATCTTGCAAACAAAAACACCATGGAAACTTTTTTCCCCCTTAGTAGTATGATGTAGGGGCATCACTAAAACGGTTAGTTTAGGCATGAAAGGTCAACTTTTGTTTTGTGTAGATATTTAGCGGGGTCTATGATTCAGTCATAATGTCCCTTTTGGGCACTAGAAGTTTATATTTTGAATAAGGAGGTTTCCCTCCATTTTGCTTAGTTTAAAAAATTGAATTTTTGTAAAGCCACTTATAGGCTTGTTAGCATATGTGGGTGTCTTAAGGATCTGATTAGGTTTCTATAATTTTGTATAATATTCATAATTGTCATGAGGGCTCCATTATGAGTTGTGGAAGGAATATTGTAACTCTCACTCCTTTTTGTAACTCACATTTAGCATGTAACTAGCTCATGAGATATCATCATGAACCATGATGAGGGTAGTTACTCAAGAATTCGAGTTGGGAGCATATACGGATGTTTTATAACTGTTGTATGGAATTGATCAATCAAGGAATTGGATTTTGAGATCCAAATTTTGAGTAATACATTTTCTATTCTTCTAGTTTTAGGATTGTATTTTACAGTTTCAAGTAATGCATGTATGTGACTGTAAATTGATTTACTGTTTCATAACATTCGAGATAAATTTTTCATGTTAACCCAAAAGAACTTGACATTTGGAACCTAAGAGGATTATGACCTTTTGTATTTGTATTTTCAACCATTTTTCTTTAGGATAAGTAAATTTTGAGTTATGACATGTTTTATGAATTGGACTGAGGATGCACCTAATATGTTTGACAAAATGTCAGTCATGGTAAAGTTTGTATATCTCCTGTGTTTTTAAGATTCAAGTCTTGAAATTTGGAAGTAATAATGGTAACATAATCCCTTAAGATATGAAAAAATAATTTTTGGTTTTCCATGGTTAGTTTTTGAGATATTTATGACAGTCCGGAAAGAGGTCCTGAAACAAAGTCCAAAGGCTAGTAAAGTGGGAAATTTAACAAAGTGAAGTTGAAGGTGTTATAAAAGGAGTTGGGGCCTAAAATTTTGGGATCATGTTGGTATTGGTAAAAGTGAAATACTAAAGATTTTAATACATTCTTGATGTCCCTAGAACTCAAGATTCATGGTTGATACAAGCTACATGGTCTTAAGAAACATAATAGGAAAAAATTGATAAACATAGATAGGAGCTGGTATTTTGGTGGTTTGAGTGCATTTATTTGATGTTTCTAACATTAGATCAAGTGTATGAATATGAAAAGAATATTTTGAGGAGGTAAGAATCCAAATGGTTAGAAGTTGCTTTCTTGATCCAAGAGCTAGTCAATCTAAAAGTTGACCAAATTGGTGAAATTGGGTAGAATTATAGTTTATTCCATTTTGAATCATTATGAAGGGGTTCTTAGCAGTGGTATGAGGATGATAGGATAGAGTATGATGACAATCGATCCATTTTTTAAGTTACTTGTAAAATTTTCAAGTTTAATCCCTTGTAGTCTTGTTTGATGATCCTCTAATCTAGAGATAAGGAATATTTAAGGTTGAAATCTCTTAAAGAATTAAATGTAGGCATGATTTTAAATTTTCTTTGCATCAGCCTCTTCTGAATGGGATGCCCACCTTCTTTCGGCTTAATCTTCATTTCTCCTAAAGAGGGATGGACACCCTTCAAATCATGATAACCTCTTAGAAATAGGTCTTGAAAGTCACATAATATCTCAATGATCTTTGAAACCTCTGCTTCTGACAAATAGTCTCATATGATAGCCTCCTTAGGCACATCTTCAATCATAATATTAACCATTTTAGTCTTCATAGGTACATGGTATGCATGCACCTACTCATCTGTTGTGTCCACTACTTCGTGTGCACCCTATGTATGGATAATATCCAAGTTTTCTACTTCCTCATCATCAATGAGATATACCATCTTCATTTTTTCCTTCTCTTTCCATGTGCGACTGCGCAATGTTTCTTCTATTTCCATTACACCTTCACTAGCCTCAGTCTTGGGTACTCCCAAGATTTGAATCATAATTTCCTCTTCCTTTGTGTTATCTCCTAATGTGATGCACTTCATGATTTATAAGGCCTCATGTACTGGTGTTTTAGTAGAAAAATAATCAAAGGTGTGAGAAATACCTTTTGTTATGTCGCACCAACGTGTAGTCTCTTACTTTAGCTTAGCATGTACATACCATCCACGCATGCATCCGCGTAGAGTAGAGTACAACTTATGCACCCAAAGAGATGGTGGTATAGCTTCCTATCCTTGCACCCATTTTCTTTCACAGTTATGAATATGCGTCAGAGCAAGAATCTTGCTGACGAGTGTCCTTGATACTCATAATTTAATTAGATAATTTTTTCATTCCACGGTGGTGTCCATGGTTGTTTGAAACAAAGGAAACAATAGGAATGATGTCGCAGCACGTTATTTAATAACAAAAACTAAGAAATTACTAAACTAATCGTGATTAAAAAATAAAATTCTTGAAAGGGAAACTAAAATGAAATACATAATTGGAAAGTTCTCAAAGTCATTAATTATGGGAACATAAATGCATCAAATTAATGGAATTAATGCTATAACAATAACTGCATTCAAGAATACAAAAAGGAAATAAATTTAAATCTCCCTTTTCATTGGGTATGAGTGGCCATTGCTCCTTCCCTTCGATCACGTTAGTAATGAAATTCACACAATAAAAGTTTCCCCTAAATCTGCTATCTTTATTGAACTAGAAATGATGTTTATACACTGAATCAAAATATCTTATCTGAACTGATAAATCAAGTGTAGAAGCTCTCTTATACAAGATAAATTCTAGTCCCTTTAGGAGAGAACTGGTTATTCACAATAACTAAATTCTACTTAACTAAGTGTTGACTGAGAAAATGACTATCTATTTTGAGAAATACATTAATGGAAGGAGTAGTCCTTGGAGTATTTGGACTTGAATCATTCTTAACAACTGAAGATAAGGTTCATGATTGGCTCCCTTGAAGGATTCAATCACTACTGGAAGATTTCTTCATATAATTAACTAATTGAAGAGAATTACAGTGATAGTAAGTCTCAAGTTATTGGTCGCATCATGACCCCTCCACACATTATTATTAATTTAACTACCCATATTAAGTTAATAATTCCCTCACCCCTCCACCTCACCATGGACCCATTCCAAGCCTATTTATTAACCTAGACTAAGTCACCACTCCCCTTAACTAACTAAGACTCATTCTAACCCTAACATTCATTACCTATTATCCCTCCTACCAATTTCTTGCTTCATTTAGCACCAACCCAGACTCCTAGTCCATAACAAATCTTGACCAACACCAAAAATGGAGAGAAAAGGCTATTTTTGGAAAAATAGGACCTTTTCTCCCTAACTGATGCCGGTTATTCCTTGGGTTGGCACCAGTCACCTAACCACCATCAGTTTCTTTAAATAAGGAATTCCAATCCTTTTCCCAAGTTCCTAGATCTTGGCTTTTTGGCATTCTGGCATTCTTATTCTCAAGCATCCAAGTGACCTCACGATGAAACCAAGATCATTCCAAGCATTCACAACCTCCACCAAGCATCAACAATGTGTTCTAGAGCATTGGATCACTCACAGGGAAGTCCAGAGCCTTTTGATTGCTACTACTGCACGGGATTGAGACTTGTCTCTCCTTCAACCACAACTATTCTTTCTACAACCAGCTTCCAATCTGCAAGTAAGTGATTTCTACCTTGTCATTTCTTTCAGTATTTTGGTTGTTAATCATTTATCTACTTTCTTTCACCTTCTACCCTTCCCAGATCTCTTTCATCTCACCTCCACCCAACCACTTTCCCATTTAACCTCTGTACCCATCCCAAATGCCTATTTCTTCATCTTTGAGTCTTTAATAAAATCCTACCACCTTACCTAAGCCTCCCCAACTCTCTGTGCAATCACAAAGAGCTCAAAACCACCTCATTTTAATCTTTGCACCCAATTTCCCCTACAAGCATCGGTCACCCAACCACGTCGGCTATTACCATCAGTCACCCAACTAATACTGGTCTCTGTGACTGGTAATTTATCTCAGACCAGTGAGCTCCTACTTACCCAAAACCTTCCCAAACCTCACCCAATCTCACCCATACCTTCCTAAACACCTCTGCCACACCTGTCAGCCTTGACAACACCCTGCCTTTTCTAGATTTAGTTTTATATTCAATATTTAGCTTAAATCTAGTCTATTGTTAGCATATGAGATACCTAAATCATATTTTTACAATAGGACCTTTCTTTTACTATCATTTCTTTACATTAAGTTGTTTTTAAACAGTGGATTGATGGCCTTTCTAGGAAGTATCACACTTCTCAGATCTAGCATATGCTAGGCAATCCACTGTCATATACTATTTAACTTTATTTGGTGGTATTGTTGTGCTTCTATAGGTAGTCCTTCCTAGCCAAAAAGGATCTCTTCACGATCAACCTGGTCTTCTCAACAATGTACACAACCTTCTTTGACTTCACAGGTATTCCTCCTCACCTCACCTTTACCTTATTTGTTTTATACGCAACATTGTGGTGAAACATTTTGGCATGCCCGGTGGGACCCTCATTTGTGGGTTCCTTTCTATTCATATAGGTTGCATCTTGTGTGTTTCCTTTCTAAATCATTATTCACTAAATCTTCTTCTTTGGTAATCTGCTCCTTCTTTCTAATTTCTCTAAATGAAACATTTCTTTTGGTGCATTTAAAAAGAATCCTTCTTCTTTCTTTTGTTCTTGCATTAGTGAAATTCATCCTTCTTCCTATTCACTCTTGTTTACATCGAATATCATATTTCGATTTGGGGCTTAAAACACTTGCATTTCATCCTTGTATGTCTGCATATTTAGCTCACATAGTTAAGTAGCAATCATACAAAAGAGGTCATGACCATTTTGTGATTGATTAATAAAGCATAGTTCACATTTGTGCACACACTCCTTATCCAAATCACTTAACACAATCTACAAACTTCTTAAACATTCCCTTCCAGGAAGAATCCATCAAGGATTTAAAAACCCATTGACGGTGGGCCCCGCCTAGTGTTCTGGTTGGTTTATCATATTAGAGCTCAGACCTCACGTACCGCAAGGTATATCAAGGACTCCTTCACCAAAACAAAACCTGAAACCATCCATAGATTGCTTTTCTAGGTACCTTCATTATCCAAACATTCTATTTCATTCACAAGTCAGTCTTAAGGCATAAGCCAAACTAAACACTAAAATATGATCCTAGGATAATGTGTTTATTTAGTTTTTTCTTGTTCGATTGTCACCTTTCTTTCTTGTCTTCTGTAGTTTGAGTTGTGAGGATGTATTCACCACTTTTTATTTCTTTTCCACACTCAACCATCACAACTGGTTAACTCTAGTTTTTCCTGAGTGTGTTAAATCATCTTTGTCATACACAACCTCCTTCTGGACTTCTTTTGATCAAATCAAACTCTTAATTTTTCAAATTTCTTTCATTTTCACAGTAACCAACATTGGTTACTTCCCTACCATCATCAGGTCTAGTGACCGACATCGGTCTTTCTACCTAACTGGAACTGGTTTACTGACCTAGGTATCAGTCTCTGTGTTTTTTATTTTTATCAAAAAAACAACCTATTTCTATCCTTCCATAGACTTCACCAAACATCTGTTTCTGAGTTATTTCACCCTTCTACAGAGCCTAGAATACCTATCTTCTAGTTTTCTTATGGTTTGGACTCACCAACAGTGTGAGCTTTTTCCTTTCACACTAGTTTCATACTGTTACCTACTTCACCTTCACCGTCATCTATTTCTTCACCAATGGACCCCAACATTCCTACAACTATACCTACAGGTGATGAGGAATTCACTAAATTCCTTGATCATAATGTCATAGCCTTACAACATTACCTCCCACTCTTCTACCCGTGACTCATTGGGCCAACCGTTATTTGGTATGCCTACCTCCATACCCCCTGCCATATCCTGTGAATGTTACTTTAGCATTACCTACTCCTGCGTCAATGCCACCTACTGCACCCTTGACATCATCACACCTTCAACGTCTGTCACACCTTTGACATCTGTCACTCCCCCAACCTCTGCCAGCACCTTGACATCTACCATATCCTCATCCATGGCTCCTAGTATAGGGATCCCCACATCATCAGTACCTATTACTTCACAACCGCTCAGTTACATCGACATCCTATATGCCTTATCAGAATTTGGTGGTCTCGATTCCTCCTACTCTACCACCTATTACCAAGGATCTTCCCACAAGATCCTCCCACCTACACCCCACCTCAGTCATAACCTATAGCATCCACCTCGTATTCAGGGTACATGCCCTCATCATCTATTCCTACCTATGTACCCACTTCTCATTTCACATATTCGACACCACCATACACTGGTATGTCTATTCTATGACCTATTCATCTCATCCACCCCCTTATACCATATGGGGAACTCCTCAATCTAATCCTACCATGGATCTTATCAAGATGATGATGGATAAGATGTAAACACTCAAGGCCTCTATTTCTGGATCTCGTAATGTCCTCACTTATGATGAAATCTGTAATGAGCCCATCCACCCATCCATACCTATCCACCCTTATCCCGTGCAATGGGAGTTACCCAATTTCAACCATTTCAATAGCAAGGAAGACCCTCAAAAACATTTATGATCATTCAAACATGCTTGTTATTTGATAGGCCATGACGATGCCTTGCTCCTTCGAATGTTTCCCATGTCACTATCGAGACCCACCCTAGATTGGTATAGTTCCTTTCCTAGGCACTCGGTCTTCTCCTTCAACCAATTGGCCCAAACCTTCCTTGATCACTTCTCAATCAATATCTCTAAGAAGGTCTCTATGATGGACTTATACTCTATTCACCAATATGAGGATGAATCTATCACAGATTTTGTTGCACGTTGGCATGGGGCCTCATCAATCAACTCACCTTCCAGCTACCACAAGTAGAGCTCATAGAGTTGTTCACAAGGGCATGTGCTAGACACATTTCCCAACTCTCTAGGTTCAAATGTTTCACATGTTTGACGAAGCCTTCACCATGGCCCAGAAACTAGAGATTCATGCCCTTGAAGAAGAGAAACTTAAGTTACGTAACAAGAACACTAACTTCAAATCAAATGACTCTTCTTCTAAACCACCAAACAACCATTCTAATAACCATTCCAAGGCCAAAGGATCCACCAATGTGGTGATTCTAAATCTGGCCCCTCTCATCCATCTAATCAACCAAAACCACCTGCCAACCTCTCTCTTGTTCAAAACTTTCAATACAAATATGAACAAAGGGCTTACACTCCTATCGGAGAACCATATTCTTCTGTGTTGGAAAATATTTTAAAAGCTGGAGCCATCACCCTTCCACCTATCAAACCAAACACTAGTTTTGATCCTTCTCATCCTACACCATCATGGTACAAAGAAAATGAATTCTATAACTATCACCAAGTTAGGGGACATAGCGACAAAAATTGCAAAACCTTCAAGAACATTGTCCAAGGAATGCTAGATAGTGGTGATCTCATCCTGGACAACCCTAATGCACCTGCCAATGCCAATATGGGTGTGTTTAAGAAACCTTTTCCTAATCATACCCCTTCATCAAACCAGGCTTTGGAGACCTCTACTAGTGACACCAATGTGCATGAGGTTCATGCCATTTTCAACACAGTACATGTTCCATCTAGCCAGTTTCCTCCCATAGCATCTATCAAGGAAATTATCTTGCATGAACTCCTCTACCCACAGAGGAGCCTATCACACCTACTCCTCTATCCCCAGAGAGGATCCTATCACACCTACTCCTCTATCCATAGAGGATCCTATCACACCTACTCCTCTACCCATGGAGGAGCCTACCCCACCTATTTCTCTACCTACCGTAGAGCCTATCTTGTTTGTTCCTCTACCCAAGGAGGAACCTATCTCACTCATTCCTCTACCCAAGGAGGAGCTAACCCTATCCACCTTTCTACCTAAAGAGGAGTCCACATCACTTGTTTTACCTTCTCCTCGACCCATAGAGGAGCCACTCTTATCTCCTCTTCCTATAGGTGATGCTTCTCCCAGGGTCTTCCAAGATCCTGTCAACCTTCTTACATCACTCCTGCCTACTGAATCAGAGGTGAAAACCTTCCATGTATCTTTATCACCACTGGATTCTGGATTTCTAGATGGATTATTTTTCACCACTGGTTCATCTATCTTCTAAACCAAAACCATTCTCACCTGTTTGGTGGACCATTGATTAGAGTATATTGATTACTCCACACTTTGGGGGTGCCTTCGACTCCCAGTATCCACCCAAATGCAGATGTTGTCCCCGGATACCTCAACTATCTATCCTAAGGTATTCAAGGAAACTAAAACCATGACACCTGAGTCGATCATATCAGCCCCTTCTTCTTCAACCTCGCCTTCACCCAAACCCCTATCCACACCTAAACCTACCACTTCCTTAGGGGTCCTACCAACACCTAGCCTACTACATCCCATAGTGAAACTAGACTTGTCTACTCAACCACCACCTGTCACAAAACTGATTCCCACACCTAAGAGGAAGACCCAACCTCCTAGGCCTCACACACCCAGTCTCTCCCACACCTTCTCTTTCACCTTCACCTCTACCTTTGATTTTAGGCCCACACCCTTCCACCTTGGTCAAGTTACCTCTTCACCAAGGAAAATCCAAGGTGTGGAAACCCACACCCACACCTTTACCTTCTCTTTTTCCCACACCTTCACCTTCATCACCTCTTCTACCTACATCTTCTCCATTACCTACAACCACACTATTTCCAACACCGCCACTCTCACCTTGGCTTTCTAGGGTACCCCACCTTCTACATCTCCTTCTACCTCATGCACCCCTCCTACACCTTTACCCAAGAAGGTGTAACCTAAACTGAAACCAAAACCTTCACTACCTACCAAAAAGGTAGTCACACCTACACCACCTCTAGCAACACCTCTCCCACAAAAATCACCCACACCTTCATCCAAGCCAAACTCTGACTTCTCACTGTGATCCATTGGCAGGATCCTATTCTAACATCCTCGCTAGGTTGTTAGAAACCTCCGCTATCTCACTTGCCTCCTATTAAGCCTTATGACCCACTCAAACCCAAACTAGTAGGGTTTGATGACACCAAAATCTGCGTGCATATCATCACTCACCAGGGCATGATGTCAAAGGTTGTAAGGCCCTCAAAAAACATTCTCCTTCAACTTTGTACTTCGGATGGTCTCTTTGATGAAGATGACCTATTGGAGGAGAATTCCATTCCCCCTTCACCCACTACCACATAGTCTAGCCCTATATCTATTTAATGGCCTTTACCTGCATCTCCATAACTCTCTTTTCCTCCTCTGATCTTTAAAATAAATATGGTCCAAGTAGCCACTCAATCAAAAAATATAAAGGAAAAGAGAAAACTGGTAGCCCATCCAGTGCACCTTCACCCACCATTCCACCTACACCTACCCCCAAGGTAACCATCTGTGGGTCAGCTTATCCTATTTCTGACAGAGTCACACATCACTCTATGATTAAATAACTTCATCAATCTCCTCTGAAGATGTCCTTGTATGACCTAATTCAAACCTCTGAGTCTCATCGTCAGGCCCTCATTGAGGTCTTACATTCTATTGAGGTTCCACCAAATGATCCTACACATATGGCTCGTCATCTTTACCCCTCATCATGTGGCCACCCTCACCACTCCACCTCAAACTTCTTCCCCCATTACCTCTCCTCAGGTTTCCTGTCATTTTCTCTAACTCAGAGATTTCCCCTCTACAATCAATGATCCTGATCCCACTCTCTTCATCTCCACCTACATCAATGATACTCGTGTTTGACGCATTATGATTGATGGAGGTGCTAGCATTAATATCATTTCTTCCCATGCATACGAACAATTGTGCATACTCGCCAACTGCATGCATAATAACCCTGTTATGTTGCATTATTTCAATGATGCCATGACTTCTACCCTTGGCACTGTCATCCTCCACATCTGTGTGGGTCCCTGCACTAGTCCCAAACTATTCTATGTTCTTGAGGGGGAATTTCAATATAACTTGTTGCTTGGTCAACCCTGGATTCCTGTCATGGGGTGTGTACCTTCAACCCTTCATCATTTCCTAAAATTTGAATATGAAGGGCACCCCTACACCATTTGAGCAGATCCTTCACCTTTTAAAACCTGCAACATGCTTTATCGAACAAATAATGTCCTTATTCCAGTCAAGGTATCTACCACCCCTACCGCTTCATCTTCTTCTACTACCTCATCTACCACTTCTACCGCTACACCTTCCACAACTAACCCATCTATCCCCTCGACTGCAGCATCTTCCATAGCTATCCCATCTACCAACCTACCTATTTCATCGGTAACTGATACCCTATCTTTTCAAGTTTCGAGTAGCTCATCCATCCCCGTCTACCTAAGTACCGACTTCAAACCCCTTGGTAGGTGTTTTTTAACACCTTTCTTTGGGGGAGTACTGCCTATACAACATAGAATTTTTTGTTACTCCTCAGGAGTACAGAAGCCTTCACCAACACCAACGTTACGACCGTCATGTAGGAGAGGTTTTTCCATATAGTCTTCCCCACCTTTACACCAACCTGACATATAGGGGACTTGACACTTCTTTTTATTCTCCTGAACTACCTACCCAAACCCGGCCTTTCTTCTTCCAATTCACCAACTGTTGCTTCGCCCACTTTTCTTCATCAATGTTCCTGGAAGAGCTTTGGATTTGGTCTTTATGATAAATTTCATCACACAATCATACCTTGCACCACCCGAAAACACAAAGACCATCGTGGTCTTAGATTTTATGTGCCACCTATTCCTAAGAAGGTTAGAATTGACCTTATAAAGGAAGATAATATTTCCCCACCTAACTCACCTACCACACCGCTTTACACTACAGAGTCCATGGATCTAGAATCCATCCCTCTAAACTTTTTTTTTCGTGAACAACATTTCTTTGGGACCTCTAACCTATCATCGTGATGGCGAGGTGCCCTCTTCCCTTCCTATTCTTTATCTTGACATGTTGGATGATGACACACCTTCTATCAATGTCGTTCAATGTTAGGATGATGATTCTATTCTCACCTATTTAGGTGAAAATGATTCTTACATTCATCAATCATTACCTTCTAAGACACAAACCATGTTGAATGAATCAACCATAGAGATCAATATTCACACTCAGCACGACCCTCGAATTCTAATGAGAGGCCAATCTTTAGATTCTATCAAACATGAAGCCTTCACCTCTTTGCTTTGAGATCATAGCAACGCTTTTTCTTGGTCTTATGCCGATATGCACGGTATTGACCCTAATATCATGGTTCATGATATCGTGACTATTCCCGACACCAAACATATAAAATAGAAGTTGTGAAAAATGCATCCACACATTTCCCTTCTTGTGAAAGAAGAACTCTATTAACTCTTTTATGTTTCCTTCATTCTACCCATTAACTATCCACAATGGATTTATAACATTATTCTTGTCACCAAAGTGATAGGGGACTCCTATCTGCACGAACTTCCACAACCTTGACCTTGCTTTCCCTAAGGAACTTGTTGATCATATAGCCAATCATCATATGTTATCTCTTATAGATGGATTCTTGAGTTATAATCAAATATTACTTACTCCAGAAGATCAACATAAACCCGCCTTCATAACCCCTTGGGGGACTGTACACACCCAAAATTACATGTACTACATTGTCGAGAAAATAGTTATAAAGGTCCCCAGTGATGATTCAAAATCCTTTCAAGATGGTGTTCAAGCTCCAAAAACCCCCTTGCAGTATATATTTGTAGCCTAGATAGTCTTACTTAACTTTTCCTTGCATTTTTCCATCTCCTCGTTTCTAGTTGTGCTTGTTTTTGTCTTCAATGCCAGGACTGCCGCCCTACCTGGGCAGCAGTCCTGGTCGATTTTTCCAGAATTCTTCATGCATGAAATTGCATGCGAATATTCACTTAAGTTTTGCTTTTTTAGAATGCATCCGTGAGCCAAATTTCTAAAAATAGCTTTGTTTGCTTGGTTCTCCTTGTTCCTTCTATTTTAAATAGATTTAATAAGTAGAATTGCCTCTTCATTACCTTGTGCATGAAGTAACCTCCTATCCTCCATTCCTATATATTCCATGCTTGTATTCAAGCAAAAGGCCTGAGAATTTTGTGTATCTTGCATTGTTACTGCTACCATAATCTTGCTAGGAATTGCATAGCCAAGCTCTGATCTCTTGTGCTATCTCTCTTCTACTTGCATTGCATCCAGACTGCTTCCAAGCTGCCATCACTCAAGCACCATCCTCTTGTTGTTGTTCTTTGCATTCCCAATCCCTTGGACTCACATGAACACTCAGAGAAAGAAAGGAAAGAATTGAGGGGACAAATTACTACACTACTGGATTTTCTATGTTCTTGAATTCCAGGTTGGATTTGTTTTTGATTTCTTTCATTCAAATTGTCAATTTATTGTTAATTTTAATTCCATATCAAATAGAGTAGAAATCAATGTCTTTTCATTTGCAAGTAGTTAGTTAATTTCCAAGAGGGTTTGAATCTTTCATAGCAATCCCCGGTGACGGATCCTCTTCTTCCCATCCCTGTGGAACTGAAGGAGAGAATATCTATGTAGGAGGTTGTCTACACATCATAGATCATTTGGAAAAGTTCTTGTTTTAAGTTAGTTTAGTTTCCATACACTCAGCACATGTGAATAACCACACTAGAGTTATCTTGCTTGTTTAGTTTTAGTGTAGAATTAGATTTGATTATTTAGAATAGAAGCAAATTGTTGTTTGTGATTGTAATATTTCAGTTTTGTGACTTGTTTAGATTAGTTTCCTTTCAGTAGTAGCATAGATTGTTAATGTCATTCAATTTACATGGACACTTCAAACTAGATCAACACTTAGATCCAAGTTAGGAAAACAAACCATAGGGAATTTACACTACCTGTTCATAGCCTCTAAATCTTCCCTTTGCCAACTCAGCTACTAGGAGATCACACTACCAGATCTTAGTCACTGATCCTCCTATAGTTAGCCACACACATTCAACATCAGCTGCTCTAGACATGACCTCGAGGGGTCGAGTGTGGTTGAAGGTCACGTGTTCATTTTCATCCATAAAAATTGGTGAACCCAACGTGAAGGATTAATTCCTTCTTGTTTCCTTTCCTTTCATTTCCATCACCTCTCCATTTCTTCCCCTATTTTGGTAGGTATTTTATACTTTCTAAAATATGTCTCGGAAGAGATTTTGGTGGGCCATTTGGCTCTGATAGATATTACACCAACGTGCAACGACAACAATCCCCTTCTCTTTCAATATGGGGTGATAATTACACAAGCAACGTTCAAACCTCCCCTAGTTACACTTCAAACCCCATTAGCTATGTAAGGATGGAGGAGGTTGATCAACCATTAGACATGCAATACGGTCAACCCAATGTAAACCACGTTGTTATCACAAATGGAACAGGTTCTTACCATAGAGTCTTGTCAAGACCTCACATTGCCATGTAATCAACAGAGGATGATCTATTTACACGAAATAGCTAATCCTCTTTTTCAGATAGATGAGTCTTTGGATAGAATGAAGGCTTAGCCTTTAAGATTTCAAATACCTATCCTAAGATTCTTACTTCTGAGGAAGACAAGAATTATAACACTAAACAATTCATGACAGGGTATCATGAGCCTGCTCAATCAAACCCTACGCCACAGGCACCCCAACAAGGGACTCAATCCTCTCCTAATGATCTCATTTCTACTTTAGTGGGGAGGATTAGAGAACTAGAAAGTTCCCAAACTTCACAACCAACACATGCAGTAGGGAAGAACATGGGGTATCTAGTTGACAACAAAGGATACATCCCTTCCAACGAGCAACCAACACAATATCCTGTACAACAAGGTTATCGGGTTCATTCAAATCCAGGTGATCTCCTCACAGGATTAGACACACTAGGGATGGGTCCTCATCCTTCTCAAGCTTATCCTATGCAAGGGCTAGCCAGAAGTGCATTCTCGAATGCAACCACAACAGGAAATGTGATGTTCCCTGGTTTTACAGCCCGCTAGTCCATATCCTAGAGCTATCCCACCTTACATGCATATGTATTCAAAAAATCCCCAGATGGACCCATATACCATTATTTCTCCCTACATGCCATATCAAGGGACCCCATACGTTCCCATCAATGCTTATAGTGCAACTTATCCAACTCCTCTCCCTCCACCTCTCCTTATCAAGGATCTTCAATGGTGGAATCTTACGCAATGGGTACATACGTTGAGTACTTAAAGGAGCCTCTTGACTTCACCATATGTGGTGTCATACTTCCATGCCCATTTTCAGATCTTCCAAAATTTAAGGGAGAAGGAGACCCGAATGCTCATATCAAGGCCTATGCTACTGCTATCAGGGAATTGTTTCCTTGGGATATTGTAGTGGCTAAGATCTTTCCAAAGACTCTTGAAGGAATCACATTGGATTGGTACTACCAGATACCGAAAGCTTCTATACATTCCTTCAAACAACTTGTTTCTGAGTTCATCAAAGCATTTGACATGAACAAGTTGTTGCGTATAGGGATTAGGGAGTTCCTGCATATTAGACAGGAGCAAAATGAATCTTCCACCCATTTCATCCAAAGATGGTGCCAAGTTCTCTATTCCTCTGCAAGTGCACCCAACATGGACCAGATGGAACTTTGTGATATTTTCCTTCACTCGCTCAATCGAGAGACTAAGGAAGAGGTCCAAAAGTTTCCTTTTCATAATTATGAGGAAGTATTGGAAGGAGCACTTTGGATTGACCAAGCCTCTATAGATAGTGGGTGTAAGAACTATGGTCCCAATGGGAAATTGGTATCCCCAAATCAATAATAATGCAAATTATCAAAACAATGGTGCCAACAACCAAGGACCTAAGGGTGTGAATCACAATCATGGTGCTACCACGAATGGTGCTACTGATCAAGCTAAGAATCTTGGTTTTTCAAACAACGGACAACACTAACAATAAAAACAACTCGGGAAATCAAAGAGGCCCTAACACTGTGTCTTCTATCAACACAGTTCGATGTAAATCATCCATTGCAAAAAAAAATCAAACCCAAGGCTCAAACCAGTATCAAAACTCTGGGTCAAGGGGCAACGAATCATGGTTATAATTATAAATTTCAAAATTACAACCGAGGTTATAATCAACAACAACAAGATGCTTATCAAAGGCCAAGATATTACGACCCTAACCTATATTGTGGTTTCCATAAGGTTCGGGGTCATGATGATAGGAATTTCCACGATTGCAACAATTTTATGCAAAGACTTCCTGAAAACCAAAGGCAACTCTTTATAGACATGTTCCTAGCAAATCCTGAAACAAACTCACAATCTGACTATACAGGACCTGTAGCTCCTCAAAATGCTAATGTGAGCATATTTTGAGATCCGCTCCCTACACATCCTAAAAATTTCAAGGTGAATTCACAAAACAAAAAAAAGGCATTCCTATAGGAAACAATGACCACGAAGCCTCAACTTCCAATAACTCTCGAGGTCGCTCCTAACCTTGGTTCAAACGATAACACAAAAATCTTGGGATTAGTTGAGCTAGAGGTTAAGTGTGAAATTAATGCAACAACACTGGATGAAGGAGTATCCTTCACAACCCCTACCTGATATTTCCTTTCCATAGGATGACATTCCTACAATCACAAAACTAGTAGGAGCCTATGATTTAATATCAGATTTGAACAAGACCTTTTCTCACATTTTGTTTCTAGATTTGTTGAAGAATTCACTTGCGCATCATTCTGCATGTTGCTCAATGCACTAGGTCTTGGTCATCTAATCCATGTTACGTCCACCTCCTAGCACTCAAATAAATCATATTGACTTTGAAATACATCCTCCAGGATAGAATGATAGGGATACTGGGTTTGTTTTTGATATAGACAAGATGCCATCTGACACTGAAATTACCCGAAAAGGTGATCCTTGCCTTATTTTTACAAGTCTAGGTTTATAACAATTGCATTAAGAGAGCCATGATTGATGACGGGGCTGCTATAAATGTGGTTCCCTTCTCTTTCTTGCAAAAGTTGGGATATGGAGAGACAAATTGTTCCTCTACAAGAAACACGTTACGGGGGTACGAAAGTCTTAAAGAAACCTCGATTGGAAGCATAGTTCTTCCGGTCACACTTGGTCCAAAAACCATCTATTGACAGAGTTTTACATTATCAATAGGGAAACAAGTTATAACATGATCCTTGGGAGACCCTTGGATTCATCGAATGAAGGCTATCCTTCTACCCTATTCCAGGAGATTAGATTCCTCCATTTGGGGAAGGTCTTCATCGCTCAAGGGGATCCTAAGCCCTTTGATATACACTTAGAAAACCTCAAGAAGAAGAAAGGAGTCCATACAGAGTATGAAATTCTATGCGAATCAATTAAACAAACCACCTCCAATAAAAGAGTTAGTCCCGGTCACCCCAGACGTTCCAAAGGTTGAAGTTGTTGACCCAAAAACATTTGAGGTGGCAAAAATAGATAAGGGTAAATCAATATCTATGGAAATAGTGTCGACTAAGACCACAACAGGAAATTATGAAACTCTTAGAGAGTGATGAGCTGATCTTCCTCCCGTTTGAACCACAGGGAATGGGTAGTTTTCTCGGTTTAGCATCTCTTCCCTCCGACGACCTAGGTCTAGGTGTAAATATGATAGAATTAACAAATGAAGAAGGGAAATTTGAGATTGAAATGATGCCCATCAAAACCATCTATGAGGTTTGTTCTATTTTGAAACCCGGTTTCAACCCATGTGCATTTAAAACTAAGATTTCCATATCCATGGGGCAAGCCCTCATCATTCAACAAGTGTCACAAGTAAGCACAATGCTCTACACCAGGAAATAAGGTCGAGCAACATAGTCATGCTCACCCACACACCATTTCTCAAGAATGTGACAAAGAGGTGTATGAATGCCTCTTTCGAACAAATGATTTTAATTACTGGACATATACACTTCTGAGCAAGGGTTGTAAGTTTAAACCCATAATGGTAGGCCCTTGTCAAGAGAACAGAAATTTTGAAGATGATGGTTCTCCGCTGTGTACTTTTAGGGATGAAGAATTTGATATTCATCAACTTTCTTCACCTTAGACATCATGACATGTAGTTTCACCTGCATTCCCATATATAAATTACTGCATCTACATTGCATTTTCATCTTCCATTTCATTTTGTAAAATTTGTGATCAAGGGACTTATTCTTACAGCAATTCCTAAAAAAACTTCTGAAAATATTGGCAAAAACATTCAAATCATATCTCTTCAAATATTCATAGTATCGTCAATTATTTCTAAATCATTTCATCAGTTCAAACAAGATAAGACAAAGTTTTGACCGTGACCATACCAAGGCCTGCATACTTGTTTCTACTTATGGTCTCTTTCTAGGTTAGGTGTCTTTACCTATAGTTTGTTCTACAAGCTTCATGGTGTCACATCTATCCCATAAAAATCTCTTTGGAAATAAGAACATACTAAAAAAAATTCCTAGATGAGTAAGTCAAATGAAATTTCAAAGAAATTTTTTTTTTACACATTTTTTTGCCCTACCAACCTTCGGTGTTGAGCTTTTATCTCTTACTGGTGATGTGGGGTTGGGAAAGGAGAGAAGTTCCCTTACTCACCTATGCCTTTCCCATGGTGATGAGCCCATACTTCCTACTGGTAGAATGGGGCAAGGTGTAGGGGATCTCTTTGACAAACTTGAAAGTTAGAAGCAGTTCATTCAAATGTTGTGAAATCATAAATCAAAACAAAGTGAGTTAGATATCCAAAATTCCAAAAGAGCATAAAACCTCAAAACCATATTTTTTCAACCAAGTGGCCATCTATGGATCTAAGTCTAGATAAATTGGAAAGTAAATCACATTCTAAACCATGAGGTAACTTGAGTAGGGTGAGGTTGTAGTGTCTCAATTTGGTCCTGTCAAAACTCTGTCTTTCTCTCATCACTACCATTCAACAAATTTTCATAACTAGTGCCCTTTCTAACTCTCAGTGTTGAGCCCTCACATCTTACTAGTTACGTGGAGTTGGGAGTGGGGAAAGTACATTTACTTATCATATCATTGTATCACCACGTTTTTCCAAGACAATATGAAGTACCGAAGATTGCAAAAGAAACTAAGTTTAAGATCACATTGTGTTTGCATCATCATATATCAGCATTATGAGATATAAAAATAAATCATTCTGTTATCATTTCACATCCATTGCATACATTCTAAAAGCATAGAAAATCAGAAATTCTAAACATCTAAGAGTACACACATGAATCAAATCATCAATGTAAGCCAACTCTATGCAAGGAATAAACCTGAGCCAAAAAGAGATATCTGTACATATCATGGTGTGTCATAGTTTTGTACAATTCCATCACACACTAGTTGGGGTCAAAACACTCGCAATAAGCATGAAATACCAAAAACATCATATATGCTGCACAAAATGGAGACTAAGCAATAAAGGTACTTTGCCTATCCACCTCTTTTAGGCCCCGTATGACTACTCTAGTTACGAATTTCTTAGGATTTATTCTCAAAAGTATTGAAACAGCAAAGGGCGAGCCTAACACAAAATACCATTCCTAATTCCATTCCAATTCAACCGTACTCAAAAACAAAAATGGTCACCGTGGGCTGAGAGCTCAAAAATCACCAAGTCAGTATACACAAATGAGTTTACTTAGATATATATATGTTATAACTTTGTTTTTGAGTGTATGTGTTTACAGGGCTAGAGTGTTGGCGTAGGTATATTTCTACATCCCCACATAGGTGGTAAGTCCTCTTTTCATTTTCATTTAGTGTTTATTTTTCAATATTTTATCTATATGTACTTGAGTCTTCTTTTTCTCTATCAGGTAGCGGGAGTTTGGACATCGATATTTCGACACACGAGTGTGTCAGGTATAGCTTCTAACTCCCCATTTCGGGAACACCACACTCAGACTATATTTTACATCTCTTTCATGGCTAAGATGCTTCTCCGAGGGGGTAATACGTACGCACCCAAAATTTCTTGTGTTAAATTGTTGGGAAAATGGTTATAAAGGTCCCCAGTGATGATTCAAAATCCTTTCAAGATGGTGTTCAAGCTCCAAAAACCCACTTGCAGTATATATTTGTAGCCTTGATAGTATTACTTAACTTTTCATTGCATTTTTCCATCTCCCCGTTGCTTGTTGTGCTTGTTTTGGCCTTCAGTGCCAGGACCCATCGCCCTGCCTTGGGCGGTGGTCCTGATCGATTTTTCCAGATTCTTCATGTGTGAAATTACATCCGATGATTCACTTAAGTTTTCTTTTTGAGCGCATCCGTGAGCCAAATTTGCTAAAAATAGCTTCGTTTGTTTGGTTCTCCTTGCTCCTTCTATTTTAAAATAGATTTAATAAGTAGAACTGCCTCTTCATTGCCTTGTGCATGAAGTAACCTTCTACCCCCCATTCCTATATATTCCATGCTTGTATTCAAGTAAAAGGCCTGAAAATTTTGTGTATCTTGCATTGTTGTGCTACCATAATCTTGCTAGGAATTGCATAGCCAAGCTTAGATCTCTTATGCTATCTCTCTTCTACTTGCATTGCATCCAAATTGCTTCCAAGCTGCCATCGCTCAAGCACCATCCTCTTCTTGTTTTTCTTTGCATTCATAATCCCTTGGACTCACATGAACACTCAGAGAAAGAAAGGAAAGAATTGAGGGGACAGATACTAATACTACTGGATTTGCTAATGTTCTTACTCTTCCAGGTTGGAGTTATGTATTTCTTTTCTTTTCTAATCAAATTGTCAATTATGAATTGTTAATTTTAATTCCATATCAAATAGAGTAGAAATCAATTTCTTTTCATTTGCAAGTAGTTAGTTAATTTCCAATAGGGTTTGAATCTTTCATAGAAATCCCCGGTGACGGATCCTCTTCTTCCCATCCCTGTGGATCTGAATGAGAGAATATCTATTGGAGGTTGTCTACACATCATAGATCATTTGGAAAAGTTCTTGTTTTAATTTAGTTTAGTTTTCATACACTCAGCACAGGTGAATAACCACACCGGGTTATTTGGTTGTTTAGTTTTAGTATAGAAGTAGATTTGATTATTTAGAATAGAAGAAAATTGTTGTTTGTGATTGTAATATTTCACTTTTGTGACTTGTTTAGATTAGTTTCCTTTCAGCAATAGCATAGATTGCTAATGTCATTCAGTTTACATGGACACTTTGAACTAGATAAACAATTAGATTCAAGTTAGGCAAACAAACCATAGGGAATTTATGTTACCCATTCATAGCCTCTAAATCTTCCCTTTACCAATTCAACTACAAGGAGATTACACTACCATATCTTAGTCATTGATCCTCTTATAGTTATCCACACACATTCAACATCGGCTGCTCCGGCACAATCTCGGGGGGTTGATTGCAGTTGAAGATCACATTTTTTCATCCGTATAAGGACCATCTGTTATCATGCCATGCCCGTTGGATTGAAAAATTATGGTGCCACCTATCAGTGCGATATGACCTATATCTTCCACGATATCATGCATGACATATTGGAATATTATGTCGAAAACATTCTCGGTAAGTCCAAAAGTCATGTCGAATACCTCGCAATTTTTAAAGTCATCTTTGATCATCTCATCTAATACTGCATTCACCTTCAACTAAAGAAGTGTGTCTTTGTCATTCTCTCTAGAAAACTCCTTGGTTTCATCATCTTTTTGTGAGGCATCGAAGTTGATCTCACCCAAATCAAGGCTATTCTCGAGATGCCCCAACCTACTAACCTTCGACAAATTCATAGTTTGCAAGGAAAATTTTAATCCATTTGACACTTTATTTGCCAACTTTCTAACCGATGTCACCATTTTCATCATATCCTTAAAAAGGATGTCTCCTTCAATTGGAACGATGAGTGCCACAAATATTTTGAAGCATTGAAGAAATACCTTCTTCAGCCACCTGTGTTCACCCCACCTAAAGATGACAAACCTTTTTACCTCTACATTTTTTCCACTAACCATTCTTTGGGTGTCATGCTCACTCATCATGATGAACAACATAGGGATCAA
The DNA here is from genome assembly GCA_019776745.2 of Taxus chinensis. Taxonomy (NCBI): domain Eukaryota; kingdom Viridiplantae; phylum Streptophyta; class Pinopsida; order Cupressales; family Taxaceae; genus Taxus; species Taxus chinensis. Next base: position 664,382,661 of record CM034154.1, read on the forward strand.
GTGGTTTATTACATAAGTCGTACTCTTTTAGACTATGAGACTAGGTATACTCACACTGAGAAGCCTTTCCTAGCCTTGGTCTTCATGGCCACCAAACTTTGCCACTACCTACTTAACCACAAAACCTTCATCGTCACCAACACCGATCCTCTACATTAAATTTATGTTAAACCATACTAACACCAACGCACCACGCGTTGGCTCATGCTCCTTGCAGACCTAGACCTGGAATTTGTTCATCAAAATTCTGTCAAGGGACAAACCATTTTTTTTTAGCTTGTAGATGCTCCTCTTCCTGGAAATCAATCTTCTAACTTTGATTTTCCTGATGAATCTATCGCTACCCTCTCCCTTGATGACATTTTCTACCAGATGACGTTATTCTTTGATAGATCCAAATATCAATTTGGGGGAGGTGCGGGGGGTCATCCTCATTCCTCTTAATGTCAAGCCTATGCCTTTATTTTTCAAAATCAACTTTGACTGTATTAATAACATGGCTGAGTATGAAACACTTGTGTTAGGTCTTCAAAATACCATTTCCCTAAATGTTAAATACATTAATATCTTTGGTGACTCTCAACTGTGTTACGAAATAAGGGATAAAATATGTAGATGAGTCCCTCTCAGAATCACAACAGTAGAAACTAATATGCAGAAAATATTATAGATCTCAAATAAAAGTTCAGAATAAATATAACACAAAGAGACAATATTTAATGTGTTTCACCCAATTTGGGCTACGTCCACCAACAATCACTTGCTCAAATTTTATTACAAGTCATCGCTCTCTCAATACAATACCCAGATCTGTTTGGAGCTATGCTCAACAAACTCTGCAGAATTCACACCCAAATTCAAAACACGTCTATAATGTTACATAATACCTGTCATATGCACAAAACCACATAAGTAGAAAACTGCTTAAGCAGTTTTACAAAACCATGGGTATTAAAACAATGGGCCAAAACCGTCCCATAAACCTATGGTTCAAAAATCCCACCCATATGAAAAAATTATGTTTCTCAGTATATTGGGCACATTTTAAGGTCAATTTTTTTTCGGGGGCTGCGCCCCTGAACCGCGGTGAGAAAATTGTGGAAAGTGTATAATCTACTATACTTTCACACATGAAAACAAAATCCACAACCTAACAAACTAGTTATGAACCAAGCCAATGGTTTGTACTAGTGTCGTAACGTACAATTTCAAAAGTATAAACATCATGTTGACACACTTTTGACCACGTTTGATCACTTCCTCATTCAAACCACTCCGCGATCCACTAACAAATTCACAGATACCATGTCTTTTCTTGCTTCTCAAATACCTGCCTCACCTTTGGACTCTAAAATATTTGTCACAGTACAAAAGTTGGAGTCACCCTCTTATATTATCCATGACATAAATTATGTGGGAAGAATCGAAACCCAACCACACGACATTTGGTATAACTAGTTCACTTACTACCCATCCCTTTCAATTATACCTCCAGGTATCACTCGCGGTGGACGAAAATCCTTCCTAAAAAGTGTCTCTCATTACATCATCATAGGGGGTCTTCTTTACAAATGTAACTTTGACGGTATCCTCCTGTGGTGCCTCACCAGTTCTAAAATACCATACACCATCAAATAAATTCACGATGGGATTTGTGGGGGACATTTCAATGGCCTCAATGTTACAAAATGTATCCTTCGACTCATCTATTACTGACCAACCCTTAACCAAGACTGTTGTGACTACGTCAAACATTGTGTGAAGTGTCAACAACATGCTAACCTTCACCATGCCTATAGTCATGCCTTACAAGTTTCCAGAGACTTTTGGTCCTTCTCTCAATGGGATTTAGATCTAATTGGAGAAATTAACCCTCATTTCTCTCCATGTCATTGTTTGATCATTACAGCAACTGAATATTACACTAAATAGGTGGAAGCCATCCCTCTCATTTATACCAAAGTCAAAAAAATAACTGAATTTATTAGCAACCATATCATTTTCCATTTTAGTGTTCATCATCGCCTCATCACTAAAATGAAAAACAATTCAAAAACAAAACCCTCCACGTAAACTGTGTGACAATTTTGGCATTCAACTCAGTTTTTCTTCACCATATTACCCACAATCAAATGGTCAATCTGAATCTTCTAACAAAACTCTCAACAAAATTCACATGAAATGTGTCGATGACACTGGTAAGGATTGGCATATACACATTCCTTTCAACTTATGGGCTTATTGTACCAACGTTCATACCTCTACCAATGCCACACCTTTCTCTTTGGTCTACAGTACACAAAGATCCTTACCTCTTGAAGTCCAAATTCCATCTCTTCATATATCACTTAAAGATATGCTCTTTGATTATGATTTTTGCCAAGAATGTTTGGCACAACTTGAGCTACTAGACCAACATCATCTAAATTCTCTAGACCATCTCCAAATCTACCAAAAATGCATCAAGCGGGCCTATGAAAAACATGTTCAAGAATGAACCTTCAAGATCGACGACCTTGTTTTGAAGGAAAACCAACATGTAACCAAAATGGAGAAAATAAAATGGGACAAGTTTTCTCCTAATTGGCTTGGACCCTATATTATCACCCATACCTATGGATCAAGAGCTTATCGTTTATCTTCTCTTGAGATTAAACCCGAACCTGAGCCCCTTAATGCCTTGCATCTTCGATCATTCTATTGTTGAATAAAGTACTACATCACTTTATGTCACTTATACGCTCATCCCTTGAGTGAACCTCTCCTTCCACCTACCTCTTTTAAGGACCAATGACTAAACTAGAATTGTGTGATTATCTGTCACCATTCAACCTTGTCTTCAATATGAGTACCACGACTCTACTCATGGCATGATTCTCATGGATACTTTTCATTCTTTTTAGGATGGAATCCCATGGTCGTTCGTCACTTGAAACTCCTCTTTCATAGCTAACCTTTTTGTGCTATGGTTTTGCCTTCATAAAAGAGGCCTATACTTCTTTATAGTCTTGTCCATGACTTCAAGTAAAATAATGTAAAAAAATATGGGATAGCCAAAAATTTACTCCTTGAGTCAAACTTATTACAAATAGATGATTCCCTCAAAAGGACATCTATGTCTCTCTCTTACTATTATAAGTAGACTTCTCCCTCAAAGGACAACTATAAAAAACTAGCCATGTGTTGTACTTAGTCTATCTAAACAAAGAAGACTAATCTATATTTGTCAAAAAAAATTATCTTGGAGCTTCCTGCATCGATCAGCTTCATGAAGACCTCAAGGAGACACTACTATTTATCCCAATATAGACTTCCCGCATCAATTAGTCTATACATGTAAAAAGCAAAAACAAAATAAAAAGTCAAGAAAAGTACAAACTTTTGGTCATGGACTTTCCTATTCGGGTTTTGGGTATCTTACAGAAGGGGCATGATGTCCCAAAACAAGGTTACTCTTAATAAACTCTTCCACCTTACCTTTTGTTTATTATATTCTAAATCAACTCAAGGGACGTGGCATGTATTCTACACATTGTGATCACACAACTTCTTTCAACTCTAGACACATCACTCATGCAGTGTATCTAGTGACTTATGTTCAATAAGTCTAAGGGTATGACAATTATGGTCCTTGCCAAATATGGGTATGCCACTTCTTTTGGTTTCTTATTTGTTTACTTGTTGTTTCTTCAATAGGACAATACCATCAAAATTGAATCAACCATAACACCTTCATCTATGCCTACGCCTAATTCACCTTACCTATTACCTATTCAACATTCAACCTTACATATTTTCAAACATACCTTACCCAACCAACTTACCTATCCAACCTACCTACTCAACTTACCTAACCCAATCTCATTCTTCCCTGGTTTATGGGAGAACTACATTAGCCTAAGGCCCCTTTTGCAAGGGCTATGTAGGAAGCACTCTGAGGATATGGGGCTCTAGAAGGTTAGCTTGGCCACTATTTTCCCCCACCATTTTCCCCCATAAACAAAACCTAGTTAGTTAGTTTCCATAAAAACAATAACTTGGAAATTAACACAAAAAAAACCATACATCACCCATACACATCATCATTTACTTTCCATAATACCAATTAAATAGAAACAAACACAACCAAACCATGCCTACATCTAATTTCCATAACATCAATACATTTGGAAATCCAAATCAAACTCAACCATGCCTACATAGCTAGTTTCCATAAAAACAATACCTTGGAAATTAACACTATATCATATCACAACAACATCAACCAAACCATGCCTTATCATCTAGTTTCCATAACATCAACACATTGGAAATTAAACCATTCAATCAACTCATACTTTACACCCATGCCTTAAATCATCTAGTTTCCATGACATCAATATAATGGAAATGAAATAAAATCATACAACCATAACCAAAACCATGCCTATACATCTAGTTTCCATAAAATCAATAAATTGGAAATTAAACCAAACCATGCCTACACATCTAGTTTTCAAATATCAATACATTGGAAATTAAACCACACCATCACATCAACCATGCCTATAACTAATTTCCATAATAACAATGCAATGGAAATGAAACAACACACAACATATATCAATGTCATCATCTATATACTGGAAAGTTTGTATGTCAATACAATGTATATATAGATATAAAATAAAGTATCTCAAAAACTCTCATGTACATCTCACCTCTTCAGCACACAGGCCGGTATATATAAGTCAAAAATAAAAAAATACCCACTATCTCCATCATCTACTCATCTCTAGGAGGGCCCGACACCTCTCACTTCTCTTGTCCCCTCACCTGGACTTTATCTCTGTGAACTAGTCACCTCTCGATGGCCCTGCCCATGAGACTAATGGCTCCCTAAACTATTGGTACTATGGGTCCATGAACTGGACCTCTCATTGGCTGCTTGTTGGGCTCTATAGGTGGCATAGCTAACAAAAGGGATACCACTCTCTATCAACTGATCCTCATAATATCATGGCCTTCTCCACAACCTCTCTGTATCTATCCATAGATATCACCTGTGGAGGTGTCATCACTCTAACACCTATATGTGGACCCTGTCCCAGTAATAGTGTCCTTATCCCTGTACCTGTACCTATCCTGATGGACCCTGTCCCTATACATGTGCTCCATCATGTGTCCTGGGAGGTGAAGGAGGGGCAACAAAAGTGTCCCCCACCATCGGCATGTACATGTGTTGATGCCAAATACATTTGTAAAGTGGCCACATGTGCCTGTAACGTAACAACTTAGGCCTATAATTCTGCAGTGCCCCCATCTTCGGCCTGTACATGTGCTGCCTCTAACTGTCCCTGTAAGGTAGTCACATGTGCCTAAGTTGCTGTCTAGCTGCCACTATAATGCTGTGACCTAGGCCCTGTAATGTAGTCACCTCTCCCTATAATTTATCCCTCTCAATAGTAACAGTAGCCAAATCAGGTTGTCCTAGCCTCAGAAGTGTTACCTGTAGCTGGGCTATCCACCACTACCTATATTCCATGTTTGTATAGCCTACATCATCTATATCCTCCTATCTACCACCTACTCCTCTACCCCTGCTGGATCTGCTAGATGTGGTGGAGATAATGGTCTCTCCACGTTGTCCCTATGGTACTGTGGGAAGGGCGGAGGCACATCCTATCATACCCTAAACTGACATCTGACCCAGTCAATGGTATCATCTCATGCTCTCCAGGTCTACGTCCCTGTATCCATCGCACCAGTTGTAAACCTGCTAACTCATCCTCTGCCATACCTCCAAATGAAGGGTAACCAAGATATGGCCTCCATAAGATATCAACCGCTGATAGGCCATCCAGTAAACACATGTAATATGTCACATCCTGTGACGCCGCATCCACCCTCACATGTGCCCCTATCTGAATCCACCTCGTCTGTACCCTGCTCTATAAGTACCCCTATACCAATCCTATCATGGTAGGCCTGGTGGATGCATGCATACTATATGCTTCATAAGCCCAGTAAATCAGAAGATAGGTGCAACACAAACCAAACCACTGAATCCTCCTATATGCCCATAGCTCCCTGTATAACTGCACTAGGAAAGCTAGGCCCATGCAAAATAGACTCTCTCCTCAATCATATCCTCTAACACTCCCATCAATGCCCATGGAAATATCCCACCCTCTGAGTCTGGGAAGACAAAAACATCCAATCACCAACCATCATCAATACTGCTAGATCTAGTCTCCTGTGGATGTGCTGGCATACATCTCCCCATAACTAATGTTAGCACTATGATAAGACAAATCAACCATAGCCTCTCCAAACACCATCACCATATGATCCACTGCATCTGACGAATGACACCTGATAAAGTGGCTCCCCAACAATAGGTAGCCTCAGGATCCTGTAGACATCCTCCAAGGTGATAGTCATCTCCCCGATAGGTAGGTGGAATGTGTTGGTCGTCGGGTCCCATCTATCGATGAGGGAAACCATCATGCTATGATCTCAAACTATCCACCTATACCACCTAAACCCACCCAAGCCTAACATCCCTCATGTGATCCCACTCATCCTTTGTGATGCTTGGTCTCATCTGCACTAATAGGGGTGGCATTCTATCTCTCATCATCAGCTGTTGTCATGCCTACATCATCAACATTCACACCAGTTAATCATTTACCCTTGCCTACCTAGATCTACATTCTACCTTGCCTTACCATTTTTACCCTATGACCTATCTTTCCTTACACTATTTTCCTTTCCTTCTATCTTCTTTCCCACCTCTATGTCTCATTTAATTTCCCCCTTCACCTATTGACCTAACTTACCTCATCCATCTTGCCCATCCTACATTGTTGACCTATACCTTTGATCTATCCCTACACCTTCTCATTTCTTCCTACCCACCCTTACCTGGCCTAAACCCACCTTACCTTGGACACCCCTACCCACCCTTCCCTTACCTTTCAGCCTCCCCAACTAACATTTTTTCTCACTTAGTCACTTTTCACAGTGACCGACATCGGTCACCATGACCAATACTGGTCCCCTTTTCACATGTTGACGTTGGTCAGCCTACCGACACCGATCGATGCCTAACAACATCGGTTACTAGTTCGGCCCTAGGGCCAAACCCCCACGTCCCCAATTTCCAAAATAAAATCATAAAACACCTAAATTACCCACCCCAATGCCCCCAAATTGCCTCTAGATGCATTTTCCACCCTAATTAAACTAGTTTCACCCTCCCCATACCCAATTTCACCTGATTTTAACCAAAATTCCAATCAAATTTCCAAAACCAAAATTTTAATTTGTTCTACCTTATTCTTCACCAAAAACAACAATGGACCTCGAATCCTACCTCTACTCGGCTGCCACCTCCATGGTGGGGTCTTTGGAATAGGAACATGACCTCCCCTCGAGCCCTCTCTTGCCTCTGCCATGTCCAAATCAACCTCCCAAACTCTCACCCAATCCAATATCTTGGGTAGATCTCGTGGGCCCTCACACTCTACTTCTCTAACCACTAACCTCTCGCTAAATCACACTCAATAGGGAAACTCTGTTGTTTTATTCATAGGTTTTTCTCTCCACCAATCATTTTCACCAATTCAAAATGCTCAAATGAGCCTTTTCCACACAAGTTTTTCATTTTAACCTGTCGATTGTGCAACCGACGTCAGTTTGGTCATGCCCTAGGTGACCCGTTATCACCCTTACCAGCATCGGTTCCTCTTCAACTGAGTATCGGTCACCCTACCTAAACCAATTCTACCTAATTTTCCCAAATTTTTGTTGCAGGATGCCATTTTCTTGTTGCCACAGCCTTACCACAACCCTACAGGCTCACCTAATAGCCCTATACCCTACCATAGTCACCTCCCTAATTATACTTAGGGGCACATTTTTTCCTACACCTTGGCCTTACCCATGGCCTTACCTATACACCCACACCGACCTCACCCATTTGACACTCAAATTCACTTACTCATTGTACCTTGTGATGACGCTACTCATGTTGTTTAGCCTACTGACCTTGCCTTGCCTTATGCCGTGATGTTTATCTTGACCAGACCAAACCTTTTGGTGCTTCAGAACACACCTATGCCCATTCCTACACCTAGCCTCATTATGTTTCCAGGAGAACTTCCTATACCTTGGATACCTAGACCATATCAACCTTGTTTGGATAAACTATTCGACCTTTGATGATGTAGAGTTTGTGAGCTCTTCAGCCTAGTGCCTTGTCACATTCTAGACATGTGTGTGCATTTGAATGCCCCCACCTATTACCCACACCTTACCCATATCACCACTTTTCCTATACCCACACCTTACCTCATTTTTCATCACCTACCACTTTATCAAACCCATCACCAATTTTTCCTACTCCTCAATCAGTTCATGGTTTGAGGGGGATCACCTCTACCCATACCTGGGGAAACCACTTCCTATTTTTGTCATCGTCACTTATCAATACAAGCTATGTGACAAAAAGGGGAAAATGTAGACACCTAAAATTGGTCATAACCCTCTAGGCCCCCTTCAATTAAACATACCCCTTACCATGACCCCTCCACACATTATTATTAATTTAACTACCCATATTAAGTTAATAATTCCCTCACCCCTCCACCTCACCATGGACCCATTCCAAGCCTATTTATTAACCTATACTAAGTCACCACTCCCCTTAACTAACTAAGACTCATTCTAACCCTAACATTCATTACCTATTATCCCTCCTACCAATTTCCCACTTCATTTAGTGCCAACCCAGACTCCTAGTCCATAACAAATCTTGACCAATGCCAAAAATGGAGAGAAAAGGCTATTTTTGGAAAAATAGGACCTTTTCTCCCTAATTGACACCTGGTTATTCCTTGGTTGGTGCCAGTCACCTAACTGCCATCGGTTTCTTTAAATAAGAAATTCCAACCCTTTTCCTAGGTTCTTTCATCTTCCATCTTAGCTTTTGGGCATTCTGGCATTGGTATTCTCAAGCATCCATGCAACCTCACAACGAACTAGAGATCATTCCAAGCATTCACAACCTCCACCAAGCATCAACAATGTGTTCTAGAGCATTGGATCACTCATAGGGAAGTCTAGAGCCTTTTGTTGCTACTGCATGGGATTGGGACTTATCTCTCCTTCAACCACAACTATTCTTTCTACAACCAACTTCCAATCTACAAGTAAGTAATTTCTACCTTGTCATTTCTTTCAGTATTTTGGTTGTTAATCATTTATCTGATTTCTTTCACCTTCTACCTCTCCCAGATCTCTTTATATCTCACCTCCACCCAATCACTTCCCATTTGACCTTTGTACCCATCCCAAATACCTATTTCTTCATCTCTGAGTCTTTAATAAAATCCTACCACCTTAGGCTAAGCCCTCCCCAAATCTCTGTGCAATCACAGAGGTAGCTCCAAACCACCCCATTTTAATGCTTTACATCTAATTTCCCCTACCGACATCAGTCACCCAACCGGTGTCGGCTATTACTAGGTACCGGCATCAGTTGCCCAACCGATACCATTCTCTGTGACTAGTAATTTATCTCAGACCACCAACGAGTCTCCTAACTAACCCAAAAAATCTTCCAAAACCTCACCCAATCTCACCCAAACATTCCTAAACACCTTTGTCACATCATGTCAGCCTTGACAACACCATACCTTCTCTATATTTAGTTATATATTCAATATTTAGCTTAAATCTAGTCTATTGTTAGCATATGAGATACCTAAATCATATTGTTACAATAGGACCTTTCTTTTACTGTCATTTTATTGCATTAAGTTATTTTTAAACAAGTGGATTAATGGCCTTTCTAAGGAAGTATCACAGCTTCTCTGATCTGGTATACGCTAGGTAGTCCACTGTCATATGCTATTTAACACTATTTGGTGGTATTGTTGTGCTTCTACTGGTAGTCCTTCCTAGCCAAAAAGGAGCTCTTCATGATCAGCCTAGTCTTCCTCGACGGTGTCACAACCTTCTTTGACTTCATAGATATTCCTCCTCACCTCACCTTTACCTTATTTGTTTTATATCCAACATTGTGGTGAAACAACTAGAGTAATTAATCCTCAAAATTCATTTGTTTTTGTCCATGATATGGTGTTTCCAGCTGTGATACTAGTAGTTTGATCTATCTGTATATATGCACGAATCCCCTGTTTAGGGAGTTCCATAATTGATTATCTAGATGAGCTCAATGTGATAACGTGGGTTCCCTATTAACAAGGAGATTAGGCTCGCGCCAAAATGCCAATTAGAGTCCTGCGTCGGTGCATGAAGTAAGTCATGTGCTATATGTGGTAACTCAACATATACTTTCCAAAGGGCTATTAATGATTAGAAATGGGTAAATTTAAGCCATTCTCGAGGAAGAATTAAAAAGATAAAAATAACACATATATACATAATAATTCCTTCAAAAACATACTAAAGTATTAAATATAAATTGTTATCATTATACATCGTGCAATATGATATCAAAATGTAATAGGGAAAAACATGGTTAAAACATCACAAAATGGGGTTCATCACTCCCATGGACTAAAGGTTTAGCAGGTCCTCCTGCTACATAACGTTCAATTTCCCTGCAATTCTTGAACAGTTATATTCATTGGAAAAATTTTGCCAAGTTTCATCCAAAGATGTGTTAGAGAATCCAAAATGTTCAATAATATGATCACTTTAGGTCTTGTAGATGCCCTTGAGCTGGTCATCTATTGAATTCCATCGTGGTATAGGTGCAATGACCAGTGGGCGCCTATATCTCATATCAATGAATTGTTCTTTAAGCTCCATAATTATCTTATAGAGATCTTTGGCTCATTTTAACGACCATCAAAGATTTGTTGGTGAAATAACCTCATTTTTCTTCTATGGCACTGAAAGAATCTAATATCAGACCTGACAAGAAAGGAAATTGACATTGAATGTTGGGATCACCTGCTCTCGGAAATTGCTGACACAATTCTTAAGGATATCTGTGTATCTGTCTACTAGGCATAGACAATACACCTGTAAATGAAACATGTTGAGAAATCAAATTTATGTTGGTAAATCATGCCTCATTAAGAGGCCAATGGTGGATTCAAACTACACAAAAACTGCTTGTTTTTCTCTCCATTCACCCTTATGTCTGAGTGTAGAAATGAAGGCCCTTATCTGCACTTCCCCCACATAAAGATTAATTGGAATTTCAATTTGCTCCGATAGAAGAAATTTTTGAACTTATAATTCACACAACAAATTTATCTCTTCATCATTTCTTGTAGTATATGCCCCTAAAAACTTCCTATCATCTTCAAACTCTATGTCCAACATTACACGAGCCCTAGATATTTGCAATTTGAAGAAATGTTCCTTTAAAAATAATGCATAAAAGTTTGAAGGGGGTCAGCAAGAAAGAACCTCCTCATAGAGTCGACTTACTATAACCACATTTCCTTTTAACAATCTATTTTCTTCTTTCAAATTTTTGTTTTCATCTACCACTACCCTTATCATATAGAATTCTTCCATCCACTTAACTATACCTCTCAAAACAACAATCTGAGGAAAAACAAAATCAGTTTGAATTTCTTGATCTTCCATGGCCACTGACTCTTTCTCTCTTCTATTTTCCTGCAAAAATGTGAGAGATGTTCCAAGCTCCTCAGTTCTAGCCTAAAGGGAATTAATTAACTTTTCTCATTCCTCTAAATCCTTTTGTAATTAAAGAGTCACTTCTTCCTGTTGTGCTATTATTTCCTGCAGTTGTTTAATTTCCTAATCTTCAACAGTTTTTTGCTTGGAGAAATGGGTTTCTTTGGCCTCTAAGTGTGATTGTAGATGGTTTATTCTTTCTTGAGCTAATTGTAGCTCAAATTGAACTTTAGATAAGGACAAGACTTGGGGCATGATAGTATCAGAGTTGGGGGGAACCAAGTTCTCCCTCTTCCATATGTGTCTTTCCCTTATCTATAACAGGTGAATCTTCAGCTACAAGTAGGGAATGCTCACTTTCTTGTTCTACATCAAGAACAGATGGGGATACTAGTTTATATGGAGATGAAGGTGGGGTTTGGATCATAGTTTGCATTATTTTAGCTGCTTCTTATTCCTCCTGAGATAGTGGATTTTCAATTGGGATTTTATGAAGGACATGAGTAGGCTTGGAAGTATGGAGGATTTTCTTGGGTCTCTCAGAGGTAGATTGTGTTTGCTCTACAAATGCCTCAATATTTAAAGCACATTCCTTTTGAAAATTGAGCTACTTCTTCACTCCATGCTTCTTTTTGACAAATTTGTGTTTGCATATTAAATGAATCAAACCCTGAAATTTCAAATATGAAGCACCCCAATGGAATTTTTCTGTAGCAACACAAATGGAATCATATAGAAATTAGGGAAAATTAATTTTATATTGGGGCATGCTTTCACCATGTCAAAGATGGATTAACATTCTTAATACATGACCCAGTACAATTTCAAATTGTCTCTCACATGTAAAATATTTAATCCACCATTTGGCCACATTAGCCCAGGGTTCAGGTATGGTTATTCTTTTAACCCCTTTCACTTTTCCCTTGTTTTCTAAAACTAACTATAGTTTCTCTTTCTTACTTACTACAAATCTCTTAATCACCTCATTATACATTGTCCTATCACTCACTGCTAACCCCTCATTAGGTATGCCCGAAATATTACTAATTATAGTTGGAGAAAATGAAATTTTCTTGTTGTGAATGGTGGATTGCCCCTCTTCCATATTCCTTGAAAATTATTCAGTTTTTGGAACAATGAATTCTTCATATGTCGGTAGAAAGTCCAACCATCCCATATCTTGAAAAAATTCAACTGCCTTTGCATCAACCAAAAGTTTGACAAAACTTGTTGGTTCATGTCACAATCTAGGCCCCATGTCTGAATCTGAAAAGATAGGAAAAATAAAGGGGGAACAAGGTTGTCAGTGTAAACTTTCAGGGTGGTGGTAAGTGCAAGAGCGACTGGTGGTGCAGGAGTGAGAAGGTCTAATTTGGAAAGTAGAAATGGATCAGAATTCACATCCAATGAATATAGCTGAATTGGGAAAATTATGATAGTATCTCGTGGTGGTGATGGAAGTGATTGGATGCATTCGAGGATTATGGAGGAAATAAATTATGAATTTGGTTGGGATTTACGAAGCATGTAGAGTGACCAAAAATGGAGTGGTTAATCAATGTGCACAATGTTTAATAATTAGCAATTCATAATTTAAAACTTTCCTATATCTAAGAAGCAAATTAATTACACATACCTTGATATTTGAACTTTTCAACTCTCTGCCGCCATTCCCATGTTGGTGTAATGCTCCATTTTTATGTGGTATTTCCTTTATTGCTGATCAAATTCAGGGTTGACTACTGCCATTTCTGGTTTTTGGTCCTCTGTATTTATTATATTTTTTCTTTTGTGTGTTTTTTTGGAAGCATTGGTAGCCATTTCTGGTTTTTGACCAATGCTTCAGAGGAGGATGACCACCTTGGTTTTCAATCATCTCCTCTTTATTTCTTAGAAGATGGTTGCTTAGGTCTGAGTTGTGTTGGGAAAATAAACTTTTCCCACACAATTCAAATCCTAATCTTCTTGAATTACTTTTTTAAACTCTTCTTTAGATTTTGGTTTATGGTACAGCCTCAGTCTGTGACCATTAACCAACATTACCTTCTTTTCTCCATCTATTGGAACGTTTGAAAAGTCCCATTATCAAACACTTGATCAATCTGGTAGGGTCCCATCCATCTCATTTGTAATTTCCCTTTAAAGTATTTATACTTTGAATCGAATAATAAAGCCCTGTCCCCTTTCTAAATATTCGTTGGCTTTATCTATTTATCATGCCAAAGTTGTCTCTGATGTTGGATGATCTCAGTGTGGTGTAGTGCCTAAAGTCTGATTTCATCTAATTCAGTCAACTGGATAATCTTGACATGTTGTGCTTCTATCAAATCGATGCCCACTTCAGTTGTTGTCCTTAAGGTTTAAATCTCTTAAGTGTACACAGTACTAATTAATACCACCTTTTGGCCACCTTTTTCTTATCTCTGATTTTGTTTGTCCTACTTATTTTTCAATACTTATCACCCCATTTTCTAACTTCCTTGAGTTTCTAGCCCTAAATTAGAGTGCCCCAGGCTATATAGGGGCACCCCAAGGCACCCTGGTCCAACCCAAGGCACCTCGATCTGTGCACAACCACTTTCACTCCTTTTTGGGTCACTTCTATTCATTGGTCATCCTTATCTTCTTCTCAGTCAACCTTGTCGAGGTTAATTATTAGATTAAACTTGAGAGCCCTATAAATATAAAGCTTATAAGACCATAATAAGGGTCCTAGGTCATTGCATCCTATCACTATTATCACTCCATCTAGGGATGCATCCATTACGCCACTTACATCCACATAACACCATAAATTCATGCTAGGAAATTCTACATCACACACTTTCTTAGAGGAGGAGGGATTATATTCATTCTATTCTACTATCTACATCTTTTATAGCTACCATAGCTCGTTATTTCACAAAGTGCAACTGACACAAGAGCACCTAGGGCACGACATAAACACACTCACCAAAACTACATCAGGGTCCGTAATGTAGTGTATTACTCAGTGATAAGTCCACTGGTTTGGTTGTTGAGGTCATTCCAACCCCTTCTTCTTCTTCTTGTGCAAGGCTTCATCTAGTTCATTTGGTGAATCTAGCGCGACAGACATAGGGTATTCAGAGACAATTAGCAACCGTGCTGAATTAGGGTTTTGAGCATTTATACTATTCTAAGCACCCAGACTACAGATCAGGGCTCCCTGGGGCACCCCAGTAAACTTCTAGGCGTCTATGTCATCTCAAACATCCCAAATTTTCCCTTCGTAGGCCCCTGAGTGTTTTCCCGCATTGTCGAGTTCCAATTCTAGACCTGCGACAGTCATCATTAATCAGCTAAGTCATTTCCCTTTTCCCTCTTGCATATTAGGGTTTTGATCTCACTTAGAATAGTTTTTTTACATTTATTTCAATATTGGTTTAGTTCATTTACAATGTTTTAGTCCTCCTATTTAGATTAACACTAGAACCCTAAATCCCCCCTTTAGGTACTTATTTTTGTTAATCAATGGGTAGAATTGGCTTCTAACCATAGACTAATTCATAGGGAGTAAACCCCGTTGATGTTTTCCAAGTAGTTTTGTAAACCCATATTGCTTCAGGTATTTTTTGAGCCAAATTATTCTTTGAGATGTCCATTGTCTTAATTAGTATGTTCTCCAGCTCCCTGTTAGTAACTTCCACTTGGCCATTAGACTGTGGATGATAGGGAGATGAATTCTTGTGCTTCAACTAATATATTTCTACAAAATCATTGATTACTCCTGACATGAAAAGTAGTCCTTGATCTGACACAATGGATCTTGATGCTCTAAACCTTTGGAAGATACACTCATAAATAAAGTCTGTAACTTTCTCATCTCTTACATGTGGCAGTGTTTGCACTTCAACCCATTTAGTAACATAGTCATTATAAACTAGGATGTATTCTTTACCTTGGGAAGTTTAGTCCATGGTTCCAATGAAAGCCAACCCCCGTTTCTCAAATGGTTCTAAGACAACCTATGGCCAAAGTGGCATTTCTGATGTAAACGTTGGTTTCCCCATTCTCTAGTATTGATCACACCTCCACACATACTTTTTGACATCCTTAAACAAGGAAGGCCAATAATAACCAACTTTAAGAATGTTGTCGATGATCATTTGAACTGAATAATGCCCTCTTAATGGTTCATCATGGCATGCTCTAAGTATGTCAAACACTTCATTTTCAGCTACACACTTGCGTAAGACATGATCAGGTCCACATTTGAAAATAATTCCATTTAAAAAAGTATACATCACACTATGTTTAATTAGTTGCTTTCTTTTCTTCTGTGTGAAAAAGTTTGGAAACTTCTATGTAGCTAAGTAATTAGCCATATCTAAATACTGAGTAGAGGTAGTGGAAAGTGTAAACAAATGCTCATCTTGAAATTCAACATTAACTTTCTCCTCTTCTTTTGTAGTGGTAAGTCTGGAAAGAAAATCAGCGACCACATTTGATTTTCCTAGTTTTTCAATGATTTTAATGTTAAACTCTTGCAGTAACAACAACCACCTTACAATCCTACCATGCATTAAAGGTTTATTCATTAGATATTTGATAGTAGAGTGGTTAGTATGAACAATCATTTCATATCTTATAATATAATGTCTAAACTTGTTGATTGCATATACTACTACCAGAAATTATTTTTCAGTTGTTGTGTAGTTTCTCTCGACAGGGGAAATATTTTTACTAATGTAGTAAATTACATGCACAGGTTCTCCTTCCTCTTGTTGTCATAAGACAACACCTATTGCTTCATTGGAGGCATCTATTTGGATATGAAATGGTAGTTTATAATTGGGAGCCCTCAACACTGGTGTGCTTATCAACTTGTCTTTGATTGCATCAAAAGCTTGTTGACATGCTTATGTCCATTGAAATTTAGAATCCTTACTTAGAATAGAAAATAATGGGGAAGCAATTTTACTAAAATATGAAATGAACCTTCGATAATAACTGACATGACCGAGGAAGCTTCTTACTTCAGTTTGGTTTGTGAGTGATGGCAGTTTTACAATGATATTAACTTTGTATGGGTCGGCCTTAATTCCCTCAATTAAGACATGATGGCCTAAAACTATACCTTGTTCCATCATGAATAAGCATTTCTTGTGATTCAAATATAACTGATGCTTCTCACATCTGGCAAGAACTTTCTCCAGATTGTTGACTACCTCTTGGAATTTTTCTCCATAGACTATGAAATCATCCATGTAAATTTATACATAATCATAGGTGAGATCAAAAAATATTACCAACATTGCTCTTTGAAAAGTGGCAGGGTCATTACATAAACCGAAAGGTAGCACTCTGTAAGTAAATGTCCACTAAGGATAGGTGAAATTTGTTTTATCTTGATCTTCAAGGGCCATTGTTATCTGGTTGTATCCACTAAATCCATTAAGGAATGAAAAGTACCTTTTACTAAATAGATTATCTAAGACCTGATCAATAAAAGGTAATGGAAAAAAAATCCCTATGAGTGGCTTTGTTAAATTCCCTATAATCCACAGTAACTCTCCATTTCCTGTTATTTTTAGACACTATAACTAAAGGAGAAACCCATTGACTATCTGAGATTGAATAAATAAATCCAACTTTTAAAAGCTTATCAATCTTAGTTATCATAATATCCCTTAGAGCATGGTTTATTCTTCTTTGAGGTTGTATGACTGGTCTGGAATCAATGGTATAGATGTGATGTGTACAAATACTAGGGTGAATACCCTTCGTGTCACTATAATCCCAAG
The DNA here is from genome assembly GCA_019776745.2 of Taxus chinensis. Lineage (NCBI taxonomy): Eukaryota > Viridiplantae > Streptophyta > Pinopsida > Cupressales > Taxaceae > Taxus > Taxus chinensis. The sequence goes on from CM034154.1 coordinate 664,400,090, forward strand.
TGAAAGCTTGGGGATGAGAGCAGAGGAGTTTGAACAAGGAATTTTCCTCCTGATCAATTAACACACTATTAATTATCAATGTTTTTCTGGGAAGAACAACTAATTGTTTGGTATCAGGATGAATAAGATCTACAACTAGGTATTCTCTTAAGAGTGCATTTAATTGACACTTATGTGGTAACAACCTGTGAAAAAAAGTGATGTTTTGGAAAATAGATTTTGTCATATCTATTTTTTTCACAAAAAGACAGATAATGGGTGTGTTATCTTCATCCATGAAATCATCTCTTATTTTTGTAAGTTGTAGCGTAGGACTAGAATAAGACTTAGGGTAGGAGTGAAGCACAGGACTAGAATTGACTCTAGCACAGGACTCAGGCATAAGACTCAAGATATGTCTGATACCAGGTTCATGGTAGTCACATTTAATTTAATCAGAGTGATCTTGAATTACGACCACGAAAAGAGAGGAGATGATATCATATGAATCATCCTTAGGCCATTTTTTGTTGTCTATGGCAAATGGTTTAGTAGCAGGGCATAATGAAAATTTCTTTGAATCTTGACAATTAGTGATCACCATATTCCTTGTCTTGCAGTCAATGAGGGTGCTAACTGTAGCTAACCAAGGGCGTCCTAGGATTATGGGGTATCCAATTTTTTTGTTCTTTGCTTTTATTATCATAAAGTCCACTATATAGTCCCAGGATTCAATGGTAAAGGTAACATATTCTATTATTCCTTTAAGTTTTTTCACAGATTGATCTGCCATTTATAAAACTATAGATGTGGATTGTGGTTCAGGCAGTGATAACGTGGATAGAGTATCTATTGTCATAACGTTGATGGAAACTCCTAGATCAATCATAACGTTAGGAATTTGGACATCTCCTATGCAAATTGTTACAAGAGGGTTTCCAGGGTCTCCATATTTAGGAGAGGGAATATTCCCTTCCAAAATACTAGAGAGCTTTCCATCAACATGGATGATTTTAGGTTGGTTCTTCCTTCTACTTGGAGCCTTTAAACAGATCTCTTTAATTATTTTGTTTAGTTCAAGTATTTCCTTAAGAGCTTGCAACATGGGAATGCCAATACTCAACTTCCTCATTCCTTGAATTAGTTATGACTCTGTTTTTTTAGGAACTACAATACTTAGTTTCTCAAAGAGCCTAGATGGAAAGGGAATGTCATTGTTTGGTTAAGGAGTTTCTTCAATAGAACTAGATTGCATTTCTTCTGGTTTTTCTATTTCTTCAAGAATTTCTTCTATCATAGTATAGGAAAGTTTTGAAGTAACCTTCCCTGAATGCATGATGCAACCTAGAATTTGCAAGATAACACCCTAGTCGTGCTGACACATCACTCATCCTAGACTGAGCACTCACCCGAAGCACACAAAGGTACCAGGTCCCTCTTTAGGTTTGTTGTAACAAGATGATAACATGATGAAGGAAGATATATAAAGACTCATGACTGATCCATCATTCTACAGTGCATGCTACCCACAGATCTATGTAAGAACGAGCTTAAATAGTAATCATGATTAAATACTAACATGCACTACACAATTACACAAAATGACACTTAGATTCAGCTAATATCCTCCATCTATTAATAAGTATATAAGCTCCTTACAGTACTATCAATTCATCTTAAGTGCATATGGATCTGATACACGTATTCAAAATCATACATACATATCTATCATCTCTTCCACACACACATACAGATCTCTCCTTTACTATGCACCTAACCATCATATATATAGGGTGGGGACTTGCCTTTCACCACTTAACTACTCCAGAAATAGGTCGCATGCTATTAATAGCCACACGTCGTTTACAGTTATAGCCACACATGCAAGTGCGCTATCTATAGTCCTCTTACAGATAACTGAAGTGTTCATTTTATTCTTAGCTTGTCTCCATGCATGGACGCTTGAAGATATAGATAATGCTTAGCACACACTTCTCTGCATCGTTGATGTGTTCTGCATGCCATCTTCCAAAAATAGATCCTCATGCCCAAAATTGGCTAAGTCCTAAAATCCAAACCTATCTTCCACGTGTAGGTCCTTCCTATCCTTCCGCGCCTTCAATCCTAGCCTTATACCCCGTGCGAACTCCTTGTGTGATTTTTGCCAAGTATTCTTTGATCAACATTACCCCACACTAAACTCATTGTCATCCTGACAATGGTCATATCCAAATTTTGAATGAAAGAATATGAATGAATAATGAAGACAAATCAAGAATTTATACGAGGTTATTCAAGCAACCTCCTCAGTATCAGTTTGCAGTATTAGCTCTAGACACTCTTCCTTTATTGGAGCCTCCAAATCATGTCATTCAGTGAGTGTTTGTTCCACTTTCTCTAGGATGTCCACAGCTATGGACTCTAACTCATCCTGTGTAATTTCCCATTTCTTGTTCTACAAAAAAAACACAACATTGGACATGGATGTCATCCTTCCTTCCAAAAGGTCCATCTTCTATGCAATCAGTTTGCCAAGCTCTTCCAGCTGAGTTTTGTGTTGCTCTTCTACTACTATCAGGGCCTTGCGCTTTTGTTTAACCATTGCCATCCTCTCTGTATGGCCCAAGGTCTCATCTTTCATGGCCTTCTAGACCTCATTGGTCTCTTCCAAGGTCTTAATGTTGATGAGCGCCTCTAGAGCTATGCATATGTTCAAAGCTTGATCTGCTTTCTGCAAGACTTCTTATAACACCTGCAACAGCCCTTCATAAGATGCATTTTTTCTCATCATTGAGGCCTTCTCCCATTTGACATCCTTCTCTGATTGTTTTGGCACTTGCATATGCAGAGTTTCATCTTCTAGCACCAAGTCCACCAACTTCCCCACATAGTGTATCGCTGAAGGAAATGTTTATGGTACCTTGGGCTCCAAGTGTGGCCTAAATCTGATTACATTGTCCCCAATCTCCTCTGTGACGCTTATGAATACTTCATTCTTCTTCTGTGCAAAGTCCCTTTCCTAATTTATGCATGTTATCACCACGTCCTTCATCTTCAGCTCTTCACACAGTGCCTTGATTGTGGCAGATTTATCCATGTTTCTTCTGGCCACCTCAGTTGAAACTTTCACCAGCGCATTACTGACCTGCTCGTATGACATGACAGTAGGCTTTATTGTCATGTGTCTAGCCTGGGGTGCTTTCATCAATTGCCTCGACACACATGACTCTTCATATACATTAAAATCAGGCTCATCCATGTGGGTGTGCATTGACCAGGATAATTGCTTTCGTGTTCACACGGTCACCATATCTTCATCCATCAACTCCCAGCCAAATAGATCCTTCTGTGCTATTGTGCTTTGGAAGCGGGTGCAGACAATCTTTCCTATGTCCTCTGCATACCCCATGGTTGGTGGAATGTGCTCCCCACTCACCCTTCTAGACCTCTACTGCTTAGGATATCTAGCTTCCAAATTTGGAGCTTGTGTCTCCATGTCCTGTGTTTCTCCTGCACCTATTTCCTCTATTCTTTTCTCTTCTTCATCCTCCTCCTTTTATGTCTCGCCCTTTTCTTCTGTGTGCTCTGGGGGTGTAGAGGATGTAGGTACACTCTCCTCAGACTCTTCCGCCTCCTCTCTCAACTTAAGCTTCCTCCTTCTTGGCACAGTCGCTTCCTTCTATGGGGAGATTTGGGGTGATCTGTACACAAAGGTTGGGGTAACACCTTGGGTCCTTGTTCTCCTAAATACCCTTTTAAACCTGTGCTCCCCTTGGGCTGCATTCAATTGGTCTTCCTCCCCCTCTTGTGGCTGAGGCGGTGTAATGACATGCTCAGCTTCTCTCTGACTTGTAGGATGTTTCCTACCCCTATGCTCCAAGCTGCCACTATCTTCGCGCTCTTCCTCCTCATCCTGCACTTTGATTTTATCAGTGGGCTTAGGTGTTGGGATATTCTCCATTGTTTGCTTCCCTTTTGGTGGTGCTGGAAGTCTGAACTCACCTTCCACATATTTTTGTTCTCCATCTTCGGCTTCAACTGGAGATACACCAGCGTTGCCCCTAAATCTGCTACAGCCAAGCTTATTGGCTTGATGTTCAACACTTCAGAAATGATTCTCTTTGTGTAGGCACTCCTGTTAGGGTATACATACTTCTTCCACAGTGTATGGTAGTCACATTCTACCTTGTCTACATTAAAGTTTAATCTACACGTGTTGGTAAACCTATGAACAGACTCCTGAAAATACCTTGCAGTGAAGGCATAAGGTAATTTAAACCAAGGGCTCGAAGCTCCATCCTCCATTGGAAAGTGCGCGATGCATAAATGCTGGTATACAACAAACTGAACTTGCTTTCCTACCATTGTTGGTAGGTCCTTTGGTATGCGTCATTCCTCCCCAAATGTCGTGTGGAGCTGTACAATGGAAAAGTGACAAGCGAGCTTAGGAATCTACAAGTAACTCTTCCTCACACCCGACCTCTTGAGGTCATGCCGAGACAGCCGGTGGGGATGGAATACGTGTGGGAAGCAGACAAACTAGTTGGGCAATCTTATGTCTTCGACACGCACTAGTGGAAACTACAAATCTAAGGCAAAGAAGGCCCTCCTAACCTAAACTGGTGTGATAGATTGATTGGCAAGGATGACTGCTCGAAGGCTCCAATCAATATTGAGCTCTAGCGTGATTCGGTTTATGGGTTGTGGGATACGCAGAAAATGACCTGGGATAGTTTTGTGTATGTCTCCAGATAGGGTCATAGGGTGGATGGTAAATATAGTTGACTCTATGGGTGATTCTCTGGCCTAGTCCATAAATTCTTAGCTTTGTTAGCTGCTACGTCTAACAAGGATAACTAGTCGATGATTATAGTGTGGGATTTGGAATAGATCTGAATACTAATGTGCGTAAGCTAGCATCTATATCTGATTCACCTATGGATTCGTTGGGTTGTGGGATTTGTGGGTCACAACCATAGATTTGCGGTTGTTGTGGTCCTACTATGGTCATGTGTGGATTCAGTCCCTAATCCCTAGTATCCAATAGTCGTATGCTTTCTCAGCCTCTATATTAAAAATTACCAGTTGTGCAATCTTCTTAGAGTATCTCACAGGCGTTCGTGCAACCTGAATTCTTAAGCTAGTATCTATGTCTGTGAGAGTGTATCCTATGTCTGGTTGTGGGACCAAAGGATCACAACTAAACATTTGCTCTCTTTCAAGCCCTTCTACAGTCATGTGGATATATATCTAGGGTAATCTGTAGTTTGGTTGATTTGACCAAAACGTGTGTGCTTGGTCATCTTCTATGTTTAATCCGCTTAACTAGAAGCTGATCTGTTGTAAGTTTTCCATTGTTCGGAAGACTTGAATCCTAAGATTCTGATCTATATCAGTTATTGCTGTGACAAGATTGGGTTGAGGCACGATTGGCTTGAATACGTATTCTCTGGGCTCTCTAGGTCTCGTGATTGTCATACAAAAGCAACAATGTAAATCTAATTGCAGCAAAGTAAAATTGACTATGTGAAGTATATCTATAGCATATATAACTTCTCTATTTTTGTACTTTTCTGAATAACTATTTGAATGAAATTGAAGGAGTAACTTTTTTAATATATCTAGAAATTGACAACTAATCTAATAACGAATTTAAAACAAACAAAGCAACCGAGTATAGCTACTTACCTGTGTAGTTGTGAATCTATTGTAAATGGTGAAATAACTGATCTAATATATTTGAAAGACTCTTAATCCTACCTCAAAAGTGAGGAGTGAATCATAGTTTCTCAGAAATTATCAATCCCCACAATTTCCCTGGCAATATCGAAAGTAAAATTAACTGAAATAAGATGATTGTCTACTCTATTTGATAAGCTTCTAACTAGAACTTTGAAAGCTAGAACCTGGTTCTGTAGAACAGTGGTGAATTCGATGGTGTGTGTGGTTTTGTCCCCTTAGTGTGATCTCCTCATTCCTTCGTGCTCACGTGGATCCAGAAAAGTGTGTAATGCTAGCATCAACAGAAGTAGATATTGGAACAAAGGCAGCTTAGGATACAGAATGAATACAATACGAGTAGGAGAGGGATAGCGCAAGATTACAGAGCTTGGCTTATGTAATTCCTAGAGGGATTTATTACGAGTCATGCAACATAAAACGTCTAGAACTTGAAACTATCCTATTTGACGATAAAAACCTGCAACTTTAATGGCTTCCTATTGAAAATTAAACTGCTCTATTTCAATTGGACTATATGAAGTAATGACAACATTTGCACAAGATGGATTTGTGGCTTTCTAATAGCAAAATAACACTAACTAAGCATGCAATGAACAAAACTATGAATCCTAAGCAAAATGAAAGACTAAACTATTGAAATGAGAAATTCAGAGGTAAATTTGAGGGGCCATTTGCTTGAGCATAAACCAACTATTTATAGAATCCCATTTACCCAAAGGTAAAAACCAAATTGATCTCTTAAACCATAAACAAAGCTAAAATACTATTCCAGGGAACCAGAGTCATTAATGCAAGCCAAAGGTGGTGAAAAAAGTTGGTAAACGTTGAAATTTTATGTGAGTCACATTAAAATAGCATTTTGGAAAACGCGTGAAGGACCGCCGCCCTGAGCAGTGGTGGCAGTTACAGGACCGCTGCCCTTCTTGGGCGGCGGTCATGAGACCGCCACCCAGTTAGGGTAGCATTTTCGTCACTGAAGAATAAAACGCAAAGAAAAGAGGGGAAGAGAGAACAACAAAGCACGCAAGGGCTAAACGGGGCATGCGGGATGTTAATGCACACTTGGGGAGATTTTCTGGATCCTGAACACCTTGTGAGGAGACCTGTATCATCATTAGGGCATGTGTTACGTTGTTCCAGCGGTGCAGTACCCTACAATTTTGGGTACGTACAGACACTAGCCCATAGCAGATTTGAGAGCATCCCCTGCACCTTGAAAAAACAACGACAAAAGGAAAAAATCAGCTATAAAGACACAAACTAAGGAGATCACAACCACAAAATTTGTAGACTCTCCTACACCTTTTTCCCCACCGAGTGTTGTGACTCCCCATACATAGCTCACGACAGAAATAAAGCCACCAAAAAATATAGATTTGATCACTGCGTTGATTATGTCTCGTGGAGCCAGAGCCCTTCTTGCAGAGTCCAAAATAATATTAGCACTTACATTGTAAACTCCATCAGACACCAGTTTCCATAGCCATAGTGAAGCAGATCAGGGTCAATACTGGTAATGCCACACATCATGCAAATACACAGGGTATCACAAGATAATCGACAAGTTCATTTCCCAACACCCTTAATGTATCAGTCTGTAAGTGGCTACAACCTACTGCTAGAAAATCAAGTCCCTCGTCACTGACAAAGAGACGTTGCTCAAGATTCAGGTACTCCAGAGCCTTGAAATTTGACAAAAAATTCATGATCCCTGATCATGAATCACATTAGTCACAAAGCTCAGATGATGGAGAAGAACTTGCACTATTTGCTCATGGCAACTGATATACTGGCATTTTCCTCAATATTTTTGACCCACATCATCATATATCAGCATATCACTGCATTTGTTGGTTCTAACCAGGAAGTAATTGTAGTCGAAGCCTCCTAATTGATCTCTGAAGTTTTGTAATAATTTTTACAGGAGCTTGGACTTTTTCTAATGAGTGAGTCTTAACCTTGAAGCCAGAGCAACTGAACCCCTATATGTTGTCTTGCATCTTGTAGAGAATCTACAGTTACACTGTGGAGGGTGCTTCTAGATACAATGGACCACCTATCTAAAAATCAGTGGTTGTATGTGCTTCAGATGTAAGTTTTTAGTGTTGGGTAAATTGCCAATGTCTCAGGGTCACTCCTACACCAATGGTACCCATAACCATAGGTAGAGGTGTGGGTTTTCGCTAGATGGAAATGCACTTGGCAATGCCAAATTCTAACAAATGTGTCCTCAAAATTATCATCCAAAAGAATGTTAGAAGTCTTCACATCAATGTGAACAATGCGTGGGTTACAATGCATAGATGAAGTTATCACACTAATCGATTCTGCAACACCCATCACAGCTTAATCTCGATAACTCGGCTCTGTCCCAATCTAGTTTAATGTCTCTGTAATGATCCTATAGTTGCAATTAAAAATTATCAAAAACACTTCTTTATATAATTCTCCAACAATCCATTTTAATCAGAAGGTTAGAGATCCTGACCTAACAAATATTCTTCATTCATTGACAAAATCCATGAATCTACAATGTACAGATCCATCTTTTCCTCATAACTATAATCATTCTTACTCACCATCCTAGGATGGTCCCATAGACTTCTCATTTACCATGTAATCATGCGCCCTAGGTTTCCATGTCACTAAAGTGAATATCCATGGTAGACTCATCATGGATTCGATGCTTGACCTCACTTCATACTATTTCTAGCTCAGTTCCAAATTCATGCTTGGTCACCTGTGGGTAGTGATTGTAGCAGTTTCTTTATAAGCACACCTGGCTCACAACTTCTTTATAACACATTTATAAATAGTGTTTTCTTGGATAGCAGCATAGCCACCCCATGCTGAATGTATGTTCAGTCATCTATGCATTTTTTGTGATTCTTCATTATGTCATTCGCTACATGTGTGCAAGTTTTCAGCCTATGTGACACAACCTAGGAGAACCTAAATGTAACAAATAGCATGTGTCAATAAAGAAATTATAATAAGATATTTCTTTCTAATTTGTTGTTTGATTATCTATACAATATGACTAATCATGTCTAGCCATGTTAGTTATATCACCTTCATTTTGTTTGGAAAGCAAGGCGAACCAAGAAGATTTTTCTTATAATCCCAAGATCGCTTGCAGGTTGCTACAACTTCTGTATCAAGTAATTTCCATGAATGTGTTGTTGTCATGCTTTTGATAGTATCTTCTTTTCACATGCCAATATCAATGAAAAATCCATCCAGTATTTATGTTATAAACCTACGGCCTTGGGGTAAGATAATGAGGACTTTTAGCTATGCCGTCCATATTTGCAAAGTTGCTTATTAGTCAGTGAAAGAAGAACAATAGGAAAACACTGTAAAATTTTAACCTAAAACAAAGGTCAGATATTATGCCAAGAACTTTCTATGTGGTCTATTTTCCTGCTTCTGAAAACCATCATGCTAAAATTACACTTACAAAATTTCCCTTGTGCATTTCCCCAAATAAAATTCATTAACTAAAGCAGATGAGATGGTCTACTTAAACACAGGCAACCAAAACTGTCATTTTACCATATACAAATTGATTGATATGGCTCTACATGTGTATCTGAAGAGTAGGTTCAATGGTCTCTGAGAGGAAACTACTACCTTCTGGCATTTTCTTTGTTGTATGCAATCTCTTGCCATTAAAGAACACTATCCTGCATGTCGATGCCTGGGTGAGAGATACAAAGTAATTCGCTTGTTGTGCTTTATCCTTCATCATCCAATGCAGATATCCCTTGTCAAATTCATCACTGTCAAAACAAACCAGTGAAAACCTCAGCAGTGCTCCGATTTTCCTGAGCTTACAGGTGAAGCATGTTTAGAGGAAATGCATGACTCAATAATGATACTCATTTATGCATAAAGAAGATTATCAAGTCTCAATCAGAATAGTGGGTACCTCTGATCACTTGAAATTACGCTTTAGGAAGATGGATCCTTTTGCAAATAAGAAATGAGGAGTATAGAAACTTAGGTCTTTTGCAATTCATCGTGATAGTCTACTGAAAACTGAATGATAACTAAAAGTAAAAGTTCACACAAATGTCATAAACTCTACTGAAAAATATAAAACTAGATTTTACCTGTTGCTGATCGAAAGCTCAAACCCTCCTCGTCAGAATTTCACTACTCATATAGAACCTACAATTTCACCTGTCACTCACTGTCATTGAACATTAATGGTTAAACCCACCATGTATGTGATATAGATGTAGTCAGAACGCATCTCATCTCTATAACCCTTGTTTTCTTAGAACGCTGACAATAAAACGTAAAAATAAAACTTGTTATAGTCTTTAGCGGCATGCATAAAATAGTCTCCCACGTTTAAACGACTGTCAACTCGTGAAGATCTTTAAGATCGTGTCTGCATCACCTACATAATGGCCTCCTACAATACCACCATGAGCTTCGTCCATGATATCCTTGCACTCATGCTCTAACACACAACGACGTAATACTTCATCTCTGCCTAACTTGTAAAGGTCACCACTGATCAACATAAATGGTGCCGTGTGTATAGCAAGTTATTTCTTTTCCAATGATTACATTCCTTCTGGTGCCATACCTGTGTGTAGAAAGACAACAATGTCTTCTAGTTCCGTGGGTGGGCATTGTAACCTGTATAACTGTGCATCTGACATTGTTTCTTCAATCGTATGTGCCTCCTCTCCCGTATTGATTCTAGATAAATGGTCTAGTCCAGAGTTGCTTTTCCCTGGTTTCACTACAACTGTGAAGTCAAATTCTTTAAATAGGAGCACCCATCTACATATGTGCCCCTGTAAAACTGGCTTATTTACCAAGTACTTTAATGCCATGTGATCTGTATAAAACACAAATGGTGTTGCTAACAGGTACTATCAAAATTTGTACAATGCATAAATCATTGACAAAGCTTCGCGCTCTGTAGTTGTATAATTCCGTTCAGCAGGAGTTAGCTTCCTACTAGCAAAAATAGATTGGATGATCAATAATACCTTCACCAAGTTGAGCTAACACAGCGCCAATGGCCATACCAGAAGCGTCCACATGTACATGAAATGGTTTATCCCATGATGGAAAGCGCAGAATGGGCATGGTAGTAAGTCTCTCTTTTAATATCTCAAACGCGCACTGCTGCGGTTCTTCTCAATAAAATGTACCTTTCCCCTTTAGTAGTTCTTCCAAGGGTGTTGTAATTCTGGCATACCCTTTTGTAAATTTTTTTGTAATACCTTGTATGACCTAAGAATCCACGCACCTCACTTTGACTAGTAGGCACTTCCAGGCCTAAAATGACTGCAACCTTGGCTGGATCAACTAGCAAACCTTCCTTGCAGATGATATGTCCTAACAATATCCCAAATGGCATAGCAAATATGCACTTCTTTATATTCAAAGAGATACTCAATTGTCTGCATCATGTTCAAACATTAAGCACAGATTGTCACAATGGTCTTTCACAAGCCCATATACTGTCCAGTCATCTAGGTAAACTTGTAAGAAGTTGTGAATAAAATATTTGAATGCCTGAACAACTATTCGCGAGAATACAGCAGGCACGTTCTTCAATCCAAAAGGCATTACAGTATAGGTGAAACTTCCCCATTCAGTTGTAAATGTTGTCTTTTCTTGATCCTCCTGAGCTATCTGAACATGATGATACCCAGAAAATCCATCTATGAAAGAATATATTTCACACCCTGCAACTCCTTCTAGTATTTCCTCAGTGAAAGGCATAGGGAAAGGATCTATGACACATACAACATTCAACTCCCTATAGTCCACACATATCCTAATCCACCCATCCTTCTTGATACTGATCACCATTGGGCTAACCCATTCTGACTCATCAAGGGGCTTGATAATTCTAGATTTCAACATTTTATGAATTTCTTCCTTTACCTTTTTGCGCAAATTAGGATTCATCCTGTAGGGTATCTTTCTAACTGGTCGTGCACCATCCTTAAGTTTGATCTTCATTTCCCCAAGTGATTCATGTACGCCTTTAAGTTCATGATATCCTCTAGGGAATAATTCCTGATAATCTCTGAGTAATTCAATGATCTTTGCTACCTCTGAGTCTGACCAGTAATCTCCAATTATGGCCTCCTTAGGCTCAGCCTCTGAACCTATATTCACCTTCTTTGTCTTCATAGGTTCATGTTAGGCACATGTGTCCTTGTCTGCATTGTCCAAGACCTCATGTACACCCCTGTGTGAATGCTCAATATCCAAGTTTTCAACTTCCTCGTCATCCACGATGTAAACCATCTTTCCTTTTTCTCTCTCAAGGCAAGCGCACTCAAGTAGTTTGGAGTCTATTTCTTCTTCCTTTTCAAAACATGCTCTGAACTATGTCTCACCAAATAATTCCATGAATATGCTCTTCTACTTTTGCACTATCTCCCATAGTTAAGCGCTTGAAAAATTTTAATGCCTCTGCTACCGAAGGTTGAGTCAAGAAATAATCAAATGTTCTGAATCATACTTGCAGTCAAATTTTTCCAGTTCCCAGTTTCTCTATGTAGTTCTGCATATACATACCAAGCGTGTGTGCATCCTTGGAGTGTGAAATACAATTTATGCACCTAGAGTGATGGTGGTAATGCTTCATGTCCTGCTGTCCAGAGTCTCTCACACTGCTGAATGTGATGCTGAACAGGTTGATTACCATGATAAGTACATAGATTTGTGTAGGTGCATTGTTCCTTATAAACCTAGTAGATAAAGCTATTCCAATCTCTTCCCAGTTTATAAGATTATCGTTGTGGACTACCCACCAGCACATTGTTGTCCCACGCAGTGTATATACTAGCATATCTCTCCTTGTAACTAGATCTACCCACTGCATTTCCATTTCCTTCAGAAAGGCATGCAGAGCTTTTGTCCCTGTATACCATGGTACTGTACTTCTTATCTGTCATATTGAATGAAATTTATTCATGCACGCGACCATCGCTTTTCACCTCACGCCCGACTAATTCATATGTACCATGAGCCCAATTGTCACAAGAAATACTTGTAGTGTCACTAATAGAATGAGAATCCTCCCACCTGTAGAATGCCTTCTTTTGATGGCTCGTTGACCTCTGGGTCCTGAATAACGTGTACATATACTCTGTTTAAGTCATCCTCACTGAGAGGCTCAACATAGGGTGTAGATTTCCCATCTATCAATGGAATCACAACCCTCTCCTCCTTGTTTTAAAAGCTGATATATCCCTTATTGAATCTCAAGTCAACATTATTTTCATAACACCAAGGGTGTCCAAGCAAGGCTAGAAAATTGTCTGCTTCTACAAGTGCTAATACCTTAAAATCCCCAGTAAACTTGGCCCCTTGTATAGTTATAGATGCATCCTTCAACACTCCTATGGGGGTGGCCTTAGTTTGGTTTTCCATGAATAACACATTAGATGATGGCTGTAATGGAGGCCTCCCCATTTGTACCCAAGCATCTAATGTCAGCACATTTACTTCCACACATGTATCAATCAATATGTTTCTCAACAACCACCCATCCACAACAACATTAAAAGTAATTTCCTTGTCATAATCAATGCTATCAGGGGGAATATTTTCATGCAGAATTTGTCATCCAGTCTCAAGACTTGCGCATGGAGTGTTCCCTTTCAACCAACTTCCCAATAGTGGAATAATGTTCTCTTGGCGCAACATCTTGCATACCTCCCACAGATCATCGATATCAGTTTGGACTGTCTCTGATGCTTTCTTTTGTTCCTTTAGGTACTGTATCTCTCCCTAAAGATTCCTTAGCACTTACATGGTATCCTGGTAAACTTCTTTCTGATGAGAAGATCTGGATACCTCCGTGCAAAACTTCCTCCTTGGTAATCATAGGCTTCTGGATGTAATGCCTCTCGCACACGCGCGTAGCTTCAACACGTGTAGTGATCTTTACTGTCAATGCCTCAGGTCCTTTTTTTATCTTGGGCATCCATTGGTCTTCTACCATGCACTGGATTTGAACCATCCCGACGCCTTTGTTTTCTTGCTTATGTTGTTTACTCAAATGCTCATATAAGTTTGAGCACTCTTCATAGCTATGGTTCTTCCCACATAAAGAACATGCATTGTTCTGAGGACATTCGCGCCTATACTGATCCAGGGATCCACACATATAACATGTTCCATGAGGGAACTCTCCTCTTCCTCCACCACAGCCTTGTCCTCCATATCCACCATAATATCCACGTCCTCTTCCATGACCTCCTTCAAAATGCACCCTCATTCCTGTCATAGCGTGTTTGATTATGATCTTGATCTTGGTGCTCATTCCTGCCCTTAGAATTATCTGTTATACTTGTCTATCGTACTCCAATGTCTATAGCATCATGGATCTGACCAATCAACCGATAATCCTCAGTATCATGGGTCATGGACCAGAAAATCTTGCAAAAGCAAGATACATTCTTCCTTATCGCACGTTGTAACAAAGGAAAGTGACTAGCATCATGATTCAAATGGAAAATTTCATAGTCCAATAATAATGAACGTACAGATCTGCGAGGACAACTATCCTTGGTGTGACCTTCCACTTCACAATTTGTACACCAAATTCTTGAGCACATTTCATGGGCTGAATTTGCTGATATACTTTTCTAACTGCTTTTCCATAGCTACAATTTGTGCCTCTAGAAATAGACTAACGCCAGTGTCAATGCTCCCAACTACCTCAGCACACAAAGCTGCTTCCAGTGCTTCACATGGATCCATGTATGTCTTATGTGACAATGCCCTCCTAAAAGGTGTAATCAATCCTCCAATGAACCACTGTGCATGCTGGCTAACATGTATATCATAAGACAACTTAGATAGAAGTGTCTTAAAACAAGCATCATACTCACGTACACTTTTAGTAGTGCCTTGCTTGATATCTTTGAGTGCACTTATACTCTTCTACTCAAACTCAGGAATATGGAACTCTTTTAAGAAAGCATCCCTCAGTGCTGCATAATCCATGCAAGTTTGATCAGGGTCAAATTTCCTATACCAGCTGTGAGTCGCACCCCTGTAATGTAGTAGCGAATTGACTTACCTTTCGCTCAGCAATGGTAATCCCTTTAGCGCGCCACAAAATTTCACACATATGCACATGTTCGGCAACATCCTCTATACCTCTATACTTTGGGAGACGAAGGGACATCTCCATATAGATATTTTGTGGTTGTTGCGGACCTTGACCACCTGATCTAGAACCCCCTGGGTTTCCTCCACCTCCAGAACCAACAGATCCACCGGAACTAGAACCACCTATACCTCCTGATCCTCCACCTGTAGCTGGAGTAGGACCTGTAGATGTACTCCCTTGTGCTTCGACAATAGTACTATATTGAACCCCTACAGTCTGTGAGGTAGCTCCACTTCCAGAGGTGAATCCAACATTCTGCCTGCTCACATTCTGTGTGGATGATGCACCCAAGAATGCTCCTCCATATAACATTGAAGTTATCTATCCTGCCATTGATGTACTTGATCCCTGGCTTACTCCTGCTCTCCTACTTCCCAAGTTAGCTTGTTGATTACTTATCATACTAGATACTGAAAAACCAAGTGCAAAGGCTAGGTCACCAGGTGGATTAAGATGCGTGCCTACGGCCCAAGTAGTCTTTGCTGGCGTACTTCCATGCGAGGCCGAGAAGGGATCTATATCATGCTTTCCAAGATGGGGGAGTTCCTGATGCTCTGGCTCCACGTCTTCTACGTGAGCCGTAAATCCTTCACGAGCCATCTCTCTCCTTCAATGCCATACTTTCTGCAATGGAACATTGCTTCTCTATTTCCCTCTCATGCGCCTCATTATACTTAAGCCGCCTTTCCTCTCTCTGCTTTTCCGCCGCTAGGTCTGCCATCTTAATACCAAACCTATTCTTGCCTTCACACGTGGTGAATTTTAGTTGGCCATCGGTTTACTCTCCAGGTTCAAAGTTACCATCAAGATCTTGATCACCAGTGGAATACCGTGTATAAATATGTTCCTCTTGGATACCGTAAAAACTGAAATTCAACGACCTCTGGGTAAGAGTATGTTGAAATTGAATATTCCAGAATATAACTATTTAGAACACCATGAAACCACGTATCCATCACATGCGAGTCCAAATTAGATCAACATCATAAAGAGCCTGAAATTCTTCCTGTGTCCAAACAAGTGCACGATATCTCCAATTCCACTGAGATGCATAAGTCGTAAGCCACTCGTAAAGTTCTACTGGAAAGATAGCAAAAAATCTCTCATATAAGATGTCATACAGGTTATGTTCTACCCAAGTTCATGCGTTAAACTCAGATCCACTTCTGAACCATCGTGCATATTCTTCCTCCAGATCATGTATCCATTCCTCAATACTTGTTAGAGTTAACCGGTACGTCTTCATCGCGAACCATCCTAAAAACAATTGAAAAAGAGGTCCCGGTAATGGAACCAATGATGCAGCCTAGAATTTACAAGATAACACCCTAGTTGCACTAGCACATCACTCAGCCTAGACTGAGCGCTCACATGAAGTGCACAAAGGTACCAGGTCCCTCTTTAGGGTTGTTGTAACAGGATGATAACATGATGAAGGAAGATATATAAAGACTCATGACTAATCCATCATTCTACAGTGCATGCTACCCACAGATCTATGAAAGAATGAGCTTAAACAATAATCATGATTAAATACTAACATGCACTACTCAGTTACACAGAATGACACTTAGATTCAGCCAATATCCTCCATCTATTAATAAGTATAGAAGCTCCTTACAGTACTATCAATACATCTTAAGCACATATGGATCTGATACACGTATTCAAAATCATACATACATATCTATCCATATCTTCCACACAGACATATAAATCTCTCTTTTACTATGCACCTAACCATCATATATATAGGGTGGGGACTTGCCCTTCACCGCTTAACTACTCTAGAAATAGGTCGCATTCTATTAATAGTCACACGCCATTTACAATTATAGCCACACATGCAAGTGCACTATCTATAGTCCTCTTACAGATAACTGAAGTGTTCATTCTATTCTTAGCTTGTCTCCATGCATAGACGCTTGAAGATATAGACAATGCTTGGCGTGCACTTCTCTGCATCATTGATGTGTTCCGCATGCCATCTTCCAAAAATAGATCCTCATGCCCAAAATTGGCTAAGTCCTGAAATCTGAACCTGCCTTCCACGGGCGGGTCCTTCCTGTCCTTCCGCACCTTCAATCCTGGCCTTATACCCTGCACGGACTCCTTGTGTGATTTTTTCCAAGTATTCTTTTCAACAACACATCAAGACATTCTTACAATCTAGCAAGTTTACTGTGGGATTTCTATATGATTTCCACAGTATACATTGGGTTTCCCTACCTCACATTTTTGGGATTGGCCATAGCTTGTGCAGGTATTTATGGCTGGGTAGGTTGATCAGGTAGGGAAACATTAGTGGGTCCAGTTAACAAAGCTTGTTGGCCTTGAGGTCTTCTTTGATTATAGTATTGTTGTCCAGATCCTTGAGGTGGATTCCATTGTTGTTGGTACTAAAGGATTAAACTGTTGATATGGTGGAATGTTTGGATGTGGATTCCAATGTGGGCTCCATTATTGTGGAGATTTTTGAACCCAAGGTGGAGGATATGGCCATGGTGCATTCCATTGATTTGGGACCCATTGTGATTTTTGGGTGTAGGGTTGATTTTTGGCTAGACTAAAAATTTCCACCTTGCCTCTAAGCCATATAGTTAAACTCAGATTCCTCTTGATTATTTTGTTTTAGGAGATTCTTTAGCAAGGGAAAGTAGTACACATTGATCTGTGGCATGCTTGAGTTCACAGAGAAGACAAATATTCTGTCTTGTCCAAGGGACAGTCCTTAAGTCCATGTTTAGTTCTACATCTTGGGAAGTAAATGAACATAGGATTTGTATTCTTAGCCTTCTCTCTATCCATAGTTGTATTGAGTTGAACCAATAGGTCTATTATGAAATTTTAAATCTCTACCCTCAATTTGGATAGCTCCCCATTGGCCATTTTGCCTTTTTATATTCTAAAATTGGGGTGAGTTCGAGAGTAATTCCTACAGAGGTCGATGATGTCTATGAAGTCTAACTTGTTCATGTCTCCCTTTCCCATTAAATTGAATGCTTCTTGTGTGTATTCATATAGCCCTTTAAGAAATAAGGTTTTAAGTAGGTTTAATATCCAGACCAGTACTACACCTTATGTGAAGGAAAAAGAATTGATCCAGGTAATCTTCTACACTTTCATATTTCTTTGGTTGAATTCAGAAGAGCTCTTCTTTCCTATCCCTCACTCTACAGTAATCTTGATACTTGTCTAGGAAAACCTGTTCCATTTCTTCCTAGTTATGGATGGAATTCAGGTTTTAACCCCATAAACTACCTCATAGCTGCATCTTTTAGAGTGGAGGGGAAATAGTTTAAGATTTTGGGAATTAGAAGTGTAGTCATATGTTTGGCATAAAACCTTGAACTCAAAAAGGAATTGGTCAGGGTCTTATGAAACTAATCCCTGGAAGATTGGTATAATTGATGGGGATAAATTTTTCATAGGATCCTGTTCATTAGGATTCAATTCAATAGGGTAGGTAAACGTCCTTTCCCACTAGATGGTTTTCATTGTTTGTACCATTGGGGTTATGTACTTCATCAACCATTCTTCCTTGGTCAATGAGTTGTTTCACAAGCTGGTTTTTGAGGGTGGTTTTTTAATATTTAACCTAACAAATCTACCTCTATGGTCTCTAGGTCTAAACATAAAATCCTATCATACTGAGAATGGTTCCCTAACTATTAGCACTAGGCTTAATTGTGTGTGTTCCACATACTCCAACTCAAAGGATTCTTCTTGTCACCTACAAGGTGTTCTGATCTTCAAAAAGAAAGAGTTATGGAAATAAATTTTTTGAATGGAAACTTACCAGGCTACTAAGCACTCTACCTTAGCTAACACCTTAACCTTTGATAACACCTTGAATTCCCTGATAACAATGCCAAAAATTGATGAGTGTCATTGATAATTGTACTTTAATAAGATAATTATGTTAATCCAAGGCAGTGTCCATGGTTGTTTGCAACAAAGGAAATAGTAGGAACACTGTCGCAACATGTACTTTAATAACAAAACAAAGAAATTACTGAACTAATCGTGGTTACAAAATAAAATGCTTGAAATGGAAACTAAAATGAAATACAAAATTGGAAAAATTCTTAAACTCATTAACTATGGAAACATAAATGCATCAAAGTAATGGAATCAATGTTAGAACAATAACTACATTCAAGAATACAAAAAAGGAAATAAATGTAAATCTCCCCTTTTCATTGGGTAGGAGTGGCCCTTGCTCCTTCCCTTCGATCGAGTCAGTATTGAAATTCACACAACAAAAGTTTCCCCTGAATCTACTATCTTTATTGAACTGGAAATGATATTTGTACACAGGATTAAAATATTTGAACCAAACCACTATTTCCCTTTAGGAGAGAAGTAGTTATTCAAAATAACTAACTTTCTACTTAACTGAGTGTCGATTGAAACAATGACTATCTATTTTGAGAAATACATTAATGGAAGGAGCAGTCATTGGAGTGTTTGGACTTGAATCATTCTTAACAATTGAAGAGAAGGTCTGTGATTGGCTCCCTTGAAGGAGTCAATCACTACTGGAAGCTTTCTTCATATCATTAACTGATTGAAGAGAATTGTGGTGATAGTAAGTCTCTAGTTGTTAACCGCATCCAGTCTCCTAGTGACTGGAGTAATTAATCCTCAAAATTGGCTTGAATATCCATTGAGTTAATGGCATTTCTTTCTGTCCATAATATGGTGTTGCCAGTTGTGATACTGGTAGTTTAAGCTATCTGTATGTATGTGTGAATCCCCCTATTTAGGGAGTTTAAGAATTGATGATTTGGATAAGCTCGATGTGGTACTTTGGGTTACCTATTAATGTGGAGGCAAGTCCTACGCCAAGGCGATTCCTTTGCCAACATGCCAATTAGAGTCCTGCGCCGGTGCATGAATTAAGTCATGTGCTATTTGTGGTAACTCAACAAATACTTTCTAAAGGGGTATTAATGATTATAAACAGATCAATTTAAGCCATTCTTGAGGAAGAATTAACAAGATAAAAATAACTAACATATGCACAATAATTCCTTCAAAAACATAGTAAAGAATTAAATATAAACAATTATCATTATACATAATACAATATGATATCAAAATAGTATCGGGAAAAACATGGTTTAAAACATCACAAAATGGGGTTCATCACTTGCCATCATACTCATGTATAAGAGAGGGAACATTTCTCTAAGTACACCTTGTCAAAAAGGATACCCTTACCTCGTGCCAACCCAACATATTTTCTCTGTCAGTCCACCCACCAATGTGTTGTCATGTCGTGTAATGTATAAACCATCATATTCCATCTTTCTCCCTCATTCTTCCACTATTCTTCCATGACACACAAGAAAGATTCAAGTTTTTCCTCTCTAGTATACTTGGGTAATTGAGTTCTGCCTAGGTGCCTAATCATGCGTGGCCTAATCATCTGAGTGACTCGTCCCTTGACTTTGTGTTCAATCATTTCATATGTGTCATGGGCCCAATTGTAACAAGCAACACTGGTAGTTATCACTGACAGAATGTGCATGTCTTCCCACTAAAGTACACCCTTCCTTAGATGGTTCCGCATTCTCAGGGTCGCGCACTGTTTGTGCATAAATCCTATTAAGTTCCTCTTCACTCACAGGCTCAATATAGGGTGCAACCTTCACATCATCCAGGGGTATGAAATTGTGCCCCTCCTTGTTCTTAAAACTGATATATCTTTTGTTGAAGAGTAAGTTTTCATTGTTCCCATAACACCAAGGGCACCCAAGTAGTGCAAGGAAATTATTTGCCTCAGCAAGCTCCAATGCTTCAAAATCTCCTGTGAATTTTTCTCCTTGAATAATGATTGAAGTTTCTTTGAGTACACAAATGGGCATGGCCCTTGTCTTATTTGGCCATATACAACACATTAGAAGATGGGTGTAATTGTAACCTTCCCATTTGATTCCAGGACATCCAAAGTGAGAACATTGACCTCTGCACCTATGTCAATTAGAATATTACTCACCAACCAATTGTCTATCACTGCATCCAGTGCAATTTCCTTGTCATACTCATGGTCATGTGGTGGTAAATTCGCATGATGTATCTGACACTCTTGTTCAACTCCAACACGTGATACATTCTTGTGCAACCATTCTCCTAGGAAGGTGATGATGTTCTCTTGGTGCAACATCTTACATACTTCCTTTAGGTCAGCTACATCCTTCTGTGGAAGCTCAATGTTCTTTGCACATTCCCTTTCATGCGCTTGTTACTTCAGGCACTAGATCTCATCCTTGCAATTCTCTGATGACTCTTCATGGTCTCTTCGTAGACCTCTTTATAATGAGTAGCATCTGGATACTTAACATATATAATACTCCTCTCTTCTCATATAAGAGGTGTTGCTTTATTTAAGGCTCACGCGTGCGTGCTGACTTTTGCATGAGTAGTGACTAACACAGACTGAAGCTCCGGATAGACCATCTTTTTAGGTGCCCATTGTTCATTCTTCACGTGCTCTACCTTGATCATCCCTGCACCTTTTTCCTTCTTGTTATTCTTACACATATGAGCATACGGGTCTAGGAAATCCTCAATATTATATGGCTTCCTACAGTATGTGCATACATGATTCTTGGGACACTTGTGTTGGTAATGATCTGGGGACCCATAAGTATAACAAGTCCCACACATGAAACTTCCTCTACCACCATTGCCTCTGCTCCTATATCCACCTTCAGAATCCACCATCTCCATTATTTTTCCCTTCATTAGGTTGGGCTTCCTACGCTTGAGAGTCTATTTTCCACAATGGTCTTTACAATCCATTCTGTTTCAGATGCCTCATGAATATGGTCAATCAGACGAGAATCAGTTGTATCATGTGTATGTGCATCACAAATATTTGTAGTACATAGAGATGTTCTTCATTGTTGTGGGCTGCAAAAGAGGGCATTTCTAAACATCATGATTCTTATGGAAGATCTCACAAGAATATAATAGTGCATGCACATTCATGTGTGGAAAATTATCCTTAGTATGCCCTTCCACATCATAATTTGTACACCATAACCCATTACGTGTATCATGTGATGAATTGGCAGATAGTTTTTCCAATTGTTTGGCCATATATGCTATTTACACCTCAAAAAAGGGCTTATTCTAGTGTCTACACTCCCAACTACTTCAACACACAAATATCCTTCCAAAGCCTTACACAGGATCAGTAAATGTTTTATGTGATAAGGCCCTTTGAAATGAAGTTAACAAACCTTCAAAAAACCACTGCGCATGTTGGCTCTAATGAATATCATAAGATAGTTTGGACAATAGAGTTTTAAACCACGCATCATACTCCCTCACACTTTTAGATAATCCCAGAATTGATGTCCTTTAGCGTGATAATACTCTATTGCTCAAACTCAGGAATATGAAATTCAGCCAAAAATGTAACGCAAAATGCATCATAATTCCACCGTAGTTCTGATGTGGATCATATTTTCTATACCAGCTGTGTGCAGCACCCTTGAAGTGTGGTGGAAAAACTGACTTTACCTTCCTATCAGAAGTTGTTATGCCCTTAGACTCTCCATAATAATTCACACTTGTGTACATGCTCATTTGTATCCTCCACACCCCTATACTATGGCAAGTGAAGAGACATCTCAAAAAAACAAGAGGTGTCTGATTTGATGTGGTTGTTGAGGTGGTGTTTGTGATGGTTGTTTTGGTGGTTAGGGACCCTTATCCTGGAGTAGGACCAAAATCCTGAACCTGAATCCTCCACCTGGATTTCCTCTATGCGGTGGTTGTTCTAAACCTTCTAAGCCTCCCGTTGTCATGACTTGTGACCCTGTAGATGAACTTCCCTTGCATCCCAGTTGTTGTGCTAAACTGGACACCAACTATTTGTGTTATAGCTACACCTATAGGATTTCTTCTAATAAGTCTGTGCACCAATGCTTCACCATGATGACGCACCTATGAAAATACCTCCAAAAGTACTTATTCCAAACATTGGTGCCTACTGCATGTACCATGTGTGCATCCTTAATTTGTCGTGCCTCCTGAGTGGTAACTAAAATATGTCTACTTGCGTCTCCTACCCAATGTGGAGATTTGATTGCTTGTCCTTCACTATGACGACTCTTCCACAACTACCTCTGGATTTAGAACACCTTACAGCAAGGGCTAGGAGGCTAGGCTAGGTCAGATGCATGCCCACAGTTCTCATTCTTTCCTTAGACTCACTCTCTTCATGTAGATGATGAGTATCTCTCTACCTGCGATTTCCCAATGTTGAGAGGACATGAATAATATGGTCCCTCACCTTTTTACAGTTCTCATCACTTCGTCATTCATCATTCTTCTTGACCTCAACACATCATCAACCACCCTATGTCACTCATCATTGTTTACTTGAGTCGCCTTTCCTCTCTCTGTCTTCTTCTTCCAGGGCCACTGCCATCCTTCCCAAACCTACTCCTTCCATTACACATGGTGGCATTTAGCTTGCCATAGGTAATTTCTTTCTCCATTCCCAATTCCACAAATACATCAGTCAAGATCTTGATAGCTAAGGGTGTCGCATGTGCATCAAATACCCGATCCTCTTGGCTCATGTAAGTACAAACTATCAACTCATAGAGATTACTTCCACCCACTCACATTGAAATCAAGAGTGCTAAGAGTATGCCATTGAAATTGCGTACATTCAAAGTATAGATGTGAACAACACACCTTCCCACCACCATAATCTACAAGCTTTATGTTCAAGAACCACAATGAAGAAACACCAGATCATCTGAATCATGAGATGTCAAGCCCGACATAGTCTTCATGTCATCCAAGCTTTCTTTCCTGGGTGGACACTTATGTTAGTACTCACACATATTCCACTTATAACTCGCACTGCCAACCACTGGTACAACTTCTACATAGGAACTTTTAAACTGTTCAAGCTAAATAATGTCTCATACAAGAATCATATAGATTATCTTCCACCCACTTTTGTGGGGACTGTGTAATGTCTTGTTCACATTAAAATCAGGTCTAGTGTTATTTTATCTCTATGTAAAAGTGTCGATTGGCCATCAATAATAAGTAAATAACAATATTAATATTTTAATTAGATTCTTAACCGTATTGTTACCAGAGACATTCGAAACATGGTCTCTTCATCTACGAACATGTGACATCCTGGTAGATTAAAATTGAAAAGAGGTCCAGACTCAAGTGTGGGAGGGTTTCATCCCAAAATGTAGTCTTGTTTTATCCAACGCCAGAATAGTTATGCATGAGAAACAAGGAAATTTTGTTGTTATTTCAAATTTCATTGGACAGTTCTATCAAAGAAAAGAACGTAGACAAAGTTTGGAAAGCTTCACATGTTGTTTCACCACCGCATCAAACAAGAAGCATGGCTAGCAAATACCCACTGTGTAAAGAAAAAATGCAGGTCCCTCCTTTGTTATGTTTATCAAGATGTTTTAATGCATGCATGCATATTCAGGATAATTAACCACTGTTTGATAAAATATGCCTCATTTTGTCTCATCAAGAAAGCATATGCACAAGATGGATGTGTAAAAAAAAATATCATAACCATGTGCAGTTTGGAACATAACACATATAATAAGGAAGGGCTGTAAATACTTCATTCATAGATAATGAATATTAAGATGAGAATGCAAAAATACCCATCAATGGGCCATGTTCAGACATAGATGCAATCTTTACAATCCATACATTGAATTTTCCATTGAAATAACCACAATTCATAACATGAATAAACCCAAAGCTTAATTAGTTCTCTTTTGCAACTAAATGAATTTTAAATTATTAATTTTAATCATTACAACTTGTTGCAAAACATGTGTACTCACGATTGACTCGCCTACCATGCACTCACCCTCGCTTCATACAAACTTACCCTTCTTGATCGCCTCACAATATCGTTGTATCGACCAAACAAATTTACTCTCCATTGATTAGTTGACTTAAAATAGTTAAATTTTGCACTTTTTTGGAGACTCACTAGTACTCGAACTCTAGAAACGAGATAAGTTTAACTCATGTACCTTGGTTGCTACCCGAAACGACTATGACATCCACAGCCCTGTTACACCGGTTTACAACAGTAGAGAGTTGTTAAAACTAGAAAGTTGGCTTTCGTTTAGGACCACCAAAACAAAGGAAATACATTCCGTCTTCGCACCTCTAGTGTTTATACTTGCATACATTCAGTAGGAAAGAGCACTTTTCGGGATAGTTTTCCCTTCACCTCAACTACATGTCGCTCTAGAAAACTTTCCTGAAAGTAATAGTTCTCAGTCCCGTGCTGAACTCTCCAAACTAGTAGGAGATTTCAATACTTTTCGAGCTAACTTTTGTTTTTTTTTACAATTGGGTGGACTACGACCAGTGGCCCCAGAGAACTAACCGCCAAACGCAAACCGTTTGCTCTTTTTCAATTCCGTCAGTTGCTATGAATTCTTGGTATATCTGGGAACACGTAGAAAGTTGATCGTGGAGGGCGTTCTCATTGGAAGGTAACTTTTGGAAGTGGTTTCTTAGCCTCTGAGGCATGTTTTGTAAGTTTTTGTAGTTAGTAAGAAAAAATAAAAATAGAAAACTGCGGACCCTCGTAGGGTTTCCAAATCACCCTACAAACTTATAACACATGCAAATAACTATTTAAAACCCTTAGTGTATCTGTTGTGTGAAATAGAACTTTTGACAAAATGGTGTTTTCTCTCTCTTCCCTTTTCTTTCTCTCTCCCTGGGTTACAAAATGAAGAAGAAAAATGAAATGCAATGAATACATGTTTCTAGACTTTTTATTTCAATTGGCAAATTGTAATTATTGTCTGATGTAAATGGGAAACTGAAAAATGACAATTATGATTGATTAGGGTGGATGTCATGCCAGCGAATTATCACTGATATCATGCTCACGTGGGTTTTGCAGGATGGAAGAAGGACAACAAAAAAAAGGCGATGTGTAATTTAATTATTATTATGGTAGTTTTTATACGTCAATGTAAAATGAATAACTGTCTAATGTAGTCTCTTGTTAGAGAAAAGTTATAATGGAAACTTGTTAATATGCATGAGATGTTAGTTTTAGGGATAACTTAGGAAATGTGCATCTAGTCACCGATTCAGTTTGATTCTTAGTTGTGTATGGCAAAAAGGGTTTGGATTATACATAGTAAATTGAAATTGAAGTTAATATCTTGTAGTACTTTCTCAGTATTCATTAAACGATTAAATTAATTACTAGGTTTTCTTCTTACCTTGCAAACATATTAAAGAATTTTAATGGGAACACTCAACCTTAATAAAATATTCATGCATAGCTTTCCTGCATGTGTGATTCCTTTTTTTTACCATATAAGAAATTTAAAACCGTAGAACGACCTTAAACTTTGCACTCGATGAGACCTCCTAGGTTAGGTAAATAAAACCCCTAGTTGGAGCTACCCGTCATAGTCATTAGGTTTAGCGACATGGTCGTGAACCCATATTTTAGGAATGACATGGTCCAACCTTATCCTGAGTATGCGGTTTTCCTTCTAGTTTTGGTAATCGCGAGAAGAATGTCCTCTCTTCAGGTCCGTCACCAGGCTGAGTGTTGAAGACCGCCTTAGAAGTCACCTTATGAGTCATTGTTTGAAGGAACGATTCAGCGGTGCTACCTTGGTTTCTATCAAAATAACATCTTGGTATTTTCTTGAACGTGGTTCCAATTCTTTCCGGGTCATGTACCCCTTCAAGACGTTAGTCAAATACTTATGTAACTCCTGATTTTTAAAACAACGCTAAGAACGAGATCTTAGTGCGATGTAAGAACATATTATATAAATGCAACACATGAGATTGGAGATTAGGATTAAGGTCAATCTTGGAGTCCTTATAACTTAATTAAACTTTATCATGTGTTGTAAAGAATATAAGTTACCTTGGTGCAACCAAACTTTGAGGAAAACAAAAGATATATATATATATATATATATATATATATATATATATATATATATATATATATATATATATATATATATCTTATAGGAATTCAATAAGTTTTCAAATTATAATAACAATGATAGGGAAATAAATATAGTGTGAATCGAGAAATATTTTTGGTGAAAAGCTGCCCTGTATCTAAATCTCCGTCAAATCCTTTTATTGCATTTTGGACATCAAGTCACTTTCGCTTGAGTTGTAAGGGTAAAACCGTAGACATCAAATAAACATTGGAGAAGAATATTTTTACATAATAATAAGATAATTAATTACTTTGTATGTAATTTGATTTATGCCAAATATGTATGTCAGTTATGGAAATTTATATAAAGTATAAGAAGATAACTTGAGAAGGTCGAATTGTATTTTTCAACCGTGGAATAAACTTAAGAAACGTAAGTGGACAAACGAGAAAATTTATCCTTGCTCGTAATATCCTTGGAATGTTAACTTTAACCAAAAATACATTTAAGGAAATGATGGGTTGTGGGTTCGCCGTTCCTGAAGCCATGTTCTTGTGGTTGGGTCTTTACTAGTAACCTTTCATTGGGAAAAGTGTAGCGTCAGTATGCCTACGTCATTTTCGTGTGTCTATGTGAGTCGATGATTTTTGTGATTGTTGTATGCGAGTCGAGTTCTGTACTTGAATCCCATGTTTGTGTTGTGTGTAGTGCACAATGTAAGTAAAAAAAAAATTATCTTGGTATTTTACTGTTGTATTTGTGTGCGTAAAGTGTGGGCACTACAGATTTCAATTGGGATGATTTCCTTTGATGGTTTCACATGTAAGAACCCCATTTGCATTAATTCATGTTATGGTCATCTTTTTCTCTGCGTGAGAGGCTCTGTTAGGATTATAATCTAAGGTGGTATTTTTGGGTAAGTGATACTTTCCCAGAAAAATCCCACCATACAATTTGAGATCCCACATTAGAATGTCAGTTCTGTACAATTTAAAGTCCCTTTTTCAAAATTCGTGCTCCAAATGATTTTAGGTCCCATGTTTGAATAACATTGATATCATGAATAAACAATGTAATAATGAATCCTTTGTTGTCATTTAATGGTTGGAATGAAGAATGCCACTATATAGGATATAGATCATTGATCTCAACGTCAACATCTTTGTCCATATTTCCTTCATGTAGTTTACACCTCCTTTCTCATCTGAGGAGTTTACACAAATGACATGTAATCCACATGTGAATTCCGAGATGAAAAAAGAGGATAATATATGGTAGACAAAGGATTTGAGCTATATGGGGGTTTCAACTGGGTTGATCATATCGCTTGGATTCATTAGTTATATCCTCTTTGAATTCACTCGTGTTGTGTGCGCCTCTTGCCACGTGTGATGGGCTTTATTTCAAATATAGTTTGATGTGCAATTTCTCAAGCCTTTTACTGATGAAAATTATCATCGTTTATTATTGAATGCCTCAAAAATTTATTGTTTCTTTTTTCAGCAGACTAACATAATTGCGAGTAACAAAAGCAACATGAAGTCGAAAAATATTCAAACTTTCATCACATTGTGAAAAATATTCTTGCAACAACGTTTCACCCCCAAAACAATAATCCACACATCTAAAGTCTAACATTACACCAATCAACTATGCATATTAGAGGTGTTGAATGATAAGCCCTTGATCTTTAGATTTACAACATGTACCCAAAGTATTATCTCTTAACGATTAACACATTTTCACCACAACTTTACCCCAACATTTCTCTGTCAACTTGACATTTGAGACACCTGTTCATTTGTAGATAATTCATATTCTCTAGTTTTTTTTCACATCTTGTTCCACTTCTTAATGTTTGTTGTTATCTCTATTGATGTCTCCATCGAATTGCTTTCATAAATTGCTAGTCTAAAACTCACAATTTTATTTTTGATTGATTCTAAAACTTGTACGAGTTAGGTGCAGATAATTCCTAGGCCTAGTTGCTAAGGACAAAGGGGTTCCATTTCCACCAAATTCCTCCAGGGCACCATCCTGTCCTCATCCCTTATTACTTGGCATCTCATGGTATAAAACACCACCTTTTCAAATAATTAAGCTAAATAATTACAAAATATACACCCAAAGTAGATCCATTATTGTGTAATATTCCCTTCCCAGTCGAAGACCCTTAGCCCATTATGTCTCCCCAACGACTAAGGAACAAACACAAGGGGGACTTTAAGTTATAATAATTTATTATAAAGTGCAAATAAAAAATATTATAAAGCACTTAATAAAATATTATGAATTTAATTAAAAATAGAAAAAGGGGGTCGATGGGGTGGGAGTGGTGCGGTCAAGTCACATGGTTGTGTGCTTGCCCACCCAGGTTCAAATCCCCCCGAGGCACGATCCTCCTCGGAGGTGGTTTCGCCGCTAGAGGTGGCTTCTCTACTCGTGCTGACATTGGTGGTTACTCCTCACTGCTGACACTGGTGGCTCTCCTCTCACTGCTGATGCTGGTGGTTTATCCTCTCGTTGTTAACACTTGCTTCTCCTCTTGCTGCTGACCACTGGTGGCTGTTCCGCTCACTGTTGATGCTCTCATTGTTGTCACTGGTGGTTGTTCCGCTTGTTGCTGATTTTGGTGGCTGCTCCTCTCGGTGCTGACGCTGGTGGCTATTCCTCTCGCTCCATTCACTGATAATTGTCTCACTCATAGCGGCCGTTGTCGTTGGTCGCTGCATCTTCACTATGGTTTCATGGTTGTTCCAATTGGGTTCCTAAATAGTGGTCCCCTTCATTGTAACCAGGTTGTGGTTCCCTCTCAAGAAAAATCCTCAATTGTACAAGGATGTGGGTCCTTTCAAACACCCTCAATTTACCCCTCAATCCAAAAAAAAATAAATAGAAAAAGGGGAGAACATTTGGAAATGTTTTATTTATTCAAGGGAAAATGCAACCTCCTTGGGGTAGTTGTATAGATATGGCTCATCGGTTAATCTAGATAGATGGGGCGGATCGGAGGCCCTCCTAACTGACCTGCCAAATATAGGGGCGGGAGAGGCAACATCACCCACCCACTATTGGAAGAGGGGAAGAGTGAGGCAAGATCCAGAGCTAGGGGGCCTCTGAACAAGCGAGAGGGGGATGCCCCCAAAGGGTAAGCCCCTCTCTCGCATTTCTTGATCCCATCTAGATATCTGGGTCGAATAGACTCTAGAGACGAGTGGGGCGGAGTTAGAGCCCCTCTATATATATGGGGAGCGCGCATGCTCACCTCTTCCATAGAGATGGATAGATAGGAGATAAAAACAAGTGTGGAAAGCATTAAATGAGGAGGAAATTTATGATTGGGTGTTGAGGGAAGTTAGTTGGCCCATCTTCTCTATATAAGCAAGTCAACTTGCTTAATGGGGGATGACCTATTTATCTTCTATATTCATATTTGTATGTTGAGCATTTTTGCTTGCGTATTCTCTCTTGAGGACAAAAACCCTCCAAGAGATCTAGAGAAGGACGAAAACCCTTCCTATAGTTGAGAGGATTCTCCACCCTGGAGTTTCCATTGAGGATAATTGGTTGCAGAATATATTTCAGTATTTTCCAGTAGTTGTTGAAGATTAATTTCAAGCTAAATTCAAGGAGAGATCATATCTAAAGTGTTTGATCAGTTTTGAGGTGTTTTTGGGCCTTTCCTAAGTGGGGCGAAATTGTATTTCCAGCTCTCACTTACAACTAGGGTTTATCTACACTGTTCCAGAATTGCAGATCCATTTTGAATGCCTTCCCGCCATTGAAAAATTATAATTTTAGGTTCATTGGAACAATTATTTTTCAAGATTCAGTATGAGCTATTATTTTCCTTGAAATTTGGAGTGTTAAGTTATTGAATTTACAAGTTCTGTTGCGTTTTTACCCAAATAAATTCCAGAACAAATTTTTTGTCGAATCTGATTGAAGATCCTATTTCTGATTATTTACTATCTACTTGCAAACAATTTTTCATAATTTTTGGAGGTATTTTGAAGCAGAAAAAATTATTTAGGGTTTTCTGGAAAATATTCAGTTTATGGCCTGATTTCATTCTAAATTTCAGTTTGATAGCAATTGATATTTTTTTAGCTTTTTGGATTAATCAGATTTAGCCCCTAGTGGGAATTGTGGGTATTCCACTTGGGGTCGAAATATGTCCATTTGGGGACATTACAAATAATTACAAATATACGCCCAAAGTAAATCCCTTATTGCTCCTCCCCTTCCCCTTCTCTTCAAACCTTTCAAAGACGATGTTTCAATGACCATATAAACACAAAAAAATATTGCGTAAATTTTAACATCCCACAACAAATAGTAAAATTATACAAGCAAAGACCTTAGTGGATTCAACAATCACTAGTGCAATATGCGTTGCGAGCGTGGATATGTTGTAAATATTTAATGGTATGTTGTAAATATTTAAAACCTATTTCAATTTATTCTTTTTTTCTGTAATAGGACTACAATGTAATGTGGGATCTTGAACAAAAAATGCCCCACTCACTGGAAAACCTAAAATTGGAACTTGTATTAGCCAGATAATTAGTTAATATGTCATACGACAAGACATTATGAGTCAGAGATTTAATTATTGTGTTTTTTATAGCTAGTAAAAGTAATGATTATGAATAGTCAACATCTTTTGCCATATTTCCTTCACGTAGTTTGCACTCCCTTTGTCCTCCAAGCAATTTACACAAATGACATATAGTCTATATGTGACTTCCCAAAAGAAAAAAGAGGATCATATATGACATATGAGGGATTTGAGTTATATGGGGGTTTCAATTAGGATGACCATATCCCTTAGCTTTGTCGATTGTATCCTCTTCAAATTTGCTCACATTGTGCGCACCTCTTGCCACGTGTGACATACTTCATTTCAAATATAGTTTGAGGTGCAATTTCTCAAGCCTTCCGCCAACAAAAATTGTCAGCGCTTATTGTTGAATGTTTGAAAAATTTGTTTTTCTTTTTTCGATTGACCGACATAATTGCGAGCAACAAAAGCAACGTGAACTCAAAGAATATTCAAACATTTGTCACCTTGCGAAATTTTTTCCTACAACAAGGTTTCAACCCAAAGCAACAATTTACAAATCTCAAAGTCTAGC
This sequence comes from Taxus chinensis, assembly GCA_019776745.2. Lineage (NCBI taxonomy): Eukaryota > Viridiplantae > Streptophyta > Pinopsida > Cupressales > Taxaceae > Taxus > Taxus chinensis. Next base: position 664,432,090 of record CM034154.1, read on the forward strand.
ATTGCAACAAACAATTATAAATACTAGAGTATTGCACGACAAAGGCCTTGCTTTTAAGCTTCATGACATGTGCCCAAAGTACGCTGTGTTAACGTCTTGTGCATTTTTGCCACCTTTGAACCCCAACATTTCTCTACGAACTTGACATTTGAGCCTCCGTCCCTTCGTAGACGATTCATGTTCTCTAGGTTTCTTTTCCTCATCTTGTTCCACTTCCCAACACTCATTGCTATCCCTCTCAACCTCTCCATCATACTAATTTTATACAATAGTTAGCATGGAACCCACATTTTTTATTTTTGATTATATCCAAAATTTGTACGAGTTAAATGCAGATAATTCTTAAGCTTAGTTGCGAAAGACTAAGGGGTTCCATTCCACCAAATTCAGCCAGAGATCTTGTGAAATAAAACCCACATTTTCAAATCATTACGCTAAATAATTGCAAACGGCGATGTTTCAACGGCCATATAAACCTTCAGTGGATTCAGCGATCACGAGTACACTCTGCGCTGCGAGCGCGGATCTGTTCTAAATCTTTAATGGTATGTTGAAATCCACAAACCTATTTCAATTTATTCTTTTTTCCGTTGATAGGAGTGCAACGTAATTTGCGATCTTAAACAGAAAAATGCCCCACTCTCTGGAAAACCTAAAATTGGGACTTGTATTGGCCACACAATTAGTTAATATGGCATACACCAAGAGATTGCGAGTGTGGAATGCTCTTGTTCCGTCAACTGTAATATTTTCTGTAGCTTCCAATGGAAGAAATGTCCAGATATGGGGAAAAAGGAAATTTGAACTCTCACAAGGCGATCCCAGGAGCACAACAACACAGATTTTTCATTTCTTGGATACCTGAAAGCAATGGAAAAGCCATGGTCCAGTTTACGTTCATTTATTGTTTATTCTTATGGATTTCAATTTTTTAAAGAGAAGGCCAGAGCTTATAATATGATTTACTCTGTTGATTGATAGGTACCCAGATCGACATTTTGAAGTCGAAGGACAATCGTGCCAATAATGGATAAATCTAATACTTTGGAGTATATCAATCAAATTTTTCCCACAGGTTAGTTCCATTGTTTTTTTCAACTATTTGCTTAAGTTCAATATATCTTTAATTGTTCAAGTATACAAGACTATTAAATGCAAAATAAATTCCAATCAGGAAAAATTCAATATGCATTAGTGAGACCAGCTCAGGAATTTTCAGTGAAAATGAAATGAACTTAATTTAGCCTAATTTTGATGATAGGAATCAGGGTTGCCCTCTCTTTCAGATCGTGTTTTAAAAAACATCAAGCATTTTTGCTTTAATCAATGCAAGGTTTTCTACAGTTTAGAACAGTTTAAAATTTGACGTGTTGGGGTGCCTCCTTTGTCTATATAAGACAAATTTGTTCATATAACTCATTACTAGGAGATAGATTTTTCAAGCTTTGCAATTAGACAAACCTAAACAGGACATAAAATTGAGATAGTGGTAACTTATTTTTTTATATATCAATGGAAGTTTGAACAGTGTCCCCCATTTGTTATAAAGTTAAAACCAAAACCAGGGGCCTTACGTACCAATCGGACACTCCATTAATTTTCTGAAAATGTTTCATACATAGATTATCAAAATGTCCGGGCAGCCTTTTAGATATGCTGCAATCCAGAGAAACTTTTCCAGACTTAAGCTCTCTGAGAAATTGGAAATATAATATCCAAGGCATACTCTAAACCAAGCAAGCTGAAAATCACGCATAGTACTGGAAACCGGAAAATGACAGTAGAGTTTGAATCTTTATCCAAAAGCACTATTGTGTTTCCTTGTTTGAATCTGCTGTAGTCCGAGCCATTCTCATCAGCAATAAGGGTCAGAATGGTTGTATAATAATCCTTTTTTTGGCCATTTCTACACAGAGAAGCATTCAAGAATCTATTTGGAATATATTGAGGATTCCAAAGCATAGCCTTGTCTCCTTCCTCAAGGCTTGCCTGAAGCTCTGGGTTATCATCTGAAGCAAAGGATCTTCTCCTCCCAATTGAGTTTCTAAACAAAGAAGATTCAATATTGCCACCATATTTTCCCACAACATGAGCTTGAAAAATAAGGTGACTGATATGTTCTTCATACCACAATAAATAAGATCGAAAGAGAAGAATAAATTTCCTGAAATATTGGTAATTGCTGCCAACTATTCGATACCAAATTGAAAACATGGTAAATAATGATGATTTTTTTTGTTGTTGCACATATAACAGTCCTATTACAATTTTGGAATTGGATTGACACGCTTCTTGATAGCAAGATTTTTACTAGCTTGCATTATTGTCAGCTGGTCTTGACTCCATGGCTTTAGCACTTGTCCTCTGATTGCATCTCTGGCTTGTGTCTTTGAAAGAAGTCCTCTCCTGTTCTCTAACTTGGCGCTTTTTCCCTTCTGTCTGCAACCCTACTTCTTTGTTGCTATATTTCCATTGTGAATAATAATAATAATCACGAGAATATGTTGAAAGGCCGAGACTCTCCCTTAAATAATAATCTGGACATTGGCTCTCGCACCCATTTCCTCCGTCTACCAAATTCATGTTGGGGTAATCACATCCACAAGGGTTCAACCTGACATCACAAGCTTTCACTTGGGGTTTACAAATGGCTCATAATTTTCCAGATCTGTGGACGGATCAGGCCCCACCACCTTAAAGGTTTGATGGTCCCCATCAATTTCCCTTTATGACTTGATGAAAAATAACACTTTCTATTGCTTCCAAAACTACAGTCTTTATATGCATAATCCCTTTATGTTGCTTGGCTTCATGTACATCCCATTGATTGAATTCTCTGATACCAATAATCAGTTTGTCATCCCACAATAAATAAGATAGAAACAGAAGAATATATATCTCCAAGCAGGTCAGTATTAAATTGAAACAATAAGTAAATAAAGATTACACACACACACATACATGTAATGGTCCTGTTACATTTTTGGAATTGGATTGACATGCTTCTTGGTAGCAGACTTTGGTTAGCATGCATCATTCACAGCAGCTCTTGGCTTCATGGCTCTAGTATATTTCCTCTGATTGCATCTCTGGCTTGCATCCTCAAGAGCAACCCTATCCTCCTACCTAACTCGGGGACTGCAATTCTACTTTTTTGTTGCTATATTTCCATCGTGAATAATAATGGTGATATGCTGAAAGTCTGAGATTCTCCCGTATAAATTATAATTTGGATGCTGGCTGTGGCACCTATTTCCTTACATCTACCAAATTGCAGTTGTGGTAACTGCATTCACATAGGTTTCCACCTGACGTTGTAAGCTGCAAGGAGGTTTTACAAGTGGCTCAGAATTTCCAGATCGATGGATTGATCAGTGACCAGCCAAGATGGAATCTGACCTTGAGACAGTAAGGCAGCTGCCTTTTCCTCTAGGACTCTTTCCCCCCCACCCGTAGATGCTCTTTGACTGGTTTGGCATTGCTCATGTTCCTCTTCTTATCACTCGCAGCCCCATCACCTGAATCCTTGATGTCCTATCAAATGCCCTAGCAACCCCTTTGTTACCAACAACACTATCAGGACCAACACCACCTTCAGCAATGTACTAATATCACCCCTAGGACCAACATCACATACAGAGCTCACCATTCCACTAGCACCAGCTAAGCCAGTGACCTGAATTTTCAGACCTCAACTCCTCAATAACAATTGGGTCCTCAGCAATGCTTTGACTACACTCCCAACACCAGAACCCTATCTAAGGCTCGCACCCACAACCCACTTATATTATCATTTCCCTCACCACCATCTGCACCCACAGAATTTAAGCCACCTTTAAAGCCAACAAAATCTGTACCATCTTTTCCAATTCCAACCCTTTCTCTAGAATATAATTTTGATAACAGAGGGTGAGGGGGAGGTGCCAGTGTTGAAGGCACAGACCCCACATCTTCCATTCTTGTCCGAGATACATCTCCATCTTCCATTGTTGAAGGTGTTATTGAGCGAGGCCGCCATTTCTTCCATTGAATTCAGTTTGACTAAAATGAAGCTTTCTAGATGATAAATCTAGGTACTCAAATATTCCTTCCTTTTTCTCTTCACAGAGATGTAAATCTCTTGCTAATTGATTTAGAAACTGTTGACTTAAACCATTTTAAAATTTTTTGCTCACCTCCCTAGTACTTTGAATTACTTCTCAGTAGGATTAAAAATGCTATCCCCTAAAAATTCTAATAGTGAAAACAAATGGAGAGGTGGAATCAAAGATGAATGGTAGGTCATTGCATGTTTTTCTCACTTCTAAATCCTCGTGATACTTGGTTAGCATATTTCTTCCTTGGGATGGACTGGACCTCTTTTGCTACTGTGTTCAGATGTTTGCAGATCTCCATGAACCTTCTTCCCCTTTGGGGCCATGAAGAATCAAGCGGGAGAGAACCTTAGCAAAGGGCAGGAAAATAACAAATTTGAATGGAGCTTAGAGCATGTTGGGAGAAGAATGAGAGGAAAGGAATGTGTATGAGGTAAGAAAGCTTGCAGAGAATGAATCCACCACCTTACCCATCCCATAAAACATTTTATCATGTTGATTTCAGGCTGTGTTTTTGAGAAGCCTTAATTCCACCACCCTGCCATATCAAATCGGTCACTGGCCTAATTTTTAACTTCTTATGGGGTGTCGATGATGGTCTATTATCCATTTGTAAGCATATATACAAATGTTTGGGCATATACTTGGCATCTAGATTTATAGCAGGCATAATGTGAGTATGCAGCAGGGTTTCTTAGTCTGAGTGGTGTGTGTTGTAGAGCGAAGATGGTAGAGGTGGTTGGGGGAGTGTACTCAGTCTACAATGGCCCTGTGATGGTCCGTAATTGAGCACATTCTTGTAATTTGCAATTAGTGATTGAAGAAAAGGCACAGACGCTGTTCTAAACGGAGTTTTCCCACAATGAATTTCCTCCAGGGAACACTTGGTACTACCATGGTTTGTTTGCTGTAGTTTGTCTTTTGTTCTATGTTGCTCATCTATTACGTGCTGTGAGCCATTTTCAAAACTTACATAACACTTCTCAAAGCTGAGATCAATGTTATTTGCATAACACCATGGTTTTCTGAGTAGCACTGGAAATTTGTCTGCTTCAGCCAAATTTATTACTTTATAGTCTCCAAAGAACCTTACTCCCAATATGTTAATGAGGGCGTGTTTTTTAACCCTGATTGGTACAACACATGTCTTGTTTGCGATGAATAAAACGTGAAGTGATGGGTGGAGCACTGGTCACCCCATTTTGTTCCACACATCCAATGCAACAATGTTTACTTGAGTTCCTGTGTCTACCAAGATGTTGTTAATATTCCATCCATCTATGCGGTGTTCACTAGGATTTTTCGGTCATAATCTTCCTTACGTGACAACTTAATTTCCTTCTTTTGTGCTTTACCTAACTGCTTTCCAAGTACCATACCACGTATTTGATGAGATAACCATTAGCTAAGCAAAGGTATTACTCCTTTGGTGCGTAGCATCTTACAAACTTCATGGAGTTCATTCCTCTCCACATTGTCGGAGTTAGGCATCCTTTGTGCTTTAGTCCTGACGTGCACTTCTTCCCTTAAGAACTCAATTTCACCTTGTAGCTCGTTCACCAATTCTTTAGTTTCTTGTAGGATCTCCTTCTATTGCTTCGTGTTTGGGTAGCCACTTCCAATACGAGGGTTTTCACACTACATATTCTCCATTGGTGATTTAGATGCTCACGCACGTGTTATTACTCCTCTTGTTGTTATCTGAACCTTAGCATTTTGATTTACCATCTGCACAATTACCTTTCTAGAGTCTCCATTACATTTTGCACAATCTTGATCATCCTTGCACCTTTTTCACTTTTCTCCATCATAGATGCATAGAGGTCGAGACACTCTTCTACCTTGTATTCTTTTCCACATTATTTGCATATAGGGAACATGGGGCAATCTCGTTGGTTATGATATGGCAAGCCGCACTTTGTAATGTCCCCAATCGGGACTATTTGAACCCTTAGTGGATTTTAGGTAAACCCAAAACTAGAGGGCACATTAATAAAAGATTATTCAGATATTATCACTGCAGATCTGATTTTTCTAAGGAAAGTGCGACTAGGTTTGTGCATGAAACTCATACCAAACAAGCATTATTTGATAATCTTTATTCCCCAATAATATGTAGAATTTTAGGAGACTAATTCGGCCCAAAACAGAAGTACGAGACCTTACAAAATTCAATCTTTTGATTGCTGCAATTATGATCAGAAATGGCGAGTAGGGTTTGAGTGAAAAACCCATACAAACAACACTCAAATAAATCTATGCTTCCTCTAAACTGATCACTATATTTTTAGTAGCCAAAATAAGAAGAAAACCAGATTTTTATGAGGCAAATAAGACTGAAAAAACAGTTCAGAAATCTGCAGATGAAAGGAGGCTGAAACCACACATTAAACCCTTCCAAAACTTCTGAAAATAACTTACTTTGAGTCCCAAAAATAAGTACAATAGATGGCAGCTAATTTCAGACCTGAAATGCTTGCAAAATAGCTCAAAATAGCCAAGAGATGGGTCTCTCCATCTTGCATGATGCACATACAGCTCCTGCAATTTTATTCTTCAAAACAACACTGCTGGAAATAGTAAAAATCTGTGAAGACTCAATGGAAAATCCTGTTTGGAAATTCCTCCAAAGCTCTAAGAGGGTTTTCGTCCTCTAGAGTCAAATCCTAAGGGTTTCTATGCAAAAACTTCAAGCTTTAGACACAAATTCAAAAATTATCAAATGATCATAGAATGTCCCCAATACAAGTTGACTTGTCCTTTTAAGGAAGGAAGTGACCCAAAGTGGCCATGCATGAAAACCAATCACCTTTCTCCTCCATCAAATGTTTTCACCCACTTGCTTCATTTAATGTTTTCCACTTGCTTTATTTAATATTTCCCCTTGCTCTCATTTAATATTTTCTCTTGCTTTCATCTAATATTTTTCTCATATTAAATGCCTTTTTCCCTCCAAATTCCCTTCCTAATGCAAGTCGCATTTTCTTAGAAGGAATAACTTTTGGCCCATTAACCTTTTGCCTTTTTCTATGCTCTTTTGCCTCCTTAGTGCAAGTCACACTTTTCTAGAAATAAACAACTTTATTATAAGGGCTTTTTAATATTAAGTCTATTACTTTATTATAAGGGCTTTTTATAATATATATTTTTTGCACTTTATAATAAAATAACAAAACTTAAGTCACCCTTATTTTCTTCCCTTAGCCGTTGGGTAGACAAAATAGGCTTAGGGTCTTCGATTGGGAAGGGGATATTACAATCCTCCCTTCCCAAAATTACTTGCCCTCGAGCAATTCCAAATTTGTTTTGTCCAAGTGCCATGCACAAGAGACAAACACATGCTGAAATGTTCCACAAGCCTGGCCCCTGTACCTGTCAAGTGGGCTAAAACTTGCCACCATATATCATCCACAAGATGCCCATAAACATATACTTGGAACAATGGTTCAACAAACTCCATATTGAAGACTCCACATTCTATCTTATTGTGCATCTCATGATGGAAATAAACTGGAATAGGCAGCAATAAATAAGACACATTATTTATGCTCTTCATACCTTTCAATGCCATCAATGTCCTCCGTGTGCTCAAGATAGACATATGTTGAGCTGCCCCAAACAAAGTTGCAATTGCTTGAGGGCAAGCAATTTTGGGAAGGGAGGATTGTAATATCCCCTTCCCATTCAAAGACCTTTGGCTTATTTTGTCAACCCCACGGCCAAAAGAAACATATAAGGGTGACTTAAGTCATTTTTAAGTTATTATTTAGTGTCATTAATAAAAGAAAAAAAAATATAGAACACTTATAATAATTTATATGACTTAATAATTATTAAATCTAGGATGGAAAAGGCCCAAATATTAATTGTTATCCAACCTAGGTGAAATGGCGACTTGCCTTAGAAGGGGGAATGGGAATTTAGAAAGGATAAAAGCCCATTTCACTATGTATTCCCTCTAGGAAAAATGCAACCAGCTTTGGGAGGGAAAAATAATTATTAAATGTCTTTTGTATTCTCCCTAATGGAAATGGCGACTTGTCCTAGGAAGGGAAATGAAGGGTTTTAAGAGGTATTTTCAGTCAGATTTGTATGCAGATTTCTGAATTGTTTCACAGTCATTATTTGCCTCTAAAAATCAGATTTAATGCATATTTGGGCCACTAAAAATATAGTGATCAATGTATGATGGGAATAAAAGTATTTGATTGCTATTTGTGTGGGTTTTCTACTCAAACCCTAGTCGCCATTCTAGGAATATATTGCAGCAGTCAAAGCTGAGTTTGCATGGTCTATTTTCTCATTTTTGGGACTGAATTGGTTAACAAAAATTTGCATATTGTTTTTGGAAAGTGAAGATTATCAACTGATACTTGTTGGTATGAGTTTGTGCCAAAACCATAGTCATTTTTTTCCAGATTTAATTTAGATCTACATAATATTTTAATGTCAATTTGTCTATAGTTGCATTTTTAGTTGTGATTTTCCTAAAATCCCATTGGGGGCAAAAAAAGTCCCATTGGGGACATTACACACTTGTAGCAAGTTATTGGCAAAAATCTTCCCCTACCTCTACCTCCTCTTCTGTGACCTCACCCTCGCATGTCTCCATTATGTTCCTCATTGTTATTCTTGTTATTATGGTTGTTATTTTTTATTGTTGCCCACAGTTGTCTGTCTTAACCCCAAGGATCATGCTTCGTAAATTTGGTTGATTATGTGGCAATTCTCCATATTATGTGTATGCATGTCACATATCTTACAGTAGCAAGAAACCTTTGTTTGAATTGCACATTGAAGTAGTGGACACCTCTTAACATCATGCTCATCTCCACAGATTTCGAGAACCATGCAAATCTGAGTGATGCACTACATATCCTCATTGCAAAAATCAAGCCTCATATAGTTCTACTTGGTGCTTGTGTAAGTGTGTATAATTAAGTGCCCTCATGTCTCTTGACACCAAGATAACAGGCTAACTGCATAACATATAATGTATCCAACGCAGTAATAGTGATATATGGTATGCCTTAGCTATAACCCTTTGTTGATTAAAACCTGTGAAGCTAGGAAATGCCTAAGGGGTCCACGTTTCAGCCTAGAAATGTTTAGGAAATGGGAAACGTGTACGAAATGTGCACAAAACGCTGTGGAAACGTCTTTAAAAAATAGGTGGAAATACCTCTACCCTCGCGATTAGGGTTTCTTTGTATTTGTGTCTGTATTTTCGTCAAAACTACGACTAGGGTTTCTTTGATTTCGTGTCTGTATTTCCGTCAAAACTGCGATTGTATCTACGAATTTATTGAGTTTGAAAATCCGCCACTGTTATTTACGACTTGCAATTGAGGCAGGTAAGACGTCTTTGCAATTGTTGAGTTTTAGTTTTATTTTTGTAAGTGCGAATTCTTCCTTCTCGTGAGTCTTATTTCTCTATGGTTTTTTAAATAGAATTTTTAATATATTTATTAAATAAGATTTTCTTTTGCTTGTATTTTATTTTTTATGTTTTTTCAATACATGTTTTATATATTATAAAATATAATTTGAATAATTTTTTTGGGATTTAAGTTTTTTATAAGTTAGATATTATAGTTTATTTTGTAACTTATAGAGTATAATTCACTTCTTGTACTTTTATTCAATAGTTTTTATTATATAAATTTAATTTAATGTTTTTATTTTAATGTGGTTTTTATATATTTATGTTTTTATATGTTGAATGATGAATCTTTAGAACTTCAAATTTCAATGAATACAAAATATTTTGAGTGCTTTATAAATTATCTCTTATGGTCCATGAAGTACAATTATAAAATGAGTAATATTTTATATATATATATATTGTACGCACGTTTCCCGTAATGTTTTGTATCCAAGGTTTTTTGAAAATTGCAATTTCTACGTTTCGTCCCTGTTTCTGTTTCCTAGCAACATAGATTAAAACCCTTGTGCAATACTTGGAATGACTTTGCTCTTGTTAAGACATGGTTGTATTATCTTTGCATGCTTGTAGATAGATGAAGCTAAACACTTGACCTGGTTGAGTGCTTTAGATTCGTACTAGGGATTGGTCTAGATGATGTGCAATTGATTTAGGAAGATTTAGGAACCCTTTGGGTGCTCTTGGAATGATATTTACAATAGTAGCTTATGATATTGTCAGGTGAGCTATAAGGTGATAATGACTTGCTTATATAGCCTTCAATTGGTGAGGTATTCTAGTAAGGCCAACCCTAGGAAGATGAAACAACCCAAAGAATGATTTGAAATTGAAAAAAAGATATCGTGATTGTGAAGGGGTAGGACCATACAAATCGGCCAAGACTGGACCCTACATCCCGACCCTTCCATGCGCTTTCATAGCAGAGACATAAAAACGGAAAGTAGTGTCATGAATATCATATGTTTTATGCTACTTTGATTGAATAATTTTCCTAGAATTAATGATCGCGTAGATTGTAAAGATAAACAAGTTGTAGAATGGCTAGAGAGATGAGGAGATTGAATTCCAAATGTGATAATTTGTCTTAGTAAGGATACAAGATCAAAATTGGCATCGCAAAAGGACAAGGTAACCAATTGTAGTGTCTACACAGACCTATTCTCGATATGAGAACTTGATGAAGCATTTCCATATCAGTTATAGGTCTAATGACACATTTTTCAAGTTATAGACAATTAAATTCATCCAAGTAACTTATCCTTCTATTGTTTTTTCATTTCTCATTTGAGTAGTCGTAACATCTTCTTTCTTTAATAATTCATATTATTGTACCAAAATGATCTGTTTCTACAATTTGAACTACTTTTTTTAAACTACACTATTAATTTGAAATTGAAAACCGTTAGGTTTCCTTCTATGTCAGGGTTTATAAATCTTCTTAGAGTTTAAAATATTTGTTAAGGTTTAAGAATCATCCTCTACCTGGGTTTGAATTTCATATGTAATTTATTTATTCCCCTTATTGCATAAATAAAATCTTGTTCTCATTAATTTTCATAACATTTCATTCTTATTCTCCTATTATGATTTTAACTTATCTTCATACTTTATCATATGATATCTAATTGCAAATGAATCTATTTTCAAAACACTTAGTGTTACTTTAAAATTCCACTTAGGAAGGGAAAGGATCTTTGCATGTTAGAAATGTTTTAGAGTTTTGTACTTCTTCATCCTTGGTGTCAAATTTCTGATATCAATAAATCTAGGAAATATATTACATTTTTATTGCACATTTGTTATTCTAAGTCCATCCTTTATACTGCCCTTGTATGGAATTTGTAAAAAAATTCTATATTAATGGCCATCTCCTTAGCATGTGTATCATTTGATGCAGATTTCGTTGGTAAAGATTTGTAGTTTGTTTAATTCATTTTTTGTTAAAATGTCAATTAATCACATCTCTATGTTAAGCTGATTTCATAAGCAAAGTATTTAGCATGGTTTTAAAACTTGGCATAACACAATGAGATCTCACAGTATCACCGCTCGCCTATGAAACGAGAACTCTGCACAGAACTTGCGAGCTGTGTATCTGTCCAAAACTAGTGAGTTTTAACTTGGAAAACTTGTCGAACTTGGCAAAACTCACTAAAAACTTGGCAAAACTCAGCAAAACTCAGCACTTTTTTGGTTGAAAATTAATGGAAACAATACTTGTGTGTTCTCTATTCATTTCTCATGTCATATAACAGTGTATTTCATGTTATTTAATTTTGTTTTGTGAATTTATAATTTTATTTTTTAAGCAGCACAAAGCTGCCGAGTAATTGCCATTTCCCGAGTCTGAGTCATTTTTTTGGGCCGCCGAGTACAATTTTTCAAACTATGGTACTTAGTAACTGCAGATATGATTTCAGTCATAAACAATTATAATCCCTATTTTGGAGAATTGATCAATGGGATCTCCAAGACAATTATTGATCAGACAAGGATGAAAATTGAAGGTTTAAAGTTAGTATTTTAACTTAAAATCTGTTAGTCACTGCGAGTATAAGGGGTCTAAATATCCATCCAGGCCTTATTTTACAAAGGAAGAGCCTCAAACATCTAAAAATTCTCCAGCAAGTAATGACATGAGGAATATGCTTCAACTTGCGATCTGCTTCATTTTGTTACTTAGCATGAATCACAAACCTGCTGAGCTGAAGATCTTTGCTTCATTTCTTTACATAGCATGAATCACAAACCTGCTGAGCTGAAGATCTTTAACAAACTGAAATTTATAGTTTTAGATCACAGGATTCATCTTCCTGGATCTTCAACTAGATGCTTTGACATTTGTTGACAACCTCCTGAAGAAGAGCCTCGTTGTTGTCAAAACTGACTATCTTGATCAACTGCATGAGAAATATATAAGGATATGAATGTGCCCTCAGTTTGAGAGTTTTATGCTTCATGTCCTTGAGACCTTTTCTTCTATATTCTCTAGGTACTGTTTCAAATTGCTGACAGTGGAGGGGAACCTTTAATGTTTGGGATGACTGGAGCTGAAGGGAGATACTGGTAGACTTTCATGGGCTTCTGATAGCCCCTTGTGCTGAAAATGCCTATCCTCTAGAAATTTGGATCTTTGAAAAAGACAATACCAAAAATGATCTCTTCTTGATTAGATATACAAGGAGTGATGCTGATGTGGATTAAATAAGGCATACGCAGCCAAATAAGCGCAGAGCCTTTCTTTACCTGGCATTGCTGGAAATCAACAATCTTGTTCACAAACCTCTTGAAATAGAGAAGAGGGTTGACATTTGAAGCAACAACTCTAAAAGCCCAAGAAAGTAAAGAAAAAGGAAGGCTTGAAGCACCACAAAGCTACTGCCCCAATCAATACCTCTTTTTTACCTGTAGGTTTTTCTGTTGAGCTCCAACTAATTTTCTGATAAAATTAGTTCAGCCAATCTGATGATGAATTCCACCGTCTTGTGGAAATTTCCACTTGCTGAACTCAAGATTGTAGGCGCTCTAAGCTACCACTGACCGTTCCCACGTGTCATGCTCATATGCGGCTATCCTGGCTCAGAACAGGATTCGGGATTGCGTGTAGCCCGGTCAGGTGCATAAATGACTGGTTGAGCCCAGCCTATAGAAATCAATGGGGGAATAGAATAGATGAATGTGGGAATCTCCAAATATATATATAATATATATATATATATATATATATATATATCACTGATGCGGTGGCCTATAGATCTATAGGGAGCGGGGTCCTCTCCCAATCCCATATATTTAGTAAACAACATCAAAAATGAATAGGAGGATATCTTGGGAGAAGATTCCTACTTCCGAAGATGTGTGAGTTTGTAAGAGATCATTCGGAAGCAGGTTCCAACATAAACCCATAGTAAGGTTTTATGGATCTTAGAATATAGGTAAAAGTCACAAACTTTAGCAGAAAAAGGTCTGAGCTGAAGGATGAAATTATTTTCAGATTAAAAAAAGTAACCTTTTTTTCTGATACAATTTGTGAGAGACTTAAGTTTGCAAAAAATTAGAGACTAGCACAAAAGGGACAACATCCCAAACAATATTATCAGCGATTTGTCTACTGCCTTCATTAATGTACCTATCTTTGCTCAACATACTGTCCCCAGATTTTCATTGGCGGGACGACTTATAATGGAACTATCATTTTTGAACAAATCAACTGCGGCTTGAAATCTTGGAGGAAAAGTCTCAGTATGCTTGCGGGAAACAAAAAAAGGGATTTTCTTGGAGGCATCTGTAGAATCTGATAATTCTGTCTATGGGGATATAGATCTCTTTGGGGTTCCAATTGGGTTCTGGACTACAAGAAAAGGAATATCATTTGTCCCATTGGTGACCATACCATCACATGTATGATTGGCATCTGACTGAATTCAAGCAGTCACTAGCAGTTGAGAGCAAGTAGTGCGGCCCAGCTGCTTATCCTTGGGTGATGAGGCAAGTGCCTTAGAAGAATCCAGGCCCTTGTACTTGACCTTCCACATTAATTGGTCGTGCACTCAGTATTCAAAGTCAAGCTGCTGACTCTTCAGCTATACGTGATCCATCCACAGTCATACATCTAACATACTTGAATTTAGAATACTTGGACCTTGCACAAAAAGGTTAGATCATTGAGATTACCTTGACACAAATGTGCCATACCAATCATCAACTCTTTTGAGTCGTCAAAGGTGGATTAAATGTGCACCGAGTGAAGCGGCACACACTACAACAGATCCATTCACAATTTCCTTAACCATGGAGTGACACAATGAGGAACATTGTTTCTCAAGAAGGTGCGAATGTTGAGCACAGGCTGGGAAAACAACACCCCAACTGTGCCAAATTTTGTGCAGCCCTAACAACTTGGGTGCATACGTGTGACCTCATCATGCACTACCTGCTTCTCTACACCCTGCATGCGTACTATATATTACTGCAGTCTGTATGCGTGAACCCTGTGTCCAGACATCCTTGCCCACAAAACATTGACCCCTGTATCTGCAGAGTCTGAAATGATGTTCTGAATTGTTAAGGGACCTAACCACCAATGTAAGCGGAAAACTGAAAAGCATCTTCTCAGGATTCAGATTGATAATTCAGGCTGTTATTGAAGATGTAACTTTATATCAAAGTCTCTGCATTTGCCGTATTTAATTGATTTTTTTTGAAAAATGACGAATATTTTGTGGGAGTGAGGATGGATGCTTTGTGTATTTTCTGTTTTTTTTTTTTGTATTTTACAGACTCGCAATGTAAGCGGAAAACTGAAAAGCATATTCTCAGGATTCAGATTGATAATTCAGGCTGTTATTGAAGATGTAACTTTATATCAAAGTCTCTGCATTTGCTGTATTTAATTGATTTTTTTTGAAAAATGACGAATGTTTTGTGCGAGTGAGGATGAATGCTTTATGTAGTTTCTGTTTTTTTTTTGTATTTTACGCACTTGCAATGTCTTGGGCACACCAAGCACAGATAAATTGCAATGACTTCAAGTTATTTATGAACCACAAACATATACTACATGAGATAATCATAAAATCATAAATGTAGGTAGTTTGGTTTGCCTATTGACTGCCATCATCATTTAATCATTTTTGTTTGGATATTGTACATAAGCTAGTGATAAAGCTGACTGAAATACTAATTTGTTGTCTGTCATGGAAAAGGACATTGATTTCTGATTGAGGGAATATTTTCAGCTGTATTTAATTGGCATTTCTTGTGAGTGTTTATATACTTTCTATTACCTTTTGGGTTATTGATATAGACCTCCTCCCCCCCATTCTCTGGTACAACCATGATTTGGCTTGGAAAGCTCAAAGATATAATTGAAATAATTCGGTTCATGGCACACAGTACACCATTCTGACAAATCTGGCTTAAATTCTTGTTCATTGTATGTCACGGAAAGGGTCATCTAATTTATGATTAAGGGAATATTTTCAGCTTTATTTAATTGGCATTTCTTGTGAGATGTGAGTGTTTATATACTTTCAATTGCCTTTTGGGTTGATGATATATACCGCCTCCTCCCATTCTCTGGTACCACCATGATTTGGCTTGGAAAACTCGAAGATATAACTGAAAGAATCTGGTTCATGGTACACAGGACATCACTGTCGTGAATTTTAGTATCCTGTTTATATACTTTCCATTGCCTTTTGGGTTGATGATATATACCTCCTCCTACCATTCTCTGGTACGACCATGATTTGGCTTGGAAACTCGAAGATATAACTGAAAGAATCTGGTTCATGACACAGTACATCACCGTCATGAATTTTGGTATCCTGTTCATCTGTTTCCTGTTGTGGCTGACAAAACCTTGTACATGGTGGACAAATTCTAAGCACAACATTGTTTCTCAAATTGTGACTACCTGACTCAGACCTGTTTTCCACATAATCTCACTAAGCCTCACTTTATTATAGAGCCGATCATGTTGATTTGTGTGCCCTTTTAATGATATTTCCCAAGTATCTATATCTGTAATGGTATCAAGCTTGGGGGATTTTCTGTTTTATTCTGTCCGTGTTTTTCCAGGGGACATAATAGTTTTACATACAAAATGAATGCATTTAGCTGGAAACTAAAAGAAAAGCGTTTGGAATTAATGCTGTCTATCTAGATTTACCTGCTCAAAATGGGTAGGATAAATGTACAGAGGGCTCCTTGAAATTTGTGTCCATCCTTGGGAAAAACAAATAAAGACTTATTCAATCAGATTCCTTTTCACAATTTTGGGGATTTCAGATGTTTTGAAGTTTTTTGAAAAAGTTCGCAAGCAATGGGCTATAATAAGCTCTCATGGATGTCTGGAGTTGAGACATTAGGATCTGAACTTTGAGATATTTTGTTGCTGCTCCAGAAACAGTTATAGGAGATTAGTGGTACTATTGCTGATTTGCAGGCAAGAATTACGAAACTTGAGGAGATCCAAGCCGCCCCAATTGATTTCCCATGCTTTCAGTAGCTTAATGAAGTGGTTTCAGAAATTAAGAACAAGCAATCACGAGCACCTAAAAAAAGAAAACCACGGTCTGGCAACAATCTATTCAAAAACAGGTTGAACAAACTTCGTGGGTGCAAGTTGTTGGGATGGATGTCTAACCAAAGTTTAAAGAAGAAAAGACATGACGAATCAAGCCACTCAACCTTTCTGTTCATAGCCTTCCTAGGCCAGCTGATCCCTTACAGGTAGGTCACACATTCTTGCATGAATCTTTAGACTTAAAGGATATCTTTCTTGTTATCCAATTCTAAAATATGAAGATCTTTTGCAGGCTCTTAAGGAAAAAAAGAAACTCTCCCCCGTCCCTCAAAAAAACTATTTAGGTAAAGATCTTACATGACCCTAGGTGGAGGAACTTTGGAAACTTGTATTCAAGTTATAGCTGCCAAGAAAGAAAACAAGTGGGTTGTTATGTTGTTATTCGAGACTGTAGGGATAACATTTGTGATTCTCCCCTCATAAGTGGTTATTATCTGAATCATCAACATGATGGAAACCTCGGGTCTTAGTAGGCGATGGTGGCATCTCCAATGCTTGTTGGAATTGTTATGGTATGTTACGGTCTTCTCTAGTTACCTTCCAGGATGTTGTTGCTTCATGAGATATCATCTTCTTACTGAGATCCATGAGAGCTTTGAGTGGACTCTCCCTCCAATCAGCAAGACTTGTAGATTTGGCGGTGTTTGTGGTTTAAGTGGAGTGGCTTGCCTCATTTGTGACAAGCTTAGGTCCAAAATATCATTGATAGGTGGTAGCTTATGTGACATGGGAGCATCCCACGTTCAAGGTAATCTTGCACAAGTTTTTGGCTAAGTGGGGATGCGTGCAAGGATGGAATGAGCAAGGATTGAAGAGAGGAGGCACGACTGAGTGAAGAGATGATTGTGCAGAGGCTTTGTGCCAAATATGGAGAGGAGAGCGAAGTGTGCAGTAGGGTAGGTGCGCAATAGTGCGCGGAAGTTTGGAGAGGCGTGGAGTAGAGTAAGGCGCACAAAAGTTTGCGGAAAAGAGGAGAGAAGTGACACGTAGGAGAAATGGTGTGTGGTAGTGCGTGGAGGTATTTTGGCGCAGGGTGGATAACTGGAGGCATGTAAGGTGTGTGTGGCAGAATGTGCAGAGGAGACTGTGAGGACGTGCAGATAGATGAGAGAAGGGCTCGTGCAATGGTATGGATTGCGAAGAAGGCGTGTGAGTATTTTCACAAGGCTCAGAAGGTAGTAGTGCACGAAAAAAGAGGTAAAGGTATAGCTCGAGACCATGGGTGCGAAGAAGAATGAAGGGGCGGTGTGGCAAAGGATTGCATGAAAAGGGGTGGGCAGGTAATTTGACATTTGACAAGACATGTTAGGAAGTGATAGACAAAATCTGACAAATGCAACCGATTAGATATAGCTGTTAGACAATCCCAACCACCATACCCACATGACACAGACTTGCAAGCATCTAGGTGAAGGTAGCCCAAAGCATTAAAGGTGCAAGGTATGGGCAAGAAAGACAAGACGCATCTAGAAGGATCCGACTCACTAAAGAAAGACCATGCGAGTAGAGGGAAGCGGGAAAGTGCGACTATTTAAGGAGGTCGAGTTCACCATTTGTAGGGGTTGGGCAAAGAACAGTGGTGGCTGAAGAAAGAGCCAAAGGTGTTGGTGAAGGAGAAGAAAGCTAGCTAAGAGCGGCTAAGTTAGTGTAGGCCATTAGAGCCAAGCGAAGAGTATAACTAGTCTAGGATAGGTCCATAGGAGGGGCACCGAATCTTGTAAAAGCTCCATGTGAGAGTTTAAGCTCGAAAGAGAGTAGTTGTATGTAGATGTCGTTAAGGCCATTGAGGAAATAAAAGAAACCTTTGCATTTCATTCCGTTGTGTTGGACTCTACATACGGTGTGGATTGTGTTGGACATCATTCTGTCATTAAGATGTCCATTCCAGATATACGTAGTTGCATGTTTAGAAGGGCCCACCTCCTCTCTATGATGTCTTCATTGCATTATGCTACTCCCCCCTACCTCATCACCCTTTGTTGTGCATGTTGACGGGGACCCTACCTTGACCTTTATTAGGAGATCTAATATTTCTAAGTGGGTGATGTTATTCTTCTAGGTAACTTCAATGCCCATACAAGAACCCACTGGACACCTATTCATGGTCTTGCATAGGATGAGCTCTTCGGGAACCGGATCTTGAATTTGGTTTACAAAGAGGATCAAAGGTTTGGTCACAACATATGGGAGGCACCTTCTCTAGAAAGGGGAGTCAGAGAGTCCACATTCTTAACTGGCTTCCTTGTTTAGGGGAAGGGAACAAGCATAGTGGACTATATTCTCACTAGCAGATCCCTCATTTCCCCACATCCTATGTTTCATTATTTCTTGTCATTTCCCACTTGCTGAACATGCTGCCTTGACTTTCGCCCTTTATGTTCACTCCCATCCCCCACAACCTCCCACCATGCCCCCCAATACTTACCACAACACGATCCACTTTGATGATGAGTACACCATTGACTATGTTGTCCAACTCTCCCAAATTTTGTTCAAATACTATTTACTTCCTATTCCCACCACAAAATAGAGTCCATGTATGATTTTGTATGCTATGCCCTCTTGAATCCAACCCTTGATTCCTGTCCCCATATTGTGTACTACTCTAGCTCACCTTGTTCCCATGGGCCGTTCCCTAAAAACATCCGTATGATGATGAGCGTAAATCCATACATTAGAGACTTTGTTTTGTCTTATTCCATGGCCCTCCCTTCACACCCTTAATTCATATAGATTATCAATACCTTATCCTGTGAAAGCAATTTGAGTTTGTTATGTCTAGACGAATTTCTCTCCTTGCTGCCCACCACCATCCCCCTAAGGCCTTTTGGCGCACTCCCCTCTTGAGGAAAATCCGTGCTTTTGACATCAAATCCTAGGCATGGGTTTTCCATGCTTGTTCTCTTTATGACATCTTAGACCAGCTTCTTGCCATTGTCTCCACTCCACCACCTTCTTCTATGTTTTCTCTAGGTATAGTTAGGAGGGCTGTACAAACTCCGGGTCCAACAAAGTAGTAGATTGCGAGGGCATCCAAACCGAGTTCCTCAAATATGGTGTAGATTCCCTTGCCTCCCTATTGGCAAAGCTGTTTAATGAGGTTTGCTTGGGTTTTCCTCATTCTTGGTTCCAACACATAATTCATCCCATTCATAAGTCCAAGGATACTCTAACCCTGGAAACTACAAGACTATTATGATTGGGCATATGTTTGCCAAAATTTGTCATAAAATTAGATATTCAACTTCCACAACACATGGAGATAGGTCATCTTAGAGTAGGGAACATGCTGGCTTCAAGAGAAAATTCCACACTATTGAACACATCTTTACATTTTGGGCTATTATTGAGGATTTGTCTTCCAAAGTCTTCTTTTTGTTCTATAAAATTCTAAAAGGAATTTGAATCGGTTCTAAGACATTTGTTTTTTCAACAATTGCATGATGTCGGCATCCCGAATTTTCTCATTACCGCTGCTTGGAGGCTCTAAGGCAGTTGTTCTAGTAATTTCATAATTCTCATAGCCTTTCTAGCTTCGTGAAGAGTACCATTGGGGTCAAACAGGGATGCCATCTCACTGACCCTCTTAAACATCCGCATTGTTGAGCTAGATGATTTTCTTCAACAAATTACCCATGCTAGTGATGGTTGTATTTTACATGATGTGGTGTAAGCCATACTTCTTTTTGTCGATGACGTTGTTCTCCTCTCCTACTTTGCCGATGGCTTGATGAAGAGACTTGATGCCCTTGTTTGTTTCTGTAAACTTCATCAATGAGTAGTCGACCTTAGCAAAACTAAAGTCATGTTATTCAACACCTCCAAACATTTTCTTCCCTGGTTCAAGTTCTGCAAAGGGGAGCCTTTGGAGATCACATCGGCCTAAACGTACTTGGGGGGTTTGATTTTCTAGACCATTGTTCAATATGAATCAACCTTTGCATGGGATATGCTTCCGTTTCTTTCTGGAGCACCAATGTTTTCAGATCCACTCCCAGAATATCCCTTCGAAGATGCGCATCGTCGATACAATCATGAACAATTTTGTATGGGTCAAAGGTTTTGGGACCCGGTCTTGGGTCCATTAATTGGGATCATATTGAGAGGGCCCAAGCTCCCATGATTCAATGTATGATCTGTTGCAAATGTATTGTTCCTCCGTGCATCATCCAAGTTGAGTTTTCCATGCTCCAACACCTTAAGATTATCTTTAACCTTACTTTCTACTTTCATCATTAAGCCCTAATAGATGTTGTCGTTGTTGGCATTCTGAGACTAATTTACTCCTCCCGTCTATTGGCATCTTTATCAATAGGTTACCTCCTTTCAAGTACTCCTTGGATGCCCCTCATCAGTTTCTTCTAGAGTTGTTAGAGAGGTTCTCTATAGGTAGTACATCCAAATCACTTGGACCTCTCCTTAAGTGCTCAACCCCAAGCTTGCCTTTTACCCTGAGCATTTGTTGCGGATGGTGCATGATGTCATTCGTTGTCTTGATTATCACTAGCGCGACGATCTCTAACATTGTTGGTCTCATGGCTTGAGGCCTCCCCTTGGCCAATTGAGAGTGTGTTCACAGCGGTTGCGGGTTGAGATAGATCATCATAGTATACGTGGGGATTAAATCTATTTCTTTGCTCCATCCAGGAGGTGGAGACTGAGGAACACTTCATGTTTTGATGCCCTATTTATTATGAGATCCGAGGGAGATGCCACTATCTTGATAGAGTCTCAGCCTCTCAGATGACTCTCTATCCACTTTTTTAGTACCCAAACCGATAATGCCTGGTTCTTTTTCTTCGGGAGGTTGTCATCCTTTGATGCAAGTCCGTATTGAGGGCCTCTAGAGGCCCCACGCTGATCATTTCTTTCTTTCAACCTATCATAGATGTTGGCAGCATTAAGTGCCCTATGCATATTGTTGCTTCACACCTCGAGTGGGGTAGGTGGATCAGGGGACATTCATCTCTACACAACACTACTATTAATGTTCCCTTACTGTCTCCGAAAACAAGGATCTGCCCTTCTTGGTGTCGTGGATCTGCTCCTTGGCATTGTGGATCTTATTGTGCTCTTTCCAGGCCACAGGGACATGCACACATTACGAGTTTCTTTGCTGCTATAAGAGTTTCTTCAACCTTGGATATTAGAAGGGATTCTAGGTGGAGTGCTTTACATACTCCTATTATTACCCAATTTGGCCCTCTCAACATATACGCTTCCCGATGAGCATTATCAGATCCTACATCGGCCCTTTCATAGTGATAGATGTTAACATGTATGATTCTTTTGTCCTAGGCACAATCATAGATGTTTGATGGGACTACCATCTAGTCTTTCCCACTCTAATTTGCCCATGCTCTTTGGTGGTTCGTGCTCCCACCACATGGCTATTTGTATTGGTACCTTAACCACATGGGTTGGGGCTTTACTGCTTTAGGTTTAGTATTCACCCCTCATTTATTCTTCAATGCTTTTGTTCTTTTTGTTTTGTTAGTCTTTGATCTCAGGGTCTTTTTACCCCTAGCACTTTATAGAATTCTCTCTTCCAAAATTTTCTATTGTTAACTATTGTATCCTCAAGTCCCATTGACCTGCTTTTGGTCAGTTGGGGATATTAATCTAATTTTTTCTTTCGTTCTATTGTAAGGGATGTATTCTTGAGTCCCATGCCCTACTTTTGGTCATTCGTGCACATTTATATAATTACTTTCATTCCGATATTTTGATTAAAGTCTACAAGGCACTTTGAACTTCACTGATCTAATTTTCTTCAAACTTTACCAATCTAATTTATCCCCCTCGATGCTTCAGAATTTTATAGGTTTCAAATGATTTTGCACTTTTAGCAATTTTTCATGAGATTTAAATTGAGCTCCAAAAGGGGGAGTTTTGGGATGTAATGACCCTTTCAAGGGTTTCAACCAAACACACAAAATGCAGATCTGAATTTTAAATTGCAGAAGATTGCAAATATAAAACCAGCGACTTTATCTATCACCAAATATGCCAAAAATCACCACAAAACACCATAAATTAATTCGCCACAATTATGTGTATATTTCATGGAATATTATGAGCCAAATACACAAAGAAATGCTGAAGATCTCACTGCTGGAAATTAAATATGAACTGGAAATTGCAGCCGCAAGAAAATTATGAAACATGGGTCCAGAAACCCTATATAATTCACCAAACTTCAGATTCCGGCCTTATAAAATATTACAAATCAGATTATCAAACTGGATTTCTCAAATACTTCACCAAAAGCTCCAAAGCCTACCCAAGGTAGGTCACTCCACCCTTAATAAAACAAATACCAGCTGGAAATTACAAATAACTCTTCAAATCAGTGCCTAGAATCTATCCCAAGCCAAGGAGAAGGGTTTTCATCCTTCCCTTAACCTCTAGAACGGTTTTTGTCCTTCTAGGCAAGTCGCATAAGGAGGTTGTCGTCCCCAAATGCAAGAACAAGCAGCTCCAAACTTACTTTGCTCCAATAAGATAAAATGCGCCAAGTCTAGATATCAAATGGTGCCTCTGATCTTCTTTTATATCTTCCTTTTGGCGCCGAAGTACAATTAGAAAAGGCCGACCTGTATAAACAAGGAAAACACTAAAGAAAATGTAAAATATTAGATAAAAACATAACACAATGGTACTCAAGGTTCTTCTCCTTCATTTTTGCTTCTTTTCCATGGAAAAGGAATGGCAAGAAGACCAAATATCAGCTCTCAGGTGGGAAAAAGGGACATTACATGGGACTTGGATTTTTTTTCAAATTTTAGAGATTTTGAAAGCTTAGTAATCTTGGCGGAGGTGAGGTTATTTACATTCATTCACGATTCTTCGAGTTTCCAAGATATTTATTACTTAGTCATTTTCAAGGGATCAATGCATCATTGACACTACTAAAAGGTTCCAAGAGCAGCATGAGACTGAGATATTATGAATCTTGGATGTTTTGGTGTTTTTTTTTTTGAAATTTTTGGCATTTTACAAATCGACTCACAAATTTGTGAATCTTCAAAATGCTGTAGTTGGACTTTGAACAACTTTGAAGTTTTTTGAATTTCAGAGACTTTACCACCCTAGACACTTTTTTTGATTGAAACACCATTATCCATTAATAAATGAAATACGAAATACTTTACATCGCTAATCATTCAAACAATGCATGGAAAGGAATCACACTCCATAGAAAAGCACACATCGATCCAAAATAGTTAACAAAGGAAAAGAGCTAAACATCTATCGAAAAAAGTTTATAGGAGATTCCAGCACTATTTTTTTTTGAAATTCCGAACACTTTCCAAATTTTAAAAATTTGGGATTTCAAAGATCTTACCAACCTAAATTTGTTTGTCACTCTTGCTGAAAGATCCCAAACCCCTTTTTGCCAGAATATATATATATATATATATATATATATATATTGCTCTGGCTCAAATTTGAATTGATAACATCAAAAGGATCCATAGAACATCATACTAAAACTGCATAGATAAATTAAATAAAACAAACCCCGCAAATCGGGTAAATATAAAAAAGGCGCCTAGGGTTTAACAGGCAGATTTCTTCATAAACAATTCAGCCGTGTATTTAATAATGATTACTGATGCTAAATATTACGGCAATACACTTATAAATCTGTAGATAGATTAATAATAAAGATTGTCCCAAATACCCACTGTAAATGATTCAAACCAAATCAATTTGATATATATCTGATGCTGGGAATTACAAAATTATCTATCATGAAAAATACCTTAGATACTGCATAAAACAACTGTAGAAGAAGTCACCCCACTCTAGAAGAAGTCTGTAGGCCCACTGCTGTAATTTATTTCTCTTTCTAACTGCTGGACTAATAAAAACCTGTGAATACCATGAAGATCCCTGAATGGAAACTTCTCTCACTACTCCTGGGGTTTCTGTCCGGAAGAGGAATAATCCAAAGGGTTTCCGTCCTTGGATTTTGTCTGCAAAAGCTCAGTGCTAATTGCCGGGGGAAAATAATAATAATCTAAATCCCTTTTCCCCAAGTCGCATTTTTCTCTTATAGCCAAAAAACCTTCCAAAGGAACAAGTCGCACTTTTTCCAAATCCTCATAATTAATTTTTAATTAATTATTTCCTTTTCCAACCAAGTCGCATTTTTGGCTTATTTGACCCTTCCCCAAGGCATTTTTTGCCTAGGAAGGCACATTAAATAATTTATTAATTTATTTAAATGCACTTTCCTAAGTCAAAGTCACTTAAACAATCTATTAATTCATTATATGTGCTTTAATGATATTTTACTTTATTCTGAGCACAATATAATAAAATTTATAAACCGAAGTCACCCTTGAAAACACCCTTTGGCCCTCGGGTAGACGAAATGGTCCAAAAGTCTTCGACCGAACTACTCGAGAAAGAGGGACATTACACTTGCACCCACACCTCTGAAATTCCACAGTTGAGGACTTATGATTTTTTGTTGATGAGTAAATGTAAAAAAATGGACCTTATGGCCCACAAAATAATCTTGAACCAACCCACAAGACTGGCTGTAGCAAGGAGAATTCACAATTATGCAAGCCATATAAACAAGCTATTTACAACATCACATAAAAGACAGAAAAAAATATCCAACTCTGATTTTTTATATTACTTATCAAAGAAGTTTTACAAGTGAAACATAATTATAAACTAACTACTACTTAATGCATCAAGGCTTAAAGACACACTAAAGAAATAGAGGAAGCTGCAGTAGAAAACATTGAAGAAGGGCTTGCACTCTCCGCCAATTCTGATTCCTCATCGCTAATCAACCACCAACGTGCAGCTCTGCTTTTGCTCCTATCTGCTAATCACCAAAACAGCTGCTCAAATATTTGTTTTCTGAAGTCAACTGCAGCCAACCAAAAGGATTCGGTGGTCTAACTGAAGATTTATGTCTTTGTTTGAGCACCACCCATGAAAAACCTTAACAAGGTAGATTAGGACTTGAATTTTTTTGAAATAAGGCTTTGCACGGATTAAGTAAAAGGACCAGGAGGACAGATAATAATTATCTAGATAGATTCAGACACATCAGAACTTGATGAAATCTTGCAAATTTAGACAGCATGATATTCTTTCACAAAAAACAGTCTGTTTTGCATACCAAAATTCAAGTATAACGCCTCTATTGAAGACACCCAAGTGCCTGCTTTTCATAACGTACTTGAAGATAGCCAACATATCCTAAAAAAATTAAAAGGGCATTTGCAAAGTAGCCTAAAATAGGATGAAATCTCAACGCGAGCAACACCAATGAGAGAGAATTCGAGATAGGTGATTAAGTTTTCTTGAAGTTATATATTTATAAGTCTCTTAAAGGGCACACAACAGAGGAAGGGCCTCAATACTATGTGCCTGACAAGATATTTTCATGAGCGGGAAAGGATGCATATACTCTTGAGCTACCTGACTATCTTCTTCAAGTGTGAGCGGAAAAGGCTCATATACTGTTGAGCAAACCACAGAAGGTCGAATGTACAATACCATCCATGTCTCTCATACTTGAAGAAGGAAGTTGGGCAGAAGGTCAAAAATTTAGATGGCTTGTCATCTCTAGATAATGAAGGCTATGTTATCATGGTTTTCAGAAAACATCTTAAAGTACCCACATCCTAAAACAATTAAAAGGGCATCTCAAAGTAGCCTAAAATAGGATGAAATCTCAACATGAGCAACACCAATGAGAGAGAATTTGAGATAGGTGATTAAGTTTTCTTGAAGTTATATATTTTTAAGTCTCTTAAAGGGCACACAACAGAGGAAGGGGCTCAATACTACGTGCCTGACAAGATATTGTTATGAGCGGAAAAGGATGCATATACTCTTGAGCAACCTGACTATCTTCTTCAAGTGTGAGTGGAAAAGGCTCATATACTCTTGAGCAAACCACAGAAAGTCGAATGTACAATACCATCCATGTCTCTCATACTTGAAGAAGGAAGTCGGGCAAAAGGTCAAAAATTTAGATGGCTTGTCATCTCTGGAGAATGAAGGCCATGTTATCATGGTTTCAGGAAACATCTTGGTTGCCAAAGAAAAGAAATTCAAGGATAAGGCGCCAACAAAGTTCCTCAACCAATTGAAGGATCTCACCTTGGAAGGCATTAGATGAGAAGGCTCAGATATGCTGCAACATCCAGCACTACGATCAGTTTGAAGGAAAAGCAATTAAGGAGGTGGGACTATTAATGTCATAAAAAATAATGCTCTTGAGTTAGCAGGGCCATCGTAAAATGGATAGCATTTTACCCTTTTGTTGTTCAGCAAAGTTTTACATCAATTATTGTGCTTTTTTTAGTTAATGGAGTTATATAGTATTCAATTGTACTTTACTGCTAATTAACAAGTTTTATATAAAAAATAATTGTCCCACATGCATAAAGCGAACAAATCATAAGGAAAGTAGAGAAAAATAGGTCCTTTAGGCCTAATAAATGTCTATGTTTTTTCATGGAAGTTAGGTGTACATGTCTACAGGACTGTGTTTGCCCAAGTGCAGTGTCCATATTGCCCTGGGGGACCTTTTTGCCTCAATTGGCATTCATACAATCTCGGAAAATTTGTTCTCCATGTAATGTTCAGATATAGTTGCCCACGAATGTTAGAGTTCTATTGCTTTCCAGTTTTAGAAATCATAAGTACTACTAAGCTTTCTATAGTTTTTAATTTCAGATTTTGATTTCAGAATTGGAATTTCAGATCTAGGGTTTGCAATAAGATTTTTAAAGCAGAATTTAGTTGTTTTCTCAGCAGTTTCAGATTTCTAATTTTACACAGTTTTCCGGTAATTCCTGTTTCAGCTTTCTGTCCGGTTCACTTTTCCAAAACCTGAGTAGCCTTTCTGAGAAATTCAGATCTCTATTTTCAGAATTTCAAGATTTTCAGATCTGAGCTGTTAGGTTTCAATAAATTGATAGATTTCTGGTTTGGGTTCATAACATTAAAGTTGAAGTTCTATCTTTTCGAAATTATTCCTATCAGGTTAGGATGCAATGAATTATCCGTGCTGAAAGACCCTCTTATGCGTTTTTGGTTGCAAAAATCGAGGGCCTTTGGATCCTTGATCCAACCCTAGAGGCAGTCAAACAGTTAGCTATTGCTCACTGCCTCACACCTTGTCAAGTCTCTATTTAAAGAATATTTAAGCAATATAGAAAATATTTGTTC
Source organism: Taxus chinensis (assembly GCA_019776745.2). Taxonomy (NCBI): domain Eukaryota; kingdom Viridiplantae; phylum Streptophyta; class Pinopsida; order Cupressales; family Taxaceae; genus Taxus; species Taxus chinensis. The sequence continues at coordinate 664,459,934 of CM034154.1, forward strand.
CTTGAGTAGTGTGTAAGACTTTATAATAGATGGCATGTAAAGTCTCCTCGATGGTTATTCACATCTTTCCAAGACATAATTATTGCTGGTACCATTATCAAAGGCTCTGTAACTACAAGTAAGAATATAAAAAATGCTGTAACCCTTGCTTTTGTTTGTTGGGGTTGCTGCAGAAAATTCATGTCATTTTGTTATAGTTAGATGGGTAATGGGCGGTGTCAGAGGATCTTGTTTATTATCTTGTTGTCAGTTTAGAGCTTCAATATTTAAAAGTTTATGTAGTTAGTTCCTGTGAGTGCATGCTATATGTGCAGTTAAAAGTTTGTTGTTGGCCATAATTTAACTTTAGCAGGTCATAGGAACCAAAATATCTGCCTTTTTGAGTATACATGTGAATCCCAAAATTTGTTTTTATTGTAATTTTATCAGGCCTTCTGTTTCAGTTCTTCTCTCAGAAGTTGTTGCTTTGTAAACTGCAGAAGCATCTTTATCTGGTGTGGAGCCTATGATGCAAAAGATCCGGAATGAGATTCGTCACGTGGATTCAGAAATACTTGCAGCAGTTCGCCAACAGGTTGTAATTCTATCTCTCAAGTTCTATTTATCATGTTTTGAATGCTCTGTTTTTTTCAAACTGTCCAACTGTTATTTAAATGATGAGAAAGAAGTGAATTGATTCCAGAATCAGGTAAAATAAGCAAACAGTGCAAGTAAACAAACAACATTGTTCACGCTTAAAGACTCAAATTTAAGTCACATTCGAAGGATGAAAACACCATGTTCTTAATGTATCACAAGCTAGAAATGTTTCAATGACAGCATTTGCCTATTCAAGATTTGGGCAAAATTAAAAAATCCGTCGATACTGCTGAACATTAAAAGAAAAATTTAAGTAAAAGGCTTGCTATAGATTATGATATGAGTTTGGATAATGTAACAAACTGCACCTTTACCATATGTGGCTGTTTTTAGCTGAATTATGAGGAAATTTTCCAACAGAGATTTGACAGAGAAACCACTTCTCTGTACAATGTTGAGCACATGTATATGTGTTTCTGCTCCTCGTATCTCTTAATGTAGGATGAGTTGTATGATGGATGATGGAAAATGATAATTTATTTGATAAGAAAAGAATAAATTTGTCTGATTCCAACTGTATGAATTTTATTTGATGAATTTCAACGTATTTTTAGGGTTTGCTTTTAGATCATCAAATTTCAATTTTTTTTCTTTGAAATTCGTTGCTCTCTGTGGCTTAGACATGAAGTACTTTTACCATCATTAATGGAGCTTGCCCAGTCACTATCCATTATCCAACCAATCCAAAAAACTCAGATGATGTGCATGAAATACCATAATTGTATGTGCCTTTGACACTCCTAAGAATTCTCTTTGCTGCACAGAGGTGTGTCTCACTTGGATCCTTAATACTAATTGCATAGCATACATTATATCAGGTCCAGTGGCATTGACATAATTAAGACTGCTTACTAACCTCCTATAAACTGTACGATTAACTTTGCTGCTGCCATCATCCTTAACTAATTTGCCACTTAAGGTCAAAGGTATGCGTACTGACTTACGATATGTCATTTTCAACTTATCAAGCATATCAATTTCCAAAAGGTAAAGCGTAAATGTTAGTTGTCCTTCCATATTAATTTCCACGCTGCCCTTCCATTCTAATTTTCACGCAAATCTAAGGCAAAAAGCTTAAGTTAAAATTGTGGTTTTTACAAGCTGCCTCTCCTTTCCAAAATCCACGCAGCTTTTTGTAATGAGTTGGAAATATTTAAGTGATTTGCGTGAATATTAGCTGCCCTCCTCTTTAAATTCCACGCAAATATTAAAAAGAGAAGTTGCAAAGTTGAGTCCTTGTCTTCTGAATGCAAGCTGCCTTATCTCACTAAAATCCACGCAATTCTGAGGAAGGAAAAGTCACTTAAATTCATTGTGAATTTTCATGCCTTCCTCCGTAAAAATTGCATGCAAAATCTCCTAGTTAATCCCTCTAAAAGCCCATGCATGTTGTCTAAAATCTCCCAGTTGAGCCCATGTTGAGCTTAGTTCTCTTTGCTTTCATCCGAAGTAATTCCCAGAGTTTAAGGTTGCCTATATGCAATAAAAAATAAAAGGGGGATGAGATGAATGTTTGTTTGAGTTCTTTCCAGACAAGAGGTGAAGACCAAATAGAGGCAACATCCACAAGCAAATCACAGTTAGCTGCTCTGTGGGAATAGATGGAATCATTATTCCTCTCACGGGTTCCTCTCATGGGTAATCTAGTTGAGAAGTTGATAAAATCTACAGTGATGCCAGACCCAGTTTGATGAGACTCAAAGGAAAGGATTCAACAACTTATGGGAGTAGAGCTTCTTAGATTCAAGACAGATATCATTCATATCATTCATGAGGCGAAAGTACAATACATGTTGGATCAACATACAAAGTGTGGAAGGAGAACAAGACTGAGAGTGTTGCAGCTGGATTAACTTCTAATTTATTTTCCTCTTTCTTTTTCTTTCTCTTATTTTCTCTGACAAAGTAATTGAGTATTCAATTAAATTGTAAAACTTAGGTAATTGGATTAAAAGCCGTTACTTCGAATTACTAGAAAAAGTCAATTACCTGGGAATAGGTGGTAGATATGAAGGGCATTGATTTTGTCTTCAATTGTAAATCATGCATGTCATGCAAAGAGGAATTCTAGGAGGAAGATTGCCAACTGTTTCCTTTCTTATAGCTTCGACATGCAAGAATTCATTGAAAGTTTCCTATTTGTATTTGCCCTCTATGCACTATAAATAGAGGAAGAATCTACGGGTTAAATAATCACAACTTGCTCATTAGAATTTGTTTAGGAGAGACTTTTGTAACCAAAGCATTTTTGAGATTTCATACTTTGTGCTAGAACCCTTGATTTGATTTCTGTGAAAGCTGGGGATTGAATAAAAGGTAGATTTCCGGAGAAATTTGTGTCTACATTGCTTTGCTGATTACTTCTATTCAAGGTTTTAGATAAACTTTGTGTTATCTTAGATCTAGGTTAGAAGTTGTTTTTTTCCCTCTTTGTTGAATGTTGTGATTTACCTGTTTATTTAATTTGTGTGGATGAGATCAATTCTGATAACTATTGGTTGAGTTAGCACATCTTCCTTTCTTCTTTCCCAACTTCTATTTTTCCCCCTTCTGCAAATATCCCATCACAGCTGCTTACTGCCAAATTATCCAGCTGTGGTTCACGAGATGAGGGAATTAAAGTAAAACCCTTGAAAGTAGTTATTAGGATTCACCCTTGCTAAATAGATAAACATCTTACAAGGGAGCTTCACCATTAAATTAAGGAGATTTATCTCATGACTGCCTAGGTTTTACGTTGTGCATAAAATCTAGCCAACATTACACTCAAAAATTATGAGAATGTAGATTCCGGCCTTAATAAATATGTCAAATCAGATTATAAACTGAAAATTCAACTTTATGCCTTCAAACCATCAAACCCTACACCAAGGTAGGTCGCTCCACCTATAGAAGGCAAATAAAAATTTGAAAGTAGAGGATTCTCCTCAAATTTGCAATTCACTTCAAGACCATGCAAGGTTGAAGGGGTTTTCGTCTTTCAACAAAGCCACTAGAAGGGTTTTCGTCCTTCTAGGAAGCCACACAAGAGGGTTTTTGTCCTCAAGTGGAAGAACATGAAGCAACAAATTCTCAATGCCCAATATTAGAAAATGCGCCAATATAGATCCTTGCAAATGAGGTCTTTACATTACTTTATATCCCTCTTTTAGCGCCAAGGCTAAGAAAGACTAGGCCGACCCATAGGAGATGTTCTAGTTCTTCATTAAGCTTCGTTTGTTTGTCTTTAACCAAGCTGACCTGCATCAAGAGGGAAAACACTAAAAAGAAAACATAACAATTAGAAAAATGAAAGAAAATGGAAGCTCAATGTTCTTCTCTAACTCTTCTACTTCTTTGCCATGGAGAAGAAATTGCAAGAAGTCCAAATAATGACCCTCAAGTGGGAAAAAGGGGCATTACAGTGCCATGATCTCTGATTTTCATTCATAAATCTTCTGATAATATTCAACAAATTCTTGTTTGTAGACTCCGCAAGTCCATTTCCTTGTGGGTAATAATTTGATGAAGTACTCAGGTAAATACTATTTCGGACAGCCCACTCTGTAATTTTAGCACCAACAAAAGCAAGATCATTATTTGAAATAATAGTAGTAGGAACTCCAAATCTACTAACAATACCTTCATAGAAGTCAAGGACACTAGTTTCATTCACTTCTTTCAATACAACTGCTTCTGTCCATCTGGTAAAATAATTTGTGGTTGTAAGAATCCACTTGTGTCCCAAATTGGATGGTGGATTAATCCTTCTAATGAAGTCCAATCCCCACATGTCACATGGTTGTGACAAACACTATCTAAAAACCAACATCTTTTGAAAATTCCTTACAACATTACAATTAAAACACACATAACCACACTCTTCATTTTCTTCGACAGAGTGGGCTCTTTGCTTGTTTATTTCAAATCTTTCGATCTTGCGTTTAGATACATAGCGTCCATATCTTGTACAATAATGATGTTGAATATGTGCTGCCCTTTCCGTTGCTTCACCTTCCTCTTGGACTTCTTCCTTTACCTCCAAAGCTTCCTCGTCTTTGCCTTTTGATGAAGATTCACCTTGAGAGGACAACTCCTTTGTGTTGTCATTCGTATCATGAATCTGGCTTTTGATTGAAATGCATGTTCAAGAGAAATGCGCTCTGACCTAAAGTAACCCTATTAGTACTGCAATGGTCAACCTTTGCCAAATCCTTGGATTCCTCAATTGCAATCACAACTGAATCATATCTCGGAGGCAAGCTTCTTAATAAAATTTCTACTATTTTTTGATCTAACAAGGTCTCTCTACAATACCTCACATGATTTGCAATTCCCATAACATTGATGAAAAATTCTTGCATAGATTCTGATTCTCTCATTGACAAATTCTCAGAAACTCTCCTTAGCATTTTAGTCTAGTCTAACGAGCTTCACCTAATTTGTTCCTTGATAGCATTTGTAGAATACCTGCCTTCCCTTGACTTGGTTGCTGCTACAATTCTTGGAAAAAATGACTCATGCATGACTCGTTGAATATTCAGCCGGATCTGGGTATTTAGTTTCGACTACATCCTATCAATCATAAGAACAAAATAATGTTCTCATCTTAATACTTCAAAACTCATAACCCTCCCCTTATACTATTGGATTTGAGACTGCATAAGGCTAAATTTACTACTGCTTGTGGCCATGCTGATTATGAAAGCTTGAGAACTCCTTCAGCCTTGAACAGTACTTCCAACTATTGGAACTGCACACACACCTCTATAAGGTCTTTTGATTTTGGTTTGAAACACATCTTGGATTCTTCTAAATCTTGATCTGTAAGCTTGGCTTTGATTCAACTTGAATTTTTTTTGCAACAGTAGAAAATTCAATAAAATAGTAGAAGTTCGCAATCACAACATGCTATTTCAACTATCATATGGAGAATAAATTATACAAAGAAAATGTGCTGCTGCAGCTCCTTACCATTTAATTACACAAAGAAAATGTGCTTTACTTGCTTTCCAATATTTCCCAAAACATAAAATTGTTTTTCTGTAGTTTTAGAAAATTCCTATTTTAAAGCAACTTTACTTGCTCTGCAAGAAAACTATTTTAAAACTACATTTTTTGCTTCCCAAGAATTATCTATTTTAAAGCTACTTTATTCTTCTGAAATTCTTGCTTTCCAATATTTCCCTAAAAAAATTTCTTTCTATTTTTAGAAAATACCTGTTTTAAAGCTACTTTACTTGCTTTGCAAGAAAACTATTTTAAAACTACATTTCTTGCTTTCCAGGAATTATCTATTTTAAAGCTACTTTTATTCTTTTAAAATTCTTGTTGCTAATTTGAGCATTGATGCCTTCAAAGTGTAAATACTATTTTGTTTTAACTATCGAGTAAAGTGTCAATACTGTATTGAGTAAAGTGTTTAGCATTTTGAATCTTCGAATTTTACTGCTACATTAAAACTAGTGTTACCTAAGACTCTGGGATGGCGGGACAGGGTTTCTGGGAAGGAAAAGAAATTCTAAATTTTGGGTACGGCTAATTAAAAAAATATGTAAATATTTAAATATAAAAATATAGTGACTAAACTATATAAATAAGCTGTAATAAAACCATTCAAGACTTAAATAAGATGAAATAAAACCATTTGAGATTTAAATAAGGTGAAATCATAAATATCAAATACATTTAAATTATTAATTATACCAAATTTAATAAAACCATTTCAATTTGAGACTTAAAAATTAAATAAGTTGAAATAATTTATAAAAGCATTGTGATTGATCAATTGATAGTATCTGATATTCATATCATTAACCTCAAATTCAAATACATCAGCAATTGTCAATATTACAAAAAGATGAGGACAAGTTTCAGCTCAAAAATAAGAATGAACATTGGAAACATCCATGAACTCCTCGTTGGAACTATCATCCTCGTCCTCAATGAAGAGCCCAATTAATCCCTGTTGCATAGTATTGTCCTCTTTTACCTTCGTTGTCTCCTAGGAATCTATATCCCACCATAATGCTGGGGTCTGCTTGTAGTTAGTTGTCTTTCAATCTATAAGACGCAATGCACTGTGTACAGCTACAAGCTTCTTCGCTCTCTTAGAGATAAGCCTATTCCCCTTTACAGGATGGATCCAATCATATGTAGATCAATTCCTCTCAGAGGTAGAGGAACTAGAAACCTAGGAAAGGAGGCGAATTGCAAGTGTTCGCAACAATCCTGGATGCCCAAATAGTCGCCACCAACTCACTGGCTTGTTCTGTGCCAATGTTACCCTACTCCATCTTTGCTGAAGTTTTCTACCCATCAAGTTCAGTGAAGTCGAGCCACTCCAACCTGATCTGTGAAGCCTCCTCTGGAAAGACATTTTTTTAAGGCCTTCATAAGGCCTTTCTTCACTTTATCGTCATCCAAAGGGATAACTCTACCTGGCCTCTCTACATACCATTTGAGATTCAGTGCATATGCAGCTATATAGAGTGGGGTGTTCAAATTCTCCCATTTATGTTGAATGATGGGATGTATATGTTCATGGAAAATCTCCAGAGTGGGGTCCCTCACCCGAATAATTGCCATTTGTCCAAGCATGCTGTCAATGCACTCATATATCTCACTAAGATTGAGGTTGTTAGAATCCCCATATTTGGTGACGCTAAAAATTGGAGTTATAATTGATGCGATGTATTTCACATCAGCCCAAAATGTCTCTCTCACTACCACTTCCTTCACTCTCTTCCCTTGCTCTATCTTAGACTCACGCCACCTAGTCCAATCTTGTGTCATAATTATAATTTGTAGGGGCTCTTGCAATTCAAACATCCTTTCCAACAAAATAAAATAGGATGTAAAGCAGGTATCAATTGATTTTAGGAATTCCTTTCTCGAAAAGATTCGAAAGAGTGCCAATAATGTGTGGTGATTACATATGAACTTCTACATGTCCTTGGCCTCATTCACTTTCTTGTGACCCATTGAATCTTTTCTATGTCTTTTAATGCATTGTTCATGCCATGCACACAACACGGGGTCCAATAAATATGATTGTAGGTACGCTCCACTAGCTTGCATGTTGCTCTACACACAAATATGATTGTGATGATCTATACAACATTTGAAGGTCCAACCAGCTCAATGACATCCTTCAAAATCTGAAATTGAAACTCAACTTATTTCCGCTTTCTAGAACAATCAATTGCTCTCAAGAAATACTGTCCATCTTCGTAAGATGCAATGATGTTGATGAGTGGACGGTGTCTAATATTTGTCCACCCATCCATGATAATGTTGCATTCATGTGACACCAATGTGACCTTCATCTCCAGCAATAACAGATTAACCTTGGTGTTGGCTAGATTTTCTGCATAGCACAAAACCTAGGCAGTCGTGAGATAAATCTCCCTCATTTACCGGTGAGGCTCCCGTGTCAGATTTGTCAATTAAAGTATGCTAATATCTAAATGGGGTTTTACTTTAACTACTCAGTTCATGAACTATAACTGAACAATTCTGCAGCAAGTAAGCAGCTGTTTAAAGAAAGGAAATATTTATAGAAGAAGGGAATTATATAAACACAGGGAAGAAATGGGGAAGATGTGCATCCCAATCAATAGATAACAAAGTTGATTGCATGCACATAGAAGAAACCAATAGATATCAACACAAAATTATAAGCAAAGGTAGCTCTAGATTTAGATCTAAAATAATACAAAGTTTACTAAAGATCTAAGATATAAAAGCTAGAAACAAAATACATTGTGACACAAAGTTCTCTGAAAATTTGCTCCTGTATATTCCTTTGCTTCAAGTGGCTCTCAAGGGTTTCAGCACACAGTCTGGAACACAAGGTTGCTGCTTACAAATTCTGATCCATTTACCCGTAGGTTCTTCCTTTACTTATAGAATGTAGAGGGGCAATTACAAGTCATAAACTTTTAGTTGAACTGGCACATGTGGAAGTGGGAAAGGAAACAACTGGCAATCTCCCTCCTGAAATTCCTCTTTGCATGACATGTATGATTTGCAACTGAAAATAGAACCTTCTATTTTGCACGTCTGCCACCTATCTCCAAGTAGTTGACTTCTTCAAATAATGGCTTTTAAACCAGTCACTTAAGTTGTATAAATTAATTGATCGCTCAATTACTTTGTCGGAGGAAAGAAGAAGGAAGAGGAAAGCCACAGTCTTGTCCTTTTTCATGTCTGCACGCAGCTGATTCTTTTGCCTTTGATTCTCACCAAATTGGATCTGGGAGTAGCTGGATCTGGAAGCAAGCTGAAATTTTGCCTTCGCCTTGTCTTCTCTTTTATCCTTGAAGCTTTTGCAGTTCTTTTCCTGTACATGCATCAGTGCAATGTCTACCGTAAATAACTCATCATTTTTATTTTTAATTGCATATGAGCAATTAAAAATTCTGGAAAGCACTTCGGGTGAATGCAACTTCAATGAAAGCTTCAACTAGAAGATTGGAAGCACATGCACAAGAGCCTGGAAGAAATTTTCCACGCACTGACTTCTACACAGGCTGCATCAGAAACAAGAGGATGAAGCCTTTTTGCCGGAAGCTTTTGCAATTATGAGATCTGAATCTGGATCTGGGCCTATTAACTTCAACAAATCTAGAAGCTACGCATGATTCCGCTAAGCTTTCTCTTTCATCCCACTTTGCCATGGTTGAAACAATCTTTGTCTGAACAATTCTTTTTTTTCTTACTCGGTTGGAATTTTTCAAAACTGGTGCAAATCTGGATAATTCTTTAGATTCGGAGGATATATTCAATGTATTAGACATTGATTAAAGCTCCTTTTCTTTTGTAAAGCACCTGTAATGAATTCTTGCAATTAATTCAAACAAAGATGGCAACCGGAACATGAATAGTGGATTTTAATCATAAAAATCTGCATAATTCAAGCCTGCTGCCCCGAATTTGATGTATTATTTGCATGCAAAGCAAACATGAATTTTACCAACTTCACCTGAGCACCTGTATCACTTATGCAAACAATTAGGCAAACACAAATCAACCTCCTTCAATGCATGTGCCAAAATTGGAAGCTTTTAGCATTAAATCCACCTTCTGAGCAAAAAAGCTCTCCAAATGGGGCGCACTTTTCCTCTGGGCTGCACTTCTTTACTTGTGAATTAATTAATTCATCCTTATGGCAGCCCATGCTTATATAACCCTCATAATTCTATAATTAATAATTGCCTCTCCTACTCCTGACAATTAATTAATTAAAAATCATGCTTATTTTTCACTGGTGTGCTAAAATTGCATGTTTAAGGACATCCATCCAATAAATTAAATTTAATCAATTTAATCATCCACTCTTCACTCCACTTAAGCTTCACAGTGTGCTTTAAACTTAGCCACTGAAAATAGGAATTAATATAATCATTTAATACTTTAAAAAATATTATTTCTTTCTCAAAAGGGGCTGCATTAAATAAATTAAATTTATTTAATTTTGGAATTCTATTTTTAAATTCCTTTTGTCCACTTCCCTTTGTTGAGTTTTCCACAAGTCTGGGTGCCAAAATTGGGTGAATAAATATTAATTAAATATTTATTTAATGTATTATTATTCACCCAAGGTGGGTCACACTTTTTGGAATAAGGAATTTCTGTTTTTAAAAGTCACATGACAATGGGATTATTTACCCTGCAAGGCAGCCCTGAAAATCCCATGATTCACTTAAGTTGTTTTTCTTTTATTCCATAATGAAAATTTTTACCTTGCAAGGCAGGTAAGCAATTCCCGTCTGCCTGCTGCCTCTAATTTTCCCATCATAACTTAAGTGACTTTGCCTTCATGGGAAAAAGTACCCTGCAAGGCAGGTACAAAAATCCCACCTGCCTGCTGCGACCGAAAATCCCATGATCCACTTAAGCTGTTTGACTTTCATAATGGGATTATTTACCCTGCAAGCAAGGCAGGTAATAAAATCCCATTAATACTTTAAGTGATTTTTCTTTTATTTCACAATGGGAATTTTTATCCTGCAAGGCAGGGAAGAAATTCCCGCTTGCCTGCTACCTCTAATTTTTCCATTGTGACTTAAGTGACGTTGCTTCCATGGGAAAAAGTACTCTGCTAGGCAGCTACAAAAATCCCACCTGTCTGCTGCTAACAAAAATCCCATGATCCACTTCAAACCCGCTTTTTCCAAAAATGCGGCCAGCCCAGAAGAAGCTTTTTGGTGCACGACTTCGTCTTTTCCAAGAGAACCAGATCTCCGATGGCGAATTCCTTCTGGCACAACGTGCGTATGTGATCTCCAGATACTCCAGGCCAAGAATCAAGCCAAACCGGCAAAAAAATTGATCTAGAGAAATTTCACAGAAAACGAAACGGGAAAACACAAAAACACAAAACGTTGCCAAAAGTCACAAATAAAGTGTAGAACTCATTCCTAGTTAAAACCCTACTGGTATATAGGAGTAATGATTTGTACGATCACAACATGATTAAATCGGAGCGCAAATTGCCTCAAACGGGGCTCAAAATAATTAAATACAAATTTCCCGCAGACAAATCCCGACGACAGAATATAACAATTTTGGGCATCTGGGTATTTGGCGAAAATGACTAATATGGCTCTTTTGGAATATCCTGACACAATACAAGAACTTTTAGGCAATAAAAACACAAAACAACCCATTATTTTAAAAGTATGAAATTTTTTCGGATAGGGTAGTCACAGATTTCAGGATGAAATCTGGGGACACCACTTGGAATAGTTTTATATTCAAGATTGTTGTCCCAAGTTTGGTGTCTCTAGGAGGCACATAAATTGTACTTGCTTTTGCTACCATGGCCATAGCCTCCTTGTAACAAGGAGAGCGAGCAACATGAAATGGGATCCCTGTAGCATAATTATTTTCCCGAAGAGCATCATCTATCCGCCCTTTCCTTTGAATCAAACATGTCTACAATTGGATTGGAAGCTAGACTCCACTTTCTCTCTTCCCTCTACTTTTTACTTCTGTTCCTAAAACTAGAACTTGCCAAAGTATTCTTGCCAGTCCTAAGAGAGCTTAAAGGGTTGCTAGCATCAGTGCTAGTACCATAAACTTATGAAATGTCGTTTGTGGTATTTCTTATATAAAATCTCACCATTTGATCAAGTGAAAGAGCCTTACAAACACTAACCCCCCTTCATGTAAGGTGCAACAAGTGTGCATTGGTCTTGGTGATGGTGCCATGCCATGTCTATGAACATATATTGAACTTCCATAGTTTATTCCCCCCTCCAGACTTGGGGTTCGCAACTATGTGAGCAAATTGTTGCAATAGCTTCTTTTTATCGAATGGTCCCATGGCGAATATGGTCAACATTTGAGAGGGGCAATTGGTAGCATTGCCAACTGAACTACTAGTTGGCGTTGCCACTACATTTTACCTCACTTTTTCTCCCCCCTCCCCAATAATGTCATCACCAACACTTCCACCTATCTCAATCCTCTCCGTTGATTCATAATCATATTCAAAAGAACTCATTGTGATGATTGTTGGGGCTGCAATGAATTAAAAGACATCCATAAAGCCCATAACTATATGTAATGATGAAAAAACTGCCATAACTATATGCAATGATGAAAAAACCACCATAACTATATGCAATGAATTAAAAAAACCACCATAAACTATATGCAATGATTAAAAAAATAGTGATAATTATATGCTAAGTCACAAGGCTCAACGATTTTTTTGGTAGGAAGAATCGAAAATCGCCAAACTATATTTGAGCTGCGTTAATTCACGAATATTCACTTAAGTTCGCCCCAAAAAACCCTAAAATTTATTCTCGACATTATACAAAATGGTGTTGAGTTACAATATTTCTCCATCCAATTCTATGCGTGTCTGATAGTGTGAGTGGAGAGTTAGAGTCTTTGAAGATCCCTGTAGAGGCAGGGAGTGACATGCCTTGGTCGATGGTGCGAGTGGTCAATCACAATTCAAACTTCAATCCATAGTTCCTCGCTTTTGACTCGTGAAAATGATCACCTTGTGTCCTAACCCTGAGAGGAGCCAAAGCAAATATACATTTTGAAAATGCCAAACTGGAAATTGCAGCCGGATTGGGCCAGTGTCGAGTACAACAATAGTCGCGAGTTGAGTTTATAGTACCACCATTCGTTCGTTGCCATATCACAACCAGGAGGCTAACCTATTAAAAGCTGCGCCTGTAACAGGTATGTTGTTGAAATTTAAAATTCTCTTTGAACTTTGCATATATGTGACATGTCGATTAGGTTTATTTTAGTTGTCATGATTTCAATGTTTGATTACTTTATTATTTTTTTATTTTAATAAAGTAATTAAACATTTAAATGGTATAATTTTTTAGTTTTTTTATATACTTAAAAGATTAATTTTCATTTAACATTTAAAATTAAATTTATATTTTAGTAATATTATAATTATTGCATAAAATTAAGTTTAAATATTTAATGTTTTTTTATATCTTAAATATTAAAATATAAGAGAATTCCAAAGACGGTTATTTGAAAATATAATATATTTGATATTTCAAGGCTTATGATGATGTTTAAAATTTTAATGTAAATATTTACAATACGTCAAATTGAATTTTGTAACCTTAATTATTTTTTAAAATTTATTATTTTATAATGGGGGGGGCCGGGGGGCGGGGGGCGTTTTTAAACTTATTGAATGTATTTAGATTTTGGTATATTATTATTTAATTTATTTTATTTAAATGCAACATTGTAATTTAATGAGTCCCCACAAAATCAAGTGCTGAGGGATGGAAACATGTTACCCACGATGGTAACAATGTCAAATGTCGCTTGTGTGGTCATCCTTTTAGCTATAAGTTTGACAAGGGTAATGTACCACTTGGTGTACACCCCGGGGATTGTGGCATTAGGGGCTGTTGTCCATGTGGATCAGTGATGTGCCAAAGATTATAACTGCTCTAGACTTTTTTCAATCCTCCTCTATTGCAGGAATAGATGAAATTGGTACAAAAGAAGCGAAGAATCCAAGAGAGATGTCTATGGAACAACATCTATTTGTGTCAACGCTTCTGCTAGTATGCCCAAGGCCTCGATAGGTGGATCAATGAAGAGTGGACACATTAAACGGCTTGTGTAAACCAGATAGAAAAACATGTGGATGATAGCATAATTGATCTATTTTATTCAAGTGTCAGCCCCCATTAAATGTAGCCAGGAATCCACATATTTTGAAATGCAATTCAGAAAGTTGCAGAGTTTGGATAAAGGCAACATACCTCCCTCTTTAAAGGCTTTTAGAACAACCTTTTTGCAGAGGTCAAAAGAGAGGGTGACTGACAAATTTTTGAAGGTCAAAGTTTCTTGGATACAATAGGGTGCACAGATATTGAGTGATGCATAGTCAGATATATGTAAAAGCCTTGTTGGGCCCATGTTTATCATATTCTTTATTCTTTAAGTCCTGGAGGACTTAGGGGATATATATTATATATAATATATATATATATATATAGATTATGCCTCTTTAGGCGTGCGGGAATTGATTAAAGGCACACACAAGATGTAAGCGGAGGGTGCGCAAGAAGTGGCCGCGCAAGGAAGAAAGAAATGAAGCATGCGCGCAAGAAAAACAATAGAGGTGTGCAGAAGAAACCATGGGGAGGATTGCGTAGGAAAATATAAGATCAAAAGAGAGGGCATGTAGAACAACAAAAGAATAAGGATAAAACATGAGTTCGAAAGTGGACTTAACCTCAATGCTTGCCGTCTGCATGAAGTTGATAGAAGCTGGTGGATAAAGCTAAATACAACAACGTCTTATTGGAGGATCAACATGCAACACAGGCTGGAGGTGGCAAAGGGCCAATTTTGGCCAACCAACTGGATGTAGTAGTTGACTAAAGTTGTAAACTCAAAGGCTATTATTAGCCCTTGTAAGACTAGTGAAGGACAAGTTCCCACTAGTATAAATACCCATGAAGAGGTCTAGTCTAGGGCAGTAGAGAGACGGTACTATGTTTGAGAGAGAGATAGTAGACAATGATGGCCGAAGCTCTTAGTACATAAGATACCTTTACCCAATACCCTTTCTGCGGAATGGAAATAATATTTGTAACTCTTCTAACTATCTTTGGAGCCAATGTGACGGGAGGGACCACTTTGCGACGTTTTCATACCTAATAAGGAAAGCATGAGAGATAGTCATAGCTAAATTCCCTCATTTTGGGTTATGGACTTCATTAAAATACTGATGGTGCCTCCAGAGGCAATCCAATGGAGGGCTGCTATGGGGGGCATTGGTAGAAACCAAGAGGGCGCTGTGCAGAACTTCTTTTTGTGCTGAAAATCAGGGTGTTACTACCAATAAATTGGTCGAGATGAAAGCGGTTTATAAAGGTATGCAAGAGGCTGTTAAAAGTGGCTGATAGAAAATGCAAATTCGTTCAGTTCTTATTGTTATAAAGGTATTATGGGTAGGAAGCTAATCCTCCTCCCAATTGGGAATTGCTAAAGAGACTCTGGAAGATCAAAACAATGCAGGAGAATACTTGAAGAAGCGCAATTCATTCTATATTCCTGTGAAAGAAATAAAATTGGAGATGGTTTGGCTAACCTGGGCTCTTGATAATAAGCACAATATAACTTTTTCAGAGAGCCACGAGGATCATACTTACAACTGTAATGTCCCCAATGGACATTATTTTACCCCTAAACGGATTTTAGGCAATCCCAACTTTAAATATGCAAAATACAGACAAATTGCAGCCAAACAAGAAATCTGATTTTTGCAGAAAATTAAATCTAGGAAAGCGAACAGAAAATAATGGATAACTCCAAAAATACTTGCTCAAATCTCTATGAAATTTTAAATGGAGCTTGCTAATACAATAGCCCTGATATTATAGAAAGTTTTTGGAGATTTTTCGAATAACACAATGCTGCAATAGAATTATTTACAGCGTGCCCTAAACAACTGAAAACTTCTAAAATTAATATCTTTTGCTAGAGAAGTCCAAATGAGCTGAAACTTTGGATCTTGGGCCACAAAAATATGAAGAATAATATTCCAAAAATAGTTTTCGCACAGCAAACACAAAACCCTAATTTTCCCTAAAAAGTAGGTCGCCCAACACATTTAGGGCATCAAATCAGCTCCAAAAATTGACAAGCTAGGGTAGATCTCTCACTATCCCTGAAGAATCTCCTGCAAACTAGGGATGGATCTCTCACCACCGAAGCTAGTGCCCTCCTGTGGGATCTTATTCCACAAGCTAGGATATTTGCAAACTTACAGTTGCACATGAAAGAATATGCAAAAGCTACAAGCTTAAGACACAAATTAGAAAATATCAAATGGTATGGAATATATTTCCCTTCAAGTCGACTTCTCCTTATAAAGGAAGAAGAGACCCAAAACAACCTCTACAATATCCAATTAGTTCACAAGGATTTTCCCTATGCAAGCATTTAATATTTTCCCATATTAAATGTTTTTCCCAACAACTTTTTCCCTCCTAATGCAAGTCACATTTTTCTAGGGGAAATACATAGTAAAATGGGCATTTATCCTTTCTATGTTCCCATTCCCCCTTCTAAGGCAAGTCGCCTTTTCACCTAGGATGGATAACAATTTATATTTGGGCCTTTTCCATTCCTTGATTTAATAATTATTAAGTCATATAAATTATTATAAGTGCTCTATATATTTTTTTCTTTTATTAATGGCACTTTATAATAATTAAATATAACTTAAGTCACCCTTATATTTTTCCTTTGGCCGTCGGGTTGACAAAATAGGCCAAAGGTCTTCGAATGGGAAGGGGATATTACAATCCTCCCTTCCCAAAATTGCTTGCCCTCAAGCAATTCTGCATCTTTGTTTTGTCCAAGTGTCATGCACAAGAGACAAAACATGCTGAAGTGATCCGCAAGCCTGGCACCTGTTCCTGTCAAGTGAACTAAAACTTGCCACCATATATCATCCACAAGATGCTCACATACATATACTTGGAGCAATGGTTCATCAAACTCCATAATGTAAACTTTGGCATGCATCTCATGATGAAAATAAATAGGCAACAATAAATAAGACACATTAGTATGCTCTTTATACCTTGGAATATCACCAACATCCTCGCCAATCTTGGTCTTCAAAATGTCTTGACTTTGCTGCCCCAAAATCTGAGTATTCGTGTCTACAATGGGCTGAAATTCTTCATAAATCAGCTGCTGCAATAAATGAGATGGCATACTTTCTTCCACACCATCTTTAATCTGTGCAATCAACCCTCCTTTGAAAGGTATTTCCATGCTCCCGGCTGCCCTCTCTTGAGAAATGACATTCCTCATACCCTGCTGCCCACTAAGTGAAGACATCTTTTCCTTGAACTCTTGTAGGTGTTGTCTTGCTTGAGCGGCTATCAATTTAGTAGCTCTAGCTCTGCTATTCCACTCCTCACACCTTTTTAGAGTTTCCATTACATCCTCCTTACTTGCATATACAAATTTCTTCTCTTGAGCTGGAATAATTTCTCTAACAAGCAAAGTTTCATTAATGCAATTATTTTTCTTAATTGAAATCATACCTTTTTCTCTATAAGCTTCTTCTTCTTCAAATGAGTTCTTTTGTAATTCAAGTACCGGTATATGATGAGCTCGCTTGGGCTTGCTACCAATCTTCATCATGCAATAATCTGGAAATGACATATTATCTCTGAAACCCTTACTCAAAGATTGGTATTTCCTCCAACAAGAATCCTCATCAATCACCTCTATTGGATGCCCTTTATTATTGTTCTCACCTTTTTCTTGATTGTCCCAAGACCTGCTTTGATTTAAATTCTGAGTGAGCTGGCTCAAATAAAGGTTAATGGTTTCCTGTTGTTTCACCATGTTGGTGAACATTTCCTTCATAAAACCCATATTGAAATCTTTCCAATTTGCCATATTTAACCCACACAGGCTGGAAGAACAACAACTCTGATACCATTTGTAATGTTCCCAATGGACATTATTTTACCCCTAAACGGATTTTAGGCAATCCCAACTTTAAATATGCAAAATACAGACAAATTGCAGCCAAACAGAAATCTGATTTTTGCAGAAAATTAAATCTAGGGCAGCGAACAAAAAATAATGGATAACTCCAAAAATACTTGCTCAAATCTCTTGAAATTTTAAATGGAGCTTGTTAATACAATAACTGATATTATAGAAACTGTTTTTGGAATTTTTCGAATAACAGAATGTTGCCAAAAATTTACAGTGTGCCCTAAACAACTGAAAACTTCTAAAATTAATATCTTTTGCTAGAGAAGTCCAAATGAGCTGAAACTTTGGATCTTGGGCCACAAAAATATGAAGAATAATATTCCAAAAATAGTTTTCTCACAACAAACACGAAACCCTAATTTTTCCCTAAAATGTAGGTCGCCCAACACATTTAGGGCATCAATTCAGCTCCAAACTTGACAAGCTAGGGTAGATCTCTCACTACCGAAGAATGCCCTGCTAACTAGGGATGTATCTCTCACCACCGAAGCTAGGGTTCCTGTGGGATCTTACTCCACAAGCTGGATATTTGCAAACAACAGTTGCACATGAAAGAATATGCATAAGCTACAAGCTTAAGACACAAATTAGAAAATATCAAATGGTATGGAATATATTTCCCTTCAAGTCGACTTCTCCTTATAAAGGAAGAAGAGACCCAAAACAACCTCTACAATATCCAATTAGTTTTCAAGGATTTTCCCTATGCAAGCATTTAATATTTTCCCATATTAAATGCTTTTTCCAACAACTTTTTCCCTCCTAATGCAAGTCACATTTTTCTAGGGGAAATACATAGTAAAATGGGCATTTATCCTTTCTATGTTCCCATTCCCCCTTCTAAGGCAAGTCGCCTTTTCACCTAGGATGGATAACAATTTATATTTGGGCCTTTTCCATCCTTGATTTAATAATTATTAAGTCATATAAATTATTATAAGTGCTCTATATATTTTTTTCTTTGATTAATGGCACTTTATAATAATTAAATATAACTTAAGCCAACCTTGTATTTTTCCTTTGGCCGTCGGGTTGACAAAATAGGCCAAAGGTCTTCGAATGGGAAGGGGATATTACACTTCTACATGGTGGTCCAACCAACTACAAGAAGACATCAGATATATTCTCAATCTTGATTCTTCACTATGATGATTGCTACTACTTTACTTTTGTAAAATGCTACTGCTTGGATTAATAGTTTTCAGGCTTGGCATAGCCAAATATGTAAATTTGATCACCATCTAATATAAAATTTTGCTGTTTTTTCTAAAAAAAAAAGCTTCTAACACCATTGTAAATTTACAAATTTATAATTTTTTGGGATCCTAAAAAATGATAGCTAGCAAGATTAACTATGTCTAAGAATGAAATATGCCAATAGAACTACTTTGAACTCTTAGTCTATGACTGAGCATTCTTTGTCATGGATTTTGGGCTTCATCTTCTGTCTACCATGTCTATGAGAGTTAATTTGTTTGTTGTATGTGTGGGTATTTAATCTCTTTGCTCTATGTCTGTGGGGGGCGCTAACAACAGTTAGACATGTTATACTATGAGGAGGGGTGATGAGGCGGCAAGTGTATATGCCTAGAGAGGAGATTTTAGCAAACAAACCTCTGAATGGGTAAAGATAGAAGAACTCTCTTATTGCGCACTCAAAGGATAATAGGAAGGTACTAATTGGGCAATATATGTAAGTTATAACTAGCAACAATGTGTGCAATAAAATAATTGAATCGATGAAATGACCAATGTGAATAATAGGCGCAAACAAGAGAGAGTGCAAAGGTCACTTACTTGTGGGGAACTTGTTGGCACAATGATCTCCCTCTTTGATTAGAGCATTTGCATCGTGAGGATCAATGGCTAAGGTTGAAGCTTGGAAGGGAAGAGGTGACCTAACAAATCAGGTAGATGCATGTCCCTAAGTCGCTGATCTCAGTCTACAACAAATCCTCAATTCTAAGCCTTCAAGTTCTATTTTTGATCGAGTGTTCCCCTGGTCAAGTCTCTTTGTTGTCCCATGAGGTTTGGTGAGCCATTGGTAGGCCTGCTGTAATGTACAAGAGGAATACGAATTTGTGTGTTCTGATTTTTAGAAGTGGGATAAAATTAAGGGTATATATATGTGCACCAAATCTTAAGCCTATATCCTTCATGTCTGCAGCTGCTGGCCATGGTTTGTATCACCGGCTTGGAAAATACAATACAGAATGCTATTGTCCATGGCCAATAGCATCAGCACTAGATGCCTAGTAGTTTCATGGGGATTTAAATGGGCTTGAAGGAACCAAGTAGGGATAAGAGGGAGGCTAAGGAGGAATTTAGGAGGTAAGAATGATGTATATAGGTGTCTAAGTATTAAATGTAGGGATCTAAGGCATGCCAAGGGCACCTAACTGCTATCGCAGCAATGCAGTTGCTCTAGTAGATCCCACTGTAATCCCATGATATATCAATGATGTAAGATATAGTGCACCAACAAGCCCCTTAACATGAGAAGCATTAGTAAAGCAGTTTTAGAGTGTGTACAATGGGGACGGGAAAGGAAGGGATATAATATACCTAAACATGATGGCAATGGCACATGGCCCATATTGAGTGTTAGAAGATTATTCTAAGTAAGGATCTAAAGGTGTGGCCTTAACTTATAAATTGAACTTCTGCAATGCCAATATTCACACTCAGTAAAATTATTGCACATGCTGAACTATTATGCCATTAGGGATTCTTATGTGGGACTAGTTACCATGGACTTGTTAGTGTCGAACAATTGTCTTATGTTGACGGAAATTGTTTTGTATGGGTTGGAAACATGTTATCACAACAACAATTTTATGTGCATATAATATGGGCACAATATACATTCCCAATAGAAAATGATTTATAATATCATTTTTAATCTTTTAACATGGTGGAAATGAAGGTACCTAAATTGTTTTCTTTCTCGTAAGTTAAAAGATTGTGAAGGTTAGCTGAGTTATTTGTCAATCACCGAGCTCTTTTACCTAGGATATGACTTTAGGACAATTTTTGCAATAAAATAAACTCACATATAATATCACTCATAATTTGTCACACAACTTATAGCTATGACCCTCTTTGTCACTCTGTCTATCAGCACACCCATGGCACCATTGATGATCCCAGTGTTGGTTAGAATTGCATTCAACATATGATAAGGTAAAGACCATTTTTGGACATGGTGTTGCATCCAAAGAATTACATTTTGGTAAATCTTAACAAAACTGCCAAGGAACTTTGGGGTCTGCCAAGGTATTTTGGGGAGAATTAAAGAAATTATTTGGGCCAGAGGCACAAGTTACCAATTTTGCCCTAGAGCACTGATGTTTTGGATTTAAAATGGAAAGCAATGTCACTGCAACAAAGCCATATAAGTACATTGAAGTCATTAATGAAAGTACCAACTTCTGAGGCTAAACTGGATCTCACCATTAAAGTACGTGCTGAAGCATTCGTGTTTCGTATGTGTTGATCAGAGATGGGGTTTGACTGTTCGGCAGTACCTGGAAACAGATGCTGAGGACCTCCATAAGCACTTGCAGTAACATTTAACAAATAGATGAAAACAATAGAAGCATAAGAATATACATTCGGAGTTTGAGATGTTTGATTGTTGTATGGACTAAATGAAATTTTAGTCTCTTAGCATCAAAACAGTTGTGTGCGGGCAACTGTCGTAACTGCAATTATGAATCCATGTAACATATGGATAGAGAGAGTTTGTTACCATCGTGATTATCTAAGTGTAGTTGCAGGGCAAACAATCCATGTGGCGAACTAGAAAGAAAAGTTGAAGATCTGGTAACTATACCAGCATCTAAACCAGTATCCTTTGATGGCAACCCAAGGGATCTCATGAAATATCTGCTTTGAACAAACAAGGAGCTCATGTTTACTTCCATTCTCACAACCAAATTAGCAAGATTGGATTCTATTGGCTGTGCCATCATCATATTAACAGTTTGCTTCCTCTTTCTTAAATGGATCAGTTCATTCCTGTGAAAAGTTGAAAAACCTCTTGCATGAACTTTCATTGGATGGAATTTTGGTGATCTTGGGAAAATCAACTCATCTCTTCATTAGGAAATCAGGAGTTAAAGAACTCTTTTGAGGGTCTGTCCATAGATGTTTCCGAAAGGTTTCTAGAACTAAGGTAATTGATCTGGTAAGATATTCCTATGCATAGTTATCTGTCTCTACATTAAATTTTCTCTGTTCGGACTTAATTCTGCATGTTTTAGGAGATTGTTGCAGGCTGGAATGTTGGGCCCTTTAGATCAGGATACATACTTCCATTTTTATCACCTTTTGCATTCCAAGTGATCTTCAAGAAGAATTTCTCGGTGACAACTGGGAACATGATGTATTTAACAAGAAGACAGCCCAAAAAAGAGGAGGTTCCAAAAAACTTCATTTGTTTTAAACCTCAAATTTGTTAAATTAATTGGGATATAACACATACGCTGTGGTGGATTTGGAAAGGGCTGTCTGTACATATTTTCATCTTTTCCATGAAAGATCATATTTTGAGTTTTTGCATAGATATTTGCATTATATCTTTTTACTAGAATTGTTGTAATTATAGTGTTCAATGTCAACTACCTTAAATTTATAATCATAACCCTGCCCACCTTTTTATTCCTGATTTTCCCACTATTCTAGATATAATTTATGGTTTCTTCTTTTTATTGCAGAGCAATTCAGGAACAAAAGCCAAAGAGGACCTTGCAGCTGCGACCCAAGCTATCAAGGTTGGATGCAATGCACTGAATTGGCATGCTCATATGTTGCTATGGTTTGGAATCTAATTTTTTAATGCTGAATTGCCAGGAACACTGAAAGAGTCCTGATTGTTGCACGCCCAAAATAATTGGTTTTTTGAATACCTTATTGATCTTGCCATAATTTAAATGCACTGTACACTAATTTTATTCTGGGAAGCATGGGTATGCCCCCCACCCCTCTGAACCCCCTTGATATGTACCTGGTACGGATCCATCCCGAGTACGGAATGGATTGTGATTTACCTGTACATATCCGGGATGTACCTGCAGGGTTTGGCATTGCTTCTTGCTATAAAAAACGTTTTTCTTTACTTAGTCAATGCATAAAAAAGCAAACCCTAAACTCATAAATGAATTAAAAAATAAACCCTAAACTCCTCTAAAAGCTACAAAAAGGCACTCAAGTATTACCCATGCTTCCCAGAAAGTAAGTGAATTTGATGGGTCCAAATTGAGTGTTTAATATGAATTCTGCACATTAATATATGGTGAGGAGGGGTTGATTGGTCTAGGATGTACAGGATTATTCTATGTAACAAGAATGTTGTGCCAACAGTACATATATCTAGAAGTCTAATGTGAAAAGAAAGGTAGAAACTAGTTCTATCACTTAAATTTAGCATCTTCTACATATTACCTATCATAATGTCCATTCTATAGTACCGTAGCGCTATTGGCAAAGTTTTGAGATGATAAATTAAGTAAACTTGTTGGATCCGAATTGAGTGTTTAATATGAACTCTATGCATATTAGGTTTGCAGATTTTAAATGAATCTTATTAAACTATAGGACGAAACTGAATTGTTAATAATTATTAAATTTTTAATAAACAATTGACTTTCTGTTTCAAGACTAAAAAACTTGTATTTTGTCAATTGCCAACATTATTTGACATTTGGATGGCAGGTTTGTCTTGTAGCAAAGCTGTTGAAAATCATTAATACTCTCCTGCTAGGTGTTCCAATATTTGTCGACTGAACAGGTCTTGAGAAGCTTCTAAGCATTAGCCCTGCAAGGTGTTCCAATATTTGTCTGTATGTAAAAATATCTCAGCAAATGGTAACCTGCAATCTTCTAAATTTTGTAATAATTTGAGTTACAGAAATGTCGACTGAACAGGTCTTGAGAAGCTTCTAACCATTAGCCTTTGTAATAATCTCTGATTTGATGTAATTAATCTTCAACTTTTCCACTACAAAAAAATGACATAAGAATTATACATATTAGGATTTGCTTTGTGATAGGTTGCTGCTAACAGCCATGTATTTTGGACATTTTACTTCATTTCTGTATAGGGAACATCCGGAGGTGCATGAATATCTTTTTATCTTGTGAAATGCACCTATATCCTGGTATTGTGACAAAACATGCCCATTTTGTTAGCAATGTAAAGGCAAAATGTTTTTTTTTAACTTCCTAACTCTTTATATATGAGTAAAGTGAGTATATATATACAATTTATATGTCTATTAAATTATTTTGTTATCTATATACGGAGGAACCCAAGATGTATCGTACCCAAGGGTTTTATAAAATCAACTTATCCGTGTACTAAACCCATACCTGTATCCTGGAAACATAGATTTAATTCAATATAAAAGAACTGCACTTTCATTGAATTTGCAGGAACTGATGCATAAGATAAGAGAAATCAAAATGAAGGCAGAACAAAGTGAAGCAATGGTACAAGAAATATGTCGAGACATAAAAAAGCTAGACTTTGCAAAGAAGCACATTACAACAACAATCACTGCTCTTCATCGCCTTGCAATGCTAGGTTAGCAAGAATTTTACTGTTTACAAAAGCATTGTTTTTGCAGTACACGATTAAGTTTTTGTTGAAAACCATTTCCATGTACATTGATATCACCTTGAGGCTAGGATGTGCGGGCTACATGGCAGTACTCTTGAAAGGTCATGTAATGATTTTAGATGATTGTGATGTCTAACTACAAATTATCCAATAAGACATTGTAAGCTGTGTTAGTAGATTTCCTTTTTGCAATTTGTGTATATTATTGTGGGATGATAATAATTAAGAATATGTTACGCTCCCAAGAAGGATGGTTATAAAAGAGGATTATTGAAATGGTTTATGTTATATACAAATAATCTTGGTAGGGACTAGATCTATTTTTAGTGATTTGAAGAGTTTATTAAATGTGCCATCATTACTCTATGGTCATTGACTATATTGTTCAAAGGATTTTCTTGCAAGCTTTAGCTGAACTGCTGAAAATGTTGAGGCTCATTAAAAAGTCTGCAATGAAATTTGAATGGACACAACCACAAATGTGAATCACACAAGAAACATTATTGAATATGAAACAAGATTGCAAGAATAGCTCCTTTATTTGCTGCTTTAGGATAACGAAATGATATGACAGAGTCTTAGAGTCTTCTATTACATTGTTCAGTTCAGGACAAGAAATGGAAACGTGATTGGATTAATGAATCAATAAAATTGAAACCACTAAGAAAATAATTGATGGTGATGGGGCCAAGGTAAATGATTAGAAGAGGTCAATGATGAAGGCCCTAAACTTGATTTGTTTTTTATTAAAGTTAGATGACTTGAGGGCCCTTGAAGCTATAGCTGATGATGAACCCTCTATTGTCAATGTAGAGATAGACATGGACAAGGATGGGTTGGAGGAGAAGTGTTGGTGGGCTTGTTGATAGGGTCTCAACCTTCCTCATTGGGAGGAATTGGAGTTTATTGGGAGTTGGTTCAAATTTTGTAGAAGGTGAATGTCTTTGAAACATAGAAGAGTGTAGGAAGGAAAATTAGGATATGTCATAGAAATGCATTTGACAGAGTCTCAACCTTCCTCATTGGGAGGAATTAGAGTTTATTGGGAGTTGGTTCAAATTTTGTAGAAAGTGAATGTCTTTGAAACATAGAAGAGTGTAGGAAGGAAAATTAGGACATGTCATAGAAATGCATTTGACAGAGTCTCAACCTTTCTCATTGGGAGGAATTGGAATTTATTGGGAGTTGGTTCAAATTTTGTACAAAGTGAATGTGTTTGAAACATAGAAGACGATGATCATTGGTGTGGATATCTCGGATCTCAAGCTATAGGAAGGAGAATTAGGACATGTTGTAGGCTGTAGCAATGCATGTTGCCGAATTGAATACTAGGGATTTTTAGAAAGTTAAGACATGGTGCAAAGAACCTTTGAGATTTGATGAAGAGATTGCAAGGCTTGAGGTTAAGGTTGCATTCTGGGTCGAGGGGTTGCATGTTAATGTTCTACCAAAAGAAACTTAGGAAGCTAAGGGTTGCCCTTAATTAAGATTCTCCATATAATTACGGATGGCAAATTCAAGGAAGAACTACTTGATGGTGATGTTGAGCGGCTTTGAAGTCAATGCAATGGGCGTGTGCACACTTGCAGATTATGAGATCACTGAGATTCCAAAGTTGAAACATATTCTATACACTATTTTGTTGAGTTTGGGAAAGAGTATTGATGTTGATGGAATTTTGAAATCGGATGGGAAGAACCTAGAGTTTGAGATTTTTTTTCCCTTTTTGTCAATAATTAATTTTTTAATTTATGAATCCTGAAGGCAATAACAAAGTAGAAGGGGCCACAATGCCAATAGACAAACAGGAGGGGCCGCAAGGTCAATAGACAAACAAAAACATAGAGTAGCTCGTCAATGGCTAGAGATTATTAACAGAGCAGCAATGTTGCTACAAAGTAGAAAAACAGAAAGCAAAGAAGAGGGAGGTTGGATCACTCTCCCTCATTCTCCACAATCAGCACATGCACCACAATTGAATCTTTGTGAGCCCCATTCATGTGATTGTTGTGACATACCCAATAATGCACATGTTGTTTCATTTCAGTGATATCAAAGACATACCCAAAATATTAATATTCAAACTTTCAAGATCATAGCAGCTTATCTTGATGGCTTTGAGCAGGTTTGATTGCTTGATAAGCTCCTCACGACTATCATTCTCCTTTGTACGAAGCTGAAACCTATGGTTATTCAGGCATTCCCACAAAGCATTGTATTTCATTCCGGCTAGCTCTCGAGTCCAGTGTTTAACATGGGTTTGGTTCAGGGAAATGATCTGGGTCTGATCTATAACAGAACAAAGATCCATTAAACTTTTGCTCATTTCGTCCTGAAAGATGAAATTTCTGGTATCATGAGCAAAAAGCTTTGTATCTGGGTAACCAATGCTAACTTTGTCCACGATGTTTTTTGATGATACCCCTTTTCCCCATTTTCTTGTAACATGATTCCACATGCTGAGGTCCCTAATATTCTCCTCCCCTATCTTCTCCTTCAGAATTTTAGGTTGTTTGATAAGGAGCTTCTCCCTAACACCCTCTTTACGTTTCATATAACGTGCCCCTTCTCTTTGGTCAACCTCTGAATTGTTATCCTCTGTCTCCTTGTGACTTCATCTTATGAGCCATTGTTGGAGATCTCTCTTGTCAACGTACTGTTTTTGCCAGCCAACACTTTTCTACCATTGAGCTGTTGCACCTTGAAGGGATAACTCCCCTTCAGCAAACTGCTGTTGCACAAGCAGAGTATTCTGATCAGTTTCCTCTTTGACTCCAACCTCTATGCGGTCTTCCTCCACTACCTTGTTCTCTTCTGGAGTTTTCACCTCTGCATTGGCTTCCTGTTGTACCTGCACATGATTCATAGAGATATTGCTAGCTGCCACTTCTTGCACATCCTCATGTTCCATGTTCTCTTGCTGCTCCTCATTCACGGCTCTTTCATTAGCACGAAACATATTGCTAGATGCATTGGCCACAGGTATGTTGTGCCTCCACCTTCTTTACTGCTGTATTTTATCATTTTGTGCATGGGATGAGCTCCAATATGAGTGTCAGAACATCGGAACCTGCCGCCATGGGTGAAGCTGAGCTTAAAAAACAAGGAATCTCTGCAAATACTTCATGTTTGGACTGACTTTACTTTTATCTTCTTGACAGGAAATGGACATTGTGTATATGACAGGCAACATCAATAAAACAAACGAAGTAAAATGGTAAGAAAGCCATATCTGGTCATTTTGGATAAATAACCATCCATATCAAGTTTTGACAATATCTTCCCATAAGCACTACAGTCTTAATGGGAAATATCATTTGGCATCTATATCCAATATATTTGGTATTTTTCAAACTGTTCTTATCATGAGTAGGACAGGCTTAACTGTCACTTGAGGAAGGGAAGCTCCAAGAAGACAGGTTGAGGGTGGCGAAAAAGGAAACTTTCTTAACCTTGCGTCTGTAGAAAAGAAATTTGTCTGAAAGGAAACAATGAAAAAGACTACTACCAACTCCTTTAGTGCTGAAAAAGATTGAGAGAATGTTTAGAAAAATCCCAAACTAGTTTTTTGAAAACACCCCCAATGGCAATTAAGGTTAAGAATGTAAATATTTTCTCAATGTCATCATTAGAGATTGAGGGTTTTGACTATGGGTGACAATTGCTATATTATGAAAGCTCAGGGTTGCCATATATAGAAATGATTGCCAATAAAAGTGATGATGCGGTATTCTGGCGGTAGGTGATAATATTTTCAATTTGCTCGCAAGAATATTAATCCTTTGGCCTGCAATAAACATTGTTTAATGTCTGAAACAAAATTTTAAGGTTTAGTGAAACATTTAGGAGTGGCAATGTTGGATGGTATCCATAGTAATGGTTCAGATGAAGGGCTCCAAGATCAGTTTGTCAATGGGTATGAATTTCAAGAGAGGAAATTATATAGGATTGATTCTTATGAAAGAAATTTTTCAAGTTGATGGCAGAAGGAAAGTGAGGATTTATCTAAGTCATATGGAAAGTTAGTATTCCGTAAAGAAGTAATAATCAATGTGATCGACAACATTAAGGGAAACTATTGCGCATTGGTGGGAAACTCTAGTGCCAACCTAGGAAGTTATGACTGATTTGTTGAATGCTTAACATAAGCATTTGCATCAGCAACGAGCAATTAGAAATTTATAAAGGCCAAGGCAACCCAGAAGCACATCTTACCATGGAGAAAGAAAGGAGAATATGACCTAGATGCGTGGGTGCATTAATTATTCGCATCCCTAAAAGAAGCCTCGAGGGCTTGATATATACATCAAGAATTCTTGAGAAGAATGAGTGGAGCCTAAAAAATCATTGATTATTGCACAACAATAGTGGAGTTTGGCACAACTTTTCGCTTTTGGGATCTTGATGAGAAAATCCATTAGGTGTTGAAGAAGATGTAGCAGGTGATCGTAGATGAGGATGAAGGCATCTGTAGATCCCTTCTAATGAAGATGGATATGTAGATGAGATTATAGTTGTCAATGGGTGTAGAAGTGGAAAAAGGGTGGTTGATGAGTGTAACATGTGACAAAATCCTTTGATGAGTGTGGAAGAAATATAAAATCTATCTTGGATGGTCCCTCGGAGTCACTGACACTTGTGTGTATCGTAGGTACCCTTTGATAGTTTGCCATAAGTACTTTGCATAGAGTAATGTGTACCTTGCAAGTCTAATTATAATTTATATCAAGGTTAGTGCCTAACTGTGGGTTGGCCTACTTTTATGGTTGATGTTGGTAGGTGTATATAAAGGCAATGCCTTCCATCCATGCAAGTATACAATTTATTCATTCTATTCTATTTATTTGATTATTATTCTTTAGGTGTCTTTTGAAACCACAAACAATTGCATTGTGATCTCTTCTTTTGCACGGAGTATTTTAACCACTTTTTGATTATGACTTGTGTGTATAATCTCACAAGAAAAACCATTAGGATGTATACCTCTCTATATATAATATAATTTTTTTCTTTCCTTCTATCCTAAAAATGGATTCAAATATTGGGAAGGAAAATTCAAATGTTCAAAGGCTGATCTGTCATTGTCTTTTCATTGGTAGTCTGAGTATTTTTGGATGGCATGTTCTGGGTTATTGACTATGAGAAGGATGGTTTGTTTCTGAATTACGTTTAGATGGTTACAATAAGTTTACTCTTTTTGGGGCCCATTGTGGTTAGTGTTCTTGTATCAAGCATAGAAGCATTATTCTTGAAAAACTCGTGATTAGTTGCAACCCACAGCGTTTTCCGTGTCATTGTCCGAGATTTTCAAAAAGCCGTTTAATTTTTTTTCTATATATACCTGTCTGTTTTTGGTTCATTTTACACCTAGAGGAAGAAAAATACCAAACATGGGCATACTGTAAAGTTTTATTCTAGTGCTAGCGTTAGGCATCGTAACTATGTTTTATTTTACTTTAAATGGATTTATTTTACAAGTTGAATTTTAAATCCGGATGAAGTTTTTATATTATAATTCATACCCCAATGAGGGTTTAGGTGAAAAAACACGGCTGCCCCGAATATAGTGGGTCATGTTTCACGACAATATGGCCTACTGTTTTATGGCCAGCCCTTTGTAGTTTACTAACTCTCTAAGGTAAAAGTAAAATATGTATTTTTGAACCTACACACTATTTTTGTCATTACCCATTTTTTCTATTATGTTTATTTAAATCTCAATGTACTATATTTGTGACTGACATTTCATTATGTATTATGTTTGATTATATCTGGACACACTACACTTGAAATGAAATAACAAAATCAGTTTTTCCTCTTTTTTTGACAAAGATTACATTGCTATTTAGTTTAATTAGAATGTTTCGTGTGAATCTAAGACCTGGATACTTAAATGTGTATATCTGTTGCTGCTGTTGTCAAAGTTACAATGGATGTAGAGATGCCTTGTGCGATTTGTTGTGTTTTATCTAAACTGTCCATCCTGACAGATCTTATTACATGATAGAAGCAAGATATGTTATTGCGGCATTTAGATCAGGCACAGTATGGCAGACTTGGTACCGTGGCAAGATATGTTATTCATTTCTTGTCACTTTATAACAATACCATGGTAGATTGCATCACTGTTTTTTCAGCTACTTGAATCAACTATTGTTGGTTGATCAAGGTACCTGCAAAACTAGAACATGCCAATGTGGACTCTCTTTTTCTAAGTTACTTCCCATTAACTGTTATAATTTGCATGGAAGTGCCATTCAAAACATAGGTCAGAGTCCTGTAAAGTAAGAATGACCTAAAACTTAAAACAAATGGTTAGCAACATTGATGTGACACTGTCCCTTTTTAAAGTAGTGGGAAATGTGAGTCAATGGGATTACTGGAAACCAGCATTGCTGTAAGATAATGTTGGGCTATGGGATTTTAATTTGTTCTGTGCTTGGCATAAACATGGCACACTGTTTTGATGGACCATTAAAGCATGGTATATTAGAAATCTTATCAACAGCAACAAGAGGAAGGAGAGCTTTATTACAGGACCCAGTGGTAAACTTGAGGCAAATAGAAAGTTAACTGGAGGAATGTGAAAACTTAAAGCGGAAAAGTTGAAAAACTAGATATCATGGACATGCAGGTTTTGGTAGGGGGTAGGGGATCACGACAGTAAGGATTTCTTTTTGAGTAACAAGATAGAAGCAAGGTGTAACTATGAGACAAGGAAGAAACCAAAATGTTGTTAAGATGCTCTTACTGTTTACTTGATTGATGCAGATCAAAGTATGTCATTGAGATTTGAAGGAAAGAGAGGATGGTTGCAGTTTGAGGTGTTGAACAACTTGTAGTAATGACCACAAAAAGTGGAGTATCCAGGTGAAGCGTGCTGGACAAGGATATGATGGTTTCTTCTAAAATAGCTGATGTTATGTCTGATCAGATCCCAGATGATATTTCACATGGTATGATCAGTTAGTTCCGGTCACTGACTTGGAATTTGATAATCTGTTTTACCAGGAAGAAAAACAATTGTGTAGCCATAAGGGAAGCCTAGAATGGACTGGGGCAAGGAAAAACAATGAGCTAAGGATGAGTAGATGACAAGACCATGAAGGTTTAAACCTTAGTTATACGAATAAAGGCAAAAGGCATAATAACATGGAGAAAGTCAGAGGATTGCATGGAGACCTTCGAAAACCATGGTATGGCAGTATCTTAGATTAAGGGTAAAAGAATAGTTTGTAGTCAATTGTACAGTGTGAAATAAAAGTAGAGGTTATAAGGCTGAATTGGCACGTATCTTACCATGTAAAAAAATACAGTGGGGGATTTTGCTACATTTCTTTAGATATCTGCAGATTGCAATGAAATAGAAGTATAGAGAATAGGACATAGCGGAAGTCTTCAATGTTATATACATCAATTGATAGAAATCATAATAAAAGTATCTTCTAAATTCTGGAATTTGATGCCGAATTCCTGTCTTGTCGGTGCATGATTTATTTTAAGATTTAGGTGTTATACAAAGTGGACTTATTTGTATTTTTTGTTACTTATTCCCACTTGGTGCTAATTTCTTTTTATGATTGTTGAACTCTTCTCTATTATAACTGAACATACTTAATTGCAGTTCATATGCCTACTTATGTCAGAATTTGACTGGTTTTAAATTTTTAATTTTCAAGACCTAGGTGTTGAACGCTTCTCTATTGTAACTGTATATAATTAATGTGTTTTCTTTGTTTCTAATTTGGTGTCCCCAGATTTCATCCTGAAATCTGAGACTACCCTATCTGAAAAAATTTCGTACTTTTAAAATAATGGGTTGTTTTGTGTTTTTATTGCCAGAAAGTTCTTGTATTGTGTCAAGATATTCCTAAAGAGCCATATTAGCCATTTTTGCCAAATACCCAGATGCCCAAAATTGTTATATTCTGTCGTCGGGATTTGCCTGCGGGAAATTTGTATTTAATTATTTTGAGCCCCGTTTGAGGCAATTTGTGCTCCGGTTTAACTCTGTTGTGATCGTACATATCGTTATTCCCATGTACCAGTAGGGTTTTAACCAGGAATGCATTCTGGACTTTATTTGTGACTTCTGGCAATTTTTTGTGTTTTCCCGTTTCGTTTTCTGTGAAATTTCTCTGGATCAATTCTTTTGCCGGTTTGGCCTGATTCTTGGCCTGGAGTAGCTGGAGATCATATACGCATGTTATGCCAGAAGGAAGTCGCCATCGGAGGTCTGGTTCTTTGGGAAAAGACGAAGTCGTGCACTAAAAAGCCTCTTCTGGGCTGGCCGCATTTTTGGAAAAAGAAGAATTGAAGTGGATCATGGGAAAATTAGAAGCAACAGGCAGGTGGGAATTTTGTACCTGCCTAGTAGGGTACTTTTTCCCATGGAAGCAACGCCACTTAAGTGACAATGGAAAAATTAGAGGATAGCAGGCAGGCGGGAATTTCTTCCCTGCCTTGCAGGGTAAAAATTCCCATTGTGGAATAAAAGAAAAATCACTTAAGTGAATCATGGGATTTTATTGCCTGCCTTGCAGGGTAAATAATCTCATTATGAAAGTCAAATGACTTAAGTGAATCATGGGATTTTCAGGGCTGCCTTGCAGGGTAAATAATCCCATTGTCATGTGTTTCTTAAAAATAGAATTCTTTATGCCAAAAAGTGCGACCCCTTTGGGGAAAGAAAGACAACCTTTAAATTAATTAATTTAATTAATTATTCACCCAATTTTGGCGCCCAGGCTTGTGGAAAAGTCAACAGAGGGTAAAGGACAAAAGGTGGTTGAAAATAGACTGTTCTAAAATTAAATAAATAATATTTATTTAATGCAGCCCCTTTATGTCAAAAAGTGCGCCCCTTTTGGGAGAGAAATAATACTTTTTAAAGTATTAAATGATTAAATTAATTCCTATTTTCAGTGGCTAAGGTCAAAGCATACTGTGAGGCTTGAGTTAACTAGAAGCAGAAGTCTAAAATTAAATAAATTTAATTTATTTAATGGCAGCCATAAGCATGCACAAAATAGGCGCCCCATTTGAAGAGTGAAGCTTATTAATTAATTAATTAATTGCCAGTAATAGCAAAGGCATTAATTAATTATAGAATCATAAGGATTATATAAGCATGGGCTAGCCATAAGGATGAATTAATTAATTCACAGGTAAAGAAGTGCAGCCCAGAGGAAAAGTGCGCCCCATTTGAAGAGGATTTTTGCTC
Source organism: Taxus chinensis (assembly GCA_019776745.2). Taxonomy (NCBI): domain Eukaryota; kingdom Viridiplantae; phylum Streptophyta; class Pinopsida; order Cupressales; family Taxaceae; genus Taxus; species Taxus chinensis. The sequence continues at coordinate 664,493,446 of CM034154.1, forward strand.
AAAAGAAGGTGAAATTAATGCTAAAAGCTTCCAATTTTGGCGCACAGGTTGAAGGAGGTTGATTTGTGTCTAGATAATTGTTTGCATAAGTGATACAGGTGCTCAGGTGAAGTTGGTAAAATTCATGCTTGCTTTGCATGCAAATAAAACATCAAATTTTGGGGCAAGCAGGCTTGAATTATGCAGATTTTTATGATTAAAATCCACTGTTCATGTTCCGGTTGCCATCTTTGTCTGAATTAATTGCAAGAATTCATTACAGGTGCTTTACAAAAGAAAAGGAGTTTTAATCAATGTCCAATACATTGAATATATCCTCTGAATCTGAAGAATTATCCAGATCTGCACCAGTTTTGAAGAATTCCGGCCGAGTAAGAAGAAAAAGAATTGTTCAGACAAAGATAGACAAAGCCATGGCAAAGAGGGATGAAAAAGAAAGCACAATGGAGTCATGCATCACTTCCAAATTTGCAGACATAGGAGACACAGATCTAGGTCCGAGAACCTCTTTCCGAATTGATTGATAGATCCAGAGCAGGAAAGACTTCACTCATGCGTGCAGTCAAAAGCAGTGGAATTATTCGAGCTGCAGCCTTTCCATACACAGCCCAATTGCCAGAGTTCGTTATGGAGTGTGCTAGGTCTTACCATCCTTCATCCAGATCAGTGTGAGATGCTACGGGGGAAAACAATAATTCGGTTGGATGCAGAGTTCATCAATTATTGTTTGAAGATTTCGGCTCGAAAGGTGGTGACTTCCATTAGCATTCAGGATGCCGGCAGCAGGTGGGAGAAGCATAGAGTTGACTGCATGAACATAATGAACAGCAGATACATGAAGAAGCCCAGATCTCCTTCTAAGTTCCCAAGAACTCTTCCGCGGTCCAATCTGGTACAGGAGGTAGATGATATTGCCAAATTGTTATGCAGGATAAATGGCGAGGCGAACGCTCACACTTTCCGTACATGGATGTATGCTTTCATCAGGACCATTGAAGTCAACAAGGTTGATTCCATAATCAATTGGTCGGGAAATCATTAGCAACAACATTGGTGAGCAACTCTCGGAACGTGAAGCGTACTTTCAGCTTCAAAATGACTTCCTATTTGGTATATGCAGCAGCTTCACAAGGCATCTTCTCCAAGCTGGATAGATGTGGCATTCTTTCTAAGGACCCCATTTTCGAGTGCTACCCACAGCTTACTGTACCTGCATGCGAGAAAGATTTCAAAGTGGTCAACGATGGATTCTTCTACGAATTCATTTGCAGGCTAGACAAGGACCTAAAGGCCAACAGGGTAAGCAAGGAAGCGTGGGAAGGCTGTATCCAGAATTGGCAGTCTATTCATTCAGTTTGCAGATTTCACATACCTCAGGGTTACCGGCTTTTCTGGAGAACCGGTTAAGCTGCCCAGATATCCGAATGATAGATTGATCACCATGGAGCTGAGCAGACAACTTGTGGAGATACACGACCTTTCAGTCGAAACGGCACAAGTCTACGGGCTTCTTCCCAATCACTGTGGGACATTATAGCTGCCAGAGCATTCATAAGGCTCGAGGATTGGAAGCGGAAATGTTATTCTGAGTATGAGCAAGAGTTCTTCCCGGCACGGTTGAACTTCGATCCATTTGGAGTAGCCAGGAAGACGATCTCCCAGGAGTACGCACATGTGCCTTCATTAGAGGATTTCTGGATGAAGTGCAAAAGTGAGTACGAGGTTAGAAAGAAGGATTTCAGCAGGCTATCAGCACGACAAATGTTGACTTTGGACTAGCACGGATACCTGCGGATCTTAAAGATGATGGGAATGTGTTACTTGACACTTACCATCAAATGGGAGGAGATAGAGCCATACTTCAGGATAACATAGGGGGCTGCCATACAATTGAGGAAAGGTCTGGCGCTGTTCTGGTGAACACTTCAAACTGGTTGCTGACGAAGGGATACTACCTTGATGAAGCATTGATGAATCAAATCACGAGGCAACTTCGGCACAGAAGATTCCCTCAAGTGAAAGCACAGAGGAGAAAGCAGTAGAAGGCCCGAGAAGATGAAAGTGCATAGAAGATCTCAATCAAAGGAGAAGATCACTTCCACGGCTATGACTTTAGTTCCGGCTTCTCCAGCATCCAGTTCTTCACCGACTATTGCACCCACCGACTGTTGCTCAGGACACTTCCATGCCTCCACTGAATCCGGCAACATTCATCTTCTCTCCTCAGCCACTCCGTTCAGCACCTGTTCCAGAGGAGACATTGAAGCTGCAGATGGTAGAGTTCGAAAGAGCTTTGTCCTTGGATGATTCAGAAGATGGCAGCCATAACACTGTAGCAGTTTCTGATGGAGAGGAAACAGAGCAGGAGATAGTAGTGCACTCAGCAACTTCTCATTCTCCGAGAAGTAACTTCTCAGAATGGTTGGCTTCGCAGTTGGTTCCAGAAGCTAGAGTGGAAATGAACTTGGAGGAACACGACTTGTAGCTACTCCAGGAGTCTAGGCAGAAAAGACAGAAAACCTAAAGTTGCTAAGGTAACTTCAAGGTTGATCATTGAGGAGTTGGGGCAGAAGTTTGCTGAGATGTTAATTTCGGCATGGAAGGGAAAGGAGGATGAGCTCACGGCAGAAGATGTAACAGTAACCAAAGTACCCATCGGTCAAGCCACCACAGAAGGATTGAAGCAGGATACACAGACATTGATAGATGCTCTATTCCTTAGGCTTGACAGAGAAAAGGCGGAGAAAGACGAGCTTCAGAAGCAGGTATCTCAGTTGTGCGAGATCATAGCCAAGGTTGCTAAATCTTCCACTCAGCCCATTTCAGCTCAGGTGAGTGATCATCTTATGCAGGAGATGGAAGATGCAAGCAATCAGGTGAAAGCTATTGACGAATGGAAGAATCTGATTATTCGTCAAGCTTCTGTACAACTTGGAGAGGTGCCAGCCCGCCTGAAGGTTATGAATGATGCAGCAAATCAGCTGAAGCAACTGGTGACGAGCATAGTAGATATGAACACAGTTGCTGAGAGTAACCTGAGTACTTTGGCCGAAATCAACAAGCTGCCGGGAGAAGTATTGGTCGCAGAACAGATTGTACCGGACGGATCAGTTGAGAAGGGGAAGCAGCTGGAGTTTGCAGTATCTTTCCGTTTGGAGATCTGCAGAGTTTTGCTGAAGAGGATGCAGACACTTGAGAGTAAGACATCGTCTTTACCAGACAATATCATTGCTTTCACTGAGGAGGAGGTGGTCGGAAATGTTACTTCATACGTACGGATCATTCCTAGCAGAGTGCCTAATTCCCTGGAAGGGTCTCTTCTGATGGTACAAAGGAGAAATTGATGGAGCTACTAAACCTTTCACGATGAATTCCATTAGCAGACTGGTGGCACTGCAGACAGATATTGTGAGGTTCGGGCCGAGCTTGGAGGATGTGGAAGCGTGTATCAAGGTGTTGAACGAAGGGTTGCTGCAGTTCAGGATAGAAAAGGAAGCGGTGGCTAAAACAAATGGGAAGATGCTGAATTACATGTTCGACAAGTATATCCAGTATCAGAACAAAAAGAAAACATAAATGTTACAGCTGACTTGACTTCTTCTATTCTTTCTTCTATTTTCCACGTTCCCGGATGAAATTGTAAAACTTTAAAGTTATTGGTTTTGAAACCATTACTTAAAGTTATGTGGAACAATTCTATTAGTTAAGTGATACATATGTCACTTAAGGAGAAGTTAGTGGAGGATGATTGCCAAATGTCATCTTTACTTGTTTATGTTTCAGTTCAGTTGAGTTTCCCATTTGTATATTCCCTTCTACATTCTATAAGTAGGAGAAGAACCTTCGGGTTAATAATATATCAGAATTTGCAGCATCCTTGTGTTCTAGACTTTGTGCTAAAACCCTTGAGAGCCACTTGAAGCAAAGGAATATACAGGAGCAAATTTCCAAAGAACTTTGTGTCACGGTGTATTTTGTTTCTAGCTTTCTATCTTAGATCTTTGAATAAACTATGTTATTTTAGATCTAGATCTAGAGTTGCCTTTGCTTATAATTCTGTGTTGATATCTATTAGTTTCTTCTGTGCATGCAATCAACTCTGTTATCTATTGATTGAGATGCACATCTTCCCCATTTCTTCTTCGTGTTTATATAATTCCCTTCTTCTATAAATATTTCCTTTCTAAAACAGCTGCTTACTTGCTGCAGAACTGTATAACTATGGTTCATGAGCTGAACAGTTAAAGTAAAACCCCATATAGATACTAGCATATTTTAACTGACAAATCTGACACGGGAGCCTCACCGGTAAATGAGGGAGATTTATCTCATGACTGCCTAGGTTTTATGCTATGTAGAAAATGTAGCCAACATAATTGTAGTTCATATGCGTACTTAAGTCGGAATTTGACTGGTGTTAAATTTTAAATTTTCAAGACCTAGGTGTTGAACGCTTCTCTATTGTAACTGAATATACATTTTGAGTCCTATTGACCTCTTTTGGTTGGTTGTGCACATTCATATAGTTTCTTTCTATATGTTGAAGGTAAATGCAAATTTATGGTAGTCCCTGTATTTCAGTTGGTGATGAAAAGCTTTGTAAATCGACTTAATTATGTCTCCAATATATTGTACCTCTGTTGCTTTGTCTATATAATTGACGAGTGTGAAATACAAGATTACATAGAGCTTCTTTTACTCGGTGAAGATTACATTGTTCAAACTACTAGTGCCTCCAAATTTTATCTAGATAGCTACTCTATAAACCTTCTTTGATCTTTTGTTAAACTCACTTAAAAAATATGAACTCAACTTTTAAAAGCAATCTTCGACTACAATTTATTCCATATCAAGGGTTGGAGACCTATGCCCTTTGCTCCAAAATGTCACCCATTAAACATGCTGAATACCTTTACCTTAAATAACATTTGAACCTAGCTAATGGAGTGAAGGTGAAGGGTCAATGACATACAAAAAGCTAAATTCCCATAAACAACCATGGAATACTGTCCTTTCAGCACAAGGTTTTGAACATGAAATCTAGGGATATGCGTGCAAAACTTCCTAAATTTCCATTCTTTTGCTTGAAATGCTAGCATATATTAAATATTGAGATGAGCTATGGGGGAAGTTTTCTTTTGTGTCCCTTTGTTACAAGCCTGAGATGTTTGCTTTCATATTGTTTCAAGCGATGAGTAAACCTGAAAAGGCTGGGCTCAAGGATATCTTGCAATGTTTAAAGAGAATTTAGTTTGATAGAGGATTCTGAACTTTTCAATTCAAATAGAGCTCCTGACCATCTCCTTTTTCTGGGATTTTACTTGTAAGCCTGTTGTGTATCTTTCATTGTTTATGAAATTCAGTGTTGTATGTAGTAGTGTGCCAGTTTTTCTTGTTGATTTTTCTTTATTGCTTTTGGAAACTCAATTAACTGTATATAATTAATGTGTTTCCTTTGTTTCTAATATTCCATTTCCCATCTTGCATATGTTCCTTTCTTGAGTTGGGTTTTAGGTTTCAACATTGTTTTTCCCCTGATAAAGTTTTTTAAATGTGAAGCTTGGGGACAGCGAGGCTGAAGGAAGATAGTAATTTGATGCAACAGTTAGCAGATGCTTGCTTGGTTGTTGATGCTCTGGAGCCTTCTGTGAGAGAGGAACTGATCAGAACTGTTTGCAATAAGGAGCTCACGGCATATCAACAAATATTTGAAGGGACAGGTTGGTCTCTGCCTGATCTTCTTTCAATTAGTTCAGTCAATAACATTCTTGTTATTTTCCTCGAGTTCAAGAAAGAGATCTGATCGATCCTAGCTTTCGTATAGATGACTACTTTTTCTCCTGTTGTTGTAAATTTCTGATAATTCTTTGGTTGTTTGAAGAACAGAAGTTGCAAAATTGGACAAAGCAGAGCGTCGCTATGCTTGGATTAAGCGTCAACTCCGAGCAAATGAAGATATTTGGCAGATCTTCCCCCATTCTTGGCGGCTTCCTTATTTGCTCTGTATCCAGTTTTGTAAAGTAACAAGGTTGGCTTTCTTATTCACACTCACTTAACATGTTAACTAATCTGCTGTAGACACTGGCAAATTAAACATTGATGAAGTAGGAAGAGAGGGGTCTTTTTTTGAGTAATGCAAATGCCTAAGGAAGGTGTTCAACATGAATGCTGGATGAAGAAAAATTAGACTCTTTGGGTTTAGCATATTTAATATCATTATTGGGGTATATTGTTGTGCATATGACATGTTTGATCTTCCAAAAAGCATTTCACTCAAGAGTAGTTGTTATCCAAACATATTTGTTCAAAACATAATATAAGAAGAGTTCCTTTTCAAACATATTTGGTCAGAACATGATGTGAGTAGCAATCTCTTCACTTAGATTAAAATCTTGAGCTTATAAAATCTGAATAAATGATTCTCATACGACACAAAAATATTCTACCAGAAAATTTGTTTAGGCCTTTAATCTATTATCACAGTAAATGACTAAAACATGGTAAACTATAATCTGAAAGACCATTTATTATTACAGAATATTTTTTAGGTATGAAACTTCTCCTCTTTAGCTTCATTATGTAATGTCCCCCCTTTTCCACGCTAGTCGTTACAAAGACCTTGGGGCTCATTTCACCTTCCATGGGCTTCAAGAAAAGCAAGGGAGGTGAACATTGCCATAATTGTAAGTGATTGTATTTTCCTTATTTATTTGATTACTAATGGTGGCTTGGAGTGATTTGATTAGGTGACAGGTGAATGACAAAGCAAAAAAAAACTTCTATCTTCTCCTTCATTAAGGTTGGTCTTCTTGAGAGCTACAATGGAGATAAAGAAATACTATTTCCCTTTTTATGAGGTCGGTCTTTTTTAAGTGAAGATTAAAAGTGCAGTTCCCCCTTCATTAAGAGGCCGGTCATGAAGATTGATCATCTAATTCATCCTTGGCGACAAAGAAGGATATTTAGGGAGGTTCGAATGGAGGAGGATCATCATATCATTATTATTCATCATTTGACAATTGACATTTATTTGAGATTTGGAGCTAGTATAGCTTCTCTTTTTGCCATTGAAAGACGAAACCCCTTCCTTGGTTACCTATTGAGGACGAAAACCTTCAAAAGGATCACACTTGGGGACGGAAACCCTCTTGTGTGCATTGGTGGCTTCATTCGGGAGTCACAAGTGGACTTTGTTGGTAGATTTCTAGAACAACAAGGTGTTTATCCGTGCATAGGGAACTTCTACTCTAGCGAGGGCACTTTCAAGGGTGTTGGCACCCTTCCTCCACTTGATCGACCCTCCTGTGAAGTTCGGGATCACTTTTGGAGGCGTTCTCGTGGTTGGAAAATTGTGATTTCACTTTTATTTGATAGCTGGTCTCTCCGAGATAATTTTGAGCATTTGTTTGCTCCAAGTATTGGAGTTATGAATTTTCAAAGTTTCAGCTGTGTTTGCACTTGAATCAAAATTATAAAATACATATTTGCTCCAAATTTCATCTTGTTGGACTTATGAAGTGTTTGGGATATTTCTATATTGATTTTCAGTCTATATTGCAAGGGAATATTGTCTGTAAAAGCCCATACAGTTAATTGCCCTAAGAAATTAAAATCAGGTTCATTGTTAGGGCTAAGTGGTGATATTGTTGGCTGTCATATGAATTCCTTCGTTGTCGTAAATATTCAAATCTCTCTTGGTTGGTAATGGTATTTTCAGTTTACTCCTCTAGGGTTTGAAGTGATTGACATGTGTCTGTAATAGAAATCAGAAGTTGTGATTGGGGTTTGAGTCCAAATCCTTGTTTTTTGTTTGATGCCTTAGAAGGGACATTGCATTGGTATTAGAGCATCGATCTTCCTAGCTTGAGGGTATTTGTGCAAGGCGGTGACAAAGAATACTGACACGGATTGGCCACCTAGGCTCGTACCAAAGAAATAAGTAATTTCGGAGGTGGAAACAAAACATCCAGTGAGTCACAACATTGTGGCTATCTATGAAGAATAGAGGGCTCTTCCGAATAAGATCCGTGATACTATTTCACTTGTAGAATTCATAGGAGTAAGCAAGGGTAGGTCAAGGCCCAAGCCTATACCTCGAGCGCTACAAGAGGGGTATTCAACATGCTTTGGGGGAAGGTGACACTCTCCACATTTGATGGTTCCAACAAGGGGACATCCATTGGAGCATGGATGAAGATTTTAGTGTTAAACACTAGAGCACTTAATAATGTGACTAGGAACCAAACCCAAAAAGAGTGTCCTCTTAAAAGAAGAATAAGAAAAATCAGATTTGCTAACAGGGTAAAGAGGAGTCCCAACAAGACCATGCTGAAGGAATCTATTGTGCCAAAGGAAATTGGGCTTAAATGAGTCATTCCATCCCAAGATGATATAATACAACTTCTCTCTTATGTGATGAGACACACAGACACACACGACAAGAAATAAACACACAAGAACGAGAAATGAAACTACACGATATGCAAGGGAAACATGAAACAAGAAAGGTAAATATTCTTTGACACCATATAGGGAAATGTTTTATTTATTTTCAATGTACTTGCATGTGGTATCAAAATAGTGAATAAAAATTGAAACAGGAAAGGGCACTTAGTAGTTGACCTGTGAACGAGTATCATTAGATAGCCAGGTAGATGCATCATCCATTTACAACTTCACTGAAAGGATGATCCATTGACTCAATTGTCTTGAGAACATCTAGCATGAAGGGGCATGTGCAATTGATGAATAACTCATTAGGATTCCATCAAGGATAGAAGGTATTGACACACTGTTTTTAAAAACGCCTGGATTCTTGAGTTCATTCCATTTGCTGATTTTTCGCCACTGACATGAAGATGGTTCTTGATTACACTTGACTTATCATTTCCATAACAAGACATTTGTTCTTCATTGCGCATTTGCTTCATAACCATGACTTTCATGGGTTGATTCTTGGCAGATGTCTCCAAGAAACTTTGACATTAATACCCACCTCTTGATTCCCTTGGTTTCTTAATTGGATCAAGAAATCATCTTTCTTAGACTCCTGCTCTTTCCCCATATGCTTCCCTGTACAGTGTGGCATGTGTGTTGCATCATCCTCTTGGAAAGAGAATGAGCTCAAGATTGTGCATATAACATGGAAACTATCATCTTCTTCGCCTTGTCCATTTTGAACTTCGTCCTCCATTTTGTTGAGGGCATCCTTTTCTTGGGCAAAATGAACACTGAAAGGTTGAAGTCTATTGAGAACGTTTTCACTTTGAACAAAATCCGCCTTAGGACCAAGCGACATTCCATTTCTCCATTTTCCATTGAGAATGTGTCCATCCCCATGAAAAGGAAATGAGCACAACATTGTATTTGAAATGTTGTCGTTGTCATTTTCCCATTCTTGGTCACCAAGAACTAAGAAATCCATTTCCGCGATGAAATCATCAAATCCTCGAGTAGGTTCAAGTTCAAGAGGCGGAAACATATTGCCTTTTTTGCATTTCTTGTCATCTTCTTCCAACGATAAAGAGAAGCTTTCAAGTTCACCAACATACTCATCACATGGAAACTCATACTGAGCCTCAAGAACATGATCGAAAATATTGAAGATACTTGTCAAGAAATTGCTGAGTATCATTCCTTCTTCTTGACCCACATTGCCCTTTACTTCAATATTGCTTTGTTGCAAGTCAAGGCTCTTATCACCATCATTAGCATCCAGTGGAACAACTTCATTTATACTCTCATCCCATGAAAAGTACAACTTCTCAAACTTTGATTTCGTCAACTCATCATTATACTCTTTGACTAGGTCCGTGATGCTTGGACATTCTTCCACCAGCGTGGGCAGCTCAAGATTGTCTTCGAAAGTCATGAAAAAGTTGCAAGATTTGGAATTTTGACACGGGATGTCTGTTGTTGGGTCATCTGGTTTTTGCACAGTTTACTTCATTTTTCTGATGGGAAGTAATTTATTTGTTTTTCCATTGACCAAGATGGTGGCATGCGACCAATACAACTACATATCTCCACCTACATCTCGAGAGAAACTTCAGCCCAACAATATACCATATAAGGCAAGCATGTCTGCTACAAGGATTCTCATTGTGATTTTCTTGTCAGCGAGGTCCGCCAATGCTACCTTAGCATCTTAGATTTGTCCAACGAGAGGTACTTGTTTCATTTCCATGGAAAGGCATTGGCCAAAGGTGGGAGAGAGAGAGACCCATGAGAGCTTTAGCAACTTTTGCAGGCATGACGTTGTCCAAAGCACCGGAGTCAATGATGTAATTGTTCAATTTGTACCCATTGACCAACAAAGCTATGTAGAAAGGCTCTACCTTCATAGAGATGGAGGGTGTGGAAGCAAGACAATTCAGAGATGAAGTGGATTGAGATGCACGAGGTGGTTCTTTGGTGGTGGCATCTTTAGAAACAAGGCTACCTCCTTTGATTTGCTGAACAAGTCTCTCAAGTTGCTCGGGATGAGTTCTCAAGTATTCAAATTCAGAAATTTGGACTTTTGATTTTTTAAAATGATCAACGATATCAAAGGATGAAGAGACGGTAGGAACATCAGGGGTTGTGGTAGCTTTGACATGGATGTTATTAGGATTTGTAGAAATTGATTTTTCAAGGGAAGCTAATGGAGACTTACTTGAAGAGGCAGAAGGATTCTTGATAGGAGTGATCTCATGCTTCTTCTTAGCTGAGCCTGCTGAAGCAGACTTCGGTGATCCTCCTTTCATTGTTGTTTTTCTCAGAGTCGCCATTTGAGGATTCAATTTCTTATCTTGGGCATCAAAAGAAAAGCCTTCTTTCTCCTTTTGTGATTGAGTGAACACTACATATGAGAAACTGTCTGTGGGTTCTTCATCACAAAGTTTGCATTCACAAAAAATGATATGAGCACATTCTCCTTCTCCATCATCCTCTGATTCAAAAATCTCTTCTTCTCTATCTTCTTTGATCTCGCATATTGCATTGATCTGCAGAGCCTTCAAGGAAAGCCTTTGGGATGCTCCTGTGACTTGGCTCGGGTTTGAATGAGGTGTTCGTCGAGAAAATTTCCTTTTTAGTATTGACAATTCATTTGCCAACTTCTGTAACATTGGATCAGTTCTCTCACTTTGGAACCCTGGGACCTATCTTTCATTCAAGGATTTTTGATGTTCCCTGACAAGATGAGGTCATCTTCCACCTCAACCGCAATTTCTTGAGCGTTATCCATCTCTTGGTTGAACTCTCCACAGAAAGAAACTCACTTCGGGAAATTAAGCATTCACAAAGAACATCTTCAGGTTATCTGTGGTGGGAAGAGCAACGGTGGGAATTTTGTTGATTAGCTTGTCGAATTTTGCCACGAAGTCTCTCATGGACTCTTGCAGATCTTCCTTCATTTGAGTAAGCTGAGCAAAGAGGGCATGAGCATCTTTAGAGGTCTTAAACCTCTCTTCGAACTTCTTTTTGATATCACCCCAATTGGAGATTCAACGTGATTGTAATGGAATTACTTGTATAAATCTGATTATTAGCAGCAATATAACACCAATGAACACAATATTTTAGATAAATGATCTCAATATGCAAGTAGAATAGCTTAGCCACTTCAAGGGGGCAACCTCCAAACCAAACAATAAGACTCAAATGCTGAATATGATGATCAACTACTACCTACTAACCCCTATATATACTATTCCTATGTTATGGCCAACACCAAGGCCGAACCACTAATGATAATATAACATATATGAAAGAGATACATAATGATAAGAAGTTATGATAGCCACAAGTCGGCTATATACATCCAATATAAGATATATGATTAAGGGCGTAGCATGCCCCTCCCCTTCAAAGCAACATTGTCCCCAATGTTGAGAAGATCTGGATGCTTCTGCAGGAAGTTTACATCCTCCCAAGTTGCGTCTTCATTGTCTATATTCTTCCACTTGATCAAATACTCAGTGATGACCCTTGTCCTCAATCGCTTAGTGTGTGTTTGAAGGATGCATTCTGGTTCCAAGATGATTCTTCCCTCCTCATCAAGCTCTGGTAACACTGTTTGGGCTGATATTGTCTATCCAATTACCTTCTTTAGGAAAGATACATGGAAGACTGGATGTATTTGAGTAGCTCGGAGGAAGTTCCAGTTTGTATGCTACACTACCAATCTTCTGTAACACTTGATAAGGGCCATAATACTTAGGTGAAATCTTGTTATCCTTTTTCTGTTGTTTTAAGGACATTTTCTTATATGGTTGTAAATGCACAAAAACCCAATCACCGACTTCAAAATGTCTTTCACTGCGATGTTGGTCTACCTGTTGCTTCATGTGGTTTTGTGACATGGCCAAGTTCTCCCTGAAACTAGAAAGCACCTCTTGTTGGTATTGAATATGTTCTTCAACTGCTCAAACCCTTGGTTGGACTCTCAAAGATGAGTGATAGATGGTGGATGGTACCCATATAATGCCAAGAAAGGAGACATTTTAGATGAAGTATGAAAGGAGGTGTTATACCACCATTCTGTCAGTGGTAACCATTGGACCCATCTCACTTGCTTATCTGACGTAAAACAATGAAGATATCCCTCTAAGCACTTGTTTACCACCTCTGTTTACCCATCAGACTGGGGATGATAAGATGAACTACGAGCTAGTTGTGTGCCCAAGCATGAGAACAAGTCAGTCCAAAAATTACTAGTAAAGATAGGGTCTCGATCACTTACTATAATCTTTGGTGTCCCATGTAGCTTCTGAACTGTATCCATGAAGGTTGTTGCTACTGTACTTGCAACAAATGGATGTGATAAGGCACAAAAATGGGCATATTTGGTGAGTCTGTCCACCACCACCATGATTACATTTTTACCTTCTGATTTAGGCAATCCTGTGATAAAGTCCATGGAAACCTCTTCCCACCTCTGGCTAGGAATAGATAGAGGTTGTAAAAGACCTGGGGACTTAATTGTTTCACCCTTATTTTGCTGACAAACCATGCATTCTGCCACAAAATTTTGGACATCCCCTTTTATCCCTTCCTAGAAGAAATCATGTTTGATTCGATGATAAGTCTTCAAGAAGCCAGAATTCCCCCTTACTGGAGAAGCATGGAGCTCAGATATAACCCTATTTTTAAGGATTGAATTCTTACATAGGTATAATCTATCTTTATACCATAAAGCATCTCCTTTCCATACAAATTTTTCTGACATGTTTGGATCTTGTTGGAGATTCTGAATGAGATTTTGTGTACCTGGGTCATTTTTCCATTCAGACCTTGCATCCTCTATCCAATCCTCCTATAATATAGATATGGCACACAACAATGCCTTGGCAGATTCATCCTTCCGAGATAGAGCATCAACAACTACATTCTCTTTCCCTTTCTTATATATTATCTCAAAATCATACCCCAACATTTTTGAGACCCATTTTTGTTGTTCTTCAGATGATAAATGTTTCTCTAAGAAGTATTTCAAACTATCATGATCTTTCTTTACTTTGAAATGTCTACCCATTAGATATGGTCTCCATTGCTTCACTGCATGAAGTATGGCTAACATTTCCTTCTCATAAACTAGTTTAGATATATTCTTACCTTTGAATTGGCGGCTCTCGAAGGCAATGGGTTGACCTTCTTGCATGAGTACTGCCCCCATACCATACCCTAAAAGCATCACATTCAACAATGAATGTTTTGGAAAAATCTAGGGTGGCTAGAACTGGAGTGGTGCACATGGCCTCCTTCAACTTCTCAAATGTTGTAGTTGCTTCCTCATTCCAATGGAAAGAGTCTTTCTTTCAATAAATTTGTGAGTGGTGCTGTGATGCTTCCATAATTCCTTACAAATCTATGATAATAACCTGTAAGCCCCAAAAATCCTTGGAGATTTTTTAGGGTTTTGGGAACCTTCCATTCAAGCATGGATTTTATCTTGTTAGGATCCACTTTAACACCTTCATAAGAGACAATATGACCCAAATATTCAACCTCCTTGACACCAAAAGAACACTTAGAAGGATTTGCATAAATTTGATGTTGTTCAAGAGTTTCCAACACCTTATTTACATGATGCAGGTGTTCCTCCCATGTTTTACTATAAATTAATATATCATCAAAGAACACTAAAACAAACTTTCACAGAAATGGCTTAAAGATAGAATTCATCAAGCTTTGAAATGTAGAAGGTGCATTTGTTAGTCCAAAAGGAATTACCAAGAACTCATAATGTCCTTCATGTGTCCTAAAGGATGTTTTATGAATATCTTCATCACTGATTCTAATATTATGATATCCAAAATGAAGATCAAGTTTTGTAAAGTAAACAACACCATGTAACTCATAAAAAATCATCAATTACAGGAATAGGAAACTTATCTTTAACTGTGTACTTAAAAGTTCCCTGTAATTAAAGACACATGCGCCAATTGTCATCTTTTTTCCGTACCATCACTATTGGAGAAGAGTAAGCACTCTGACTATGACGAATGGAGTCCTGCTTCTAACATCTCTTGAACTATCTTCTCAATCTCACTTTTTTGCATATAGGGGTACCTATAAGGTCTGATGTTAGGTGGTTGACTCCCTGGTACTAGCTGGATTAATTATCATGATCTCTTTTTGGAGGCAAGCCCTTGGGCATTTCTTCAGTTACCTTGTGAGTGCTGGCATCTATAATGCTTGCATATCTGATAGGTATAAATGTATTGGAATGATGTGCCCCCAATGAAAATAGTTGTGCCACAAACCCCTTTACACCTTTTTTAGCATTTTTGCATCTGATGAGAACTTACCATTTGTGGGGACTTTGCTCTTAGTCCTTTTAGTTCAAAATTCCTCCCTTGTGACTGAAATTACATGAACAACTCTTGGAAATTCATTTCAATGGTTCCCAAGGTGGTAAGCCACTAAACTCCTAACACAATGTCTGCTAATCCTAATGGCAATGGCATACATATTGCTAGTTAGCAAGTAATCTCCCATGGTCTAGATTAATGTTATGGCATTTTCTTTGAACAACTAATGGTTTTCCCATCAACATCATGACTTGACATTTTGGAGCTAATAAAGAAAGTAGTTCAACCCGTACCGAGCAACTTATGATTGATGAAGTTGTGAGTACTTCCCGAATGCAATAACATCTGAGTTACAAATAAAGGCTTACATTTTGGTTCCATTTCTTGGGACCTATTTTCAAAAAATTTACCACAATATTGCATGATGATGGCATATTGGTTCACTCTTGTGGCTATTGAAGATTGGGCATTGTAGGAAAACATCAGTTTACACAAAGATATGGTTGGACCTAATTTTAATGCATTCCCTTGGGTGGAAGAAAATCTCTATCATAAGATTTATGAGATGTTATTTTCTAATTTGACAAAAATTTGTACAAGTGGACATTAGCTTATGCATTAAAGAAAAGTTGTTTACAAACCAAGGGTTTAGATGCAGGAAGAGAATAGGTATTTATTTTATGTGGATGAACCTTAGACATGTGTTGTAAATAATTGGTGGGCTATTATTAGGCAATTATACTTTAGAGTGCATTGTGTCAACATATTCTTTTTGGAAGTTGTGGAGTTTGATTTTTCCACACCCACAAAAGGATTTGCAGAAAAATTCGCTTTGGAGTTTGAGATATGGACGAACCTTCACAATTAGGGTTTGACGCAGTCTGGCGAGCTAATCAAGCATCACATACCACTTGTAATGGAATTACTTGTATAAATGAAGGATTATTAGCAGCAAAGGTAACACCAATAACACAATATTTTAGATGAAACTCAATGTGCAAGTAGAATGGCTTAGCCACTTTGAGGGGGCAACCTCCAAACCAAACAATAAGACTCAAATGCTGAATATGATTATCAACTACTACCTACTAACCCCTATATATACTATTCTATGGCATCTAAGGCTGACCCACTTATGAAAATATAACATATATGAAAGAGATTACATAATGATAAGAAGTTATGATAGCCACAAGTTGGCTATATACATCCCAAGTATAAGATATATGATTGTGTTATAGTTCCAGAAGTAATCATTAATCAGCAGGCAAGTGTAGGTAATCTATTAGCTTCAAGTAGATATCATTTTCCTTTGAATATAAAAGTGCATCAAAAAACACATTCATATATGGGAGCACAAGCATCATCATTTTTTGTTTAGAGGCCCGATTGCAAGAATATTTTTTGGCGTACCTTTAGGAAAAAGTATGGGTGTGTATAAAATTGGGAACACATTTGGAAGTACTACAACTTCCCAGACTGTGTGAGTTTAATTTAGTACTATTTCTGGGATGCAAGGAAGTACATCCATTGGTCTAAAGCCCACTCCTGGAGGATCATGAGGATCAGCAGCATTGGGATCAAGTTGATCAGATGGTTCTGGCGGTGGAGGAAATACTAGTGGTGGTGCTAGTTTTGGATTTGGAGGATAGGGTCCACATCCCTAGCAACTCCCAAATCAACCTCAAAAATTTTATTTTGAAATTTCCCTTCAATTTCAATAATATAGAGGTATTGAAGATGTTGCAGAGCATATGCACAAGTGTGAGTTGTTATCACTTGCGAAGAGAATCACCACCCCTGATAGGAAGGTGAGTTATTTTTATACTACTCTTCAAGGAAGCATGAGGGCATATTTGGTATAGAAAGTATGACCAACATCATACTATGGTAGATTACGATGCTTTTCACTCTACATTTCTAGCTGAGTTCCATATTCCAGAGCTTGAATAGAAAAGTATCAGTGCACTTAAGGACATAAAGCAGTGCTTTCAGAAAGTGTTTGTGAGTATGACTCAAGTTTCAAAACTTTTTTTTCAAAGTTGTCTTGTGATATAGATCCTATTCAGCATGCACAGTGGTTTTTCAGTGGATTTTTTACTCCATTCATAAGGGTGTTCTTGCATAATACTTTTTTAGATCCATGTAATGCTTTGGAGGAATATCTATTCACTGAGGTAGTTGGGAGTGTGGACATCGGTGTGAGTCTATTTTTAGAGGCATAGATTGTAGCCATGGAAAAATAGTTAGAGAAGTTATTTGCTAACTCATCTCATGAGACATGTAGTGGGATATGGTGTACAAACTACGAGGTTAAAGGACATACCAAGGATAGTTTCCCTCGCAATTCATTGCATGTCATGATGTTGGATCATGATATTTTTTAGTTTGGAACATGATGTGAGTAGATGTCTTTTTACATCGTGTGATTTGGAGGAACGTGTCCATGTACTATAAGATGTATAAGACTCACACTCATGCCACCATTGACTACAAATTAATTGATTATATCTATGAGGCCATTGAAACTAGTATGCACTAGACTAGTATAGCAAGAGGATCTAAGGAACAAGAATAAAAACATAATTAAGGGCACAACAATGGGGATAACATGAGTAGAGGCTTTCGTAGATGATATAGAGGTTGTGGTCATGGTGGTGGAAGAGGAGGATTTCCTAAAGGAACTTCTTTTACTTTTCGATCCCCTAATCATTATTAGCACGAGTGCCCTTAGAATGTGGTTTTCTCATGGTGTGGAAAAAAACATAAATTTGAAGAATGTCCAAACTTGTATGAGCATATGAGCAAGTAACATAATCAAGATAAGGGAGAAACTATGATTAAGATACAACACACAGATGGAAATTAACAAATAACCAGTGAAGAGCAACCACAACTAGATTATGAAATATGGGTCTAGAAACTCTCAAAATTCATGAGAATGTAGATTCCGGCCTTATTAAATATGGCAAATCAGATTATGAACTGAAAATTCAACTTTATGTCCTCCAAACCATCAAACGCTACACCAAGGTAGGTTGCTCCAGCTATAGAAAGCAAATAAAAATATGAAAATGAATGTTTGTCCTCAAATCTGCAATAATTTTCAAGCTCAATCAATGTTGAAGGGTTTTCGTCGTTCAACAAACCCACTAGAAGGGTTCTTATCTTTCTAGGAAGCCACAAGAGGGTTTTCATCCTCAAGTGGTAGAACATGGAACAACAAGCTCTCAATGCCCAATATTAGAAAATGCGCCTAAACTCCATCCTTGCAAAATGAGGTCTTCACTTCACTTCATACCTCCTTTGGTGCCAAATCTAAGAAAGACATGGCCGATCCTTGCCATGGAGAAGGGATGACAAGAAGTCCAAATTTGATCCTCAAGTGGGAAAAAGGAACATTACAGTCCTCCCTTCCCAAAATTGCTTGTCCCCAAGCAATTGCAAACCCAATGCATCTGCTGCCCCGTACTCTTTATTCCCCACACTTTGAAGTCCCATATTCTATAATGAAGTAGGAGATGGCATCCTTGATAAAGCATTCGTAACCACATTATGATTTCCCTAACTTCAATAGTGCTGTGATTTTTCTTTCAAAAATCAGAATGTACAAGTCTGAAAATAACACATCATAATCTGATTTTATTCCTCGATTCAACTGAAATCGTCCTTCCTCACTATTCCATGAGGGAATGCACTCAAAACATGAAAATACACTGTTGTTCATCGGCTGTTAGTGGCAACCCCAAATTTGATTTTTGCAAATTCAATCCTATAGTCATGGTATAACAACTACCAAACTGAAATCTCACAAAGAAAAGCAACTCCATGAATAAAGTAAGGACTAAAATTTGATTTACATGTGCTGAAAAATTAGGAGTGACATGGCTAAAATTAAAATCAGCAGTTATCTTGGCCTTAAATTTGAGAGATTCAACTTCCTTGGCTTCCCATGAATTTTAATTTCATCATTCTTCAAGTGGAACTGATACCCCATGCGACATTTTGAGGGCAAGTAACTCTAAATTTTGGATCTATAGATACCTCCAAACATTGTGTGACTCAGTTGAAATGAAAACAAGGTAGTCTAAGCAAAATCCATACCTCAACATGGGGTCATAAAACTGAAAGATAGAACCATCATTCTCCACTTTGGTGGCCATGTGAATAGCTGCAAGTTTATCATAATTGTTTCCCTTTGCCCTTACTTCTTTTGGTTTTCTCATGGAACCATGGGTTAGCAATCCATGGAGAGAAAAGTCAAAATTCTGTTCAAACTTATGCTTCCTTAAACATGTCATGCTAGCATTCTCTTTCACCAAATTCCATAAGCAAAGAGAAAAACTGAAATTTTCACCTTCACCCTTGTTATGTCTCATGAAGTGACCCAAATGATCAGCCCATGGAGTATCATGAACAACCCTCAAGATCCCATTCTTCACCCTTGATTCGAGTACCAAATAGACTCAGTTTTTGTAAAGGATAAGCCCATCCATCACCTTGTATTTTTCTTTACTTATTTCTTCTTCAAAAACAACATTAGCAAACTTGTTCTTTACATACGTAGCTATAATTAATGACTTCAATATGCTGTAACCTTAAATAAAGAATAGAAATGTGACTCCCACAAAATAGTATCTTCTACCAAATAATTAATTTGGGGTGTTTCTGGAAGAATTCCTTGCAAGGCAATCTTTTTACTTTTGTCCATGAAACTTATCTCCATACTTTGATAGTTGAGAGTGAGCTCTCCCAACGAATGTCACCATTGAACTCCAAGCAAGATACCCAAAACAACCATGACATAGAAATCAACACATACCTCATATGATTCCAATGAAACTTGGAGTTGAGAACACATCTTGGTACATTGTATCGAGGGACCATCCACTACCTTCACAATGAATCCTTTGAAGTCTTCAACCTTCAATCCCACTTGTGCCACCAAGCACTCATTAATAGAACCTTGAGTGTCTTCACCATTAATCAGACACGTGGCTCCTTGTCCTTAGAGGGTAGAATCCTTCATAACCATGTTAGTATAAACAATGATTTCAAAATAATTCTCCATCCATTTTTTCTTTTAACCATGAGTAGGGAGTAATAATACCAAAGACTCCCTTTCTATCATACAAGAGGTCAACCGGAACCACATACCCTTGCAAGGAAATGTCTAAATGCCATTTATCATCCCACAAATTCTTCATACCAAAACATGACATGTGATCCTTAACAACTTACCCATAATGACATAAGTATGGCAGCAATTAAAAAGGAGACAAAATATGATTCCCATAATACCTTGAGTTGTTCCCCATATATCTACCTTCCCATGCCGGATGATGAGTGATCGAAACATCCTCCATTCTCCCAATCTCGTGACTCAGAATTTCTGAGTTAAAATCAGCCTTCTTCTTCTCCTCATAATCAGCAAATGAAGTTTCTTTTGCCTTGGCTTCGACCATATTTTGATGGTGTTCACATAGGGCAATTCCGTAGCTCTTACTGTAATCATGGGCACCATAAGTCTGTCTTCTATTGACTGTTGCTCTTGAAATTTCAGCAAACTGAAAATGTACATAGGCACCTAGAAAAACACCTTCTTCATCCATGTGACCCCCAACAAGGTCACTCAAAAGTCTTGGTCCATGGACCCTATGCAAATCAAAATTTTCACCATATGTAGCATCATGAAGACTACCCATTTGCCATGATTTGCTTCAGAGCATCATATTTGCCCCAAGCTTAACAAAATTCCCATGATCATAAATCCGAAATGGCATGGCATAAAGAAATAAATCTGAGTTACCTGCAAACCTTCAGTTGCCTTGTTTGTGTGTGTTTGAAATGTCTTCATAGTTCTCACCAAGGTCCAATCTATAACCACTTTGCTCTTTAGTGACTGTTGCTATAATTAGACCAACAATCTTATTGTAATCATGTTTCTTTGGAGAAGGGTTTCCAACCAGCCCTTTCTCTCCCTCTTCTTGCTCCACACCCCTTGTTTCATCTCTGGATTCACCACATGTCAAAACATTTTCAGTATTAACCACAAAATGAGCAATATTTACCTCCTGTTGTTGACTCTTTGGAATGGGTGTAAGTGCCATGGCCTTAGGTCCCTTGATCACCAACCCTTCTTCCTCGATGGTTCCATTATTGCATGGTGAACTTGGGGTTTTGACTCCCTTTTCATCAAACTTCGGGCTTTCTTCATGTTGCTTGTGTGGCATGTGATGTCTACGCTTAGGCCTAGGTCTTCCTCGATTCAATCCAATTAATTCAACGAGTGAAATAGCCTCACAAATTTCCCTTGGAAGAGCCATATACTCTTCATAGCTTCCGGCAATATTCCGTCCAGCGGTGGGCCTTATTTCTTCCTTTGAAATAACTTCTTCTCTAGGAACGAAAGTGGGCTTTGTAACAGATCCTCGGGATGATGCCATTGGTCGCCGTGTATGGTTAACACTAGATGAATTACCATCACCATTTTGAACCCTAGGTTCAACTATCTTCTGGAGAGATAAGGCTAGAAAATCCATTGTATCTGCAAGTCTCCCTTGGCCGGCAATCAACTTGTTAACTTTGGCTTCTTGAGAGTCCATATTGTTCTCCTTCTTTGTTAGTATCAAACCCTTGTTGCCTTCTTCCACTGAAACCCTATGCCTTTGAAGATCCGAGCTCTAATACCACTGTAATACCCCTTTCAAGGGATTTGACCAATAACCAAGGAAATTAGATAAAACACCAAATAACCAAATCTGATTTCTATAACCAGCAGACTGAAATAAATACCAGCGAGTTGACTTCTCCAAACAATGGTATGAAAATGTATGCAAAACACAAAATTCACTCCAATTAACCTTGTGTTGGCTAGATTTTCTACACAGCTGAAAACCTAGGCAGTCATGAGATAAATCTCCCTCATTTACTAGTGAGGCTCCCACGTAAGATTTTGTCAACTATATTTTTTAATATCTAGGTTTTACCTTAACCGCGTAGCTCATGTACCATAGCTAGGCAGTTTTGCAGGAAATAAGCAACTGTAAGAAATGTATATATGCAGAAGAGGGAAATAATTGAATGTGAGCGGAGAAGAAAGAAGATGTGCAACCTGACCAATAGTGAACAGAGTTGGTCGCATGCACATAGATGAAACAAACAGATCTAGAAATGCAAAATTCAAAGCAAAGGAAAATTTCAGATCCAGATCTAAGATAACACAAAGTTTATGAAAAGATCTAAAAAGAAATAAGAAACAACTGCACCGTTGACACAAAGTTCTTCGGAAATCTGCCTCCTCACTATTCCCTAGTTTTTAGAAAGATATCAAGGGTTTTAGCTCAAAGTCTGGAACACAAGAATGCTGATTACAAATTCTGATCCATTAACCCGTAGGCTCTTCCTCTATTTATAGTGTATAGAGGGGAAATTACAAATGGAAACTGCAACTGAACTAGAACATGTGGGAAGTTGTAAAGGAAACATCTGGCAATCTTTCTCCCATAATTTCTCTCTAAATGACATGCATTTGGAGGTTAAGCCAAAGTTGTGCAGATCTGCCACTTATCTTAGAGAACTTTTCCAAATAACTTAAAGTAATGACTTTTAAACCAATAACTTTAATCTTACAATTTCATCCTGGAATGTAAGGAATAAGAGAAAGAAAAGAAGAAAGAAGATCTGCCAGATGTTACACCCTACGCTTTCTTCTTGATCTGATATTGGATATACTTGTCGAACATATAATTCAGCAATTTCCCATCTGTTTTAGCAACCTCTTTCTCGGTCCTAAACTGCAACAAACCTTTGGACAAAATGTTAATGCTTACTTCCACTTCTTTCAAACTAGGCCCGAACTCTTCAATGTCCGATTGAAGTGTTATCAGCTTGTTGATTGAATTCAACGTGAAAGTCTTAACAACTTCATCAATTCTCTTCTGAATCATCAGAAGCAACCCTTCAAGAGAACCAAACACCTTGTTTGGAATAGCTCTTATGTAGGAAAAAACATCCCCAACTACTTCCTCCTCGGCGAAAGCAACTATATTGCTCGGCAATGATAATATCCTATCCTCGAGCAACTGTATTCTTTTCAGCATAAGCTTGAGAATTTCCAGGTGGAAAGAACTGCAAACTCAAGTTGCTTGCCCTTTTCAATCAGTCCATTAGGCACAAGTTGCTCCGCAATCAAAAACTCCTCCGGCAACTTATTTATTTTAACCAAAATGTCCAGGTTATCTTCAGTCACTGCCTTCTCATCCACTATGCCTGTCATCAGTTGCTTCAGTTGAGATAATACACCTTTCATAACTTGCAAACTAGCAGGTACCTCTTTGAGTTGTTTTGAAGCTTGGTGAATGATTTGGCTTTTCCATTCATTAATAACTGTGACTTGATTACCTGCATCCTCCACCTCCTCGATCAGATGGTTGCTCACCTGCTCATGTGCTAAAATTGGCTGAGAGGAAGGTTTGGCAACCTTATCAATGATTTCACACAACTGGGAAACCTGCTCTTGAAGTTTGATTTTCTCTTTGGCTTCTGGAACCGTCTGCAAAGCTAACCATGATGAAAAATTGCTTCTCGGGGAATGAGAAGTCACTGAATGTACCACCTTCTCATGTTCAGACTCTGCTGCATCCAAATTTGCCACAGTGTTGTGGCTGCCATCCTCTGAATTGTCCAAAGACGATATTTTTTCAAACTCTGCCATTTGAGGTTTCAACTTCTCTGTAGGGGGTCGTGAAGATCTAAGTGGCTGAGGAGCAAATACAAATGACGCTGGATTCAACGGAGGAACCACAACATCTGCCTGGGATTCAGGGGCTTCCGAAGTGTTATGAATTGACATAGGAGAAGCTTCGTTTGAAAGTGGTACTAGCACGATAGCTGTAGAATTGGCCTTCTCTAGTATCTGAGACTTCTTATGTACTTTAAGCTTCTCTGGCCTCCTGTTACTTTTGCTTTCGTGCTTTCTTTTGCTGGAGTCTCCTGCAATAAAGTTACTTGTGATCTGATTCATCAAAGCTTCATCCAGGCAATACCCCTTTGTCAACAACCAATTTGAGGTGTTAACCAGAACTGTGGAAGACCTTTCCTCAATCGTCTGATAACCACTTATGATTTCCTAAAGAGTAGCTCTATCTCCTCCCATCTGATGGTATGTGTCAAGTATTACGTGTCCATCTGCGAGATTTGTAGGTATCTGTGCTAAACCATAATCGGATACTTGTTGCCCTGATAACCTGCTGAAATCTTTCTTCCTGATTTTATACTCGCTTTTGCACTTCATCCAAAAGTCTTCTAATGAAGGTACGTGTGCATACTCCTGGGAGATTATCTTCCTTGCTATCCCATATGGATCATAGTTCAACCATGCTGGGAAGAACTCATGCTCATATTCAGAAAACATTTCGGCTTCGATTCCCCTTGCCTTATGGATACTTTTGGCAGCTGTAATAACCCACCGTGACCGGAAAACAACATGTAGGTTTGTGTCGCTTTGATTGTAAGTCATTCATGTCCATGAGCTACCTGCTAAACTCCATGATGACCCATTTGGCGCTTGGATGCCTCGGCAACTTGACTGGTTCTCCTTAAAAGCCACTGACCCTGAGATACGTGAAGTCTGCAAACTAGAAAAAGATGCAACCATACTGGGATACAACTTCCCAAGCTTCTTTGCTCACCCTGTTGGTTTTTAGATCACTATTCAATTTGCAGATGAATTTGTAGAAGAACCCATCGTTGACCAACCTATAATCTTTGTTGCACTCAGGAACTGTCAACTGTGGGAAGCACTCGAAAATAAGATCTTTCAACAAAACTCCGCATCTATCCAATTTGGAACATATACCCTGTGAGGCTGCTGCATATACCAAGTATGAAGTCATTTTGAAGCTGAATGTCCGCCTCACACTTCGGAGTTGCTCGTTCATGTTATCACTAATGATCTCCGCCCAATTAATCATCGAATCAGCTCTGTTGATCTCAATGGTTCTCACAAAGGCATACATCCATGAGCGGAAGTTATTGGTATTGGCTTCTCCATTTATCCTACAAAGCAATTTGGTGATATCATCAACTTCCTGCACAAGATTGGATCGTGGAAGAGTTCTTGGGAACTTCGATGGTGATCTAGGCTTATTCATGTATCTATTGTTCATTATACCCACGCAATCCGCTTTGTGCTTTTCCCATCTATTGTTGGCATCCTGCATGCTAATTGCAATTACCACTGGTCGTGTTGGCAATCTTCAGGCAATAATTAATGAATTGTGCATCCAAGCTGATTATTGTCTTTCCCTGCAACATCTCGGATTGTCCTGGAACAGAGGATGAAAAGACCTTGCGCACTCCATAACAAATTTAGGCACTCCACAACAAACTCAGGCAATTGAGTTGTGACTGAAAACACCGAATCTTGAATAATTCCTGCTGGTTTTTATTTTCCGCATAAGAGATGATCTACTTTCGGCCTCTGGATCTATCAATCAAATCAGTGATAGGTTCAGGGCCCATTTCTATATCATTGATGTTCGCATAAGCCTGGAAGTCATGCATGAATTCTGTTGATCCTTCTCTTTCATCATGCTTCATCATGCCTGGAATAATCTTCGTCTGAGCTCTTTTTATTTTAATTCTGCCGGAATTCTTTGTAATTGGATCAATTTGTGTAGATCCCTGAAACTTCTTTTGAGTGAAAAGATATATTCAACGTATCTGACATTGATTTTGAACTTCTTTTCACCAATATGAGCATCTGTGATAAATATTTGCAATATAATTAAAACAAATATGGGGTCTATGGCATGAATACTCAATTTTTATTACCAGAATCTGCATTATAAAGCTTGCTGCCCTAAAATTTGAGACATTGATTGCATGCTAAGCAAGCTAATAATATTATTTTATTTCCCCTGGTCACCTATACCAACATGCAAATACTTAGAATAATAAAAATAAAGCTATCTCCAACCCTATGTGCCAAAACTGGAAGCTTCTCGGCAATGGAAAATACTACTCCTTAATGTAAAATCGTCTTTCCCCTTGGCTCCAAAATCCTGTCTAGGCGCAACAAGCTCCATCAAAAAAGAATTAATTAGCTCTGTTCCTTATGGCGTCCCGTTCTTATATAGCCAACTGCATGCTATTTTTAAAAATCGCTTTCTTCCCTAATTTTTGGCAATTTATTTAATTCAAAATTAATGACATGTTCTTTCTCTCAATTTGGGTGCCCAAAGTTTGCATGCTTTCTCCTTGCTTTTTTATGAATTTATTTAATTTATTTTTAGCATTCATCTTTGCCTTCTCTTTAGCTCATCAAGTTGCATCTGGCTTTCCTCCTATTTATGGCGCCAAACTTAGCTTGAGGATAATACCATAATAATAAATATCATTTAATACATATACTCATGTCAAGATGGGTCGCACTTTTGGGCTAGAGGGAATTTCTTAAAAATAAGAAGTCACAGTAATGAGAATTTTTACCCTACCATTGCAGCCCCAAAAATTCCATCCTTCACTTGAGTGATTTGTCTTTCAGTGATGGGAAGAAACAACCTGTTAGGTAGGCATAAAATTCTCGTCTTCCTGCCACCACCAAGAATTCCCATTTGCCAGCTTAAATCCTTCCTTCCAAAAAGTGTGACTTGCATGCAATACTAACTTCTTTCTCAAAAATGGCAGCTTGCATGGGTGAATAAACTTCCTTGATGGGAAATTCTTAATCTGCTATGCAGGCATAGAAATTCCCACTTACTTGCCACTAGCCAAAATTCCCACCTGGCAACTTAAAGTCTATCATTCCCAAAAAGTGCGACTTGCATAGGGAGAGGATCTTATTTTTCTTAAATTCTTCCTTTTTTGTTCAGAAGTCAATACACTCCATGATAAATTTCTTCCATTGTCTGCGGCTATGGATGACTTCCAAAATGTTCCAAGCAAATAAATAGGCTATACAGAGTATGAACAGAACGGATCAAGAGAAATTTAACAGACAGATCTGGGGAGAAAACCAAAAACAAACAGCCAAAAGAAATAAATAAAAATGCTGCCAAAACGTTGCAAACAATTGCTTTGCCGAATAACTGGTTAGTAAAAACTCATCCCTGGTGGATACTCTACTGAAATGTGCGAGAATATTGACATGCAAATCTTCAGCAAGGGTTTCAATTGCAAGCACGATTTATTTTAAACAGAACTTTATTTAGTTAATAAATAATTAAATAAAAATTCTCGCAGACAAGACTTGGTGTAGGGATCAAATGAGTTTTAGCATCTGAGTATTCGTCAAAATTGGCTTATAATGCTTCTCTGGGAATACCTAAAGGCAATGGAAAGAACATCAGGCAATAATAACACAAAACAGACCTGTTATTTTAAAGAAATATGACATTTTAAAAAACAAGGGGTACTCTCAAATTTTAGGGTGAAATCTAGGGACACCAATTTGTTTGATGTGTAGCACATGAATGGACAGGAGCATGACTCAATTAGCTATAGGATTTTGCATTAGTTGACAGCATGGTATCACTTGGTTTTTGATTGGAAGGAGGAAATTTTGAGTGGTTCGAGGAAATGTAATTTGGTCATATAGTACAAAGTTAGTTGTCCCCACTGCCCAACCCAAACCAACATGCTTCCAATGAGATACCAAATGGATGGTGGTCTTTTTTATGGCGAGTGGGTCTTTGGCAACAGTTGCGTGCATGGACAGGATAAAGCAATTCTCATTGGGTGGCGCTCGAATGTTTGCCATAACATTGCCGTTGACATAGAGATTTGGTGCTACACTCTTTGATCATTTGCACCCGTCACCACTTCTTCTAAGACTATAGCCTCCAAGACCTTGAATTTTGCCTCCTATCCCGGTCTGTCATCTAGAACGTGAGTTGATAGCAGCTTGGACGAAAAATGCCTCTATTTATGGCTCATGTCTTCCAGGCTCAAATCTCATTTTCTTTCCTTGGGCGCGTAGGTCTTGCAATAGTTGTTGAAAATGCCTTAGTGAAACATGTTAAGAAAATGCACATGTACAAACAGTGTCCAATCTAATTGAATTCCCCCTGTACTGGTCCTAACGTCCATCTGGGGGAGTCAAGGAGGCAACCCTTCAGCTTATGCAAATCAAGAGCTTGGGAATCAGAGTATGCAAACAACCACCTCAAAGGCACATAATGGATAGAAGAACTCTTTTGTCTAGGTATTAGATTGTAGTTGCAACTGTTATCTGTAGGAGGCGGATGAAAATGCATCAAGTTTGAAGCATACACCAAGGATAGTGATCTGACTTGATGACCACATAAAAACCTCGAAAACTACCTTTAAAGGCATGTGTTCCTCAGCATGGTTATGGTGACAATATTGTTTCAGACTATCTTATAACATTTGGCTGGAAATTTAAGGTTCCTCAGTAGAGTTCGATGCCTAATAACACAACTTAATTAGTCTCTAATATAGATACTATTTAAGGCTCCCCAATAGAACCATTGTAAGGTTGAGTACAACCGAGATAGAATACCGTCTCAAAAACATCCTCTGTAAGGGAAGAACTTCATCTGGCTACTATGGCAAAAATGACAAAATCTTAAATAACAGCAGTTGGTGGATCCAATCCATTGACAATAGGAATATTGTCCTTTTTGAAGAATTTTTCACCCAATCCCATTGACAACCTCATAGTTTTGAATAAAACAAAGACCAATCCAACTAGTACACGATTGCAAGGGAAGTCTTTCCCTATTTGATAGCCAGTGTAAAGAAATTTGCTATTAATTTCACGTTTTTTTTGGCCCCAAAGTATTAGGTAGAGCTATTCAGCTCGAGCTCTTTACCATACAAATCTAACTGCCAGTAATCATTCCTTTCATGTCTGGAGGTGATTGCAAGAGTCTATGACTTATCAGGAAGAAACCACTCTTATGACTTATCTAGATTGAGAGGAGAAGCGACTTCTAGTAGATAAGAAATGTCTTGACGACTGGACGTAATCACATGAATCCAACAATGTTAGTCTGGGAAGGTGAATCGAATGCCAGGAGGCAGTTTGCAATTGTTCCTATTCATCCAATTGTCCCCTAAGGAGAGGTCCTCCCAGATGAAAGGGGATGCACTGAATAGAGAGTACTCAACTCGTGGAATGCGTTCAAACCATTCCTAGAAATCACCTGAAGGATGAATATTTCACAAAATTGAACAAACATGGTTTTCTTCCCCTACCGCAAATTAGCATGCTAGAATCCATTTTAGTACTACTCTTTTATTTACCAAGGCTAATTTAAGACATGACCGTGAATCCATGATGGAGATGTTATATTGGCTTCATAAAACTTCTGTTAAGTTGCCTTTGACGTTAAAAGTTAAGCTTGTTCTCTGCACAGTTCCAAAAAGACTGGACACAGAGTGCTAATTACCCACCGTTCATGGATTTCTGTTGTAGCGAGACTAATTCAGCAACTTATGGATGAGTTCCTCACTCCAGCTTGGGGAATCGTATCTCTAGTTGTGATCGTTGAATGCAAAGACTTTCACGGATTCAAACATTTTCAATTTTTCAAATAGAACATGTCTCGTGGCAGTTGCAGTTATTATAGACTATGATCCTTATGCAACCAATATCTCAAAAGGTCTCTGATATCCTGGTTTGTTGGCTCCCATAATCAAACTTGTCAGGCTCGATGTTGACTATGTTTCTTTCATGACACGCAACCCTCCATCACACTCAACCCTGATGAAACCAACTCTTAGATGACCCCCCCTCGTTCTATTCTTTCAGTTTGCACAATGGGGATTATGACCCTTATGCATCTTCACAACTTGTGAAATTTGCCAAAAGATCAGAATTCTTCGAACCTTTTGGTCTTGTGGAAGATCCAAACATCTATCTAGTCCACTGCCATGGCTGCTAGTGAGTTTGTCATACACCATTTTCTAATCCAACTCTCATTCAGTTTAAGGCGATAATACTAAGTTTTGAGCTAGTTTTGGAACCAATGGTATGATTTAGGCCACGTGTTGAAATTACTGCAACAAGAATGACCTTGTCATATTTACCAATATGTTGATCCCATCTTCGGGATTCATTGAGGATACAGTCCTACCGATTTGCATCTTCTTCCACTAAGGTTGCGGTCCTATCAATTTCCGAAAAGCTAAGTTTCTTTCCACATCCCTCAGGGGGGGAGTAGAAAAAATAGGATATTTTGACATTAATGTGTGTCCCATGCCACTTTGATATGGTTTTCGAACTTAGTTTCATAGCTACCATGGCTAAATATAGTCACTTTACGTACTATTCAGCAGGGTACAGTCCCATATCCCGAATAAATTGTCAATGGGACGCACCTGGTAAAGTTCTATTGAGACTGTAGAAGACCTTAAACACCTGCAATGCGAAGTCCTGGAACATTATTCACTTGCAACAATGAATTTATGCTGTCTGGGCTGTTGTTATTTCAAGCAGGGTTTTGAGGACTTTGGTAATCCTATTTGATAAATCTGCTTCATTTTAGGTGGTTCGCTTGAGGTTTCCAACTTCTACTTGGTCTCATCATATCATTCACCCGATCTACAAATAGGAGTCCAGTAGCCCCTAGAAGCTAGAGGACAAGCCCTGGCTTACTACCCACTTATCTGGCAATATTGACCAGCATCCTAGAGCCCTTCACGTTGTTGATTCTTGACACCCTTTGGTCACCGCTCTAGCAAAGCTGTACTGCTGCTTTCAAGGCACTTGTCGGCATCCCTTTAACTCAGTACCTTGTTTGTCCCTCAAACAAAGCTTTCAGGGACATCGATATTTCTGAAACATTTTATAGGCCTGCCATGAGAGGGAAAATGACTATGAAAAATAGTCCTGATGCACCCCGTTCGAAAGAATTTCATCAACGGGATCATGGATCTTTGTGTTGGCTAGATTTTCTACACAGCTAAAAACCTAGGCAGTCATGAAATAAATCTCCCTCATTTAACGGTGAGACTCCCGTGTAAGATGTTTATCAATCTGGTAAGTATGAATCTTTAATAACTACTTGTGCAGGGGATTTTACTTTAATTACAAAGCTCATGAACCATAGCTAAGCAATTCTACAGCAAGTAAGCAATTGTTTATGAAGTATTTGCAGAAGGGGGAAATAATGGAATTTAGGAAAAGAAGAAAGGAAGATATGTAATTCAACCAATAGTTTGCAGAGTTGGTCTCATACACATAGATCAAATAAACAAGTAGATCTCACAATAATTCACAAGTATAAAGGAAATGAATAGACTCCTAACCTAAATCTTAGATAACACAAAGTTTATCTAAAAATCCAAATTAGAAGAAAGAAGCAAATGCACCATAGACACAAAGTTCTCCAGAAATCCACCTTTTATTCAATTCCCCAATTTTCACAAAAATGAAATCAAGGGCTGCAGCACAAAGTCTGAAGACTCAAGAATGCTGATTAGCACAATTGTGATGATATCAACCCGTAGGCTCTTCCTCTATTTATAGTGCATCGAGGGCAATTACAAATAGGAA
Source organism: Taxus chinensis (assembly GCA_019776745.2). Taxonomy (NCBI): domain Eukaryota; kingdom Viridiplantae; phylum Streptophyta; class Pinopsida; order Cupressales; family Taxaceae; genus Taxus; species Taxus chinensis. The sequence goes on from CM034154.1 coordinate 664,524,766, forward strand.
GATTTTAATTGAACTGCACACATGTGGAAGCTATAAAAAAGGAAACAACTGGCAATCTTTCCCCTGGAAGTTCCTCTTTGCATGACATGCATGATCTAAAGACTGAAAATAGAACTGTCTATTTTGCATATCTACCACCTATTCCCAAGTAATTGACTTTTTCTAGTAACTTGAACTAACGACTTTTAAACCAATTACTTAAGTTTTTCAATTTAATTGATTATTCAATTACTTTGTTTGAGAAAATAAAAGAAAGAAGAAGAAAGAGGAAAAGAAATTAGAAGAAAGCCGCAACACTCTTAAGTCTTGTTCTTTTTCCATATTCCGCATGCGGTTGACTCTTTTGCCTTTGATTCTCACCAAACTGGATCTGGAAGCAGCTGACTGTGATTTGCCTGCGGGTGCTACCTCTGACTTGTCTTCCCCTTTTATCCTTGAAGCTTTTGCAATCCTTCTCCAGTATATGCACCAATAAAATGCTTGCCGTAAACAATTCAGACAAAACTCATCATCTTTTATTTTTGATTGCATATGAGCAATTTCAAATTCTGGACAACACCCTGGGTGAAGGAAAATTTAATTAAATTCAATGAAGGCTTCAACTGGAAGATTGGGAGCACATGCACAAGCTCCTGAAAGGAATTTTCCATGCAATGATTTCCACATGGGTTGCATTAGAAACAAGAGAATGGATTTTTTCCATAAGCCTTTGCAATCATGAGATCTGGATATTTTTCTTCCTCTGATTCTGAAGATATATTCAATGTATCAAACATTGACTTTTGCTTTCTTCACCAATATAGGCATAAATGAAGTATTCCTGCAAATAATTCAGACAAGTATGTAGTCCATAGCATGAATATCTAATTTCTTCACTGAGATCTGATTATAAAGCCTGCTGCCTTCTATTTTAAGACTTTACTTGCATGCCAAGCAAGCTAAAAATATTATTTTATTCACCCGTGCACTCACATCAACATGCAGATGCCCTGAATAATAAAAAGAAAGCTTCTCCAATCTTAGGCGCCAAAACTGGATGCTTCCCGACAATTAATAAAAAAAGTCAGCTTTTAGGCATTTAGCTATGCCAAAATGGGTCACACTTTTTGGCTAGAAGTCATGTTAAAAATAAGAAGTAAAAGCAATGAAAATTTTTACTCTGCAAGGCAGCTAAGAAATTACCGCTTTTCACTAAGTGACTTGTCTTTCATAATGAAAATTTTTACCCTGCAAGGCAAGCAAGAAATTTCCGCATTTCACTTCAGTGACTTGTCTTTCATAATGAGAATTTTTACCCTGCAAGGCAGCTAAGAAATTTCCGCTTTTCACTTAAGTGACTTGACTTTCATAATGGGAAAAAGTAACTTGCTAGGAAGCTAAGAAATTCCCGCTTTTCACTTAAGTGACTTGACTTTTATAATGGGAATTTTCACCTTGCTAGGCAGGCAAGAAAATCCCGCCTGCCTGTTGCCTCTAAAATTCCCATTGGTAGCTTAAGTGATTCCTTCCAAAAAAATGCGACTTGCATGAAAGATATCTCTTTTCCAAAAGTGCGACTTGCATTATGACTTTTGCCTTTAAAATTGTGTGAAAATTCGTCACTTAAGGCAACGTGGAAATTGGACGCAGAAGGCAACCTTGAAAATTGCGACTGGCATGAAGACAACATTTTTTTCCTTATTTGGATTTTTGGTGAAGAAAACACAAAGTACAGAGTAAAATTTGCCATTTTTGGAAAGGGTCTGGGAAGATGTGGCAGCAAAAATTTGCATGTGCCATAACTTTCATTCCGTGGCTCCATTTTAGGTGTTGTTTTAACTAAAAGTGCGTATTTTCTCGAGCTCTACACATTGATGGCAATATTTTTCTTATTTTGATAAAATCCATTTTTGCACCTTTTTGGACCAAGCGACTTCTTGCAATCTTCTGAAAGAATCTTGAGCTTTGATCGCCTTTGGACAGATTAGTAATTAAAAATAATAGACAACTTTTCAAAACCCTAGGTCTGGGGAAAGATCTGGCAGGAAGAATGAATAGACTACAGGAATTGTTGGAGAAAACAAACCAAAACACAGACAAAAAGAAATAAATCAAAACAAAAGAAGCTGCAAGCAATTGCTTGAAAATTTCTCCAATTAACTGATTTGCAAAAATTCTTCCCCTTGTGTGAATGTTCTATGGTAATAATGATGGGGTGAAGTGCTTTATATAACTTAAATCCTCTAATTTTAGCTCAATCTATTTTTAAAAGAATTTTATTTATTTAATAAATAAATAAATAAAATTCTCTCAGACAAAACTTGACGAAGGGATAGAGTGAGTTTTAACATGTGGGTACTTGGGGAATTTGGCTTTTTTGACTCTTTGGGGATACCTTAGAGCAATGCAAACAATTGCAGGCAAAACAAACACAAAACGACCCGCTACTTTGAAAAGAATGAAAATTTTAAAAGGGGCAGTCCCAAATTTTAGGTTGAAATCTCGAAGAGACTAGATTTCATCAGGAGCACCATTGGGGTTAAACAGGGTTGCCCTCTGTCTCCTACTCTTTTTGGTATCTACATTGATGAGTTAGAATTTTTTCTTTGGGATCATATTCAGGAAGGGGATGGGTGCCTTCTTCACCATGTTTTGATTTCTATTCTCCTGTTCGCCGATGATATTGTTTTACTCGCCTCTTCTTCTGAGGGGCTTTAGAGACAACTTGATGCACTTGTTTTATTTTGTGATCTTCGACATTTGATCGTCAATCTTGGTAAGATCAAGGTCATTGTCTTCAATGGGTTGAATACTTCTCACCTCCATTTCTTTTTTAGGGGGCAGGAGGTTGTAATCACCAATACATATACCTATTTGGGTGTCCAGTTCTCAAGGCCTAGATTCAGTATGAGGCATGCCCTTCAGCCACGCGTGAACAAATGGTATGGGTCTCTTGCCATTCTTGAGTGACAATGTTTCCGGCACCACTTTCAGGACATTTCCTCTAAGATGTCTCTTATGGACTCCCTCATTCGGCCCACTGTTCTCTACAGCTCAATTGTTTGGGGACCCTCCCTCTTAGCCACAGTTTGGGCTTCTGCTAAGAGGATTCAGACTCTTCTCTTCCGTTGCATCATCAGATGCAAGCAAATGGTACCTCAGTATATTATTTTGGCTGAGTTTGGGTCCCGACCTTTCCGTTTGGAGACCATTTTTGACATTTTGGCCTTTCTTCGAGGTTTGGTGATTTCTCCGACGAGTGGGACAGGTACTCGTACCTCGCTTGTTGTTCCTCGGAGAGCATTTCTCGGAATTCGGGTCGTTGCTAGTTTTCCGAGACTTCTGTTTTACCGGACTCGATTGATAACCATATCGATCGTCTCCCCCCCTTTCGGTATTCCCCGAATGCCCCCAATCATCTCTTGCCCACCAAGTAAGAGCTGAACAGGTCCATCCGAGAGGATATCTACAGGTGCTTTATTCAGATTACTTGGGTGAATCCCCATGGGGGTTTGCGCCCTAAGATGGCCTTTTATGTAGAGAATTTTCTTGAGATCAGAGATGGACTCATCTTCCGCCGTCAGTACACCTTGCGCCACTGGATGCATGCCCTCTGCTTATCACTGGGTCAGTTTCGGGTTGGCTCCCACAGTCTTCAATGTGAGATTGATCACCACATTGACCAAGTTGACAGACTTTGTAGGCTCTGTGGCCTTTAAGAGGTGGAGACCGAGACTCATTTCATCTTCTGTTACCCCATATACTATGAGATCAGAGGACATTTTCATTGCCTTTTCAGAGGGGTTCAGACCCCTCCCGACTTTCTTCAGATATATTGACCAACCATGCCTTGCCCTCTACATCCGTGAGTCTTTGTAGCTTCGGGACCAAATTTTTCACCCCCTTCGAGAGTTATTCCCACGAGACAGATTACAACTTTCTTCCCGGTTCTACCCGTAGGCGGTGGAACTAAACGACAAAGAATTTCAGACCCAGTTTTAGTGCATAGATCATTTCGTCCTTGGTGGGACTTTCACAACTCCCCCAGTCACCACCAGTAGGCTTGACAACACACACGTACTAGTGGGCAATCCAGCTCCACACGCCTTCTTGGCCGTCGACCTCGTCTCAAGCCTCAACGGTAGAGGGGGCTCTCGCCCTCCTCATCAGGTTGACATTCCATCAGGAGCTTCTTTTTATTGGCCTGGAATGTTAGGACGGATGTGGCTACCACTTCTGAGTAGGCTGATGGTCCTTGTTTGCCCTCTCTTTCTTCACCTTCTCCGCTTCTCCCTTCTTTCTCCCCCATTTGTTTCATTGCCCCCGCCTGTGGGGGTTTTGCTTGGGGGTTCTTGTTTATTTTGTTCTCTTCCTTTCTTCTGTTCTTGAGAACTCGTTTTGAGTTTTCCCTGCTCGCACTTTGTATATTGTTTGGATTGCAGTCCCATTGACCTACTTTTGTGGTCAATTGTTGGACATTAATATAGTTATCTTATCTTATCTTCTACTTCCTTGCCATGGAGAAGGGATGGCAAGAAGTCCATATTTTGATCCTCAAGTGGGAAAAAGGAACATTACATCCTATTCCAATTGTGACCTTACAATTGCCCCTAGAAGAGACAAACTTAGTATCCCTCTTATAATTTTGAGAGAATACTTTTACAAATTACAATTATTGTCGCTTAAGTGAATTGGACAAAATACAATGATTGCGTACAACTTAGAATTAGAAAGGGAGAGAAGAGAAGAAGGGAAGAGGATTGATTGAACTTGTTGAAGAAGCTCCTTTAGATGGAGAATTTGCTGATGATATCACAATCTCCTCCTTTTGCATGATGCAAAGATACCTCGGGCTTCCGAATGAGTGTTTAGAAACACTGTTGAAAGATTCCTTGATGTGAGCTCAAGATGACCGTAGACACTGCTCATGATGATCTTCTTGATGCTTGATTGGTCAACTCCCTTAACTCAGTGAGCTCAATGAGTTCACTTGAAAACACCCAGCTCACCAAGCCCAACTGTAATGAAAAAGATGCTTCCAAGACCCTGATGAAAGTTTAATTTCTCTGTTTGAGCTATGGGATCATCCTACAACCTTGTTTTCATTCCCTGATGTTTCTTTCCTATGTGGAGGACCATGAATGTCAAAAATTCACATTATTCAATCACTTACTATTTTTAGCCATGCCTCACCATGGACACATGCTATTTTTATCAAGTACACCATAGGTGTCAAATTGTAATGAAAAAGGTCTTGAAATTCAAGGTTTTATTTCAAGATTCCACGCTTCGAAGTTTGGATAATTTCTTTGTTCGAACAAGTGGGAAAATGGATTTTTCATTAGAGGGGGCAGAATACTGATAAAAAATTGGTTCGCTATATCTCGAAAAATCAGCCACTTCATCGTACAAAAACTAGTTTCAATGAAATTAGATTTTTCAAAGATCCTTCCCTCCGAATTTTGGATGATTTCTTTGCTGGATCTTCGGGAAATTGAGATTTTCTTCGAGGAGGGCAGAATGTTGATGAAAAACATAGTCCTCTATGTGCCTAAAAAATAGGGGCTTCATGGCATGAAACCTTGTTCACGTGAAACTAGATTTTTCAGGAATTGTTTCCTCCAATTTGTGTGCGATTCTGACTATTGGAACCTCGGTAAGTGAAGATGAGCCTCGCTGCCCTTATGCTGTTGCATCATGGCAGCCATTAATGGAGTCACTAAACTTCATGTATCACAAACATGTTTGCAAATGAGAAAAATTAGCTCAAGCCCTTGGTACGATCATTTTCTGTGTTTACTGACAGTGAGAAATTTTTTGTTTTTTTGCATTCAAGGATGCCTTGGAACAATTTGCAGGTTTAATGAAGGTTGTTACTGAGCAATCATGGAGTTCATGAGAAAAGATGAAGTGGGCATAAGTTACCTTTGTGTTAAAAACTTCCCGGCAACACTTTAGGTTCACGGGAGAGGAAGAAAGAGAAGCAGCAAGGTAACAACGCTTAGCCAATTTCTCGGTTTGCAAAGGATGAGGGGTGGGGCGTATTTTATTGTCCCCACTGTCCCCACTGTCCCCACTTTCCCAAACAATTGGGACAATATAATGCGCCCATGGGTTTTCTTGGATAAACTTAGCCAAATCTGAAAAAACAACCATTTACCAGTTTTTTTGGGCAGGATCAGGGTCACATAAGTGTCCAAGGGCTACAACTAGGGGGCGAGGCGCATTTTTTCGTCCATACTCTCTCCACTGTCCCCATTATCTCAAACAGTTGGCACAATAGGGATAGTTGGGGCAAAAAAATGCGCAAGCCATCCTACTAGAAATTTGACTAAGACCTGAAATCAGGAAACCAACTTTCCCAGAGTTCTAGGAACCCTTTTTTGGAAAAATGCTATATCAATTTGACTCCCAAGACCATTTTCAGATCAATGGGATGGTTTTCAAGACTTGATTCTGCCTCCTCCAAAAATGCTTCTTTTTCATTCGGGATCGCAAGGTGAGTCTGCTGAGATTGGTCTGCATAGAGAAGCACTTGGGTCTTGTGCAAAATGTGAAAACTCCATCATCTAGAGGATTTTCTAAGCTTTCCGACGGTATCTTGTTTGCCTCTTAACTCATCCCGGAGCTCTCAGAATGTTTCGTTGAAGTTTTAGTGGTTTTTTTACACTGCCAAGCTCTTTAATCTTCCAGAACCTATCATCACCAATCCGGCACTATGATAATTCTTCACCGGGAACTCCTCGTGCTATGATTATTTACTAATGCACAGCTTTTAGTTTGGTGGATAGAATCTGGAAACACAACAAACATAACACAAGAATACCATAGACTATGATAAGAAGGAATGATGATAAATCTGAAATATAAGTGTAAATTATAATATCAACATGAAATTGTTACAATCTCATCCATGAGGTACTTCAAGTGTTACTGAATTCACTTGCCTTCCAACAATAACTATGGGAGAAACTTCACAATTACACCTCTTAATGACTTCTTTAACACACCTTCAAAATGATGGCTTCCTTTACACACTTACTCATACAATATTTCTCACTACTTCCTTCTATGCTAAATGAGGGGGGTGGCCTCTTTATTTATAGGAATTCAGGCTTATCCACCCTATCTCTAAGATAGGATAGGAAATTTTTTCCGGCCAATCATATTCCATGCCTAAACTCTTGCCTTTACATGTAGGCTTATCTTCTAAGATAAGATAAACCTTATCATCTCACATGGGTTCCACCTTTTTAGACTTTTCCACAAATAAAATACACAATATTTATGACATCACTCCTTGTCTTTATTACAAATATAATATTTCTAATTCCTAATCATGTAGACTCTACTTCTCTACTTACCCCAACTTTGACATTTTAACATTACCGGACCGCTTACGACGAATATTTACTTTTTACAACATTCGTATTGTACTTTGATTGTTACCGTACTTTACTTTATTGGCGGCACCGTACTGACGGCGCCGTTATCTTCTATCAGACGACACTACTAATTATACTTAACAACATCCTATTCCTAATACATAATAAAATAGAAATTACGGAGGAAAATTTTAATGTCGACAAACCCGTTTTTATTGTTCTTGCTCCAAAACCCCTGAAACTTTCGTAAATATTCTAAAACCTGCTCCATTGCACTTTAAACTCTTTGATGACATCTCCAGATGACTTTAGGCTTCTTGATCAACCCCGGAGGATGCACACCTTTCTCAGAAAGGCTAAGAATAGCCTTCTTAAGCTTACTGAAGAACTCACCTTTAGATGCACTGCATTGAAATGACATGAGTCACCCTATCTCAACATTTGGAACACTTGGGGAGGTATGTATAACACATTCATTTTTCCAAGGATAGGATACACACCACAGAGAGGGCATACTAATCCAGTGGGGGTTGTTTAGTAGGATTTAGAAGAAAATTTTGACACTAGGGTTAAGTTGTCATGTTTCAACATTGAATTTTTCCCTTGCAAAAACACATGACAACACATTCCTAACAAAAACTATTCTACTTGTGTGTTTAGAATACCCAAAAATAATATTCAACATCTGATTCTAAACCTGCCGCCACCGTCCCCACCCCGCCCGCCCCACCCAATACATTAGTCTTAACTTATAAAAAATGCAAGAGAGAATTTCAAAATGCTTCAAATTTCACATTTGCAAGTGATTTGATTAAGATATACGGACGCTGATCTTGAGTGAGGCAAAAGTGGAGCTGAATATGATGTTGATGAACATGCTTGAGCATGAAATAGTATTGAACTTCAATGTTTTTTGTGCTCTCATTGGACCTTGGATTACGAACAGGTTGTAGAACACCTTGATTATCATTTAGGATCGTTGGTTGTTTTTGTGGTACTCTTGGTCCTAGTAAACAACGTAACCATATTGCTTCGCATAGAGCTGCACTTGTTGCATGGTATTCTGTCTCGGTTGAAAATTGAAAAACCATGTTTTGTTTCTTATTTCCCCATGAAAATGGACCAAATATATTGAAATAAAACATTAAAACATGGATTTCTTGTCATCAATAGATAGTGCGTTGTCCACATTTATGTAGCATGTCAGGAAGAACCGAGCATTCTTCTTGTACTCTATGACATGCTGGATATGACCTCAAATGTACCTTAACACTTTCTTAACTGCCTCTCGTGACATGAATTTGGTTCCTCATGAACCACGAAAGATAATTGACAATATAACGTATATCTGGCCTAGTGTAGGTCAAGTAAATGAGAGTCTTAATCAATTGATGATAGAGAGTGGCATTCCACGTAAGGCGATGAAGTGGATCAAGACAATTTCATTCTTGTCTCTACAAGAGTCGCCACATGCTTACAATCTATCATCCAAACTTTGTGAGCATGTTCATAACATATTTCATCTGAGACACAAAGATGCATTGCCTTGTTTGGGATACCTCCAAACCAAGATAGTAGTCCAAAAGCTTGGGATCGGTCATGTCGAGCGATTTCTTAGGATCATTCTTTGTTGCATCAATCATCTTCACTGAACTGCCAATGATGACTGGATCGTTGACATACACATTTAGAATCACGATCTCCTCCTTTGTTCTTTGAGGTAAAGGTTTGGATCATATGGACTATGACTGAATTTGTACTGCACAAGATGCTCATCTATCTTGATCCATGAGGCTATGGTAGCATGCTTGAGACCCTAGAGAGATTCGATGATGATGTAATCACAGGGACGAGGCTTCTAGTTAAGGAAAACCCTAACCCAACATCTATAAAAACACACAGAGTACACAAACACAACAAAAATCTTATTTTAAAATAGCAATGGATTACAATGTGCCCAAATTGGAATAAAAAAAGAGTTGCAACAACTAGCCCTTCACCCTTCAATGGTGGAATATCTTGGATTTCCACATCCTTACACACTCTCTAGACTATTGAACAAGTTCTCTCGGCTGTCCATCCCTAATTTTACATAGCTTTGTTGTTACAAATGCTTTCTCAACATGCCTTGATATAGGTCTCACAAGAATCCTATGTGTGAAGTTTGATCCATGAAGACAATGGCTAGTTGACATGTGTCTCTTGCATCCATCTCCTATGTTTTAAGAATCCAAGGTTGTTCGAAAGTCCTTGGAGCCAATTTGAGCTCTTTAGAGTCCAATATGTCAAACTTTAAAGATTCTATGCTTATGCGCTCTGGTGCCTGTTTCTTGTGTGACCTGTCTTTAAGTGCCCTGGAGGGATCCTTGGTCTATAAATTATTGATTCCCTTGCATGGATTAGGCCTTCATTAGCACCGTGGTGGCACTCCATTCTTCCATGCAAATCTTTCGTGTTTTACTTCTTCTCAATGTCGCATTGCTTGTGAGTTATCTGTTTTATGGCCTTCTATTGACCTTCCCATATTACCTGTGTAAATCACACAAATTTCTTATTGGCACGTTACTATTTTTGCATGCTCCCCAAACATCTACGCAAAGATAACTCTTGCATGCCCTCTATGCCTTAGCCAAAATTCCAAAACATGACCTCCAACTCTGCCTTTGCCGAGAGTAACATTCACTCTCTATGCTAGGATTTTGAGTGCTCTAGGATTTGGTCTTATTCAAAGGCCTAACTTCTTTTTGGTTGATACAATATTGCTCATTTTCTTGGGATACGCCTGCATCAAACTTCCTGAGTGAGAAAATATGCGAGCCTTTGGTCACTTGTTGAAATCCTTGAGAGTATGGCCATAATGACGAATCTCTACTAGACCCAACCATGATGCATCTTCTTCTGCCCGGTTCTTCCACTTTACTAAATATTCTTTGTATTCTTTGTTGTGTGTCCTTTTCACCACTCTAGAGTTCAAAATGGAATCTATTTCTTCCTTATCCTTTTCTGGCATTTGTTCTCCAATCAAGTATTTGCGCTTTCGACTCTTTTTCACACTGCCCCTTGTGATATTCATACAAGTCTACCACATTCAATATGGGTGACATATCCAATCCTCTAGGCAACTCAATCTCAGACACATTCGCGAAAAATTTGTGCAACACTTTGCATGGTCCTATCTTCTTCCATTTCAACTTGTTATATGCCCCTCGTGGAAATCTCTCCTTGCTCAAATGTGTCAACATTAAATCTCCAACTTCAAACTCCTTATTTCTTAGCCCAACATTTGCATGTTCATTGTATTGCAAACTGCTTTACTCCAATTTCTTGCACATGCCCTCGTGAATAACATGCCCTCGTGAATATCATGCATAAATTTTTGCATTGTCTTTTGCTTCAACACTTCTTCCTTCAAATCCCCTGATTTCTCTCAATTTTGAAACTCTCTGTGGGCCCCTTACATAGACAATCTAGAAATGTGTTCTCCCAGTGTTCCAGTTCAACGAATTGTTATATGCAAACTCCACTTGCTCTAACATCATGTTCCTTTGCTTCGGCTTATCTCCAACCAAACATCTCAGAAAATTTCTGAAACTTTCATTCACAACCTTTGTTTTTCCATTAGTTTGCGGATGATATGTAGAACTGAAATTCAACTTCGTTCCCAACTTCTTCCCAAGGTCCACCAAAAATGGCCTAATAACTCGCTATCTCAATGACACAATTCTATGTGGCAATCCTTGTAATCTTACCACATATTTGAAGAATAAGTTGGTGATGTTTTTTTGCATTGCTTGTCTTCGTGTATGCAATAAAAGGTGCCATCTTCGAGAGTCTATTGACAACCACAAATATGGAGTTGTTTCCCTCCCGTGTTCTCAATAACCCTAACACAAAATCTATGTCTATATCAATCCCATGGCTTCCCTGGTATCAACAATGGTTGATACAATCCCACATTCTGGCTTTGTCCTTTAGTCAGCTGGAAAACTTTACATTCCTTCACATACTTGCATACATCTGCGCCCATCTTAGCTAGAAATAATGCTTCTCCAGCTGTGCCAAAGTTTTGTCACATCCAAAGCAACTTGCTAAGCCTCCACTATGCTTATCCTTTATGATGTTCTTGTGTATATATCCTCATAGTATCCACCATAGTTCAAAAAATCATTATCGACAGGCCAAATTTTGACTTGGAAACTGGGAATCGACATCTTCTTGGTATTAATTGGCAACTTTATCGCTGCTTAAAAAACATTTAAATTCATAAAATAAACTTAAATTAAATGTAAAACATTGTTAAATGACACGGGAAGTGAATCTATAGAATGCCATAGGCCCATAAATATATTTTCTATTAAGTTTTGAACAAAAAGAGTACAAACTCAAAGTACAAAGTTCACGTCGAAACCCTATATTCCTTAATTTTTTGAAGCAACACCCTCTCCATTACAATGAGGCAATGAAGTGAAACTCCTAATGACTATGTAAGCTGCAACACTTGACAATTATTTGATATTCTTCTAGAACCATAAGCAGGGCAATGCCAATAGGAAATGGGTGCGGGGCATCATTCCATATATAGAGGCTTTTTCAAATTATCTTGTATTCAACAGCATGACCATTGTATCCACATGGCATCCTCGTTGGACGAGTTGCTTCTTGATTTTCTTAGTTGCATTCAATCCATTCCTAGAGTACACACGACATGATAGATAGTTTTCAAGCCAAAACAATTGTATCTCAAAAGAAGCAAATAAAAAAAAATGTTTTATATATAATGCTTGATGCACATCAGACCAAAAAAGTAGAACACACAAAGGACAGAGCATCCAGGTTGCTTTGTCCACATGGCATCCTCATTGGACGAGTTGCTTCTTGATTTTCTTAGTTGCATGCAATCCATTCCTAGAGTACACACAACATGATAGATAGTATTCAAGCCAAAAAAATTGTATCTCAAAAGAAGCAAATAAAAAAAATGTTTTATATATAATGCTTGATGCACATCAGACCAAAAAAGTAGAACACACAAAGGACAGAGCATCCAGGTTGCCAAAAAATATAAGAAGACAATGTATCTCCACCTTAGATTGCTGATTTATTATAGGTAGATTATAAAGCACAACCAACATATAGTCATCATAAAATGGTCCTTCCTAAGTAACACAATAGAAGAAAGATGTTTAAAGAACCCAAATAAAGCTTTGACATTAGCTGCAAAATCAAAATAGACTTCAATTTAATGGATAACAGTTGTAATAGTAGTAATCCGAAAATGGAGAATTACTTTTCACAAACACGTAGGTTGAGTGAAATTCGAATTACATCCATTCCCGACATCCATTCCCAACATCCATTAAACCTTTCACAAACTTGTGAATAATAGAAATTCGAATGGAAATGAAAATAAAAAAAAAACGAATGTACAAAATCAAGTTTATACCTACTCCTTGTCGAAACCCCAGGAAAACATGGGGGATAAATTCATGTAGAGGAAAATTGCTACAAAATGCTTTGAAATGACCATGTTTTTTTTGGATGTTTTATACCTAACGAACAATTTTCCACTATTTTAAAAATGATTTTTCACTATTTTCCCTAATTTTTCTTGCCGGAAGTTGCCGATTTATTATTGGGCACAAATTGCAATTTCCTAGCGATAAATTGTTCTCTGTGGCATCCATTAAATATAAATCATGATTTATCACTGATAAATCACAATTTTGGGACAGAGGTATGCACAATTGTTTTCCCTCGAATAACATCCCTTCTTGTAAAAAATAGTCTAACTAGTCGTCCTATCCACACTCAATGGTTCTGCACATGCTCTCAAAGCATCTCAAAAATCTTCTTCTGCGTATAGCTCCCTCATGGGTGGCATTACTTAAGATTTCAACTCTTATCTCTTTCAACAAGAGAATCCTTAAAATCAACACATCTACAACCTTGTTTGATTTCCCACTTCGATGCTTCAATAGAAATGAGTAGTTCTGTAGGAACTCAACCCATTTCATGTTTGTGGTTTAACTTTCATTGACTATTGATGAGATGCAATGCATGAAGATCTGTATATGACACAAATTCTCTTGGCAATAGATAGTGTCCCCACTTCTTGAGTGCTTGCATAATCGCTTAAAACAACTGGTCATAGATTGAATATCTCCTTTTTGTGTCATTCAACTTCTCACTAAAGTAAGCTACTCCTCTCGCATCACAATGTAATTGGTTGGTTGGTTGGTTAAATTTGGAAGCTAAAACTAGCTTCTTCATAATCTTGCTTCAACTCATGAAAGCTGTATTTGGCTTCCTTGGTCCAAATAATTTTTTTTGTGATCTCCTCACATCACCTTTGTGATCTTTGTGCGAATCCCACTGAAGTTTCTGATGAACTTCCTGTAGAAACTTGACCATAGAAACTTCTCGCCTTAGGCATACTTTTCGGCGATGACCATTTGATTATTGCATGCACCTTCTTTGTGTCCATTCTCAAGCCTTCTTGGGATACCACAAAACCGAAGTATACCAACTCATTACACATAAAGCTGCACTTCTTCACATTGATCAACAACGTCTCTTCCCATAATCGCCTCAAAAACTTTCACAAATGCTTCACACCATAATATCATCCTTTGTTTTGTTGAACACCATAATATCATCCTAGTACACAATGACGAATTTTCCAAGGAATGGTTTCAACACTTCTTTCATGAGTTGCATGAATGTGCTTAGGGAATTTGTCAATCCGAATGCCATTACCAACAATTCTTAGAATCCTTCGTTTGTCTTGAACACAATTTTCCATTCGTCCCCTTCTTTGATGCAAATATAATGATATCCACTCTTCAAGTCTATCTTCGAGAACTACTGCACTCCATTCAAGCAATCCATGAAGTCATCCATCCACAACAATGGAAATTTATACTTGATTGTTATCTTGTTAACGGCCCTTGAATCAATACACATGCACCATTCTCCTCCTTTCTTTGGTACTATCACTACAGGTACATTTTTTTTCCAACAACTCTTGCACGCATCTTTCAACTTCTTTATTCTCTTGAGGTGTCATCCTATACGATGCCTTATTTGGTAAACTTGATATAAGTATCAAGTCTATCTGATGACTGATATTGCACATGCGTTGCAACCCATCTTGCAAATCTTTTGAAAGTATTTCTGCAAACTTGCTCAAAATCTTGCGCACTTCACTTGGAACCTCTTCCTCCCCTATGCTCATTTCTCGCGTGATCTTCAATGTTACTGCAAAGCATGCCTTCTTTTCTTCCATGTCTCATAGGAAATCCTTTCCTATCAACAACAACACACACACACACAAACTCCATTGCACACTTCTTTTTCCTTGTCCTTCAAAGGAAACGAGTTAAATTTCGTCCCATCCTTATCCAAATGATTAGTGTTTCTTCTCCCATCATGCACAACCTTTTGGTAATACTGCCAAGGCCTTCCTAACAACTCATGACAAACGTCCATTAACATGATATTGCACAACACTTCATCTTGCTATGTGGCTATCTAGAATTTCACCAAGATTTTCTCATTTACCAAGATCTTATGGCCAATTTGTAGCCATGGCACCTTAAATGGGTTTGAATACACAATCTTCAAACCAAATGTCTCTACCACCTTGTAGGAAACCAAATTATTTGTGTTGCCACTCTCGACAATAAATTTACAACACTTACCTCAAAACTTGCAATAAAGATATTCTTGCTCTACACAAGTTCATCCACTTTCTACGCTGGCTTCAGCAGATCAGATCTGAAATACCCTTTAAATGAAACTAGCGATCATCCGATTTTACCCAGAATAACTATCTATTAAACTAGTATTGTTGTAAGTGAGATTGATGACAAAATGTGCTTTGAATAACTTCAAATAATGAATCCCAAGCTTGTTGGTTTTCTTTGTAAATACCTACAAATAAAATTAGAGACAAACTCAATGCAAGAAGGATTATCACTTGGAAAAATTTGCCCCACTATTGTGTTTGAATTAATTAACAAACAAGGTTGATATAGCCATTACAACAAGACTTGTTTATTTTTGCTTCACAATTTAAAGACTAATAATAACATTTACAACTCCGAAGTTACCAAAAGTCGACTAAAGACGACTAAAAATAGTTTCAAGATGAAAAGTATCATCCACTAAAAATATATGGTCTATATGTAAGAAGTCATTACTAGTTTAAGTGACACATGCACAACCATCATGCACACTAGTCAAACTAGGTGCTCCAAACTCTCCTAAATATTGAAATGGACTAAAATAAGATTAAATTCAATCATCTATACATAGAAATGACATCCCACCCTTAGGGATAAATGGATAATGATTTGACTTCAGATAGGTGCACATCCAATGGATCATACTCAAAATGGCACTTCCAGTCTAAAAATAGACAATGTCTAAAAATATAATTTTTCACATAACCAAACAAAATCTCACCAAACTAACTCAAATAAATGTCCTAAAAATGATAAACACAACTAAAATTAATTCTAATAGTAATTAATTAGGTGCCCATATTGGCATCATAGTCAACAGTTGCCACTATCCACAATAAATTTACAATACTTACCCTCAAGACTTGAAGATTGTTTGAAAGAGTTTTTTGCTCTGTATAGGTTCATCCACTTTCTACGCTGGCTTCAACAACACACTCTTCATTACAAAAGATTCTCCTCACTCAGGCTCTTTTGAATTCTCTACAGACCCTATCAATTCTTCATCTTTGTGTGCTCGCCTCAGTTCGTCTACTTCCTTTATTTTGCGTTTGAGGACATCGCACGCATGAAGCTTGGGCTTTTTGTACTTTAAACACATTTTAGTGAATCCTCTTCCCCTCCCTTTGCCAAATCTTGTGTCCTAGAAACAGGTAAGATGCTCCTCTTTGCATCAATCCTCGTTCTTGCGCCTATGAGTCACTGCACACATGACTACTTCCTCCTTGCATTGTTGCTCCTTCCTCTGCCTCACAAAAATCTACCTCTACCATGCGCATTGTTCTGGTTCTTGCATGACAACTTCTCTTCAGCACGAAGCACTACATGATAGGCTTCATTCACCATTTGGATCCACACCATACTTAGCTCTTCTTTGATACCAAACCTCAAACCATGTAGATATCTTGCAACCTTCTCTTGGTCGACCTCACAATGCCAAGATCTAATAATGATCCTTTAGAACTCCTCAATATACTCCTTGACACTCATCTCCCACCTCAAAACCTCTTCGTCAGTTTTTCTCAACAACCTCCAGTCGGGTACTCCCAAAGTTGTAGCCTAAGCTTTCATATTAATTGATGCAATCAAAGGGATGGGGTATCTAGCTAAGGAGAGTCCTAACCTAAAAGTTGTGAAAAAACACACATAGTACACAAGCGTAGTGGAAATCTTATATTAAAATAACAATGGATTACAATGTGCTCAAACTGAAATAAATATGTAGTTGCGACAACAAGTTTCTCACTCTACAGTGGTGGAATCTCTTGGATTTTCACTTCCACACTCTCTCTAAACTATTGGACACTTGCTTCTCTTAGCTATTTATCCCTAGTTCGATAGAGCTTTGTTGTTTCTCTAGAGATTGCCACAAATGCTTTCTCAACAAGCCTTGATATAGCCCTCACAAGAATGTTATGTGTCAAGTTCGATCCATGCAAACAATGGATATCTAATACGTGTTTCTTGTGTCCATCTCCTAGGTTTAGGAGACCAAGGTGGTTCCAAAGTCCTTGGAGCCAACCTGAGCTCTTTAGACTCCAATTGAAGTTTGAAGATTTTGTGCTTATGCGCTCCAACTCTTGCTTCTTGTGTGACCATGTCCTTTATGTACTCCGAAGGAACCTTCGGCTTGACAAGTAATGATTTCCTTTTGCGGCTTAGGGCGTTGTCAGTCTTGTGGTGTTGCACCATTCTTGTGCGCAAATTTTGTGCATCCTACTTTTGCTCAGTGCCACGTTGCATGCAACTTAGCTATTTACATCCTTTAACTGACCTTCACATATTGCCTGTGTATATAACGCAAATCTCTCATTGGCACGTTCCTATTTGTGCATGCTCCCCAAAAATATGCGCAAATGTAACACTCCCACGACCTCTATGCCTTAGCTAAAATAAAAACATGACCTCCAACTTTTCCTCTTTTAAGAGTTACATTCACTTGAGTGTCAGGATTTCTGTGCGCTCTGAGAGTTAGTCTGATAAAAAGGGTTAGCTTGTTTTTGGTTGATGCAAAATTGCTCGTTTGCTTGGGCTGCTCCTACATCAAATGAGGCTACACACCTTTTGTTCTTGACCGGATGTGACAAATCTCTCTAGTTGGGTGTTAATGACCTCTTCTAGAACTATGTAAGGGAAATAAAATTTTACACCCATTTGATGGACCTTCCAACCAATTTGTGCAAACATATCCGAAGACCATTTTGATAGTTGTTATCTTGGTTGTGGGAGCAGAAGTCTCCTCATAGTCTATGTCTTCCTTGTGGGCATAGCTTGTTACCACAAGTCTTGTCATATGCTTTTTTATACTACCATCTATTTTCCTTGTATTTGGTCTTAAAAACCCACTTACAATCAATGGCTTCCCTATTTGAAGATCAATAGTTGCCATGTGTCATGTATTAGTGCTTTACAAGTTGAAGGGGTCACAAGAGCAATGCTTGGAGTAGGTAACAATGTGGAAGGTGAGTTGGACTCACCCTTCTCATTAAAGACTGCATCTCTATTGATGTATGACTTCCTTGTGTCACGACAACACAGTCCATGAGTCGGTAGGCCTTCGACTCAACGTTCTATCCAAGAAATATACACTTGAAGGATTTCTCATCCAACTTTGTCTGCTTTTGCTTTGAAATGTGCTTGTATAATGTGCAACCATAAACATGAATACGGGAAATAAAAGGCTTATTTCTTGACCATGCTTCCTCTAGAGTGATTCCATTGAGACCTTTGGTTGGTGCGTGGTTCAATAAATTAACTTGTGTGAATAACCTCTACCCAATATGGACAATTAGAGTGAGAATCCTTGAGCATACTACACATTATTTCCATGATGGTACGGTTTTGTCTCTTTGCAACGTCATTTTGCTGAGGCACGTAGGGAGAGGTTAGCTGTCGTTGAATTGCCGCGCTCCTCCAGAATAGAAAAGAGATCATTGCTGGAGTTCTTCCCCTTGTTCTGATTGGCTATTGTTCAACATGAACGCCAAACTCTTTAAAGATTTTGAAGGCCCGATCCTTGGTCTTCAAGCTATACACCCACGTAGTGAGATCATCAACACAAAGTTGAAAGTATTTGAACCCATGAATGCTAGGGGTTAGGTATCCGCACATTTTACTGTGCACTAGAGCCAATGGACCAGTTGACAGATGATAACTAGAGCCAAAGTGGGCTCATTGTCATTTTCAAGCTAAGTAGTTGGAGAAAAGATCATCACTCTTCTTTAGTGAGGGAAGGCCTCTCACAGTGTCATACTTGTTGAGTGCAAGTAGATAGCCGATGCTTAAATGACCATACTATCGATGCGATAGGGTGGCAAAATTATCAACCTTGATTGCCAAGGCATGGTTGTCATGATGTACAACATCAAATTCAAATATCTTGCCGATTCTATAAGCATATGCAACAATCATTGAACTATTGGATTTGTCTCAAATGAGACAAATCTTCTAACCACCTGTACTGTCAAGTTCAACCCTCAGAGGTAAAGTTCAAATTGATGAAACAGTCCTTCCGTTCAGTCATGTTCCTTGTAGCACCTGAGTCCATGTACCTTATTGAACTTGGATGAGGGATCTCATCACGTGTGTGGAGAACATAGAAAAATATTTGTTCTAGGAGTTGTCATCTTCGGCAATATTATCATGTTTTCCATTGTGTGGAATTCTCCGTCTTCCATTGAGAATGATTATTATTTGGACCTGGTGGTGTTTGCTGCAGCTTTTTGTTGCTTGATGACCCGTTCATGAATGAGTTGTAATCGTTTAGTTCATGCTCATTCTACCCACTCTTTCTGTTGCTTCTGCTTGGGGAATCTTTTACCATGCTGCATGGGATTCTTGCCATTTCAGGTTTGTGTGAAGGTCACGATCCTCCTCATTTTGCTCTTCGTGCATTTGTTGAAGTATATTCACCAGCCGCTTGACTGTGGGTTTCTGATTTGAAACATTCAGGGATGTCACAAAGACTTTGTATCCAGAAGAAAATGATCTCAAGACAATGGGTGCTAAAGAATTGTCTATTGACTTTTTGTTTTACGCTTTGAGTAAGGCCTGCAACTCAGCAACTTATTTGAGGAAGGATTCAACCCTTTCACCGCTTTTCATCCTCAAGTAGTGCAGCTGACTTTACAGGTGTTAGACTTGGTTCCAAGTCTTGGCCTCGTACATGGCGCTCAGCTTGTCCCATGCATTCTTGGCACTTGTCAAATCTCGATATGAGGTTGGAACTCGTCTGATACACCAAACATAACGATTAGTTTGGGTTTCCAATTCGTTTTGACTTCAAACTTGAGATACTTGATTTTAGTCTTCCAAGCAGGGTAGTTATTTCTGGCAACATAAATTTTCTTTTTGGGGCACTTACGGCCATGATTTTTACTCTATAAATTGATAAAACAATTTATCTATGCAAATGGGCAATGCTAAGTCCACAATTTCTTCTGAAATGTCATTGACTAGCTATGGCAGACTACAAGGCATGTTTTCAGCCCCTAATACAATTTGATTTAGAGGTTACAAAATCAATTTGATTCCAGGCCAAGTTAGGAAAAAAAAACAGATTAAATTATTAAGTCACAAGTCTTCAAACTTGAGATGAGTTTTGATGTTAGTCTTCCAGGCAGAGAAGATATTTCCCCTCAGAAGTTTGGAATCTGACAACATGATTTTTCATTTTGGGGCACTTACGATCATGATTTTTACACTATAAATTGATAAAACAATTGCGGTCATGATTTTTACACTATAAAGTGATAAAATAATTTATTTATGCAAATGGGCAATGCAGAGTCCAAATTTTTTTTGACTACTACAGCAGACTACAAGCCAAGTTTTAAGCGCCTTACACATTTTGATTTAGATGTTACAGAATCTTTTTTATTCCAGGTCAAGTTGGGAAAAAATTAGATAAAATTCTAAAGGTATAATTTTTCTAATAAAATTTAAATTTTTTATAAAATATTTATTAAATTTACACACTTCGCGCTAAATTTATATAACTTTGAAACTTTATAATAGAGTAAATTTTTTAATCTGCTTTCCAATGCTTTTTCTCGCTTTTATGCTTTGTCTTTATTTCTGACGCCTCTGACTTTGACTACAGATTTGTTTTTTGCTGGAAATAACATTTCTGCTGAGCATTTTTCTGTTCCATCACACTCCTGCTGTTGATGCCGAAATGCTTCATTATAGCAAATAAATCTTAAATAATATTTATTACTGTTGCAGATAACTCTCTGCTGAAGCATGTGCTGCCTTGGATGCCACCCCTTTTATTTTACTGGGTGCCACTATTTACTCCACTTAATTTAAAAAAACAACTCTTATCTTTTAATTTTTGTGCATGGAATGCTGTAGAGCTTCTTCATTTGACAAGAAGAATGCTTATGGAATTCTTTTTCTTTTATTTTTTATTTATTAGTATTACTATTGCAGACACCTGTCTGCTGAAGCATGTGCTACCCAATGTTTTAAAAATTGGTTCCGAGTCGAGGGTTGGACCGGACTGGAACCGGAGCCGGATCGGTTCAAACTTTATGAACTGGTTTAGTAAAAAACACATAAAAAATTACATTTTTAATGAAAACAATATATTTGAAAGATTAGAAACCATGATTCCAACAATCACACACAAAATATGCAAAGTTCGCTCATGTATATACTGTATAACATGTAAGAAAGGTGTTTATAGCAAACTTTCTATTGACATCAGAATTAACCTTACTATATACACCATTGACATCAAAATTTTCAGCAAAACCATAGGAACAGAAATGACAGATCAATAAACCAGTGTTGTGAAAAGACAAACAAAAACCAACAATGGCACCAAAATAACAAAGATATAAAAATACATGAATAGGAAGAACAAGCAACTCAACACCAATCAAGGTCAATTATGAAGGGATGAATGCTCAAGCATGGGAACATGTGGATGCTAATTCAAGACAGATTACA
Organism: Taxus chinensis; assembly: GCA_019776745.2. Classification (NCBI taxonomy): domain Eukaryota; kingdom Viridiplantae; phylum Streptophyta; class Pinopsida; order Cupressales; family Taxaceae; genus Taxus; species Taxus chinensis. The sequence continues at coordinate 664,546,328 of CM034154.1, forward strand.
AATTGGTTTCATCAAATGCTTCAGGTTGAAGCATTTTAAAATGGAGAAGTAATCCAATGTACCAATGCAAAATATAATTCATGCATATGTGTCGTATTATAGCGGTTTAGAAAGGGGTCTCTAGCATAAGTCCTGTTTAACACCATATTATATCGCTTTTCCAGGCTCGGCCAGTTCAAAGAGGAATCAGAACGGTCCACTGGTCCGGTTTTATTACCGGTTTGGCCCCAAAACCATTGAACCGGTCGAACCGGCCAGTTCCATTTCCTGTTCAACCGGTTTTAAAAACATTGGTGATACCTTGGATGCCGCCTCTATTATTTTATTGGCGGCCACTCTTTGCTTCACTTGATTAAAAAAACAATATTTTTAAATTTTTGTGCGTGGAATACTGTGGACCTCCTTCGTGTGACAAGAACAATGCTTATGGAACTCTTCTTTTGTTTCTCACCCAAGCCAACCTGCTCTGATACCACATTATTTTCCTTGGACCAGCTAGCACTTTAACCTAGGACCTCCCATTTGTATGTTGGGGTGCTTTACCACTGTGCTACTGCCCCTTTTATGATCGGATTTTTTTGGTAGGGTCCTTGTTACGGTTTGGTTGCAACACATTTTTCCCAACACCCCTCCTTGAGCCACACTTTGATTACATTAACTTGATTCACAAAAAGGAATTGTACACATTTAAAATACTCAAGATGTAACCAATATGGCTAGAGATAACCATATTATTTGCAACAAAACTATTCTATGGGTGTGGGTATAACAACCCGGCAATTATATTCAACAACATATTATTCAGAAAATCTACACAGTAAGCTTATTTAATATCATCCCCCACGATGTATAACTTCTTATCTATTGTATTCTCCATTTCCTATTACCGCTGCTAAGTGATGCAAGCTAGAATGAGCTGGTCTGTTATTTGTCTCTTATGAAGAGAGTTTTTGGGTACATATGATCATTGGATTAATCTCCCACTGATGGGAATATATCATTTTCTCATTAGGTTCCTTCCAAACCTTCTCTACTATCATCATCCGCACCATGTCCCCAATGGCCAAAGGTTCCTAAGACAAGTCGAGCTCTTTGATTCCCTATTTCTAAATAACTCTGTTCCATGATGGTACCATCCCTTCTCTTTGGTGGCAATCATTGCTTGGTATGGTAATCTATATGTGCCCATATAACATATTTGCACTGAATATTTTAAACACAGGGAGATACTTCTCCTTCCCAGGGTAGCATGCTTGTATCAGCTGACATCTTAGTAAAGAGGATTTGCACTTTTATTTGTAAGCCATATGATAAAAGTCATTAACAAGCTTAGTGTATAATGTTTAAGGTCGTTGGCAAGTGCATCCAAAGCACTTTTGAATGTGCTCAAAACCTGTTTTAGAGGCACACAAAACAGCTTGACACAACTGAGGATGCCTATCAAACAACTTCTTGTTTCTATGAGATCGTAAAAGGGAAGTCACATTCTGAAAAGACATTTTATTGGTACAATATTATGTAGTACATCTTGCTGGTTGGTAGTACATCAAAGACTCATCCTTCAATTGACTCAATGGGTTCTGAATGTATGCCCAGCTATCCTCTACATCGTGATGATTGTCTAAAAACTAGTTTGATTGTGCATACATCACCTGAGAAACTAGATTATTTTCAATGTAATGGGTTCTACTTCTTTCCCTTCAATATTTGAAAATACATATTGCTTCCTCTCCTTTTCACCCAGAAGAAATTGTAAGTCTATCCCTAATTGAATCCATAATAATGAGTATAGATAATCAGAATTGAATTGGGAAAAGTAGAAATACATCTAAAACATATATTTCTCATTTTCTATAGTAAAATTGCTAGCCCATATGCATGTTATTGCTTTCTTACAAGTTAATCTGCAACTAATTTCCAATGTAATGGTTTTTAACTGGTTCATTTATGCTGATTTAGGTCACAATTATCTGATATTCTTAATGGTCTGAAAGAGAAGCCAGATGTTGGGACATTACTGCAGGTAAATGTTCTGTAAACTTTCCTGTTTCCTAAAATTTCAATCTGTAAAACTTATTACAGATTATGCAGTCACTTTAATCCTGTAATGGTCTACACCATGTCACAAGATACACTGCAATTTATCAGAAATGTTCAACTTTCAACAAACTTTATCATCGTTGAACATGAACTTGAACTTTATCCCCTATTTTTATTTGGGAAGTTTCTACCATGCTTCTGCTTTAATTTATTAGTTTGTGTATAAATACATATACTCACTGAAAGCAGAGGACAGAAAACTCTCTACACTCTATCCCTCTGACATATTAATGCATTTTTTTATGAAAATAAAAATGATAATTTTTTCATTTGTTTGAACTAAACCCTTTTTTTTCTTATAACAATATGGCATTAACTATGTAGTAGCATATGGAACATTTATCTTAATAAAGAATATTTCCAAGCAATATTATCCATACTCATTAATCTTTTTGTGATTACAATACAGTAAAATGTGCTGATTTGTTCTCAATACTCCCTTCCCAAAGATGGGCTGTTTAATTAGTTTGTAGTGGTGCTGAAGATATTAAGAAAATGGGAAAGGGAAATCTTTCACAGGTTTTTACAGCACCCATTGCATGAAAAGTAATATGTTTATGTTGGATCTAGGTAATTTTAAAGATCCAAATGACCCAAGGATTATCACCAACAAACAAAGATTCCAAACAAATAATTGAAGCCAAAAACTTGTGATCTCAAGATTTCTCACATGTTCTGGCTTGAAATTATAGTGGGAACTAATCTGGTAAAATATTTTGAAATGTTTTCACTTTGACAGTAATAGTGCTGATCAAGAAGTTCACTTGGATATATAAATTGCACAGGTTTAAGAGATTAAGAGGATTTTTGGGTAGTTATGTGTCAAAAAGGTTGTTTTAATTGAAAGATTACCGCTTTTTTTTGGTTACTAGTATCTGTGAACATCATCTGGCCAAGTCTGAAATCAGGGTTGAACATGCATTAGTCCTAGATGTGTTATAACACGTGCATGTCTACCAAGTTGTGGGTTGCCTTATTGTGATATTGGAATTTGAACTCAAGTGACCCTCATTATGAATATACTACTTTACCATTACACCACAATCCCTGGGACAAGAGACTACCATATTGACACTGACTTTTAAAAGTTTAATCAGGTGCTCAAGGGAATCAGAATAATGGGCACTGTAGATAGGGGTTCTAATTACGTTTTTAAAATTAATTATTGGGGTTCTATTGGTGCCTCCAATATAAAAATCAACAATGTAAGACCTGTACAATACAATATTTATAATGAAGAGCCATTCAAAAAGGCCAATGACCATTAAAAACCACCTACTACAAATAACTATTCAAGCTAAACAAATTGAAATTACTCAACTCCACCATAGCTATAGAGCAGAATGTCTCCACAAAGAATAGAGCCACACCCAACACAAAGGACCCTTACCCAAACCAAGACTGTTACCATCAAAACTAAAGCCCTATAGGGCCATGCCAACTGCCAGCAAACACCAACTCTTTATAATTCACATGCATCAATTGGTGTCATAATCTTGACTAGGGAGATGATCCTGTGCTTTACGAGCATTGTAGCCGCCTTTGCTTGGTGGAGACAGTCCCTCTTGGTTTGAAAGGAGTAGGCACAAGAGAACCTTTGCTTTATAGTGAGCACAGGCTGAGAAGAAGGGGTGGGTTGGGTATTGATGGTTCCACTTGCTGAATGTACTCGACAAGTTTTCACCTTGTTTGCCACTAAATTGCCAGCTTCTCTTCAATCTCCACTATCTTTGCTTTTGGAAGAGCCATCATTTTCCTTAACTGAGTGCCCTGCCACTCCGACCTTGGAAAGACAGTCGAGCATGAAATATGCACGAGGAGATTAAAAGTTTCAAGGTCCTGGACCCTATGGTTAAGCATGCTCATGTAAATGTAAGGCTGGTGCCTTGATGCTAAGTGCCTCTTCTCCCAAAACATACGTTACAAAGCCTAGAGCATGTCTCTAATCTTGAAGGTCTCTTTAAGTTCTGTCAAAAAAACAGCTAAAGCACCACCAGTGATAGCAAAATTTTAAGACTTCCAATACCAAAAACCAAAGCCAGACATTATTTCAGGGAAAGGTGATCACTGCATGAATGTCGAGTATGTGAAAGCAAAATAATTGTCACGACTCACACTATGTACATTGACGTGACAAGGGATTAGGTTCTGGCTTGGGCTTCACTTAAGACAAATGTCAATCACCTCAATCAGGAGGATTCAGGGCCACTTATAAACCTGACAGATCTACGTCCTAGTTGGCCAAATAATCAACTGTTTTTTTTTCCTTTTTAGAAGCAGTGCTCCCACACAATGGTCTCAAACTCCCAAGCCAACATTGCATTTCTCTTAAGATATTTGCAAGCTGCCAATCCCCACAATCATTTCAAGTCATGACTCCACTAATAACTAGAGAATCACCTTTGATCACTTTCCATCACCCAAAGATTTAGTAAGCTTCAAGCCTTCTAGAGTGCCATGGCCTTTGCTCTGTTGTTCATCTCATGGACCAAAGAAGTGAAATGATTCCATAATTTATTGGAGTGCAAAATGAGTCATTTGCACGTTACCTCTGAGAATGCTAGATAGCTGGCACCAAACTAGCATTGGTGCTCAAAAAACATCTGCGTTACTGCAGCGCACAAGGAACCAATGTACATGAGAAAGTTGAATTGTCATCTGTCCATTTATCACCAGCACATGCCAAGGAAGATGAATCATCAACCATTACAAAACATCAAACGTTCTAAAAACATTCTTGATATTAAGTTATTAACTAATCTTTCTTGTAATTGTTTTCTATTTGACATTGTGAAAGTGGATCTTATATGTCCTTCCCGAGTTCACATTAGTGGTTCCATTCTAGATAGGCAAATGAGATAGAATTCTTAGCCTTAGTCTCTTATCATAGGAATTCCCATTCTTAGGTTTTCGACTCATTGTACACATATTGTAATGCCCCCTTTTATGATCAATGAGAAGTTGGCAATTACAGATAGAAGTCAGCTCCAAGAGATTACATTAATCAACTAACTCCGTGGATACATCAACACAACCAGCTGTTATGACAAGAAATGATTCCTTCCCACTACGATTTTATACCAAACTCAGGTCCATATTAGATTTCACGATTCTATATCTGCTGCTAGCGTGAAGGAACCAATAACAAACAACTCTCAACTTCAATATTAACCAATGAACTCCCTCCTCCCCCCCACCCCCCCCCCAAAAAAAAAAAAAAAACCAAGCTCATGCAAATGGCTGTACTCAACATAAAGAGAATGAATGCCAAACCATCATACCTTCATTTGCTGCCCCAGAATGCTTATCAGATCAGATCCAACTTCTCATACAAATCACTGCCAAAGTGGTTGCTAAACACAGGTCACCAAACATGGAGTAATTGCTGCAATAGATTCTTTCACTCAAGCATGGAATGCACAGTTTAGGAGTACTTTAAAAATCAGATCTAACTATCAATACTGGTCGCTGTAAACCAGGGGCTTGTAAACATCCAAGCCTTACTCTAAACCAGTCGATTTCCTTGGGTGAAGTAGCACAACCATGTAAGATGAATTCACTGCTCAAAGTGCATATATAACGGGCATATTAAATCAGATTTAGCACTCCTAGCACAAGTTGCTGCACAGGGGACTTAGCACATCCAATACACAATAGATCCAAACCCCAAAAGACTTCCAAACCCCTCCTAAACAGGTAGCTACCTATGCCAATCAATATTGATGCAAGTCGACATGGGGGAGAGATGAAAAGGCACCTAAAACCAGATCAAAACCATACTCCAGGTAGTCGCTGCTAAAGACTGATTATTATTCAAATAAGCATTGATTTTGATGCCAAGGAACATTTAATAATTCATTCAAACCACCTCCTACAGATTGCTGCTACAAAGGACTCCAAAATACCATTGAACCATGCACTATTCAGATCACCACACTTAGAAATAAATCAGCCACAAAGAGGATATTCAAATAAATAGAAATTGCTGCCCAAAATATATATTTTCACATAAATATGAGCCTCCGAATGAAGTCCCTGGAATAAGGAAGGGACAACAGACTTATGTTGATAAAAATCAGATCATTAATCATGGAAATGCATTACCAAACTTGCCTCATACCAAACACTGCAATAAAGGTTGCAAGCATCACAATATCATGCAATAACCCAGTCAATCCACACTAAAAATGCCTCAAACCAGACATCAAATCAGCATGCAAGATTTTGCTAGGGTTTGGAGTGCAAGATACTCCTCAAAACAGCTCGCTAAAGCACAAGAAAAGTCGCTAGGGCTAGAAGAATTCATAAACAAAGAAGTTGACTTGAGACATGCACCAAAAATTCTTTCATTCAAAACCAGCTACAATGGGTTGCGAAAGATCTTCAACAATGAGAGAGCAAGAGCTTCAAGTTTGGGCATTCATACCTTCTCCAAGCATGGAGCCAAAATCGATAATCATCATAGCATATCTTACAATGATCAAGCAACCTCCTTTTATAGACAAAGGGGTGCAAAATTCAAATTTTTCCTTTTGGAGGGAAAACATAAACTCTAATTAAATACTGTTTGAACTATGTGCACTTTATTATTTTTAATTAAATAATAAAGATACTAGCCTATGTGCACATTAACTAACTAAAAGGGCCCACCAAGGGGTTACCAAATAGATAATAGATATCTCAAGACAAATTTCGAGCCCAATCCTCAAACCCATTGGATTGAGGGTCTTCAATTTTTCGATGTAGACAATATCCCGAAAAGGGGACATTACACATATTTACCATACCTATTCATGGTGAGTAGAAGAGCTTTATTTTGCCATCGTTTTACCTTCATAAATGTGTGGTGGTTTGTTGCATTGTACTCTATTGCATGTTTATAATAACACAGTAGGTTACTAGCTAGTTTATTGTGTTATTCTCAGTGTCATCATACTAGGCCCCGTGGTGCGGATCATTGCTATTAGAGAGATATTATTTGTTCTCACATTATACTCCAATTTAGGGAATCAATATCATAGTGATATATTTGTTTTCTTGACATCATACACCAATTCAGGGAATTGGTATCAAAGTACAATTTTCCGCCTCATGACATCCTACACTCATACCAATTTAGGGAATCAATATCATAGTGATATATTTATTTTCTTGACATCATGCACCAATTTAGGGAATTGGTATCAAAGCACAATTCTCCGCCTCATGACATCCTACACTCACACCAATTTAGGGATTTGCTAATATAGAACACCTTTTTGTTATAATACTTTACACCAATGTAGGGAATTGCTATTAGAGTGCACTCTTTTGTTGTCACCTTATTGTACACCAATTCATGGAATTGGTATTGAGGAAAAAATGTCTTTGTTGATTCCGTCATGGGAAAAAAAGCAAGAAGTCGAATAATCATTGGGTTAAAACGTCACGTTCAGAGTCCTTGAGTGAGAACCGACACCTACTCAAGGAGATTCAACATCTCAAAAGAAAGAATCCACAGCTGCAAGCTGCACTACATTTGAAGGAGACCCTTAACCTTTCCATGGAGAAGTTATCACATCTAATGGTTCAGCGCATTCATGTCACAAGTCGTTTGTTTGAGTGTCTAATTCAAGCCAAGGAGAGATGTAACCAAGTCATGCAGAACCTGCAACAAAAATTAATTGCCAAGGAGGAAGTATTGGCATGACTTCATGTCGAGTGTGAAAATATGTGCTCAACTGAACAAGTCACTAATGCCCCAAAACATCCAATTATGACATGTGATGTGCGAACTGTGGTGGACAGTAACATGATAGGCCCTTGTGCTTTCGAATATTCTGATTCTCCATCAGATTAATTCCTTAGTTGTAAAAATCATACCAAAGGCACTGGTTCCAAGACACTTAAGAAAATGGGCTACATTGGATGAGGTTTGGGTATTGATGGTGAAGGCATTGTATATCCCTTGAAGTAGAGACGATACTGCAGAACATGGGTTTGGGATACACTGGCTTAAACACAGGCTAGACTGCCTGGAAATGCCAAGTACCCCCCCGTCCCAGGCCTGATACGTACCGGGTATGGGTATGATTCTGGTATGCTGTGGGTACGTACCCACACGTTTTTTTTTTTTTAAGTGCAAAAAAATAAATAAAACTTGAGGGCTTTGACTGGAACTGAACCTTGGGAAGTTTGTGTGAGATTCAATATTGCCAATAGATTCCGAAGGGTCAAGAGAGATGAACAGGACTTCATTTGGTTGACTTACTATTTGGGGACTTTCTTGTTGCTCCTCATGGGTCCTTTATTCTTCAGTCAATTTGGAAGGCATGGGAACAAGTGAAGCACTTGGTGGTTGGGCAGCCTATCTTCACTTCCTTCAAGACTAGGTGCCAAGCCTACAAATCGATTTTGTCGAATCTGAAATATAATGACAAGACCCTTGCCTTGACAAGAGGCTGCTCTGCTCTCCTTTGGTTTGAGAAAGGAATTAAAATATTTCATGACTTGTACAGATTTTGGAAGTGGATGGAATGGACAGACCTTAAAGCTTTCTATAAGCTTCCTCAATCTCAGTTCAGAATGTATACAATGCTCAGAAATGCTTTCACAGCTCCCTCTACTGGACTAATCATGGAGGATGAGAATGAATTTTGGGATACGACGAGGTGGCTCAAAGGTCCCCCTCTCCTAGAGGCTACCTCCAAACAACCCAAACCTTTCCCTGGGCCTTAACAATAAGTGGAATGTTTGTGAGCCCATTAGTAGATGGAGTCATAGATTTAATGTTTTGTGGTCTTCTTGTATTCAAACAAAGAAATCTTGCTTTAGACGGCTTCTGATTCATAATAAACTTGTTGGCTTCTAATATTTTATAGGTTGCTGAGACTATAAGCTTGTTGTTTTCTTTAAATTTGTATATATATTTATATTTTTTTTACTTTTTAAAAATATAATGTACGAATGTACCCACAGCGTACCGTACCCAAGGTTTTTAAAAATTTTCCGTTTCAGCGTACCATACTCTTACTAAAACAGTCTAGAACACAGGTGTAGACAGTTGTGCGCACCTGTCTCTATAGTCAAGCATCAAAGATTCTTCCACATTCTGTTCTGCTCTAAAACATCAGTGCATTTCCAGTAGTGTGCCAAATACCTCAAACACTTGCCTCTTAGATGGTGCAAAAGAAAGCGTGCATGTGTCTTGACAGCACTTATACGACAGCCTTGAGAAATGCTGGCATTTCACATGTTGACCATATGAAACGACTGAGGGCAGAAAGGTCATTCATCAAGGTAGTGTTGGGATCTTCATCCTCGTGCCTTTGTGGAAGAAGCAACAGTTGTAAGTCCACTTGTTGGTTTTTGATATCCTTGTATAGAGAAATTGTCATTTGGTGAAATTACATTGTGGATGGTGTAGTGTCCAAAATTTTAACATAGGAAAAACAAGAAAAAATGAGCTATTTTTTTGTTTAAAAGTTCTCACAAAGGGGGTTCAACACATGACAAGAAAAAAATCCAAATGCGAAAAAACAATATCTTGAAATGCACAAGCAAGGATAAATGGATAGCTCGGGTCCCATGCCAATAGGATACAAGTGGCCACAATGACAACAAGGTTCAATTGATCGCACAAGCAAGGTCAAGAGCGGGATGGTCCCATACAAGGTCACAAAATCTCTTTTTAGTTATACAGATCCACTTGATATCTTTTATAAGGTCACATTGACTTTAGCATAAAAGGTCATGCTATAAGGTTCAAGTGAGATTTAAGTCATAAAGTGCACACCTAGGTGACATCCCTTGTAAAAGAATCCAAAAGAAAAGCTTAATAAAACATTAGGCAACTCCAGTTAACATTTAAACTTAATTCCCCCCCACCCCCCAAAAGAGCCCTAAGAATCTTTGCGGACCCAACAAAAGGGTTCCCAAGCCCTAAGTTGCCTCATTTACACATGTAGAAGCATGGAGAAGCTGTCCTAGCATTTCCCATGGCTTCCACCATGGTTTCTTATGGCCCTACTCCCCTCTATCTTTCTCTTTTGCTTGCATCATGCTTTCCAAGCTCATACTAACTCATGCTTTCCTTTGCTTCTTGCAGGTTAAACAAGGTGGGGTTTTCAAGTGGGTATGGGGAGCAACACCAACACCCATTTCCAACCCACATCTTCATTCCATTGCCTTAATTGAGCTGCAAGGCCTAAGCATATCCTAGTTGGCCAACTCCACTAGCTGGCTCGGCCTTCCCAGCATGCCCATGCCACCCATTTTTGGGCTACTTCCTCTTGGCTCAACCTTCCTAGCGTGCCCATGCCACCCATCTTTGGGCTCCTTCCTCCAGGCCTCCTTGCTGGACTGACTTTAATAGCTTGATGGTTACCTGCTATACAACCTGGATATCACTAATAGCAATGCCTAATAGTTAGCTCCTGAAACTTCACCAGAAAGTAATTTCTATTTGTTTATGTATATCAGCTCACGCTAGTGAGCTGTAATAAATGTCACATTAATTAGATTGAAAGTCATAAATGTCAAACATATGATGATATTAGAAAGTCAAGGTTAGGAGTTATAATTTTCGTGACTGTCCCAGTTAATATAAATGTATGTAAATGAAAGTTTTAATCGCTTCTGCAGCCGGCCATTCTTGATAAAATAACTTATGTTCTTTGATTCCCATATCTATATGTATATCCTGAGAAACCCAACACATGCAGATATCTATATTTTGAGACAAGTATTAAAAAGTTGCCACAATGATTAGGAGACTGGAGGAAAATGTCAAAATAATGAATGTAAATATTTTTAGTGCTATGTTTTTCTAATTAAAATATAACTTAGAATTTCAATATGACAAAAAACTTTCATTTTCCTTTTGTTTGGCAGGTTTTCCATGAGAAATGTCTTACTGAGCCAGAAGATGTTTTCAGGATTTGTTTGAAATACCATAAGTTTTCTTTGGTCACCTTCTGCCATAATTATGATGGCCACATGGTATTGGTCCAATGGTTAGATGATCTACATACATTGTTACTGTCTTATGTGTGTCTGAATGTTCTTCCTAAAACAAACAAATAACTGATATAATCCTATATTTCAGTTCAGACTCATTATTTGAGGTCATTATCTATATTTGACAAAGGGCCACCTGACTTTTCATCCCTTTACAGTCAGATCAGACGAACTAAGTATTAGGTGGGTGGCTTCCACAATGATTGTGGATGGCCGTCATGATGAGTTTGTGACAACTTCAAAATTTACAAAGAAAATGGATGGAATGGGTAATGTTGTGAACACATTAGCACTAATACTTGTTTGAGTAAACTACATGTACAATACCCTCCTTATTGGTTGAATTCTCATGAGTTTGACCCTATTCTCCTAGATAACGAATGGAGTTAACTCTTCACCCAGTTATTGCCATATTCCTCCCCAAGCACCAAGTCTACTTTTACATTTCAGCTTGGCGAGTTAGTTCTGAATCTAAATTGCATGGTTATGCTTTATAAACATTAAAATTAACAGAGATACATATATTAAACAGGCAAACGTCTTCACATCAATGCTATCCAATTTATTACAACGATGTCTCCCTATTTAATACATGTTTTTATGTTCAGATGAAATCCACTCAATAGAAATCGTAATGAACATAAAACATGTATTGACAGGCAGATGTCCTTGTAATTGAGTGCACATTATCAAATACAACAGATTTACTTGTATAATACATGTCATTGTTTTTATTTTTCCATTAGAATACACGGTATTTCTGAAACAGGTTGATATCTCGGACGAAATAAAATCTGCTGAAACATGTGTGGCATTTTTGAGGGAGTTGTTGAGTATTGTCATTAATGTCAAAGCTTGATGATGTGTCAAAAGGTTGATGTGAAAGGATGATGTGGGAGATTGTTGAAGTACTGTCAGTGATGTCAAAGGTTGTTGTGTTGATATGTCACTTGGAGAGAAAGAGAGAATTTGAAGACAACTTGAAGGTCGTCAAGGTCAGCTTGCAAAGGGGCAGGTCATTGTTGGAGATGCCTACTCAGGTGAAGTGCATAGGAAGCCTTGTCATGAGGCATGAAGAGAAATGGAAGAAGACATGAATGATCACAGGTATGTGATGGATGTTTTAGCACTGTTTGAACATGATAGTGAGGTGGCAAGTCACTCGGAATACACCTTGATGGGTAAAACCTTCATTCTAGGTTTGCACCTAGAACCTTTCTTAAACCCTGCCTGTCCTAATGAGTCATGATGATCAATTTTCAGAGCAAGAATGCATTGGTGAGCATGAACAAAGATAAAGTGAGTTGTTCTAGGTATGATGATGCACGTTGAAGCCATGGTTTGAAGGAAAAAGGAAGAAAACGAGTTTTAGGCCTTCTCAAGCTCACAAGAATGAAGATTCCAAACCCGAGAAGCACTTTCAGTTGCTCATATGCATGTTAAACCTCTACATGGGAACTTGAGCTGTTGAGGAGAGATGGGGAAGGGGTCATAGCAAAGAATTCCAGGCATTAGTTTTGGATTTGATGTCCTATACTTTATGAACAATCTTTAACACCAAAACTTGTCAAAAACCCTCCTAAAACCCTAATAAGGTCTCGAAAGGAAAGATATTGTTCAAATCATCTCAGAATGGATTCAAACTTCCAAATAAACTATTGGAGCATGTAGTCAACTCTCCCAGTGTTGGCTAGATTTTTTGCATTGTTGAAAACCTAGGCAGTCATGAGATAAATCTCCCTCATTTACTGGTGAGGCTCCCGTGTAAGATTTGTCAATAAAATATGCTAGTATCTATTTAGAGGTTTTACTTTAACCATGCAACTCATGAACCATAGTTGTATAGTTTTGCAGCAAGTAAGCAGCTGTTAAAGAAAGGAAATATCTAAAGAAGAAGGAAATAATAATTACACAGGGGAGAAATAGGGAAGATGTGCAACCCAATCAATAGATTACAGAGTTGATTATATGCACATAGATAGGACTAATAGATATTAACACACAAAATTATAAGCAAAGACAACTTTCAAATCTATATCTAAAATAACCCAAAGTTTATAAGTAGATCTGAGATAAAAAGTTAGAAACAAAATGCACCGTGACACAAAGTTCTTCGGAAGTCTGCTCCTTTCTATTCCTTTGGTTTAAATAGCTGTAATGTCCCCTTTCCCTTGCCACAGGCCTGAGGGCCAGTGCGGGCCCTAACCCTAGTCATGCCCAAGGGATCTTCTCCTTTGATCGAGACCTTCTATGCACTTTAATATTCTCAGGCCTTCTGCTGTTTTCTCCTCCGTGCTTCCTCTTGAGGGAATCTTCTGTGCCGAAGTTGCCCGTGATTTGATTCATCAATGCTTCATCAAGGAAGTATCCCTTCATCAGCAACCAGTTTGAAGTATTCACCAGAACAACGGCAGACCTTTCCTCAATCGTATGACAGCCCCCTATGTTCTCCTGAAGTACAACTCTATCTCCTCCCATCCGATGGTATGTGTCAAGTAACATAGGCCCATCATCTTTAAGATCCACAGGTATCCGTGCTAATCCAAAGTCAAACACTTGCCGTGCTGATAGCCTGCTGAAATCATTATTTCTAACCTCGTACTCACTTTTGCACTTCATCTAGAAATTTTCTAATGAAGGCACATGTGCATACTCTTGGGAGATCGTCTTCGTGGCTACTCCAAATGGATCGAAGTTCAGCCGTGCTGGGAAGAACTCTTGCTCGTAGTTAGAGAACATTTCCGCTTCCACTCCTTGGGCTTTAGGAATGTTCTGACAACTATAATGGCCCATAGTGATCGGGGAGAAGCCCGTAGATTTGTGCCGTTTTGACTGAAGGTCGTGCATCTCCACAAGTTGTCTACTTAGCTCCATGGTGACCAATCTATCATTCGAATATCTGGGCAACTTAACTGGTTCTCCAAAAAATTCGGTGACCCTGAGGTATTGAAATCCGCAAACTGAATGAAGAGACTGCCAATTCTGGACACAGCTTCCCACACTTCCTTGCTCACCCTGTTGGCCTTTAGATCACCGTCCAGCCTATAAATGAATTCGTAAAAGAATCCATCGTTGACCACCTTATAATCTTTCTTGCACGCATGTACAGTAAGGTGTGGGTAGCACTCAAAAATAGGGTCCTTGGAAAGAACACCACATCTATCCAGCTTGGAGAAGATGCCTTGTGAAGTTATTGCATATACCAAATAGGAAATCATTTTGAAGCTGAAAGTACGCCTCACGTTCTGAAGTTGCTCACCAATGTTGTCGCTAATGATTTCCGACCAATTGATTATTGAAACTGCTTTGTTGATTTCAATGGTCCTGATGAAAGCATACATCCATGTGCGGAAGGTGTGAGCGTTTGCTTCGCCATTTATCTTGCATAACAATTTGGCAATATTATCCACTTGTACCAGATTGGACCGCGGAAGAGTTCTTGGGAACTTGGAAGGAGATCTGGGCTTCTTCATGTATCTGCTGTTCATTATGTTCACACAGTCAACTCTATGCTTTTCCCACCTGCTGTCGGCATCTTGTATGCTAATAGAAGTCGCCACCTTTCGTGCCGGAATCTTTAAACAATAATTGATGAACTGTGCGTCCAACCGGACTATTGTTTTTCCGGTAGCATCTAAGATTGATCTAGATGATGGATGGTAAGACCTAGCACACTCCATAACGAACTCTGGCAACTGGGTTGTGAATGGAAACGTTGTAGCTCGAATAATTCCATTGCTTTTGACTGCACGCATGAGGGAAGTCTTTCCTGCTCTGGATCTGTCAAGCAATTCAGAAATAGGTTCCAGACCTAGATCTGTGTCTCCAATGTCTGGGAATTTAGAAGTGATGCATGACTCTGTTGTGCTATCTTTTTCATCCCTCTTTGCAATGGCTATATCTATCTTTGTCTGAACAATTCTTTTTCTCTTTATTCGGCTGGAATTCTTCACAACCGGTGCAGATCTGGATAATTTTTTAGATTCTGTCAAGCAATTTGTAATGAATTCCTGCAATTAATTAAGACAAAGATGGCAACCGGAACATGAACAGTGGATTTTTATCATAAAAATCTGCATATATCAACCCTGTTGCCCCAAAATTTGATGTTTTATTTGCATGCAAAGCAAACATGAATTTTACCAACTTCACCTAAGCACCTGTATCACTTATGCAGACAATTATCCAGACACAAATCAACCTCCTTCAACCTATGCACCAAAATTGGAAGCTTCCAACATTAATTACACCTTCTAAGCAAAATTCTTCTCCAAATGGGGCGCACTTTTTGTCTCGGCTGCACTTCTTGCTTTTGAATTAATTAATTCATCTTTATAGCAGCCCCTGCTTATATAATCCTCATAATTCTATAATTAATTAATGCCTTTCCTATTCTTGACAATTAATTAATTATTTAATAAGCTTTACTCTTCAAATGGGGCGCCTATTTTGTGCATGCTTATGGTTGTCATTAAATAAATTAAATTTATTTAATTTTAAACTTCTGCTTCCAGTTAACTCAAGCCTCACAGTATGCTGACCTTAGCCACTGAAAATAGGAATTAATTAAATCAATTAATACTTAAAAAAGTATTATTTCTCTCCCAAATGGGGCGCACTTTTTGACATGAAGGGGCTGCATTAAATAAATAATATTTATTTAATTTTAGAATGTCTAATTCCAACTTCCTTTATCCACTTTCCCTTTGTTGACTTTTACAAATTAATTTATTGCATTTAAGGCTGCCTTTCTTTCCCTAAAGGGGTCACACTTTTTGGTATGAGGGATTTCTATTTTTAAAAGACAATTGACAATGGGATTATTTACCCTGTAAGGCAGCTCCGAAAATCCCATGATTCACTTAAGCTGTTTGAATTTCATAATGGGATTATTTACTCTGCAAGGCAGTTAATAAAATCCCATCAATGCTTTAAGTGATTTTTCTTTTATTTCACAATGGGAATTTTTACCCTTCAAGGCAGGTAAGAAATTCCCGCCTGCCTACTGCCTCTAATTTTCCCATTGTGACTTAAGTGACGTTGCTTCCATGGGAAAAAGTGCCCTGTTAGGCAGGTACAAAATTCCTTCCTGCCTGCTGCTTCCAAAAATCCCATGATTCACTTCAAACCTTTTTTTTTCCAAAAATGCGGCTAGCATAGAAGAAGCTTTTTGGTGCATGACTTCGTCTTTTTTGAGAGAACCAAACCTCTAATGGCGAATTCCTTCTGGCACAATGTGTATAGGTGATCTCCAGATACTCCAGGCCAAGAATCAGGGCAAACCGGCAAAGGAATTGATCCAGAGAAATTTCACAGAAAATGAAATGGGAAAACACAAAAAACACAAAATGTACGATCACAACAGGGTTAAACCAGAGCATAAATTGCCTCAAACGGGGCTCAAAATAATTAAATACAAATTTCCCGGAGGCAAACCCCAGTGACAGAATAAAACAATTTTGGGCATCTGGGTATTTGTCGAAAATGGCTTATATGGCTCGTTGGGAATATCTTGACACATTACAGGAACTTTCTAGCAATAAAAACACAAAATGACCCATTATTTTAAAAGTATGAAATTTTTTAAATAGGGTAGTCCCAGATTTCAGGGTGAAATCTGGGGACACCATAGGCCTTATGCTGCTCTCTTTTTCATGCTTCCTTTTGAGGGAATCTCCTGTGCCGAAGTTGCCTGTGATCTAATTCATCAAGGCAATATCCCTTCGTCAGCAACCAGTTTGAAGTATTGACTAGAACGGCGATAGACCTTTCCTCGATCGTATAGCAGCCACCTATACTCTCCTGAAGTATAACTCTATCTCCTTCCATCCGATGGTATGTGTCAAGTAATATAGACCCATTATCTTTAAGATCCGTAGGTATCCGTGCTAATCCAAAGTCAAACACTTGCCGCGCTGATAACCTACTGAAATCTTTTTTTGTAACTTTGTACTCGTTTCTGCACTTCATCCAGAAATCTTTCAGTGAAGGCACATGCACGTACTCCTGGGAGATTGTCTTCCTTGCCATTCCAAATGGATGGAAGTTCAGCCGTGCTGGGAAGAACTCTTGCTCGTACTCAGAGAACATCTCCGCTTCAATTCCATGGGCTTTATGAATACTCTAGCAGCTGTAATAGCCCACTGTGATCGGGAAGAAGCCTGTAGACTTGTGCCGTTTTGACTGTAGGTCATGCATCTCCACGAGTTGTCTGCTCAACTCCATGATGACCGATCTATCACTCGGATATCTGGGCAACTTGACTGGTTCTAAAAAACCGGTGACCCTGAGGTATGTCAAGTCCGCAAACTGGATGAAGATATTGCCAATCTTGGACACAGCTTCCCAAGCTTCCTTGCTTACCCTGTTGGCCTTTACATCGCCGTCTAACCTGCAATTGAATCCATAGAAGAATCCATCGTTGACCACCTTGTAATTTTTATTGCATGCGGGCACAATAAGCTGTGGATAGCACTCAAAAATAGGATCCTTGGAAAGCACACCACATCTATCCTGCTTGGAGAAGACACCTTGTGAATCTACTCCATATACCAAATACGAAGTCATTTTGACGCTGTAAGTACGCCTCACATTCCGAAGCTGCTCACCAATGTTGTCACTAATGATTTTCAACCAATTGATTATTGAATCTGCTGTGTTGATTTCAATGGTCCTGATGAAAGCATACATCCATGTGCAGAAGTTGTGAGCGTTAGCTTTGCCATTTATCCTGCATAACAATTTGGTTGTCATCCACCTCTTGTACTAGATTGGATTGTGGAAGAGTTCCTATTGACCTACTTTTGTGGTCATGTGTTGGACATTAATAACATTATCTTATCTTGTCTTATCTCGGGAATTTGAATGGAGATTTGGGCTTCTTCATGTATCTGTTGTTCATTATGCTCACATAGTCAACTTTATGTTTTTCCCATCTGTTGCCGACATCCTATATGCTAATAGTAGTCATCACCTGTCGTGTTGGAATCTTCAGACAATAATTGATGAACTGTGTGTCCAGTCGGATTATTGTCTTCCCCGCAGCATCTTAGACTGATCTAGATAGTGGGTGGTAAGACCTAGCACACTCCATGACGAATTCTGACAACTGAGTTGTGGATGGGAATGCTGAAGTTTGAATGATTCCACTGCTTTTGACTGCACGCATGAGAGAAGTCTTTCCAGCTCAGGCTCTATCAATTCAGAAAGAGGCTCTGGACCTAGATCTGTATCTCCAATGTCAACAAACCTGGAAGTAATGCATGACTTTGCTGAGCTTTCTTTTTCATCCTGCGTTGCCATGGCTGTATCTGTCTTTGTCTGAGCAATTCTTTTTCTCTTTATTCGGTCGGAATTCTTTACAACCGGTGCATATCTAGAGATTTCTTTAGATTTGGAGGATATGTTCAATGTATTGGACATTGATTTAAGCTCCCTTTCTCTTATAAAAGACCCTGTAATGAATTCCTGCAATTAATTTAGACAAAGATGGCAACCGGAACATGAACACTTGATTTTAATTATAAAAATCTGCATATATCAAGCCTGCTGCCCCAAAATTTGATGTTTTGTTTGCATGCAAAACAAACATGAATTTTGTCAACTTCACTTGAGCACCTGCACCATTATGCAGACAATTAATCAAACTTAATTCAAGTTCCTTCAAATCTAGGCGCTAAACTTTGAAGCCTTCTAGCAGTAAAAAACACCTTCTGTGCAAAATTCCTCCTTAATTGGGCGCTAAAATTGTCTGGGCTGCACTTCCTTGCTAAAGAATTAATTAATTCATCATTATGGCAGCCCATTCTTATATAACCTTCATCATTCTATAATTAATAATTGTCTCTCCTATTCCTGGCAATTAATTAATTCATTAACATGCTTTTCTCTTCAATTTGAGCGCCTATTTTGTGCATGCTTATTGCTGCCATTAAATAAATCAAATTTATTTAATTTTAGCTTTCTACTTCCAGTCCACATTGATTTCACATTGTGCTTTGACTTTATGCACTAAAAATAGGAATTAATTCCATTAATTAATACTTTAAAAGGTATTATTTCTCCTCAATATGGGTTGTACTTTTTTGCATGAGAGGGGGCTGCATTAAATAAATTAAATTTATTTAATTTTAGAATTCTATTTCTAATTTCCTCTATCCTCTTCTTCCTTGTTGACTTTTCCTCATGCTTGGGTGCCAAATTTGGAAATAGAATTAATTAATGAATGCAATTAAAGCTGCCCCTCTATTCCAAAAGGGGTCATACTTTTTGACATAACCCATTTCTATTTTTAAAAGCCAATTTTCAATGGGATTATTCACCCTGCACCGCAATTCCAAAAATCTCATGATCCACTTAAGCTATTTGACTTTCATAATGAGATTTTTTACCCTGTAAGGCAGGTAAGAAATTCCCATCAATGTCTTAAGTGATTTTCTTTTATTTCACAATGAGAATTTTTACCTTGCAAGGTAGGTAAGAAATTCTTGCTTGCCTGCTGCCTCTAATTTTCCCAGCATGACTTAAGTGACTTTGCTTCCATGGGAAAAAGTACCCTGCCAAGCAGGTACAAAATTCCCACCTGCCTGCTGCTACCAAAAATCCCATTGTAGCTTAAAACCTTCCTTTCCCAAAAATGCGACCTACCCAAAAGAGGCCTTTTCTGTGCATGACTTCGTCTTTTTAGAGAGAACCAGACCTCCTGTGACAAATTCCTTTTGACATAACGTCCATAGGTGATCTCCAGATATTCCAGGCAAGAAATCAAACTAAACTTACAAAGGAATTGACCTAGAGAAATTTCACAGAAAACAAAACGAGAAAACACCAAAAACTCAAAACGTTGCCAGAAGTCACAAATAAAGCCCATAATTCATTCCTGGTGGAAACCCTACTGGTATATGGGAATATTAACATGTAAGACCACAACATGGTTAAACCGGAGCA
Source organism: Taxus chinensis (assembly GCA_019776745.2). NCBI lineage: Eukaryota > Viridiplantae > Streptophyta > Pinopsida > Cupressales > Taxaceae > Taxus > Taxus chinensis. The sequence continues at coordinate 664,566,371 of CM034154.1, forward strand.
CAATTTGCCTCAAACAGGGCTCAGAATAATTAAATAAAAATTTCCCGCAGGCAAACCCCAACGACAAAATATAACGATTTCGGGCATCTGGGTATTTGTCGAAATTGACTTATATAACTCTCTGGGAATATCTTGACACAACACAGACACTTTCTGGCAATTAAACACAAAACGACCCGTTATTTTAAAAGTACGATTGTTTTTTTACATGGGGTAGTCTCAGATTTCAGGGTGAAATTTGAGGACACCACCCAGGTACCTCCAGGTGGTGGTGGTTAGTCAAATGAGAGAAAATGTTGAGGTACATGTTTGTTTTCTCAAGAAACTGCTGTAGCTCTCAAGAATTTGTAATAACCCTTTTGAGGGTTTTATCAAATATTATATATGCAGATTTGAAACTGAAAATTGCAGCAAACTGAACATTAAAACTAGTGACTTATACTTGCTTGAAAAGATGCCAAAAACACCACAAAACAACACCACACAACTCGCTGATATTTTATATATGATATATGGAATTTTTAGAAGCCGATATAACCAACAAACACTGAAAACACACTAGTGGAAATGAAATACACAGTGGAAATTGCAACCACAAATTAATTGTAGAATATTGATATGGAAATCCTAAAAAATCATGCAACTCAAGACTTTGGCCTTTAAAAAATGGCAAATCAGATTTCAACACAAATTTATCAAATTCCTTGCCAATGTCTTCAAACCCTACCCATGGTAGATCGCTCCACCCTAAAAAAATAGTATAACAGCTGGAAATGCCAAAAAGATCTTCAAATCAACTTTTTTCTTCAATGCCAAATGGTGATGAAGGGCTTTCGTCCTTCACCCAAGCCCAATGAAGGGTTTTCGTCCTTCAACAAGGCCTCACAAGAGGATTTTCGTCCCCAAGTGGATGACTAAGGAGCAACAAGCTCTCTTTGCCAAAGTATAGAGAAAACATGCCAAGCTAGATGCAAATGAACTCTCTTCTCCTTTTATATCTTTCCTTTGGTGCCAAAACTTAATTAGACAAGGCCGACTTGTATAGAACAAACGAACACTAAAGGAAACATTATAATATTAGACAAAATATATTATAAAGTGCTCAAGGGTCTTCTTCTTCATTTCTTCTTCTTTGCCATGGAGAAGGGTTGGCAAGAAGACCAATTTCCAGCTGGGAAAAAGGGACATTACATAATTGGATTGGCCAAGATGAATAAATGAATGTCAGAAGGTGTTAGAGACCCATACTTCATGTTTGTGGTGGTTTCTGGACAAGTTTCAGCCTTTAATTTCTCCTATGAGGTCAATTTCTCATGACTGGTTTTGAGGTGATTTAATGGTGTGTTCTTAAGAAGCTTTCATGGCATGAATGCAAGGTATAGAGCAAATCAAGCATGGAGGAAGTCGGTGTCGTTCAAAGACAATGGTTTTGAAAAGGTTTTGAGTTTTGAAGATGACCATGTGAGCCCACGAAGATCATGATGTAACATTATGCAGGCAAACCTAATACAAGTAGGTCTTCAGAAGTCCTAAAGGTGAAAAAGGCATAATTGAGTTGTGACAGTCCAAAAGAAGGTTATGTTGTAATTAATTCATGTTTTTTAGATGTTCTAAGGCTTATTGTATGGCTGACCTAAGTGGTTATAGGTGTGCATGACAGACCTAGTTGTACATGTTCTTGAATCATGTATATATACGCAAGGCAGTTTTAGGCCTAGTCTAGAGGTATGAGAGAAATGAGCGAAATAGTGCATGTTTAAGAAGTAGGATCTCTTGTAGACCATAGGCAGAGGGCTTATGTTGAATATCATGAAGGTGGTTAGCTTATGAGAGACATTTTGTACATGCCTATGTCAAAGTGAAGAAGAATGATGGGCGAAGAAGCACAACATGCAAGTTTGAAGAGTGATCAAGAGCAGAAGGGCAGAAAGACGGTCATCATTTGTTGATTAAGCAACTGAGAGTTAGGAAGGTGACAAAATTACAGAGGTGGTTGAGTTGGTGCTAAGTCACTTAGGGAGTTCGTGCTTCCTTGCAAGTCGGTGCTTGCTAAAACCTAGTTAAGTAGGTACTTAACTTATTTGGGGTTGGTGCTCCAAGTTGAGTGGGTGCTCAATTTAATTTGAACTTTTTTAATCTTTGAAAGACAGTAGTCCATTTGCAGTTCTTAGTGGGTTATCTTCCTCTCGAGGGTTTCCCACTTATATATGCGTGTTCTCTCTTGCTTTGTGTTCATATGAATGGTTGTTTATGCATTGTAAGATCACTATGTTGCTTTGATGGTTCATGCAAGTTAATGTTGAAAGATAATTGAAAGAGTCTTTTTATAAGAACACTGATTCAACCTCCCTCTCAGTGTATTGTGCTTCCAAGTTCCAACAGTTGTTGCCGAGTTGGAGAGTAAATTGTCATAGACTTTGGGCTCAACAATCAGTAGATGTAACCATGTACATGATAAATTTACATTACACATTGTTTTTATATACTTTATACATTTAGATTCCAAAGAATACAAATTGTAAATTCTTGGCATTTAAAAAATATATATCAAAGTTTGGATTTCAAATTTGAGGACATTGTGATGTGTACATATTGGTGTTTGATTGCTACATGTTGTACTGGAAATTTATCGATAGATGTGAAATATTAGCTATTTAATTCATGTTGTTCTATGCTTGTTTTAATGCATATGAAAAATATTTGGCATGAAATGAAAAGGATTTTTTGTTTGGCTGATTTCTGTAATATCTTCTCTATCTTAAAATGCTGAGGTTTTCTTGATTTTACCCAAGAGTAATACTCTTACCCTTCAGCCAAGTGGATTTGACATCGAGCACGAGTTTCGCTACCTTGGAATAAACCATTTGAGTTAAAATCCCCAAGATCTACTACATCAAAGTGTGTCCCTTTGCATGAAAATGTGCATCACCTCTTGAGATGGTTTTAAAAGGAAGAAATTATAAGGCTGTTGTCTTGTCAATTTTGTATGCAGAAATGCTGAACTTATTTCCAAAATGCAAATGAGGGTTTGAAAGACAGGATTCCAATTTTTCAGGGAAAGCACATTTTATTCAATTATTTTTTAAGTGATACTGAAAAGCCTCACACATGGAAGAAAGTAATGCTAAGCTTCTGTTTTTTTACCTAAACATATAAACATCACTTATTCAGTTTTTCCTCTTTCTTTGTCTTTGTCTTGATAACATTTGATTCTAAAACATTATGTAATTGCAGGCATTACAAAGAACCTTAGAATTTGAGGAAGAATTAGCAGAAAAGTTTGGAGGGGGCTCTACTGTTGGTAGGGATGGTGAAAGTGACACTGAAGAGTTGGAAGCTGATTTGGAAAGTAACAAGCAAAACGCATCAGAGATTAGGAAGAAGTATGAGAAGCAGCGTGCAGCTCGAGTTGGGACAGGAACACAACTTAACTGTGTATGTATGCACAGTTACTTTTGAATTGATGTTTTGTGCTTGAATTTATCTTTTCAGATGTGACGAATTGATTTGGTTCCTGCGACTTGGATGTCACAGGGGAGTGAAGAAGCCAGAGAATTATATGCTTCTGGTGCTGGGGCAAGTAGCAAATTATTTCAATCAGCTTGCACAGTGTTTTATTTATATTTGTTCTCCTGGATGTAACTCAATACTGACCATCAAGTCAGGCTATGTTATAACAAATTTGGATACATCATGAACATGCAGTTCAATTTTCGTGGGATGATTTCATCTTGCTTTGAAACACACTTGACTGTTTATGTTGAACTGGAGGAGAAGACTCTGATGGAAAATTTAGAAAAACTTGTCCAGGTTGGTTGCTTTTCAAGAAACATTCTTCACATATAGTGTAAAAATTTGTATCCATTTTTTAGACGCATTTACTTTGTTTCTTTTATATAGGCACCTCAATTTTACATATACTCATTCTTTTAACAGGAGGAGACATGGGAGGCAGAGGAGGGAAGTCAGACTAATATTCTGTCAAGCAGCACGCAGGTTGTTTATAATATCTCTTCTCATGAGAAAGATCTATATTATTAAAGAATGTTGTTCATGACTTTCTGTTTCTAAATTTTTATGATTGATAATTTGTATTTCCCGCAGACTTTCTGACTTAAGGTTTAAGAGAAATTGACTTCTGCAAAAATTAAGCGAGCACATTGATTTTCATGTTATTAAAGTATCAAATATCATTATGTTATTGGTTGGGCTTCCTACTTGTATATATTGTCCATGTGTTTCATAGAAGTAGATTTGATGGACCTTTATTTTTGATGAATATCTTGTGTTATCAGAAGCATTATCTCCTCGAGTTTTAAAAAATGACACCTTTGATTTTTCATGTTAGCATATAACATGAAAATAGAAGGTCCTATTACTTTTGTTTTTTCAAAATAAATTAGGTTTTTTTTTTCAAAATAAATTTGTGGTGAAGCCACATTTGGAAAGCTAATGTATCAAAATGAGACAATAGATATTGTATGCATTTTTGTTCTAAACCATGACAAGACATATAGAGCATTGTATTAAAAAAAAGTCATTTTTATAACTACTGAAAGACATAAAGAGGAAAGAATGGAAATTCAAATTAGTAACTCAACTGCTTTAAAAAAAATATGTATTTAGATTGCCTGACTATAAGCTGGCCTTGATAAAGTACTGAAATAACTTTGACTGGAGGTTACTGTTAAGAGCCAATTTCTTTAACTAAGCTATATTAGTAGAAAAATAAGCATTCGAGGCTTGATATACACTGATACCCATGCCTACTAATGATTGAGTAATGACGTTATGTACTGGAGCATTTTTTGTATTTAAAAACTGCAATTATTGGAACTGATTTTAATGCATAAAACCATTTAAAACGATTATTGTCTGTTTATTAAGTTTAAAGAAATATGATAAATTATGTTTTGAGATTTCCTAATTGCATAGATTTTGGTTTAAAAACATCAACACAGTTTTATCCAGAAACACTGTTGCAAAAAACTAAAATTATGGTAACTGGTAAAAATCTGTGAGTAATTTTCGATGACTGTGTAGTAACCATTCTATGCCACTAAACCAACCACATGAAAACAGGGTCAACGAATTTTGAACAATGTTTATTATTAACAACCGAAAACTGGATAGGTGAAGACTTTGAGAGATTGACCAATTGAATTGATTCTTACAAAGATGTGCAGTTCTTGGATCCAATGTTGGATTTTTTTGAATTGCTTGGAAATAGATAAGATAAGATAAGTATATTAAATATCCAACAAATGACCACAAAGTAGGTCAATGGGACTGTACCATACAATGCAATGAAGAAGCAGCAAGGGAACCCAAAAAGGTCCCAGAAAACAACAAGAAAAAAAAAAGAGAAGAAGCCTGGGTCCGAAGGGACAGGAAAATGCAGAAGAAGAGAGAGTGTACAAAGAAGAAGAGGGGGTGGAGGGAGGATCCTCAACACCAACCCTCTCAACTATCATCTGAAGCTGGCTGGAAAAATCTGGTGATATGCTGATGTTTGGTGTCAGGAGCTGGAAGAAGCCTGGAACACATACACCCTGCGGAAAGTCTAGCTCTCTGATAAGGCCTGGTAAATTGCCGCCTATAGGGGGGGTCTCTTGGCCGAGTCTGAGTCCGCATGCCTCTGGTTTGGGAAGTAGCCCCCCTGGTCATGACAGATCTGGTCTGGGGTTCTCTCCTGGGGAACCCCCACTTGATGCCCCTCTCATCGGGGAGCACAACAAAGTAGGAGGTGATCTGCCGAATCCTAGTCTCCCTGGAAGGGGAATGGAGGATCCCGTTGGGAAGCTTAAAAGCTTCCTGTAAATAGAGGGCGAGACACCTCTGATCATAATATCTGAAGAACCTCGTGAGAGTTGGGCATTCACAGAAAAGACAATGAAAACATGCAAAAACATCTAAAACATGGGAAAATTCTATCTTCTCCATTAAAGGGTGATAGGTCTTGAAACATGTGGCAAAAAATCTAGGGTAGGGCCTCCGGTATTAAAATTTGTAATTTATTTTTAATCTTAGTGTTTAAAAGTTAAATAGTATACTAGAAGTTACAGAATAAAAGATTTAAAGAGAACCCTTCCCTGCATATTTGTTTTGCAACTCCCCTAGGTGAGCTTTTTGCCTAGCAAACGAGGTCAACTTGCTCAATTAGCGAGCTCAACATGTTCAGTCAAGGAGGTCAACATTATGCATAGAAAATTTTAAATTCTTGTTCTTTGAGATACATACAAAGTTCTAAAAATATCCAGGTTTTACTCTCACCCAAAAAAAAAAAAGAGAAATTGCATAATGACGAAGGTACCAAAAGTGCTTTGGTCAAGGAACATAAAGAATGATCACTCACTGATCAAAGTTGGCTAATACAATGGGTAGGCCCCTTCATGGGCATGAAGGATCAAGCACACTTCCATTCACATGTATCAATTGAAATTTAAGTGCCACATCTAACAATTCAAGCTCATCCAAACCCATTTTTATTATACAAGTGCACAAAGGTAGATAAACACAAAATTCAATAAAGATAATCCTTTCTTTGACATAAGTCTGTAGTAACAAATTTGTAACACAAGAATTGTGTAGCTTGAAAATTGCAAAGACAATTGCAGAATCGTAATTACATAAGGGGTATTTGGTGTTTTACTTTTTAATTAACTCTCTACTCAATTAAAGGCTCAAGCTTCATAGCCATGAAACAACGTACCTATGCCACTCATCAACGATGTTACATTTCACAATCAAGAGCATAAAAATGAATTCCGAGTCTAATGGGATAAAATTGCATAATCAGTAGGGTACAAAAAGTGCTTTGGTCAAGGAATGTACAAAATGAGCACTCTTAGTTGATCAAAGTTGGGTCATACAATGAATGGGCCCCTTTATGGGCAGGAACATGAAAATAGAAATTGCATAATCACGTAAAAGTAACTGAAGGAACATAAAAATAAAAAATGCATAATCACATAAAATTAACCCAAGGAACATCAAAATAGAAATTACATAATCACGAGGCTACAAAAAGTGCTTTGGTCAAGGCATAGAAAGAATGAGCACACTAACTAATCAAAGTTGGGTCGTACAATGGATATGCCCCTTGATGGACATGAAGGATCAAACACACATCCATTCACGTAGCAATTGAAATTAGCGCCTCATTTGACAATTCAAGTTTATCCAAACCCATTTTCATTATACAAACACACAAAGGCTGATAAACAGAATAATTGAATAAAGATAATCCTTTCTTCAATATAAACCATTGGTATCAATTTTGTAACACAAGAACTGCATAACTTAAGAATTGCAGAATCAAAATTGCATAAAGGGTATTTGCTTTTTAATTAACTCAATACTCAATCAAAGGCTCAAGCTTCATAGCCATGAAACAAAGCACCAACACCAGTCATCTACATTGTTTTATTTCCCAATTAAGAGCATAAAAATGAAATCCGAGTCTAATGGGATGAACCTCAACAAAGGAACTTGCTACTACCATCATAAAGAAGATCACAACCATGTGTTTCTTACTAAGATTTGGCCTTCAAACCTGAATACTGTGATAATGTAAGCACATTACAAGTTGGATAAACATATGTTTACGCAAGGGTCACAATAGCCTAAGAGGCTTATAATTGTTTGCATATTCATTCACCCCGATGATGGGTCAAGTAAAATGACCTGAATGTTGATGTAAATAAAAAATCTCAGTGCAGCTTATCTAAAAACCATTAAAAACACTACAGTGCACCGTAAAAGCCTTAATACATGAAGTATATATATCCATAATCTCATTGAACATACGAACCCTCCAAGATGCCTCATGACAACCAATAGGGCAAGGCCAACCCTCGATCTTAACAGCAAAGGCATAAGATCTTCATGGATGGAACTACTATCCCTAATCCATCAACATGCCAATAAAGAAATCTAGAAACAAAGTAAAACAAGTACATGACTAAAATGGCTTGTCCATTTATTCCAATGGAAAACATTTACTCAATCTTGCAAGATAGTCAAAGTAGAAGTAATATATTAGAATCTGACTGTGTATGATCCAAAAGCGAAAATCAAAGATAGAGATATTGAGTTAGAATAGAGACTGCAATTATATTGAACACCTCAAGCTCTTTCAATCCCATGACACACCACAACACTTGGAAACATTTACCACCTTGGAATATTTTTTATTGGTGTCATCATTAGGGACCAATGCAAAGTGTCCAGTGTTGCCTCTAGTTTTCCTGAATAATGGTTCAGTAGGTTCAAGTCCATAATAGGAAAACTCGCCAGACCCCCAAAAAAAAAAAAAACTCGCCAATATTCGGCCAATACTCGGGAATACTCAGCAACTTAAAAAATACTCAAATTTCTTTAAAAAACATAAATTTTAAGCAACACATAGCTACAAAATGTATTAAATGAGCCCATAAAATGTTGGAGAAGTGTTTTCTATTAGATTTGAATACAAATACAATACAAAATCGCATCATCATGCAAATACGACAACCAGTTGATACTAGTCCCCACACTCGGTTGCGTCTCCACGCTCCTCCTAGAAGGCTGCGAATTTGGTTCGATCATGGAACTAGATGATGGTGCTGGTGGCTCCTCTGCTGCATGTTGGAGATCACTTCCAAAGATGTCATCCAGTCCAAGATCTCCTCGGAGTCCTGTTAGTGCTTCTCCCTCCATAGCCTCCCTCTCAAAAGAAGCAATCTCATCCGCTGTGAACGCAGGGTTTTCCTCTTCTTGCCCAGTCCACTCACTGTATGGATCTATCTCATCCAAATCAATGAGCTCCACTGATGTGGCCTCACCTTTTTTTGTGCGAAGCCGGAGATTATATTGCACAAAAACCAAGTCGTTGAGCCTTTTTTGAGTCAACTTGTTGCGCTTCTTCGTGTGATTAGTCCGAGCACGGGAGAATACTTGTCAAGTTTTGGCGAGTACTTGCCGAGTTTTGGAAAGCTATCCAATATTTTTAATTACTAATCTGTCTACAAGCGATCAAATCTCATGATTATTTCAGAAGATTGCAAGAAGTTGCTTGGTCCAAAAAGGTGCAAATAATGGATTTTATGAAAATAAGAAAAATATTGCCATCACTGCGTGGAGCTCGAGAAAATATGCACTTTTAGAGAAAACGACACCTGAAACGGAGCCACAGAATGAAAGTTATGGCACATGCAAGTTTTTGCTGCTACATCTTCCTGGACCCTTTCCAAAAATGGCAATTTTTTTTTCTGTTCTTGTGTTTTCTTCACCAAAAATCCAAAAAAGGAAAGAAATGCTGTCTTCGGCGAGTTTTTGGCGAGTATTCCAACTATACTCGACGAGTTTTTTTTTTTGCATTTTTGGCGAGTTTTCCTGCAAATTACTCGTTTAGCATAATTTTTGGCGAGTTTTTGGCGAGTATTCTATCTATGGGTTCAACAATACCTTGCCCATATTTTCCTAGTCAGCCCCATTTGTATCCCATTTTCTGAAGTTATCTCCAAACAACTCTTGTTTTTGGATATTCTAGAGCATCATCCGAAGAATATTGTCCCCTATATATGGTATCAACATACGAAAAAGAGTCATGAGTCAAATCATCATTTGTGCAATCATATGAAGAAGAACCACCATCTAATTCATATGTGTTGTCATCAAAATGTGTGAAACCATCAAGAGAGGTGTTACTATGAGAGGAACCGTCTTCCTTATGAGAAATGTCATGTTCTGAGGTATCACTAGAAGAGTTGCCATCATGAGAGGCTGATTGTTGGAGTATTACATCATCTCACTTGTTGAATTTTCGCTTGGTCATCTTCATTTTCCCTTCAAAATAGTATCATTATTTGTTCTAACTTCCTCACAATGCAAGTGAAATCCTTTTGAGATGCATCTTGAAATTCGATGAACCTTGTTGGCTAGATTTTCTGCATTGTTGAAAACCTAGGCAATCATGAGATAAATCTCCCTCATTTACCGGTGAGGCTCCTGTGTCAGATTTGTCAATAAAATATGCTAGTATTTATATGGGGGTTCTACTTTAACTATGCAGCTCATGAACCATCCAATCTTCAATCGTATGGCAGCCCATTACGTTCTCCTGAAGTACGGCTCTATCTCCTCCCATCCGATGGTATGTGTCAAGTAACACAAGCCCATCATCTTTAAGATCCGCAAGTATCCGTGCTAATCCAAAGTCAAACACTTGCCATGCTGATAACCTGTGCTGAAATATTTCTTTCTAACCTCGTACTCGTTTCTGCACTTCATCCAGAAATCTTCCAATGAAGGCACGTGCGCGTACTCCTGGGAGATTGTCTTCCTTGCCACTCCGAATGGATCGAAGTTCAGCCGTGCTGGGAAAAACTCTTGCTCATACTCACAAGAACATTTCCGCTTCAATTCCTCGGGCCTTATGAATGCTCTGGCAGCTATAATGGCCCACAGTGATCGGGAAGAAGCCTGTAGACTTGTGCCGTTTCGATTGTAGGTCATGCATCTCCACGAGTTGTCTGCTCAGCTCCATGGTGACCAATCTATCATTCGGATATCTGGGCAACTTAACTGGTTCTCCAGAAAAGCCGGTAACCCTGAGGTATGTAAAATCCGCAAACTGAATGAAGATACTGCCAATGCTGGACACAACTTCCCACGCTTCCTTGCTCACCCTGTTGGCCTTTAGATCGTCGTCTAGCCTGCAAATGAATTCATAGAAGAATCCATCGTTGACCACCTTGTAATCTTTCTTGCATGCAGGTACAGTAAGCTGTTGGTAGCACTCGAAAATAGGGTCCTTGGAAAGCTAACCACATCTATCCAGCTTGGAGAAGATGCCTTGTGAAGCTGCTGCATATACCAAATAGGAAGTCATTTTGAAGTTGTAAGTACGCCTCACGTTCCGGAGCTGCTCACCAATGTTGTCGCTAATGATTTATGACCAATTGATTATTGAATCTGCTTTGTTGATTTCAATGGTCCTGATGAAAGCATACATCCATGCGCGGAAGTTGTGAGCGTTTGCTTCGCCATTTATCCTGCATAACAATTTGGCAATATCATCCACCTCTTGTACCAGATTGGATCGTGGAAGAGTTCTCAGGAAACTTGGAAGGAGATCTGGGCTTCTTCATGTATCTGCTGTTCATTATGCCCATGCAGTCAACTTTATGCTTTTCCCATCTGTTGCCGGCATCCTGTATGCTAATAGTAGTCACCACCTTTCGTGCCGGAATCTTCAAACAATAATTGATGAACTGATGCGTCCAACCGGATTATTGTTTTCCCCGCAGCATCTCGGACTGATCTGGATAATGGATGGTAAGACCTAGCACACTCCATGACAAACTCTGGCAACTGGGCTATGAATGGAAATGCTGCAGCTTGAATGATTCCACTGTTTTTGACTGCACGCATGAGGGAAGTCTTTCCTGCTCTGGATCTGTCAATCAATTCGGAAAGAGGTTTGGACCTAGATCTGTGTCTCCAATGTCTGCAAACTTAGAAGTGATGCATGACTCTATTGTGCTCTCTTTTTCATCCCGCTTTGCCATGGCGATCAATCTTTGTCTGAGAGCCAATTTGTTTTTCTCTTTAGCCGGAATTCTTCACAACCGGTGCAGATCTGGATAATTCTTCAGATTCGGAGGATATGTTCAATGTATTGGACATTGATTTAAGCTCCCTTTCTCTTATAAAAGCACCTGTAATGAATTCCTGCAATTAATTCAGACAAAGATGGCAACCGGAACATGAACAATGATTTTAATCATAAAAATCTGCATATATCAAGCCTGCTGCCCCAAAATTTGATGTTTTATTTGCATGCAAAGCAAGCATGAATTTTACCAACTTCACCTGAGCACCTGTACCACTATGCAGACAATTATTCAGACACAAATCAAGCTCCTTCAAACCTAGGCGCCAAAATTTGAAGCTTTTGGCAGTAATTACACCTTTTGAGCAAAATTCCTCTTCAAATGGGGCGCACTTTTTGTCTGGGCTGCACTTCTTTGCTATTGAATTAATTAATTCATCCTTATGGCAGCCCATGCTTATATAACCCTCATCATTCTATAATTAATTATTGCCCCTCTTATTCTTGGCAATTAATTAATTAATTAAAACATGTTTTTCTCTTCAAATGGGGCGCCTATTTTGTGCATGCTCATGGCTGCCATTAAATAAATTAAATTTATTTAATTTTAGCTCATCTACTTCCAATTAACTTAAGCTTCACAGTGTGCTTTGACCTTCATCCACTGAAAATAGGAATCAATTAAATCAATTAATACTTTAAAAAGTATTATTCCTCTCCCAAATGGGTCGCACTTTTTGACATGAAGGGGCTGCATTAAATAAATAATATTTATTTAATTTTAGACTGCTTCTAATTCTAATCCTTCCTTTATCCACTTTGACCCTTTGTTGACTTTTCCACAAGCCTGGGCGCCAAAATTGGAGAAGAAATTAATTAAATTAATGCATTTAAAGCTGCCCTTCTTTCCCTAAAGGGGTCGCACTTTTTGACATAAGGAATTTCTATTTTTAAAAGACAATTGACAATGGGATTATTTACCCTGCAAGGCAGCTCCTTTGAAAATCCCATGATTCACTTAAGTTGTTTGACTTTCATAATGGGATTATTTACCCTGCAAGGCAGGTAATAAAATCCCATCAATGCCTTAAGTGATTTTTCTTTTATTTCACAATGGGAATTTTTACCCTGCAAGGCAGGTAAGAAATTCCCGCCTGCCTGCTGCCTCTAATTTTCCCATTGTGACTTAAGTGGCTTTGCTTTCATGGGAAAAAGTACCCTGCTAGGCAGGTACAAAATTCCCACCTGCCTGCTGCTACCAAAAATCCCATTGATCCACTTAAAACCCTCTTTTTCCAAAAATGCGGCCTGCCTAGAAGAAGTTTTTTGGTGCATGACTTCGTCTTTTCAGAGAGAACCAGACCTCCGATGGCAAATTCCTTCTGGCATAACGTGCATAGGTGATCTCCAGATACTCCAAGACAAAGAATCAGGCCAAACCGGCAAAGGAATTGATCCTAGAGAAATTTCACAGAAAACAAAACGGGAAAACACCAAAAACACAAAACATTGCCAGAAGTCACAAATAAAGCCCAGAATTCATTCCTGGTTAAAACCCTACTGGTATATGGGAATATTGACATGTACGATCACAACAGGGTTAAACCGGAGCACAATTTGCCTCAAACGGGGCTCAAAATAATTAAATACAAATTTCCCGCAGAAAACCCAACGACAGAATATAACAATTTTGGGCATCTGGGTATTTGTCGAAATTGGCTATATGACTCTTTGGGAATATCTTGACACAATACAGAACTTTCTGGCAATAAAAACACAAAACGACCCATTATTTTAAAAGTACGATTTTTTTTTTAAATAGGGTAGTCCCAGATTTCAGGGTGAAATCTGGGGACACCACCTGTTATCATAACTATTGAAATTGATTGAAGTGGGTCAAAAAGAATTGAAAGATCCACTACCACTGGCCTTGAATTTGTGGGGGCTTAGGAAAGAAAATGACATAACAAGCCCATTAGGATTCTAATCAAATCACTAAGTTGTCTAGATTCAAATTTGACTCTGGGCTTAACTAGGGTTTATTTCAAAGTTTCATCCACTATTAAGATTACTCAAATAGAGTTAGGGTTGTCTAAAATAGTGTCTGATTTCTAAACTTTTTAGTTCTAGTGATATAGCATCTATATTTCTGATCTTTTTTATTCAAATAATGACTTCAAGGTGAGTTCTGTGATTGTCAGTGAGAAGTAAAGCTATGATTGAAGAAACTCTTGATGATGATGTAGCTCCATACTAAGGTATTGGTCTTGGTCCAATCAAGAGTTTTACAATAGAGGAGTTATCAGGATTGTTAATGAGGAGTTTGGTGCCTACTGGAAATGCAATTTCTTAAGAAAGTTTGATTGCCCAACACTTATGACTCACAATGGTCCTAACTACTTACAATTCATTCTTCACCCTCATTGGGAATAATAAAGTTAAGCATGATCAAATATTAATTCTTGAGTATCTCTAATCCCTCACAATCATGGGTTTTAGTATTTCTAAGAGTTGAACTCCCTAATTTTTTAGTTCCTTATAGATTTGATTTAAAAATTTCAAAGCTTTTGATAATACAAGCAGATGAAATATCCAAATCTGGCCCTATTGGTCCCCCCTAGACAGGTCTGTTTCGTGTAAGTTGAAGGAATTGATTATAATGCAGAGACCTTTGCAAGAGTGTAGCTAAGAACCAAATTAAACATTGTATGCATCTAGCTGCTTGGTTGCATACATTGGCCTCGTTTATCAAGATAGGATGTTAAGAGTGCTTTTGAAAAAGTGGTAATTTGCATGAACAAATTGTGTCAAGAACGACGGTGAGTGGTTTAACTTCAGCATGTCTTAACGAGATAACTTAGTTGTGCAAATCGGTATCCATAGTCCATAGGATTATGAGTTGCATCATTTTCGTATAGACATGGTGCGGTCCGCAAATCTACGAGTTTTGGCCAATTTCGGTATAGCATTTAAGTGCTGGTAGGTGTCATTTTAAGTTGCTCTCCGAACTCGTTATGGCTCAATGGAATAGTATCAAACGTTTATGTCTTATATGGTTGAAGCACATTTGATAATTACTGGTAGAATCATTCGTAAACTCTTCCAAGTTAAAATGTAGTCGTTAGACTTCGGATCATTACATATTTAGTGTTGGTATTATGACTTTGAATTTAGGAAATGTAAAAATCGGCACTGGACTATGGTTTTGCATTTGTTCTTTTGTGCTCGTTGTATAAAAACATTTAGGCTTATTCATAAAATTTCTGGTAAATTCCAAATGTTGAAAACAATGACTATGATGTTGAGAATTCCACTATCTAACTAGAATTGTCATAGTAGAACTAATATTGATATTGTATGGATATTGGCCACTTATTAAGCCATTACATCAAATGGCCTAGAACCATTAATTATGAAATGTGAACATGAAAATACTTCGTCCAAGTATTTTTAACAATGCTCAATTAATCTCATAACAACTGATTATTATAGGTCATAGACATTTTCAAACAATTACTGTTTAATTTCTCATCTGTTTATACCCTTTAATGTAACTAGATTCAGCTTAATTTTGAAGTTGGATTCTGTACTATGGAGGGTACCTGCATTCCAGTAAACAACTCAAAAGGCATTCAAACTGATTGTAAAATTGGCCACTCTTTGAACACGATTTTCCCCAACTGGCCAAAAACTGATATTTTAAAGATCGATTGCTGGGCCACGTCCACAAGGTTCAACTTGCCACGATGGAGATGCCTCATCAAAATACAAGAGTAGAGCTTCTATAGTCAAGGTTCGATGTCGTGCAAGGAGTTGTAAGACACGTGAGAAAAACCATGCTCCTTGCGATCTACATAGTTTCGTAATTAACCTGCTAGTGCCATCTTACTTTATTCAACGATTTTTGATGGCATTTGATCACCGATCAAGGATCAACGAGTTCCAAGATTGGTACTAAATTTACATGGATCAATCTGCCGATTTAGATCGGCACATCTATCTATGGATTTTTCATAAGGTTTAATGGTCAACATAGATGGCAAGAATTATCGCTGAGATAGAACAATATGATCACTTGGAACAGAGATTGGACCTTCAACATGTTCCAGAAAATTGAGTGACTTCTAGATGCACCTTTAAAATTGTTCTTAGGTTGTGCTTGCCATTCACTCGTGATAGGTCAGGGTCTCATTTGGCAAGAAGGGTATATAGCATTTACAATCTGAAAGCAACCATACAATGTGCATGATTGGACAAACAAGTTTGTGCGCAACTAAGTGCAAGAAGTAGATTGGCAAATCACATTTTACTATTCCTTGTGAACTAGGAATGAAACTTACAATGATTGCTTGAATGATCTATGTTGGCTGATTTCAAGAGTTAGCAAAGCAGAACCACCAAGGAAGTGCCTCATGAGAATATCTCCCTCATTTTGCTCTCCCATATATGGAATGCCTGTCAATTATGTGATTCTAAAACTATCATGAAAAGGTTTTACTTTAACTGCGAAGCTCATAGAATGCAATGAGGAAGCGGATCGTAAAGAATTATTATCGCAGAATGGGGTATGTTTAGACTGCAACGGTGGGTTAAAGTTTCGAAAAGATCTCGATGATGTCACCTCAAATGGCAACAAAGTAGTACCTACAGAGTAACTGCCTAATATTTAGATTGTAAAACCGCCAATTTCGGGGTCCATACAGAGCCTCTACAGGCATAGTCAAATTTGAGTTGCAATATCTTCATAAATAAATCTTAGGCAACAAGACAATAGCAAAGTGGTGTCTAAAAATCTCACTCCTGAAATCTAAGAAGACTACCCATTTGAAAAAAAATTCGTTCTTTTAAAATAATGGGTCTTTTTGTGTTTTTATTGCCAGAAGATGTTTGTATTATATTAGGATATTCCCAGTGAATCATATGAGCCAATTTCGACAAATACCCAGATGCCCAAACTCATTTTATCCCTCTCGCCAAGTTTTGTCTGCGGGAAATTTTTATTTAATTATTTATTGAATAAATAATGCCCCGTTTGAAGTAAATTGTGCTCCGGTTGAATCCTGTTGAAGTTTTGCATGCCAATATTCACTCATCTCATTAGGGTTTTCATTAGGAATGAATTCAGGGCATTATCTGCAACTTCTGGCAACGTTTTTCACTTTTATTTATTTCTTTTGCATTTTTCTCCGGTTTTCTCCTCGAGTTTCTCTGTGAAATTCCCCTAGGTCAATTCTTTCGCCAGTATAGTCTGTTTAATTGCCTGAAGCATCTGGAGATCATCTACCGACACAACACCAGAAGGAATCAGCCTCAAAATGCAAGCTTCTAACCAAAAAAGATGAAGTCATGCACAAAAAGCCTCTCCCAGGCAAGTCACATTTTATGGAATTAATGAGTGTAAGCTGCAATGGGATTTTTTGGTAGCTACAGGTAGGTGTGAATTTATTACTTGCCTTGCAGGGTAATTTTTCCCATGAAGTCAAAGTCACTTAAGTTGCGATGGGAAAATTAGAGGCGGCATAGCAGGCAGGAATTTCTTACCTGCCTTGCAGGGTGAAAATTCCCATTATAAAATAAAGAAAAATCACTTAAAGCACTGATGGGAATTTTCTGCCTGCCTAATAGGCTAACTTTTCCCATCCAAGAGAGTTTTATTCACCTATACAAGTCAGACTTTTGGAGCTCAAAAGAAGCTATTTTTAATACAAGTCGCACTTTTTAGAAATGTCACTTAAGCTGAAGTGGGAACATCTTTTGGAGGTGGCAGGCAGGTAGGAATTTATTATCTGCCTTGTAAGGTAAAAATTCTCATGATGAAAGTCAAATCACTTAAGTGGAAGAAGGGATTTTTAGAGCTGTGGTGCAGGGTGAAAATTCCCACTAGAAGTTGACTTCTTATTTTTAGAATTCACCCATGCCAAAAAGTGTGACCCATTTGGGCATTAAATAAAGCTTTTAATGATATTTATTAATAGTGTTTTGCCTAATTTTGGCGCCCAGGATGGAGGAAAAGTCAATGCATGAAGATAAGCCAAAGAGAACAGAAGGTAAGCATGCTAAAAATAAATAAATTAAATTTATTTAATAGCAGCTAGCAACATGCAAAAATAGGCGCCCAATTTGGGTGAATAAACATGTTTGTTTATTAATTAATTGCCAGGAATAGGATGGACAATTATTAAAATAGAATGTTGAGGGTTATATAAGCATGGGCTGCCATAATGAAGAAGCAATTAATTCTTTTTGCTAAGGATTGCAGCCCGGACAGTTTTGGCGCCAAAAAAGGAGGATTTGTGCATCTGGAGGTGTTTTTCATTGCCGGGAAGCTTCAAGGTTTGGCGCCTAGGGTTGGAGGAGCTTGATTTATGCTATGATAATTATCTACATGTTGTTATAAGTGCCCAGGTGAATTTAAAAATATTTATGCTTGCTTTGCATGCAAGCAAAGCCTCAAATTTTAGGGCAGCAGGCTTCATATGCAGATTTTTGGTGACAAAAATCAAGTATTCATGCTCTGGACTTCATCTTTGTCTTAAATAATTGCAGGTATTATTACATTACAGGTGAAAGGAAGTTCAAATCAATGTCAGGTACATTGAATATATCTTCCGAATTTGAAGAAATTGATAGATCTGCACGAATTGATCCAGTTATAAAGAATTCCGGCAGGATTAAAAGAAAAAGAACACAGACAAAGATTGCTCCAGCCATGATGAAGCGTGATGAAAGAGAGGGATCAGCAGAATCATGCATAGCTTCCATATTTGCTAATATCAATGACACAGACATAGGGTCCAGAACCCATCTCCGAAATAATTGACAGATCCAGGGCCGGAAAGACATTTCTCATGCGGGCAATGAAAAGCAGTGGAATTATTCCAGCATCAGCATTCCCAGTCACAGCTCAGTTGCCTGAATTTTTCATGGAGTGTGCAAGATCATATCATCCTCTTTCCAGAACAATCCGAGATGCTGCGGGAAAGACAATTATTAGGTTGGATGCACAGTTTATTAATTATTGTCTGAAGATTCCAACACGAATGGTGGTGATTGCAATTAGCATGCTGGATGCAGGTAACAGATGGGAGAAACACAAAGCAGATTGCGTGGGAATAATGAACAACTGATATATTAAGAAGCCCATGTCCCCATCAAAGTTCCCGAGGACTCTTCCGCGATCCAACTTGGTGCAGGATTTGGATGATATCACTAAATTGCTTTGCAGGATAAGTGGAGAAGCCAATACTCACAACTTTTGCTCATGGATGTATGCTTTCGTGAGGACTATCGAGATCAACAGAGCTGATTTGATAATCAATTGGGTAGAGATCATCAGTGACAACATCAGTGAGCAACTTCGGAGTGTGAGGCAGACTTACAGCTTCAAAATGACTTCATACCTGGTATATGCAGTAGCCTTGCATGGTATATTTTCCAAGCTGGATAGACGAGGCGTACTGGCAAAAGATCCTATCTTTGATTGCTATCCACAGTTGACAGTTCCTGAGTGCCACAAAGATTACAAAGCGGTCAACGATGTGTTCTTTTATGAATTCATCTGGAAACTAAATGGTGATCTGAAGACCAACAGGGTGAGCAAAGAAGCTTGGGAAGTAGTATCTCAACATGGCTGCATTTTCATCCAGTTTGCAGACTTCACCTATCTCAGGGTGACTGGATTTTTCGGGAGAACTAGTAAAGTTGCCGAGGTATCCAAATGACAAGTGGGTCATCATGGAGTTGTGTAGACAACTCGCGGAGATGCATGACTTACAATCAAAGTAACATAAGTCTACAGGTTTCTTTCCAGTCACAGTGGGTTACTACAGCTGCCAGAGCATCCACAAAGCTAGAGGAGTCGAAGCTGAAATGTTTTCTGAGTATGAGCCTGAGTTCTTCCCAGCATGGCTAAACTTTGACCCATATGGAGTAGCGAAGAAGACAATCTCCCAGGAATACTCACATGTGCCTTCGTTGGAGGACTTCTGGATGAAGTGCAGGAACGAGTATGAAGTCAGAAAGAAAGACTTCAGCAGGTTATCGACGCAACAAGTGTCTGATTATGGTTTGGCATAGATACCTGCAGATCTCGCCAATGATGGGCATGTGATACTTGACTCGTATCATCAGATGGGAGGAGATAGAGCTGCTCTTCAAGAAAACATTGGTGGCTGCCAGACGATTGAAGAAAGATCTTCCACAGTTCTGGTTAACACTTCGAACTGGTTGTTGACAAAGGGGTATTGCCTGGATGAAGCTTTGATGAATCAAATCACAGGAAACTTTACCACAGGAGATTCCAGCAAAATAAAAGCACGAAGGTGAAAGCAGCAGAAGGCCGGAAAAGCTTAAAGTTCACAAGAAGTCTCACATACAGGAGAAGGCCAAATCTACGGCTATCGTTCTAGTTCTAGCTTCTCCAACATCAACTCATAGCACTTCAGCAACCCCAGAAACCTCAGAGAGATCTTGTTGTTCCTCCTTTGAATCCAGCATTATTTGTATTTTCTCCTCGACCACTCAGGTCTTCACCTATCCATGCGGAGAAGTTGAAAGCACAGATGGCAGAGTTTGAAAAAGGCATTATCTTTGGACAATTCAGAGGGTGGCAGTCATAACACGGTGGCAAATTCTGATAGAGTGGAGTCAGAGCATGAGATGGTGGTGCACTCGGTGGTTTCTCATTCCCCAAGAAGCAACTTTTCATCATGGTTAGCTTTGCAGACAATCCCAGAATCCAGAGAGGAGATCAATCTGGAAGAACACGACTTTCAGCTGCTCCCTGAGTTTGGGAGGAAGAGATAGAAGACCTAAAGTTGCCAAAATGACTTCTAGGTTGATTATTGAGGAATCGGGACAGAAGTTCACTGAGTTATTTGTTCCAGCAGAAGGAAAGCACAAGGGAGAGCTCACGGCAGCTGATATAGCAGTGACCAAAGTGCCAATAGGTCAAACTACCACAGAAGGGTTAAAGCAGGATACGCAGACACTAATGAATGCTTTATTCCTTAAGCTTGACAAAGAGAAGGCTGAGAGATCCAA
Source organism: Taxus chinensis (assembly GCA_019776745.2). Lineage (NCBI taxonomy): Eukaryota > Viridiplantae > Streptophyta > Pinopsida > Cupressales > Taxaceae > Taxus > Taxus chinensis. Next base: position 664,587,009 of record CM034154.1, read on the forward strand.
GCTTCAGAAGCAGGTGTTCTAGCTGTGTGAGATCATTGCTAAGGTTTCCAAACCTTCCTCTCAGCCCATTTTAGCACATGAGCAGGTGAGTAATCATCTGATGCAGGAGGTGGAAGATGCAGGGGATCAAGTCAAAGCTATTGCCCACTGGAAGGAACAAATCATTCACCAGGCTTCAAAGCAATTCGAACCAATACCGGAGCTGAATTAGAGAACATGCACAGGGCAGTGTCTCAACTAAAGGATTTGATGACACAGATAAAAGATGAGAACATAGTGGCTGAAATTCATCTGGATACTTTGGCTAAGATACACTCGTTGCCAAAGGATGTGCTAATTGCAGAGCAAATTGTGCCTGGTGGATTGGTGGAAAAGGGGAAACAGTTAGAAATTTCAGTTTCCTTCCGTGTAGAGATCCTCAAGCTCATGCTGAAGAGGATGCAGTTGCTGGAGAGTAAGATGGGAGAAGTGTCGTGGAGCATCCCAGATGAATTACCTGCTTCCCATGAGGAATTTATGCTGGTTGTGCGGAAAGAAGTTGATGAAGCCACCATACCTTTCATGATGGATTCGATTGGTAGACTCATAAAGCTTCAGGAAGATATTGAGGGATATGGGCCTGGTTTAGAGAAAGTGAAGGCTAACGCTGTTGCTTTGTCTAGAGGGTTGTTATAGTTCAGAACCAAGAGAGATGCTATTGTTAAAACAAATGGGAAGATGTTGAATTACATGTTTGACAAGTATATTCAATATCAGAACAAGAAGAAAGTATAAGTGTTACAGCTGGCAGATCTTCTTTCTTCTCTTCTTCCTTCTCTTATTTCTTATGTTCCTAGATGAAAATGTAAAATTAAAGTTATTGGTTGAAAGAACCATTACTTTAAGTTATGTGGGAAGATTCTTTAAGATAGGTGACAGATGTGCACAATTTTGACTTAGACTCCTGATGCATGTCACTGGGAGAGGAATTTTAGGAAGATAACTGCCAAATGTTCCCTTTACTACTTCTTCATGTTCTAGTTCAGTTGCAGTTTCCCATTTGTAATTTCCCCTCTACACACTATAAGTAGAGGAAGAACCTATGGGTTAAAGGATCGGGAATTTGTAATCAACATTCTTGTGTTCCAGACTTTGAGCTGAAACCCCTGATTTCTGCAAGCAGAGGAATAGAGAAGAGATTTCCGGAGAACTTTGTGTCAACGGTGCATTTTGCTTCTTATTTCTTTCTAGATCTATTCATAAACTTTGTGTTATTATAGATCTAGATCTGAAAGTTTCCTTTTCTTTGAATTCTGTGTTTAATGATCTATTTGTTTTAATCTATGTGCATGCAATCAACTCTGTAAACTATTGCTTGGGTTGCACATCCTCTCTACTTTCTCCTGTTTCCTATTATTTTCCTCTTCTACAGATTTTTCCTTTCTTTTACAGCTGCTTACTTGCTGCAGAACTGTCTAGCTATGGTTCATGAGCTAAATAGTTAAAGTAATACCAACAAATAGATATTAGGACATATAACTGACAAAATCTTACACGGGAGCCTCACCGGTAAATGAGGGAGATTTATCTCATGACTGCCTAGGTTTTCAGCTATGCAGAAAATCTAGCCAACAGGGCAACAAGATGTGGTTTTCTGGAAAGTGCATCAACCACTACATTCTTCTTACCTTTGACATACTCAATGTCAAAATCATATGCCTGGATTCTAATGACCCACTTTAACTGCCTCTCCTTTAGCTCCTTTTGTTCGAAAAAGTATTTCAAGTTGTTGTGGTCGGTCCTCACCACAAACTTCCCACCTACTAAATATTGTCTGAATTTCGCCAAGGCATGCATAATGGCGAGCATCTCCCTATCATAGGTGGAGTACAACCTCTCATTGTATCTCAACTTCCTACTCTCGTAGGCAATAAGGATGGCGGTCATGCATAAGAACTACACCAATACCCAAACTAGAAGCATCACACTCCAATATGAAGGGTCGAGAGAAATCTGGAAGAGCCAAAACTAGACAAGTGCTCATAACCACCTTGAGCCTATCAAATACCACCTGTGCCTCACCTGTCCATCTAAAAGCCCCCTTCCAGTGTAAGATCCGTCAATGGAGTTGCAAGCTCAGAATAACCTCTAACAAACCTCCTGTAGTAACCACATAATCCTAGGAATCCACGCAAGTCTGAAATGTTCCTAGGTGGTCGGCTAATCTTGCATAGCTTGTATCTTCTTCTTGATGAACCTTGGCCCTGTTGGCCCCAATGACGTGCCCAAGATACAAAATCTTTGTAAGTCCAAATTCGCATTTGGACATCTTAACAAATAGAGACTGTGTCTCCATGATGCTAAGTACCTCATCAAGATGCCTCAAATGCTCCTCCCATGTCTTGCTGTAAATCAGAATGTCATCGAAAAATACTAGCACGAACTTCCTCAACTGTCTGTTGAAGAGATGGTTCATTCATGACTGGAATGTAGCAGGGGCATTAGTGAGGCCAAATGACATCACCAAAAACTCAGTGCCCGTAGTGACATCTGGAGGCTGTCTTATGAATGTCCTCATCCGAACACAAATCTGATGGTACCTCGATCGAAGATCAATCTTCGAAAAATAGATAGCTCCATGCAACTTGTCCATTAGCTCATCTATGCGAGGAATGGGATACCTATTCTTGATAGTCTTCTTGTTGAGAGCACGGTAATCAATGCACATTCTCATGGTCTTGACCTTCACCAATACAACTGAAGAAGCAAAATGGCTAGAACTAGGACGGATGTATCCCATATCCAAGAGCTCTTTGATGGCCTTCTCTATCTCATCCTTAAATTTCTTAGGATGGCGATAAGGTGTAGTAATCACAGGCTTGGCACCCTCCTCTAGCTCTATGACATGCTCAAATCCCCTGTTTGGCGGTCTACTTGGAGGAATGTCACCAAAAACTGGGTTGTGCTTATCCAGTACTGACTAGATATCCACATGAAAGGATTGTCCACTATTTGAAGAAGATTAGGATGAAATGAAGCATTGGGCTGCCCAAACAACCTCTCCATGTCTGACAATGGACTCCATCCTATGTGCTGAAACGACTCTAGGCCCACCATCAGAAAGAGCCTTAAGCACAATCTTCTTCCCATCTGCCATAAACTCTTAACTCCATCTGCCTGAAATCCTGCACATACCTACCAAGGGACTGTAGCCATTGAATAGCCAACACTGCATCAATCTCACCAAGACCAACTACATAAAAATCATCAGTCAATGTGTAGTCTCCCATCTGGATGCTAAGCTGAGGAATCCTCTTAGTGCAACTCATAGCAAATCCGTCTGTAACTCGTACATTAAACCCCTCAAAGTCCTCAACTTGTAATCCTCGCTTCGCAACCAACCCTTCATCTATGAAGTTGTCCGTAGCTCCACTGTCTATCAAACAAACCATCTGCTGCCCCTTGATTACTCATTTCAGCCAAAAAGGATGGTATCTAGGGACTCGTGAAAGTGAAGCAATAGTAACATTGGATGAACTTGATGCCTTGTCTCCAAGCTCTATCTGGGGCTGTTCCTCATGTGCATCGTGACCACTATCATTGCCCTCTACATCTGTATCTTGTAAGTGCTCATCATCCTCATCTGAAACCACCTCAATGAGGTGCACCTTGCCTCTACCAAGGTAGTGATGTCCAGGCTCCCAAGGATCCTTACAATGAATGCAAAGCTTCTTCCTCCTTAACTCATTACGAGTATCTTGATTCAGCTTAGGAGGGGGAGCACTCTACTGCTGAATAAGAAGTGGGATATGTGTCCAAATCTAATGCCGTTTGAATGACATCATGCAACATCCTAGGCTTAACAGCCTTGACCAATCCTCTCATCCTATCATGAAGCCCCTCTATGAATAACATCACTACCCTTTTCTCAAGAATCTCTAGAACCATCACTTCTATGTGTTGAAATTCGTTGATGTAGGCATCAACATGTCCACTCTCATGGAGCTACGCCAAATCTCTATAGTATAGCTCCACGTCCTTGCGATTAAATCTCGCAATCAATTGCTCACTGAACTCCTTGTAAGACCGCAGCAGATCATGGTTATGTGTGACCAGCCCATGATGCCACCAATCATATGTTTTTCCCTCAAGGTGTGTGAACTGAATAGCCTCCTACTCCTGCATAGGCTTAAGGGTAAGATATGTGTCGATCTTATGAATCCAAGCTTTGACATTGATCTTTACACTACCATCAAAGGTGGAAAGAGTCACTTTGTTGGTAGCCTGCTTCAGCACCCTATTTAGATGTGATATAGGCCTCCTATCTTGTCTAGCCTTCAAACTATCTCTTCTTTGCCTACAATACTGCGGAAGGGGAAAAACATCCCTCACATGTTGTGGTAGATTCCTTCACTCATCACTAGTTGTCGTAACATTGTCCTGGAAGGCCACTCCCTCAAGTGGATTTTCAATCTCCGATGGTTCGTCTCTAGGCAAGAAACTGGGCTGCATAGGCCTATCTGCTGTTCGGGTAGGCCTCCTCTCATCTGTCTAAGTGTGCCTCCTCTCACGGCGAGGAGATCCCCTCACACTGCCAATCTCCGAAGGTGATCTACTATGCCTCCTGTAACTACTGGCAACTGATATGAATTTGTCTCTCCTGTCATATCTATCTCTTGGGTTGTCCAATTCCAACCTGTCTAGAGTAGAGCCCATACGTTCGATGGACTGAATCAGCTGTTGTTGGGTGGCTACCATTGTCCTAAAAAGTTCTTTGTCCGGATCCGCTTGCTCATCCCGGGGAGGGCTATGAGGACCTTCTTGTCTATCACCCATGGTAGCCACAAGTGTAATACCTGTGTGAACCAATCTCTCGTGGCTACATAAAATCAAATCAGAACCCTACAGGTAGGAGGAACATTGCTCTGATACCATTGAAAGATCCCTACCACTGAACCTGAATTTTTCCTTAGAAAAAAAAAGATAAAATAAACCCTGCAATACTCGGCCAAGACTGCTGCAATAATTTATTGGAAATAACGACTAGGGTTTATTGGAAAAGCATCCACAACCATTACTCAAATGAATTTATTTCTATCAAAAATTGATTACTAAATTTTTAGTAACCCAAATATATATTAAATTTGATTTTTTTGAGATATATAAAATAATGACTGCAAATAAATCCCTCACAATGCTCTTGGGGTTTTCGTCCACAAGAGTGATGAATCCTAAGGGTTTTTCATCCTTGGATTTATTTGCAAAAAGCTCAAAGCTTCCAATGCAAGAGTGAAATTGTAGTGTCCCCAATTCTGAGCAGATAGCCTAGGAGGTTTTTCATTCGTCTTAGCCTTGGACATACCCGAGGGGTTAATGACACTGGAGGTTATTGGGTATGGATGACGATTACCACCTTATTTATTTGTTATATTTTTGCGTTGACACGAGTATTAAGTGGCTTGGTGGAAACAAATCTTACGTTTTGTCGTTAAGGGGGGGACTCATGGCACTTTAATGTTATAATATTTTCTTGGGGGTCGTTTAAGTACCTTTGGCGACTAGGAAGGGAAAAGTAACTTAAGTTACTTTATGTTTTTGTGGTTCTCCCTAGAAGGGGTCGATTGGGGTCTTTTTGGGCCTCTTGATGCTTGGGGAAATTATAAAAGGAGTATGGGGAAGCAATAGAGCTCATTCTTACACACATATTGTTATCATTGAGCAATTGTTGTTTGCAATCTTCTAGCTGGTGGAGTAAGATCCCACAAGATTCCAAGCTTCGGTGGTGAGAGATCCATTCCTAGCTAGTAGGGCACTCTTCGGTGGTGAAACATCCACCCTAGTTTGTCAATTTGGAGTTGATTCAGGGCTGTTTTTCAGAGATAATTTGCAGAGTTTTCAGAGAAAGGTTTTTGAGGATTTTTGGGCTTTTTATAGAGAAAAATCGAGGGTTTCTAGATCAGATTTATTGCAACGATTAGAATAGTGCTATTTCCAGATCTAGAGGTTGGGCTTTCATTTACATTATTTGTAGATGTTATTTCTACATTTTCAGAATTTTATCACTTGTATTTGAAAAGATATGAATTTTTGAAGATTTCCAGCTATCTAGGGCTTTCTGAAATTTTCTGGCAGTTTTATATTAATCAAAAAATTCCAAAAAAATATTTTCTAGTGTTTGTTATCACTGTTGCAAGCTCTCTTTAAAATTTCATGCATTTGGGCAAGTATTTTGTGAGATATCAATTAAATTCAGTTTGCTGCCCTAGCTGGTTATTTTATGCAAAAACCAGAAATTTTATTTTACTGCAATTTTTATATATTTTGTGCAATTTTGAGTGGTATCCCACAAGGGATATTTATCAAATGAATCTGGAATGCACTCTAGGCAGGTCGACTTCTTTATAAAGGAAATGGGACCCAAGGTGACCTCCATCACATCCAATGAGCTTCTTTCTCTTTGTTACACTCCCCTAGGCCAAGTCACATTTTTTAAAGGGGCCTTAGACTCACTTTTTCCTAATTTTTTGACCTCATGGAACAAGTTGCATTTTCCCTAAGGAATTATAATTTAATTAAGTGATTTTATTTAAATGCACTTTCCTAAGTTCTATTTTAATCTTAAATTTATTAGTTTATTATATGTGCTTTTATAATGTTATATTTTAATTTTTGCACAATATAATAAAATTAATAAAACGTAAGTCACCCTTGAACTCACCCTTTGGCCGATGGGTAGTCAAAAATGGGCCGAAGGTCATTAATAAAATCTTTCGAAGAGGGACATTACAACAACTTTGAAGTTTTTTCGAGATCTCTAACTACAAGCATATCTAGCTAAAATTCAAGTTTCTTTCTAGTTTGAGACATTGACAAATAACAACTTGGTACTCAGAGAAGGAACTACGCATTATTTATCACTTCATTGTCAACATTTATCATAATTTTTTTAGAAACAGGAATGGGAATGACATAACTATTTGTAACAAACGTCTTATCATCTTTGGCCTTGTCGAGGGAATCAAACAAGGTACCATCTTTTGTCATCTGATTGAGCATTCGAATCCATAATCCATTTATGAGGCAAAGACCGAGTATGAAGAGCTTAAAAAGTAACACAAAAGGCATTACCTTAATAGTCCTTGTATTGATGAATCTTGTTTGGTGACCCTACCAATATTTTGCATCAGTCTTCAACATCATCTAGCATTGTGAAACCCCTTCTATCGCGATGCCCATTTTTTATGTAATATGCAAATATCTTGCCCTTCACTAGCTTTGAATCATCATGTTGGGATCTTCTTTCATCACATACGTCATAGTCCTTGTGCCCTTTGAACTTCTTATACTTCCCATCGTTGAAGTGAGCTTGCTCCTTGATCCTAGCTTCCTGTTTTGATTAGGTTTGTTTTGTTCATCAATGAAGACAAATCATCAAACGAGGGTCTGACTTTCTTTTCTTCTTTAAAATTCTTGAAGTAAAAAATCTAGAATGGAAGACAACATATGGAGCTCTTAAGCTAGACTAAATAATTACAATCTGTGTAACTGCATTCGCTGAATTAGAAGGGAGAAAATCAAAATTCGCCAGATTTAACAAAGCAAAAAAAACCGTTCAGAATTGCGAATTAATTATTATGGAAATTGGACGTGATTTTTTATGGAATTCATTGAAAATCATTCTAAAAAACTTGAAATTCGTTTCAGGGTTTTAACTTTTCGGATTTGAGGGTTTCCATCTTCAACTTGCTGCGATTGTTAGTGTTTTCCGCCATTGTTGTCACTGTTTGCAAGGTTGAACTTGACATCAGTGTTTGCAAGGTTGTGACGTTTGTAGGCCAATGTGCACTTGAAATGTGAACCAATCGACTGGTTTGGAGGCTTGCTAACTCACAGTGCCTCGCCATTCACCACTCCCTAGAGTCAACTGGTAGGTTTACAATTTTTGCTTTGTAATTTATCTAATTATTTATTAAGTTTTTAATTTGTTATTAAAATATTCATGTTTTATAATTATACTAAAAAAATTAATCTTGTAAATTTTTAAGTTTAATTAAGCTTTAATATTTTAAAGTTTTAAGTTGTAAGTTTTATAAAATCGTTGTTAATATATTCAATTTTATAACAATAAATTGAATGTATTTATATAAAAAAATTATATATTATATCATTAAATCATCTTCTATTTTTACATATTTGATCTTAATGTATATTTCATAAAGTCGAATTTAATCACGAATTTTGTCGCCGATTGTTTTAGCCATGAATTTTTCACGAATTTAATCCTCAGCGAATTCGAACATGAATTTGAATGCGGCAACTTAGAGTACAATCACTAGTGAATCTTTTTTCCTATAATATTCTCCACATGCCTCCAACTAATAAAAACTCAAAAGGATCTTCTTTCTTATCAAAACTCAGAGGATCAAGGAAAGAAAGTTCATTTCTTAGATGTACAAGTCTTTCTCATTTGTTTGATTGAAAAGTTTCTTCAATGTGGCTTGTGCTTCCTTTGGAGTATCCATTGCAAGAATCTGAAATCTCAACTCCATGGAAATATGAGAGCCGATTGCACCAAAGGCCTTATGTAAACGATTATTAAATTTCACCGATTTCTATCTTTCTCTGTACCTTTCACGATCCATCATAAACCCCTAATAGTTATTCTCCCATGACCTGGTCCCAAAGATTGTAGTTTTTTTTGTTTAGGATGGCAATGCCTAAATTCAACCTCATACTTTGCTTCTTTCAATATATCGTCTAATTTACTCAAAACCTCATGCAACCTTCACCAAATCACATAGCTTTTGGATACATTTCCAATGCTTCAAAGTTCAAACAAGACAAAAGATAGAGCTCGTAGGACCAAATAATGGCTTTTGGAAGATTGTCTTTGATTTCCCTACAAAATTTGAAAAATGTAAGAGCTAGCTTGAGTGTGCCAAGTCTCACTAGTGGATTTTATGAAAGTAGGCCAATTTGGAGTCATCCCATGTCTTGCTGATTGGGCATGTTTTAATATTAAAAAAAGGGTTTTGGCTAATTACATCGAGAAAAATGTTGGTCTGATGGTTATTCGGTTTCCAACTTAGATGCACAAATGAATGAGGATTTGCCTCATGTTGGCCTAGAGGAATATCAGGTCAACAAACCGATAAACAGTCAAAGAAAAGGCCGTTGGGAATCGAGCCCTTGATCTCTTTGCTAGGCAATAAAGGGCTAGCTAGTGCCTAGTGGCCTGGTCAAAATGGCTATGCTGACGAGTTTTAACCCCTTAGGAGACCATTGGATTTTGTAGAAAGACGAGCAACACGTGGGCCTTTGGGGCATAAGTAGGATGACGACATTGATATCTTGCCTCCATTTCGAGCAGCCCTACTTTGGTTTGACTTGCTATTAACAAACCCTATGAAATGAACAAGTTGATGGTTTTTACTACTCGACCATTGGTTCACCATTAAGGATGCATACAAAGGTAAGCCACATTGAATCTACCATATCAAGGTAAACCCAAATGGACTTACAACCCAAGATACCTCAAAATTGTTACCTATTGTGTCTGGTAAATAATAACACCAAGGAATACCATAACCCGGTGTCTCATGGAGATAAGTAACCCTATTTATAATCAAACGGGCCCTGATAAGGCAGGTTTTCACCATGTGTTCAAATATAAATTAACACGATATACAATAGAGAATTTGTGGTTTGATTGAAGAGAGTGAAAAGATGGCTCCTACTTAAATGAAAGGGTGCTTGAGTGAAAACATTGAGGAGATGCCCCTAGTGATTTGGAGGTTGTGGTTGATACTGATGTATGCTTAGATGTCAGTGAGATGGGTGGTTGAGTATTATGTGCTCGGTTTGGGTCCTCTACAGGTGGTTTTGTTGGTGATAATGATTACCCTTGGCAGGTAACACTCGGAAAATTCTTGTTTGATGATGTGAAAACCGCTTGATGGTAGTTGAGATTTTGGGGGTGCCAAAGAACAATATGCTAAAGTCAAGGAAAGCTCCATATATTCTGAGTAGGCTCCTATGTATGCCTGTCACCAAGCTTGGTTTATCTTCTATTGTTCTCTACTCATTCCAGATGAGGACGATACTCAATATGACCATTTCAGAGTGGGATTGTTGTATGTGGCTATGTAGGACTTTGTTTAATGATTTTCGCTACGTTGTTAGGATACGGGTACGGGTTCAGTACACGGATATGTCAATTTTAAAAAACACTCGGGTACAGTACATCTTGGATACGTCTGTACATATATATATAAACACTCATTTTACTCATTTTTAAGTCCATAAGAAATACAAAACTTGAAAATTATAGTAGGATCAATGTTCAAAACATTCAACATACTTAAGATTTTACATTTTCATTGATCATGTACCTGCCATACATATGATATATGAATATCATGTCAACATAAAACCAAACAATCTAGAATATATCATCTAGATTTTACTCAATCAAATTCTTACTTGCCACTCCTGCTAGCTCCACTCTCAGTAGCTCTACTCTCCTTTCGTCGTGAACTCCCTTGAAAGTCATCTTCGCCAACAAATATTGAAAGTTGGGCAAGAGTGGCTACGGAGGCATCCAAGATTGTAGTCTTTGGAAGAATATTCCAATTTTTTTGAGGATCTCTAATATAGTCCTCAGACTTGTGTGATGAGAGACAAATTAGAATGCACATATACCAAATTCTTAGCTTTTCTGGATGCCAACTTGTTTCGTTTAGTTGAGTGGATAAAGGCATATGTACTCTAATTTTACTTTTTGGAAGAATTACTAGCCACCTATTACAAAAAAATTTAGTTAATTGTTTAAATTTCAAATTAATAACATACTAAGTTCTAACAATGTATAAAATATATGTTAATATTGAGCCACTTAATTTTTTTTTTCAAAATATGTTATACTTGTGAGAGAATTTTGATGACGATAGGTTGTAGGTACTTGGCATCATGGCCATGTACATTCCAACATTTGATTGAGCTTGTGGTTTACTTGTGGAAGAGAGCCTCAACCTTTCTCACGTTGCCTTCTGAAGCTACAAATATGCCCATTTCGTTGTAGACCACACTAGCTATAGATAGATCAAGAAAAAGTCTTTTGAACGATTCCTTAGTCCCATTTACAACTTCAAAATCAGAGAATGGTGGTTTCCTGTCAGGTAGCCCAAGTATTTTAGAGCTATAATAATTTGGGGTAAGTGCATAAGCAAGGAGATGTAATGGGGTGGTCATTTTATTCCACCTATTCATGATCACATTCTTGACTTCATTGTAGAAGGTATCTTCTAGATCTTGCTATTTTGTTTGTAAGACCTCTCTTATACGTTCAAGCATAGAGTCTATTCCATCATAAATCTCTCCCATACAAGATGCATCAATATCTGTGTATCTGATCATATGTATAGAATGGGCTCTGTAAAACTGAGCAAGTACTCAACCTTGGCCCATCATTCATCATCAAGGACCCATGATTTTACCTTTGCAACTTTCTTTGTGTTTGCTTGCCTCCACACTATTCGAACATTGTTGATCACCATACTGCGTTAGGCCTTTTTTACCTTCACAAGTCGTCTCAAAACAAATGTGTGAGAGACAAATCTTGTCTCTAAAACCTTCAACAACTCCAACCTCAAGAATCACCTGAACATGACTTGTGACATATGATAGTTTTTTATAAACATCTAAATGTCATTTGCCTTTGTGTAAATTTTCTTAATTCATGGGATTTTCCCAATCTTGTACAACATCAAATTAAGGTAGTGGATAGTACAAGGGGCTTAAAATATGTGCTCGCATTTTCCCTCTATAATCAAACCTATTGCTCTATAGTTTTTAGCATTGTCTGTGATGACTTGGACAATATTTTGGGTGCCCACCAACTCAATAGTCTCTATCAAAATGTCGGCTATAAATTGCGTATCTTTCACTTCCCCTTTGCAATCAATTCTTTTAGGAACATTGCCCCTTTAGGGCATTTTACAACATTTTTAGGAGTATATTTTGAGCATATTTGCATCCATTTGAAATGATGAAAACCTTTGAATCTTTACATGAATCTCTAATTTCCTGCAGATAAGTTTGAATGTGTTCCACTTTCTTCGCCAAAAGTGTGGTTTGAACCTTTTTCATAACCTGGATTTCGTACCCTGGTGGAGCTTCATTGATAGCCTTCACCATCTGTTGCCAATATGGAGACCTCAATACATTGAAGGGAAACCCACATGCATAAATTCATCGAGCAGTCAACTCATTAACAATGTCTCTCTTGTCATTATTGAAAGTTTTTCCTAGTGCTCCGTTTGGCTTTTTCGTGAGGACTCTTCAGTTAAAGGGGTATCAAGTGGATGAGCATGATTTTGACTTTGAGTTTGGATGAAAGGATGAGTAACAAATGTAGGTGTGGGTGGGCTTGTTGAAGACCTTCTTTGCAATGGAATTGTTTTAGACCTATTTCTTTCAGCTTGTCTATTAACCTCCTCTTGTTTTCTCAGGTATGCTACCATCTTCTCTTTTGATAGTTTGGGGCACTTCTATATCCCACTCCTCCAAGCCCAGTTGAATGGATTTTCAATCGACTATATGAGGATTTGTATTGAGTATGGCAACCATGGCATATCCAAATACGACCCCACCACCAACAAGGTGTTCTACCACTGTTGCATGTCGTCTAAGAGGAGAATTAAGATCATGTTTCATAGGAACCGATGTGTTTTCAAAGGCTTGTGGGCCTTGCACTCCACCTGAAGCAGAATGTGATGCCTTCCTAATCTGTTTTTGATCACCAAGATCACCATAAAGGTGCAAGGTGAGAGCATACACAAAAAAAGGATGTAAAAAAACATTTTGCCATGACATAAATGATAAAATAACAATATTTTCTAATTATTAATTTTTTAAAGATAGAACTTGATGCCATCCTAATCTGTTTTTGATCACCATAAACACGTGAGGTGAGAGCATACACAAAGGTAGATTGTTAAAAATAAACATTTTGCCTTTACATAAATGATAAAATTACAATATTTACTAATTGTTAATTTTCTAACCTAGAACTTGATGCCATCCTAATTTGTTTTTGATCACCATAAAGGCACGAGGTGAGAGCATACACAGAGTTAAGATGTTAAAAATAAACATCTTGCCTTTACATAGATGATCAAATAATGGTATTTACTAGTTATTAATTTTCTAACCTAGAACTTCATGCCATCCTAATTTGTTTTTGATCACCAAGATCATCATAAAGACGTGAGGTGAGAGCATACACAATTAGGATGTGTTTAAAATAAAAATAATAAAATATAAAATGAAATAAATAAATAAATGTAAAAAAAGAAAAAAGAAAAGGCTCAATTAAACAAATAATACTTGTACACAATAAGGGTAGCAAGTAATAAACAATGGCTGCCTCTAAACATAGACCCTCTTTGCAATAAAATTCAGACAAAGGTTGCCTCCAAACGCGATGTCTCCTCCTTTGAATGATCAATAAAACAATGTTCGTTTCTAAACAAACTTAAACTCCTTGCAAGCAATGGCTGCCTCCAATCTCATCCTCCTTGCAATGGTTGCCTCCTCTTCAATTCCTCTTTGGCTCTTGGCTCTTACACTTGCAAAAACGAACAATGGATTGTTTGCGTGTTTTGTTAATGGTTGCGTGCCTTTTTATAGCTTTTAGAGTTTATGGTTTATTATTTTATTTGTTTATAAGGTAGGGTTCATTTTTTTGGTCATTGAAAAAGTCAAAATAAAATAAAATAAACTTTTTTTTAAGACCCTCAACGCCCTCAATGCCAAACCTCGCGGGTACGTGAAAACGTACCTGGGGCGTATTTGGGAGGGGAGGGGGGCTTACCCATGCTTCCTAGGATTTTAGTTGCTGTTAGATATGATGAAGGAAAACTCTATTTATTTACTTTTGATGTCAAGAATCGCTAGTAATACTATGTAATTTTTGGTATCATTCTTGGTCCTTTATGCCAATCGAGTTTATTAGGTAGGTCTTGTAGGAGGTTCAGTAGTAATATGCAGCATTTTCATAATGGCTGTCTAGTCAGTGGATTACTGTAAAACTTGAATTAAATGATATGCAGCATCCTTAATTACTTGTGTTAGTGGTTTTCTAAATTCTTATCATTTTGAATTTTAAGAGCTGGGGGGTCTAGATAAAATTCTCATTCATCTAGTGCCCCCCCCGCCCCCAAAATAAATAAATAAAAAGAAAAAGTTTTTTTTTTTGAGAAATGGGCTATGGATTGGAACTTATTTCCATAGAGCCGCGAGGATCTTTACACAACCATTGGAGAAAAAAATTGCCATGTTATTTCTTATGCTTTTCTAATGTGGAATACAACTATTGCACATGTGGACAGCATTGTAATAAGAAAGTGTTATCATGCGTTAAAAAGGAGTGTTATGTTACATTAACCTTTTGTTATTCAGATAGTTTCAACAGGTTGGGTAACCCCAACTGTTGCACCTGTTGTCATAGGACTCCTTGACTCCTACTTATATAGTATTATGCATTGCTCCTGGATATGATATCAATAGATCGTGGCACTGTGACATTTGAGTATATCGTGTATTATCAATGGATCGTTGTGTACTACATATTTCATGTGATGGATAAGAAAAATTCTTTTTGTATTTCCATGTTGTGTTATATATATACTACACAATATGTACACTTTGTAAGTGTGTGTAATGTTCTCGTAAGATGAACTGTGCTTCTGTGAAGTATCCATCCTAGCACACAGTACTGTCTATCCCAGTTAGGTAGGTTTGAGTTTATTTAAGCACCACAGTAGTCATAGAATAAGGAAAAATTGAGTAAAACTGCAAAATTATGCATTGTAAAGAGATTGACTCAGTGGAAGCAAGTAGCTTTCCATTGCATGCTTTCCATACACGTTAGTGAAAAGATAATGGCATCTTTCTAAGCTAGGATATACATTTTTGAATAAGATATTGCATATCTAAATTTTTAAATAATAATTTCTGCTGCTAATATTGAAAGCCCTAGATAAGAGCTAACTTATTCCCATCGGTAGCTTCTTACCAGTAAGTATTGTTTGTATGTTCTTGTTGTACAAAATATGTTCTCTCTCTAAGATTCACGCTTCATGTTTGTACATTTTTATATTTTCACTTTTCTGGACTTTCTATTTGAAAACTGCAGGTTTTTTTGATTATAAAGAGAAATTTAAAAAGGTGCAGTGCTCTAACAAAGAACCAAACATTGCTCAATTTATTCAAGGTGAACTATATTCTGCAAAATGTACTTTACATTATTAATTTTTTATGTTCATAGATGGCGCGGTCATTTTCACTTTCTATTCTGCTGGAATTTGGAACATTCTATCTTCATTTGTTCTTATGTCATGTAAAACTATTTCAATGCATTTAGCGATTCGTATGGGAAAATGTTCTTTTTTTTTTATGTGTCAATGAGGGTTTATCAATCTCTCTAATTTAGATAAATAAAGTGCAGTTACAGGCACTCTGACCTTTCAACCTGAAATTCGTATTTTCCTCACCTATTTTCCATAGCTTCTAATCCATCACATTAAAAATATGTTTTCAGTTATTTGATGGATATTCTGTTCAAAGCAACGAGTTTGGCACTTGGGGGGAGAATGCTTTGCTAAAAGTTGACGAGTCTGACTCTAGAGTCTACACTCAATAGTGTTTTCTTAAAAATCTCCGAGACTTTATCACCAAGCTCATTTTGTGCAAGTCCATCTATAGTTGCTGTCTACTCACATTGTGCTAAGGTAGTTTTGTCCTCCAATACATGCTCTTTTAGTATACCATCGCTTTCCCAACCACAGCAGACAAAGAAGCACTTTTAATGGAGTTTTGATGGATTTCTAAGCCCTGTTCTAAAGCTCCAAGATTGGCAAAATCCTCAATGAAGTTGACAAAGGTTGATGATTCTGGAATTACACTTGCTAATTGCCATTGCTTTAAAGTCTGCAAGGTTTTATCGGGTAGCCCAATTTGTCCCAATCCAGCAATGTGCGCAGTCCATAAGACTTAAAGCCTTGTCAAGATCTAAATTCGAGCAGATCTGGTTGATCCTGGTGACGTTTTGGAGTCGCAGATTCTTTGTTGATGCTCAGAGTCTGAAACCATAAGAAATGTTGGGAAGCTAAGGGTTTTCTCTAAGTTATTGGACATCAAGTTTTATGAAAAAAATGCTCTGTAGGGCTCCAAACTGCGAACTAAAAGAATGTTTCAAAAATCCTGAAATTTTGGTAAACAGAAATATTGCCTTTTATAAGTTGAATCTCATGGAAAATTTTCGCAACTTCTTTAAGAATGCTTGTCACATGGTTCATTAAATTCGAGGTTGAATTGCTTCATCTGTTATATTTAGGCTGTTTATGTCCTGCCAAAATAGCTAAGGAATTGTCTTCCAAATGTAAAAATAAGAATGTGGCAGCAGAGCAAAAAGAGCCAAGAGCATTGTATGATAGCTTCACATTTCTTAAAGATTGCCACCGTTTTTGTATTAATGTGAGAGGGTTTTAGATTCATATCTCTTCTCTGAGATTGCTACAGGGCGGTAGCTTCACATCATTGTCATCTTCTTTTTGTTATAATACGGAAGAAATAGTTTACATCTTTTTCTTAGAGATAACAGTACATTACCTCTCCTATCAATGAATTGGTAAATTGTTTTTATTCAAAAATCGTTTTCTTCTTGTATAATATTATCTCCATTTGTCTATCGTTTATTTAGTTTCAATTCTGCATTTATCTCTCTGCTACAATTATTGTAATTAATTGCTTCTGCCTGTAAGACAACTAAGTTTCAACAATTTAGTGTGTTGTTCATGGGATTCCCGATCAAATCTGGATCACATGTAGTCAGTACATTCCAAAAGTGCACATTTCATTTTAGTATTTTATTTAACCATTTGTGTGCCTTCTGTACAGTTCCACATTCTGCATGTAACTCTATCAGGGCAGTCACAAGTACAGCACCTGACTACTTTTGCTTATTATTAGAAGAATCAGCATGCCATGATCCAAAGCTCCTGCCTTGGGATACAATAGGAGGGATCTGAAAAGATCGGTGAGTTGGGCTTTACATCTAGCACATACATTTGCCTAAAAAACTCCGAGGCCTCTTTACACCAGACTATTACCTTACTTGTGCATATCCAACAAATTCTTGCAGTCTGTGAGGCCACACATTGATGAGGAATTTCTTGGAAAAGATGTAAAGCTTCATATGAACACCGTTTTGTGCAAAACATGTTTATGTACATGTTTTGTTTGTATTTGGTGAAACAGCATCTATGCCTCTTGGTAAAACTTGAGAAACTTTGCTTTCTTGTTCTTTTTCACTTTGTATTTGGCTGAAAAGCACGACATCAAGAAGATGCTTTAGGAACTCCCCCATTAATGGCATGTAACATGTTATGGTTTTCATTTCCATTGATTGTGCACGGTCATCTTAGGATATTAATATGATTTCTTTTAATTCCTCCTCCCATTTCAAGTTTGGAATGTTGGATTCCTTGAGTGAGATAAATATATAGAAACATGTTTGGCAACCATTTTCCTTTTGATAATTAAACATTTTTCGTTTTTAATTATTTTTCAGTGTCCATATCTATTTTGGTATGAATCTAGATAAACAACTATTCCTTGTCTTATGTGTGAACACCCTATTTTTTCCATGATAGTAAAAATGGATATATCTACCATTTTTTTCCTTTGGGACATATGGGTCCCAAGTACTAGTAATGTTTCCGTTCAAACAAAAATCGGTCTATATGAGAAGTGGTTTCAAGAGAAGCACGTTCAGAAAATTCCCCTAGATCATGAAGTTGAATGCATAATATCTTGCAAAATTTGTCTTGTTCCCAGTATGTAAATTTAGTCATTAAAAAATGTGTTAAGCTTCACATGTATATATAAAATCATATAGATGACACAAACAATGTAATCGATGGGATTTCTATGGTGGGACATGCAACGTAAATTGACTTTAATTGACTCCCTAGGGGCATAAGGTGAAATATTTAAGGAGGTCTAGGCTCTACATTAGTTAGAAGGTCCAAAGAGGAAATAGAAGTTAGCAATTAATTGTTAATTTGAAGTCATATTTAAGTTGAGTTTGTATTAGAAGTTGCGTTAGCAGGTGAGTGAAGTTCTAAAGCTAGTTGCAAGTAGTTCTAATTACTTGTTTGAATGTTTCCTATATTAAGTATGTAAAATCAAAGAATGGGTGTTTTTGTCCTTCTCTTTTGGGGTACTCGGTCTATGAAATGATAAAAAATCTAAAAAAGATTGTCGCACTGGTTCATGAACTGGAACGAATAGAAGATATTTTTTAGTTTTCATTGTTTTCCGTGCATAATATTTGAGGTGGAATGATTTTATTTAGAAATAGGGATTAATTTATGTATTGCTTCTAACATTTTGTCTTCCAAATTGGTTTTAGTGCATAGTACTAAAAAGAGCAATTTTTTCTTCTTGGGTTTGTATACTGAATTTCATCAAATCTTTGGGTTTGTGATATTCCCCATGGACCATGTGCCATGCGTCTCCAAAAAGAATTATTGGGAAGACATTGTGCTTCCAGGGTTTCAACACTTTCACCATGAAAGTTGTATTCTTTTCCCTATCTGTTGCATTCAATAGTCAGAAGAATAGGCCATTGTTCCTTTTTTTTCTTACGATTAGCCATTTTTTGCTTCAGCCATTTCCACAATTTTCCCTTTCTCACTTTTTGGCAATGGAAGAAACCCTAAAAAACCCTATCATACAAGGGTGCTATCCCAAGCTTCAGAGGGACACCCCTTTGGGTTTCCAGCAAATTAGCTCATTTTCCAGGCACTGCTATTGGGAAAGGGTCACATTTCCATTGAGGATTTCAAGTGGCTAAAATCTTTGTGATATTCCTCACTGTGTGCCATGTGTCTCTAGAAAGAATTGATTGGGAAGACTTTGTGCTTCCAGGGTTTCAATGTTTTCACCAAAGCTGTATTCTTTGCCCTATCTGTTGCATTCAATAGCCAGTAGAATGGGCCATTGTTCCTCTTTCTTAAGTTTTTGTCTCGCAGATTACCCATTTTTTGCTTCAGGCATATCCACAATTTTCCCTTTCTCACTTTCCAGCTATGGAAGAAAACCCTTAAAAAACTCTATCATACAAGGGTGCCACCCCAAGTTGCAGAGGGGACACCTCCTTCGTGGTTACAGCAAATTAGCTCGTTTTCTAGGCACTTTCTATTGGGGAAGGGTCACATTTCCATTGAGGATTTCAAGTGGCTAAAATCCATGCTGACATTATGCAATTTTCCTTGTTTCAAAAACAAGTTACAGCTGTGCTTGATTTTTTACTTGTATCTATCAAAATTACGAATTGAAAATAGTTTAGAGTGAACAAAGAAAAGATTTTGGAGTGAATTCGACATGACTCGAATATTTTTTTTGAGTCTTAAGAGCATAAGAATGTTCTTTTAACAGGGTTACAGGTTCAATTTCATGTTTCATCTTATAGTTTTAACTGTTAATTTGGTAAGAAGTTGTTTCTATATTTTTGCCAAGTCAATATCTGCGGATAAAAAGTGAATTCTGTGCTTAATATTGGTATCGTGATTTTGATTCTGCAGCAAACAATCATGGACTTTGATTTGAACAATCGTGGAAAAAAATTCCGAACATTCAAATTACAGTGCAGCTACAATGC
Source organism: Taxus chinensis (assembly GCA_019776745.2). Taxonomy (NCBI): domain Eukaryota; kingdom Viridiplantae; phylum Streptophyta; class Pinopsida; order Cupressales; family Taxaceae; genus Taxus; species Taxus chinensis. The sequence continues at coordinate 664,606,714 of CM034154.1, forward strand.
GAGCAATTATATTATTGCTGTTGAATCCATAAAACCAACCAAACATCCATACATTTTATTCTTTAACTAATGAGGAATTGGATTCCGTTAGAGACATGATTAGTTGAATGAAAATTGTCATTTATCACAAAACAAGTACCATCGTCTGACATGTATGAAATAAACATTGGCAACATCATTCCTGGATTATAACTTGTCGGCTATGAAATTTGTTCATCGGCAGACACCTCTTTCTTTACCATTAGCTAGTTTTTGACAAACACTGAAAGCCTAATATGAAAATTTCAGAATATTTTCTTCATATGTTTTGTTAATAGATACTTATGTGGTGCATGTATGTTCTCCCCTCCTCTCCCTCCCTCCCCTCCCTCCCGCCCCACCAAAAGCCATTTTACTGTGATGTTATGTTCTTTGCTAACCCATGGATTTCCATATAGTGGTCAGTAAAATGTGTCAGCAGTTACCTTTTTTTGAACACTGTTGGTGTTTCTTCTATTTAGTAGATATTGTTTTTCTGGATTTATCAGGTTTTTCAAAGAATACTTCGAGCATATGCAGGGAAGCTTTCTGCCAGGCTACCTAGAGGAATGACTGGAATTGTTGCAACTGCCACTGGTACTGATCAAATAAAGGTATCATTTGAGAAGTAAGATCTATAATTTTTTTCTTCATTTTCTATCTAGAAAAATTTAAGTGAAATGGTATGTCTTCTTTTAAAATGGATGCTGTTGTTGGACAGATTTCAGACAGGGATGAGAGGGTGATATGCTACATAGTTAACACCGCTGAATACTGTCATGAAACAGTAAGCTTAAGTGTTCAACCTTTGTTTATTTTTAGTGTGCTGTGTATTTGAATTTATCACTTGATCGGGATGTGGTTCTTTACTGGTGTCGTACTATTTTTCTTCTCCTGTTGATATTTATTCTCAGAGCTTGCAATTCCATAGTGTTTAATCTTTAAATTCAGCATATTAAGCATATGGTGTATGGTAAATTGATGACTATTACTTCCTTGTAAGCAATAGAGAAAAATGCCCATTCACAAAGACCATAAATGGACTTATTTATATTTCATGCTTTATTTGCAACAGCTATTTTTATATTAATTATTAAATATCATGGAGAATTTAAAGACATCTTTAAGCCTCTGTTTTTTTTGCCAATCATCATGCACACGTCCAAGTAATACAGTTGATGCTGTATTATTTCAATCATTTCACATAAGTTGAGCAGGTATTGATGGGATAATCAGATACAAGGCTGGTGAAGCTCTCTTCAGTTTCACAAAAGGCACTGAGAACTAAACCAATAATCATGGCGAAGTCCTTGCACTGTAAGCAGATATCCAGTTGGCAAAAGAAAATGGTTCTCTCTCCTTTTGTTGAAGGCGGCTCCAAAAACACTTTTCCCTGTGTTCATGGAGCTTTGGCACACTCTGCACTCAATATCAAGCTTCCATCCACAGCTCAAAATGTTGCATTATTTCACAAAATTGATACCATCCTAAAATGCGCTTTAGCTGGTAAACTTCCCGAGTAATGATAGTAGTCATCGGTAGAGTATCTCTGTTAATACTGTGTTAATTCTCTAGAATCTAGATTTAAATCTTGTTTGTGAGTTTGCAAAGGGTTCTTATCAAGATTGCAAAGGTATCCAAGTTATGGATTCACTTGGGAAGGGTGCTGTATTGCATATATGGTGTGTCTGATATGTTTGCGGGCATGGATATTGCCCAAATATGTCAGGAAACACTGTGGTGTAGTTGGATATGGCGGTATCAGGATAGGTCATGGCCTATCCGGGCTATATCCAGATATAGTTGGGACACACCTTATCAGTTAGATGTTAAAAGAATAAACAAAGCTAAAAACAACTAGCATTCCTTACTTTACCATCCCACCTAACATAACCAATCACTTACCAGATTCTTAAGGTATGTATAAATCTGCATGAATACATATACAATGTTTTTCATGGACATGATAAATCTGTAGAGGATACATGCATAATATTTTTCATAGAAGTGTACAAAATACTTTTGGGAATGTTATTGTTAATGCACCATTTGATTTGTACATATATATGGAACATCATGCTTGACGTATAGCAGCTTGTTATTTATATCCTTATTTAGTAGATATATAATGCATTGTTTCCAGCAGTGTTTTGAAAACTGGCCAAACCGGAAGTGGAACCAGACAGTTTGACTGGTTCGAAATGAAACATATTAAACTAGTAGAAAAACTGGCTTGGGGAACCAGTTCTGTACCAAACCGACAGGTTCAGTAACCGGCCATGGACATAAAAAGCAGCAGTAGACATGAAGAAAAGCGTTTTAAAAATAAAATCCAGCTTTCTGACGAGTTTGAGCTAGAGGAGCTTGATGACATTGATGAGAATGAGGATCCCATTCTTTGCAGTGGTGTTGAGTTTGACAATAGATATCAAAAATGTAATAACTTTGTACCATATTTTTTTGGACTCTATAGGCCATTTAGAGCCTCATTGTTTATGTATTTTGTTTCTAATATGTAGTGTACTCAGTGCCATTTTGCTAAATTACCCTTACATGGTATAGACATAAGCAAAACTTTGCATATTTTGTCTCTAATTGTTTGTAATCATGGTTTGGAATCTTTAAAATATATTGTTTTAATTAAAATTTAATGCTTTATGTATTTTTTTGTAAACCGGTTCATAAATTTTAAACCGGTCCAGTTCTGGTCTGATTCTGGTTCAGTTCCAATGCGACCCTCGGTCGGTTCCACGCCCGGTTCCAATTTTTAAGACATTGACCTGTTGTATTGTCATATGTGTTTATCTCTATATATATTAGGAATTGTTTTACTATCTGGTATCCATTCCATTGACATATACCACCTTGAAGCATGGAGCTACATGACTTGTTTCACTTTACATAGATGCTCTCTCGCTCTATCGGTTTTCTGCATCTAGTACCTTCATGGAAGGGGAGGGCCACTTTTAGTGGATGACAGGTATGAAAGGGGCATCCAAAAGGCTTTGAAATGGTTGGAGTAAAGCCCTCCTATAGATGCAATCTCCCTGAGGTAGTCTCTAAACCCAAAACCTGAAATCGATGAAATCGCCATATTTCAGTTTTGGATTTCATTGAACAAATTATACTCACCGAATATTGTATTGTTACTTGGAGAGACGGAATCATATATTAATAATATTGTTGTAGACATTATCAGTTGTAAATTTGTAATTCAGTTATAACTGTGAGATATAATGGTTTATATATTATTTTGAAACTGAACTCTAGAACTAATCAAAATGAAATTCGATATCACACTAAGTACCCACTTCAAAATTGTTGAATTTATATTTTAAAATAGAAAAAAAAATGTGAATTTAGTTGTTATACTTAACCACTCACTATGATTAGGTCGTTTTGACCTCTAAAAGGTTTCAGACTTTGTAAGATTAGCCGTTATAATACAGTTTCACCATTCTACATTTAAGAAGTAATGAATGAAATGTTAGATTCTATTGAATCACTTTAGCATGGACACAACATTTTAGTTTTACGAAATTATTTGAAACATTAATATTTGATTAATAATTTATTAAGATATTTATATGCAAATATAAATATGGATATATTAAGTATTAATAAATAATAACTTCGAAACCAGCTTCAAGTTATGGGTTATTCAAAGTTTCTGAATATTGCACTGTCTTGACCATATTAGGACATATACAGTTAAGTGAATGCTGTATTCATTTACGATATTAGATCTTGATCAATTATTAATATTTCAGTAAAATGAATTGCAGTTCTTAGTTTCAGATTTATAGATATTATCATAAATTAGGTGTGGTGGACATTAGGTATTTTAAGTTAAGAAACCTTTGGAATCTTAAATTGAAAAAATTAAACATTAATATTTAATTAAATGCTGTTCCCCAAAGGTTATTGACGATTTTTTTTCCCGAATTTTATCGGCTAGTGAATTTATTTTGAATTTTATCCTCGCCAAACACAAACACGAACATGAACCTTGTGACTTTGCTTTCAAGTTTCAAGTTTTAAAGTAACATACATTTTACTTTTAAATTTTCAACATTATCATGCTTCACATTTTTCAATCTTTTTCGATAAATGCAGGCATTTTTTCAGTTGGGGATCCTACATACACGATATCATAATTGTTCATTTTTCTTTCTATTTTGATAAACTTGTTTTGTCCTAAAAAGTATATCGGTACCACAATTTTCTTCACGATACTCCAAAAAAAATCTCTTTTAGGAGGGTCAAAAAAACTCTGAAAAGTCATGGAATCCTGTGGCACTGGTGTCTAGGAAACATCTAAACATCAGAACCAAGATGTATTTGTAATGAGGCATTATTGAAACTTCCAAATTCAATGAAAAGCATATAATTCACCTTGTGATAATAGGCAGAGTCTGTATTTCTGAGAGTTCTCTTACTTTTATTTATATTATAAAAAAAAAATGTAACTACGATTAAATTTATTGTGGCAACCTTGAAAAATCTGGTCTGAGCTGGATCTGGAATCTATTTTGAAACCTATCATATTTAAGGCTCTTCTAAATGCGTGGAATCTTGTACCCATATTCTGGTAACTTAAGTATCCACCTATATAATGTGCATGCCCATGCATGGTTGGCAACAAATTTACAGTGTTTGATACCAAGAGAGAATCCTTTTGAATAAGTCCTTGTAAAAAAGGATCTCCAAATGGGAAGAGAATCAAAATGTCCATTTTCCTTATAGACTATTTGTAAACATGTTTACTTCTAAAGTGCAGTTGGACCAGCATAATTTCCTCACTGAACATAATTAATAAAAAAAATCTGAGAAAATTAAAGATTAAAGTGAAAGCTTTGTGTGTTCAAGATAGGAACAAATCCTTTTCAGAATGCTGAATATTTTCCGATTATGTGTTTAGGTGCAAAAGAGGATCAAGGACTTTTGTAAGAACTCCAGTAAATTTTAGATCTCTCAATGTAAAATTATTTTTGTAGTTATGCTAAGACACGCCTCTAAATCCATTAATACAATGAAGAGTTAGAAACAGTCTTATGAGAAGAACTCCCTCTTTCAGGATCAACAAAATTCAAACGCGGCATTTTGTTTTACTACACATAAAAAATTAATTCAGTACAAAAGCTTGATTCCCTAAGCAGTTATTTATTGAGTCAAATGAAATTGTAGGGCATAGATGTAGCAGGTTATCTAAGAAAATAGAAAATTTATTGATATTGACTTGCTTGTGCATTACAACTTATGTGTGCCTTGCGGATATGAAGGCTAACCAGCAGAAGACAGTGTCTTCAATAGATTATTTGCTTGTAAAGACTCTAAATACGTTGGGCATGTGGGAAGAAGAGCTTTTATGAAAGCAATAATATATACTTTAGTTCTAACACCAACAACTTCAACATCGTGCTAATAGCACGGATTTTTGACACCAGACTCATTACATTGTTGCTTTTCAATTTGAAGTTGAACAACATAAATTGCAATCACATGAACTCGAACTCTAAATGAGAATCATACATGGAGATCCCTTAACTTCTTTAGCGCTGTCCCAACGGAGAATGCATCCAATGATCAAAAGCCTTCAACAGATTGCTTGCACGTAAAGACTCTAAATAGGTTGAGTAAAAATAACAGTGATCAGATTTAAACAGTGGCTGTAATAATTGTATACCAAAATGTGCAGCATTTATTCATGAAGGGACAACATTTATTTAATGGGCCAGCGAACATCCATTAAGATTAAATGATTTGTTTTTATGCTGTCGACCTCCCTTGAAAAAGGCTGACCCTATTGGGTGAAGAGTCATGACCCTTCGAACAGGGCATTTTTGGGCTATAAAAGGAAGATTTGTTGGATGGAGGAAGGGCAGATATTGAGCAAATATCATTCAAAAGAAGAGCAGAATTTTATAAGTGTGGAATAAGAGTTACATCTTGTGAAAACAAGCAAATTTGTGAATGAGGAAATCAAAATTCTCCGTCATTCGTTGAAACAACACTACGAAGGTGGTATTGTCTTCGGTTTTGAGGTTGGTGCCTAATAGAATCTAAGAGATTAAGTGTCTCTTGCTGAGTTGGTACTCGGCATGACAAGATTGGTGTCTGAATTGCTAAGTTGGTGCTTGGCATTGGGAATTGGTGTCTCCAATAAGTTGGTCCCTACACGAATTGTAAAGGGTTTTATATATATATATATATATATATATATAGCTATAATATATTGTCGTGGTTGTTTTCCTGAAAGGGTTTCCACATAACTATTGTGTTACCTCTCGTGTTTGCATAATTTTTATATCTTGTGAGATTGTTGGTTGTTTTGACTATTAAAGTTTTGAATTATTAAAAGTTTATCTTATACTGATTCATCCCCTTCTCAGTATACATCCCGTGTGTTTAACTAAGAGAATCGGATTCACCAAATGGCCATTTTTTTGCCTTGGATATTCACTGCTATACACACACACACACAAAAAAAAATAAAAAATATATAAATTTTAGCTGTCAATAAATAGGAATTAAGGCACATAGTACATCAATTATCATAAAAATAATAATAATTTGCACTATGTTGCCAAGATACAGGTACCTTGTGTTCAATATGCGGATACACCTATTTAGAAAAATAACCCTTGGGTATCTACTTGTCTTAGGTACGCCCACACATTTATATGAAAACTATATATATATATATATATCGATATATATATATATATATATACACTACTTTTACTTATTTTTTAGTCCATAGGATCAAGGTTCAAAACATCCAATATACTTAAGATTTTACATTTTCATTAATCATGTGGCTTCCGTACTATGACATAAAGATCATGTCAATATGTTTACTAAGGCACTAGTCTAGGAGTATCTAACTGTCACATTTTTATCAGGATCTCCTTCTATAGCAGTGCCAGTCCCGTAAGCTCCACTCTTAGTTAGCTCATTATCATACCCATTTGAGCAACGTTTTGAATCTACGTGGACGAGATCAAGATCAAAAACAAATAATGAGCCATACTATTAAAAGAAAGACTCAAGCAGAAGGAAATAGAAAATGGCTAAGTTATGTAGTCAATCAAAAGTCAATCATTCAAACAATAATAGATGTGATGTCATTTAACATAGTCCGCTTATCTTAGTGTGACAATGTTCGAACTCCACAAATGTTATGCACATCATCATCAAAGCCTCAACCTTTTTGAATGCCAACTTGTTTCCTTTAAACTGAGTGGATAAAAGCATAGGTACTCCAATTCTACTATGTGGTTTTAGCATATGAAAAGAGAAGCTTATGGATCTTTAAGAGAGGTCTCGAGGAACGGGGAACACATCATGGGAAGTGTGACAAAACGTTTACTTTCCTTGCATCACGTAGCAAACATGGGATAGAATTATGCTTCACTAAAGTTGCCTAAGCTAAAAACCTACATATTGATATCGTTATATAATTCTCTATAGTCTTAACACTCCCAGTGTGATGTCCCCTTTTTAGGACAATTTAGAAAATGGAGAAGTACTTATCAAGATCAAGCAAAAAATGGATAAACCCTTTTGCTTCAACCTAAAATATCCCAATGTCAGCTATTTCGAATCCAAATGGGGTTGGAACTAGCCAAGGTGGGGGAATAGATTGGAAGAAAACAACGAGATTCAAACACATTCAAAACCAGATTTTTAACAGCTGGAAAATAATTAATAATCACAGCCCCAACTGCTGCAATCTTCCAAAATTATTTCCCGCTTAACCGCCCAAGCAAAAACCTTCAAACTTTGGATTTTGGGCCACAAAAAATATGAAGAATAATATGCAAAAATCAAATTTCGCACAGCCAACACGAAACCCTAATTTTTCCCTAAAAAGTAGGTCGCCCAACACATTTAGGGCATCAAATCAACTCCAAAAATTAGAAAATTACTTTCTCCTTATTCCTCCTAATTTCTACAACCAAATCCAATTTTAAATTGATCCCAAACTGCAGATCTGAAATAAATATTAATGAATATCAACCAAATAGCTTGCAGACAGCTGAAATTTTCTAAAATTCATAACTCATTCAATACTCCATGTGTTTTTCCATGAAACAAGATGCAAAATAAACTAGAAATTTTGGAGCTTTCCACTGCATTGAGAATCTGAATTTTTTTGATCAACAAAACCACTCCAAAACAGCCCAGAAATCTGATTTCAAGTCGTTAGGGTTAGATAAAATTATATAAATTATTATCAGCCTTTCTTTAGCCTCAAAACACTCCAAATAACTGCCATAAAAAACTTATTATAAACACAGATTTCAGATTGCTAGATCTAGCTCAAGCTTAAGACCTCAAAACATGATTAAATAACCTCTTATGCAAGTCGCTAGGGCTAGTATTAATTGCAGCAGTAACAGCAGTTCACAAAGTATTAGCAAACCCTTCAACAATGCTCAATAACATACAGATTTTATTCTAAATAAATGCACTAGGGCCAAACCCTTTAACCAAGTCGCCAAACATTAGAAGGGATAAACCATGCATAAACACACTCAACACAAGAGATCACAATGAAGAGAACAATGAAGTCTTCAATATCTTCAACAATGGATCCAAATGAACTTACAATGAGAGAGCACAATGCAAGAGCTAGGGCATACATCCCATTACTCCAAGCATGGAGTGAAATCAAAATGATCAATCAACATAACCCCACTAGCGGAAATGCGACCTCTTTTTATAGAGTTAAGGGGTGCAATATGGACAAAAAGACCGACCTTTCCCTTTTGGAGGGAAAACATAAACTCTCATTATAATAAAATCTCTAATAAACTAAGACTATGTGCACTTTATTATTTTTAATTAAATAATAAAAACAACTATGATATGTGCACATTTAAACTAACTAGAGAGTCCCACTTGTAGCGCTAGACATGCCAAGGGGTTACAATGCAAATGAAAATAGATATTAGTAATGTCCCCTTTATGTCCTGAAAAAGGGGACATTACAGTCCTCCCCTCTCGAAGATTGCTCTCCCCTCAAGCAATAACAAGTTCATGGATCTATGTATCAAGCCCCAAAGAGAAGATGTGGGGTGGTGCCTCCAAAGTTTCGAACAGGTGTCGGTTAAATGGTGAAGCATTGGGAAGCACTTGTTTCCTTCCCTTGTTCCCGTCCAAGTGGGTGTGTAGTCATCTCCATAATATGTGTTCCAAGTGATGGTGTCCTCATGGGATGTGGAGCCAACAATGGGGTGAACTTTACTAAGCTCCAAAGCTTCCTACTCAAAGATACTTTTGTGGAGATCGAAAGTCAACATCATATCTTCGCGTTTCTTCATACCTACACATGAAGCAAACTCATTTAAAAAACAACTGTTGAAAAGCATTTTTTCAGCTTCATCTCCATGTCTCCAAGGCATGGATGGCTCCCAAATCTTCCCCATGCATGGGCTGTCCCCAAACTCTGTTTTGTGGCTCCAAACAATGATGTAATCATACATTCTCCATTCAAAAATCAGAATTAGAATGGCTGGTTTTCATCCCCAAGTATTTACCCATGAGCAAAAATCAGTCTCCAACAATAAATTCATCAATTGCCTGGCTAAAAACTGAATTTTAGAAGTGATAGGGAAGCTGGTCATAGTGATGTCAATCATAAAAATGATGGGACAATAGCTAGCACATTTCAAAAAAAAATTCCCAACATGAAAGAACATCAATCTAGTGAATAAATATGGCTCCCATGTGACTGAAATTTCATCCTCAAAAATAGCAAATTGAAAATGAAATGTCTTGTGAAGAATTCATACCATGTCCCTTCATTCTTTCTAAACCTTTCATTGAAGCCCAAAAGTTTGTGGTCATGCAAACAATAACCAAACATTCCCAACACATATCCTTTGTTGATTTTACCTTTGAAAGCACATCAATCAGACATCCAAGTGGAAGACATAACTGCTGTTCAAAATCTGAAAATGGACGTCTTACCATGCAAGGTGTAGTCCATGTGATCCATCCTTCCTTCAAGGCTTCTAAAGAGATAGGAGTTAGCACTGTTTGAAAAAAAAAAGAGGAGATGATATCTGTGTCCAAATAAAGCTTGTAAAACTCAAATCCTTTTATCCCCTTATCACATCAAGCAACATGTGCAAGATGACACCCCAAATTTCCTCTTCTTCTATGCTCACAAGGAAAGGAGAAAGCTGAAATATAATGCATACATTTATGAATATCATTATAAAGAAGCCAAGGAACCTTGTACCTTACTTTGTGCCAATGACTTTCCCTTATGAGAGGGAGCAAAACACATGAAGCCATCATACCTTTGTGTCTTCTAATGATGAGTCACCAGCAGGTCCTATAAAATCATCATTCTCGAGCTGATCAACGTCAACTTCCTGGTCTTCTTTATTCATCTCCACATTGTTTCTGGGAGCAGCTTCAATTGCTAATCTTTGGGAACCAACAATGCGGTTCCGGTGGTTGTTGAAATTCCGGGTAGGGGCAGTATTGTTGCCTTGAGCCATTTGAGCCATTTGTTTCTTCATCTGCATCATCTCATTTGCTAACTTTTGCAGTAGTGAATTGGAAGTAGTAGCAGAGGATGAACTTTCAGCTCTAGAAGTGTTGCTCTTTATCTTTCCAGCCATGATGAGGTCATCTTCAATTTCAACCGCCATGTTTTGGGCTGCTAACAAGTCAGCAGGACGTGCTCTTTGCAGTTGATAGCTTACTTAAGGAAGTAAAGCATTGATGAAGAATACCTTTTGATTCTCGTCATTTAGAGGAGCAGAAGCTAGAATTTTGTAATCTTTGAAATTTTGCAATAAAATCCCGCATGTGCTCATGTGGCTCCTGCTTCAGCTGAGTCAGTTGGGATATCAAGGTGTTGGAATCTTCAGCTAGTTTGAATCTTTTCAGGAACGCAACCTGCATAGTAGCCCAGTTGGTTATGGTGCCAGGAGCTAGCCGATAGAACCATTCTCCAGCCAAGTCATGGAAAGTCTCTATGAAGAGTCTGACAGATACATCTTCATGTTCGACTGCAAGCACTCCACAGGATATGAAAAACGTAGCCAAGTGGTCATCTGGATTCTGCTTGCCATCTCCAAAGAATTTTGGAAAATTCCTTCTCGTCCTTTTAGGTAGATCATGCATAGGAGTCAGATTCAGAGGTCCAAAGGCTGCACCCCATGGAACAGGCGCTGCAAGGGCAAGTGGCTGATTCTGCATCATGAAAGGAGCTCGTCTTCTTTGAGAATAGACTTGATGAATAATTCTAGCTGTCGGAATATGCTGAAGATGATCTGGATCTGGATGAGTTTGTACTTTTCTTCTTGGTGAAAGACTGGATCTGCGGCTTCTAACTCGAGGAGGGTGATTAAAATTGAATTGCTCCTGCAATATGTAGAAATGATCAATCCTTCCTTGCGCCTTCATAGATCGGGTGAATTGACGTTCAGCCAGGTTGAGAGTAAAATGGGAAAACACTTAGATCTACAACAGATAAGCTTTGATCTACAAAAAGAGTTGTTCCCCAGCGGAGTCGCCCAAAAACTGTTGGCTAGATTTCTGCATAGCACAAAACCTAGGTAGTCATGAGATAAATCTCCCTCAGTTTACTGGTGAGGCTCTCGTGTCACATTTGTCAATTTGAGTATGCTAATATCTAAATGGGGTTTTATTTTAACTACTCAGTTCATGAACCATAACTGAACAGTTCTGCAGCAAGTAAGCAGTTGTTTTAAAAGAAAGGAAAAATTTATAGAGGAAAAGGAAAGAGAATTATATAAATATAGAGAAGAAATGGGGAAGATGTGCATCCCATCAATAGATGACAGAGTTGATTGTATGCACATAGAAGAAACCAATAGATATAAACACAGAATTCTAAGCAAAGGTAACTCTAGATCTAGATTTGAAATAACACAAAGTCTATTAAAAGATTTAAGATAGAAAGCAAGAAACACAATACACCGTGACACAAAGTTCTCCAGAAACCTGCTCCTGTAAATTCCTTTGCTTCAAGTGGCTCTCAAGGGTTTTAGCACAAAGTCTGGAACACAAGGTTGGTGCTTACAAATTCTGATCATTAACCCGAAGGTTCTTCCTCTGCTTATAGAATGTAGAGGGGCAATTACAAGTTGACAGCTTTAGTAAAACTGACACATGTGGAAGTCGGAGGGAAGAAACAACTGGGAATCTCCATCCTAGAATTCCTCTTTGCATGACATGTATGATTTGCAACTGAAAATAGAACCTTCTATTTTGCACATCTGCCACCTATCTCCAAGTAGTTGACTTCTTCAAGTAATGGCTTTTAAGCCAATCACTTAAGTTTTATAATTTAATTGATCACTCAATTACTTTGTCGGAGGAAAGAAAAAGGAAGAGGAAAGTTGCAATCTTGTCCTTTTTCATGCCTGCATGCAGCTGATTGTTTTGCCTTTGATTCTCACCAAATTGGATCTGGGAGCAGCTGGATCTGGAAGCAAGTTGGAATTGGAAACGGCTGGATCTGGAAACAAACTGGATCTTGCCTTCGCGTTATCTTCTCTTTTATCCTTAAAGCTTTTGCAGTTCTTCTCCAGTACATGCATCAATGCAATGTTTGCCGTAGTTAACTCATCATCCTTATTTTTAATTGCATATGAGCAATTAAAAATTCTGGAAAGCACTCTGGATGAATGAAAATTTAATGAAGGCTTCAACTGGAAGATGGGAGCATTTGCACAAGATCTTGGAAAGAATTTTCCACGCACTGACTTCTTCACGGGCTGCATTCGAAACAAGAGGATGAAGCCTTTGTGCCGGAAGCTTTTGCAACTATGAGATCTGGATCTGGATCTGCATATGGATTTGCATCTGCATCTGCATCTGGATATGGATCTGCACCTGCATAACAAACTCTGGCAACTGGGTTGTGGATGGAAAAGCTGCAGCTCGAATAATTCCACTGCTTTTAATCTGCACGCATGAGTGAAGTTTTTCTTGCACGTATGAGTGAAGTCTTTCCCGCTCTGGATCTATCAATCAATTCGAAAAGAGGTTCCGGACCTAGATCTGTGTCTCCTATGTCTGCAAGTTTAGAAGTGATGCACGACTCCGTTGTGCTTTCTTTTTCATTTTTCTTTGCCATAGCTTTGTCTATCTTTGTCTGAACAATTCTTTTTCTTCTTATTTGATTGGAATTCTTCAAAACTGGTGTAGATTTGGATAATCCTTCAAATTCGAAGGAAATATTCAATGTATTGGACATTGATATAAGTTCCTTTTCTTTATAAAAGCACATGTATATAACTCCTGCAATTAATTTAGACAAAGATGGCAACCGGAGCATGCACAGTGAATTTTAATCACAAAAATCTGCATAATTCAAGCCTGCTACCCCCAAAATTTGACGTTTTATTTGCATGCAAAGCAAACATGAATTTTACCAACATCACCTGAGCACCTGTAACACTTATGCAAACAATTATGCAAACACAAATCAACTTCAATGCATGTGCCAAAATTGGAAGTTTTTAGCCTTGTTTTCACCTTCCTCTGAGCCAAATCCTTCTCCAAATGGGGTGCACTTTTCCTCTGGGCTGCACTTCTTCACCTGTGAATTAATTAATTCATCCTTATGGCAGCCCATGCTTATATAACCCTCATAATTTTATAATTAATAATTGCCCCTCCTATTCCTGGCAATTAATTAATTAAAAATCATGTTTATCTTTAACTGGTGTGTTAAAATAGCATGTTTAAGGACAACCATCCATTAAATTAAATTTAATCAATTTAATCATTCACTCTTCACTTCACTTAAGCTTCACAGTGTGCTCTGACCATAGCCACTGAAAATAGAATTTAATTTAATCAATTAATACTTTAAAAAGTATTATTTCCTTCTCAAAAGAGACTGCATTAAATAAAATAAATTTATTTAATTTTGGAATTCTATTTTTAAATTTATTTTGTCCACTTCTTTTTGTTGACTTTTCCACAAGCCTGGGTGCCAAAATTGGGTGAATAAATATTAACAAATATTTATTTAATGCATTATTATTCACCCAAGGTGGGTCGCACTTTTTAGCATAATAGAATTCTATTTTTAAAAACACATGGCAATGGGAATTTTTACCCTGCAAGGCAGCCCCGGAAATCCCATGATCCACTTAAGTGATTTGACTTTGACAATGGGATTATTTACCCTGCATGGCATGCAATAAAATCCCATGATTTCACTTAAGTCACTTTTCTTTTATTTCACCATGAGAATTTTTACTCTGCAAGGCAGGTAATAAATTTTCGCCTACCTGCTGCCTCTAATTTTTCCACTACAGCTTAAGTGAATTTTCTATCATGGGAAAAAGTACCCTACTAGGCAGATACAAAATTCCCGCCTGCTTGCTGCTTCTATTTTTCCCACTGCAGCTTAAATCCTTTGTTTTCCAAAAATGCGCCCAACCTCGCAGGTGCTTTTTAGTGCACGACTTCGCTTTTTCCCAATGAACCAGACCTCCGATGGTGACTTCTTTCGGGCATAACGATGGTGACGTTCTCCAGCTGCTCCAGCCAAGAATCGGGCTAACTCGACAAAGGAATTGATCTAGAGAAATTTCACAAAAAACGAAACAGGAAAACACAAAAACACGAAAAATTGCCAAAAGTCACAAATAAAGCCCAAAACTTATTCCTTGTTAAAATTCATCTGGTACAAGGGAATAATGATATGTTCGATCATAACAGAGTTAAAATGGAGTGCAAATAGCCTCATACGGGGCTCAAAATAATTAAATACAAATTTCCCGCAGACAAATCCTGACGACAGAATATAACAATTTTGGGCATCTGGGTATTTGGCGAAAAAGGCTATATGGCTCTTTGGGAATATCCTGACACAATACAATAACTTTCAGGCAATAAAAACACAAAACAACCCATTATTTTAAAAGTACGAAATTTTTTCGAATAGGGTAGTCACAGATTTCAGGAAGAAATCTGGGGACACCAGGCTTCCTTTATTGGGAAGAGTGATAATCACTCTTTCTCCTTTTCCATCACGTTCCTTATGCACCCAAAGGTTAAGAGCAAAAATACCAACAAGAATGTGACCCTTATACCCCATGTTGCACCTCATATCCATCTCCCTATCATGCTCAACATCGTACCCATCAAAGCTCAATATGGAAGGAGAAATAAAATATGAAAAATGAAAGATCCCAAACCCCTTTTTGTTTGAATACTTTTTGTTTGTTAATATATACTGCTCTAGCTCAAGTCTGAACTGATAACATCAAAAGAATCCTTAGAACACCATACTCAAACTGCATAGATAAATAAAATTAAATAAACTCTGCAAACCAGGTGAATACAGAAAAGGCGCCTAGGGTTTAACAAGCATATTTTTTCATAAACAATTCAGCCGTGTATTTAATAATGATTTCTGATGCTAAATATTATGGCAATACAATTATAAATCTGAAGATAGATTGATAATAAAGATTGTCCAAAACCCACTATAAATGATTCAAACCAAATCGATTAGATATATAACTGATGCTGGAAATTACAATAATTATCTATTATGAAAAA
Organism: Taxus chinensis; assembly: GCA_019776745.2. Lineage (NCBI taxonomy): Eukaryota > Viridiplantae > Streptophyta > Pinopsida > Cupressales > Taxaceae > Taxus > Taxus chinensis. The sequence goes on from CM034154.1 coordinate 664,622,305, forward strand.
TACTTCAGATACTACATAAAAGAACTGTAGAATAAGTCGCCCCACTCTAGAAGAAGTCTGTATGCCCACTGCTGCAATTTATTTCTCTTTTAAACTGTTGGAATGATAAAAACCTATGAATACAATGAAGATCCCTGAATAGGAACTCTCATTGCTCCTGGGGTTTCCGTCCACAAGAGGAATAATCCAGAGGGTTTTTGTCCTTGGATTTTGTCTGCAAAAGCTCAAAGCTGACTGCCAAGAGAAAATAATAATAATTTGGAATGCCTTTACCCAAGTCGCATTTTTCCCTTATAGCCAAAAAACCCTCCAAAGATGCAAGTCGCACTTTTTCCCAAATCAGCATAATTAATTTTTAATTAATTATTTCCTTCTCCAAGCAAGTCGCATTTTTGGCTTATTTGACCCTTCCCCAAGGCAAGTCGCATTTTTTGCCTAGGAAGGCACATTAAATAATTTATTAATTTATTTAAATGCACTTTCCTAAGTCAAAGTCACTTAAACAGTCTATTAATTCATTATATGTGTTTTGATGATATTTTACTTTATTTTGAGCACAAAACAATAAAATTGATAAACCGAAGTCACCCTTGAAGACACCCTTTGGCCGTCAGGTAGACAAAACGGGCCAAAGGTCTTCGACCGAACTATTCGACAAAGAGGAACATTACAAAAAATCATACCTTGGGTTTGCTCCCAACATCTACAAATCTCATAATTTCTAAGTTTGGAACACTCTTTTCTTCACCATTTTCTTCATCCAAAGCCCTTTTTTCTTCCTTACCCAAGCTCATGTTTGGTGGGAAATGACTTGGAGCAACCATGAGACTCGTGCTCCCTTCTTGTTCTTCAAATGGCTCATGGTGAAGGTGAATGATGCCCCTCAAATCTGATTTGTCCATCATGGGTTCTTTGGCCATCATTTCTCCTTCATCATGTATATGCTTATTGTCAATGTCCTCTTCATGCCCATCAACCAAATCTGATTTCTCCTTACACCCACTCAAATACATGTAATCATTAGATGCCAAAAATTTATCATCGAAAACAAAGGAACTCATACCTTGGATGCATGTCTTCACTTTGCTTAAGCATTGATCCACAATTCTTCTTGATAAGGTGTGAGCAATGCATGGCCCTTCTTGTCCCAATCCTTCCATAAGTATGGATAGCCATAATTGTGGAGGTTCCTCATACTCATTCAATATTAGGGACATTATAGTTTGCATAGCATCCATTATATCTTGTGAATGATCCTCATGTAGAATATCAAAGAAGACTTCAAACATATGTGAAATGAGGTCATCACAATCAAGATCTAACATTGGAATGCAAGACCTTACTTTAGCCATGTTCTCCAAGATCTTAACCCTCTTGCCAAAGTGAGGGTTGGTCGTATCCCAAAACTTTTGAAAGCTTCCAATCATGAGCTCATAGATCTCCTCCATAGTGATCTCATCATATGGCAAGTGTGATCTCACTAATGCATGTGATGACCAGGAGTCTCACATCCACCTCATCATGCCTCAAAAGATCGGATCTAGCCAAATGGGCCACCAAAGGGTCCATTGCTACATATTTAGAGCCATAATCTAATTGCTCTATCAAAGATAAACTATTAACTGCTTTTTCAAGGGTGTTGAGCAACACAATCTTCTCATGAGAAGTAAATTCGAGCCATCTCCCAAGTCTATAGAGCTTGACCTTCACATCTCAATCACTTGAAGATCCCATGATCAAAAAACTCTACAAACAACACCCACAAGAGTAGAGGAAAGTTGCTATAATACCACTGTAATGTCCCCTCTTAGGACAATTTAGAAAATGGAGTACTTATCAGTATCAATTAAAGAATGGATAAACCCTTTGCTTCAACCTAAAATGCCCCAATGTCAACTATTTTGAACCCAAAACTAGCTAAGGTGGTGGGATAGATTAGAAGAAAACAATTAGAATTTAAACACATTCAAATCAAATTTTTAACAGCTGAAAAATAATTAATAATCACACCCCAACTGTTGCAATCTTCCAAAATTATTTTTCGCTTAACCACCCAAGCAAAAACCTTCAAACTTCAAATTTTGGGCAGCAAAAATATGAAGAATAATATGCAAAAATCAAATTTCGCATAGCCAACATGAAATCCTATTTTTTTCCCTAAAAAGTAGGTCGCTCAACACATTTAGGGCATCAAATCAACTCCAAAAATTAGAAAATTACTTTCTTCTTATTCCTCCTAATTTCTACAACCAAATCCAATATTAAATTGATCCCAAACTGCAGATCTAAAATAAATATTAATTAATATCAACCAGATAGCTTACAAACAATTGAAATTTTCTAAAATTCATAACTCATTCAATACTTAGTGTTTTTCTATGAAACAAGATGTAAAATAAACTAGAAATTTTGGGCTTTCCACTGCATTAAGAATCTGAATTTTTCTGATCAACAAAACCACTCCAAAACGGCCCCAAAAAACTGATTTCAAGTCGCTAGGGTTAGATAAAATTATATAAATTATTATCTGGTAAAAGCCACGTATTTGGGGGTTTTCCTGTAAAACGACAGCCTTTCGTGGCTCTTTGGGGTGTCGTGGTTTTCTTCTACAGTCCTGCTTCCTCCTTCCTCAAGACAAGATTCGTGGCTCCCTTTACTGTTTCGTGGCTCCTAATTCGTGATTTTTTATGGTCATGGTTCACAGGTTTTGTGGCTCGATTTTACTCTAGCTCGTGAACTGCTCGTGGAGACTTAGGGGGGCATAGGTCACAGATTTTCCAATTCTTGGCTCCAAATCCACAGGTCGTGAAGGGTCCAGGAGGGCACATCTCTCTACAGAGTTGGGTTGGTAACCTTAGACAGTGGGACAGACAATTACTACTTTATGTTATCGGATTCCCCACTAATCCTCTCTCCTCTTTAGGTTATTTTTCCCACAATGTCAGCAAACATGGCCCCCGAATCTCCTACCAGTAGGGGCATGATTGGGAACCCCCTGGGCAATCCTCCCAACTGCACATCTGACATCTTAATGGAACTTCTCAACCGTATCCAAAAATTTGAAACTGCAAATCAACAACTTCAGAGTGAGGTTTGTGCACTTATTAACAGGGTTGCAGATGTTAAATCAGAGAACGTTATCTTGAAAGAGAAGCTAGCCAACAACACTGATAATACCAACCCTCCTACTGATACCTTACAAGCTGAAATTGTTGACCTTCGGTCCCCAATAGGAGGAGATCAGAAATAACCAGGCTTCCTTAAAGCTAGAAATGAAATCATGGACCAAGGTTGTCCACAGAAAATCCAATGTCCCTCCACCTTTAGCTACTGTTGAGGCCGTTGTGCAGCCAAATTAATTGAGGAGCGCACTAGGCGCGACAGGGAGTTAAACCTCAAAGTGAGGGGTCTCCCACCCACCTTTCCTGCACAGGACCCACTGGTGGTTGGTAACACCTTTCTCACAAATACTTTGGGGATCTCTGACATTACATTAGAGAAAGCCTAGGTTGGCTATGATTCCACCCTTTTCATCCATTTTAGGACCGCATTTGATAGGTTGACAACTCTCAGGGCTAAGACATGTCTTTTCTCTCGCCCAGACAACGTCTTCCTTGACGAGGATCTCACTAGGACACAAGTTGGAGAGCTCAAACGCTTTAGGGAGCAGGCTATGGCAGCAAGGAAGGCAAGTAAATGGGTGGTCATCAGGAACCTCCAGGATGTTATTAGGGATTCGCCTCCCCCTGGTTGGGAGCCCCGACAGGGTGTTTCCAAATGATGGGTTAGGCAAGAGAGGGGTCGGGGGTTGACTATCAAATGTTGGAATGGTAATAGCTCACTTTGGTCCTCCCCCCGGTCTTACGACAGATGCCCTTGGGGCTGCTGATATGCTTTTCATCACAGAGACACACGAGAGCCTAGTTCGACCCTCTCCCGGGTATTGTGGGCTTCCTTTCGTTTTCTACTTGCAGACAGGAGACTCGGGGGTCAGGGGGTGTCAGGGGTTTTGGTGGGGTTGCCTATCTTTATAGGGACTCCCTCCAAGATAGGATCTCGGTTGTTGGCACCGATGTGTCGGCCAGGTACATTTGGATTCGTATTAGAGCGGTCGCTCGTGGTTCTATAGATTTGTATATTGTTGTCTGTTACTTTCTGCCTGCCTCCTCTCCGTATGCCATTCACAATGGCCCTGGTGGGGACCCTTTCTTTGACTTATACGACAATATTAGTCAGTACTCCGATGCAGGGATGGTTATTATCTTGGGTGATTTTAATGCCCGCACCAGACACAGGTTCCTCTTCATGGCCGTTCTATGGATACATTTTGCACACAGAGTATTGACTCAGAAGCAGTAGGTTTGCACAGGATTTCTGATGATACAGACGATCCTTTCATAGCTTATGGACGGTTCCTTCTCCAGCTCGGGGAATCACAGGGGATGGTGATCCTTAACGGGATTTCACACTTTTCGGATTTGCGCTTCTTCACTTGCCGCCCCCATGGTGGTGGCACCAGCATTGTAGATTATATCCTTGCCAACCTGGATGTCTCTCTTCTTTTTTGTTCCTTCTCTGTTTCCCCCATTCCCCTTGCCGACCACATTGTTCTACTCCTTTTGTCTTGACACCAACCCTCCTCCCACCACCACCCCTCCTCTTTGTTACCCCCCCTTCGTACTTCCTTTCAGTTTGATAAGGCGAGCTACGACACTTTCTCAGCTCACATCCGTGACCTTCTCCCCTTTGAGAATCACTTCTCCAACCTTGGGAGTGTGGATGCTAAGTACAACTACCTATTCTCTGCTCTGTGGAAAGCTGCTCTACTATCCTTTCCCAGCTCCACCACTCATCCCTCAGCCTTTTGGACTCCAAAATCTTGTCCTTTGAACTAATGGTATGATTTAGAGTGCAAATCCCTTCACCGTCACCTCCGTCATGCCTTTACACATGTTCTTCCCTCCTTCCCCACTCTCAGGACTGTCTATCGGTGCCTTCTTCACCGTAAGAAGCGATCCTACATTTCCCACTGCAGGCATACACTTTCTACCTCCCTCCGGTCTAATCCCCGGTCTTTCTGCCGTACTATCTTTCCCCACCACCCACCCTCCTCCATGGTGATCGATCCTACCTCCGTATTCTCCCACACCTCTACCCTTTATGATATCCCGGGGCAGCAGTCTATCCAGATTGGAAATCCTCCTCCCGATAATCCTTTCAAATATAGGAATATCAAAGAGGCAATCAGGTCCTTGAACAGTGGCAAGGCGGTTGACGAAGAGGGCTTCCAAGTTGAATTCTTCAAGCAGGGTTCTAAGGTTGTTTGTGTTTATTTGACTGATCTCTTCAACCAGGTGGTCCGCCACGGTTTCCCACCTACTTGGTCTCATCATGTCATTCACCTGATCTACAAGGCAGGAACGCCTTCCGATCCAAATAACTACAGGACTATTATGGTGGGCCACTCTTTCTCCAAACTCTATGCCACGGTCCTCCACAAGTTGTTGTCTGATGATTTGGAGCAGAGACAACTCAAAGCTAGAGGTCAGGCTGGTTTTCGACTTGGGTATCACACTATCGATCACATCTTCACCCTTTGGACTATTATTGAGGAGGCCCGCCACCGCTCTTCGAAGGTCTATTGCTGCTTTGTGGACTTTCGGAAAGCCTTTGACTCAGTACCTCGCATGGCTCTCTTCCAGAGGCTTAGGGACATCGGTATTTCTGAGATTCTTATCGTTGTCATCATGCGTCTGTCCTCAATTGCCTCCATACTGCTCTCGGGATGTCAGACTTCATTAGGAGTACCATTGGGATTAAACAAGGTTGCCCCTTGTCCCCTACTCTCTTCGGTATCTACATTGGTGAATTAGAATCTTTTCTTCGGGATCATATTCAGGAAGGGGATGGGTGCCTTCTTCACCATGTTTTAATTTCTATTCTCCTGTGCCTTGTTTTACTTGCCTCTTCTCCTGAGGGGCTTCAGAGACAACTTGACGCACTCGCTCTATTTTGTGATCTTCGGCATTTAACGGTCAATCTTGGTAAGACCAAGGTCATGGTCTTCAATGGGGTGAAGACCTCTCACCTCCATTTCTTTTTCAGGGGGCAGGAGGTTGAAATCACCAACACATATACTTATTTGGGTGTCCAGTTCTCAGGACCTAGATTTAGTATGAGGCATGCCCTTCAGCCGCGTGTGAACAAAGGTTATGGGTCTCTTACCATTCTTGAGCGATAATGTTTCTGGCACCACTTTCAAGACATTTCCTCTAAGATGTCTCTCATGATCTCTCTCATCCAACCCACTGTTCTCTACGTGTCTGTTGTTTGGGGACCCTCCCTTCCTCCCTTTTAGCTACGGATTGGGCGTCAGTCGAGAGAGTGCAGACTCTCCTCCTTCGTCGTCTCATAAGATGCAAGCAGACGGTTACTCAGTTGATTATTCTAGCCGAATTTGGCACCATACCTTTCTGTCTGGAGACCGTTTTTGACATTTTGGCCTTCATCCACTGCGTCAGGAGGTTTGGGGATTTCCCCGATGAGCAGAATAGGTATCCATATCTCGCTTATTGTTCCTCTATGAGTATTGCTCAAGATAGAGGACATTGCTGGTTCTCCGATACTTCGGCTTTGTTGGGTTCTGTTGGTATTCAGATGGATCATCTTCCCCCCTTTCATTATTCCCTGAATGCTCCCAGTCACCTTCTACCCACTAAGCAGGTGTTGAATAGGTCCATCAGAGAGGATATTTACAGGATTTTTATTCAAACTACTTGAGTGAACCTCCATGGCGGCTTGCGTCCTAAGATGGCCTTTTATGCAGAGCATTTTCTTGAGATCAGTGACGGACTCATCATCTGCCCCTTTCGCCATTGGATGCATGCCCTCCGCATTCGGGTGGGCTCCCACAGATTGCGTTGTGAGACGAATCATCATATTGACCACGGTGACAGACTTTGCAAGCTCTGTAGCCTTCAAGAGGTTGAGACTAAGGACCATTTCATCTTCCGCTGCCCCATATACTATGAGATCAGGGGACGATTTCATTGCCTCTTCAGAGGGGTTCAGACCCTCTCGGCTTTCTACAGATATATTGACCAGCGGTGCCTTGCCCTCTATATCCGTGAGTCTCTGGAGCTCTGGGACCAGATTCTTCACCCACCTCCGAGACTTATTTCCACGAGATGGATTACATCTTTCTTTCCGGTTCCCCCCGCAGTGGGTGGTACCAAAAGGCAGAGCCACTCTGATCCTATTACAGAGCATAGATCAGTTCATTCCCGGCTAGACCTTCACAACTCCCCTAGTGGCCACCAGCCAGCTCGACAGTGTACACGTCTCAAAGGGCAATCTAGATCTACTTGCCTCCCTGGCGGTTGTTCTAATCTTAGTTCTCTGTGGGGGAGGGGGCCCTCGCCCCCCCCCCCTCTTCGAGGAGTCATTTCATTAGTAGCTACTTCTTATCAGCGTTGAATGTTAGGAGGGACGGGACTACCATTTCTGAGTAGACAGCTCCTGATCAGCCCCCTCCTTCAATCTCCTATCCACTTTCCTTCCCCCCTCTGACTCATTATCCCCGTCTGTGGGGGTTGTGTTTTCTTGGGGATTTTTTCTTGTTCTTTTCTTTTTCTCTCTCTTATGTTCTCGGGAACTTGTTTTGAGTCTTCCCCAGTTGCACTTCGTATATTGTTTAGACTGCAATCCCATTGACCTACTTTTGTGGTCATTCGTTGGACATTAATATATTTATCTTATCTTATCTTATCAACCCTTCTTTAGCCTCAAAACACTCCAAATAACTGCCCAAAACTTAGATAATAATGCTAACACAGTTCAGATTGCAGATCTATGTCAAAAGACATCAAAACATGATTAAACAACCTCTGATGCAAGTCGTTAGGGCTCTATTAATTGCAGCAGTAACAACAGTTCTCAAAGCATTAGCAAACCCTTTAACAATGCTCAATAACATACAAATTTTACTCTAAATAAATGTGCCAAACCTTTAACCATGTTGCCAAAGCTTAGAAGGGATAAACCATGCATAAACACACTCAACACAAGAGATCACAATGAAGAGAACAATGGAGTCTTCAATATCTTCAACAATGGATCCAAATGAAACTTACAATGGGAGAGCACAATGCAAGAACTAGGGCATACATCCCATTACTCCAAGCATGGAGTGAAATCAAAATGATCAATCAACATAACCCCACTAGAGGAAATGCGACCTCTTTTTATAGAGTTAAGGGGTGCAATATTCAAAAAGACTGACCTTTCCGTTTTGGAGGGAAAACATAAACTCTCATTATAATAAAGTCTTTAATAAACTAAGATTATGTGCACTTTATTATTTTTAATTAAATAATAAAAACAACTATGCTATGTGCACATTTAAACTAGCTAAAGAGTCCCACTTGTAGCACTAGACATGCCAAGGGGTTACAATGCAAATGAAAATAGATATTAGTAATGTCCTGGAAAAGGGGACATTACACCCTCTTAGTGGCTAAACCGTAAATAATAAGTTTCTCCCGAAATTTTACAAATGTATTAAAGCCCACATGTTTAGTCATTAGATTGATAGACTGTGCCATAGGTTGTACTTTGAAATCAACAGTCGAATGTTGTGTTGCGGTTGTCAAATGGAGGACCGGAAAACAAGATTATGGTCATGTGAACAGAGGATATGGCAAGCGGTCCAATGATTCATCGTTACATGATTCATTGACCAATGGTGAATCATCAATGGCTAAGAGTGTCAATTCCCATCTCTAGAGTGTTAGAATCATAAACTCAAAGAGGTGGATTGAGAAATTTGTTCCAAGCTTTTGTAGCCTGTTGGAGTCTATACAAAGACTCAATTACCCTAAATTCTAAATCACCTTGATCATTCCCTTGCAACACCATGTAGTGCTCATCCATCCTTTTCAAGAAAGCATGGTGAAATGCCTTCCAATCAAATTGAGTTGTGAAGGAGAGAAATGTGACCATTTGTGCAGTGGAAGTTAAAACCAACTCCGCAATAGTAGGAGAAACAAACATCTCTATCTCAGAAGTGTGAGAAATACCCATCTCTGTAGGAGTGAGAACCAACTCATCTGTCTCATTTATCCCCCTTTGTTGGGAAAGGTATTTCACAACACAATGAGAAAATTGCTCATGCTCTACTATCCTTCGAGCAAGTAGCTCTGAGTGAGTGGCTTGGTATGTCATCTCACCATGCACCTTCAGCACATCTGGACGAGTGGAGTCTCCATCCAAAACAAATTGTTCTTTAGAATGAGGAAATCCATCCTTGTAAGGCATGTCCACCTCCCGTACATCTGGTATAGTGGATATTCTCTCCATAATAAGTGCATGTAGGTTGACTATATCCAAGGCAATAGATTTGTGAGGAATGGTTTCCTCCCAAGGCATTGCAACTTGTATGGTGGAGTTGTCCTCCACACGTGCATTCATGTTGATTATAGTAGGATCAAGAAGACGATATTGGCCATCTTGCTCAATACCAAGGGAAATCATTGGTCTTTGTTTCACATCAGAGACAACACACTTCTTCCCACATAAATCCACAGAAATATTGGGATTTTCAATTAATTGACAAATAGATAGAAGATTCTTTTGGAAAGAAGGTACATATCTAACATTTTGTACTAACAGTTTACGAGCATTATTCCATACAATGCATATATCTCCTATCCCTTCTACTGTAAGTGACTTCTCCATCAACTAATACTAATTGAATCAAAACATATATTTGTATCTACAATAAAGTTTACATACCAGTCCCTTCAACACGAAAAATGTCTCGATATGCATTGGAGTCAATGATCCAACAACTGGAAGCACTATTGTCATGCGGGCATGATGTCGTGAGAGCAATAGATATCATAATCTTCTTCAGAATCTCACTCATCTGCTACCAGTGAACCACATGTTGCCTCATTCTATGATGTTTTCGTTGTGTCGCGAAAAGATTTTGTTGTCCCTAGGACTTCACCCAGCAATCTGGGACTGCCCCTTTTTATATTGCCCAACCTTATGACAATGAATGGTCATTTCACCTCATATCTGGAAGATTATTCACCGGGGAGTCCGCTTCCATTGCTCAAAGATACCTTCGACTGAAGCAACAAATGCACTGTCTACTTGTTCAGAATAAGATACCCACATGCCTCAATTTTGTCTGCATTCCTTCTGCAGCAAGGAGGAAGTAGCCTGATCAAAAGTCAGGGTCTGACTTTCATTTTTGTATCAAATAAATTAAATTGATGGAACCGAATTGGTTTCGGAGATCTTTCATTCCGAAATTTGGTGTTCTAATAGGGACTTCACCCTCATGCATCTATTGCTGAAAACAGCATATTCTTCAAGTACAAATTACCTAATTGGATAAATTTTTTGATGTCAAATGCCCGCAGCTTCTTTCTGGTTTAGTCCATAGCCCACTTGTCTTAGTGTGCATTTCAGACCTCTGGTATTAAATCTATTTGACGTCAAACAACTTTAACGTAGGCCTCATTATAGCACTTGTCATAATCCTGCAACAAGACCTTCCTTCCAGTGCCAAGAACGATTTTGAATCGCTAGTCTTGATATTTCTACGATTGTCCAATTATTTTGTCTACTCATAGACATTGTAATTTGAAGGTGACCAGAGCTCAAGACTTCTGCTCTTGTCTGAGCATAAATTCAAGTTTTGGGTTGATGCTTTTTAGCAAATCACGTATCTGGAAAAGCTTTTGAGGTTAGTCTTCCATTTTCAGAGCAACCATGGCCAGGGAAGTTCATTTTTCAGCACCCTTGATATTGTAATCATTCAAGGTGCAAAATCTTTCTAGAACCATTGCATCTAGTTTGGTCAAATCTATGAGACATTCATAGTGCAAATCATTTTCTTTTCAGAGTCTTCTAAGCAGCTGCCCTTCCTTCTGCAAAATCCATGCAATTATAATACAGAGCTGAAGGGTTTTATAGCAAGTTCCAAATTCATGAGCTTCTTGTATGCAAATTACAAGCTTCCTTCCTGCTCTGTCATTTTTTTAGTTTACTTTACTACTTTGTTTTAAGCAAAATCATTTTAGGCACTTCTTCCTTTTGTCTCTATAGCTGAGTCTATGCATCTTGAGTCCCACTCATCCTACTTTCGGCATAGATGGATATTCACCATAAGCTTCTTTTTTGGAGTATATGTGGCACATTCAGTGGACATCTGTTTGACAATTTCATTTCCCAGCCCATCAAGTTTTATTTTTATATACTTTCCTCGTTGCTTGAAAAAGTGTTACATGTCTTTATAGTTCTTGCATCCTCAACATCCACACATACCTTACTGGCAAAGGGAAAGCTCACTTAAGGGGAATGAGTGACCCCCTCTCATAGTCTACTCCATGATGACATTTTTGCAAATGATCCAGTCCACTGTGATTATTCACACCAGTCTATGAAAGCTCTACTTAAAATTCATCTGTGACTATTTAGCATAAAGAACCTGCACTATAAGCCTGATTGTGGCTATTCATAGCAACAAAACATGAATAAAATTTACACAAGTCTTTAAAATCCCTTAAGTCAAAATGTCGTTTATTTTGACCAGCCTAGTCCATCTACTTGTCATGTGTACAGTTTTTCATAAGGACTCTTATCATGTAAAAGCAATTATTTGATTATGGAGATCTTTGTCTGGAAATGTGAAGGCGGGGTGGAAAATCTAACATCCATGGATAATTATTAAAAGGAGAAATTACAAGCCAAGTTGTGGTTTTCCATTGTTTGGTCTTCCTTTGCAAGCATGCATACATCCTTGCAATCATGCAAAAAGCTCAAATGCAGCCGCTATAAATGCATGCAATCCCCCAGTTGAGCTCACTTCTCTTTGCTTGCATCTGGAGTAATTCCCATAATTCATCGCTGCCAATAAAAAAATAAAAGGGTGATGAGTTTTGTCTGAATTACCGGAAAACATTTCATTGGTGCACATATTGGAGAAGAACTGCAAAAGCTTCAAGGACAAGAGGAGACGACAGGTCAGAGGCAACACCCGCAAGCAAATCATAGTCAGTTGCTTCTAGATCCAGTTTGGTGAGAATCAAAGGCAAAGAGTCCCCAAACACCAAATCAACAAAAGATCTTGCATCATATCCATACAATTCTCAGAATGGAGTCATCCCAATAGACATATGGTAAGTGGTGTTATAGCAATACTCACATAAATATAGCAACTTTACCCATGCCTTATGTTGTCCTGCAACAAAGTTACGAAGATAACCCTCTATCCACTTGTTCACAATCTCTATCTGCCCATCCATCTGAGGGTGATAACTAGTGCTAGGAGTCAACTCAATGTGAACCAAACGGAAAAGCTCCTGCCAAAATATGCTCATAAACCTGCTATCCCGATCACTATGTTTTTCGGAAGTCCATGCAACCTGAATATCTGACAGAAGAACAAATCAGCCACATGAGGTGCCTTGAAGCTGATAGGGACAATGAAAAAGTGTGCATATTTTGTCAACCAATCAACTACTGCATAAATGCGATCATTCCCTTGCACCACGGGAAGACCTGTGATGAAATCCATTGAAATACTTTCCCACTTCTACTCCAGAATTGGCAATGGCTGTAGCAAACCTACTGGGAAAGTATGCTCTGACTTGTTTTGCTGACAAGTCATACACTTGCGGACATGACGCAAGACATCATCCTTGAGACCTTTCCAAGAGAATCTCTCTCTAATTTACCTGTATGTTTTAAAATACCCTGGATGTCCTGCAAGTGGTGCATCATGGAAAGCATGCATAATCTTCTCCTTAAGCTCAAATTCAGGAACTAGGTAAATTCTGCCCTTATACAAAATCAAATCAGCTATTACCTTGTACCGGCCATCCTGAATTTTTCCATCTATAATGTCACTTGCCCAAGTGTTTTTGGAATACTCAACTAACAGTTGATATCTCCAATTTGCTGAAATCTCGCTCAAAGAACATAGGGCAGCGAGATGGGGTTTCCTGGAAAGTGCATCAGCCACTACATTCTTCGTCTCCTTGACATACTCAATGTCAAAATCATATGCTTGAATTCTGCTGACCCATTTTTGTTGCCTCTCATTGAGTTCCTTTTGTTCTAGGAAATATTTCAAGTTGTTGTGGTTGGTTCTCACCACAAATTTTCCACCTACCAAATACTATCTGAACTTTGCCAATGCATGCATAATGGCAAAAATCTCCTTATCATAGGTGGAATACAATCGCTCATTATCTCTCAACTTCCTGCTCTCGAAGGAAATAGGATGGCAATCCTATATAAGAACTGCACCAATCCCCAATCCTGAAGCATCACACTCTAAAATGAAGGGCCGTGAGAAATCTGGAAGAGCCAAAACTAGACAAGTGCTCATAATTACCTTGAGCCTCTCGAATACTACCTGTGCCTCATCTATCCATCTGAATTCCCCCTTCCATGTAAGATCTAACAATGTAGCTACCAGTTGTGAATAACCCTTCACGAACCTCCAGTAGTAACCACATAACCCCAAGAATCCTCAAAAATCAAAGATATTCTTGGGTGGTGGCCAAACTTGCATTGCTTGTATCTTCTCCTGATGTACCTTGACCCCATTGGCCCCAATGACATGCCCAAGATACAATATCTCCGTAAGTCCAAATTCACACTTGGACATCTTAGCGAATAAAGACTGAGTCTCCATTATGCTAAGTACCTCATCAAGATGCCTCAAATGATCATCCCATGTCCTATTATATATCATAATATCATAAAAAAATACCAACACAAACTGCCTCAACTGCCTGTTGAAGAGATGGTTCATACATGATTGAAATGTAGTAGGTGCATTGGTGAGTCCAAATGGCATCACCAAGAACTCATAGTGCCCGTAGTGACACTTGAAGGCTGTCTTATGAATGCCCTCATCCCGAACTCGAATCTGGGGGTAGCCTAATCGAAGATCAATCTTCGAAAATAGATGGATCTTGAGCTTTGTTTGCAACTTCTTACAACGTTTTTCGCTTTTATTTATTTCTTTTGCGTTTTTCTTCGGTTTTCTCCTTGGTTTCTTTGTGAAATTCCCCTAGGTCAATTCTTTCACCAGTATAGTTTGTTTAATTGCCCGAAGCATCTGAAGATCATCTACCAACACGGCGCCAGAAGGAATCAGCCTCAAAATGCAAACTTCTAATAAAAAATGACGAAGTCATGCACAAAAAAGCCTCTCCTAGGCAAGTCGCACTTTTTGGGAATGAATAGGTTTAAGCTGCAGTGGAATTTTTGGTAGTGGCAGGCAAATGAGAATTTATTACTTGCTTTGCAGCGTGAAAATTCCCATGAAGTCAAAGTCACTTAAGTTGCGATGGGAAAATTAGAGACGACAGGTAGGCGGGAATTTCTTACCTACCTTGCAGGGTAAAAATTCCCATTATAAAATAAAGAAAAAATCACTTAAAACACCGATGGGAATTTTTCGCCTGCCTAGCAGGCTAACTTTTCCCATCAGAAGGTTTTATTCACCCAAACAAGTCGCACTTTTTCAAAGGAGGCTAATTTTAATGCAAGTCGCACTTTTTGGAAAGTTACTTAAGCTGCAGTGGGAAAATAGAAGTGGCAGGTAGGCGGGAATTTATTATCTGTCTTGCAGGGTAAAAATTCCCATTATGGAAGTCAAACAACTTAAGTGAATAAAAGGATTTTTAGAGCTGCAGTGCAGGGTAAATAATGCCATCAAAGTTGACTTCTTAAATTTAGAAATCACCCATGCTAAAAAGTGTGAGCCCTATGGGCGTTAAATAATGCTTTTAATGGCATTTATTAATTGCTTTTAGTCCTAATTTTGGCGCCATGGATAAATAGAAGGTCAATGCATGATGTTAAGTCAAAGTGAACTGAAGGTAGCATGCTAAAATTAAATAAATTTAATTTATTTAATGGCAGCCAACAACATGCAAAAATAGGCGCCCAATTTGAGTGAATAAACATCATTGTTTATTAATTAATTGCCAGGAATAGGAGGGGCAATTATTAAAAATAAAATGCGGAGAGTTATATAAGCATGGCCTGCCATAATGAAGATGTAATTAATTCTTTTTAATGAGGATTTCAACCTAGGCAGGTTTTGGCGCCAAAAGGAGGATTTTGCATTAAAGTTTATTTTTCACTGCCGGAAAGCTTCCAATTTTAGAGCCTAGGGTTGGAATAGCCTAATTTTGGTCATTTTGAGCATTTGCATGTTGGTATAAGTGCTCTAGTGAATTAAATAATATTTTTGTTTCTTTGCATGCAAGTAAAGCCTCAAATTTTAGGGCAGCAGGCTTTATATGCAGATTTTGGTGATAAAAATCAAGTATTCATGCCATGGACTCCATTTTTATTTGAATAAATTGCAGGTATTCATCACAGGTGCTCAAATCAATGCTAGGTACATTGAATATATCTTCCGAATCTAAAGAAGTTGCCAGATTTGCACAAACGGATCCAATTGCAAGGGATTCCGGCATAATTAAAAGAAAAAAAGCTTAGACAAAGATTGTTCCAGCCATGTTGAAGCATGATGAAAGAGAAAGATTAGCAGAATCATGCATAGCTTCCAGATTTGCTGAAGTCAATGATACAGACAGGCCCTAAACCTATCATCAATTTAATTGACAGATCCAGATATCATAATTGCAAAAGCTTCAAGGATAAAAGGGGAAGACAGGTCAAAGGCAATACCCGCAAGCAAATCACAATCATTCATAACTTCCAGATCCAGTTTGGTGAGAATCAAAGGCAACAGAGTCAACCACATGCAGAATATGGAAAAAGAACAAGACTGGGAGGGTTGCGCCTTTTTTCTTATTTCTTTTCCTCTTTCTTTTATTTTCTCCGACAAAGTAATTGAGCAATCAATTAAATTATAAAACTTAAGTGATTTGTTTAAAAGCCATTACTTGAAGAAGTCAATTACTTGGAAATAGGTGGCAGACATGCAAAATAGAAGGTTTTATTTTTTTGTTATAAATCATGCATGTCATGCAAAGAGGAATTCCAGGAGGAAGATTGTCAGTTGTTTCCTTTTCATAGCTTCCGCATGCGGAAATTCATTTAAAGCTTCCTATTTGTAATTGCCTTTTAGACACTATAAATAGAGGAAGAACCTATGGGTTAAAGGATCAGAATTTGTAATCAACATTCTTGTGTTCCAGACTTTGAGCTGAAACCCCTGATTTCTACAAGTAGAGGAATATAGAAGAGATTTCGGGAGAACTTTGTGTCAACGATGCATTTTGTTTCTTATTTTCTTTCTAGATCTGTTCATAAACTTTGTGTTATTATAGATCTAGATCTAAAAGTTTCTTTTGCTTTGAATTATGTGCTTAATAATCTATTTGTTTTAATCTATGTGCATGCAATCAACTCTGTAAACTATTGCTTGGGTTGCACATCCTCTCTACTTTTTTCCGTTTCCTATTATTTTCCCCTTCTGCAGATTTTTCCTTTCTTTTACAGCTGCTTACTTGTTACAGAACCGTATAGCTATGGTTCATGAGCTACACGGTTAAAGTAATACCCACAAATAGATATTAGGATATAAAACTGACAAATCTTACACGGGAGCCTCACCGGTAAATGAGGGAGATTTATCTCATGACTGCCTAGGTTTTCTGCTGTGCAGAAAATCTAGTCAACAGAAAACATAAATTTTATGCAAAATATAACTACTAAATATATCAAACTTGTTTGTAAAATGTTGGAGAAGTGTTTTCTATTAGACTCGAATACAAATACAATACAAAATTGCATCATGCGAATACAACAACCAGCTGATAAGTGTTATGAATTTACGATGATTGTCAATGAAAATTATCATCATAAATTTCATATCTATGCAAGTTACAATTTACAATAATTTACATTTTCCTCTTCCCCATTCTAGAGAAATATTGGGAAGAGAGTTTATTGCATCATAAATTTCATATCTATGCAAGTTACAATTTACAATAATTTACATTTTCCTCTTCCCCGTTCTAGAGAAATATTGGGAAGAGGGTCTATTGCCTCTATAGTCCCCACACTTGGCTGTCTCCTCGCTCCTCCTAGAAGGCCGCGACTGTGGCTCCAACTTGGTAGTAAATGGTAGTGCCTCCTTTGATGCATGTTCGACATCATCTCCAAAGATATCATCCAATCCAATATCTCTTGCTAGTGTTTCTCCCTCCATAGCTTCCCTCTCGAAAGAAGTAATCTCATCCTTTGTGAACGCAAGGATTTTGTCTACTTTCTCAGTCCACTCGTTGTATGGATCTATCTCATCCAAATCAATAAGCTCTTGCGATGTGGCCTCCACTTTTCTTATGCGAAGCCAGAGATTGTATTGCAAAAAAACCAAGTCATTGAGGCGTTATTGAGTCAATTTGTTGCACTTTTTTGAGTGAATGACCTCAAACAAACTCTAGTAGCGTTCACATCTAGAAGTGTTACAAGGTTGAGACAAAATTATGAGGGCTAGCTTTTGAAGATGTGGGCTATTTCTTTCCCAATCCTCCCACTAAGAACCTACAAACAAGATAATCAAAAGTTCTTAAGTAATTAATAAAATTAAATTTGTAACTTGTAACGTATAAGTAACTTAGTAAACATTCTAATTTTTGTTACCTAGTGACTCTGTGGTTCTCACTTAGATAGCTAACGCCGAAGAAAAGAGCCTCCCCTTAACATGCTTGTAATTCTGCAACTTTAAAATAATGAGGTCCCTTGTCTCAACCTTTGGTATCATCCTCTCAATGAATGTTGAAAGGCCCTCCATAACCTCCCCATTCACATCTCTGAAGCCAATGAAGGAAAAGCTTGGGGTTCACGAAGTACCCCCCTGCATGAATAGGTTGGTGGAGTTTATTGTTCCACCTTCGATCAATTATCTCCCAAAATGGACCAAATCTGGCGATATCCCCCCTATAATAGCTTTGGATGGCCTCTTTGGTCCTATCCATGGCCTCAGAAATGTACCCCATAAGGTTTTGCTCCCCATCAACCAAGTGCAAAACCCTCACCAATGGCTCTGACACTTGCACAAATTAAAATTTAACGTTACAAATAAAGTAAATAACGATATATTTATAATTTAACAAATTAAAATAAAGGAATTGACTTGTAATATAAATTGAAGTTTAAAATTACCTTGATGATCTTAATAGTCTATTTGCAAGGACATCATCAAAAATTATCTTTATAGTCCTCTCTCCATCAACTTTCTTTGAATATTGTGAGTCTAGCCTTGCTTAACTCAAACATTTACTTCAATGATGACAAAAAACTAGAAATACATTGCAACGTCAAGAAGTTAGTTGTAAATTTTGTGACACCAGCTCACACAAGCTCTTTCTCCTTCGTGTGTTTTCTCATCATGCTGAAAACTCAAAGGTGATTATATGTACTTGGTTATATTTCTTGCGACTTCTATAACCGGCCTCACCCAATCAATTTTTCGTATGTCCTCCAAAAGAAGGTCAAGGCAATGAGCCGCACAAGGAGTCCAAAATTTAATGGATGCCTCTCTTGTGGTAGTCTCCCAGCCGCCACATATGTTGTTGCATTGTTTGTGATAACTTGCATAACATTCTGGATACCCACCTATGATACAACCTTCTCCAATATAAGACTCAAATTCTCTGCATTTGTAACTATATTAGAGGCATCAATTGACTTCAAATACACCCTCACACCATTTTAAGTTGCTAAAAAATTGATGAGGGTATAGTTCTTTCCATCATTCCACCCATTTAAAAGAATGGTGCATTCGTATTTCTACCATTTTTTTTATCTTCTAGGATTGTCATTGCCTCTGCAACTGCACCCTTGAGCAATTTACCACGCAAGTCTTTTGGAGAGGGTGCCTAGTATCCTTTCCCTACAACTGTCAATGTTGTCACCAAGTACTCCCAGTATGGACTCTTTCCCACATTGAAGGGAAGGTTGTTGCAATACCAGAAATTCACACATGCTTTATTTGCTTCCTTGTGTGCATTCTTGTTCCAGTCTATACCTTGCAACGAAGGCTGTGCCCCTATGTTTCTTGGTACAAAAACATTTTGTATCCCTTTGCTCAAACTCAATGAAGCAGATGTGCCTCTTTTGATTCGTATGTGTGGACCGCGAGTAGAGCCCACAATTGTTTCCGCCTGGTCCTCTGAATCCTCTGCCATTTTAGGTCTAATGGATTTTTCTATGGATACATGCATTGTTTCCCTTTCTAGTTTCTTCTCCTCTAGCTCTGCCTTCATCTCTTGTTTTTCCTCTTCTGTAACATTGGAACATACCTCATCATCCTGAGAAAAAATACATGCAAGATGATACTTCAGGAGATTGATGCCTCCATAAAATGTTTTGCTGCAGAAATTGCAAACCACGGTTCCCTGAACTGCTCCACGTACATCATAATTCCAAACAACATTACAAACGTTAGCAGGAATAGTTCCTGCTAGCGATGCTAACCCAAACGTCAAACCTGATGCTAAGCCTGGTGCCATTGGTAAGCTCTAATTTGCAACACAATGTACAATTAAAAATTAAAAAAACGTAAACTTAATTAAAAATTTGGCTTTATAACTCTATTTAACAGTAATTTCAAATTTAAAATTGTAAATCCCACGAACAAGAATACATTTTAAAAAAAGAAATTAAATAACATTTATAAAATTACAACAATACATTCTGAAAATTTCATTCATTAATGACGATAAGAAACATGAATAAATTAATAACTATTAAAACTAAAAAAAATTAAATCATTCACAATTAAATTAAATGCATTTAAAAAGACAGATTTTTTGTGGAAAATGGGCGATCCCTAACCCTAATGATGTGTTCCCTGTTCGCGGCGGCGAGGGTAATGGAGCTGGTTCAGGCTCTCTGCGGCTGGGGTCTTCACTGGTGGTTGGATTTGTGCATGGTAACACTGGCAGCAAAGGTGCTTTGACAAGGAACCCTCAACCTGCGATTTCATGTCCAATGTCGATGGTAATGGCCTTCATTTTCGGTACCAACCACCAAAATTGGATGGCATTGCTCTTCCCACGTAGGACTATGAAAATGTCATGCACTTTGAGAAGGATTTTTATGTTGAAAAACCTAGCATTGCGGTCATGTCTAAAGATGAAGACAAAGCCTATCGTGATAGACATGAGATTACCGTCGAGGGCAAGGATGATCCTAAGTCCGTTACAACTTTCAAAGACGTCAGTTTTCCTGGTTGCGGGCTATAGACTAGCCAGGAATAGTTCCTCAGGGGCAGCTTTGGGTGTTGACGGATCCTGCGATGAACGAGTTGGGTTGTGTCGTCGGGTTAGTATGCTATCGGCCTCGGCAAAGGGCACCATTTTTGCCCCCTCCCATTTACTGGATGAACAACTATTCTCTGTAGAGATCTTTGCTTTTGCTTAAGACGCTGCCCAACGGCAGGTAGACAAATACAAAACATCTCCAAGTTTTTGTTCATACCCTGACTGGAAATACCCTGTGTCTTCAGCTCCATCGGTTAGCTCATGGGATAGATCTGAAATGCATTCTTGCTCATAAATTGGGCTGCAGGCTAGGTCGCTATGGCCTCGCTTTCTCGGGAAAATCTCTTTTAGATGATTCCCTACTCATCTTGTACGGGATAATTCGGGATTCCACAATTTTTATGACTGGTACTCTATTGGGTGGAGCCAAGGAGCGTTTTGCAGGACCTTTCAAAGAGGAACATTTTAAAAATGCCACTGCCTCGAAGATGCCTACACCTCCTCCTTCCCCCACTTACATCGTAGAGCAAGTTGTTGAATCCCCTACTCTAGAGATCAATGATGAAGAATCTCTATATATGTTACAAGAACTAAAATCCAAGACCATGATCTTCAGATTTAATGGTGTTTGGCCATCGTCTAACACTTTGATTCAGTGGATTCATTCCTCGTGGACAGAAGAGTGCAAATACTTCCTTTGTGCCTATGGCTTCTTTGTAGTTTTCTTCAATAAACTAGAGGATTATTAGAGGGTTATTGAAGAGGGTCCTTGGTTCTGGGGATCGATGGATGTTTTTACTACCCCATGGTTTCCAGAGTTTGATCTGAATACCTTCTCCATCACACGTGTTCTAGTTTGGGTAAGATTGCCTAATCTTCCCCTTCACTTTTTCTTTGCGGTGGAGGAAATTAGAAACCTTCTAGGGCGGTTCATCAAAGATGACAGCACGAGGTTGCGGAGTGGTCTGCATACTTTTATTAGGATTTGTGTTGAAGTAGACCTTAGCAAGGGATTTCCGGATAGGATGACCCTCAAGATGGGAGATATAAGCTATACCCAAATTCTCGACTATGAAAATACAACTTTCAGATGTCAGAATTGTAGGACTCTGGTTACCCTCCAAGCTGCCTGTCCCCAGAAGAAAACCCAAGCTCCTCAGAAAAAGGATCTATTTCCAAACATTAGAACCCACCAAATGTTGAGGACGAAGACGATTATGAATCAGAAGACCAAGCAGCTGCAGCTACAACTCCATCAGCTGCAGCTCAATTAGATACAACACCTTCTAAAGAGGTAGGGCAGTCATTAGTTATTCCCCCCTCTTTCGAGAAGCCAATCACTCAGACTTGGATAAGGATGGTGCCCATCCTCTTGATAAGGAATCACAGGTCTCCACTTGCTTAGACTTATTTGAATACAATCCTCTCATTTTAGAGATGATTTCCCAAGACAAGTGGCAGGTAGTGCGCTCGAAGAAGGGAAAGAAGGGAAAACACTAATCTTCCTCTTTCCGTCCTCGTTCCTCCTCCTGCTCAGCTTCGCTTACACTTTCTGGTCTTGTAGCTTTTTGTGCTGCATCTTCCCTTCCTCTTTTTGTTCTTCTTTCAGCCGCTGCTTTTGCAGCTATTTTGGGGCTGCTTCTTCCCCTCCTCTTTGGCTGCAGTTTGTTGCTGCATCTGGGTCAACAACAACTCCTCTGTCTTCCTTGTTTATGGTTCTCCTTTTTTCTTCTTCGTTTGGTTCGGGCCATCTTGGTCTTTTGTTCCTTGGGCCTACGGGTTTTTCCTCTGTTCTACTTCATCGATGTATCTGGCTTTTTAGGCCTTTTGTATAAGGATGCGGGTCCTTTCAAAACCCCCAAATTTACCCTTTTCGAAAAAATTGAATCCATTTAAAAGTACAAATGTCAAATCGTATTCGGATTTAATATGAATATTTAAAGTTTAAATAATATAAAACAAATTTGCAAAAAGAAAAAATACCTCCAAATGGAATTCTTCATATTTGCTCTTTGAAATTGCTATAAAATCCCTAAACTCATGCAAATGATGCTCAATGGCTGAAATTTGAATGCATTTTAATTTGTAAATCATATTCAGACACAATATGAATTTATAAATATAATAGAATGAATTTGCGAAAAGAAAATAGAAAAAAACACTTACATTTTTGAATTTGCTATAAAATCCCTTCATCTCATGTAATGCATGCTCAACGGATGTGTGATAAAAAATGAAGGGGTGTGTTGCCTTAAAAAGAGAAATTGTAGTGTATTTTCAGTGTTTTTTTCCCATATTTTGTGTTTGTTCCGCGTCAGGCAAGTTTTTGGCACAGACTCACTGAATATTGGAGAATATTCAACAAGTATTCCTCCTGCGAGTTTTCTTGGCGAATATTCATTTTGGTTGGGTTTTGGCAAGTACTCACCGAGTTTTCTTACTGTGACTGCAACAACATTTATGAAGAGTATATTTCAAACATCTTTCCATCCATTTAAAATGATGGAAACCCCTGAATCCTTGTATGAATTTCTAATTGGCTGCAAAGAAGTTTGATCATGTTCCACTTCGCCAAGAGTGTGGTTCAAACCTTTTTTTAACTTGGGCATTTGTACCCTTGTAGAGCTTCATTGATAGCCTTCACCATCTGTTGCAAATATGGAGACATCAATACATTGAAGGGCAAACCACATGCATAAATGCATCGAGCAATCAACTCATCGACAATGTCCCTCTTGTCATTATTGAATGCCTTTTCCAATGCTCTTTTTGGCTTTTTTCGTGAGGTCTCTTTATCTAAAGGGGTATCAAGTGGATGAGCATGAGTTTGACTTTGAGTTTGGATGAAAGGATGAGTAGAATATGTATGTGTGGGTGGTCTTGGTGAAGGCCTTCTTTGTTATGGAATTGTTTTAGACCTATTTTTTTCAGCTTGCTTATCAAACTCCTTTTGCTCTCTCAGGTACTCTTCCATTTTGTTTTTTGATGATTTGGGGCACTTCTTTATCCCCACTCCTCTAAGCCCAGTCAAATGGATTTTCAGTCGACTATATGATGATTTGTATTGACTATGGCAACCATGGTATATCCAAATACGACCCGCACCACCAACAAGGTTTTCTACCGCTATCACACGTCTCCAAAGAGGATAATTAGAATCATGTTTCATAGGAACAAATGTGTTTCAAAAGCTGCACTCCACTGAAGCAAAACTCGATGCCATCCTAATCTATTTTTGATCACCAAGATCATCAGTAAAGGTGCAAGGTGTACACGAAGTTATGATGTTAAAAAAAATAAAAATATTTTTCCTTTACATAAATGATAAATGATAAAATAACAATATTTACTAATGATTAATTTTCAAACCCAAAACTTGATGCCATCCTCGTCTATTTTTTATCGCCAAGATCACCATAAAGGCACGAGGTGAGAACATTCATAGAGTTAGGATGTGTTTAAAATAAAAATAATAAAATATGAAACGAAATTAAAAAAAATGTAAAAAAAATTAAAATTAAAATGCTGAATTAAATAAATAATACCTATATACAACAAGGGAAACAAGTAACAAACAATGACTGCCTCCAAACGTAGATCCTCCTTGCAATAAAATTCAAACAAAGGCTGCCTCCAAACTTGACATCTCCTCCTTTAAATGATCAAATAAACAATGGCTTCCTCTAAACAAACTTGAACTCCTTACAAGCAATGGCTGCCCCCAAACTTGTCCTCCTTGCAATGGTTGTCTTCAAACAAATCCTCCTTCTAATGGTTGCCTCCTCTTCAATTCCTCTTTGGCTCTTTGCTTTTACACTTGCAAAAAACCAACAATGAATTGTTTGTGTGTTTTGCTAATGGTTGAGTGTCTTTTTATAGTTTTTAAAGGAGTTTAGGGCTTATTGTGTTATTCATTTATGAGTTAGGGTTTGCTATATTTTTTTCATTGACTAAGTCAAAATAAAAAACATTTTTTAAACACCCCCACTGCCAAACCCTATGAGTATGTCTTGGCTACATTTGTGATGTCCCTGGGACGTACCCAAGACGTATCTATATCGTACTCGGGATAGATACATACCGGGTATGTATCTGGAAGGGGGGCTGTCCCAGAGTGGGGGGCGTACCCATGCTTCCTAGAATTTATATAATGTCAACCAAATGCCAAATGAAAAGTCACAAATATTAATTATTACATCAAACTTAGTAATCATATTTATCTTCATCAAGAGTATCAATATCAACATCATGATGTGGTTTATTACAACCACATGGAGTAGCACTCCCACTGCCACTAGCACTGCCATGTGAATCCTACAGTGCTGTCAAGTAATGATAGTTTTGAAATGGAAGCATCCAAGCCAACATTCTTTTGGTCTACATCCCAATGCTTTGTTGCTCCTTCCCAATGTTGAAAAAATAAAAAAGAGATGTAAAAACTAACTTACTTTACCCGGAAATGTCCGAGATTCATCCTAGATATGTTTTGGACGGCCCGAATACACCTGGATTCGTCCACTGACAAATCTGGACATATCTGGGCTGTACATGACATATCCTGGACGAATCTATAGATGGAGCATATCTGTACTCGTTTCGGGAATGGACTATATTCGCATCATGGGTGTAGGGGGGAATATTGGTATCCTGGCTTCTTTATGAAGGTGCATATTCTTGTTTCAACAGAGCTGATAAAAGATAAGATAAAATATACAGGTTGGAACATCTTAATGACAAATAACGAGTATCACTAATAGCATGGCATCTCAACATGTAATTATGATCCCTTCACATTGGGTTTATCATAATTCATCCCCTATGATGCTCTATACGGAATAAATTCATGCAAGTGTCAATATAATCCCATCACGCTGTGTTTATTATAGTTCATCCCCTACGATGTTCTATATGGAATAATTTCATTCAAGTGTCAATACACGTTATTGGCATCCTAATTTGACTTGGTATCGTAGATATAAATTATCTCCATGTTACTTGTTTAGTACTTTTTCACATGCAACTGCTAATTGATATGTTGTGTGTCTCGTTATGTTATGCACCCTGAATTTTGAACGGTTTGCTCTATGATATGCGTATCCAAACTTTATTTTCTTTTGATCCAAATGTGTCAATGCCAGGAATTAAGTCGTCCTATTAGAAGGCACAGATCTATTGGAATGCCATTCTAAATATCATTGTTGGATTGATAAGGTGGATAATGGATCTCAACTCAAAAGACATCGAAGATTCAAGGAGTGGGTGTGACAAGGTGCCATATAAATGTCACTGACTATTATTTCCTTTCCATTACAGGCAGAACAATTGGCTGAAAACATTGCAAAGATTATTAATGCTCAGTTTGCAGACAAAGTGGATATGTCAGAAGAGCAGGTACAGTATTCTTTTCAACATATTTTTGTTGTATCAGATTAATTAGAGGGTATTGACCATCACATTTTTACAATATTGCAGGATGAGTTCTCGGCAGTAATAACCAGAGCATTGATGACATTAGTGCATGGATTGGAGACAAAACTTGAAACTGAATTGGCTGCAATGACACGGGTTCCTTGGGCTTCTCTTGAGAGTGTGGGTGATCAGTCAGAGTATGATAATCTTTCTGCCAACCCATGGAACATATGGAAGCTTATTGTACATGGATTATTTATTTAATAAAATTGAAATAACAAGGAGTTCCAGTGAGTTCATATTTGAGTCTTTTATGCCGGCAAACATTTAAATAGCTTGTATTCTTAACTTTTAGAAGGAAGTGTCAAATTAGCTCATTTTCTTACTAATCATAACATTGGTTTTGAACTCCAGATATGTAAATGGCATCAGCACAATTTTGTCTAGTAGCGTTCCTGTTCTTGGAGGGCTCCTATCTCCTGTTTATTTTCAATTTTTTCTCGATAAGGTATGGGAGCAATTTTTTTAATGTTCTACGCAGTATCACCGTAGCACATGGTCCTCAGGTTTCTTTTTACAGGAAATCCGATAATTTAAAAATAAAACTTGCCATGTGGTAGAAACCATCTAATTCTAATAACAGTATTATTATTGTTGTTGTTTTGATTTGGTATTTTTCCCTTATGGGGTGTCCTTAGGCTTAGATGCTAGAAATGAGGAGGATCTCTTCAGTCAAACTATCCTAGGACTTGCACCTAGCCTCATTCATTGAGGTATGCCACATGAAGAATTGGATGTGGTAGTTAACCCAAATTCAACACTTGACATGTGTACATTTTATCATGTAACATGTCTCCTAGGCATTTGAACACGGGTCTATACTATGAAAACCCCGAAGAATTACCACATGAGCTCATCCCATTTGACTAATAAAGGATATTATTATGGTTATGATTTTTGAGGCATTTATTTCAGTTCTTTGACTGGTAGGTTCACATGGATAAATAACATTCATTACTGTTTTTATTGTTCGAAACCATTCATCTTATACTTAATTTTCATAAGAGTTTCTCAACCAAGGGATAAAATTATAAAATGACCTTGTTCCGTGTTTTACTTTATATTTTTCTTTGCGAATCTGAACTCTCATTTCCCTGGACATTCCTCTGTTGCTTTGGTTGCAATGTAGTTCTCCATTTTGAACTACATGTTTTTTTTTAAAGTTCAATATACGGGACGCCAATCTTGCTAATTTACTAATAATAAAAGTTCTTAATACATCAGGGAAGTTCAACAACATAAAAATATAGTTTTCATCAACTCCTAAAAGCTAAGCCTGCTACATATTGAGAGTACTTGATCAAATACATGATCATGCAAGCGAAGGACACCAAAATCAAACACAGGATCACCCTGTCAGAAGCTGCATAAATGTCAAATCTAGGATTCCCAGCCTCAGCTTCCTCACTGGAGTCTAGCACAACAATAGCTGGACCACATTCAAGCTTTGCGTCCTCGAGAATCAGTTCTGCTAGAACAGTGACAAGGGCAGGCACGTTGCTTTCCACCAGCACAAAGACTCCTGCTCTTATCCCTAAACTAGCTGCAAATTGCATCAATTTCCCTTCCTTGAATCAGCTTCTTGTCAGCCTTTGCCTTCTGCAGCTATCAATTTTTTTGCAGCCTACTCACAAGACTGAATTCTATCTGCTGGAGGATGGCCCTTGCTACTTCTTTGGATACTTATTTCAGCATTTTATCATCTCTTTGAGATTTGAACCTAGGGCTATTCTTTGGAAGCCCCAACACTTTTACCACTTGGGGTAGCCATTGGCTTAGATGGCATGACTGGGGGATAACTTTGTGATCAAATTCACTTGGGACTTACATCTGTTGGGTTGTAGCGTGAGTGAGTTGGATGTACTTTTCCTAATTTCAAAATTTTATTACATCTGCAGATTTGAACCTAGGGCTCTTCTTTGGAATCCCTGATACTTATACCAATCAAGATCATCCCATTTGACTACCACACGAAAGGATAATTAAATTCTGTAAATGGATCTTTAGTTTCCTACTTGTAACTCTTGAGTTAGTGAAGCAAATTCTAATTATGTTTAGAAAATTGATTTTCATGCCAATGGACTTCCTTGCTCTCCCTTATTAGATGATCTAGAAAGAATTTGCTTATGCTTTCTTGTTGACTTCTTACCATGAGTTGGAAATGAGGTAAATAAACCCAAATGCATAAAACTTTTGGCATCGAATGAATTCCCAAGGTTTGCTCGTACTGTCTTACTTTCTTCTATATATCTGCTCCTTTTTTTAATCCTTTTCTGGTGCCTTGGTGAGATTGCAATGAAATGGCATTTTTTTCTCAATTCCTTTTATTATTTTACAGTAAAACCCACTTCACCTCATTTAACCTCATTTATTATTATTATTTTATTATCTTAAATGAAATGGCATTTTTTTCTCAATTCCTTTTATTATTATTTTATTATTTTATTATGGGCTCTAGAAATTAAACCTCATTTAAGATTCTATTGGTAATGTTCACAGTTCACCACGTATGGGGTTATAGTGTTGGTGTCCCCAGATTTCACCCTAAAATTTGGGATGACCCTATGTAAAAAAAAATCATACTTTTAAAATAATGGGTCGTTTTGTGTTTTTATTGCCAGAAAGTGTCTGTATTGTGTCAAGATATTCCCAAAGAGTCATATTAGCCAATTCCGCCAAATACCCAAATGCCCAAAATCGTTATATTTTGTTGTTGGGGTTTGCCTGCGAGAAATTTGTATTTAATTATTCTGAGCCCTGTTTGAGGCAAATTGTGCTCCGGTTTAACCTTGTTGTGGTCTTACATGTCAACATTCCCATATACCAGTAGGGTTTTAACCAGGAATTAATCCTGGGCTTTATCTGACTTCTGGCAACGTTTTGTGTTTTTGGTGTTTTCCCGTTTTGTTTTCCGTGAAATTTCTCTAGGTCAATTCCTGTGTTGGTTTAATCTAATTTCTTGCCTGGAGTATTTAGAGATCACCTATGGACGTTATGCCAGAAGGAATTTGTCACAGGAAGTCTGGTTCTCTCTGAAAAGACGAAGTCATGCACAAAAAAGCTCCTCCTGGGCAGGCCGCATTTTTGGAAAAAGAAGGTTTTAAGCTACAATGGGATTTTTGGTAGTAGCAGGCAGTGAGAATTTTGTACCTGCCTAGCAGGGTACTTTTTCCCATGGAAGCAACGCCACTTAAGTCACAATTGGAAAATTAGAGGCAGCAGGCAAGCGGGAATTTCTTCCCTGCCTTGCAGGGTGAAAATTCCCATTGTGAAATAAAATAAAATCACTTAAGACATTGATGGGATTTTCTTACCTGCCTTGCTTTGCAGGATAAAAAATCCCATTATGAAAGTCAAACAGCTTAAGTGGATCATGGGATTTTTGGAGCTGCGGTGCAAGGTGAATAATCCCATTGAAAATTAGCTTTTAAAAATAGAAATGCCTTCATGTCAAAAAGTGCGACCCCTTTTGGGAAAAAAGGGCAGCTTTAAATGCATTAATTAATTAATTGTTTCTCCAAATTTGGTGCCCAAGCATGAGGTAAAGTCAACAAAGGTAAAGGGGATAAAGGGAAATTATAATTAGAATTCTAAAATTAAATAAATGTTATTTATTTAGTGCAGCCCCTTCATGTCAAAAAGTGCGCCCCATTTGGAAGAAGAATAATACTTTTTTAAGTATTAATTGATGTAATTAATTCTTGTTTTTAGTAGATGAAGTCAAAGCACACTGTGAAGTTTAAGTGAACTGGAAGTAGAGAGCTAAAATTAAATAAATTTAATTTATTTAATGGCAGCCATGAGCATGCACAAAATAGGCGCCCCATTTGAAGAGAAAAACTTGTTAATTAATTAATTAATTGCCAGGAATAGGAGGGGCAATAATTAATTATAGAATGATGAGGGTTATATAAGCATGGACTGCCATATTATTGGAGTTATTAATTCTTTAGCAAGGAAGTGCAACCTAGGCAATTTTGGCGCCCATTTGAAGAGGAATTTTACTTAAAAGGTGTGTTTACTGCTAGAAGCTTCAAAATTTGGCGCCTAGGTTTGAAGGAGCTTAATTTGTGTCTGAATAATTGTCTGTATAGTGGTACAGGTGCTCAGGTGAAGTTGATAAAATTCATGCTTGCTTTGCATGCAAACAAAACATCAAATTTTTGGGGCAACAGGCTTGATATATGCAAATTTTATAATTAAGATCCAGATCCATAATTGCAAAGGCTTCATCCTCTTGTTTCTAATGCAGCCCGTGTAGAAGTCAGTGCGTGGAAAATTCCTTCCAGGACCTTGTGCATGCTCTCCCAATTTTCCAGTTGAAGCCTTCATTGAATTTGCATTCACCCGAAGTGCTTAAAAATGATGAGTTATTTACAGCAAACATTGCACTGATGCATGTACTGGAGAAGAACTACAAAAGCTTCAAGGATAAGAAGGAAGACCAGTCAAAGGCAATATCCGCAAACAAATCACAATCACTTGCTTCCAGATCCAGCCGCTTCCGGATCCAGCTGCTTCCAGATCCAGTTTGGTGAGAATCAAAGGCAAAAGAATCAGCTACATGCAGAATATGAAAAAGAGCAAGACTGCAGCTTTCCTCTTTCTTCTTCTTTCTCTTATTTTTTTCCGACAAAGTAATTGAGCAATCAATTAAATTATACAACTTAAGTGATTGGTTTAAAAGCCATTACTTGAAGAAGTTAACTACTTGGAGATAGGTGGCAGACATGCAAAATAGAAGGTTCTATTTTTAGTTGCAAATCATGCATGTCATGCAAAAAGGAATTCCCAGGAGGGAGATTGCCAGTTGTTTCTTTTCCGTCTTCCACATGTGCCAGTTCACTAAAAGCTTCCGACTTGTAATTACCCCTCTACATTCTATAAGTAGAGGAAGAACGTACGGGTTAAATTAGAATTGGTAACCAGCATTTTTGTGTTCCAAACTTTGTGCTGAAACCCCTGATAGCTATTTGAAGCAAAGGAATACAAAGGAGCAGATTTCCGGAGAACTTTGTGTCACGGTGCATTTTGTTTCTAGCTTTTGTCTTAGATCTACTTATAAACTGTGTTATTTTAGATCTAGATCTGAAGCTGTCTTTGCTTATAATTCTGTGTGTTGATATCTATTGGTTTCGTCTATGTGCATGCAATCAACTCTGTTATCTATTGATTGGGTTGCACATCTTCCCTATTTCTTCCCTGCGTTTTATTATTCCCTTCTTCTTTAAATATTTCCTTTCTTTAAACAGTTGTTTACTTGCTGCAAAACTATACAGCTATGGTTCATGAGCTGCATGGTTAAAGTAAAACCCCATATAGATACTAGCATATTTTAATTGACAAATCTGACACGGGAGCCTCATCGGTAAATGAGGGAGATTTATCTCATGACTGCCTAAGTTTTCAGCTATGCAAAAAATCTAGCCAACAAGTGTGTAATATTAAAACATGAAGTGCTAGAGCTCCATGTCGAATATATAAAACGATCTTTGCTCCCATTAAAGACATTAATGCCCCAGTTACAGGAATTTGTTGATTTGTTTAAAATTCACATATTTGTGTTCAAGTGGAAATTTGCCTCTAGTTCAGACTAGTCTAAAAGCTATATGTCTTCCAAATTTTTGTTGTATGAAGATTGCATGTTATAGGGAATTTTCTACATGACAGTATTTGTATCCTTGTTTGGGTTGAAAATCTCATATCTTCTTCTGCTTCAATCTAGCCCATGGTCCTAAGTGATTTCTACTGGTCATGTATTCTGTGTTGCATGGAATTGGTTTCCCCATGCCCTAATATAGGCATTCTAAATTGGTCTTTTTTAACATGAATCGTGCAAAGGAAAATGTTTGCTCTGACTCGTTATTTTCTTCTTTGTGCCCTAAATCATGTGCCCTTGTCTACACCTCTACGAATCATGAGTTGATTCTCCAAGTCGAGTTCGAACTTCGTCAAATCTCGTTGTCCATACCCCACTCCAAGGCTTCCTCAAACTTCGAACCTCTGTCTTCTATCCCACAGTCCTCACCTTCTAGGCTTCCTCAAACTCTAATCTCATTGAGAACTTCTCTAATACCAAAGTTACAAGATGTGAACATAGAAAGAATGAAGAGAAATGAGAAAGGCACAAAACACAAATTGAGCAGTCTGTGGTGCTCGTATTTATTATATTGGAAGAGGTTACAATATAGTTGGGGAAGTTATAACTGAACATTAATTAGTTGATAACTAATAGTTCATTAAACATTTAACTAATATACTTCAATAGTTTTAAGGCATACAAATTCCATTGGTCATCGTTGCCTACATTAAAGGATGCAACCTCTCAAAGCATGCTAATTTATTTTTGCAAAGATATTCTGGATAACCTACATAATTTTTGTTTAAGCAGCCACTGTTAAAGGACCTACTAAAAGGTGTCTTAAAGAGTTAAACCATGCAGCGTTATAGAATTACACAGTTGGCAACGTCTTTATTTACTCATAGGAAAACCGTACAAACAGAGGATCGATCACCAATGATACAGTTGAACATTGTAGACAAAAAAAAGTGTTAGTTGTAAATACAAACCAAGAACCACACTAAAGTAATTCTCAATCTAACACACCTAATCTCTACCTCTGATTGAGCAAAGGATATGAAAGATGGAGATTCTATACCTGCACTTACCTACAAGATGCAATGCTCCTTCTTGTTGCGTTGAATGTGCTCAAGATAGTTGATTATTTGCTTCAGATTTGTGGAGTTACTTGGACAGCACCTCCCCTTGATTGAATGATTATTTGCCATGATGCTTGATGGCCTTGCAAGATGGTGATTGAAAGCTCTATAGGAATATTTTGGCAGCACTTAGTTGTATTCTCATAAGTCGGTTGCCATGGAGGGTGACACTCTTATTTATAGGTGGAGGAAGGGAAAATGGAGGGTTAAGATCTTGCCATGTAGATGGAAGATCAATGGTTGTTGTTGCATGAGAGGATGGAGAAATCTAGAATTAGAGAATTCTAGAAATTAAGAGAAGCCTCTATTGAATTTTTAATTCAATGGAGGGAGGGAATTTTATTTAATTTTTTTTTTAAATGGAGGGAAGTTTGGAGAGACTTCTAGAAATAGAAGCCTCTAGATTTGGAGGTGGAGAATTTGATTAGGTTAGAATTAGGTGAGATTAATTCTGATTAGGGATATGATTTGATGGAGAAGCTAGGTGTAGGATAGGTGTAGAGTAGGCGGTAGGTGAGTAGGAATTTTTAATTCCTAGAAATGTTTTAAATGAGGTTAGGAAATGTGGATTATAATAATTAATTTTGAGATTAATTATTTAATATTATAAAAGTTAGGATAGGGAATGTGGGATGATAAGTTAGTAATTAGTAAGGGGGGATAATATATTAATAATTAATGATGTTTAATAAGTATTTTATTTATTAATAAAGTATGTTGACATTTTACATGTCTACAAAACACAAACCAAACACAAATTCAACACTATGCCTATAGGCTTACAACACAAACACTGCAATGTTTCCACAATGACTTGATCCCAATAGCCTTCTCTCAGACTTGTGCACGTATTACTAATGCAATTCTCCTTGTAAGCACTTGTCCAACTATCTTCCTCCTATCTTGAGTTGATTGCAATCTACAAAGGTGTGAATGTGTTTATATAGCTACAGCCTCACAAGATTACCTCAAGATAACAAGCTACCCATTTGATATTGATGTGTCCCAATCCTCTATGCAAGATAGGGCCAAAGTTCTCATAACACAACTCGATGCAATTGAGTCAACTCAATAGTTACAATTATGGGATTAGATGAGATCCACGTTGGTTTATTCAAATTGGAAGCTCCAAGAGTTACGCACCAAAAATGCACCATTGTACATAAGATTGTGTACAAACCTTTTTTAGCGAATCCTTGTGTGCTTGCACAATACAACTTGTATGACCTCGTGGCTTCAACGGTAGATACACGCCATTGAGCACAACACATGTTAATGCGAGCCCTCGAAAAGCTTGTTGCATTAGTGCACATAAAAAGTAATGACTTTCTGTGCAGTGTCCTATAGTCACCAACTATTGTTCTAGTGATCTGAAGCTCTTTGTTACCTTCCAAACGGTGTTTTGAGCTCAAGAAGATATTGTGAACCTGATGTAGCCTTTTGATAACACCACAACCACTCTTGATCAATGATCTTGACAGCAATTGCACATAAACATTGATAGCGCAAAACATTGCATACCTGCTATAGAACTTAAAAGCAAAACACAACATAGACCTTTGCGAGCATGCAGGTGGCATCAACCATTACAAAGCAACTTTGCGTGCAACAAAACTTGCTCAAAACATACCAACAAGGACTAAGCGCAAACATAACCTTGTGCAATGCTAGATTTAACTTATTTTACTTGGAAATTTTTGACTGATGCGGGTTTACAAGTGAACCTAAATGCTCCTGCGTCAGTTTTTTGTCCAACGTTTTAAGTGAATTTCTTCACGTTTCATTAGGAAATGGAATTGGAGAGGAATCATAGACTTAAACTGTATAGCTACATGTCTAATGGGTTTGATTTGTGAAGTGTTTATAGTTGGCTGCAATTAGTTATAGATAGATTTAGAAGCAGACCTATATTGAGGTTATTTTCACTTTGATGCCACTAAAAATGGCTTCTGTTCAACTTTAACTTATTTTTTAACTTGGAGTAACTGGAACATATCTTGCTTTTAAGTTTTCA
The DNA here is from genome assembly GCA_019776745.2 of Taxus chinensis. Classification (NCBI taxonomy): domain Eukaryota; kingdom Viridiplantae; phylum Streptophyta; class Pinopsida; order Cupressales; family Taxaceae; genus Taxus; species Taxus chinensis. The sequence goes on from CM034154.1 coordinate 664,656,784, forward strand.
GCATTTTCTGCTAGTTTTCCATGTTTTAGTATCGAATTGGCACTTCTTTGTTGCCTCCAAATGTTGTTTCCTTCTATCGCAGTGGCTGTTCTACATAAGTATCCTATCTTCATCCTTTGCAAATTGCCATTGTATCTAGTTTCTGCATCATTTTTCTTTATATTGTTTCATGTGGAAGGATTTAATTAAATTTCTATTTTTGGCTTATATATATTCTACCGAAGGTCTGTTTCTAGAGGTAACTTGTTATATTTCCATTTTTTGTTTATACATTTTCTGTTTGACCTTCATTAAAGGAAAACATTACGTCATTGTTGATAACTATATTGAGCTAGGAAAAAATTCCCCTGATATGCTTGGCTACCCATTAAAGCTTGTGGGTACTATTTATATAAACTTTATTTTTTTGTAATGATTGCATGCATCATAGTTTTTTCAGTTTTGAATATCTCTGTCCTAAAGGGGAGTATTACTTGGCAATACAGTTAATTTGTTTATTAGAACGACTGTAGAAGAAAAATAAACAATTGTTTGTGCAGGGTTAATAAATTTGGTTTAAAGTTTGAGTAATGTTTATGCAGCTTTGCAGCATCACTGGCCCCTCGATTTCATCTTAACATTTACAAATGTAAACATATATCAGAGGCTGGTGCACAACAGGTAAGCACGGAACAAGAAAGGCTGCAATTTACTTAGAGATTTGAATATTTAAATGCTATTACTACTGTGTGCTAAATATTTGTACCTCCTTTTTTGGTATTTTGTGGAATCATTGTACTGGGAATAATGTTGGAAGCACAAATTTCCTGCTTTCTACATCAATTTAAGTCACATTGCATCAAATGTTGTTCCACGTGATGTTTCATTTTAGGTGAAAGCAAATTATCACAATACCTTCAGTATAGACTATAGTATCTCAAAATCAACCTTCTTAGGCAAATTAGCCTCTGATATCTGGGCTATAATTTACATCTTCCAATGTTGCTTCTAAAAGACCCTTTACTTGAGTTTGTTCACATTTTGGGGGATCCGCCATTTTGACACGGATTTTAATCCTTGGAAATAATAGGGGTTTCTCCCTCCTGTTTTAGTGGCACTCGTTGCGTTATTTGTAATGAACGAATTTGCTTATAAAGAAAACTAAACTCTCAAGTGCTGAAATTTGAAGTGTTGGATATTTAACGTTTGAAAGTAAATGCAAAAATTAAATCCTTAATCTTAAACTTGCATGTTTTTTATACAAAAACTTGAGTTTGTTTACATTTTGGAGGATCTATATGTTGACACAGATTTTAGTCCTTGGCAACAGTAGGGGTTCTATCTTCCAATTTAATTGCACATGTAGCCTTATTTGGAAATATTATATATAAAATCCAAGTATTAAGAAAACTAAATTTTAAAGTGCTGAAATTTGAAGTCTTGGAGATTTAATAGCTGACAGAAAATTCTTAAAAGTAAATCCCTGAATGTAAAACTTGAATTTTTGCGGCACAAAAATGGTAATAGATCAAAATTTTCACAACCAACAAAATTCCTGAGTAATTTACAGCAGAATTGTAATCGAGAAGATATGACTTACTTGAGTGCAGAAAATTAATTTGTAAGAAGCAAAACTTCACAACCATACCCATAGCATGGCACATGTGAAATTCAAAGCAACAAACTCTTCATCCACAGATTTGCAAAATTGTAGAAACCAAAATCATTGTCCACGCACTTGTAAATTGAACAAAACTACTTGGAGAGAAAACCTTTTGAGCAAACGTGTTTTATTGTTTGCATAAGTTGAATAGTATCCCCTGGAATGAGACTACAAGGAGGAAAATTTTTCTTAAAAACCTCTGTTTTACTATTTGTTTAAGGTTTTTCTGTATAAACAAGAAGGAGAATCTTGATTTTACAACTTTTCCATGAGTACCTTCCGAATACCTTACTTTTATATGTATTAACATTCACAATCACATAGAATGCTAAAACTTTTCATTGATTCTTTAAATGAAAGTCTTGCAATTTTGCAGACACACAGTTGACTTTAGCTTTATTAAAAGAGTGGTGCTTTGGACATGTGACTTGTCCATAGTATATTTTTACTAAGCTTTTCTTCTTACATTTTGATGTTGAAGAAGATAGTTTGCAGTGTTACCTAAGACTCCGGGATGTAGTTTCTGGGATGGGAAAAAAAATCCAAAATTTTGGGATGGCGGGGGGACAGCTTTTAAAATAATACATAAAATATACAAATAATTTTTAAGTTTTTTATGAATAACAGTCTGTGACAGTCCACCATGTCCATTTGTGGTCCAAATTTTCTGTATTCATATATCACTCTTGATTCTTAATGTCTTTGTAATACAATACAGTGGGGTTATGGTTAACCGGTAACTGTTTTGATCTATGCCTCATGGCTTTTATTATCTACACAATCTTTCTCTTCATATAGAAATATACATACAGACTTTTTAATTATTGGAGCTTCCAAAGTGAATTTTAATTAGATTTATACATGCAAGCTTTTTTTTTCAAAAAGAGACGAGTGGCTTCAAAAAACAATCTTCTACTACAAGAACACAATTTAAACATCAGTGTTAAAAGAGAAAACCAAAAAGAAATTACTAAAAAAAAAGTTAAAGAAAATAACCAGATGTCCTCAGGATGTCTCCAAAAAGGGGGGACATCCCCTAAATGTCCCCTAATATTCAGTGGCATCCCAGAGATGCCCTCCTTTCCCGCCATTTTGGAAACATGGGGGGGGGGGTGCATTTCCCCACTGTACCCAAGACGTATGGGATGTCCCAGACACCTAGTTTTCGGGGGGGGATGCATCCTTGCGTAACAATGATTTGGCTCTCTTTGATTAAAGTCTAGTGCCACCAAAAGTACTTGTAAACAACAAATATTCAAGTGTGTTTGCATATTTAATATTTAAACTCCTCAAATGAGGAGAAACGAATATAGACTAAGATGGAGTTGGATGGACTAAAAATCTAGTGTGTCTTATTATTTGAATCTTTTGCAATATTCCAACTATTTCATTATGTATTAGTTAATTCCTCTTCTTTTAAGGTTTGTGAATGAAATGTGGAGAGATTATTAAATGAGAAAAAAGAATATAGGCTAAGTAAATCGGAGTCGGGCACATTAAACTCTAATGTCTCTGTAACGCCGGAAAAGTGACAGACGAGCGTGAGAATCTACAAGTGACTCTTCCGCGTACCCGACCTCTCGAGGTCATGCCGAGACATCCGGTGGGGGGTAGAATATGCGTTGGATTCAGACAAACTAGTTAGGCAGTCTAATGTCTTCGACACGCACTAGTGGAATTTGCGAATCTAAGGCAAAGAAGGCCCTTCTAAACTTGGGCTGGTGTGACAGATCGATCGGCAAGGATGACTGCTCGAAGGCTCCAATCAATATCGAGCTCTGGCGTGATTCGATCTATGGGTTGTGGAATACGTGGAAAATGACCTAGGATAGTTTCATGTATGTCTCCAGATAAGGTCATAGGGTGGATGGTGAACACAATTGACTCTATGGACGATTCTTTGGCCTAGTCCAGAATTCTCTAGCTTCGTTAGCCGCTATATCCAGTAAGGACAATTGTTCGATGATGATGGGTGGAATTGGAGTGGATTGGAATACTAGTGTGCGTAAGCCAGCGTCTATATCTGATTGACTTATGGATTCGTTGGGCTGTGAGATCTGTGGGTCACAACCATGGACTCTTGGATGTTGCGGTCCTGTTATGGTCATGCGCGAAATCAAGTTCTAATCCCTAGTATCCAGTAATCGTATGCTTTCTCAACTTCTATGTTTAGGACCAACAACTGTGTGATTTTCTCAGAATATCTCACAGGCGTTCGTGCAACCTGGATCCTTAGACTGGTATCTATATCTATGAGTGTCTCCTGCACCTGGCTGTGGGACCAAAGGATCACAACCAAAGGTTTGTTCTCTTTGGAACCCTTCTATAGTCATGTGAGTGTTTACCTAGGGCAATCTGTAATTTGGTTGGTTTGACCAAAACGTGTGTGCTTGGTCGTCCTCTATGTTTAACCCTCTCAACTGAGAACTGATCAGTTGTAAATCTGTTGTTCAGAATACTTGTATTCTGAGATTTTGGTCTATGTCAACTATTGCTGTGACGAGATTTGGTTGAGGCACGATTGGCTCAAATATATATTCCCTGGGCTCCTGAGGTCCCGTGATTGTCATACAAAATAAAATGTAAATCTAACCGTAACGAAGCAAAATCTAACTACGTGGAATAAATCTAAAACATGTATATAACTTCTATTCTTCTAAGAAATCTTTTAAGAATTTTAAGGAAAGCAAACTATTTTAAGCGTATCTAGAAATAACAACTAAACAATAATTTAAAACAGACAAAATAACCGAGTGTAGTTATCAGCCTGTGCAATTTGTAGATTTATTCTAAATAAAATAGCTCGTCTAATCTATCTGCAAGATTCTCGATCCTACCTCAGAAGTGAGGAGTGAATCATAGTTTCTCAGAAACTATCAATCCTCACAGCTTCCCTGGCAATATCGAGAATAGAATTCGCTGAAATGAAGCAATTATCTACTCTATTTGATATGACTCTAACTAGAACTTTGAAAGTTAAAACCTGGATTCCGCAGAACAGTGGCGAATCCGTTGGTGTATGCGATCTTGTCCCCTCAGTGTGATCTCCTCGTTCTTTCGTGTTCACGTGGATCTAGAAAAGCGTGTAGTGCTAGCATCGACAGGAGTAGACATTGGGACAAGGACAGCTCAAAATGCAGACCGAAAATGCGAGTAGGAGAGGGACAGCGCAAGAGTATAGAGCTTGGCTTATGCGATTCCTAGCGGGATTTTACTGCAAGTCATGCAATATGAAGCGACCAGAACCTGAAACTATCCTATTTGAAGAGCAAAACCTGCAACTTTAATGGCTTCCTAAGCTATTCTATTCCAATGGATTGGGTAAAACAACAACACTGTTTGCACAAGCTGGATATGTGGCTTACCAACAGCTGGACAATGCTAATGAGCATGCAAATGAACTAAAACAAGTATTCTAAGCAAAATAATATCTTAAATCTAATGCAAAGAGAAATTGAGTGACAAACTTCAGACCGGATTGGGTAAAATAATAGCACTGCTTGCACAAGATGGGTATGTGGCTTACCAGCAGCTGAGCAATCTAACTAAAGATGCAAGTGAATTGAAACTATGGCTTCTAAACAAGATAACAAGCTAAAATACTAAAATGAGGAGATGAGAGCAAAGATCAGTCTCAAAAATCAGGCCATTTGTTTGAGCACAAGCCATGCATTTATAGGAATTCAATCACCCAAAGATCAAAACCAAACTGAACTCCTAAACAATAAACAAAGGAAAAACACTATTCCAGGGGACCAAAAACATAAATGCATGCTCAAGTCGGCAAGGAAAGCTGGTGAAACGTGATATTTCACGCGAGTCGCGTCAAAAGAACGTTCTGGAAAACGCGCACAAGGACCGCCGCTCTGAGCAGGGCGGCGGTTACAGGACCGCCGCCCTGATTAGGGCGGCGGTTTCGTCACTGAAGATCAAAAGACCAAGGAAAGAAGAAAAAAAGGGGGAAAAACAAAGGGCGCGGGGGCTAGGCGGGGCATGCGGGATGTTAACGCATACTCTGAGAGCTTTTCCGGATCCCAAACACCTTGCGAGGAGACCTGTATCATCATTGGGGCACTTGTTACACTGTTCTAGCAGTACAGTACCTTACAATTTTGGGTACGTACAATCTCATTGTTTTAATTTTTTGTAAAACTCTCTTCCAGTCTTCTCAAATGGTGGTAGTCGACATGCTTTAAAGCTTATTGCTTTGTTTGATGCCATGCGGGTCTAACAAGTGAACTAAATATTTAAAAGTTGAAGATGCTTGCCACTTGCTGATTTTTTCCTTTTCTTCAAACTCTCTTCCCAATCTCACACACATAGGTAGGTGATTGGTGGTGCTCAATTGATTATGGAAAGAGGAAAGGATGAGAGATGACAGTGTTTGGATTTGATAAAACTCAATAGATTTAAACTATTTCTTTCCTGTTGTGGCCCATGCTAGTTGTCTACTTCCCTATGTATTGCCGACTTGTCATAGTGCTGCTATGTTAACCTCTTATCATGATTTTTTAACCAATAAAAAATTGTAATGGACCCTCTAAAATCTGATTGTAATCTTCAATAGACAGGAATTGGTGTCACTCAGATTTCACCCTGAAATCTGCGACTACCCTATCTGAAAAAAAATTGTACTTTTAAAATAACGGGTCGTTTGTTGTTTTTATTGCCTGAAAGTTCTTGTATTGCGTCAAGATAATCCCAACTAGCCATATTAGCCCTTTTCGCCAAATACCCAGATGCCCAAAATTGTTTTATTCTATCATTGGGATTTGTCTGCGGGAAATTTGTATTTAATTATTTTGAGCCCCGTATGAGGCTATTTGCGCTCTATTTTAACTCTATTATGAGCGAATATGTTATTATTCCTATGTGCGAGAAGGATTTTAACTTATTTTAAGTTTTGGGCTTTATTTGTAACTTTTGGCAATTTTTTCGTGTTTTTGTGGTGTCCCATTTTGTTTTCTGTGAAATTTCTCTGGAGCAATTTTTTCGCCGGGTAAGCCCGATTTTTGGCCTGGAGCAGCTGGAAAACATATACGCACATTATGCCCGGAGGAAGTCGCCATCGAAGGTCTGGATCACTGGGAAAAAGCGAAGTCGTGCACAAAAAAGCCCCTGCGGGGATGGGCACATTTTTGGAAAACAAAGGATTTAAGCTGCGATGGGAAAAATATAAGCCGCAGGCAGGGTGGGAATTTTATACTTGCCTAACAGGGTACTTTTTCCCTTGTTATAAAAGTCACTTAAGCTGTAGTGGGAAAAATAGAGGCTGCAGGCAGGTGGGAATTTATTGCCTGCCTTGCAGGGTAAAAATTCCCATGATATAATAAAAGGAAAGTGACTTAAGTGAAATCATGGGATTTTAGTGCCTGCCTTGTAGGGTAAAGAATCCCATTGTCAAAGTCAAATCACTTAAGTGGATCATGGGATTTTGGTGCCTGCCTTGCAGGGTAAAGAATCCCATTGTGGAAAAATTCTTAAAAATAGAATTACATGTGCAAAAAAGTGCGCCCCCTTTGAAGTGATGGTGGAATGATTAAATTGGATTAATTTAATTAATCTTTCCTCTCAAAAAGTGCGCCCAAGCTTGGAGGAGGTCAACAAGTCAAAGATGGAATAAAAGAAAGGAATTAAATTCATTAAATTTAATTTATTTAGTGGCTGCCCCCTTCCTCTCAAAAAGTGCGTCCCATTTGGGTATTATTTAATGTTTTTTAAGGCATTAAAACATTAAATTAATTTCTATTTTCAGTGGCTATGGTCAAAGCACACTGTGAAGCTTGAGTGAAGTGCTGTGTGAAGGATTAAATTAGATTAATTTAACTTATTTGATGGCTGTCCTTAAACATGCTATTTTTAAAAGAGAAAAGCATGATTTTTAATTAATTAATTGTCTTTAATTGTTAGGGCAATTATTAATTATAGAATTGTGAAAGTTATATAAGCATGGGCAGCCATATGGGTGAATTATTTAATTCACAGGTAAAGAATTGCAGCCAAGAGGAAAAGTGCGCCCCCATTAGAGGAAGGATTTTGTTCAGACAAAGTGCTAACAAGGCTAAAAGCTTCCAGATTTGGCGCATGCTTTGGAGGAGGTTGATCTTTGTCTGCATAGTTGTTTTCACAGGTGTTACAGGAGCTCAGGTGTTGATTGAAAGGATTCATGCTCTCTTTATGTGCAAATTAAACACCAATTTTTGGGGCAGCAGGCTTGAAAAGTGCAGATTTTTATAATTTAAATTCACTATTCATGCTCCGGTGGTCATTTTTGTCTGAATAAATTGCAGGAATTCATTACAGGTGCTTCACAAAAGAAAAGGAGTTTTTATCAATGTCCAATACATTGCAAATATCCTCCAAATCTGAAGAATTGTCCAGATCTGCACCAGTATTGAAGAAATCCGGCCAAGTTAGAAGAAAAAGAATTATTCAGACGAAGATAGACAAAGCCATGGCGAAAGGAGATGAAAAAGAGAGCACGATGGATTCATGCATTGCTTCCAAACTTGCAGACATAGGAGACACGGATCTAGGCCCAGAACCTCTTTCTGATTTGATTGATAGATCCAGAGCAGGAAAGACTTCACTCATGCGTGCGGTCAAAAGTAGTGGAATTATCCGAGCTGCAGCTTTCCCATGTACAGCCCAATTGCCAGAGTTCGTGATGGAGTGTGCTAGATCTTATCATCCTTCATCCAAATCAGTGCGTGATGTTGCGGGAAAGACAATAATTCGTTTGGATGCGGAGTTCATCAATTATTGTCTGAAGATTCCAGTGCGAAGGGTGGTGACTTCTATTAGTATTCAGGATGCTGACAGTAGGTGGGAGAAGCATAGAGCTGATTGTGTGAGCATCATGAATAGCCGGTTCATGAAGAAGCCTAGATCCCCTTCAAAGTTCCCGAGAACTCTTCCACGGTCCAATTTGGTGCAGGAGGCAGATGATGTCGTCAAATTGCTATGCAGGATGAATGGCGAAGCAAATGCCTACACTTTCCGTACATGGATGTATGCTTTCATCAGGACCATTGAAATCAACAAGGTTGATTCTATAATCAATTGGTCGGAAATTATTAGCAGCAACATCGGTGAGCAACTTCGGAACGTGAAGCGTACTTTCAGCTTCAAGATGACTTCATACTTGGTGTATGCTGCAGCTTCACAGGGTGTCTTTTCCAAGCTGGATAGATGTGGTGTTCTTTCCAAGGACCCCATTTTCGAGTGCTACCCACAGCTTACTGTACCTGCGTGCGAGAAAGACTTCAAAGTGATCAACGATGACTTCTACGATTTCATCTGTAGGCTAGACAAAGACTTGAAGGCCAACAGGGTAAGCAAGGAAGCGTGGGAAGCAGTGTCCAAGATTGGCAGTCTATTCATTCAATTTGCAGATTTCACATACCTCAGGGTTACGGGCTTTTCTGGAGAACCAATAAAGATGCCCAGGTATCCGAATAATAGATTGATTGCCATGGAGCTGAGCAGGCAACTTGTGGAGTTACACGACCTTCAGTCAAAGCGGCACAAGTCTACGGGCTTCTTCCCAATCACTGTGGGATATTACAGTTGTATCAGCATTCACAGAGCTCGAGGGATGGAAGCACAAATATTATCCGAGTATGAGCAAGAGTTCTTCCCTGCACGGCTTAACTTCGATTCATTTGGAGTAGCCAGGAAGACAATCTCCAGGAGTACGCACATGTGCCTTCGTTAGAAGATTTCTGGATGAAGTGCAGAAGTGAGTACGAGGTTAGAAAGAAAGATTTCAACAGGCTATCAACAAAGCAAGTGTTCGATTTTGGACTAGCGCGGATACCTGTGGATCTTAAAGATGATGGGAACGTGGTACTTGACACTTACCATCAAATGGGAGGAGACAAAGCTATACTGCAAGATAACAATGGTGGCTGCCATTCAATTGAAGAAAGATCTGGAGCTATGTTGGTGAATACTTCGAACTGGCTGCTGACGAAGGGATACTGCCTTGATGAAGTATTGATGAATCAAATCACGGGCAACTTCGGCGCAGGAGATTCCCTCAAGCAGAAGCATGAAGGAGAAAGCAGCAGAAGGTCTGAGAAGTTGAAAGTACACAGAAGATCTCAAGAGAAGGAGAAGACCACTTCTACGACCATAGTTTTGACTCCGACTTCGCCAACTATTGCACCACAGCAGCAGAACGCTTCCATGCCTTCATTGAATCCGGCGACGTTCGTCTTCTCTCCGCAGCCACTCCGTTCATCACCCGTTCCAGAGGAGATGTTGAAGCTGCAGATGACGGAGTTCGAAAGAGCTTTGTCCTTGGATGTTTCAGAAGATGGCAGCCATGACACTGTGGCACTTTCTGACGGAGAGGATGCAGAGCGGGAGATGGTAGTGCACTCAGCGACTTCTTACTCCCTGAGAAGTAACTTCTCGGAATGGTTAGCTTTGCAGTTGGTTCCGGAAGCAAGAGTAGAGATGAACTTAGAGGAGCATGACTTGCAGCTACTTCAGGATCTGAGCAGAAGAGACAGAAGGCCTAAAGTTGCTAAAGCAACTTCTAGGTTGATCATCAAGGATTCGGGAGAGAAGTTTGTTGAGATATCAATTCCGGCGGAAGGAAAGATAGAAGAGGAGCTCACGGCAGAAGATGTGACGGTGACCAAAATACCACTCGGTCAAGCTACCACTGAAGGATTGAAGCAGGACACGTAGACATTAATAGATGCTTTGTTCCTTAGGCTTGACAGTGAAAAGGCGGAGAAAAAAGAGCTGCAGAAGCAAATATCTCGATTATGTGGGATCAGAGCCAAGGTTGCTAAACCTTCCATTCAGCCCATTTCAGAGCAGGTGAGTGATCATCTTATGCAGGAAATGGAAGATGCAAGCAATCAAGTAAAGGCTATTGACGAATGGAAGGATTTGATTATTCGTCAAGCTTTTGTACAACTTGGGGAAGTGCCAGCCCGCTTAAAGGTTATGAACGATGCAGCAAGTCAACTAAAACAACTGATGGAAAGCATAGAAGGCATGAATACAGTTGCAGAGAGTAACCTGAGTATTTTGGCCGAGATCAACAAGCTGCCGGGAGATGTATTGATTGCAGAACAAATTGTACCGGATGGATCAGTCGAGAAGGGGAAGCAGCTAGAGTTTGCAGTATCTTTCCGTTTGGAAATCTGCAGAGTTTTGCTGAAAAGGATGCATGCGCTTGAGAGTAGAACATCAGATTTACCAGACAGTATCATTTCTTTCACTGAGGAAAGAGTGAATGGAGGTGTTACTTCATACGTGCGGATTATTTCTAACGAGGTGCCTAATTCCCTGGAAGGTTCTCTTCTGATGGTGCAAAAGAGAATTGATAAAGCTACCAAGCCTTTCACGATGAATTCTATCAGTAGATTAGTGGTGCTGCAAGCAGACATTGCGAGGTTTGGGCCGAGTTTGGAAGAGGTGGAAGCATGCAGCAAAGTGTTGAATGAAGGGTTGTTGCAGTTCAGGACAGAGAAGGAAGCAGTGGCTAAAACAGATGGAAGGATGCTGAATTATATGTTCGACAAGTATATCAGATATCAGAACAAGAAGAAGATGTAAACATTACAGCTGGCATGACTTCTTCTATTCTTTCTTCTTCTATTTTCTATGTTCCCGGATGAAATTGTAAAACTTCTAAGTAATTGGTTTTGCAACCATTACTTGAAGTCATGTGGAACCATTCTATTAGTTAAGTGATACATGTGTCACTTAAGAAGAAGTTAGTTGAGGATGATTGCCAAATGTCATCTTTACTTGTTGTTCATACTTTAGTTCAGTTTGAGTCTTCTATTTGTACTTTCCCTCCTACATTCTATAAGTAGGAGAAGAACCTCTGGGTTAATGATCGATCAGAATTTGTAAGCAGCAATCTTGTGTTTTAGACTTTGTGTTGAACCCCTGAGAGCAACTTGAAGCAGAGGAATACAAAGGAGCAGGTTTTCAGAGAACTTTGTGTCACGGTGTACTTTGTTTCTTGCTTTGAATCTTAGATCTCTTGATAAACTTTGTGTTATTTTAGATCTGGATCTAGAGCTGCCTTTGCTTTATAATTCTGTGTGTTCATATCTATTAAGTTTCTTCTATGTGCATGCAATTAACTCTGTTATCTACTAATTGGGATGCACATCTTCCCCATTTCTTCTCTGCATTTCCTTTACTTCTTTCATCTATAATTTTCCTTTCTTAAACAGTTGCTTGCTGCAAAACTCCTTAGTTATGGTTCATGAACTAAGTGGTTAAAGTAAAACCCCCTGATAGATAATAACACATTTATATTGATAAATCTGACACGGGAGCCTCACCGGTTAAATGAGGGAGATTTATCTCATGACTGCCTAGGTTTGATGCTATGCAGAAAATCTAGCCAACAGGAATGAAACCCCAGCTGATATAATGTCAAAACTAAATGCAATAGCAACTGCAGATCTGATTCATGCAGGAAAATGCAATCTGAATAGAAAAGGAAACAACCACAATGCACACCCACAATATGATTTTTTTGATATTTATGGAAGAGCTAATTTTTTATAAATATTTAGCAAATGAAAACACCAATAGCTGAGCCAAAAATCCAATTTTTTAACGATGAATAACTTCAGTTCTGACCTGTACTTGCAGCGCTGGAAAAAATGCTTAAAACTCCTTAATAAAATACTTGAGAATATTGCAATAACCCCTGGAAATACCCCTGCAACAGCTGCTAACAAAAATATAATTTTTCCAGCTCTATAATTGATGAGAATACACCCAAAAACGGGTCGCTCCAGCTGCCAAAACAATGATATGTGATTCAAATTTAAATCTGGACTTTTCAACACTATAAAATAGGAAGAGTTTTCGTTCTCCCTAATTATTTCTTTGAGGGTTTTCGTCCTCAGGAATTTTACAGTAGTAATACTTCAGCTCTAAGCCAAAATAGCAAAATGTAAAAATGTAGAATGAAGTCAATACAAGTCGACCTCCTCCAATATGAAAGAGAAGTGACCCAAAAGTTACCTCCAACACACCCAATCAGCAATTGGTGTCATTTCTAGGCACTAATGCATCTTGTGACAATTTCCCAACCTCGATGCATTTGTCCTAGAGCGGATACAAATATGTACTCACATTTCATTGATGACTTCTCTCATTGAACATCCCCATGTACTTTTTCAAATACAAGAGTCGCCAATGTTCCTTTGATGCACTTCAAAACATTACATTGGCATCATTGTTGAGAAGCAGTCATCTCTTAAGTCATATAAATTATTATAAGTGCTAAATATATATATATATATATATATATATATATATATATATATATATATATATATATATATATATAATGGATATATATATATATATATATTTTAATGGCACTTTATAATAATTTAAAAATGACTTTAGTCACCCTTATAGGTCCCCCTTAGCCGTCGGGTAGATAAAATAGGCCAAGGGTCTTCCAAGATGTTATTCCGGAAAGAGGGACATTTCAACATTCCTAAGTTGCCATACGACATAAATACATCAGATGGGAAAGAAAAGATTTTGTGGTCTATCTGATGAATGGAAAAAAAACGAGAATTAATAGAACAATGATGGCATAATAAGGCCACTCTCTTTCCATTGGCTGGGGAAATCCATGTGTAGGTTCACAGAGGCGGGGTGACATGTAAAAGGGAAAAAAAGGAGAGTAATAACATTGTAATCAGAGATGAGAGAAGGAAAATGGAAGACGAGTTGATTCTAGATGAACATGTGAAGAGTGGGGAATAGGTAATTGATGAGGAAAATGGGTTTTGAATGGAGAAAAAGGAGTGAGAGGTAGGTTAAAAGCTTGAGTGGGAAGGAGCAAGTGATAGATAAGGGCGTATATAACATTGGGACCATGTGGAGGTAGTGAGAGTGGCGCACACGTGGATGGGAGATAGTTGTGGGAAAAAGAAAAGATGGCACGTATAACTTGGAAGCAAGGATATAGTATAGTTGAGAAGGGTGAGTTGACCGGGTTGGAAAGAATCTGAATCAAGATTTAATGAACCAAAAATATTCTTTTCTTTCTCTTAGGTAAAATGCATACCTTGAACCAAAGATGGCAAGCATAGACCAGAATGAGATGTCTGCTCTCATTAATCTAGGAGAAATTAAACGTCAAAACTCTGAGATTAACAGTGCCTCTTCCTCCATGGACCAGAATTATGCAACGGGTTGTATGGTTTTGTCTATTGGAGTGAGTAACATATGCGACCTCATCTAGTAGGCATAAGTGGTGTCTCAAAAGTTGAAGGTAAGTTTGATTATATCTTAAAATCTTTGCCCTGATTCCCAATCGATGGACTCTATTCATCTCGTACTTTCTCTCAACCCAACATCTCAAAGGAAAAATGGTAAAGGTGCACTTAAGTTTTATTGCGACTAGTGAAGAGTGTAAATTCCTTCACAAATGATCTTCATGAAATAGATATTATTCCACTGGAATCTAGTACCACAACGATCTTTTTAGGTCTCTTCAACTATGTATAAAAATGCATATTTCTGATCGTAAACACTCTAATCTGTCTGGAAACGCCTGAGGCTCCCCCTGTAGCTTGATATGAGAACATGGACAATGTTTTTTTCAATTCTGGGTTCACGGTATTGCCATGTATGATACGCTACAACAATCGTACATCCAAAAGTTGGGACAGGATGACCTTTTGATTATGGTCCTCTGCCGTACCCATGACCGTACCCTGTCTCACTGTGGCAATGTTTCGAAGCGTACCCATGATTCAAGATGTCAAACACAAGTTGATGCAACAGACTGTTGGCATGACTCATTTAGGCAATTCTTACACTACTTTCTTGGATTTTTGGTGAAAAATTCACCAGTCACTAGAAAGGGATTCGACATTTTTGTCAAGGGTCCGGAAAGCATGCTAGCAATAAAAACTTGCATGTGCCATTACTTTCATTCCGTGCACTCCGTTTCAAGGTGTTGTTTTGGCTAGTCAAGTGAAAAAACTCTCGAATTCAACGCATTGCTGGCAATATGGGTTTGGTTATTCCCGCAACATCCATTTTTGCACCTAATCTTTGGTATGATATCAAAGTGTGATTGCATATCTTCTCACAAGAATCAGTTGAGCATCAATGTACGATCGCCACATTGTAGATCCACATGTACTTCATTTGAAAGCTCATTTAGGATGGAATTCTTAGGCTAGAGTAAGTGCATGTTGCTGACGTAGGTTGCAAATAATCGTCCCACCTAAGCCAGCTTGGTAGCACCTCGCATATTCTTCCTAGTTAGTGATCGATGTTTCAGGATGAAGGAAGTCAGTTCAATACTATCGGGCATGAGTGGATCGGGGGTGTGTTCATCATGAAGTCTTTCAAAACTTTGATTGTACATTGGTACCTTATCACAGTCTAGTAGACGGGACCCATATCTGAGGATTTGTGTAATGTCCCCAACTGAACATATTTGACCCAAGTTGGATTTTGGGCAAATCCAAACCCCATAAGCCAATATAATAAATTACTGTATACAAATTGATACACTGCAGATACTGATATATTTATATGAGAAGTGCTACTAGAGTGGAGTATATAACGTACCACCACAAATCAGTATCGTACCTAAGATCTATAATCATTTGTTGTATCGGCGCAAACCGTACCCGTACCCGTACCACGTAATTTATAAAGCCCAAATACCCGTATAAAAATGCAGACTTTCTAATGTAAACAAGGTTGCAATAAATTATTTAAAAACCATGTCTGCAGCATAACTTCAAAAATTCATATCTTTTGCTAGAGAAGTCTAAATGAGCTGAAACTTTGGATCTTAGGCCACAAAAATATGAAGAATAATATTCTAAAATTAGTTTTTGCATAACAAACACGAAACCCTAATTTTTCCTTAAAAAGTAGGTCGCCCAGCACATTTAGGGCATCAAATCAACTCCAAAAATTCTAAAATTACTTTCTCCTTATTCCTCCTAATTTCTACAACCAAATCCAATATTAAATTGATCCCATTCAATACCTTTTTCAGACCTTGAATTTTTTATAACAACAAATAATAAATAAAATTGCACTCAGAACAACTGAAATTTCAAAAATTAATAACTTGCTTCCAATATTTGGGTATTTTTGCGTGAAATAAAAGGCAAAATAAAGTATAAATCTGTGAAGGGCTTTCCAATCACCAAAACCCACTGGAAACCTTCCCCTGAAATCTGCCTCCAAGGGTTGTTAGGGTTAGAATAAATGCTATAGGGTTAATTCGTCAGTTCATACAACCCTTCCAAAATAGCTCAAACAATCAAGCCCTTGAATCTGAAAATATCATTGAATTAGACACAGCAGCAAATAGATCAGCATTACTTCAACCTTTCAAAAGAATGATAGATCAAACCCCAAACTATCCAAGTCAGATTTGCCTCTAATAAATTGCAGCAATAATATTAGTCCACAAAGTACCTCAAACCCTTCACAGAAAATGCAGATTTATTTATGCACTTTTCTAAATTAAATGCGTCAACACCCATTAGACCAATGTCGCCAATGTTAGAATGAATATACCATGCATAAACACATTCAACACAAGAGAGCACAATGAAGAGAACTTAATGTCAGTCTTCAATATTCATCAACAATGGATCCAAATGAAGCTTACAATGAGAGAGCACAATGTAACAGCTAGGGCGTACATCCCATTTCTCCAAGCATGGAGAGATATCAAATCATCAAATCAACATGAGCCACTTAAGGAAATGCGACCTCCTTTAATAGAGTTAAGGGGTGCGATATCCAATGCTTGACCTTTTCCCTTTTGGAGGGAAAACTAATAAAACATTAAAATATTTCCCAAAATCTTCTCTAAGACTCACTTAATGTGTCACTTTATTTATTTTTTAATTAAATAAGGAGTTTAAATGTAAGGCGGGTGAAGCGCTATGTGAGCAGCATGATGTTAATGGTGACTAGAAGACTTCCACTTGTTGCGCTAGGCATGCCAAGGGGTTACTTTTTGCAAATAAAAGAGATGAACCCATATATTAGTAATGTTTTCCTCCGTAGAAAAGTGGCAGGGATTACATCCGGGGACGTATCAGGACTACTGGAAAAAGATGGACGAAGGTGTACTTGTCCCCGTGTACACACTTTTCGCTCCTTTAAATATGTTTTATTTGGAGACAAAAGTATGTTAATAGCCAGGATTTTCCCCAAAAATTTAGGGGTTAAAGGAGCGGGTTCAAAATGGATGGAAAGCAGTCTCAAAAAGTAGAAGCCACATCAATAATCTGAGGTTCCTTGATCAGACAACTAGGAGAAGTCAAGTATGCGTTTGAGGACGAGGATGTCAAAGCTAATCCTATTAAATAGTCCTTCAAAATGCAACCATTGATAGTTTGCTTGATCCTCAGTCAACATATGGAAAATGGATCAATCTCCAGAAATGATATGATTGCAGCTCATTCTACCATGAGGAAAAACAAACAAGATCCGGTCATGTGGACTTAAGATATATCTGGTCTCTTCCACCAATTCTAGCTGTAGAGTGGAGTTCTTGGAGTCAACTGATGAATCATCATTTTGGTTGATAACTTCTAGCCTAATCCTCTTATTGTTTTGAATCCAAAATCTTGTGAGTTGGCTTGATCTGAAACGGTAAAATTACCCATAACTAGGTCAAGTGAGCCTGCTCAAGTTTGTACACGGACTTAATCAATTTGAAAAAAAAACCAAATAAGATTATCGCCAGGTACTTGAAAAGAGGGAATGTCAGGCTGCACCAAGTAAACCTCTTCGTTATACCATCTAAAGGAGAGATTTAAGTCAACTGAAATAGTGACCATTTTTGCATTGTTCATAATAGCATGGATAAGAATTCATCGATTTATTCCCTTCAGTGAAGTGACACAAACCTTCCACAACAATATGAGCCTGTGTAGTTGTCCAAAGTACTATCGACTTGTTCTTTTGACTTCGTCCACCATATATTGGCCATCCAAGTGGGTCTGTTTAGACTGGAAATTCAGAGGATACTGTGTGCAAATGTTCTAAATACAGAGTTGGAACATGACTATGCATTCGTTGGATTAACAACCTTCACTCGACAATCCTCTAAGCTTGTGCCTTTCTTTGAGTGCCTATTCATTCCATCTCACCAGGTCTGCCTCTTGCGCATTCTAGATAGAAGGAGTCCTCCCCCAAAATTAGTTGACTTATGGAAGTTGACTGGAGCTTATGTCAACAAACCTACAAGAATATCAATTTTCCATACACATGTGTATCGCGGAGTTTCGGCTTCACACACGCGTTTAAGTAGTGACTATAGCAAAGTCAGTAAGTCTATACTAGCCATCTGGGACCCAATGCCTTGAGGTAACTACCTATGAGGTGCTTCACATTAAGATGCAAGACACGATTCTGACTAGATTGTAAATTTATTAGTGATATTAGGATTGTTTTAGGTAAATGTGATGCCCCCATTCCTATGCTAGAGGCCTAGAGGCTTATTTCCATCTTAGCTTTGGTCATACCCAAGGGGCTGGAGATGTGGAGGTTATTGGGTATGGGTTATTTTATTACCACCTTCACTTTATGTTATATTTTATCATTGACTTAAGTGATGGGCAACTAGGTGGTACTTTATATTCTATTTCTTCGTTGGGACAACTTAAATGTACTTTTTAGTATGTGCACAATAAAGTCACCTAGTTATATTTACGTTTATGAGAAAAGTCCCAAAGGGATGTGATTAGTGTTTTTTGGAGAAAAAGGTTATAAATATACCTTTGGGGTCTTTTGGAGAGGGAAATTCATGCATTCACTCATACAGATATTTGAAGCTTTTGCGGGTTGCACTCTTTGCTTGTGGAAGTAAGATTCTAAAGGAACCCTTGCTTCGGTGGTGAGAGATCCACTCCTAGCTAGCAGAGCACTCTTCGGTGGTGAAAGATCCATCTCTAGTTTGTTATATTGGGAGCATTACTTAGTTCAGATTTTCAGATAGAGTTTTCAAAGAATTTCAAGAGTTTGTTCCATGCCAAAGAGGTTATTTGATCCGCATGTTAACCACTATCAGATCAACCAATATGCATAATTTTTGGCTCAAGGGTTTTGTACTTTTCAGTTGTGTCTGAGGACAGTTGTCTGTAGTTTTTTATAAAATAAAATCAGCCTATTTTGAAGACTGAATCTGTATTTCTTTTATGATTTCACCTTTGCAATATTTATTGAGTTGTTCGAGTTAAATATTCAATGGTTTTGCATCAGTTTTGAGTGGTTTTCATCTCCCATGCTAGTCGCCATGAATGTATAACATTCAGATTTGCATTATAAATTATTTAGAAATTGTTCTTTGGATTGGGGTTTTGCCAAAAATCCATTTGGGGGTAAAATAGTGTCCATTGGGGACACTACAATAAGGTCCACATTGACCTCAAGTGCTTGTAAATAGTTATCTATTTAAGAAGCTCTAATTTATTATTGTATCTCATCATTCTTCTTGATGGCAGGTCACAAATCGCATCTTGAAATGTCATTTTCACTAATCTTTGTATCCAAAAGTTATTTCTCGAAAGAACAATTGTGTTAAATTGCTCTGAATTTTGATTTTGAAATGGCACCATAAGGAAATTATTTTCCTAATATGATTACAAACTTTAATATTTTCGGTCGGTATGTGGCTATCAACCATAAGGGACCACCCATAAGACTTCTGCTTTCCCATGAGATTGTCCCTTGTCTTTGAACTAGTAATTTTGGTTCCCAGGAAACCCTTTGTATGTTGTAGTTTTCCATTAAATACAGACACCGCTTTGAATAAATCATATCAGAAACCTCAAAAAAAAATTGTCAAGAGCCTTGAGACACATACATAAGCAACAAGTTGATGGTTTGCCTATGTGGTTGCAAAAAAAATTTGTCCCCTTTAATTATGATTAACAAATTATTTACTCATAGCAACATGTTGTGTTGCTAATTAGGTATTTGAATTTTCCATAGTTACCTAGGACTCCGAGACGGGGGGATGGGGGGACGTAGGGATGGGGTTTTTAAGACAGCAAAAAAAAATGGTGTCCCCAGATTTCATCCTGAAATCTGTGACTACCCTATCTGAAAAAATTTCGCACTTTTAAAATAATGGGTCGTTTTGTGTTTTTATTGCCAAAAAGTTCTTGTATTGCGTCAAGATATTCCCAAAGAGCCATATTAACCATTTTCGCCAAATAACCAGATGCCCAAAATTGATATATTCTGTCGTCGAAATTTGTATGCGGGAAATTTGTATTTAATTATTTTGAGCCCCATTTGAGGCAATTTGCTCTCCGATTTAACCCTGCTGTGATCGAACATATCATTATTCCTATATACCAGAAGGGTTTTAACTAGGAATAAGATCTGGGCTTTATTTGTGACTTTTGGCAACTTTTTGTGTTTTGCCCGTTTCGTTTTCTGTGAAATTTCTCTATATCAATTCCTTTGCTGGTTTGGCCTGATTCTTGGCCTGGAGTAACTGGGGATCATATACGCACATTATGCCAGAAGGAAGTCGTCATCAGAGGTCCGGTTCACTAGGAAAAAACGAAGTCGCACACCAGAAAGCCCCTGCGGGGTTGGGCGCATTTTTGGAAAACAAAGGATTTAAGTGGATCATGGGAAAAATAGTAGCAAGCATGTGGGATTTTATTGTCTGCCTTGTAGGGTACTTTTTCCCATGATGGAAAAGTCACTTAAGTTGCAGTGAGAAAATTAGAGGCAGCAGGCAGGCGGGAATTTATTGTCTGCCTTGCAGGGTAAAAATTCCCATGGTGAAATAAAAAAAAAGCGACTTAAGTGAAATCATGGGATTTTATTGTCTGCCATGCAAGGTAAATAATCCCATTGTCAAAGTAAAATCACTTAAGTGGATCATGGGATTTCCAGGGCTGCCTTGCAAGGTAAAAATTTCCATTGCCATGTGACTTTTTAAAAATAAAATTCTATTATGCTAAAAAGTGTGCCCCCTTTAGAGAGAGAAAGGCAGCCTTTAATGTGATTAAAGTAATTAATTTCTCTTCTAATTTTGGTGCCCAGGTATGGAGAAAAGTCAACAAAAGCAAAGGGGAATAAATCAATTGGAAATAGATTGTCTAAAATTAAATAAATTAATTTATTTAAATACAGCCCCCTCCTGTGAAAAAGTGCACCCATTTTAGGAAGGATTTAATGCTTTTTGAAGTATTAAATGATTAAATAAATTCCTATTTTCAGTGGCTAAGGTTAAGGCACACTGTGAAGCTTTAGTTGAGTGAAGAGTGGATGTTTAAATTGGATTAATTTAATTAATTGGATGGTTGTCTTTAAACATGCTATTTTAACACATCAGTTAAAGAGAAAAACATGATTTTTAATTAATTAATTGCTAGGAATAGAAGGGGCAATTATTAATTACATAATTATGAGGGCTATATAAGCATGGGCTGCCATAAGGATGAATTAATTAATTCACAGGTGAAAAAGTGCAGCCCAGAGGAAAAGTGCGCCCCATTTGGAGAAGGATTTTACTCAGAGGAAGGTGGATTTGATGCTAAAAGCTTCTAGTTTTGGCGCATGCTTTGAAGGAGGCTGATTTGTGTCTGCATAATTGTTTGTAGAAGTGATACAGGTGCTCAGGTGATGTTGGTAAAATTCATGTTTGATTTGCATGCAAATAAAATGTCAAATTTTGGGGCAGCAGGCTTGAATTATGCAGATTTTTGTGATTAAAATTCACTGTGCATGCTCCGATTGCCATCTTTGTCTGAATAAATTGCAGGAGTTAGATACAGGTGCTTTTATAAAGACAAGGAACTTATATCAATGTCCAATACATTGAATATTTCCTCCGAATCTAAAGGATTATCTAGATCTGCACCAGTTTTGAAGAATTCCAGTCAAATAAGAAGAAAAAGAATTGTTCAGACAAAGATAGACACAGCTATGGCGAAGAAAGATGAAAAAAAAAGCACAACGGAGTCATGCATCACTTCTAAATTTGCAGCTATTGGAGACATGGGTCTAGGCTCGGAACCTCTTGCTGAATTGATAGACAGATCTAGAGCAGGAAAGACTTCACTCATGCGTGCAAGAAAAACTTCACTCATGCGTGCAAGAAAAACTTCACTTATGCATGCAGATTAAAAGCAGTGGAATTATTCGAGCTGCAGCTTTTCCATCCATAGCCTAGTTGTCAGAGTTTGTTATGCAAGTGCAGATCCATATCCAGATGCAGATGCGGATGCAAATCCATATGCAGATCCAGATCTAGATCTCATAGTTGTAAAAGCTTCTGGCACAAAGGCTTCATCCTCTTGTTTTGAATGCAGGTGAAGAAGTTAGTGCATGGAAAATTCCTTCCAAGATCTTGTGCAAATGCTCCCATCTTCCAGTTGAAGCCTTCATTGAATTTTCATTCATCCGGAGTGCTTTCCAGAATTTTTAATTGCTCATATGCAATTAAAAATAAGGATGACGAGTTATCTACGGCAAACATTGCATTGATGCATGTACTGCAGAAGAACTGCAAAAGCTTCGAGGATAAAAGAGAAGACAAGGCGAAGGCAAGATCTAGCTCGCTTCCAAATCCAACTTGTTGTTTCCAGATCCAATTGTTTCCAATTCCAGCCATTTCCAATTCCAGCTTGTTTCCAATTCCAGCTTGCTTCCAGATCCAGCTACTCCCAGATCCAGTTTGGTGAGAATCAAAGGCAAAAGAATCAGCTGCATGCAAACATGAAAAAGGACAAAACTGCAACTTTCCTCTTCCTTCTTCTTTCCTCTGACAAAGTAATTGAGCGATCAATTAAATTATACAAATGATTGGTTTAAAAGCCGTTACTTGAAGAAGTCAATTACTTGGAGATAGGTGGCAGACGTGCAAAATAGAAGGTTCTATTTTCAGTTGCAAATCATACATGTCATGCAAAGAGGAATTCCAGGAGGGAGATTGCCAGTTGTTTCCTTTCCCACTTCCACATGTGCCAGTTCAACTAAAAGCTTCCGACTTGTAATTGCCCCTCTACATTCTATAAGTAGAGGAAGAACCTTCGGGTTAAAGATCGGGATTTGTAAGTAGCAACCTTGTGTTCCAGACTTTGTGTTGAAACCCTTGAAAGCCACTTGAAGCAAAGGATATACAAGAGCAGATTTCCAAAGAACTTTGTGTCACGGTGTATTGTGTTTCTAGCTTTTATATCTTAGATCTTTTAAGAAAACTGTGTTATTTCAGATCTAGATCTAGAGCTACCTTTGCTTAGAATTTTGTGTTTATATCTATCGGTTTCTTCTATGTGCATGCAATCAACTTTGCCATCTATTGATTGGGATGCACATCTTATTCATTTCTTCTTTGTGTTGATATAATTCTTTTTCCCTTCTTCTATAAATATTTCCTTTCTTTTAAACAGTTGCTTATTTGCTGCAGAACTGTTCAGTTATGGTTCATGAACTGAGTAGTTAAAGTAAAACCCCATTTAGATATTAGTATACTTTAATTGACAAATCTGACACGGGAGCCTCACCGGTAAAATGAGGGAGATTTATCTCATGACTGCCTAGGTTTTGTGCTATGCAGAAAATCTAGCCAACAAAAATTCTAAATTTTGGGGATGGTAGGGTGACGGCTATTAAAATAATATATAAAATTATAAATACTAAAATAATACAAATAAATTATAAAAAATATTAATAGCTGTCTTTGACAGTCCTATCCACATTTGTGTTCAAAAATTGATGTGTTCGTACAGTCGGGTTATGGGTAAATGTTTTAGTCTATGCCACTACGTAGCCGTTCTCTTCGTATAAAATTATACATACAAGCTTTATTAAGTTATTGGAGCTAGTGAATTTTAATTAAATTTAGATTTTATACATACAGACATTTTTTGAAATAGAAATGAGTGACTTTCCAAAATATTCTTACGCTACAAGAGTACATTAGGGCCTTCCTAAATTTATGTCATTTTCATGTTTATTCAAGCCCAATGCAATGGTGCAACTAGATTGAGGCTTTCCATTACTAGAAATTGGGAAATTTGTGTAGGAGGTGATCGAGTCGTTAATCAATATGGAGCCCGTCAATGTGAAACTATGTAAAAAGTTCAATACAAGCTCCTTGAGATTGATATATATTAGTGCTTTTCAGAAAGCTAAATTTAAGATATTTGAAGAAGTATTTAAATTTTGAAAACAATTGATTTTCTTTCTTTTTCTTTTTTTTTGGGGTGTGGGGAGACATATGGATGTCCCCAAAATAGGGAACACCCCTCTTTTTTTTTTTGCGTATTAGGGTGTGGGGGGGAGAGGCGGGGAGTTTTGTCCCCGTCCTCAAGTCCCCAAAACGTCTCGAACAGCTAGGAGATTGGGGGTGCAGGGAGGGTGCGTACTTGCATAACATTGAAATTTTCCCATTTAAATAACCATATAAAGGTACTTGAAATCTATGGGTACTTTATCTAATATTAAATTCTGCATATGAATACTCGAGCATTGAAAGAGGGTTTATCGAAATTTATTGTAGAATTGTCTATTTTCTTTTACGCACTGTGTAATCACAACTTTTAAAAACAAATTGCCAGTAGAGTCTTGGACAGCTTTTGTTAGGATCAGCCCCTTTACAAGCTTAGTACGCATGTAGACCACCAACATTATACTTGCTTCTCTCTTAAGTTTTTAAGACCAAATTTATTGTGACGTCTTAATCTAGGAACCGCCACTTCATCATTATAATGTTCTAAAGGTGATTAAATTTCATTTGCCACTAGTTTCTTTCTGAATTTTCCTTTCCACTTCTTCATTTCTGTCTTCTATGAAAAATTTAAAATGCATAGGCTACACTTACATGCACGTACCAAGAATAGCTGCCTGGTTCTTGCATGGACTACATACAAGTTTAATATGCATAGACTACACTTGCATCCATGGATGAGGATTCTATAGACTAATTTATCATACAGTTGTCGATATCTTTTATGTACTTTGTAATCAGTACTTCTGAAAACAATTAGCCAATAGAATCTTGGACAGCTTTTGTTACAGTTGGCCCCTTTAAAGCTTAGAGAGGTAGACACCTATATCACAGTTCAGTAGAGTCTTGGACAACTTTTGTTAGGGTCAACCCCTTTACAAGCTTAGTAGACATGTAGACCACCTACATTATAGTTTCTTTTCTCAAAAGTTTTCAATACCAAATTTATTGTGATGTCTTAATCTAGGACCGTTACTTCATCATTATAATGTTCTAAAGGTAATTGATTCCATTTGCCACTAGTTTCTTTCTGAATTTTCCTTGCCACTTCTTTATTTCTGTTTCTTATGAAAAATTTAAAATGCATAGACTACACTTACATGCATGTACAAAGAAGAGTTTCCTAATTCTTGCGTAGACTACATACAAGTTTAATATGCATAGACTACACTTGCATGCATATTTGAGGATTCTATAGACTAATTTATCATAGAGGTTCCTATATCTTTTATGCACTTTGTAATCACTACTACTTAAAACAATTAGCTGATAGAATCTTGGACAACTTTTGTTACAGTTGGCCCCTTCAAAAGCTTTGACATGTAGACACCTATGTCACAGTTGCTTTTCTCTTAAGTTTTCAAAGCCAATTTTCATGTGTTTTCTTAATATAAGAACCACCACTTCATCGTTATAATGTTGTAGTGGTAATTAAATTTCATTTACCACTAGTTTCTTTGCAAATTTTTATTTCTACTAATTTATTTCCGTCTTCTGTGACAACTTTGAGTTGCATAGACTACAGTTGCATGCACATGCAAAGATGAGCTGTCTACTTCTTGCATACACTGCGTACAAAATTCAAATGCATAGATGACACTTGTATGCATATACAAAGATTCTATAGACTAGTTTATCATAGATTTGGCTATTTCTTATATGTACATTGTATTCATTACTTTTTAAGAAGAACTAACCAATAAAATCTTGGACAGCCTTTGTTGGAGTTGGACCCTTTACAATCTTAAACATGAAGAGACACCTACATCATGCTGCCTAAGTTCTAAAGCTTCATTTTTATGTGATGTCTTTATCTAGGAACCACCACTTCATCCTTATAATGTTCTAATGGTTATTAAATTTCATTTGCCCCTAGTTTCTTTGTGAATTTTCCATTCAAAGTATTTATTTCTGCTTTTTTCTGACAAATTTAAGATGCATTGACTACATTTGCATGCTGATACAAAGAAGAATCAAACTAATATGTCTATAATCTCTATGCTATACTTTAAAATGATAGTACTAGAATTAGAAAGTAGATCGACGGTTTCATAGACTACATTTGCATGCTAATACCAAGAAGAATCAAACTAATGTCTATAATATTTATGCTATACTATTGAAATGATAGTACTAGAATTATAAAGTAGGTCGATGATTCTCAAAGGTGTGTCGCTCCCACATTGGTGGGTCCATATGCCTTGACCATGCTCAGGTCTTCTTCCTGTCTAAAACAAACAATTCCACAGTACTTCCCGACCATCCTCTATAGGCTTTCACAAGGTACGCCAAACTTTATCCAAAAACTTTGATTTTTTCGAAACTTTATCCTCACCAAGCACAAACTCAAACTTTATCCATTATTGTTACATTAGAATTTTTTGACATGCTTTTACATCAATTTATAAATGTGTTGATATATACATGTACCAACGGAAATAAGAGGACGGAATGCTCTCTCCACTTTGTCCCTCTTTTATATTTATGCATTTTTTTTACAAAATAAAAATGATGACAAAAATTCTTAAAGACAAATTTCTTTTCAAACTTTATCCATTTGTGAACTTGAACCAACCTTTATCCTCATCAAACATGATGTAGAACTAGAACCTTGTGACTTAGTTTATAGTCATATTGTGGTTCAATTGTGACTCTTTTAACATACTCGTTGACTAAATATGCAGGGGGGATGTCTGTACAAGATTTTGGAGTCTTCAACAATGGATGTGTGCAGTTGGTGGATGTAGATGGAACAAAGCACCCAACATTGATAAATGCTTATAAGTTAAGACGATATCACACTGGAAGAGACATTGTAGCCAACTTGTTGGCGTTGTTGAGGGTCAAATGTACAACCATCAACCACTCAACCAGTTAGGCTACATAGGCACAATATGGAAACTCAAACATGCACATATTCAAAATGGAAAATATGACATTCTTCATTAGTTTCTCAAAAAAAAAAAATTCTAATTAATTTCTCAAAAAAATCAATGTCAAGTAATGTGTAGAAGTACATAATCCCGCCACATTTCTACACTCTACTTGTAAACTCCACTTGCAAATTCACTCCATGCCTATCTCGATTTGTGGACTCCCTGGGAATCTCTCTTGCAAGCTGCACTCACTCACTACCTTGCAAGCTTCTCTCATTTTCCCACCTTCTTGAAATTTCCAAAATCCCAAAACTCCTGGTCCAAAAAAGCCTCTATCTTACACCTGGACTGAATATTTTTCTCTGTTCTTGTTACAAGAGGGAAGAAAAAATAGTGGAAGATGAAACGGTTACCTTCCAACTGTTGCAAGAAGAAAACTCTCGATGAAGGAAAGGTGAGACTAATCATCATATGAATGTTACAATATTACACTTTCTTTGTTTAGTTCAAATTCATCCAGGCTTCTGATTTAACATTTCCATTTTGCGCTCATTTTGACATTGATCTGAGCTGTCATTTGGTGGCCCAAAATATGTAATGGTGCCTTGAAGACCTTCAGGCTTCAACCATTAATTGACTTGAAAATCCTCAATATGCATACCCATTCGTCCATCAAGACTTTATCTATGGCTTACAAGATTTGACCGTCCTTTAAAAGGCTTCTCTCCAACTTAGATGTTGATTTATTTATTACGATCCACCATCCAATGACTTCACATGCCTTCCACGACTTTCAAGGCATTAAAATCTTTTGTTACCGTTTTTCCACATATGCTCTTACAACTGTAGATCTGCCTCAATATATCTCCCTGTCATGTCTTACCTTAAGCCTGAGGCAATGCTAACCACTTATCATCATCTAATCCAACAGTTTACAATTGTTTTCCTGATTAAAGGACCCCAAAGTTCTGTCATATCCTTTAAACGCCTGAAAGGCCATTGATATGGATTGGATCCAATGGTACGCATGCACTTTCGATGATATTTCTGTTTAAATGTTACAAGCCTCTCTCTAGCCCTCGAAGGGCCTTCTCATTTGTAGATCTATTCTAATTGAATGACTCTGCTTAAATGGTTAATTAAAAGGATCTACAGCAGCATCTTCTGGAGAATGTGTTACAAGCTCGTGCAGCCTGAAATTTTCAAGCAAGATTTTTTCAATGTGCAGGATTGTTGCATCTTTCCAAGGATGCTCTAACATCACAACTTCATTGAAATTGAGCCTCTCTCAAAACACAGAAATTAACATACTCGAGCATCCTGCCATTCAAGAATATTTTTTGTCACCTGCCAATCATAACCTATGAAAAAATCAAGAAAAGTCAGCAGAAATACAACTTCAATCACGGTAGTGGAAAGCAAAGAAGATACGAGGAACAACAGTTAGCTGATATAGAGGCCCATTGGAAATTGGAATGGTTAAAGCAGAGTGACGGAAAATGAAGCTCACTCATAACTGCATGCACATCCGAATAAGTGCTATGTTTCCAACAATCAAGAACAATGATCATAAAAATTTGAATTAATTAAACAAGATTCTATAAGTGATAGTCAGCAACCAACGACAGAGGGACAAGTTCGGTGACCAATAATTGAAGATCATGATGCTGACTAGCTATCAGAAGTCTTTTTGTAAGTGTACCAAATGACATAATACATTAAAGGACATCAATCAAGGAATTGAGTCAATTGGTAGGGATAACAAAAATCAAATAAAAGGAAAGAAGGAAAGTAGAAAATAATGCATTTTCTAGTTTGCAGAGACAAAGGACATTACATAAGACTTCTGTTGTGCATGAGAACTTTCATACAATGATGGACAAGGTGTTTAGAAAACTGTCGATCTCCATTGTTGAGAAAACTACAACTGTCGCTTGGCCAATCAGGCCAACCTAATCCACCTGTGGATACTGCAAAAGCAGCTGGTAAAAAGATTACCAATGATGAGAAAGGGGAAGCATGGATTTGGGAGTATTTCTTTTCCTACTTAGGTAGCACTACAGTATGGAACCTTATCATGAATGTTTTTGAAAATTGGAAAGAGACGAGTGTTAGAGAACTAATCAGCATGTTATTGGTGGTTATAGTTTCACAATCCTTAACAGATTTACTGACATACATTGATTTGAGGTATTTCTCTAATTTATAGAGGACACAAGTATAAATCACTCTGCTTTAAATCAAGTTTCTGATTTATCGGACAATGGAGAAAAGGTAGTGTAACAATGATTGAAGAAACCAATAAGGGAGAAATTCCTTCAAGATAGTTGCAATGGACATTGGAAACCCTATGGTGATAGTAAAACAACATGGTGTAGAAGTGGATGCAATAAGGAGTGTGTTCTTCAAGGAAGTTGCATATTTTTCCCCAGCTTGATTGTTCATGACACAACATAATCACAAGTTCCATTCTGGTGTATAAGGTATATTCAGGGCATCTTACAAGGAGAAGATTTGTTGGTTGTAGTTTGTAGAGAATAAAATAAATAGCTACCTGGTGGAGTGTAAAATGGACCCAAAAAGACATTTTATTTTCTCTATAGATACAGCTACTGATATACTTTCTCCTTGGTATGATCAAGAGGACAAAAAGAGACCTAGCATGTATAGTGTGGTGGACTTAGTTCATGGTCCAGCTGAACTAAGGAATTTTCACACAGCCCACAAGGCAAGGAAGTAAATGCTTATTTGAAACAACATCTTGAGGCATGAGATGATGCTTTGGAAAATGAAATCCCATTCAATCACCATTCATGGCACCAACAACCAGCAATGTAGGAATCCCTGCACCACCAAATAGTAATTAGTTTAACCCACAGGATTATGATATGTTTAGAATCCAAAAAGCAATTAATATTCCTTATCAAACATTGGAGGCTGAAGAATGGCAGTAATATTATGAGAATTTACAAAATAACTGATTTGATTTCTATGGGTTTCAACTGGGTGCCACACCGATCCCCGTCTGTTCGAACTCGAAAGATCTATGGCTCAACATGACATCATTGCGATAGATCTATTTAGTGAAGGCGGTGAGCTGCCGGCCGTATCATATCCCATAACCAGTTGACTATCTAGATCTATAGCTCATCCGCCCTGCTCGATGACTATCTATAGCTATAGTATATGGCCCATCTCCCAATATGGGAATCAATCATGCATTCGGGTATTATGGATTCTTGGATCTATCTTCGCCAATTGGAAAGGGGTCTCTACCACACCATCGGATCCATTTCTCTTTCTTCTTTGTCCTTCTCTTTTGCACTTTTTTATAACTTGGTTAGATTACGACTAAACCTTGCAATTGGTTTTTATTGCTACCTATTTGATGATTGCAAGTGATACTCATTGCATGCGATCCTTTGTACTCGCCATAAGACGACCACCCTTATCCAAAGAAGTATATACCTAATGATGAAGGGGATTCTTTTGAATGAAATAACCTATTTTTGAAACCACACTATGTATAAGCAGTTTTAGATGTCATTGAAGCAGGGCTGGAAGCCACACAGCTAGCCCATACGAAAAAAGAGAAAAAGTCATTGTCGCAGATATGTTGATAAAGTATTCAATTCTATTATGAAGTTGAAACAATGTTGGAACTGGGACAATATAGTAGAAGGGATGAAATACAAGAAATTTTCTCATTTGTGAATCAGCTTACCCAAGGATCACAAGAAAGATTAAATGTTTTTTCTTAAAATTATCTACATTACCTTCAAATGTATTGAGGGTTGTTCAATAGATCCCACTGATTCATAATATAATTTCTTTCTTTTCAACTTCAATGTAACAATGAGGACATGATAGTTGTATACCTCAAGTTACACACTTTCATGGGACAACATCACCTTTTTTGAATGTTGAGTGGAGGAAATTGATAAGAGAAGAAAAGAGGAGAGACAAATTAAAAGAAGAAAATAATCGAGCTGAAAATTGTACACGGAAAGCAGAATAAAAAAATAAAGGAATTCATGTATTGAAAGCAAGAATTGGAAACTACAATCAAGAAGAGAATCATTTTATTAAGATAAGTTGCCGACTCACTGTATATGTGAAACTGAGGGATGACTTAAATGTGGAAATTAAAAAGTTGAAAAAGTCATTGAAGGCACAACCGGAGAAATTGAAAACCCCACCTACCATAGAATATCCCTTCATGATGCCACATGCAGCAGATCTGATCCAGGCAGCAATTCTAGTGGCGCAACTTCCAGAGACCATAACTTTTGCACCGTAGCTCCGATTGACTCCGTTCAAAAGGCAACGGAAAGCTTGGAATGCGTAGAATGCGATGAGAAGGTGCGGAACTCCGTTCGGCAATGTTTGACCCCCGAAATCCACGTTTAAGGGGCCCAAATTGTGATTTTTGTACTGCTGTCTAAAAATAGTAAATTCTAAAAATAGTATGTTTCGCAAAATTAGTGCACATGTAAGTCTTGGAAGATGAAACACCTCGTCTCCCTCGAGACTGGTGACCTTCCACATCTTTCGAGGTGTCCTTTCGTATTTATAAAATTATTATAAATACATATGTAACCGGAAGAAGAGATAGACATCTCTTGGCAGAGATAATTGATGTATTTTGAAATCTTTGAGTTTTACATCTCTTTTCAGAGATAGTTGTTTTGCAATTCATTTGGCACATTTGTTAATCTGTTCCTTAAGTCTGAAACCCCTCGGTTTTGGATCAAGATCTGATGAAAATTCCTGATATGGTAGTAATTGAGAAGGATTGGCTTTCAATGTCAATAGGCCACATGATAAACAGGTTTCTGGGAAGAAAACAGAGGTGACTAGCAAGTGCATCTGATCGTGAACTCATTTTTCAAGGAAGGCCTTGGTTCATGGGAAGGGCGGGACTATTTGTGAAACCATGGCATCCCATGTTTAAGATGGATGAAGAACTTCCCTTGGTAGCCCCTATATGGGTCAGACTCTTTGGGCTCCCCACTGAGTTCTGGAATTAGAGTGTTTTTATGGGAATTAGCAACACGCTAGGCACATTTACGATGACTGCTAATGCTTCTTTGCAGTTGGAACATATGATATATGCGAGAATTTGTGTTCTGATGGACCTTAGTAAACCGCTGCCCTCAACATTTTTTCTAGTAATCGAAGAGGACGAATGGGACCAAGTTGTGGACTATGAAAACATCTCCTTTAGATGTCGCTTATGCCATGAGTACGGTCATCTAATCAGAGATTATAAGCATAAAGCTTCAGAATAGTAGGAGGAAGAAAAAACCAAAGATGACTTCATTACGTTAAAGAAGAAACAAATGACTAGAAAGAATGGTAAGGAACAGGCAAAAACTAGTGATAATAACATATTTGCTTATCTACAGGAACACGAGGAAAAGGAAGCAGGTGCACTTATCGAATCACAGGTACCATAAACGCAGATGGAGAAGCAACAACAAATTCAAGTTCAACTGGATGTTGGAGATCAGAATCAGATGTTGATATTTCAAGCCCAACCTAATAAGTCTGCAAATGAAATTTTGGTTAAAAGCTACCGGTAGAAAAATAAATATCATGAGCAATTTCAAGAACAAAACCAACAAATGAAAGAGTTAGAAGGAATGGGTAAGGCCCTAGTGGTTAGAGGCTCTAATATGTCAAATCAAATGGAGGCTTCCTTAGGCATGGATCAAGAGAAAAATATAAAATACAAAATGGATACCAATATAAACGCTAGTAGAAGGTCAAATCAGACTAAACTTCAGAAGGAGGGTCACAATTTGAGTAATAAGGGAATAGTACGGGACTTATCCCATTTATTCTAAAGCTCTTCCTAATGAAACTGATCACTTGGAATATAAGGGGCTTGAAGGGTTCTTCCTCAAAACTTCAAGAACTTAGAAGAATGATAAATAACGAGCATCCTACGATGGTTTGTATCTAGGAAACCAAAGCCTCCATTGATCTTATGGTTGTGCTAGTTGACTATCTATTGCCTACAGCTAAACACCTATCTATAAGCTCTTAGGGAGCTTCAGGAGGTCTAGTCTCTTGTTGGGATCCAAGAATGATTACTATCTTAAATTCATGTGCGAGTAAGGGTGTATTATGTCTACATGTCTATTTCAAAACAGTAGACCAAGAGTTCTTATTTTTTTATGTTTATGCTCCTTTAGTTATGGAAGAGAAACAACAACAATGGCTGGCTATGAATTGTATTATCCAATCCTTTCCTCACCTATTATAGTAGGCGGGGATTTTAATACTATATTAAATATCCAAGATAAAGATGGGGGCTATATCGATGCTAGCTCGATTGTCATGACTCAATTCATTCACACTCATCAGTTGGTGGATGTGCCTACTGCTAATGGAATAATGACACGATCTAAAAGAAGGCAGGGTCAGGATTGTATCTTGGTGTAATGTCCCCTTTTTAATTAAAAATTAATAAAAAAAGAAAATCGATTTGCACATGTAAATTTAAAATAAAATATATTTTTATGTGCAAATCAAAAATAAAAGAGAAATTCGATTTCACCTTGGAATAATAATTTTATATTTTAAAGGTGAATTAAGTGACTAAGCAAGTCACATTTTTCTGGGAATGATTCAATGTTTGGTATTTAAAATAAATCGATTTCTTCTAGGCATGGGTCGATCCATATGGGCCCCATTTGTTTTAAATTCCCTATGCATTTAATATTTGCTTTGAGTGTGATCTTCAAGCACTTTTTAAAATGATATTCCCTCCTAGCTTTTGGCCCCAAAGATGGAGAGAAAACTTTGAAGGATGTGTAAGGCAAAAGATATAAAAGAAGATGTGGGTACTCATTTTTCGCATGTTGACGGTTTATTAAACTTATCTTCATGCTTGAAGAAGGGATGTATGCCCACTAATGATCTAAAATAAAAAGTCTTCTTCAACACCACCTTTGAGTGAAGTGTGTATGCCCTTTGAGCTTGAATTGATAAGTTATTTGCATTTTCTCTTCCATATATGTAAGTCGCAATTTTTGGAGAGTGCATGAGCTTGTTGATAAAGGTTTTTGAGGGATTTGTGTGAGGACTTCAATCTGATTTTTATAGCTTATTATTGTGCATCAAATCAACTTGTATGGGTGATGTTTGTGGTGCAAATTGGTGGTATTTGAAGCAAGTTCAAATCAGATCATTTTCAGCTTGTTTATTTAATTAATATGACCATGATTTGACCATTTTTGTGCTCATTTATGTGGCTGGTAATTACCTCTGCTAAATCGACTTGTGTATAGGGTTTCAGCAATCATTGCAAAGGGTTTTCTAATATTTCATGAGCTGTTATAAACTCTTAATTGCAGATCTGAAAACTGCATTTATTGGGTTAAAAAGTGAAGGGAAAGTGCTGGATTAAATTTACATCTTGTGCTCTCACTCTAGCGACTTGTTATGCAAATTCGGGGGTTGTTTTTAGTGAGTTACAGTTGACTAAAAATTATGATTGTGGGTTGATTTAAAAGATTATAATTTTATCTTCCAACTGCATTTGGTTTAATGCAAAAAGAGTTAATATTGTGGGAGATATTAATTTTTGAAGTTTGCAGTCATTTTCAGCTATTTCCTGGCATATTAAATTAATTTTTTTACTTCTGCAAGTTTATTGGTTAAAGAAGTGCAAATTCCAACTAGATAGCCCATTTGAACCTTTACCTTGACTCACTCCAACCCCATTTGGGTTGTATTGAAGCCGACACTGGGTTAGTTGAGGTGAACCTAAAAGGGTTTCTCTTCTAAGTTTGTTTCTTTTGTAAGTAGACTGATAATAATTAGTTAATATCCCACAAGGGGATTCACTTGGAGAGATTGGATCGATTTTTGTTATCAGAAAATTGGTGGGTTAAGGATTATATCCCTAGCACAATGATTCTTAATAATAGTGGCTCATACCATTGGCCCGTATGCTTGGAAATAGGTAGAACTTCACAATGCAAAGCTCCTTTTAGATTTCAGCTTATGTGGTTGTGTCATAAGGATATTGATAAACTTGTTCAACAATGGTGGTTGGAAGGAAAACCCAGGTTTGGAACTCAAATGTTTATGCTTGTTAAAAGATTATCATACTTAAAACTTAAATTGAAAGATTGGAATTAGGATGAGTTTGGAGATATTAAAGAGAGAAAAACAAAGATTTTGGATCAGTTGAAAGATATAAATGTTATTCATCGACATTCAGGCTAATCTATAGATCTCTTCAAAAAGGAATGTCTTCTGAAAGTAGAATTATAAGAATGGGATACCAAGGAAGAAATTATGTGGAAGCAGAAATCCAGGATTCAATGGTTAAAGGAATGGCATAAAAACTCAGCTTTCTTCCATAAATCTCTGCAAGCAAGGAGAGCCCATAATTATATCCACTTCCTTTCTAAAGGAGATGGAACTAGAGTGTATTCAATTCAAGGGATGAAGCAGGTGGCTCAACAATATTTTCAGTAGTTGTTCACCTCTCAACCTTTGGATTTGGATTCACAACAACAACTGAATATAATCCCCGGTTGTATTTCTCCACAAGATAATGAAAGGTTGATGCATCCCATTACGGAAGGATAACTCCAAGGTATTGTTTTCAAAATGAAAAAAGGAAAAACTCTTGGACCGGATGGATTCCCGATTGAGTTCTTCTAGACATTTTAGGATATAATCAAAAGGGACCTTCTATAGGTGGTTAAGGAGGTAAGAACAACCAAAACTATGCTTAAGAAGATAAATAAAAATTTCATTGCTCTTATTCCTAAAATAATGAGGTGGAAGATATTTCAAGTTTCCGTCCTATAGCTTTATGTAATGTTTTGTACAAAATAATGACTAAGGCTATACCGGAACCATTAAAACCACTTCTGCACAAGATTATCTCCCCTGAACAAGGTGGATTTGTGCCTAGAGTCCATATTCACGATGAAATTTTATTAGCACAAGAAATTTTGCTCTCTATGGACATTCAGAAAAATCCGGTAATGTTTCTTAGACTAGATTTATCCAAATTCTATGACAGAGTCAACTGGGGTTAGACTAGTTTTTCAACGGAATGGATTTAGTGGTTAAAGACCCGTTTCTCTTCTGTCTCCTTTGTTGTTTTAGTTAATGGTTCTCCTTCAGAATTTTTAGGAGCCTCTAGAGGTATTCGGCAAGGAGACCCCCTATCACCTTTCATATTCATTATTTTGGCGAAATGCATGAGGAGACTTGCAAAGAAATCTTGTCAGGAAAGGAAAATTCATGACATTCAATTGGCTAAAAACATTCTTCCTATTTCACATCTCCAAATTGTTGATGATTCTACAATGCTTGGAAAAGCTACTTCTACGGGAGCTAAACAACTCCATAAAGTTCTTCATACCTTTTCACAAGCCACTGGTCAGTTGATCAATCAAGCAAAATCCAACATTTTCTTTTTTCATTTTCTTAGACAACAAGAAGAGAAAATTATAAATATTTTCCACTTCAAGAGGGGAGTGCTTCCTTTACAATAATTGGGTGCTCCTTTAGCATGTAAAAAGTTAAAAGATTGGCATGGGTTAATCCATGGGTATGAATTAAAATTACAAAAATGGATTAACCGATTGCTATCTTCAGGAGGAAGGATGACCCTGATCAAATCTGTTCGTCAAGCCATACCCATTTATGTTGCCTTTGTGTTATATATTCCTAAAAATATCTTGAAACAAGTGGACTCAATCTGCCATAAATTCTTATGGAGCGGAGTCCAGGATAAGAAAAAATGGTCATTAGTTAAATGGGAAACTCTCTGCCGGCCAAAAAAAGGTGCATTGGGATTCAGATCTTCTCCTAGGCAGAACCAAGCATTAGCTACAAAATTATATTGGAGGTTACTTGTCTATCCTGATGATTGTTGAGCTTCAACCTTCAGAGCCAAGTATGCTGGAAATGACTCCCCGGAAGAAATTATTCGTTCAACCCTTCCTACTAAAGGCTCTCCTATCTTAAAGGTAATAAAAATGGGAGACATTATTTTTTTTTTAAGAAAAAACTAGCCAAGCCTTTTTATTGATCAAAAACTTCAAATACATACTCTACCATGCCAAGCATGGAAGCTATTAGCCATATCCCTAGCATTATAAACTAAAATAGCTAGATTAACATTCATTGGAAAAGTCAAGGTTTATAATTTTCCTAATTTCTTCTTGAATCTTGGTAGACATTATTAAAAAGCAAATTTTCTGGATGGTTAATAATGGGCAATTAGCTAATTTCTGGACTGATTCATGGGATGGACAACCCCCTCTTATCTTCCAATATCCTCAACTCAACCCTACAATGAAGCAAATGCAAGATATCAGGTGGATAAGGTAGCCCACTATGGTAGACAGTCAACTTGCCTATGGGATAGTGAAAAAGAATGGAATCCGATTTCTGAATGGCCGCTTGTAATACATCATGAAGATCAGATTTTGTTGCAAAATGTATTGAAAACTCGCCCTCTTTACTCATCCCCACTCCCTGACAAGATGGGATGGGGACAAGACCCTTCTGGCAATTATATTGTATCTATAGGTTATGCCTCTTTGGTGATAGACAATCCTCATCTTCTTCAATTTCTCTTTAAGAACTTATGGCACCCGGGTATGTGGCCTAAAGTTAGTTTTTTTGTTTGGCTCCTTATTCAAAGAAGGGTCTTAACAGGAGACCAACTTATCAAGAAAGGATTTTATGGCCCTTTCAGATGTGCTTTGTGCTTCCAGGACGAGGAGTCTTCCACTCATCTTTTTTTCCTTTGCCCTTGGGTTATTCATATTCGGCGACAACTTGCGACCCTATTCCATTTGAGATGGAATAATTTTGACTCCCTTGAACAGGTTATCAAAGAATGGCAGAGGTCGCTTCTCATAGGACAAAAGCTTCTTCCAGTTCTATGGAGTGGGATATCTCTTCTACTCTGGAATTTGGAAAGAAAGAAATAAAAGAATTTTTCAGCACAGTAACAAAGATGGTTCTTATGTTTGGGAAAAACAAAAATCAATATAGCGGAAACTCTTAAACATAAGACACCTTTACAGCTGGGAAGGGGGTGGGGGGGTTGTTTCAACTTGTGAAGGCTGCATAGGGGGTACTCGGGTGCATTTAATATATAGTTTAGCACCAAGTGATTGATTATAGCCGTGAATTTATTTTAATTAGTTAAGTTATTGCTTTGAAAATGTATAATCGAAGGTTACATTTTTTATGAGAACCTTATATTCATATTTATGTGGACACCTATGAAGTTATGAAAACATCATCTATTGCAATCACTAGCTGCCATTTCCTCACATTGCTGTTGTACTTCAGTAAAACTGTTATTGCTTTTCTTCTCTGCATAGCTGTTAGAGAACACATTGGTTTGAATGTATGTCACCAGTAAGCTAAACCAATATTAAAGGCCTTGAAAAATCCTCTGGTACACACTGATATGTAACTGGTGAGGTGAGATTAATGCCTTGTATTAAAATTATAAATTTGCAAATGCATCCGTGCAAAGTGTAGGAGGCTTTATCATAGAGTTGGCGAGCTCATCAATATTGCAAGATCAACAAACTTTGAGGAAGGGATAAAAGATGAGAACCTATGTATTAGTAACATATCACTTGTAGACTGTCAAGGCATCTCAGGGATGTGGTACTTGTATGAATCTTGACATACAAATGTTCATCAAGGCACACACAGCTTTCACTAATAACTCCCTTACAAAACAACTTGCTATAGCATATTATACAAGACAAATGAACGTATGATATCAATTACTTCTAAACACCATGCCTTCTTTATCATTGTCTACGTGGGAGCATATGATCTAGAACTCGGGGCAAGGAAACTACATGGATCATTTGATGCATTAAAGGGAATTAATCATGAGAGAGACTAGTGAGAATCAGGATATAACAAGCTAACGGTGTGGGGGATGCTAGGCCAACCTGCAATTAGGAAAAATGTTTTGGCAACAAAGGATTTTAAAATAGGTGGATTTTACGTATTAAAATACAGGAGTAGCAAAGATGCTTTAAAGTTTATATACATGTGAAACGGAAGCATTAGAAGTGGGATAATAACTTATAAGATTATCTTTACAGCTCTCAAATTACTGCCTGCATATGGTGCAATGTTTTTTGGGAATGTTACCCTAGAAAGGATTAATAATAATTATAACAAGAAAGATATTGCGGAAAGAAATGTGATATGAATGAAATATGTGGAATATTAATGAAGACGGACACCTATGAAAACAACTTTTTGCATGGATGATCTCTTTTGGAAAATTCTCGTTAAGAACAGCCTTACTTTTATGAACATAAAAGACAATGATTATACAGTATATTGTGTGGCAAATATGTGATGTTATTTGGAGGAAACTCTAGAATGGTTTTCCAGGTCTTTTAGGTCAGACCCTATACTGGAGGTCAAGTCACCCTCAATTCATAGTCCTTATATTACCCTGTAGCTTTATCCAAACATTTAGATTTTGCATGTTGCCTTCTTGTAACTGAATTCTTGGGTGGGTTTTATGAACATATTTTATATTTAGAAAAATAATATAATTTGATGTTTTTAAATTGAATTTCTTAATTTAAGGAAGAAATTTTCAACAGTGAAAGAACCTATATTGATGGATTGTTAGTCTGCTACAAATGTTTCTGCTTAATGTGTGTAATATACTCCATCTAACATCTAACAATGGTTGCATATTTATTGACAGATGTTACTTGACACGCATGCAGTGAAGACCATTCTTCTAGAGGTCCCTTCAATAGGAGGACAGGTAATGTATCAACCATCCACTTCACAGAAACAAATGTTCTTCATTATTCACATTGAAATACTTCAAGGGATGAACAGAATCAAATTCTAGTGTTTTTTTTACAGAGTGCTGCATCCCCTGGCTATACGAAATTTGTTGGCCGTGAGATGGGTAAAGCTGAGGCGCTTTTAAAGGTAATTGCATAGCAGACATACTTATTATTTAGGTTAGTTCATTTATTACTTAGAAAAGGATAACATGGTAAAAATGGGAGTAACATTTTTTTTAATATGCAAGATTCAAACAAGATTTACAAGCATTGAATGAAGAGTTAGTAGATGCACATTGGTCAAAATTATATGGCTCAATCATCTTCTAGTGGCGGTAACCGTCATGTTATGGAACAATTGATTGGTCCTGCGCCGCAAAATGTTGTCACCTAGATTCCAAATATTTTACAACTAATCTTGAAAAGGTTTTTAAACTAATGTTTCTGAATGAATATAAACTTATAAAAATTCATATTTTAAATCTATTTGGCCTTTTTAAGCTCTTTTTCAGCATTTTCAATCATTAATTAGTTTCGATATTGTCTACAAGCTATTTTGGCGTGGATATACAATGAATGCATCGCTGCTGATGAGATATTCTTAACCATTTTGTTTGTATATTTGAAAATATAATATGAATTCTGAAATGTTGCTTCATCAATTCTCTAGGTATGAAGCCCAAAAATTTTCAAATTGAACTACTTATTATGATCATTAAATTACCAATACATTATCTGTCACAACTCACAAAGGGAAAAATGTGTAGTTTTTGATAATTAAAAAGATTTTGTGTTAATAAAGAAAGATTACGTCATTTGAGATCCTGCTGAAATGTTGATGGCAAGCAATCAGCATAAAACATTTACAGATAACTGATAAGGTTTGAAGAAAGCATTGCATAAAGAATGCTGAAGAAATGAAAGCTAGGACTTGAGAGGACACTGTACAATAAAGATACTACACATCAGTAATTAGTCCTTGTGATAAATTCTTAGTATGGAAGGGCTCACGAATCATACTTGATAGCTTCTTCAATCCAAGTTGAACTGGCAGGAGGAGAATCTACTGGTTCCTGGTTGTTATGCTGCATGAAGCCTGGATGATTGTCAGTGGAGATGTCTGGAACCAAATCAGTTATCTTAAGTTGTAGAAATGTGTTAAGGTGAAGAGCTGATGCTGGAGAGTAGACAAACTGTTTATCCTGGTGGTCTACTGGTGTGACTAGCTTTCTTGAGCTGCTCGATTTTTTCGCAGCAGCTTGATAATCTCTTGATTTTGAGACACTAGGTGATCACGTTATTAGGCAGTTTGGGTCAGAAGCTTGTCTTGATCTGTGATGCGTGTGTCAAGATAGATTTGGAAATTGTGTGTAATCACATAAGCTAAGAGCTCCAACGTATTGATA
Source organism: Taxus chinensis (assembly GCA_019776745.2). Lineage (NCBI taxonomy): Eukaryota > Viridiplantae > Streptophyta > Pinopsida > Cupressales > Taxaceae > Taxus > Taxus chinensis. Next base: position 664,697,808 of record CM034154.1, read on the forward strand.
GGTAGGGGAGGTTAGGTGGTGGAAGTAGAGGATTGATGGGGAGGAGGAGATTTTGGGGGTGGACTTGGTTTGTTTGAACTGGATTGAGGGTGACTGGATGGAATCCAAAATGTTTTTTATGGGTAGAGGAAGGAATTTCAATGACACCATTCTGTTTTACAGTTTACCTATTCCTTAGCATGTAAGGTTTTTTAAATGGTTTCCACTGGCTGTGGGGACTGCATATATTGGCAAGTGCTAATGTTTCGGGTCTGTTGAAGGACAAAAGGAGGCTGAGCAATGGAGACTCCAGGGTTTGGGAAAAAAATATTGTTGGGAAGTAGATCTAGGACATGATTGGCTGGTATGCTACTTGTTTGTGCCCTTGTGCAATTATACTATAATCTGAAGAGGAATGGGGGTGTAGCTGGTCACTAAAGGAAGCAATATCTAAATTTTTGTCACCTTGAATACAAGAATTGATAATAGTGGAAAGATTGAATAAAGTGAGGGTGGTGAATAATACTTGGGCCTCCGAACTAAAGAGAGAATAGTTCACTTGGAACATTTATATGCTTGAGACTTTGGCAATGCTCAAAAGGAGTGTCCAACTTCAAATGCCTTCTTGGGTAAGTTGTTGAAGGACATCATTGGCTATGCCAAAGGAGTGTAATTGTGGCGAAGGAGGATGTGTCTCTTCAAATTTTATGGTGACTGTAGGTGCTTGTCTTGTACCCATCAAGGAAGAAGTCTGAAATGACAGTCTCAAACTTCTAAATTTGTGGAAGACATGGGGATGACGGAAAGGAGAAGGATTCTGCTGGGTGTACTTAATAAGGGAGTCATTGGGGTTCAGTTCAAGAATTGAAAATGTTTGTAATCAGTAAGGAGGATTTTGAAATGACTTACTGATTTTAAGAATGATGGTTTGAGTGAGGGAAAATTCTTGGCATCTTATCAAGAAGGGAACACATACAGTCTGAGAAGTGAACAGGGTCATAATATATGAAGATGGTGACCATACAATGGGATGGAGGGAGGACATAGTTCATGTTGGGAAAGCTTTGGAAAAAACATGAAGCAATGGTGGCTCGAAAAAATCCCTATGGAAGACAACAAATCCCATAGAGAATAATGATGAAGTTGAGTATGGGGGGAATTGTAAATCAGATATGAAAGGAAGTATACACCACCACAACTTTTCTTCTACTATTGGATTCAACTGTAATCATATGTCTGAGTTGCTAATCCTGTCAGACTATGGGAATGATTAACAATTGCTGGGTAGAAAACCCTCATGATTCAACAAAAGGCGTGATGGTTATATGCATGAAAGAGGAGCAGGTGGTGCTGGTGGAGGTAGTGGGGATAAAAACTGCAGTCAGAATGTTCTGCTGCATGACATGATGAGGTGCCCATGTGAAATTACAGCTGCATATATTTAAAAAAAGGATTAAAAGGAACATGAATAAACAATATATAAATGCTAAGGATTAAAAGGAGAAAGTGGTATGAGAAAAGGATAATGGATGGGGGAAGTGGGTGGTAGTAGGGCACATGGGATTAGAAGTTATAAAGTGGAAAGCCATCCTAAAAGAGTCACTAGAGACAAAATACATGGCATAAAGTTCAGAAAGTGCTGGTGGAGGTAGCGGGGATAAAAACTGCAGTCGGAATGTTCTGCTGCATGACATGATGAGGTGCCCATGTGAAATTACAGCTGCATATATTTAGAAAAAGGATTAAAAGGAACATGAATAAACAATATATAAATGCTAAGGATTAAAAGGAGAAAGTGGTATGAGAAAAGGATAATGGATGGGGGAAGTGGGTGGTAGTAGGGCACATGGGATTAGAAGTTATAAAGTGGAAAGCCATCCTAAAAGAGTCACTAGAGACAAAATACATGGCATAAAGTTCAGAAAGTGTCTAACTGGCCCAAGGAGCATTATTAAAAGGTTTGGATGAATGAATGACCAATTGAAGGAAAGGAAGGTTAATCTGAATTATTTGTCTGGCTAAGGCATTAGCCTCTGCGTGGAAAAAGTGGCCAGCAAAAACTGTCAAAATTAGGTTAGTACAGCTAGGTGGTCCCTTTTTTAGATCAAGTATGAATAATGGTATTTTCTTACTGTAATTCTTGATTTTCGAAAGACATTTGTTATGGGTTATTTGAATATTTCAATTTCCTGTCAGATAAGAGACATTCACATCTATATCCATGTTAAGCTCTGGATTCACATTCCAGTCAGAAGTTTTGGACCTGATAAATTCGAAAGATTAACAGTCACCGCACAATATGGAAAATCAGGCTTTTTCCTCTTGTGACAACCAACCATTGACTAGTGACTACCCTTCTTGACATGTTGGTTGCTTTTCACACGATCTTGAACACACCCTCTCTCTCAAATGTTACTTGGGGCCAGTGTTTTGACTGTCATTGGGTTCAGAGTCAATGGCCAAATTTTACACTGGTTTGGAATTTGCAAATTCATATAACTTGTAGTTCAGTAGTCTTTCTTCATTGTTGTCGCTGGAATTGGGAATTCTGCTGTTACATTTAGCTTGAAGTAAGTGAAAGTTGTCTTTCTGTAGTTTAATACTTATATTATTTTCTTGGCATTGCTAATCAAAGTATCCTGGAGCTTTTCGGACAATCCAAATATTGTGCGTGTTAAAATATTGAAATTGCTCTCATGCCCCTTTTTGGAATGTACTAGGTAATTCTGTCTCCTATGGAGTCTGTGGCAGACACTTACCGAGCTCTCCTTCCTGAGGGAACGGCTGCCGATTTACAGCGGATTCTTGATCTCAAGGTTTATTTACACTACTTCTAATGCTCTTTATTTTTATTTTTTTGAAAGTAATCAACTCTATTATAGTTTTGATAACTTTTTCTTTTGCTAGTAGATGTAGATGCCAATCTTGCTTATGTTTTCAACTAAAGGTGTTCTTGATTTGATGTGGATTGTATTCAGGGCTTGAAAAAGGGTGAGCAGCAGAATCTGTTAGATGATTTTAACCGGCATAGCAGTGGTATTAATATCCCACAAACAGCAATTGTACCTGTAGTGTTACCCTTACCCTCTTCTCCATCCCCTACTGCTCCTTCAATTATAGGTGCAATCACAAATCGTGAAGATGTGCTTGCACGTGCTGCTGCTCTTGGAAGGGGTGCAGCCACCACCAGTTTCAAAAGATTCTTAGCTTTAACTGAAGCTGCTAAAGATAAAAAGGATGGTCCTTTCCGAAAGCTCTTTAATACATAGTAGAATCATTTCATTCTTATTCCTCCTTACATGTGTTGAAGAAAAATGAGATCTCTGTGCCCTCCATTTGTTTAGCTTCATTTTTGTATTGTCTTTGTCATGCTGTCTCACTTGCAAGCAGATATCAATCTACAGAGCAGCATTTCACTCAGGATAATTTGGCAGGAATTCCCCTATTTTTGACATATTTTCATGCGACATCTTGCTATGTTGTTCTGGGGGTTAATTTCATATACAATTTTGTAACCAACATTTGAGAATAAAAACGTCTTCCTTTTCTTGTCTTTTATCTTCGGTCTCACAGGTTATTGATAAACCTATTATTATGGAAGTTGGAGGAATCCTGAAATTTGGAGTTCAACCTTTCAAGTCGCAGAAATGTATTTTGATAGTCTTAAATAAAACATTGCCATCACTTCATGTTCAAATTTTAGTTGTGCATGTCAAGAAATAATAAAGAATATTTGTTGAATGATAAGCCACAAGATAGTAATTATAAAATCTCCATAAGTGGGTTATGTAGGGTTAAAGTTTGAGGGGACAACTTTAAAAAATATAGGATTGCTCACTCTAATGGGATAAAAACCAGAAACATGACATGGATGGTCAAGACCAAAAATCATTCCCACCTTGGTCCAAGCTCCAGCTTTTTACATGGCTCTTTGCATAACACTTTGAACCCTTAATATTCTACAGAGGAAAAATGGGGAGTGGGTAGAATTTTTAGAAATTTGAAGAAATATGGAAAGTTAACGTGCCAATATGGCAATTACCAAGTCAGCACCATGCAAGGAACTCGTGTAATTTGTAAGTTGTTTCTGTATTAACTCTTGATAACTATTAGTGGAGCAAAAATCCTATTAGAAATGGGAGGAAATTCTGCAGCTGACAAATTGTTTCTCATACAGTGGGATTTACTCCCACATGCTAGGAGTGTGATTAATGCCCCTCGATGGGAGGGCAATCAGTTGGCCAATCAGGTTTCTGCTATAGAAATGTCTTCTACAAAAATAAAGAAAATGAAATTATGTAAAAAAAAATCAATGATTTTTTGCTAAAAATAATTGGGGAAGGGCTCTATACAAGTAAAAGGGAAGAAGCATTTACTTGGTTTCACCCGATGTAGCGTCTACTTACAGAGGTTTCCCACAAAATAAATCATCAAAACGAGTTCTAGAATACATATGAATCATGAAACATTGATCAAAATTGTGTACTGCATGATGATAAACATTCTAGATGACCTTAGTCAACTACAGAAACTTCCGCATTCTGCTGATGATTGTGTCATTCTTGGATTTTTCATGTGTATTCTTGAAGCCCTCGTTAAATGATTGCTCGTGCAAATAAGGTATCATATTGAGGTACCATGCCAAATTCAGATGAAACCAAAACAATTGAGCAAGTAAACGAATCATGCAAGTCTTCAAATTTCAAATCCTTCAGTCCTGCATCCTTCCCCCAGCTTCTTGAATCAACTACACCACACAGTTTTTCTGTTCAGAACCGTTCAGAGTTCTGAGAAACAATTCAATGCCATGACTCCTCTCCCCACCAACCTTCAAACTCCCATCCAGCCTGTTGCTTGATCCCCCAATCAGATTTAAGCTGATTGTGGCTAAGATCTGAGCATAGGGCAGGTTATGGCCTCCTTCCCACCATTAGAATCCAGCAGCCCATCTCAATGCCATCAAATGGACATGACAATCAATCATGCTCAAGTCGTCCCGCCCTCTAAAAACTTTAAATCTGCACAAAACTAAGAAAATTGTTCAAAGTCATGCAAAGAGGATTATCAGCAAATCCACTTTCCATTCAAAAAGGGGATGGCTGCTGCTTGAAAATGGACACATCCTAAGGCATCATCCATATATGAAATGGAACAAAGGATAAGTCTTTTTAAAGAACTGTCACTAATATGTGTCAGGCAAAATTCACTCTTATCAAGGTAAGTTATATTAAGACCTTAGGAATATTTATACTTTTGTGGTCCTATTATTAGTAGTGCCAAGGCATACTATAGTCTTCAACTTCAGTTAACTAGTTATTAATAATTATATATTTGAACCAATCATAGATTGTTATTACTTTCATACCAAAAAATACATCTTTAAGATTAATAAATATTGTTAAACTTACATATTTTTTAACATTATAATTATAAAAATGTATTTATCTTCAATTTGATTGGTCTATAAATTAACATGTTATTACAGCGTTCAACAATTTCAAAAAAACATGATATCATATCATTCATTACAAATATATATAAACCATAGTTTCCTTAGACGGGGGACGGCGTTTCCGGAACGGCAAAAAATTTCTAAATTTTGGGAACATCAGGGATACGGCTAATTAAAAAATATATAAATATTTAAAATATAAAGATATAGTGATTAAGTCATATAAATAAGCTGAAATAAAACCATTTGAGATTTAAATAAGGTGAAACTTGAACTCATAAACATCAAATGCATTTCTTAATACTATAATATCAATATATTAACGTCATAAATTGAAAATTCATAATACATATTTGAATTTTGAATTTGAGACAAGCTGAAATTTCAAATATATTATAAAATATAAAAGTATAACCATTCTAAATTACGATTGATCAAATGACAATAGCAGATATTCATATCATTAATCTCCTAGCTCTTGCTCTTGCTCTTGCTCTTGCTTGGTGTGAATATGAAATGAGCCCATAATATAAATTTATAACATAAAATTGCACTTTGAGGGTTAGGGTTAGGTTAGTGATGTTGTTTTTATATTATAAGTGATTTACAATTAAAAAATATATAGTTTAGAGTGTTGTTTTTATGTTTTTTTAATTGAAAAATGCCGCAGACCACATGGGGGACGTTTGGACGTCCCCCCACGTTTCTCACACCCCCACACACATTTTCTACTTCCCAAGACGTTTCTCAGCGTCTTTAGACATCACCAGGGCATTTCCCATCAAGCATACACCGTGGGAAACGTGGAGGAAACGTTTCCCCAGGTCCCCAGGGCTATCTAGACATATGGGTGGCCCTCTCTCTCTATCTGGAAGGGCTATCTAACTCTTTGGGTCGCCCTCTCTCTCTATCTGGAACCAATCATCTAACTATATAGGTGGTAGTTGGAGCCCCTATACATAGATATGGCACTCCTCGTAGCAAGTGTTCAGCCTATAGATCTATATGGCTCGCCCTCTCGCTTTCCCTCTCCCGAACTGAACTGAACTGAACCGAACCGAACTGAACTGAACTGAACTGAACTGATCACGATGTAATTCATGATGTGGTAGATCTGTCACACGCCATATCTATGGGGGCATGACATTATGAAGCTAGCTGTCACGATACACGATGTGGTGGGGGTGGGCCATATCTAGAGTTGGCCCTCTATATAGAACTAGGGGACGTTCCGGACATGTGAAAAATGGGGGGGCCGCGTATCTACGATATAAACATGTGTGGAAGTCATTTCCAAAGTTGGTGTTAGATTTTACTTTTATTTAATGCACAGGTTCCCTTTGGCCGAATTCATGTCATGTTTAGCAAGTTGTATTTCATTTTTTTAGCGATCCTGAATTCGAAACTTCTCTGCCTCGCCAAGATCTCTGTCAACTTCCTCTTTGCTCACCCTTTTACATTCATTACCAATGGTAATCTCAGCGCATGCAGTTCGACTCCGAATCCCTACCTTGAATGATCAGCAACCCATTTACTAAACAATGAATGCATTAATTGAAAAGCTCGTTTCTGATTACACCATAATTATGGTAGTCATGTCAAAATCCAGCGGAATTGGCGGTTTCATTTTGGGCGACGAGAATCGAATCACTGACACTCACCTTCTCCTTCGTAGTCAGAATCAGATAAGGGATGAATGAATTTGATTTTCTGAAGCCAGTGTTAGCCCACATCACACAGACAGGTGAAAATGCAAAACAGTTAGTTTTCAGGCTTCGATCGATTCATTTGTGCAACCGGTTTCGGGATCTGTTGGATTCACTACATTATAACTGACCTTGTTTTGTTCAATATGTGTTTTCAAATCTTGGGTCTCATTCGCGATTTTCTCCTTCCCCACCTTTTTTATGATTGTTGTTCTGATCAAACATCAGGATGTGGCTGTTCTGCTACCCTTATAATCGAGCAACATAACCACATTCTGCACTCACTTGAGAGGGAATAACTACGAATCTAAATTGCATTACTGCTCTGTGAATTTGATTTTGAAGAGGATTATTTTGAGGAAAATCTGCATTCATAGCACAACCGTTGCATTCAATTCCAAGACTCAAAGGGGTAACTTCCACCGCCACTAAACTCACCTCCTCTTTGTTGAACGCCGCCGCCTGCAATACGGCGCCATAAGCAACTGCCTCATCCGGATTTATGTTTTTGCATAGCCTGTTTCCGTGGAAGAATTGTGCAAGCAAGTCTTGGACTTTGGTATTCGGGAAGAGCCCCCTACTAAGACGAGCTCGCTGATTTGGTGCTTGCTTATGTCGGCATCCTGTAGGCAGTGCTTCACGAATTGCATGCACTTTTCAAAACAGGCAATAAACAAAACCCTTTCCGGTGCTTCCCCTGAAGACGCCCCCCAACGATTCCACAAAATTCCCCACAATAGAGCGCTGAACGGGAGAGAACTTTCCTTACCAGTGTGGGCTTTGCTATGAGTAGGGAACCATTGTTGTAGTCTAAACCAGCGGCTTTTCTTTCACCAGCACAGACGAGCATAGCTCAACCAGACAGAAAACAACAAGCAGCTTGACAATCAGACCAACGGAAATCATACAATGCCAATGCAGATGCCATCCATTTCCAATCTCAATCTCACATCATTATGTTGAGAAGGCATTCTCCTTACTACACAGTACCCCTGTAAACTCTTCCATGTCTCTTCAATTATTATAGACCTGCACTCCAAAGAAAGCCCTTTCGAACGGTAAACAAATCCACTCCCACATTAATGATAGGAATTCAAGTTTCCCACATGTAAACTTCTACGGAAAGTGCAGATTTTTAGTATATGCACGTGAAGTGTTTCACAAAAATGTCGATTTATGGAAGGAGATTATTATAGCTTACATAAGACAGATTTTCTCATGACACATTAACACTATTTCAAGCAGTTCACCTTTCTAAGCACTCCACCAACTTGTACATTGTCATTTTGGTTGCAGCAGTACTTAGCAACATGGTTGCTCTTGTTTAATATACACATTATCAATTTTTCTATTATCTCTCAACTTATTTATATTCTATGTGGATATTATAATCACACAACTAACATATTCGGCGAACTAAGGGAGGGGTCCCATCACCATGGATGGGGTTGCGGCTCCACAGTTCACTATGCACTGGGTCCCATGGCAATTTCTGCAATGTGTTGTTGGATAGAATTGCTTTGTAGGGAGGATTGTTATGCGGGTGGTAAAAAAGGGGGGCTACAACTTTCCCTCGCCCGCATAATTTTTTTTGCCAGATGGCAATTGTCAATTCATAGAAAACTTAGATTTATGAGAATTACTTTAAGTTACCAAACTTAAATGGGGAAGGTGCTAAAATGGGTCTGCGTGCAACTCTTGCCATGGGACCAGAAACATGCTAAACTATCCCTAAAATATTTCCGCAGCACCTGCTCAATTTTTTTAGGAGCAGCAACCCCATTTGACCACTAGGTAACTAATTTATTATAGGATTAATGAAATTAACCAATATAAGTAAACTAACTAAATGCGAGAGTCTAAATTACCAACATCCTCCTCAACCCACCACACCCTCGTGCCCCCTATTATTGCGTATAATTCAATAACTAAGAGATAATCAACTTCGTAGGTAGATTGAAATATGTTGGCTATTCCACATACTTACAAACAATAGTGGGAATGGCCTCACTACACCTACTAACAATCGATGAATGGGGACAATTTCAATGTTTATCGAGAGATGCCAAATTGGTATGGACGTGGACAAAGAATTGTTCATACACACATCTGAATAAAAGAACAACTTTACACAAATATTTACCCACCCAACTATTCATCAAAAACATACTTATAGTGGGAGTAGTCCTCACTATGTTCATCCTTAGGTCGGATTGGAACTCACCTCCATTGTTCTTTCGTTCAATTGGACCTTATTTCACTGAAAAGTTATAATACACCAGTAGTGGGACTGGGGTCCACACTATGCTTTTTAAGTGGGAACTGATGTCATTGATTGTTTTGTGTGCAACTAAGAGATGTGTATTGATTCTCTTTGTTAGGGACCAAAAACATGTTCTAGAATTTGTTTTTCGCAACCACCATGAATACTTGTGGTAGGAGAAAGTGTTAACTAATCACACAACCATCACAACAAATCCAATCTTAATCAAACCCCGACTTAGTTTGTAAAATCTTAAACTAGTTACGCCGAAGGCGTTCCCCCTATGGTAGAGGACCTCCGGACGTTTCTACGACTGTCCTAAATTTGACAGCCTTTTAGACGTTTTTTGACAGTTGTTTGCATGTCGTTTTTACTTTGCATGCAATTTTTGAGTTTCTATTTTTAAAATCCTATTTTTAACTCCTCTTTTTTAGATTCTGCCCTGTTTTATAAATAAGGAGTTTGTATTGGTTATTTCATCAAATAATCAGTTCGTTTTTGTGAAAGAGGGATCCGATATCTTTTATTTTATTGCAAGAACGATCGTCGTTTCTGTTCCGCAGTGGAAGAACGCCCGTCTTTTATTGGAAGAACGATCGCTGTTTCTGTTTTGTCGTTTCTGTTCCGCAGAGGTTAGAAATTTCTGTTTTGGATTTACTCAAATAATAGATTTAAGTCTGAGTTTTTCTTGGTGTTGATACGTTTCTGTAAGGATAAAAACCGCCTCTGCCATATTTACATTAACAACGCAAATTTATGCCCGTAATTAATACATCGCATCTTTTTTACGTTTATTCTTCGACTGAACTTACATTTGTACGGAAATATCTGGAGGCCCATCTTCTCAAATATATCAGAGGAATCTCGAATATATCAGTTTTAAAATTAAAGTAAAAGACCCTTCTTCTCAAATGAAAGCGGTATATTGTCACAAGAGTCTGCTCATGTTTGTCTATAAACAAGAGCAATTTTGTAATTTTCATGTAGGCCTGTACTTACAAAGGTGAGATTTGTGTGCACTTTATGATAGGAAATCTCAAATCTCTTATCAGATCATGAATTGTCAATATGAGTGTATTTGAGAAAATCAACCACATGCAGATCAGTTGTGCAGTATTTGCAAATGAAATCAGGAGGAAGTTTGCATAGTGCTTGAAATCTGGAGTATTGTATTGGCAAAGTGTACGTTTTGTTTATATCGCTTTTAATCAGTGCTTGTATAGTTCCAAAAAAAATAAGTGTGGAACTGAAATTGCAATAAGTAAAAAGGCCCAATAGCCTGATATGCAAATAAAGGATATCCATGATGCACATGACAAGTCATGCATGTTTCCATCATGCAGAAAATAGTTTTAAAACCTCTGAAAAGGAATTCCTGTTATCCTAAGTCGAAATGTCTTCATTCAACCAAGGAAATAGCAAATGATAGTTTCCCTTTTTAGGAAAGGAGTGATGACAGTTAATAGATTAGGAGGTTGTTTGGCAAATTCAATGAAGTTTTTCATTGAGATAGATAAGTTATGGTTGTTACACAAAGAGAACTACTACGGTAATTTTGATGTTTTGGATAACATAAATTCCATCAATACAAACAAAAGAATAAGAAATTGTGCATGTCATTCTATTTGTAAAGGAGAAGAAAGTCGTTGCCATTTGCATTGATGTGGGAAGAGAAGGAGTGGTCCAAGTTAATGGCAGCATCTCCAAGCAGTCTAGAGTCAACACACCTCAATGGACACACACATGAACATGGCATACCAAGATTTTGAGACCAAAACTCAGACTTTATTGCACCTATGACCATGAACATGGCATACTCAGATTTTCCACCCCTAAAATTAATAATCCAATATTAATTTTAAGGTTTTTAATCTTAGATTAGATTATATTGATGAATGATTTTATCACTTTCTTCATAATTTTTTTATTCATTAGTGATAAATACCATCAATTTCAATATATCATTATGTCAAAATTTAAAATAATCTTTCCAAAAAAATACAGTAGAAATGGAGATTTACATATCAAAAGATTTTAAAGAACTATACAATAAAATCCACTATCATATCGTGATAATGAATATACATATTGGGATGTTTTAAATGTTCTATCTCTACATTTCTAACTTGTTACAAATTCATGCATATACATTTACCAATTTTATATCATGAGTGGTAGCGTTATGTAGTGAATATGACATTGGCAGTGTAGATATATTTAGTTTTATTAACTTATTTTTCACTTTTTTGTAGGTTATTTGTGATTCTCATTCTCCCGCGGTAAAGAAGAGCATTGTCTCTAAACAAACTTGAGGTGGGTTTTAATATTGATTAAGTGCTTATTCATTTGTTTCGTTTATTGCATGTTATGGTTTAAAAAATTATTGTAGAGAGCTTTCATGTTATATTCTTTTGATTATTACATTTATATTTAGACTCCAATCCTTTTTCCGAAGTGACATGTGGGGGCACGTGCCTTCGTCAATGACAGGATTCGTTATGTGCTGAGGGGTTCGTTCCCCAATGAGGCCATTTCGAAGCGTCCCAAGTTGGACGTTAAACTGATCAGCGACAAGGCTTTTAAAGTTGCCCGTCATACCTAAGAACATCTTGGTGGACTAACATACTTATTTTCCCTCTCCAGTTTAATATGATGCAGACTAGAAACACAATTCCCCTCCCCACAACGGGATTGACATTAACTACGCCTCACTTGCAGAGGAAGGAAAATTTTAAGCGTATTCAATGTGTTGTTAATGTTTTGCATCGTAGGCAACCGAAACCATCTAAAACAGTGATAGCTGAAATGATCAGAGATCGCCTCCACCTGATGCCAACATCCCCAATTTTTCTCTCCAAAATCCGAACGATTGCAGATCATTCACGAGGCTTTTGCTTGATTTATGATTCGAACGAAGATGCACTGAAATATGAACCACCACACAAATTGAGGAGAATGGGAATTCCAATCGAGGCATCTGCAACTGGACAAAACTACAAGAAACGTGCAAAGAAAATTGCACAAGCAAAAAGCAAGAAATTTGATTTTAAAAAATAGCTTGTAGTGGTTAGTTTATAAGTGTTTGTTTATAAGTATTTTTGAAATAAACTGTAACTCGTTCCAAATATTCCATGTATGTATTGTCGTAGTATATATCCGACGGAGAATCAAACTTATCAAACACATGTTCAGTTTTTGTTATCCAACAACTATGCTTTCCTAATTTCTTTATCTTTTTGTTTCCATACAAATACCTATAGTCTTCTCACTTCAAGTGTACATATTGTTCTTATTGTATTCCATTATGTTTGCTTAACATAGTAATATGTAATTCATTTCAAATAAATGCATGTATATATTGCGGCGGAACATATGGGGCACAGAATCTAACTTTTCAACAAACAACAACAACAACAACACATTTTTAATGAGTTATTCATTATATCTTTCCTTTATACATTTGCTCGCTTCTTTATGTAAACCAACGACACATTTTTAATGTGTACTTCATAATATTTGCACACAAATACATATAGTTTTAAAATACCGACAAACAATCATAAAAATTTTAGTTGTTTTCAACCAAAGCTTTGTACATTATATCGCTTTTTTGCATATTGAATTGTTAAAGGGTTAGACTTCATGTTTGCACTTTTTAGAAAATATGAAATAATAAGGAAGTCAACTTTAAAGGTTCTCATTCTTTACAAATGCATGATTTCCTGAACAAATCCTTCATTTCATGATTGACTGCCCTACAAGTTTACATTTTCCACCATATATTTGCAGAATTCTCACAATCTCGAGCACCTTTTAGTTGCCATGGAAATAACTCTGACACACGAAGGCATTTCTCAATTGATTGAGGGTGGTTCCAATGTTGACCCCACATTTCAGATACTGCACTTGAGCTCTCTAAGGTCCATTCTCAACACGAGAGCCCAACATCGTGTTGACCTTTCAGATGGGATACATTTTCAGATAGCACTTCTACCCTCCAAATTTGCAAGTCGTGTAACCGACAATTCAATACAAGAAGGCTCCATCGTGTGCTTACACAAATCCCTCGTTAGAATGATCAAAAGTGAACTGTAAGCTTCATCTCTTGCTCAATTACCAATGTACATAAACTCGCTATATCAATTAAAATTTAATTCTATTTATTTTTTCCATCCCTTGCTCGGTTCTAATTATATCCTGTTTTTCTTTTCCATTGCAGCACCGTTCTTATCATTGAAATGGATGTTGTTGTTGAAACACATTTGGTAATCGGTGCTCCAATCCGACTACCAACAAATGCTCTCAAACACAGACAGTTGCCACAAACATATGCAAGTGCAAATCGGGGTAACAAATATTTTACGAGAACACCAACTAAAATAAGTGCTTTGAATACATCTATGCACATGTGGTCCGTAGAGGGCCGTGCCCTAGCAAAAACAACCCTTCGCCAATATCACAATGCAAGGGGAAATGGATCCGTGTTTGGGTTTGATTTTGTTGATCAGGAAGGAGGAGAAATCCACATCACTTGTTTTAACGAGGCCGCGGAAGCATTCTATGAGCATATTGAGAATGGGAAGCTATATACAATTTCCAATGGGAGGATTGCGAGGATTGCTGATGCAAAGCTATGTTATAACCATTTGAACAATGCTTTGGAGATTTTCCTGCAACCTTCCTCAACCATATCTCCACTCATAGCAAATGAAGATACAATACCTTCCCATAACTTTCACTTCACCAAAATCAAGGAATTACCTGCAAGCGCTGAAGGTTCTACAGTTGATTTGATTGGAATTGTTGTTACGATGTCACCATGCTCAACAATTCGTCGGTATGACAAGTCTGAAACAAAGAGAAGAACACTGCAGTTAAAGGACATGTCGGGTTTCAATGTAAGTGTCACATTGTGGGGACATCACTTAGATGATATAAGCAACGAACTTGAAGACATGCTTTGTATACCGCCTCTTCCGGTCCTCGCCTTGAAAGCTGCCCGCGTCTCCAGTTTCAATGGAAGCTCAGTGGACACTATTTCAAGAACCAAATGTTACGTCAACCCTAAAATTTTAGAAACAAATACACTTCATGGCTGGGTTGATTCCGATGACTACTTCCTTCCGACGCCCTCTATCACAACCCAATTTCTAGGCCCTCCAAAAAGCATGACCTCTGTAACGACGATTTCGGAGGTACTAAATATGGGGAACACTGAGAGAAATGAATGGGCCATGGTTACTGCAGAAATCACGAATATTAGCATGGACAACTTTTTTTACAAGGCATGTCCTCATCAAAAAGGTGACAAACAATGTAGGAAAAAGGTGAAAGAGAATGGTAATGGTTCATGGTTATGTTCAAGTTGCAACAGACAAGTGCAAAACTATGATTATAGATATGCACTCAGGATCGATCTAAAGGACCCAACAGGAGAACTTCAATCAGTTACCGCTTTTGATGAGATAGCTGAGTTAATCATGGGTGTTACAGCTAGCGACCTCCATATATTGACTATAGACGAAGATGCGACTAGTGAAATTATAAGTAATGTCATCGGAAACGAATACTGCTTCACACTTTCGCTGAAAAAAGAGACATATTACGGAAACAACAGATTGAAATGTGTCATTCTCAGTTCAAAGAAAGCAGAAAATAGTGCAACTGCTCCATAACCTTTACGCAAGGATTTCTAACCCACCCATCCCTTCAAACATTACACCCTCACTCATCCCATTCTATACTTTGCACTATGACTGCTATGTTTCTTATTTCATATCTATGTTTCACTTTTTTCCCTGCTTCAAAAGAAAACTGTTGAATTCCCTTATACACTGATATACTATTGTCTCCTTCTATTATGCGGATTGTTAGTACTTTTAAGAAAATAAATACAAAAAATATTCATTTTTGTTATGTACGTATTTACATCCTTCTGTAGTATGTGAACACATTTTATGTTTCTATATATCTAATACTCTTTTCCTTAATAAAAAAGTAGTTTCTCAAAAATCAAATTGTTACCTCTTATACGTATTTCCCATTGGTACTCCACATGCATTACAATTGAATTTAGTTTTACATTTTCACTTATTTCTGTATTTGTTTATCATCAAACTATGTATCGTTCCTTGCTAACCCAAAATGATGTTTATCCAACAGGTGGTACTCCATAATCCTGTGACTTCGCAATCATGTCAACTCCTACAAAACGAGCCCAACGAAGAGAAAACTACGCAAAAAATAAAGTACACATAACTGCTGAGCAACGGCGTCGTAAATTAGAGCATAGAACAACGAAAATCTCTAACATCTTTCAACTTACAACGACCAACAACCTACAATCCCCCAACATTCCAATCTTTCCATCAAATACAACTACTGAAGAATTGCCAACCAATATTTCGCATGTAACTTCCATGGAAAAAACCTTTCAAGAGCATGCCACTTCCTTCCATACGAACCCATATTTGCTAGCAACTGTCACTTTGCCCCAAATGTCTGGGATGCCACATGAAACTGTCTCAAGTACTGACCTCTCTTCAGTTCATCCCACATATACAACCGGTTTCTCCTCTCCTTCAGACTGCTTTCCACCTTGCAATCCACAAATGACAAACAGAACACCCCACCCCTTCTAATACACATAGATTTCCCATATCCCCGCTCTCTTCACTGAATTTAGAAGCCCAACGTCGGTTTCGCAAAAGAATAGATTTGTTGGCGAACATCCAAACTTGCTCAATCTGTTTGGAAAATTACCCTGGAATTAAAACAATTTTTTCCGAAGGCTTTCCCTCGTGTAACAGATGCAAAAGTGAAAAACAAGGCCACCGCTTCTCTTCATGGAACAACATGGACCCTGAAAAACAACCTATCGTTCTTGCGTCTTTAACCCAAATCGAGGAGATGCTTATCGCATGAGTTAATCCATTCATGCAAGTCACCCAAGTACGTGGTGGGCAATACAAATACTCAGGACACACCATAAGCTTCCCGCAAAACATTACTTCAATAGCAAAGACCCTACCCCGCCGCCTTGGAGATTTGGACATAGTTCTCATACAAAGGGAAGGATCTAATTTAAAAAATTATGATTTCTACGTCAGTAGATCTCGTGTTTGTGTAGCCTTGCAATATAAAATCCAACACGACCCCTATTACAAAGATGTCTTAATCGACGATGACGCCCTTTCCTCACTACCATCTGAAGCGTCAAATGTTTCCTCCTCTCTCAACACAGCCACAATGGAACTTCCCCAAATGCAAACTTGCTCTACAACTCATGGTAGTGGTGTTCCCACCCACTTTGATGAAACATATGAACACTCATCGTCTTTCTTGCCAACACCTCACAATACAGGAACAGAAGAAGAGGAAATCGAACAGTTCTTGCTCAACCACGATGGTAACACTCCATTTACCATGCCATGGCCAGA
This sequence comes from Taxus chinensis, assembly GCA_019776745.2. Lineage (NCBI taxonomy): Eukaryota > Viridiplantae > Streptophyta > Pinopsida > Cupressales > Taxaceae > Taxus > Taxus chinensis. The sequence goes on from CM034154.1 coordinate 664,714,647, forward strand.
CCTTGGGCTTTCGCCAATAAATGAATATAATACGGAAGGCCTATTCTCAATGGCTTTCCCAACTTTATTTCTGACAGGAAAAGCAATGTGGCAAAAACCCCGCATTAAAGAAGTTTCGATGCATGAATACGCACTTCATTTGATGCGTTACCATGATGGGCGTTTCGGTTCCCACCCAAGATTTTGTTACTTCCTTCTAAACCTCATAATGCGACACAGAAGCCAGTCCACGGCAGCAGTTTTTATGAAACAAAACACCGAATCTGGAATCCCTCCAACAATTAGAGAGCTACGAAGACAACTACTGGAATGCCCCAAAGACAACCTCCCAGATAGCTTAATGCGCTTTGGATCGAGCCTTCGAGGGACACGTTCATTCTGGGCAAAAAGTAGAAGCGAGCTTTCAGATATGGTGGAACAATTAGGGACACCAACCTTATTCTTCACTCTAAGTGCTGCAGACACTAAATGGCCAGATCTCCACAATATTATGTCTGGTGAATGCCCAACAGATCCTCGAGCCGCCCAACGTTGGAGAACACTTAACATTGTCTCTAACCCTCATCGAGTATCAGCATACCTGCATCACAGATTCACAATATTTCGGGAAGAAATATTGCAGAAGGAACTTGGAGCAGTAGACTTTTGGTACAGGTAATCAAATCTACTTATTTTAAAGTTTTTCCCAAACTACATATCTAATATTTATGTTCCCTCGTCTCACAGGTACGAATGGCAACATAGAGGCTCTGCACATGTCCACGGTTTATTGTGGCTCGAGAATGCACCAAAGGTAGACGAACTGGACTGGGAGGACACAACAGTTATTGAGGCGACAAAACAATACTTTGATAAGTTCGTGTCTGCTTGGAACCCCCGCCCGGCTTGCAACCGCTTGGATTTCGTTCGCAGGTCACTCCTAGATGACCCTTGCTTGCTAGATACAACACAAATTCTATCCACCTCCCCGCATGCGGACCTTGAAGAACTACTTAATCGAGTTCAGCGCCACACTAAATGTTCAGAGCAGACATGCCTGCGTAGAAAGCAATCACAGCTACAGTGCAGGTACAACGCTCCTTGGGCCATGCAACCTACTTCTTCCTTACACATTGAAGGTGACAGGAAAATAAAGTACCTCCCTTCCAGAAATGATGACAGATTGAACATCCACAATCGAACAATGATATACATATGGAGAGCAACATGTACAAGCACAACTACAACTGTGGTATGTTCTACGCTACCGCAAACACGACTTCTTAATGTTAGTTATTCAGAAAATATGCAGTATTCAACAAGAACCATTACAAGAAACAGGTCTTTGCACATACTTCACCCCGGAAACAACTACGGGTCTAGACAGTTTGAAATGTTGGGTAGATGAGATTTTGACTACACAATAATTGGACCATACACGGCGTTCCCCATGATTTGTAAATAATGTTCATCATTCATCGAGAGAGAGAAGGCAGACACAATTGAACAACAACATACATGCACCAATCTTCCACACTTCCTTTGTCTCCAAAACAACAAATAGCTCTTGATACCATACTACACCATTGCAAAGCAAATCCATTCTACCTCCACTAAGATTGATAATTGTTGACTGGCACAGGAAAATCATTTCTGATAAATAAAATCCGGAATTCACAGCATTGACATATCTCCCTCTCCTCTACTTGTGCTCGCAACCTACCGATGTTTCCGCATTCAACATCTTGCATCCACAATCCACGCAGCCAGCGTATTCCAATCAAAGAACTAAAACCCCTTGAAGGTGGAGTGCATTATCGTCTTTTCAAGAATCGTTGAAACATATAGAATATGGATTGCTGACATGAGTTTCATTGGGCCAAAGTTGCTAAGAAAAAATTGACAGTAGGCTCCGCGAAGCTTGTCCCACACTCAAGAACATCTGAGATTTGGGAACAGATCAGTCATCCTCCTCGGTGACCTCGGGCAATTACGTCATATGGACAGTCCTCTTTACTGTAATTGGTCTACGGAGCAACCCTTTGGAAGGGATTTCAATCTTCCATACAAGCGAACAATATTTCGGCAACAAGGAACAACAAATGCACAGGTTTCATTTGGAATTCAACTCCACATGCGAGATTCAACCCCTCTAACTGAGGATTGGGAACTCTTGATGTCTCACACAGACACACACTACACTCCAGGGGCTCAACATTTCTAAGGACGCACCACATTTATTTGCAAAAAATGATCAAGTGGCATGCCACAATCTACAGATGTTGAAGGCATTGAACGTTCCGAGCCCAATCCATTGCTGAAAGTAACAGGCGGACTGGACCAGGAAATCCTGATGATGATCAGTTGCAACACAACGTTCTATTATGCAAACAACAAAAAATCATGCTTATTGCAAATCTATGGGTTGATGCAGGCCTCGTGAATGGTGCCACAGGAACAATCACAGACATTGTCTACGACGCATCAATGCAACCACCAGCATTACCTTTATTTGTTGTTGTAAAATTTGATAGATACAACGGCCCATGTTGGGATCCCTCCAACCCCTTACATATTCCCATACCCCCTATTTCCAGAGGGAATCGAAGACAGTTGCCGATTAAAATGGCCTGGGGATTAACTATCCACAAGTCACAGGGACTTACTTTGCACAGAGCAACCGTCGACATTGGAACCACTGAAAGGCAGGGTCTGACATTCACAGCTTTCTCCAAAGTACCCTCGCTTGCAAATCTGCGCATTTCACCCGCTTTTTCATTCGAGAGATACTCAAATATGGCGCACGTACCAGCACTCGAAGCAAGAAGAAAGGAGGAAGCAAGACTACTATCACTCAACCCATCGTAAATACTAGCTTCTGCTTTCATAGCACCTCAAATACTACTATACTCAACATTTCTTCTATCGAAAGCGGCAAGGTCATTCAAGGGATATCAAATGTAATCAAGTTTATTGAAACTAAAATTGCCCACTAAATGCTACCACTCATGATATAAATACTGCAAACGTATACATGTCTCATTACGTGTACGTATACCTACATTTATTTTTTGTTTGCAAATATGGTATGCAACTTTAAAAGTACAAACCAGTAACATAATTAAATGTACACATACAACATTACAATGTAATGTTTCAACTAAAGTCCTACACTACAACTATCAATCACACACATTATCAATTGTATAATAAATGTTTCTCCAACAAAACACCAACTGAACAACCAATGCACAACTAACAACATCAACTATAAAATTGATTAACTATCGAAAACGATATCACAAGTAATCATGTACGAATTTATAACAAGTTTGAAATGTAGAAACAACCTTTAGATTAAGTGGATCAATAATAACTGTACCTCTAAATCAAATAACATATACCGTTCGGCGTTCACATCTCATGAAACACATGCGATTGCTAGTCATTAGTTGATCTCACAATGCCTTGCCGGTTATGGTCTCACTTCCAAGGTCTTTTGTTATGCAACTATTATTTAGTTGCTTAGCAATTTCAAATCAACTAAAGTCTACCTAAAGGTCTAACTCATTTGTCCCAATTATTGTCATTGGTTTTACATTGTAGGACCTTCCAACGTAACTCGGGGTTTGATTATGTTATCTAATCACATCTTGATCTCATTGGTCAAACAAATTAACCACTTCACCATACACTTAATACCTTGACGTGGTACTTACTTCAGACAATAGGTCAAGTTTATTCTAATATCTCTAAAGCACTTTGTCAAAACTAGATTTATCTAGTTTAGCTTAGGGTTTGCTTTTAGCCTTTAACCTACTTGCATCCAAGAGTGGGTTGAGTACTATTTAAAACCTATCACAAGTATTTGACATCTTCAACACTTTTTTCATAATATTTGGGTTTATCATGACCATGCCCACCGGGGCTTGTTACACCCAGAACAATCTCCTAAGCTAGGTCAAGTTCAGATAAGGAATGGGGGTTGATAAGGTAAATCCATGTGCTTTGAAGTGTATTCCAACATGAGAGGTGTCCTAGGAAGTGCTGACATGCGCTATAGGTTACACTCCATATACTATATAAGATCATATTACTAAACACGAGTTTATATGTTAATCCTTATTACAAGTAGTCACACCAATGTTAAGGCTATAGTAGATTAGGCGTACAATGCAAGAATAGATTATATATGTAAGGAAGGTATTATTGCTTCAAGAGTTACAAGAATTTTATGTCCAAATCAAATTATATATTTGTCTACTATTTTGGTTTGGTGACAAGCTACCAATGAATTACAATCATTCTTTAGAATATATGCCTCTACATGCTACAATACTAATCATGAAAACTAAACATCGGCAATGTACATCTTGAAATGTAAGTTAAGACCTAGTATATAGAATGGTCAAGATGGAAACACAACATGGAACTCATGGATTACCGGTGTATGCATGCATGAGATATAGATTAAAAATATACATACACTAAGAAGAACCTAATCTACAACCTAGCAAACACCTTAACCGGAAGCATAAGAAGAGAAACCACATGCATAAATGTAAGTAAACACAAACCTCCCCTTGTTGTGTGGACTTGCTTCAAGTTAATGTGGATGTTTAAAAGGTGATTTTGCAAGATTAAGCAGCATGCTTGTAAGGAAGAGGATGATGTGAAGAGTTGTAATATCCCCTTCCCATTTGAATACCCTTAGCCTATTTTGTCTACCCGATGGCTAAAGGGGTGAACACAAGGGTGAATTAAGTTTTAATTAATTATTATAAAGTGCAAAAATAAATAAAATATTATAAAAGCACTTATAATAAAATATTATGTACTCAATAAAAATATAAAAGCAAATAAAAGATAAAAGAGTTAGCAAAAATTGTATTTCCTAAGGAGAAGTGCGACTAGCCTAGGGAGCAATTAAAAAATGGAAAAAAAGGTTAAAAGTTCATGTGTCAAAGTTTATCCCCTCTAGAAAATGCGACTTGCTCTAGGATAGAAAAATAGAGGGAAAAAAATATTTAATGTTGAAAGGGACAAGTCGACTTATAGTAGAGGCATCCTATGATCATTTTATAATTTTTGAATTGTATCTGAAACTTTGAGCTTTTGTTTAAATTGTTCTAAGGACGAAAACCCTTAGTATTTACCTCTAGATGACGAAAATCCTCTTAGAGAATTTGAGGAATTTCTACATAAGGAATTCCATTGAGCATCATAGAGTTAGCCATAAATTTCAATATTTTCCAGCAGTTGAAGACAAATAAGTTGTAGATTTGGGCAGGGGTTTTGAAGGGAAATTATTATCATATTTTCTATGCCCTTTTCCAGTCATAGTGACCACCTATGGAGATGATTCATGATGTTCTAGGGCAGATTTGGAGTTGTTTTTAGGGGTTGTTATTACTTCTACTTTTTATATATAATATTCTCAATTTTCAGAATTTTTGGTGTGGAAAAAGGTACCATTTTTTTTCAATTTCAGGGACAGGAAGTCTATAGACTTTTATAAATTATTACAACCTAGTTTACCTTCAAAAATCTATTTTTTATTCATGTATGGGTTGTTAAAAATATGGAAATCAGTTTGGAGTGAATGGGTATGAATTTTATTGCTGATTTGTGAGGATTTTTCAATAAACCCTAGTCGCCATTTCCTTAAAATATTCATATCTGCGTGATAACATTTTTATGTATTTTTTATAACATGTATTTTGAGGTTGGGGTTTTCCTAAAATCCATTTAGGGCAAAATATGTCCATTTGGGGACATTACAGTGGTATCAGAGCTATGTATCCTCCCAATCTGTGAGGAAAAAAATAGATTTGAAGATAAATGTGACCATGGAAATAGATAAAATGAGCTATATGAATTAAGTGTTCACTAGAGGCAACAAAGAATTGCTAACTTGTTGGATGGATGGTCAGAAAGCTATAATAGAATCCATTATAGGAGCCTTTGCTGAAGTGAGCAGATCTATAAAGGGGATGAGTATTATGAGCACATCATCCAAGCCTTCACAGATTTTCAAAGCCAAGGAACAACCAGCCGAGGAAGATGACATGGATACATGGGGTAAAGAGTATACAACACTCAATCCCAATGTAAGAGCTTTGCTGACCTTCGCTGATTTTTGCGAGTTAAAAGATAGTAAAAATGGCATGCAAAAATTGGAGAGAAATTAACCCCATTGTGTATTCCACTATGCAAGGTTCGGGAGATATGATTTCCATTGAGAAAAATAATTGTGTTAGTGAGGAAAGAACATTGCTTGCTAGAGAAATTATTTCAGGTCCAAAGGAACCAAATAGTGATATTAGACAGGAGAAGAAATTCATATATGCAAGAAAAGAGGATGTAACGGAAACTCAAAGAAAGTGTGAGGAATGGCAAAGAAGAGCTAAGGTTGTTAGATTGATAGCCGCTCAAACGAAACAACACTTACAAGATTTTAAGGCAAAGAACTCTTCATTATTGGCAAGGAAAAAGGAAATCATGGAATATGAATCTCAAGGTAAAGGTTCATTGGCATTTTTTGATGTTCCTTTGGTTTCTAATGATTGCACATGGCAAAGTGTTGTAGAAAATTCATATTTTCATAAGGATGAGGTTGGTAAGTCAAGCTCAAGCCAATTAGGATGATACATACATGTGTGCACAAAATAAAGATGATTGCATGGCAGCCAAGAGTGGGATTGGAGTTGTCAATGAGGGGAAAATTTCACAAGAGGTGGTTGATGAAGGAAGGATTACAAAATTGCAGCAGCTAATTTATGGAAAAATTCAACCTTTTATGGACCATGGTGACTTCATGAGTTATGATACAAGCAAGATAATTTCATATAAGCTGCATATTCATATTTTTGTTGAAAAAAATGATGATCTAAATGATGAAATCTGCAATTTGCTTTATGTAATGCCTTAGGTACGGCCATGTGTATATGAGCAACTTGTTAATGTAATATTGGTGGCAAGATTTAGCTCATCTAACAGGTACAGGTGCAAGGATTCTGAAACACTTCAACCTGTTTTGTCTCATGTGCATGACACTTGGACAAAACAAAATTTGGAATTGCTTGAGGACAAAACAATTTTGGGAAGGGAGGACTGTAATATCCCCTTCCCATTTGAAGACCCTTAGCTTATTTTGTCTACCCGATGGCTAAAGGGGTGAACACAAGGGTGACCTAAGTTATAATATCTTATTATAAAGTGTAAAAATAAATAAAATATTATAAAAGCACTTATAATAAAATATTATGGGCCTTAGTAAAAATAGAAAATAAAACAAAAGATAAAGCACTTAGCAAAAATTGTATTTCCTAAGGAAAAGTGCAACTAGCCTAGGGAGCAATTAAAAAATGGAAAAAAAAAAAAAAAAAAAAAAGGTAAAAAGCTCATGTGTCAAAGTTTATCCTCTCTAGAAAATGTGACTTGCTCTAGGATAGAAAAATAGAAGGAAAAAAACATTTACTGTTAAAAGGAGTTGATTGGTTGTGTAAAAGGTTACTTTGGGTCACTTCTTCCTTTAAAGGGACAAGTTGACTTATAGTAGAGGAATTTTATGATCATTTTATAATTTCTCAATTGTATCTGAAGCTTTGAGCTTTTGTCTAAATTATACGTAGGACAAAAACACTTAGTATTTACCTTTAGAGGACGAAAACCCTCTTAGAGTATTTGAGGAATTTCTACACAAGGAATTTCATTGAGCATCATAGAGTTAGTTGCAAATTTCAGTATTTTCTAGTAGTTGAAGACAAATAAGTTGTTGCTTTTGGTAGGGGTTTTGAAGGGAAATTATTATCATATTTTATATGCCCTTTTCCAGTCATATCGATCACCTATGGAGATGATTCAGGATATTCTAGGGCAGATTTGGAGTTGTTTTTAGGGGTTGTTATTACTTCTGGTTTTTATATGTCAGATTCTCCATTTTCAGAATTTTTTGACGTGCAAAAAGGTACCATTTTTATTTAATTTCAGGGGAAGCAAATCTCCAGACTTTAATAAATTATTGCAATCTATTTTACCTTTGAAAATCTGTATTTTTATTCATGCATGAGGCTTTAAAAATATGGAAATCAGTTTTGGAGTGAATGTGTATGAATTTTATTGTGTATTTGTGTGGATTCTTCACTAAGCCCTAGTCGCCATTTCCTTAAAATATCCAAATCTATGTGATAACATTTTTATATATTTTCTATAACGTGTATTTTGAGGTTAGGGTTTGCCTAAAATCCATTTAGGGTAAAATATGTCCATTTGGGGACATTACAGGAGTTTTCCCAAATTGGAAGGATATTCCACTTTGGGAAGCTTCTTACATAAGAGGGTTTCTCAATTTAGCTAGGTTTTAAAAGCTTGATTGAGAGACTGAGTATTTGTACCTTTGAAAGATTTATTATAGATTTTTGTTGGAGGATGTTAGTTGATTTTGGTGAATGCAAGATAATGGAAATGTAGAAATAGTAGCTTGTTGATTATGATTAGGAGTAAATCATTAGGATTAATTGGCCATGGGATGTTAATACGATGAAGGAAATCTAATTACTTGATTAAGGGATGATTTACATGATTTGTTTGATTTTAAAGTGATTCATGAGTGGCATATTTGTGGTGTCTACATTTTCCCCTTTTTGAGAGGGTCTCGTGGGTAGTGATGCCCTTTCAAAAAAAACGATGGATTTCAGAAGAAATTAAAAGGATTTGATAAGGTGATACCCCCTCGAGAGACCATGTAGGGATGGAAGAGATGGAGGGGCTCTTGAAAGGTTGAAGATAAGTCAATGGTAGAAGAAGATTGTAAAAGTGAAGACGTTGGGCTGCAAGGAGATGTTCTTGGTGTACTACCTCTTCAACTCATAGAAATTTCCGCTTGCTCTAGCCTTGACAACTTATGTGGATTATTGAAAAATGCTCAGGTCAGGTGGTCATTTGATCGCATTTGGAGTGATCATAAAATAATAATAACAATAAACTAAATTAAACTTTTTTGATAATAAAATAATGAGGGTAACGTTGAAGTTATCATTCGCGGACTAAGTGTATCTTTGTGTTTTTGTCTTGTGTGGTTATGTCATCTTCTTGCTATCCATCCAACTCAGGATCATTTCCAATGCTTGAAGTTGATATTTATAGTTGTTTTAACGTAACGTCGATATAACAAAATAGTATTACGAATAATAATAAAGTCAATCCACATAACCTTAAAATAAAGATATTTATGTGTTAAGGTAAATGCCTTAACAGGGAGTTGTTGTGGGTATGGTTTGAGCAAATTTAAAATAATAAATAATATAGTCTTGAAATTTAAAATGTAAACAACAAAGACAAAAATGAAAATATTTAAATTAGCAAATATTTTTAACTTTCCAAAACTCATCCAAATTCTCGGAGCTTGGGCCAAGCTCATTCCAAGAAAAGAATTATTGAAATTTTGGGTATTGTGAGGCATGTACGTGAGAAGGATTTTGGGTATGTCAAATATGAGGGGTTAATTATATTAACCATTCAAGTAAGATTTAATATTAATTAAATAACATTGCAAACATTACAAAAACATTATACCAAATGCAATGAAACAAAATAACACCAACACAAGATTATACGTGGGAAAAACCATAAAGGTAAAAAACCCCACAAAAGCACTTTCCTTTATTTAAGAATTTTACATACCATGTTTTACCTTGCACCTCCACTTCCCCCTCGAGTCCCGCCATTATTCACTTCACAACTATATTTAAAGAATATATATTTTTCTTAATCTCACCTTTCGAGAGAGATCGCCCTATTAAATAGGGTGGGTGATTCGGTTGCACACGGGTGCATCGTTTCACTCTAAATAAATTAAAGCATAAGATTTAATCTAACACATCCACATTAAGTGAAAAGGGGATCCAACAATATAAAATTTATAATTAAACTTTAAACAAAGGGTGTAAAGTGGTGGCCCCCTTAAATGGGGTCCCAACTTAATATTAACACCCTAACACTCCCCGTTAATGTTAAGTGGGGAAAACATGCCAAATTACCTTTTTCTACAAAAGGATTTACAATCCATAAATCATCAATGATGATTCAGGCTAGCATGTAAACAAGGGAAATCATACAAATCTTCCCACACAAAAATTCTTAGGGCAAGTGTTTTACATATGAAGACTTATATCAGATTATGGAGCCTTTTATAAAACAAATAACTCCCATAATTAATGCTTCGTTGGGATTTACAAGTAAACCTACGTGGTGTGATCCTTTACTTAAGACTCACATACATAAATCTTTTACAAAATGGAGGAAGTGTAAGAAGTTTACAACAAGTCGTTAAGAGGTGGCATTGGCATGCACACTCCCCCTCAACGACAACTCTGAAAGGCCTAACAAGGTACAAAAATTGCAATACTTCACAACACTCAGTGGCTTCGTTAAAATATTTGCTTCATTCGAACAAAACTTGAGATCAATATCATCATTTAAAACTTTCTCTTGAATGAATTTCATATGAATCTCTATATGCTTCATTCTCTGATGTTGAACTAGATTGTTTACAAGAGTAATACAACTCTGGCTGTCACATAAAAGAGTAGTTCTTTTTTTTATGCCACATGGCTTCCTTTGTTGCTTCCATAGCACTTCTAACTCTACTTCAGTAAAAGATATAGAAACTATTGGTTGCTTCTTACTACTCTAAGTGATGGCACCTACACCAAACTTGAAAACATATTTAGAAGTAGATTTTCTATCTATAATATCACTAGCATGGTTTAGAAGCGCGATATCCATATAAACATGCATTATCATAATAAGCATAATATAAATCATTATTGATTTCACTTTTACCTATATATACATCTTACGTTGATAGTTTAAGAAACAAGTTGTATAACAACTTAAATGACAATATGCTTAAAAAACTAACCATGTCAATTTACCAATATATTAAACAATTTCAACATATTAATCTTATTAAATATATATTAGATGCAATCAGTATTGGATGTCTCCAATACAGACAAAAAGGCATCCCCAAGTGTCATTTGATGTGCATATAATACTATTTTTAGTAATCACATACTAATTTAGAGTTTTAGAAATGTTTTATCAACAACATATATGTTCATTATCTACTTTAAGCCTTTAAATTTGTGATAAGATAAATAGATAACATATATGCAAAAAATGACTAAATCATGAAAGAATAATCATAGCATACACTGAACCAATAGAAATTGAATTTTTAAAGGTCTTCTAACATTACTGTGGACAAATTTTATGGATTATGTGGATTTTTCTTCAAAATGATTGTGGAAGGGTTTTGGTGACAACTTACCACGTAAGCACCCTTCACACATTTCGTGTGCCGCACCAGAACATCACTTCTATTATGAGTAAACAAATAAGAAGAAGAAGCAAAACATATAAACACATATAATCCATTTTTTTGTATGCCTTCAAAAACTAGTAATATCTAAAGTCTCATTTATCTTTTAACACTATAATTAGTTTAAGTTATCCGTGAACAAGAAATTAAATTCATTTTCAATTCAATTCCAAACACAATTTAAGAAGAAAACATTTGTTTTCCATTAGTAGTGACAGATGTAGTTTATAGAGTAACTACATTAGTTTTATGATTATTCTCTTCATTTTTGTTTTGATTTGTTTTAATATAAGCACTATTATAATATCATCCATTGATATTTCTCCCAAGTACACAAAAGTAAGGTTTTGTTCACATAAAATACAGAACATAGAATCGAGAAGCATGGGTCTGGAGGCGGCAGCCCCCAATGGGATTGAGGGGCAGCGCCTCTGACGCACTCCCTATCACGACACATGGCAGGGTCGAGGGGCAGCACTCCTCAACTCCAAGAACAATTATAACTTACTCCTTTGAAATTGACAAAAAAAAGTCAACTCTTTGTGAATAAAAATAATCTTACATTAATCATATTTTCTTGAATAAACATTCCTTTTTTAGAAAAAGAAAAAAAAAAGTACACCTACATATAAGGTTTTTTAATGTTGTGTTACTTATACCTTGTCTCATATTAGTTAGCATTACCAATGGAGTTTTACGAAGTCCCCCTGTTGATTTTCAAGAGAATATGCAGTCGTATTTCAATGATTTTTCCCTTTATTGACGTCAAAATTTGACTTGTTAAACAAATACTTACACAAAAATATATTAATTTGACTATAAATTAGGCATATTCAGTTGAAATGTAAACGTTTTTTTTTTTTGTTTTTGAGAAAAAAAATTACTTAGTTGTCGTCAAAAACAAAAAATATTACTTCTCCTTTTGACTCGAAAATAGAACATATTAATTATCGAAAAAAATTCTTATCGAATAAAAAAATACTTTGAATTTTAATATTAGATTAAAACTATTTAATAAAATGATTAAAAATATATTATAACGTATTCCAAAAAAGTTGGGAAGAATGGCTCATATTATGTCCATGTTATCAACTCAGCTATATCAACATTCATTACAACCACCTTGTGGGACAGAGGCGAGTTTATAGTATGCAACGGCGAGTTAACATGCAATTCACACATGTGGTCAAGCCGCTTCACACTTTTATTTTTGCCCATGCATTTGTGTGGCCTAAGCCACATTGTAGAGTGGGTCTTTCAATTGACCAAAACTAATATGAAACGGTCAATGATCATTCAATATGTTTAACCGGCCGTATTAAAATTATTTGCACGTATGCCATTAACCACCTATTCTAAGTCAAGTTTTTTTCTTATTGTGGCTAAGCTAAGAGGGAGAAATAGAGGCCACATGGGTTCCTAACACTTAGAGCAAATGGGGGGACAATTTTAATGTTTTTTAAATAAATAAGAGCCTTCTTTTCCGCCAACCAACATAAGTACAACCCGTTTTATTAGCATTTACTTGGCGTGGTGGTTAATATGGAAAGCTATACGACTATGTTTAGAGCGCTTAACATATAGCTTTTTTTTATGAAAATGATCTTATAATATATTAATTCAATATGATACAAGATAAATTTCAACAAAAAAGATGGTGGTATGAGAGCATGCCCCAAAACCACAAGCAAAGCTAGGCCGAGCCTAGAGCAACGCGAGTCAAACTAGGTCGAGCCTAGGAGAGTACAAAATATAGGCATAGCCTAAAAGAAGACAAAAAACACAATCAAACATCAGTAGCAAACATACCCGAGGTGGGTGGATCATGATCATCCGGCCACCCCCAAACCAGGTAAGTCCTTTCCAACATCTGGAAGTTCCCAACCAGTAGCAACTTCTTCCTCCAAGTCCGCTTCCCCGTGAGTAGAAATGGCAAGGTTGAGGCGGGGGAATTTTTCTGGTGGCGACGGTTGATGCGACAAGTGTGAAGTATCATGATGTGAAGTAGTGGCAAGAGGAAAGCCCCACCCATTCTGATGAGGTGGCCAGCCCAAGCCCTACTAGTGAGCCGATGAAGGCGGTGGTGGGCCCTGACCATGGCAGCGAGCTAGTGAGTAACTGCGCTGATGTAATGGGCCTGGGGAGCAGCGAGCGCGACTGAAAGCATGACATTGAGACCGGATGCGCTGACCACCACAGGGGGAAGGCGAGGGGCGCCTAGTAGGAGACGAAGGCACTCAAGCAACATTACATGGGGCTTCCCCCCAGTGGCGTAGCAGGGTCTGGAGGTGGTTCACCTCCAGTGCAACCTTGTTGGCTTGAATTTGTATCTACAAAAGCACATTGGAGATCACCATTGATTTATTATAAACGGAGAAATATTGATCAACTGTAGAATTAGCAAAGAAAAAAGAATTTCTTTCTTTCCATATCCAAAACATAATCTCCCCTCTGAAAATATGCCAAATTTGGGTGAACATAGGCAGAAGCTTGGGATTATTTCCCAAAAGGATATGTTGCTAAGTGAAGTAATGAGGCCGTAAAGGAAAGAAAAATGAATGTTTCTAATTCCAGAGATTTTGAGCTTTGGGAAAAAAACAGAAAACATGCAAGATTTTTTCTAGATGACTAAAGAAATGACATTTGGGAGCTGGGATTCCAATTTGAACAAGACGAGCCCCGATAGGAAGGCCTTGGTAAAGAATACACCAAAGGAAATGAGTAATATTGGGCTCCACACATAGAGTCCAAACAATTTCAAATCGTCTATTCTAGGTAGACATTGTGGAATGAATTCCCCGACGTGTATTGAGTTTATCTACCATGGGTAAATGAGGCGAGAGCCAACGATAGCCTTTGTTGGCTTTGTAATTACATAATGGGGTATCTTCATACCACTTCCAGTCCTTCCACCATGGGCAAGAGGAATGCACAATAATCTTATGCAACATGTGGTCAGGAACCAAATTGATCACAGTAGTAAAAGTATCCTGGTTCTGGTTGGAAAGATGAAATATAGATTTGAAATCAAGCCAAGAGAACCAAGATTGAGTAGTGTTGCAGAAGAAGTCCTCGATGGTGCAAATTCTGTGTTTGAATAATTTGAGCGCGGAGATTCTCGGGACCTCTACTAAACACTTATCTTGAGATTAAAAAATCGGCGACCACCAGAGAGATTGTTGGTTGACAGAAATCCCATTTCGAAAGCCATCCCCCTTCCACAAAATCCAAGGCTTAATACATTCCCAAGCTTTCCAAATGCTCTTAAGCACAAAGTTGCCAACAATTTTGATAGGTGTTGGGGTAATGAGAAAATTGACAAACCCCAATCCTTTCTACGCAGGGCGGCCATAAGGGGAACCTTTAGCAATACTGTGTCGTATAAGAACTGCATAACAATCTTATGCACAACAATCTTATGCAACATGTGGTCAGGAACCAAATTGATCAGAGTAGTAAAAGTATCTTGGTTTTGGTTGGAAAGATGCAATATAGCTTTGAAATCCAACCAAGAGAGCTAGGATTGATTAGTGTTGCAGAAGAAGTCCCCAATGGTGTGAATTTTGCATTTGAAGAATTTAAGCACGAAGATTCTTCGGATCTCTGCTAAACACTTATCTTGAGATTGAAAAATCGACGACCACTAGAGAGATTGTCGGTTGACAGAAATCCCATTTCGAAAGCCACCCCCCTTCCACAAAATCCAAGGCTTAATACATTCCCAAGCTTATGCAACAACAATCTTATGCAGCATGTGGTCAGGAACCAAATTTATCACAGTAGTAAAATTATCCTGGTTTTGGTTTGAAAGATAAAATATAGATTTGAAATCCGTCCAAGAGAACTAGGATTGAGTAGTTGTGCAAAAGAAGCCCTCGATGGTGCGAATTCTGCGTTTGAAGAATTTGAGCGCAGAGATTCTTGGGACCTCTGCTAAACACTTATCTTGAGATTGAAAAATTGGTGACCACTAGAGAGATTGTTGGTTCACAGAAAGCCCATTTCGAAAGCCATCCCCCTTCCACAAAATCCAGGGATTAATACATTCCCAAGCTTTCCAAATGCTCTTAATGTAATGTCCCTCTTTTCGAATAGATCTCATTGAAGACCTTTGGTCCTTTTTGTCTACCCGACAGCCAAAGGATGTGTCAAGGGTGAATAAGTTTTGTTATTTTATTATATTGTGCAAATATTAAAATAAAATATTATAAGTTGCACATATAATAAATAATAAGCTTATTAATAATTTAATAAAAGAGTCAAATGTAAAAATACAATTATTTTTAATTGTATTTACCATAGGGAGGTACGACTTGTCCATGTAATGGGAAAATAGGGAAATGTGACATTAGCTTCCTTAGAAAAATGCGACTTGGACAAAGGAGGAAGAATGGAGTTTTGAAAGAATAAAAATTATTACTCCTCCCAAGAAAATGTGACCTAGTCTAAGGAAAATTTGGGGCACATGTCTAGAAGAAATCACTTGTTGTGATTGGTTGAGTTGGAGGTCCCTTTGAGCCAATTTTCCCTTTAAAAGGAAGGGTCGACTTAGAGGAGGGAAAACATATGATCATTTTATCAATCTAGATCTTTATTATCAGATTTTGCGTTGTTAAGAGCTCTTGCTTTTATTAGAAATTCCAGGGACGAAAACCCTTGTGAATTCTACCTCTTGTGGACAAAAACCCCAAGGGATTGAGATGTGATTTCACTCAGAAATTTCTAGTGTTGTTAATCAGATTTCCAAGTTCATTTCAGCAATGTTTGTGAAGAGTTTTTGAAGGTATTTTCAGTGGTTTTTGAGCAGCAGTTGGATCGATCTGTTGTGGGTAGTTATGGCAGCAATTTCAGAGGTATTTCCCTCAAAAATATTTGTCAAATATTCTCCATAATATGGTAAACCAAATCGTTGTATTTTCATCATTTTCTGAAGTATATTTGAAGGTTTTCAGGCAAAATATTAAGCAGACTTCAGATCTAATTTCTGGGTTGTTTGGCTGCAATAAATTCACTTTTTTCATGATTCAGTTTCTAAATATTTGGGTAATCATCTGAAATCGAAAATATAACTTTTGGGTGTCATTTGCATTAAGGTCTATCTTAAACCCTAGTTGCATTTTCTCAAATAAATCCAGATCTGCATTAGGGTAATTGCTAGAACATCCATAAATCTGTATTTGTTATTTTTATTTGATTTAAAATTCATTGGAGTATAAGGGAGACCCATTGGGGATCTTTCACTTAAGCACAAAGGTGCCAAAAAATTTGACAAGTGTTAGGGTAATGAGAAAATTGACAAACCCCAATCCTTTCCACATAGGGCGGCCATAAAGGGAACCTTCAACAATACCGTGTCGTATAAGAACTTTCCAAGATTTTTGGCCAGTAAATGCTTCTGATAATCCATTTAGCACAAAGAGCTTGCCCTTGGCGTTGAATGTGAATAAGGTCGAGACCCCCAAAATTTCGAGGCAAGAAACAAATATCCTAGGCTAGCCGATGAAAAACTTTTCCTGTAGAAGCATTAGCCCACAAGAAAGCTTTGAGCAGTTTTTTCATCTTCTGGATGGAAGCTTTGGAAGGAACCCAACACGACAAGTAGTAAACATGTGTAGCCGCAAGAACTTTAGAACAAATTTGGAATTTTCCAACCAAAGATAAAGGTCTGGTGATCGAATATTCCAAATTTTTTGCCACCCGTTGAATGACATATTGCCAAAGCTTGGTCAGGGAGGCTTGAAAAGGAAAAGGAATACTTGAGAATTTAAAAATATCACCATGTGTCAGGATTTTCCATTCAAAAGTGGCAAGACAATCAAGCGCGGGAAGGAAATATTACCGATAACACTGGGTTTTTCACCATTGAATGGATAAGCCATAAGCTAAGGAAAAAATATCCAAATATTACATAGTATTGTGAATGTTGGTTTCATCTTCAATTAGCGTAAGAAAGGAATCATTTGCAAAATGCCGATTAAGAAGTTGAGAAGTGGGCTCAACAGGAAGCGAGATTCCACGAATAAGACCTTGTGCTTTGGCATGAGCTAACAGATAGCCAAAACCTTCGGCCAAAAGCACATACAGTGCAGGGGAAAGAGGGTAGCCTTGCCGAATAGAATGAAAAGTCCCAAAAGGTTTCGAGCTGAGGCCATTGATAGAGATCTGAGCAGAAACATCCACAAAAAGCATATTGACAGATTGAATAAAAATGAGACCAAAGCCAAGGGCTTGGAGCATGTCGAGTATGAATGGCCATTCAATCTGATCTTAATCCTTCTCAAAATCAATTTTGATAAACATGGCGACCTACTTAGACCTGCGAGCCCATTCCATGCCTTCCCACACTGCAATGATGTTATTTAGGATGTATCGTCCCTGTATAAATCATGTTTTATCTGGCTGAACAAAAATTGGTAGAAGATTACATAACCGCAGAGATAACACTTTGGCAATAATTTTATAGGAGACGTTTAACTGCGTAATCAGATTCCAATAGGTAATTTTCTCTGGGTCTCCTTATTTAGGGATGAATTTTATGTTTCCCTCATTAATTTTTCCCTAAGGAATGTTTCTAGAAACCTTCAAGATAAACCTAAAACAGGTCTTGACCGATCGAATCCCAAAGGGTTTTATAGAATTCGTAAGGGAACCCATCGCAGCTCGGTGCTTTATCATTGTCCATTTAGCATGGTGGATTCATGGAGGTCTTCAATGGTGAGCATTCTCTCGTAGATAGCCTTTTGAGCCTCTGATAATTTACACGCCACAACACCCAAACATTGATCTAGAGCTGCTTGGTCACGAGCTGCAGAGGGTTATTGAACTTGAAATGCAGCCTTGTAGTGGTGCACAAAGGCTTGCAACATAAGTTTTGGATCAATTGATGTGAGCTCTACCATCCATAATAGCCTGGATATGTTAGGAATGTTTTCTGGATTTGAGAGAAATAAATAATTCTTTTGAAACCCGATCTCCAATTTTGAGCCAGTGCATCCGAGCCCGGATCTGTGTGCCCCTAGTATTATAATTGTCCATAATTTGGATTTGGTGTCAAAGCATTACAACTTGAATGTTGTAGAGTTTCAGAGAAGGGATTGCCTTAAAGTGCCACCATCACCTAGACTGAGAGCTGAGGTATTAGCGGAGTATGAGCAACACCAAATTATTGCCGGTTGGTCATAGATTCGTAAAAATCTTGTTGTCCGAGTCAGTGCGTCCTTCCACCACTGAATCCAGCTGGCTTGCATAGGTGGATGAAATCAATGGTAATGATTGGGTCATGGAATTAAATTCCAAACACACTTGATATGATTGACGATGGGGCCACATGATGCATCAAGGTAGTATTAAGAAAGTAATTGACCTTTATGACAAAATGGGTGTGCATCATGCCAATCGATACAAAATCGTATAAGAGAATGATCTGAAAGGACAAAGTCAAGGCATGACCTCCACTAGACATAGAATAAATGCTATCAAACTCAAAATGATCTTGAGCTAACAACATGGCCCTGTCAAGCTGTTTAAGAACGCGATCTATCCCTCCATGTAGATTGGTCCACATATACTAAGCTTCAGAGGTGGGAAAGCGAGATGCATTTGGATCAAATTTTCCAAATTTATTTCACATGAAATACCACACTTCCCTTTCGCCAGGTGTCCACCTCATAGGCAAGTGGCCACATTTATCATTAGGTGACTCAACCATATTAAAATATCCACTTATTACCCAAGTAAGCATCGATGAATGGAGTTGGCGATCCACCACCATAGATCGGCCCTTTTGGCCACATCGCTTGAGGCGTAAATATTAATGAGGCCAAAAGGGCGTCCTTCCACATTAAAGAGGACCCATATGGCATGGTTGGTGGGGTCGATGTCGTGGTCAATAAGTAAAGGCCACCATTTGGGAGAAAAAAGTGAAATTAAACCCCCATGTCCTACTTCATGATTGCTATAGAAAGCTAAGCTATTAGGCCAGATGGATTTGCAAACCATCTGTAACTGAAAACCTATAATTTTTACTTCCTGCAAAAATAAAACATCCAAATTTGCACATCGTTGTCGATTTTCAAGCACCACACACTTACGACAGGAGTCTGCTATGATACCCATAACATTCCAAGATAGAAAATTCATGGGAAATATTTTTCAAAAGCAATATCCCCGGTCCTCCAAGCCCTCAAGGTGAATCATATTGATTGTGTAAAAATCGAGCAATGTTATGCTGTAAAAAATCATGCATATCAACTTTTTTTCCATTCAGTGTACTCAATGTTGTATTTTTCTTCGGTGGAATCAACACTGCGATGTTGGACTATGGTCCCAAGAGATTCTAGGTGTACTTTGTGGGTCATTTGGAAGGTCCTTGTGAGTTTCTTGAAAGTAGTAGAGGACACCGATTAATGCGAGATGGGGACGTGAGAAACAAAATATTTCTGGTCCATGAGAACGAACACCACAAGGGGTGTTCTGGTGTACTTTGGTAAAGGGGTAGCTAGAAAGGGCAATAAAAAATGGCTCCTTAGCAACATTCAGTTGGTTCCTTAGTATGCAGATGTAGGCTCTTTAGCCAAAGTATTGTGAGAATTTTTGTTAACAGCTTAGTTCCCAATGGCCATGGGAGCCATAGGATTAGATTGTTGGGCTTTGTCTCTTGTTTCATTGACCGGCCTCAAAAAAATTTCCAACCTTCCTCTTGTTGGGTTTGATAATGGCTCAGGAAAAGGTTTTTCCATAGGGTGATTACGGGGAACATAAAGCGGATAGTATCCCTGATCTTGTGATTAGACAGCTTGACAATGGAAGAAAGTGTTGGGTAGATTGATATACATGACCCGCTGGGAGTAGCGTTTATCCCCCATCTGAGATATCCCCAAATTCCTTAAGTTCTTTTAAGAGACCAATCTCAACACAAATTCACTTATGGGGATGAGCATGGTAAACCCTTATCAGCTTCCAGGAAAACAACTTGGCCTAAGAGAAGTGGTAATTTGTGACGAAAAAGGCACACATGGAAAAGGAAGGCCAAGAAATTCAACCAAGACAGGCACTTTAAGGGCAGTATATTCATATACCACGAATTCCTTGTGTGATGGGGTTAATACAAGCAGTGAGTTGCAAACATACCAAGTGGCTTGCTTAGCAAAAATATTGGGTGCATTAGCAGGGTTGGAAAAGTGAAAAGAGAAAGAAACCCTTGGTCATGTTTTGAACACTTTCCAGTCGGACTCCATGAGGGGTCTAGATGGTGTTCACCCAAGATTTGAGCATGCTTTTAGAGGGATGTGGCCCACAAAATACCCAATGAGATAAAATTACTCTAACCATTGACATGCAACATTAAATTCAGGAATGAGAAGAAGCTAAATTTGGAAGATTAGAGATTACCTTGTGAAAAACTTTTCAAGATGAATTTACTGGGGCGTCTTCGTCAGTAGTGCCATTTCTTAAATATCTACTATCTCCTGTCGCACGGTTGAAACAACCAGGTTTGAAGATGGCAAGGTATCAATATATAGGGGATGCCTAAAGGGCAAAAAACCCTAGGAGAGACTATAACAATAAAATCCTGTAGAGCTTGAAAAGGTCGTAGTATGATTATTAGCAGGAGATTGTTAAACCCTAGAAAGATCCGTCTCCAAGTTTTGCGCCAGAGTTGTAGAGCATTTTTTTTTCAAAATTATTACGAAATTTAGTTTTGTTTTGGCTTCAACATATTTTGATTTTGTTTCTCACTATGAAGGATGTTTTATATATGTTTTCCATGGGACATTATTTATAACATAAAGGTTAGAAATTTTAGAAACGGTTAGGATATGGGTAGTTAACACATATTTTAAAATTTGTAAAATTTAATACAAAATCCATCAAACCATACATATAAGCCTAGTTTTTTAATATAGTTTTAAAACTATAGGTTAGGTTTTAGTTTAAATACAACTAATATATGATATAATATATTATAGATTGAAAACTATATTTTAGTAAATATTATAGTTGTAAACTATACAAAAGGGGGCCAAACCAGGAAAGCAAGTGATATTGAAAAAAATAATATTATTTTTCCCATTCCATGGGTCTTCACCCGAGTCAATAGGAAACTTGAAATTGCTATCTTCAAGGAGGGTTGTCTCCCTATGGGAGACCCTGTCAAATATTTTTACATCCTTTACCCTGTAATTTACCTTGTCCTGCACACATTACAATCTATAGGTATTAAATAAAATATTTTACAAATTGCAGAGGGATCGAGTAAATATATTTGAAAGGGTTTGTAATATTTTAACCCGTGTACAATCTAATGTGTGTTATATGTTAACGGGGCATTTTTAGATACCCCATTGGTTATAACCACCCATTAACTACCCTCTCTGATACCATGTCAGATATGAGGGGTTAATTATATTAACCATTCAAGTAAGATTTAATATTAATTAAATAACACTGCAAACATTACAAAAAACACATTATACCAAATGCAATGAAACAAAATAACACCAACACAAGATTTTACATGGGGGAAAACCATAAAGGTAAAAAACCCCACAAAAGCACTTTCCTTTATTTAAGAATTTTACATACACAGTTTTACCCAGCACCGCCACTTCTTACTCGAGTCCCTCACTTGTTGTTGGCTTAGCTCAAAATTAGGAAACAAGATAACATGTACAAAATCAGAAGGGTCGGAGGCTCAAAAATAGAATTGGGTCAGAAAATACACTAGGGCTAAACCGTGCAAGAAGGACCATAGTGTACAGATGTTATGGACTATTCCATATGCTTATGTCATCAGGGCATATTCAATAATTTTCTCAGTTGGTATAGTTTCTCAGAGACATATACATACATTTCACTCAGTTTCAATGAAAAAATGCATGGTATTGTTTAAGTTATGATGGCTCCATGGGTATATGTAAGCTAGCATTACCTCGATACATAATGTCATCATTTAAAAATCAATTGGGTTCATGTTCTTCTACAATGACACTTATATGTGGGTATTGGGAAGAGTCCAGGTGACTACTATCCTTATATGATTGAATTCCTATTGCTCATATGTTTAGTGAAGGGATGTGGAGCAACTACAACTCTCTCCATATAGTTATCTTCCCCATGTGGGGTGCATTTGCACTTCAAACTATTGTTCTTGGCACCTTCCAACTAGGGAATGACCACCCCCAAGTCCTTTGAAATAGATCCAACACAAAGTTTAGAAAATCTTCATGGAAATGGTAGTGGGAGTACTCTATCCCCCTCTCTTATAAAACAATTAGGTGTACTCTTTCCTTTGTTTTATTTTTTACTAGACATATTGCTATTTTTATGAGCTAAGTTCAATTTTTTCATGTTAAAGTTAAATTTCCTATAATATAGACACTGACTACACTATTGTTACTACAATTACTCGTCTTGGACCAATAAACACAATCAAAATAAAGAAAAAGTCCTAGTACAAGCACAAGGTGATTCGAGTGAAGGAAAAGTGTGTCTACACACTAAGGTGAATTTTCCTTTAAGCACACAATTTTCAATTCCATACTTAAATGGGGGAAAATGTAAACACTCGTTTTCGTAATTCATGTCTCACAACAATAAAAAGTATACAAAACTCTTACACTAGTCCAAACTTGCTCAGTGTGACAAATTATCTTATCCTTAGCTATATCTTGTTCATTCTTGTTTGCATACGTAACATACTTTTTCGCACAAAAGTCATATTGATCTGTCAAATTAGGATATACCCTCACATATCACATGTCCAACTTTTAAATCACTTGCACATGCATCTGGGACCATAACGGATAGGGAGGGCCATAACGTTTATACGTTATGGGCCTACATGGCCAATTTGGTCCCTCTTTCTTTAATGAAATGTTTTATAATTTGAATCCCTATGGTACATTTCTAGTCAACATTATTCAATTTTTTAAGATTTGGAACACATATATAATCAAGTTATTCATCTCCCAATGAAAAAAGGCATTCATTCTACTTGACACCTAGCATCTTAATGAGATAACACTAAACACAATCATAAAAGAATTTCTCCAATATTTTATTAAGCTCCAGATACTCAATATACTCAATCTAGGGTAGTCATCTAATCAGGTTTGCAAGATTGAGAGCCACATTATCAAATTCAAGTCAAGCTAGGGTAAGAGATAAGTACACTCTCATTATTGCAACAACGTGAATATCAATTTTATTACATACATTATAGATATCATAGAGTAGGAGATAATGACATGTTGTTTGAGCCCTCTTTGTAGTAGTGGTGACGTCAATGGTGCACAAGGGTGCCCATAACCCACCTAATATTTTTTTTTCATGACTTTATCACCATCTAGGGTTTTAACTATTTAATCAGCTACACAGAAAGCCTCATACAATGTCAGATATCCAAATTACACACAGGATCATATCAGGAAGTAACACACACACCCATAAAAATCATGAGCATATAACATAAAGGGAAGGAATTGTATGGAAAGGGC
This sequence comes from Taxus chinensis, assembly GCA_019776745.2. Taxonomy (NCBI): domain Eukaryota; kingdom Viridiplantae; phylum Streptophyta; class Pinopsida; order Cupressales; family Taxaceae; genus Taxus; species Taxus chinensis. The sequence goes on from CM034154.1 coordinate 664,738,509, forward strand.
CATAACGGGGGTATGCTTTGGGCCATACCATACGCTTTGGGCCAGGCATCTGTTCAATCAAAATTTTGGTCATGAGGCTCTGTTAGGTCATTTCCAGTCATCACGCCAACCTAAATCAGCATAGAAATCATAATATCAACTAAGTCCTCTTATCCTCCTCATTTTTAGTACCTCATTGCATTTATTTATCATTATCCATCTTGTTTCATGTATTATCCCGATATTGTTGCAATTAACCTTGGAAACTAGTTGATTAGGATAGTATTCAGTTGATTACTACATCTCTAGATATTAACCAATTTAGGTTAAATCAATTCCTTAAATGAGCTAAATCCATATCACCCATTTTAAAGTCTTGTTCTCTTTTTTAACAATTATTTGACATGTTTTTGTATCTTGTAGTGTTATTTTCTAATGGATCTTTCACTTGTTGGTGTGTTACATGCATATATTCAAAAAAATATTATACTTTAACAATCATCTAGTCACATCATTGATGTCACACATTTTTGGAACTCCTCTTGGGCTACACACATACACAATATGGAATGGTTTCCTTTTAGTGCTTCCATTGAACAATTTTTTGTAAGCAAATTTAGTTCCCACCAAGATTGAATACCTTAGCACTAGCTTTCCTCCCATCAAACATTACAATAGATTTCCAATACTTCTATTGACCACTTGTGTTTACAATCTGTTTGGAGATGGCCGTATGTTGAATTGAATTGCAACTGGGTATCCAAAATATTCCATAATGTCATTTGGGAATTTCCAACAAAATTTATATCCTAACCATATACTATGCTCGTAGAAAATCCATGCAACTTGAAAACTTCCCTAAAAAAATTGGTTATGTGATTAGCATCACTATTCTTCATGCATGCAATAAAATGAGAAATTTTGGAGAATCTATCTATTATAACAAAAATGGATTCATGGTCAATCTATTTTCTATATAATCCTAAAATGAAGATCATTATAGTGTGTTCCCACGGTCTCTCTAGAAGGGAGTGGTTGATACAACCATATGTATTGATTTTTACCTTTTTCCAACTAGAAAAATCTACATCCTTGCAAATATTTCTCAAATCCATACCCGTCTTAAATCAATAATAGTTTTTATTGATCCATGAAAATGTACTATCAATGGAAAAATTACTAGATAATCTTCCATTATGCTTCTTCCTATCAATTTATCCCTCATTGATTTTTATGGATATACACAACTTTCTTCCTTTGAATAACAAATATTCTTCTAAGAAGCACTCCAACCATATGGTTCTATCCATACTTAGTTGATTCTTACATGTTGTCCATGCATCTATGATATATTCACCCCCTCATACAACCATGCAATAGAATCACATCTAACTACTTCCACTTACATCTCATTCATCAAGAGACACCTTCTACTCAATGCACATATGTAACTTTGCTTGACTTTCCACTTCTCTAATTGAACACAAAGGAATACCTTTTAAGAAACTCTACCCATATCATGTATGATTTTTCAACTTACGTTGGCTATTTATGAACTATGCTCAATGTTTTGTGTAAAAACACAAAATCTTTAGGGAACAAATGATGTCTCCACTTCTTGAAAGTTTGCACAGTGGTGTAAAACTCTTTATCATAAAAAAATACATTCACTTTTCTTCATTCAATTTTTCACTAAATTAACCAATCAACTTAATTTACTGACTCAAAAATTATCTTATTGTTCCACTAGCATCACAATCAAATTCAAATACCTTGTTGAAATTTGGAAATTCGACTAATTGTTGTACCAAAAAACTTAAATGTTAAAATTTTAAAAACTTCAAAACTTTTCCCATCATAATGCTTTTCCAGATTGTCTTTCGACGTCATTCTAAGAAGTCGTTCGTCTTTCATCCTCCCTCTAATTTGGTTGTTGAATGTCATAATGTTGCATTTTCATAGTCCAGACATCAGTGTTGTCCCACCTCGCTTCATAGACCCTTCCAACTTCACAAAATGATCTATAACGTTTAATTAATGACTTTAATTTAACGGTTTAAAATTAATTAGTTACAAATATGTATTTAATTAATATTTTTTAATTAATTAACGTGTATTTTTTTAATAAATTAATGTTATTAATTTTATTGATTCAATTTTAAATTTAATTACTAAATTAATGATGTCAATTTTATAAAAATACTAATAAAATGTTTATTTCGCTATTGAACGGAAGGAAAAGTGGGAATTTTCTCTCACTTCACCATTTGGAGCACTTCCAGACCGGATAAAAATTAAACTGCTCTCCGTGCAAGGTAATGGTGAGATATTTCTTTTGAGAGGTTCACGGGAATGGCATTTAACAACATACAACCGCTTCCCCACTTTTCCCCTTTCTCTATCCTTTTCCCACATTAACTTTCCACTCCCCCTAATCATGGATGCAGTTATGAGACGCATGAATTGTTTTTAAATTCTTGTTATGGACTCTCCCTGTGTACACGAAGCAATTATTCTCAGCACACACAACTTCAAGTAGAAGAACAAGAAAATTAAAGATATTTCCATTGCCCTCGCGAGTCTCAGAAACGGTGAATGAATGAGTTTCAGTTACACAATGTTTATTGTGCAGAAGAATTATTTAATCACTCAAACACCAAGTTTCATGAATGCAAAAGAAGAAATCAAGTTAGCGGTGAAGAAATTATTTGTAAAGAGAATCAAATCAGTTCAAAATCCATCCATCGAGATTGAAGAAGGAAAAGGATTGTTTTATCAATGCCAAGGGAGTAAATAGATGCAAAATTTCTATCCAACGAGGATAATTTACGCATGTACAGAGAAGATTGATATCAAAGAAGTTAGAAAATATAAATTAGCACCAATCATCAATACAAAAGGAAGATAAAGGGCATTATTTGCACACGGCCAAGTCTGCGCTAGAGAGGAAGAGAAATATCCGTGCATATGTTTAAATAATGCATTACAAGTTATTGAAATAGGAGAAGAATGAAGGTATGAATTTATAAATAAGACAAAAATTCTAAGCATTTTTTGAGAGGAGATGTTGAAATCTGGGTGCTAGAGACAAAGCCAACACCAATCCATAACAAATGCGTACATAGGAGGAGAAAAGAGGTTTGAGTTTACAAATGAATAAAAAAAATTAAGCTTGCAATTCATCTTTGGACACATAAAAGTCTATACGCCTGCACATAAAGATAAAATGTCAGAAAAATATAAGATAAGAACCAGTGCCAAATCATTCAAACACCTGCACAAAAGGAGAATACAGATCAGAATTTACAAAATTCAAGCTTGTGAGGAGAATATTAGTTATTACAATTCAAGAACCCATGTAAGCTTGTGTCAGGAACATAAAGACCAATATAAACAAAGAAAATGAATTGAATACAAAAGAAAAAGGAGTCTTTTTGTTTATTTACATTCCTTTTATTAATTTTGCAGGTCAAAATATGCGTAAGATTTCAAGATCAATCTAAAATCTACTAATATTGGAGAAGAAAGCAAGGACACACAATTGTGATTACTCGTGATCAAGAATTTCTTGCATACAAAGTCGTAGTTAGAAGCGCACAAGAGAAATAATGAAAAGACATCAGAGGAATTGATTTCGATGGATTTGTGGGAAATTAAAAATTAAAAAAATTACATACGAGCTTGTTGTAATGCCAGAACTCGCTTGGAGGAATATTTGAGCGATAGTGCAAAATATCCAAATTGTAAACTATTTTTATTTTTTATTTTTTGCATTGTTTGAATGGGATTAATTTGGTATTGTAAAAGACAAATTTAATAGAAGCCCATTTTCTTCATTTTTGTGGTGGATCCGACACCACAAATTGTGTCTCTATTTTTCTCTATTTTTCTTGATTCTACCTCAAAATGTCAATACCAAAAAAATCTACTTTAAAATATGAATTTCAAGGCATCATACCTTTATCCATGATTATTTTGAACTATGAAAATATAATGGACACCAATCTAAGTCACGTTATTATAAGTCAATTTTGTGATAGGACTCGGTTCGAGGGTCACACATTATTTCTCAATACTTATACTACATTAGTTTACCACAAGTAACAACATTTGCAGTGTCTATTCAATGCCCGAAACTCATCATTGTTTGCACCAAGCACTACGATCCTAAAAGAAGATGCATTTTTAACAGTAACAATGAGCCTGTTATCCAAGTTGCACATGAACACATTGAATAAATTATCAGAATTCCAGAGTACAAGGATAATGTTGAGATCACTGAGGAATCTGTGCTTTAGCATTGGGATGAATATCCATTTAAATCTCATGATAAGAATTGATAATGGGGCTTGTCATTAATCTAATTTCCCACCTTCTCGTACATTCAAGTTGACATATACAATGGAGTGCCTTATAAACTGCCAAAATATGTGATCAACAAGTGGGCCCTCATATATATTTTATAAAAATTGGAATCAATGAACCACTTCTTAGGTGAAAAACTCGGATATAGTGTTTTCTTTCATATCTGTATTGGCATGTAGAAGTGTCCATCTTTCCGCACTTCAGAGATGATGGATAAAGTAAATGATTGTCATGACACTACATCCATTTGTAAGGAGATGGGAATTTGATATATATGATTTCATAGATAATATTCTTGACCCAAAATACATACACCATACGGAAGTGGAAGACTATTGGGCTAGTTGTGCAGATGAATTTGAGGTTCGGCGTCGTGACTACTACGAAATGAACTTGAATCAAATAGTCACATTTAAATTGAAGGATGCCTCTCGTGGAATTACTGATAATGACCTTGATATGTTGATGCTTCATATGATTCCATTGCATCATCACCCCTTCCCAAATTCAAATGGTCAATAAGAGACGATATGTCACTTGATGATAGAGTTCAGCAGGTAATCAAGAGGAACCTTGCTTGGTATGAAAAAGAGTTGGCCCGATGTATTAAAAATGAGAAAAATACATATGAAGACCAAAGGCCAACCAATCAGAGTGAGAGGATAATTTCATAAGCTACTCAATCATCCTCTCACCCTACCACACAAGCTTCATCACACACAAGCAAGTAAGAGGCAATTGAATTTGAAATTGGCTCTAGATAAGCCTTCAACAACAAGTGAACCTGAGTGAAGGAAGGAGGAAAATGAGGGAAAGGAGAATGTTTCTATAATATCACAATTGAGCTATCATTTGTCAAACCATAACAATTCCAATTATCATGGGTTTATTAAAAACACTACTCTACAATTTGTGGTATAAGATCAGGTGCAAGTTCCAGTGATTCAAATCTCCAACTCGCCTGAGCCTTTGCATGCCAATGATACTTTCCAATATTCTCCCATTCAGTGTGAATACATTATAGAAACTCATTTTCATCAACAAGAATATTATATTCATGAACCTCCCAAATTTGAGCACTTTCCACCATTAGAGGAGAAACTCCCACCAAATGCAAGGATCATATGCAACACATTGATTGAATAATTCTATATTAGTTCCATGGGGAAATAAATTAGAGAAAGATAAAATTTAAGTCAGTCATGATCAATTGTGAGGCCATTACATCATTGACAAATTCTTGTATTCCTAAGAATCCCAAGGTCATTGCTAAGATTGCAGTCAATGATTATGGAGTTTGATACAACAACATAACAACATTGGTGGTTAATAAAGATAAGAGAGAAATGATTGTTGCTAACTATGAATGTTCCATAGTGAAGCTCAAAAAATCAATCAATGGCCCATACTCATGAATCAATTGATATTATTCTATGCTGAATGGATAAGTATAAGTCTCAACCCATTCATCTCAAAGAATATAATTGGAAACTAATTGAATATGTGCAACATCTAACCAATCCTATCTCTACTACTATTAAAATTCGTACTATAGTGGTGATGCTAGATCAAGATATGCTTGTGTTATCAAAAGAGATAAATAATATAAGTCATGAAACCATGGCATGGATTGAAAATGTTTTGATCTAGGGTTTTCAAGTCATCGATGAAGCCACGAGAATCTATGATAAGATTCGTTCTTATCTAGATTCAATCATACATTTTGAAAATTCTCTTGAAGTCAAAATAAGAACTTTTGAAAAAAAAACTCCTAATATATGAGAACTCACACAAATGGAATTATCATCTCTTTTTCAATGAGGGAATATTGGATTTCAATCATCACAGAATTCACATTGAGTGCCTGATTTTTTCCAAATTCAAATAGATTGTGCTTGATGATGTTCGATCTCAATTTCTTATGTAAAAGACAAGGGAGAAACAATCATGTGTGTTATTTAGGAATTCAATCAAGAGGTCCCTTACAACTTCTTCAGTGAACAATATCAAAGGATCTTAGTGCACTTTCTCAAGGAGAAATTGAATGGTCTATTCAAGAATTAGTATGCTTCCTCGACAAGTTTTGGTCTTGATTCCCTTGTACAATATTTTCAAACTCCAAAATTTATTCACCGTTATGGAAGAGAGAATGGTGGAATTTCATGCAGCTCCTAGTAATATTCTAGGAGATAAACTCATCTATGATACTTACCTTGCACCTCACTACTTCCTTGAAGAGCCAAAATTGGTGGCATCACTTGAGAAGTTCAAAAAATTCAACATGGAGAGATGTTTAGACCAAGGATTTTCGGAATAATATTTCCAATGTTTTTTAGGTCTCCCTTGGTGACCAATGAGTTCATTTCTTGTACTATCAAGATAGGCAGACTCTTGGCCCAATAGGTAAGGCACTAATCTTAAGTTCCATATTGAATCCATGTGTCAATGTCTTGCTTATGTGTCACTAAGTCATTGTCTAAGTGGGGTCCACATGTACCCACTCTTTTAAGATGTTTTAATAATTTATTTAAATCACTCGAATTATAAAATTATATTAATAAATTGACTTAAATTTATTAAAATAAATTTAATTTATTAATGTGACTTAATTTAGTCGTAATGTGATGTTATAAGAAACCCTAACTACTTTGTAACCAACTTTGGGTTATAAAATCAAGTTAGATCTCATTTGTAAAGGACTTTTAGAGAGAAGAGAAAAAATACTATTTGTAGAGAGAACTTATGAGAAATTATGTGCTCTTGTACAAAGAGGAATAAATGAGCATTTATGGAGAAATTTGTGTCTTATACTTGTTTATTTTCTCAAGCATTTATTATTCTTATGTTTAATTAATGTGAATGCTCTTTCTCTTTATGAATTATGCACCTTTTATTCAATTGTCACTCACATAATTTGATGGTTTCTAAAGTACATTCAATTTTATGACATGTATTTACTTAATCTTATATGTACCCCCTTTCTTACTTCCTCATCCATTCTCTCTCACTTCCCTTTTACTCCTTCCTTCCATCTTCTTATCAACTTACTTTCTTACCAAAAACCCCAAGTAAATTTTGAATGTATAGTTCTATATAAAATAAAAAAAATCAATAAGGGAAACCTCACCCAACATTAAGGAGGGACACTTTCCCCTTTATATTGTTTTTATATTTTACACGTGGGAAAAATCACATACGAATAATTTTTGGTGACTCTACTAGGGATATAAAAAATTACATTAGTGTTAGATCTTGGTCATAGTAATTCCCTTTGCATGCATAAATGAATTGTTTGAGAAAATGACCCTAACTCGAAATCCTCCTATTTTGTATCCTAATACTCTCCTGCTTCAAAATACTCAAGAATACATCTTTACTAATCTAAGGTGTTTTGTTTGGAGAACTTGTCAAAATAACAACCATGTCTATGTTGCAGAAAGGATCTTGGATGGAATCATACTCAACTATAGTAAGGATCTAATCAAATTAGATAGAAATGAGAAAATAATCCTATTTTCAGATAGTTGCTACTCTCCAAAACTGTTGAAACAAAACTCATCAATTTTAGATAGTTCCAGTTTAACAATCCCAAGCACAAGTTATGATTTCCCTCAATGTAGTGATATCGAACAATTCAATGCCTTGTGCATTGCTTCCCAGAAATCAATTTTTTAGTAATATTTGGCAACTTCAGAGAGTCAAGGGATATTGAAGTAAGTTATGCACAACGTTGTAGAATGGAGCTGCTCTAATAATACAAAAGAGTAATAAAGGATCAATCTCGCCATATGAGTTGTGCATGTTTTCCACAATATCATGAAAACCGACCCATACCAAATTTCACTGCATTTCGTTCAGAAGCTCACTAGAATGAAAAGTTGGTTGTTTGAAAAGAGATCTAGCAAAACTTTAATTTCACTTTAAACCCTAGGAGGCATTCTATTGATTTTAATAACCAAGTTGTTTCTCTAGTTGATTGTCTCCTAAATGGAAATATGACAAGTTAGTAACCTCACTTCAAGTCCAGAAAAGAAGACAAAAGAATGTACTTAGACTATTAAATCCCTTCTCCTCCTTAACACATACCTTCTAGTAAAAACCATCTTTCCTAGGATGGTGATGGTGTACCTTAGAGACATGTCATTGGTCCATTAGAACTTGGACGACTTCATGATATTCCCAAAGGTTCTAGAAAGAATTTTCCTAAATTTTACGGTGATGGTAAAATAATCTTTTGATGATCACATTGTACAACATTTTTCACCTCATGTGGAATCCTTGGAATTTGTACATGAAGATGATATTATTTGTTTCTTTGTTGAGACTCTATATTAAGGTGTATTTAATTGGTTCTATCCCATTTAGGATAGGTATGATCAATCACTTGTGATACTATAAAATAAAATTTTGAAGATATTTAAGCCCACAAATGATGAACATGGAATCTTGGCACAAATTTCCCAAATGAATAGAAAGAACCATATGAACCCATGCAATACTTCATTTGCCAAATTCAATAATTTGTTACTAAAAAACCATTAATGAGCTCAACCTATGACACATAGTAAAAATCAATCTTCATCAATGCACAACTTCTTGAAATCGGTTTCCTCTAAAGGAGGGCAAGTGCATGAAAACTTGGATCTTACACAAAATTAATCCATTGAAATAGGATATGATCTCATCATGGCAGAAAAACTGAAGAAAATATCTAGTAAAATCCAAAGTTCAAGATGTTGGTCAAATATATTTTGAAGCTCTCATAGCAAAAATTAGAAAATTTTGTTGGGAATGTACTGAAATTGAAGAAGCAAGTTACACAAAACAAATTTACACTTCCCTATAAGGATGTGCCAAGGAGGAAATATTTTGCAAATATAAATAGTTGCTTCCATCAGCTCAACAAATATTGGAAATTGAACTATCACCCACAACCAATTCTAGGTGTGATGATCGTTGAAGAAAGCAATGGAAAAAAAGGTGAAGTAGTAGAAGTTGATGAAGAAGAAAAGTTAGTTGTCTCTTAATGTGCAAAGATAATGAAACCGAAGGTGACAACAAAATAGGATTCTTCAAATACGTGTTTTATGATTAATATAATGAAATTATTTGAAGATATTCAATAGTCATTCCTATGCATTTTTCATGAGATCACAAAACAAGGAGAAATATCATTAAAGATAGAAGTAAAGATTACCATGAAAGTGTAAGAGAAAGTTAAAAGAAAAGAAACTCCTAAAGAGAATAAGAGCAAGGAAGCCACAAAGTTACCTATTGTGAAAGAAATTTTGAAGAAATTAAAACTTGTGCCTAGCTCGTCTCAAGACAAGGCAACTACAAAATATTAGTAAAACATATATTTCCTCTCCTTCTATTAATGTTGCTCCAAAAGTTACTATAATTTCCAAAAGCAATCCCTCTCCAATTCAAAAGAAACTCCTCTTGATGTTTAAAGTTTCATTGCCTACCTAAATTTAATATCATTGATCATATCAATAAAACAAGGATTTGGATGTCTCAAGTTGAATATATCAAGTCCAATACCGATCAGCTTGAGAGGTTGATCAAGTTTATCAAAGGTAGCTCTCAAATCTATAAAGGAATTTTGAAAAATCCCAAATTTTAAAAATATCATAATCTCATGACTATTAATCCTTCAAAATTGAACAAATTTAATCCTTTTCTATATCTCTCTTTTTATTAATGGAAACAAGCTGAGAAATTATATCATCGATTCTGGAGCATCTGATAATGTTCTGCTAGCCAAGGTAGTGCATGCCCTTAGATTTACTTGTAAAAGGTATTTTGGAACATTTTACTCAATGGAGATAAAATAAGTACCATTGATCGGGAAAATTAAAGATTCTTATGTGGCTTTGGATGCTTACCCACATAAGAGAGTAAAATTGACTATCTTAATAGCTAACATCCCTACGTCATATGGAATGTTACTAAGTAGGAAATTTTATAGAGATCTTAGAGGTGAAAGGGTTAGATGGATTGGTCACATGAAATGATCCCCATCATTGGAGAAATGAAAAATTTAGAGCCCAAAGTTGAAGCCAAATATACGGTCACCAAATTAGATAATCCTCATGTAAAAATATTATAGAAAGATGTGGGTATTGGTAATTTTTTCATGACATTTGTGAGTGAAGATGAATCTCCTAAAGTAATATAAGGAAATCCCAATGATACTTAGACTCTTTAATTTTATGGAATATTTTGGTTCAACTAGATCTAGCGTATGAGTACTTATTATCTCGCCAACTAGAGAGATGTGGTCCCATTCTCATACAAGCTTCACTTTTCAAACACAAACAACACCATAGAATACAAAGCTTTGTTACTTAAAAATTGCCTTCAAGCTACTAAAGAGAAAGGAATCAAGAATTTGAAAGTACAATGTGATGTCAAATTAGTTATCAAACAAGTTAGAAATTAGATTTTAAGAAATGAATTATTGTCTTTTATGAATTATATGAATAAATTTTGGGAATTCCATTGAGAAATTTTATGCCTTTTCAATCTAATCCATTCCACAAAGTGAGAATGAAAAAGTACGATTCATTGGCATCCTCATCTTCCCTTACGATCCCTCACCTCAATTTTGAAAAATATAAATACACCATAGAAATTGATATTTAGACAAAGTGTACCTGAAAAACTTAGAGAAGTTACAAGATTTAATCATTGATCAACAAATCATATCCTTTTTGGAGAAAGGTAGCAATTTTAACAATCTCTTCTTTGAAGGAAGTGAGTCGGATTACTGAAAATACACTTCTTCATGTTGGAAGCACAATGGAATGAGAGGGGGGGTGAATTAGTCCTAAAAAATTCTTCAATTCATTAACCATTAATTACAACATCTATTTTCATTAATGTTCACATTCATTCAACCGTTGCTTATTTAGTGTGCACAATCATTCAAACAACCATAACACATGAGAGAAGCACATAGAAACAAGATATAAGTGGGAAACCCTAAGTTGAGGATAAAATCCACTGAAACTCTTCAACAAAATGAATTTATTACCAACTTCACAAGGAGCAAATAGTTTAGTAGAGCACCAACCCTACAAGGAGCACCAAACCCTAATTTAGTGAAGCACCCACTCCACAAGGAGGAAAACCCCCAAGATGACCAAATCAAAAACTCATCCACATGATGATGATGATATCTGATTTTTTTTCTGCCACAACTGATGGAGATCACAATTTCAGCTCACAAACCCTTGCTCAAACCCTCATTCCTTCAACTTGCTTTTCTTCTTCTTTCTCAACTTGTCTTGGCTCTAAAATCTTGCACACATTCTATTAATCAAATTCTTCAACCTGTAACATATCTTCAAGATCCTTCAAATCATGCCTTCAAACCTGTCAAACACTCTACTTGGTCACACTTTTCCCTCCAAGCAAGACTAGTTCAAAATGAACCCAAAACATCACTTTTATATGCTTTTCTTCTTCAAATCATGAGAGAGGTTGGTCCCTCATGATACATTTTCATGAAAAAATAAATCATAATAAAATTCCATAAAATTCATTACAATTCACATATGACCCATATAGGTGTCCATGCCCAAAACCATCATCATGCACCAAAAATCCTCAAAACCCTATCACTAGGATGAGCTAAAATACAACAAATGACTAAAACCATGATTATTCAAGCTCCCAAATTCATACCATACATGTGTAATATAACATTAAAACATCATACATGGTCGACAAATTTTCTTGACCAATCAAATATTTCATTAAATGGGCCCAAAGGCTCATATCCTTCACAAAACAGTTGTTTCAAGCACCCTGATTTTACCTTTGGGCCTCAAGACCACCCAAGATGAACTCAAATATGGCATGTAACCACTATATGGAAACATAAAGGACTTTACATCACTTATATGCATGTTATAACTCATGAAACATCCATATGTTCAAACCACAACAACTTTTCTCTTCACCAAATCAAGTTGCCCAAAAACTAGTTTTACAAACTCAACTAGTTTGCACCCTTTCTGTCACTTTCAAGACCTAAAATTCCTTCAATAGGAAAAAATTCATCCCTCTTCACTTTCCAAGGTTGATATAAATCATCAACTAATCCATTTCATGCCTCAACCAACTCAATCTTTCAGCATAAGCAAACTTGTCCTGAAAAATCTAGCATACCTTCTTCTTCACAAATTGACCTGAAAGACCATCAAATCAAATCACCAAGAACAAATACATAACCATTATAAATCCTCTGAATCATTATTTCCATAACATATTATAACTCCTTCCAAATCCAAGTGGAAGGCCTTCAACCAAGCCAATCTCTACAAACTACTTTTTATGCCTTCTTGGACTCAAGAACTGACCTTGAGCTCAACATGCTCCATCACACAAAAAACCACTTCCACACTTAAAAAAGCATGAAACACCCTTATAAATGATTTATAAGCACTCATAAACCTTCACCAATCATGAAAAACTTATAATCATCACTTACCTCATGTAGCCACTTAGCACCCTGCTAGAACAAGCATCCTTCAAACTTGACCCTCAAAGAACAGTCATAATTTCACATACCATATCAAAAACAAAATTTTGATATACCAATTGGAAATATATATGAACCAATTCACAACACAACTTGAATCATATTCCTAACTCCATCATGTAGCTCCTGCAATGTCAATTTTACCACAAGACTGCTCCAAACTACCCCAAAAACTAGTCTTCATAAATAGGGCACACTTTTCACTTTTTCATCCTCAACCATGACCTAAAACCTTCATGAACATCTATAAAAACTCAGGGGATAAAAATAATGTCAATTTATTTCTTTACCTTCTTTGGATAACTTTCCTCAAACTGAACTCTTCATAAACAAGAAAATTTCAGGTGGGGCCCACATATGTCACATGCTCTAATCTTACCTTTCTGGAAATATATGGAAGAGTCCTTATACAACATAAAATCATCACTTTTTCATAACCAATCAAAACATGGCTTTTATACTCAATCTTCTCCAAGTTACTCTTAGTTAGGGTTTAGCTAGGGTTTCAAACCACTTTACCTTCTTAACGATCGTTCATAAAAACATGACAATAAAACCACCTCATTATTTTTTTGAAAGCTTCATAACTAACCTAAGAATATACTCCAAATATCTCAGGTCCCATGCAAATCATACAATTCACAATGAGCATCAGAAGGTCCACTTTTTCTTCAAAAACACACTGTTAACTTACCCGGTTTTGCCAAAACTTGCATATCTTGCAAAATATTCTTCAGAATGACCTAAAACTTGTCATGAAAATCATGAAAACATCCTATAACTGTCCATACTCACCATATATCTCAAATATCTCTAAAACTCTCCATCCATTAAGACTTACCTATGTTTACTATGCATGTTTCTCACTTGTTTCTTCCCAAGAACCTTGAAACACCACCAAAACCTCTAAACTGACCTGAAACTCACCATACACCTCAGGTACACTGTCACCATGTACTTATACCATGCTCCACCATGACTATATTTGATCCAAATATCATACCTCATTTATTCTGCATGCTTCAGGGCTAGAAACAAGCCTGGAATGACCTGACTCAACATTAACAACCCATGAACTGACCATGTTGACCTCATGCAGACCCATAGACACCTCATAACATACCTCATACCAACCATGAATGACCTCATGAAAACTCTCAAAAAACTCAAGAGAGCTCATACAGTGACTATACTCACTAGACCATGCACCAGGACCTCCTAGAACTCACCAAACTTGGACACTACCAATCAACCTTCATGTTTGACATTGAATAACACCTCATGGAGACACATCACATGACACCATGACACCCTTTTCCATCAATGGAGTTGACATCAATGACAACACAAACACACAATGGCCAACAATCTCCCCCTTTGTCATTGATGGCAACCACCTTCAGAAACATTGATGGCAACCAACAAGACCAACACCTACAAGACTCTTTTCCATGTTTTTGATGCTTCTCTCCCCCTTTGACATCTATGAAAAGGATATAATGACACTACTACATGGAAAATGACAAAAAAGACACAATGGAAACAATGCAAAATTGACTTACTTGACTCAAATGGCTCCCCCTGGGACTGAAATCTCTCCTCTTTGACTCCTTCAACAACAAATGAAGATCCATGGACCTGATAATGAGCCTCAAACCAGCTCCCCCTGAACATATGCTCCTCATTTTTTCTTCAATCTTGTCAACATCACACCTTTCTAGGTCTTGTAATGCTTTAAACACCAAATTTTGCCTTCAAATACTGTCATGACCAAATTTTGACTACTTGTCCCTAAACTCACTCTTAGTGTAATTTGACAAATCTTTTCACAAGTCCTAGAAACTCATACAACTTCATCCATATTCTTTCACTGCTCTCCCTAGGATATAATCATCATATCTAACTAAAAACACAAAAGAATTTGATCTCATACCTTGTTTACTTTCCTTAGGAAAATGAATCATTTCACTCTTTCCTCTACCCTGAAAATTATTCAGTCTTTACATACCTCTTTATGCATGATAGTTTTCTGGTTTGAGAAATATCTCATAGCAATTTTACATCAAACTTACACCACCTTTAGCATTCAAAACTTCATAGATACCTTATACCTTTCATGTATGGCTTTCTAGTCAAACTCCCCATGATAGTTGAAAACCTTGAACCTTGTCATCTCATATTTATTCTCACTTGAGACCATAACACCTCTATTTCACACTTGTAACACTTCATAACAATTAAAGGAAGAAGCCTTATGAATCAAAGTCTAACAATACCTTACAGCTTAGATCAACCATATCATTCTTTAAACTCCTCAAAAAAACATTTCATACATATTCAATTCTTTGTAGCTTACACATAAAACTCATGCATACAAACTCATTTTGGAAAACCTTATAGTCACATCATGTTAATCTTTTTCACTTGTCTTCTATGAGTAACTATGTACAATTCAAGATTCTCTCATTCACTTGACAGAAATAACCTTCTTTTTAGAATACCCAAGAAATCACTTTTTCATTTCTTGACATTGAACACTATTGCATACTTTAATCAATCATCAATGGTAATCCTTATAAACCTGTTAGAGAGTTTCTTTGTATTTCAAAATATTTATCTCATCAGACTTCAAACACTTTATAGAAACCTCTGTACCACTTATTTCTTCAAGAGCAAAGCCTTAAGATTTTATTGATTCATAATTCACATCATTCATAATACCTTGAAGATCCATCAAACATGAGACATTCCAGTGAAACATTTAAACCATCATTCAAAGCCTCACATCAAAACCTTAGAAACCAATCCACTTGATATTGTTCTTGACACATGATCTTTATTTTGAAACAATGTCAAGATGGGAACCTCACACCTCAATCTATCATTAAGTTATTGGATAATGGCACACATTTTCATCTTTTAAATCACTAACATGTCTGATCCTACATTTTCATTCTTCTATTTCACCATCTTTTTTAATGAACTTCAACTACAACCATTATGTAACATAGACTTTTCATGCTATAACACACCAATGATCATCACTATTCCTTTGAAGCCTTCAAACATACTTGATGATAAGGTTGTACTTGACCTTTAAGAACCTCACTTTTACAGTCTCATACTTAACACACTTACATGAATCCCTTCAAGACATCTTGACCTCATGAATTTTCATATGTCTTACACATGCAAATTTAAGAAACCACTTATACAATGAATACTTTTACACTTTTGAATAGCCCTTCTTCTGTAAATCAACAATCTTGATCAATGATTCTTCAATACCTTTCAATTCCTTCACATACTTTTGATGACCTTAATTCTTTACACTTTCATATCCATTGAATACACACACAATAAATCATTTGAATTCATGCCTTTGAAGATCAACAACATACTATGATCCTTACATTGAAAAATTTCTTAGCCACAAACCTTATTTTGAATTCATGGATCATGTACTCTCAGACCTCATAGATCCTATTTACTAAGACACATACTCGATTGTTTGAATCCTACAAATCTTGAACACAAGATGCAACCACTTTATACTAGATACAAGTATTAGATAACTCACTTAAACATCTTACATGTAACTCCTTTAGCCTTTTGAGCCTAATATAAACACTTCAACTATGAATGACCTCAACTTCGAAGTATTTCAAATTTCATATACTAACAATGATCCATCAGATATATCTTGCTCTTCCTATCTTAATACTTCACTCTACTAAGAATCTTCCCAATTGACACAATCACTTAACAGGGAAGTTCTTACTCAACCTTAAATACCTTCATGAACATATCAATCTTCATGATATTCAAATAGATTGGATTCATAAAACTTGTGGAACCTATAACTCATAGACATTTTTCTTAACATCCTTTTCTTGACCATAACTAAGACACAACCATTTAAGACACAATTTCTAATCAATTTGATAACTTAGTCATTCTTTTTGACCAGAACCAATATCTGATCACAGACTTCTTGAGCCCCTAATATGATTTGTAACTTCTCAAACTAGAGCCATAGATGCATTACACAAACCTTCAAAGACTTACAAACCTGTATTTCATGAGACATTAAATCACTGTAAAGGACATACCTATAGAAGCTATTAATTTCTATACCAAATTGGTACTTGTCTTGAAGCAACTTAATCCTTTCATGAACTTGAGAGCATTTGCTTTGTTAAAATCATTAGTGACATTCTTTATACTAAGACTAATATAAGCATACCATTGAACCTTGACTGAGATATTTGGCATCTCTTTTGTATCCTTCATTCACTCTTAAACACTCATTGAAGTCCATTACGCATTATAAGCTCTCCTTCAAATGTCATGGGATTATTTAACCTTCAAACCTTCAAACATGGATTAGATTAGAGCACCCATGATACCTTAAATATTTCAAAGCACCTAACTCCATTTTCACTCATAAGAGTCCAATATCAAGACATATTTCTATACAAGCACAGATACTTGTACAATGACATCATTTATCTTATGATTTAATCTTACCTTTTTACAACATGTGGAACATTCTCATGCACAAATTCTTTAGTGACAAACTTACAACTCTTTTATATTTATCATAAACATATTGAATAAATAAATAACTTGAACTTTCATAATGGATGAAAAACTCAGACTCAATGACACTTTTCATGACAAAACCCACACTCATACCTTAGACTACTTGAGTAGACATACACAATACTTTTGAGATCACAGAGACCATGCTTGAACTTGATAAGATGACCTTAACACAGACCTACACACATTCTTAAGAACATATTACAATCATGTTCAAATGATCAAAACACATAGACCCATGTATACATAACACTTAAACTCACATCTGATTTGACACTCTTTGAGAATCTCATCATGAACAAATAGACTCACAATTAAAAATTGATTGAATATCTTGACAATTACATGAACAAGACCAATCCATTGATGATACTCATTCTATAGACATGAACACACTTTGTTTAACACACTAAACTCATCCAAAAGTCTCAAAAAATGACCAAAAGCTTAGAGAACAACCATCATCTTGAATTTTGAGGATACAACTTGACTCACATAATTTGTCATGACTTAAGACACATCATCTTTAAACTCAAAATCTTGCACAAAACATCATGACTTAGATGACTCATATACCAGTTAACAGACCTAGAATAGCACTTTTGGACACAAAATTGAGCTGAACCTTCTTTCAAAACATGATACTATATCTCAAACTTGATGACAAAGATTAACATAAGACATTTCAGGCCTTGGAAACAAAAACACAAACAAGGACTTTAATGAGGACATCAGACATAGACATGACCACTATGACCTAAAGAAAATAGACACCTACTAACACAAAAGAATCAAAACTCATGAATGGATCATTTCCCATACCTTATTACCCTTGAAGTGTTGGTTAAACACCTAGCTCCTTCAACTTCTCATACATTGGGGAATGGAAAGCATTGAGGCACATGTGTTCCTCTTTTCTTCAACTAAGAAAACATACTTCCTTGAGTTGAATATGCTCTCCCACCTTGATGCCACTAGATCCTCTTTGACAAACTTCATTGTATTAGGTTCACATTTCAGACTGAGAATCTGATTTCTTGACTTCTCTTACTTGAAAAACCATCATTCTTTCCCTTAAGATCTGTCATAACATCCTTAGACTCATTCATGAGAGTCTTCTTCTTGAAAAACTTCCAATTTGAGCTTGAAATCTGCTAGAGTACCTGAAGATCCTATTTGGTGACAAAATCTTGCAATATGCCCTTGTTTTGTGACATTTGTGACACACAATCCCATTCTTTTTTCTTGGTTCAAACACACTTAGGTTCCATCCACAATCCTTAGCCCTATGACCATACTCACAACATGAAAAACATTCACCTTTGAAGAATGGATTACATCATTCCTAGGAGACCTCCTTTTACAATCTCTAGCTCTATGACCAAAATCATGAAAAACAAAACAATATCCATTGAATGAAGAACCATACCTCATAGCATTAGGTTGTCTAACTGATTTAGACCTTCTCAAATCATCCTTCTTAGTCACCTTCATATCATATTTAGTACTTGGACCAACATCACCATCACTCTTCACATGTTTTCCTTCAAACCCTAGGCCTATTTTGTCACTAGCCACCCTTTGGCCTTCTAAAATCCCATCAAGAGCTTCAGATATCTCTTCTCAAGTTTCTCATACATATTCAACCTACTAGATGCACTCTCCAAATCTGATTCTAGGGCTTTCAATTTTCTCTTCATACCTGGAACAATCTTCTTCTTTCTCCTTTAGGGCTTTAGACAAACTTTCCACTTGAGATTTCAAACCCTTGATGGCTTGATCATACTCTATCTCCATATCCTTGATCTGAACTTGTAAGAAATCAATCACTTACTGAGATACTTCATTCCTCTTCCTTAATGTTGCTTCAACATCTGAAGACTTACCCATTGCTTGTGCTTCAAAGGATCTCCTTCAAGTTTGCTAAACTTTCTTCACAAGGACATGCTCCGATACCAATTATTGGAAGAACAATGGACTGAGGGGGGGTGAATTAGTCCTAAAAATTTTTATTTCATTTAACCATTATCATTCATATCCATTAACATTCATTCATTCACATACATTCATAACCATGTGTGAGCTTATTAAGATGTGCACAAACATTCAAACAACCATAAACAAAGAAGAAGACACATGAACACCATATATAAGTGGGAAACCCTTAATGGGGAAGAAAACCCACTTGAAACTCTACTTATATTACATAAATCAAAGATATTTAGTGAAGCACCAACTTCACAAGGAGCACTAACCCCTATTTTAGTAGAGCACCAACCCCTAATTTAGTGAAGCACCACTCCACAAGGAGGATACAACCCCTAAGATGACCAAACACTAACTCATCCACTTGATGATGATGATCTCTAATTTTTTTTCTGCCACAATTGATGGAGATCTCTAATTTCAGCTCACAAACCCTTCTTCAAACCCTCATTCCTTCAACTCACTCTTATCTTCTTCTTTTCAACTTGTCTTGGCCCTAAAATATTTCACACATGCTCTCAATCATTATTCAACATGTAACAAAACTATATCATCCTTAAAATCATTCCTTTCATCCACCTTCAAAACCTCTCCTTAGGTCGTCACATTTTCCCTATTGGCTCAGACTAGTGCACAAAAACACCCAAAACATTGCACTTTATATGATTTTCATCCTTAAAACTCACCATAGGTCAGTCCTTAACATTTTTCACGACCAATTAATCAACTTAATTAATTCCATTTAAATCATTAAAACATTCACATATGACCCATATAGGTCAGTCCATGCCCAAAACCATCCATCTTGCACCAAAATTAATCAAAACCCATCACTAGGATGAGCTAAAATCCACTCATACCAAAACCATGCTTATTAAAACTCCCAAATTCACCATACATGTGTAATATAACATATAAACATCATACATGGTTGTCACATTTTCTTGTATAATCAAATAAATCATTAAATGTGCCCACATGCTCATATCCTTCTTACCAAACAGATGTTTCCAGCACCCTAATGTTGTACCTTTGGGCCTCAAAAACCACTAAAGATCAACTAAAATATGGCATGTTAACACTATATGGAAACATCAGGACCTCTAAATAACTTATATGAAATGTTATACCTCATGAAACATCCATGTGTTCAAACCATAACAACTTTCCTCTTCACCAAAACAAGCTGCCCAAAAACCAGTTTTTTAAAATCAACTAGTTTTCACCCTTTATGTCACTTCCAAGACCTAAAAATTCCTTCACTAGGAACAAAATTCATCCTATTCACTCTCCATGTTATATAAAGCATCAAACCAATCCATTCATGCCTCAACCAACTCAATCTTTCAGCCTAAGATACAAACCTGTCCTGAAATCCAACATATCTTCTTCTTCACAAACTTGACCTTAAAGAGCCTTAAAATAAAATAACCAAGACACAAAACCTTTATCATTGGAATTATATTTGAATCAAATTTCTATAAAATATTATAAATCCTTCCAAATCCAAGTGGAATACCTTCAACCAAGAAAGTCTCTAACAAACTACTTTTTATGCCTTCTTGGACTCAAGAATTGACCTTGAGCTCAACATTATCCATCACACAAAAATCTCACTTCCAAGACTTAACAAAATCATGGATCACCACTTAGACATGATTTCTAAGAACTTAAAAACCTTCAACAATCATGAAAACCTCATAATCATCACTTTACCTCTTCAAATCTACTTAGCACCCTAATAGATCACGCATCCTCCAAATTTGACCCTGAAAGAACAGGTCATAAATTTGCATACCATATAAAATACACAAGTTTTATATACCAATGGAAATATATCTGAACCATCTTCACAAAAAAACTTTAATGGATATCCTAACTCCTCTTATGTAGCTCCTGCAATGTCAATTTTACCACAAGCTTCTTTAAACTGCCCCAAAAACGAGTCTTCATAAATTGGGTACACTTTTCCATTTTTCATCTCAACCATGACCTACCATCATGTACATCTATAAAAACTCAGGGGGAAAAAACAATGTCAATTTATTCTTCATCTTCTTTTGGAGAACTTAACCTCAAGTTGGACTTCATGCAATGAAGAAGGGATCAAAAGTGAGGATCAAGGAGATGGGATGATATAAATGAAAGGAAATAAGATCCCTAAATTTATTGTTTCACATAAATAAATATTTGATAAACATGAAAATTTCATCAAAAACAAGCCAAAATAATGAGCCTTAAACTCTGCATATTACAATAAATTAAACATTGACACATAAGAACAACCTTGCATGGTGAATATAGGTAAATTGTTCTCACTGGAAGAATGAAGAAGGTATGTTTCTCTTCTGAAAAAATATGTAAACATCCTATCCTATTCATACAAAGAATTGAGATCCTCCAAGATGAAAGATATGTATCACACGATCTCACTCGAACCAAATGGCGTTCCCTTCAAGCAGAAGCAAAGGCAATACAATCCAAAAATAGTTGGGGACTATGTTTGAGGAAGTCCAAAAAAATGATAAAGGAAAGGATCATTTTTCCTATCCATCATTCAACAAGGATAGAAAACATTATTTTTATGTGTAAGAAAAATGGAAATAATACTATTTTCATTGAGTTTTGTTTTTTGAATCAAACATCACCAAAAAAACTATCCCCTTCTAATCATGTATCAATTGTTGCAATTTGTCATGGGATCAGAGATAATTTCCATGCTCGACAGATTCTCTATATATAATCAAATTAAGGTAGCCAAATAAGATCAATACAAAAATGCATTCACTACCACATGGGGTAGGTTTACTTATAAAAGAACGTAATTTGGTTTTATCAATGTAGGGGTAGTTTTTCAAAGGGAAATGGATGTGGCATTCACTAATCTAAAAAAAACATATTTTTCTATCTCAACGATTTAACTGTCTTTTCAAAGAAATTTTAAGATTCCCTAAAACACCTGGAGCAAGTGGTTAAGTGACATCGCCTTCATGGGATTTCCTTAAATCCAAATAATCATGTGTTTGGATTTACGAAGGGAATTTTTCTAGAATATAGTTTCTAAGGAAGGAACCAAAATTGACCCCAAAAGAGTTCAAGCCATCAAGAATTTATCTCTTCCTATTAGAAAAATTGGTTTTTGCTCTTTCTTTGGGAAAGTGAACTTTTTTAGAATATTTTTTATTACTAAACACATTTATAATATGATGAAATAAAAAAGTATTAAAAATGAAGAAAATAAGGGAGAGAAGCCTTTGAAGAGATAAAAAATGCTATTGAAAAACTACCAACCCTTGTATGTCCCGATTTAAAAAAAGAATTTAATGTCTATTGTTACTCTTTTAAACATACATTGCTAGCAATTTTGGTACAAAAAATGATGAAGGAATTGAGTCTCCTATTTATTTCATTATCTATGAGTTAAAATATCATGAACTTAATTATTCTCCAATCAAAAATCATGCCACACAATGGTTAAATATTTCAAGCAATTTAGATATTACATCTTGAATTGAAATATTATAGTCATGGTTCCTGATATTTCCATCAAATAAATCTTGACACAAAAATAATTAGGATCCAAAGAGGGGAACATGGATTACAAAATTTCAAGAGTATGATTTGGATATTAAGTTGATAAAAAATGGTACGTGGAAGAGGTCTATGTCAACTTATTGCTGACATGTTATCACCTTCCCAGAAAGTGTGTATTTCTATCTCAGTTTTTAAACACTTTTGGGTAAGATGTTTTTCAGAAAGTCCTTGTGAAGGTCTTTCAAGGAATAGAGTTGTTTTCCAACAATTAGTCATTTTCTAAGGTGTTGATTTTTTTAGGCTTTCCCTTTATTTTGCAGGCATTTCGGGTTTATATGTTCCTTATGTCCTATGTTCCATCGGGCTCCCAGTTCGTCGATTCCCCACCTTCCCCACATTGAATTGCTTTCCCTTTGTTTTGTAGGTACTTTGGATTTGCGGAGAACTCATGTCCCAATGTCCCAAGGGCCAACTGTGTGAGTTTCTTCTAGCTTACCTAATTTGAATGTATTGTGGACATTTCAGCTTTTCGCACGTCCCACATGTCCCTAATGCTTCCCGGCCTCCATTTCCCCACAAGGTGATTTTTTCCGCATCCCATTCATTGCAAGTTTTTTAGATTTTCACATCCCAAGTGTCCTAGCATCACAAGGGCTAGTTGTGCACATTTTCTCTGCCATATCCACATTCCACTGTCTTGAGTTGACGTGTAGTGCATTAATTTTCAGCATTCAATTCCCCCCACTGACCTACTCAAAATGGAATGTATAAATACCTAGGGTAACCATTTATTTTTACCATTCTCCCTACATTTGTTGTTATTTTCCATTTTGTTCACTCTCTCCATTGTTTGTAGCCGTGGCAAGGTCCTTTTTCTAGTGTTTTTCAAAATTTCCAGGTGCAACTTGTTCCAACAGAGGTTGCGAATTTTTGAGAGAAAAGTTTAGAGGATCAAGAATTCCATTGCAGGATCTTTCTGCCCTTGCCTCATGAGCCTGTTCTCCACTTTATTTTCTCTAACAAGTTGTTCTTCACTATGAAGATTCATTATAAAGGGCACAAGAACATCTATCTTCATTGGAAACAACCATACCGAGATAGGAGATAGGTGATTCTCAACACCTTGACCTAGATGATTTTTGGGCATGAATTAACTACAAGAATCCTACTCTATTGCTCAATTGATAAAAGAAAGTGGAATTGCTCATGTGGGAGGTTTTCCTATTTTTGTTCAATGTGCTGACACTGTGTTAGCCTGTGGCTCCTTGCTTCAACCCAGATATAAAGGAGATCATTGATCCTCATGGGTAGGTAGTTTCTTGATTATATGCTAATTGTATTAGTACCACCCTAGAATCCCAGTAACGGAAGATTCAAATCTCTCACTAAAGGCTCAGGCCCAACTTCTATTTGATCAGGACAGTGAACAGTACAAGAGCAGGGTGGCCAAGTCCTGGTTCAAAAACCCAAAGAAAGGAGCCTCAAGACTAGGACTAAAGACTATGTATAGAATTGACTTCAAGAAGATTTGTCAAATGTCATCACCCTCCTTGCTAGAATAATGGGGATGCCCTCGACCAATGAGTTCCAACTTTTGGATGTGCCCTTATATCAACATCATATGTGAAGGAAAAAAATCCTGAATTGGGGAGAGATAATTTGTGATAGTCTTATTGAAACAGTTGGCCAATGTTCAAAGGACTAAGACTTTCTATATGACTTCCTATTTAATGTACACTATTGTTGCATACAGGGAATGGTTGGGGTTCTCTCTTGATGAAGACAAAAAATATGCTCCTATTTATGAGTATTGTCCACAATTGACTTTGAAGATCAGTAATCACCATTTCTAGAAGGGTGAATGATGCCTTCACCATGTATATTTTCATATTGTTAGAGGGAAACACAACTCAGAGATTCTAACCAGGAGGAGGCTAAACAATTCTATTGATGTCTATGAGCAGCAATATCATATATTATTACATTCAGTTCAAGAAATTTTCTTACATATGGTTGGATTGGATTTGAGGGACACCCCATGAAACTCCCTATGTATTGTAAGTGACAAAATGGCCCTAGTTGAAATCTGTAGGTAGTTGGATAAGCTTCACAGAATTTGTAGAGACAAGAAGATTGCAGGCATCCAGTTTCCAATCACATTGGGTAACTATACTTGCAAGACTACTTTGGATTCCCAAAATGTTGATAGAAAAATTTCTCCCCTCACTCTTCATTATTTTAAACCAAGGACTTGCTTTGACATCAAGGGATTTATTGCCAATAATTTTAGAATGGGTTTCCATCATCTTGCTGATAGTGAAGACTACTAGGCCTGACTATTCTGATGATTATGAAGCTAGAAGAAGGTATTATGGTAGATTATCTCTTTAGTAAATCAAATATTTTGATGTGTACAAGGTACCAGATGGACTACAAGATGATGATCAGGAACTACAGTCCCTTGAATATGAAATGTCTATCAGACACACTCCTATTGAAACCATTGATTGGTTTGTTAAGGAAAGGGATGATTTGAAGGAACTCATAAACCCTGTCTTGGTAAGTACCAAACTTTGGTTTGATAGGAAAATGAATATGTTTAGAGTAGGTAAGTTCAGGTCTTCCTCCCAATAAACCTCCACTCCTCAGAAGGAAATTATTGTGGTGACCCTTAAGGCACATGTACAATTGGTTCCCTCTCACTTGAATATTCAACTTTGGTATACATGAAGAAAGGGAAGGCTAAGAAATATGAAAAGATAGAGGAAGTAATTCAAGAAAGTGAAAATTTGTCTTCTTCAAACAATTGGAAGTAGTACTTGAAAGTTGAACCAGTCATAGATCTCTGTGATGATGACAGTGAGGAGAAAGAAAAAGAAAAACAAGAGGAGGGTAATCTTGAAGGAGGTAGTAGGGAGAAATAAGAAGAAAAAGATGATAACTGAAGGATCGAGACTTTAGAAGCAGAAGCAATGGGTGTCTTAGAATCATCTACCAAAAGAAGTTCCTATCAAGGAAGTACCTACCTCCCAAATTGAAACATTTATGTTAGAAGTATCTGTTATACAAACTTTGAGTGCAATGGGCACACTTACACTTGGGCTCATTGTTCCCTCTATTCATAGTTTCTTCTTTTTCTTGGGTGCAACCATTGGTGGAAAGCAAGAAAATAAAAGCCACATCTCATATTGTTGCTCCTAAGTTTGATGTTGTGGAAAATCTTCTAGGTACTACTCCTCCCCCATCCAAAAAGAAGGCTAAAATCACATCGAGGTTAGTATCTAATTCTCAAGGTCAACAATTCATGGAGATTGCTAACCCAATATTGACAAGGATGAAAGAGACCTATTGGTAAGTGATTTGGAATTGAAAATAATTCCCCTTGGAGAATCTACACCTGAGAGTGAAGTGCACAATTTGAAGGAGAACAATGTCAAGAGTAATTGAAAGAGTTGAGAGAGGTAAGCAAACACAAGATCAGTTGGAGGAACAAAATCAAATCCTTTCAAATTTCATCCAGTCCTTATTGACAGAAGACAAGGTACTTGATCCAACTCCATTAGCCTCAATTCCACACCTGTTGTTCTAACTAATGATGAAGTTCAAGCTATCAAATATATCTATAAGCATGCCACTTATGGGAAGGAAATGGAAGGCCTTGGTTGATGATATGATAGTCACAGGATTAAACTTCATTGAGGAAGCATATAAATCATATGATAAATTCACTGTGACACAACTTAAAGTTTACTACAACACTCAGTGGTTTAGATAGAGAATTGAAACTGTGGAGTGAATGCATTCAAGATCTCTGTTGATGAGTGACACAGATGTGCAAGTCATTTTGGCAAATAAAGTATTTGATGATGCAAATTTTAATTTTCTAAGCAAGTGGGTCTTCAAAATTGATTGGAAAATAAAATTTCTTGAGGAAGCCATTGGTGAGCTTAAGAATATGTTACAGAAAGGAGAGGCTTTTAAATCCCATGTGTCATATCTTCTTTTCAAGATATCCACTACCAAATATTCAAGGAAAATTCAGGGGATAAATTCACAGTCCAAGAGATCAAGTCTCAGTTTAGGACATTTGTTAAAGAAGATTTTTTTAAACAAGACACTATGTCTAAGGATAAAATGAGAGAAATTTGTACACTTCAAGAAGCCATCACTGAGGCCAATAAGGAGTTTCTAGAGAATGCAGAATTTGGAAAAGAAATGGAGAAGTTCCTAGGCAGCTGGACTCATGTGACTGCAAACACAACCATTCCCTTGAGGCATGGACATCAGAGGCATTGAAGAGATTCAGAAACCAAGTACTTAAGGAAAAGAGTGCCACAAACACTCCTTTGAGTGTCCCAACTCCTAGTTCTTAGTTTCTTCTTTTAATTAAAATATCTAATTAAGGTGGTTATTTTCTTTCTAGCCATATAATATGTAAGTAAAAGACAAATTGATGTTATAATGCTTAATTAGATATTAATCCTTTGATTAAAATAAGGGAAACTGAAAAGACTCTTTTGTAACTATTCCATGAGGCTATTTAAGGAGCTTTTCTTATCATTTGGAGGGGTCATGGATTTTGGATGTCTTGGATGTAAAAAAGTATTGAATTGGTAATCAATACAGAAGAAGTTCTATCTTTTCTTGTGTTCTATCTATTTCTTCTTTCTACCTGATCCATGTGAAGTTATATATATCTATGAATAGAACTTTGTGTCCTTCATTTGATGTTGTGCTTAGAACTTTGTGTCTATCACATATATGTCTTGTATTCAGGTGTGTATAATTCTAATCTTGTCACTCTTGCATGCATAAGTAGGATATCATTTATGCAACCTATATGTCTGAAAGTGCTTCTTTCTTCATTTTCTGAATATTAAGTCTTCTAATTTCCTTTCTCTTCTGTATTGAAAATTTATGAGATGAAGACATCTAAAGCATCAAAATCCTCATTGAAATATTGATAGTTTGTACATTTGTAAATAAGTAGATTTAACTTATTTTTTGTGTGTTCAATAAGGGAACCTCTCCCATAAAGAGGAGGGATTGTTGTCCCCTAACTGTTGCTTGTTTTCAAGGTCAAATCTAACAACCAACATAGTTTTTGGCACCCACCTGTGGGGAACATTTTGTGCATCCCACCAAAACAACTTCAATCAGACCAACAACAACAACACACTGATAGATAGAAGATATACATGAGGCCAGAGAGCACAAGGTATTGAAGATCCAAATTTTCAGTTACTAGAACAACAAGGCTTCATTCAGACTCCAGAAATAAGGAAGATAAGAACAAGATCCACAAGCACTCCTCCTGACTAAGAGTAGAGTTGCAGAGAATGTTGATTTTCAAACACAATCAAGCCCTAGCATCCAAGCTTTGGTGTTGGTTGGAGTTGCAGTCCCTTTACAAACCATTTTTCCAAGAATGGAAACACCTCTACCTTGGGGAACAATGGGTTGAACCTTTGGCCCTTGCTCAACCATTGCATGATCTCCCAAAAGGGAATAGAAAGAATTTTCCTAGATTCAGAGGAGATGGGAAGGTACACCTAGATGAACACATTGTTGCATTCATCATGGCTTGTGGAGTTCTTGGAGTTGAGCATGAAGATGTATCTGTCAGGATCTTTGTAGAAACACTCTAGGAAAATGTTAGACTGGTTCTATCATCTTCCAGTCTGGTGCTATCACTAACTGGGATACCATGAGGACTCAGTTTGAAAATCAGTTCAAACCTGTTAAGGATGTGCATGCTCTCCTTGCCCAAATTTCTCAGATAAAGAAAGAACCATATGAGCCCATGTGAGAGTTTGTGGCAAGATTTAACAAACTAGTAAATAAAATTCTAGTAGCCACTCATCCTATGGATCAAATTCAGAAATGTTTCTTCCTAAATGCATAATTACCAGAGGTAAGCTATGCATTGAGAAGGGATAATCTTGCTACTTTGGATGATGATCAACGCTTGGCCATAAGTGTCGAAGATGATCTCATAATGTCTAGAAAATTAAAAAAGGAACCTCCTAAAGCTAAAACTTCTTCTTCAGGAACCAATTCTGATCAACTAGTGCAAAAATTGGTGAATGATCTTATAGCAATCAAGAAACAATTGGCTCAAAATACTCCTTATAAAGATATTCTAAGGAGAAATTTTCAACCCCGAAATCATTTTCCTTCTACTCAAGCCCAAACTAGCAATTGAAGCACCTCCTCTTAAGGTCCTAGTCAATGCAACGTGTGAAGTTCAGGAGCCTGAAGATGAAGTAGAGGCTGAGGAGTATGAAGAACCTGAGGAAGAAGAAAAAGAGGCTCCAGAAGAAGCAAGTGATTCTCAAGTTAATTTCCTTACCACCGAAGGGGTTGATGATGATGAAGATAATTATGATGAAGTAGTGACAGATATGAACAAGTGAATCATATGTTGTTATGACCAGAGAACAAATGAACAAAAATAAGGAGGTGACCCAACCTACAAAGAAATCCAAAGAGGTTCTGATCACTATTCCAGTTGTTGCTAAAAGAGGAGCCCCTATCCCTACCCCTTCCACCCAAAAGGGGAATAACTCTTCTACTTCTTTGTCTTCTGCACCTAAAGATAATATAACTTCAACCTCTGTGTCCAAAACAACCTCAACCACAAAAAATGATAAGCCTAAGGCTTCCACCTCTTCTAGTGTAGATGCCCCATCTACCTCTAGATCTTTTGACATAATTGATCACATCAAGAAAACCAAGATTCAAATTTTTGAAGTTGAATTCTATCAAACTCACCCTGATGCCTTTTCCCAGGTAGTCAATTTTGTCAAATCCAAACCTAACTCATCATCTACTACTTCCAAAGGCCTATTTCCTACTCCCACCTCATCACCCCAACAAAACTTGATGGCTGCAACACCTTCTATAACTAAAAATATTGAAGCCCTTTTATGTCACACTGCTTATAGCTGGCCATAGGCTTAGTAATTGTGTTATTGATTCAGGAGCATTAGAAAATGTGATTCCTACTAAAGTTTCCCATGCTTTAGGCTTGAATTTGACATGCACATTTGGTTCATGTTATTCTATGGAAAGTAAGGAGGTGCCATTGGTAGGAAGGATCAAAGATGCACAAGTAGCCTTTGTTGCTTTCCCAGAGAAAAGGGTCAAAGCTACTATTTTAGTAGCAGATATTCCTCCATCCTATGGTATGTTGCTGAGTAGAAAATTTTGCAAAGAAGTGGGAGGAGAAATTCAAATGGATTGGTCACATGCTCTCATCCTGGTTAATGGAAAGATGAAGAAGTTGTTACCTGAAAGACAAACTGAGTACATTGTGTAGAAAATAGATGACCCTAAAGCACAAATTCTCTATGAAGACATTGGTCATGGTAATTACATGATCATGTCAGAAGATGAGATGAAGGCTCCCATGGGTGTGATAGATGATCCTAATGGTGTTTGGATTCTTGAATTTGATGGTAGTTTCTCTTCAGTTGGTTCTAGAGTAGGCGTAGTTCTGTTTTCTCCTAAGAAGAAGTCTTACCCTTTCTCTTATAAGTTGTAATTTGAAAATACAAATAATACAGTGGAATATGAAGCTCTTCTTTTAGGTTTTTCAATGGCAAGAGAAATGGGAATTAAGAACCTTTGTGCATGAGGAGATGTGGAACTCATTGTTAAACAAGTCAGAGGGGTTTTTCAGGTAAAAAATAAAAGGCTCAAGCATTACAAAAATTTGTATGGGATTCAATTGAATTATTGGATGCCTTTTCTATTGAATTCGTACCTAGAGAAAAGAACACTAGGGCTGATGCCTTAGTTGTATCAGGGTCCTTGTTGATCCCTCATCCTGACTTTTCCCAAGAAAAATTTACAATTGAAATGATACATAGGCCAAGTGTGTTAGATAATGTCAACAATTGGTAGGTATTTAATGATGATCAACACTTGCTCTCTTTTCTTGAGCTTAAAGACAATTTCAGTCAATTATATTTTGAAGGAAGTGAGGCTGCTCCTCATGAGTCTGTACCATCCTTCGTACCTGAAGAAGGAATTGAAGAAGAATCTGATAAGGATGGTTGCATAAGACTGAAAGGTAACAAGATACCTAGAGGGCTGGTTAGCCTGGAGGATTTTTTTGACAAACATGACAGGTATATCAAGTCAAAGGTATCACATGGAGCTCATCAATCAACAGAGCATGAGAAAGTTAACATTGGAAGTGAAGAAGAGCCTAAGCTTGTTAATATTGGTAAATGTTGCACTCAAGAAGAAAAGAATAGAATGATTAAATTGTTAAAAAATATGTTGATGTGTTGGCTTATTCATATGATGATTTAAAATCCTTCAGACCAAGGGAAATGCAACACTACATTCCTCTAAAGCTAGGAATTAAGCCTTTCAGACAAAAGCAAAGGTAGTACAATCCCAAAATTTTAGATACCATTCACCAGGAGATTAGAAGTTGTTGAACGCAAGGATAATTTTCCCTATTCATCATTTGATCCTGGATAGCCAACATTGTGCATGTAAGGAAGAAGAGTGGAGAGATTTGTATTTGTGTGGATTTTCAAAACTTAAACCAGGATTCTCTCAAGGATAACTACCCACTCCCCATGATGGATCAAATCTTGCAAGTTGTCATTGGCTCAGAGATGTTATCTATGTTGGATGGTTTCTCAGGGTATAATCAGATTGAAGTAGATGTCCCAGATCAACACAAGACAACTTTCACAACTCCCTGGGGTATTTTTACATATAGAAGGATGTCATTTGGTCTCATCAATGTTGGTGCCACTTTTCAGAGGGAAATGGATTTGGATTTTGGTGATTTAAAGGGAAAGTGCATTGTAATATATCTTGATGACTTGACTGTTTTCTCCAAGAAGAGGGAGGATCATTTCCAACATCTTGAGGTTGTTCTCCAGAAGTGCAGGAAGAATGGGATATCCCTAAATCCAAAGAAGTCTATCTTTGGTGTTATAGAGGGAAAATTTCTTGGACATATTGTTTCCAAAGAAGGGACCAAGATAGACCTAGAGAGAGTCCAAGCTATTCAGCAGAAGATTCCCCTCCCCACAAGAAAAAAAGGTGTGCACTCTTTCTTTGGAAAAATAAATTTTCTAAGGAGATTTATCCCTGATTTTGTAGAATTAACTATGAGTATAGCCCAGATGATGAAAGGAAAACAATCCTTTGCTGGACACCAGAAGGGAAGGAATCCTTTGAAAATATCAAAGAAGCAATTTCTAGAACACCAGTCCTTTCCTGTCCTAGACTTTGAAAAGGATTTCATAATCTATTGCTATGCCACTGAGAATACCTTGGTAACCATTCTGACATAGAAGAATCCTGAAGGATGTGAGCTTCCCATTGCTTTCATGAGTTATGTTTTGAAATATCATGAATTAAAGTATACACAAATGGAGAAGCATGTGTTTTTGTTGTAGTTAAGGTAGTCAAGCAATTCCACTTCTATATCCTTAATTCTCACTCCATTGTCTTTGTGCCTGATACAACTGTTAAATCAATTCTCACACAACAAGAGTTTGGGACTAAAAGAGGAAATTGGGTGAAAAAGTGCAAGAGTATGATTTGGATATCAGGCCCACCAAATTGGTCTGAGGCAAGGGTCTCTGTGAATTGATTGCTAAAAGTGCCAAAGGTGACTCACCCAAAGAAGATGCTCATATTCCCACTGTCCTTTTCCTCAGTTCAACTGACATGAATGGTATGCTGACATTGCTCATTTTTTGACATATGGAGAATGTCCATCCCATCTGAATGCTAAGGAAAGAAGAGCTATTAAGCTAATATCTACACAATATGTGCTCTGGGAAAATTCCTTATTCAAAAGAGGGATTGATGGAAGATTTCTCAGGTGTGTGGATAAAGAACAACAGAAGAGGTTACTCAGAGCATTTCATGATCAAGCTTGTGGAGGAAATTTTTCATCTGTGGTCACTGCTCATAAGATTCTTCATAGGATATTACTAGCCAACATTGTTCTGGGATGCAACTAAGTGGGTAAGACAAGTGTGAAGCTTGCCAAACCTTTGTGGGAAGACCCAAGCTAGCTACCTTACCCCTCAAGCTAGTAGTAATTGAAGAGCCCTTTCAACAGTGGGGGTTAGATTTTGTAGGAACTCTCAATCCTAACTTGAGTGCTTGGGCATACTCATGTTTTGACTACTACTAACTACTTCACAAAGTGGGTAGAAGCTATTCTGGTTAAAAGTACAACTTCTGAAGTAGTATGTAATTTTATCAAGGAAAATATCCTGATCAGATTTGGAGTTCCAAACAAAATTTTCACCGATAATGCCTCCAATTTCTCTTCATATGAATTGATGGATTTTTTTATGGATATGGAATTTCTCTTGCACATTCCTTATGATTACTATCCTCAGGGAAATGGACAGGAAAAATCAACAAATAAAAATTTGGTGACTATCATTCAAAAGCTTGTGAATGAATCTCAAAGGAATTGGCACAAAAAGATTTATGATGCTCTTTGGGCAGATAGGATCACACCTAAAAGAGAAATTGGGATGTCTCCTTTCCAGGTGGTGTATGGAAGAGAAGCTCAACTACCAGTGATAGTGGAACTTCCAAGCCTTACAATTAATGAAGGCTATTGAGGATTCAAATTTCACCAGTGCCTTGGAGAAAAGAATCATGTACCTACAGAAGTTGGATGAGGATAGGTTGCAAGTGGTGGATAGAATTACTACACACCACAAAAGGTGAAACAACTATTTGACAAGAAAGCCAGATCCAGGGACTTCCAGGTTGGAGACATTTTCCTACTCTGGGACAAGAGGTGAGAACCTCGAGGAAGTCATGGTAAGTTTGATTCTCTCTGGTTGGGTTCCTTTCAAAATTAGACACTTTGCTGGAGAAAATTCATTTTATTTGAGCTATATGGATGGAACCTCTCTTCCATTACCATATAGTGGGTAGTATTTGAAGTTTTTTCAGTCCTAGGTGACTAGGCAGTCCTTTGTACAGTTTTGTATAGTTCCTTATTTTTGGTCTTGTTTTTTTTCCTTGTTCCTTATGTGTTGTGTGTTGTCTTCTTGTATTGTGTTCTCTTTTGAATCTATTTCCCAATGGTCTTGTCTTGGTTTTTCCTAGAGATTCTAGAGTTCTTGGTCCTGCCTTGTTCTCTTTTGTCCAAGTCAGTTCATCCCTAGAAAGAGCCAACTGTTGTCACCTTCCCAAAAATTGTGTATTTTTGTCTCAGTTTTTAAATTTTTTTTTGGGTAAGATGTCTTTCAAAATGTCCTTGTGAAGGTCTATGAAGGTAGAGTTGTTTTCCAACAGTTAGTCATTTTCTGAGTTGAGTTTTTTGAGGCTTTCCCTTTGTTTGTGGGCATTTCAGGTTTTGATGTTCCTTATGTCCCATGTTCCATCGGGCTCCCAGTTCGCCGATTCCCCACCTTCCCCACATTGAATTGCTTTCCCTTTGTTTTGTGGGTACTTTGGCTTTGTGGAGAACTCATGTCCCAATGTCCCAAGGGCCAACTGTGTGAGTTTCTTCCAACTTACCTGATTTGAATGTATTGCAGACATTTTCAAATTTCCACGTCCCACATGTCCCTAGTGCTTCCCTGGCCTCCATTTCCCTGAAAGCCCATTTTTTTCCACATCCCATTCACCACGGTTTTTTTGGATTTTCACATCCCAAGTGTCCCAATGTCATCAGGTGGTTGTGGTTGTACACATTTTCTCATTCCATATTGAGTGCATTCCATTATCTTGAGTTCCCCAAAGTGCATTAATTCAAGCATTCAATTCCCCCCACCGACCTACTCAAAATGGAATGTGTATAAATACCTAGGGTAACCATTTATTTTTACCATTCTCCCTACATTTGCTGTTATTTTCCCATTCCGTTCACTCTCTCCACTGTTTGTAGCCATGGAAAGGTCCTTTTTCTAGTGTTTTTCAAAATTTCCAGGTGCAACATGTTCCAGCAGAGGTTGTGAATTGTTG
The DNA here is from genome assembly GCA_019776745.2 of Taxus chinensis. Classification (NCBI taxonomy): domain Eukaryota; kingdom Viridiplantae; phylum Streptophyta; class Pinopsida; order Cupressales; family Taxaceae; genus Taxus; species Taxus chinensis. Next base: position 664,773,508 of record CM034154.1, read on the forward strand.
AGAGAAAATTTCAGAGGATCAAGAATTCCATTGCATAGGGTCTTTTTGCCCTTGCCACACGAGCTTGTTCTCCACTGCCTATTTTCACTATGTATTTTCTCTAGCAAGTTGTTTCTTCACTATGAAGATTCATTACAAAGGACACGAACATCTATCTTCATTGGAAACAACCATACCTGAGATAGGAGATAGTGATGCTCAACACCTTGACCTGGATGATTTTTGGGCATGACTTGACTGCAAGAACCCTACTCCTATTTCTCAATTAATCAAGGAAAGTGGAATTGCTCACACGGGGGTTTTCTAGTTTCTGTTCAATGTGCTGACACTGTGTTAGCCTGTGGCTCTTACTTCAACCTAGATACAAAAGAGATCATTGATCCTCATGGGAAGGTAGTTTCTCGACTAGATGCTAATTGTATTAGTACCACCCTCAAAATTCCTAGTAACGGAAGATTCAAACTCTCTCACCAAGGCTCAGGCCCAACTTCTATTTGATCAGGACAGTGAACAATACAAGAGCAGGGTGGCCAAGTCCTGGTTCAAAAACCCAAAGAAAGGATCCTTAAGACTACCAAATACTATGTATAGAATTGAATTCAAAGAAGAGTTGTCAGATGTCATCACCCTCCTTGCTAGAATAATGGGGATGCCCTTGACTAATGAGTTCCACTTTTGGATGTGCCCTTATATCAACATCATATGTGAAGGAAAACAAAGCCTAAATTGGGGAGAGATAATCTTGTGATAGTCTTACTAAACAACTTTGGCCAATGTTCAAAGGACTAAGATTTCTATATGACTTCTTATTTGATGTACACTATTACTGCATACAGGGAATGGTTGGGGTTCTCTCCTGATGAAACAAAAAATATGCTCCTATTTATGAGTATTGTCCACAATTGACTTTGAAGATTAGTAATCACCATTTTAGAAGGGTGAATGATGCCTTCACCATGTATATTGTCATATTGTTAGAGGGAAACACAACTCAAAGATTCTCGAAGGAGGCTAAAAAATTGATTGATGTCTATGGAAATTATTACATTCAATTCAGGAAATTTTCTTACATACACAATTGGTTGGATTTGAGGGAACACCCCTGAAACTCCCTATTTATTGTAGTGATAAAATGGCCCTAGTTGAAATCTGCAGGAAGTTGGATAAGCTTTCATAGAACTTGTAGAGACAAGAAGATTGCAGGCATCTAGTTTCTAATCACATTGGGTAACTATACTTGTAGGACTACTTTGGATACCCAAAATGTGGATAGAAACAATTTCTCCCCTCACTCTTCATTATTTCAAACCAAGGACTTGCTTTGATATCAAGGGCTTTATTGCCAATAATTTTAGAATGGGTTTCCATCATCTTGTTGATAGTGAAGACTACTGGGCTGACTGTTCTGATGATTATGAAGCCAGAAGAAGGTATTATGGCAGATTGTCTCTTCAAAAAATTAAATATTTTGATGTGTACAAGGTACCAGATGGACTACAAGATGATGATCAGGAACTACAGTCCCTTGAATATGAAAGGTCTATCAGACACACTCCCATTGAAACCATTGATTGGTTTGTTAAGGAAAGGGATGATTTGAAGGAACTCATAAACCCTATCTTGGTGAGAACCAAACTTTGGTTTGACAAGAAAATGAAGATGTTCAGAGCAGGTAAGTCCAGGTCTTCCTCCCAAGAAGCCTCCACTCCTCATAAAGGAAATGCATGTGGTGACCCTGAGACACATGTACAATTTGTTCCCTCTCCACTTGAACCTTCAACTCTGGTATACATGAAGAAAGGAAAGGCTAAGAAAGATGAAAATATGGAGGAAGTAATTCAAGAAAGTGAAAATTTGTCTTCTTCAAAGCAATTGGAAGCAAGTACCTTGAATTTGAACCAGTTATAGATCTCTGTGATGATGACAGTGAGGAGAAAGAACATGATAAGAACAAGAGGAAGGTAATCTTGAAGGAAGTAATAGGGAGAAAGAAGAAGAAAAAGAGGATCAACTGAAGGATCGGGCTTCAGAGGCAGAAGCAATGGGTTTCTTAGAATCATCTGCCAAAGGAGTTCCTATCAAGGAAGTGCCTACCTCCCAAATTTAAACATCTATGTTGGAAGTATTTTTTGTACAAACTTTGAGTGCAATGGGCACACTTACACTTGGGCCCATTGTTCCCTCTACTTCTAGTTATTCTTTTGCTTGGGTACAACTGATTGGTAGAAAGAAAGAAAATAAAATCCACATCTCATATTGTTGCTCCTAAGTTTGATGTTGTGGCAGCTCTTCTAGGTACTACTCCTCCCCCATCTACAAAGAAGGATAAAATCACATCTAGGTTAGTATTTGATTCTCAAGGCCTAGCAATTCATGGAGATTGCTAAGCCCAAGATTGAACAAGGATGAAAGAGACCTGTTGGTAAGTGATTTGGAATTGACAAGAATTCCCCTTGGAGAATCTACACCTGAGAGTGAAGTGCACAATTTGAAGGAGAAAGTGTCAAAAGTAATTGAAAGAGTTGAGAGAGGCAAGCAAACACAGGAGCAGTTGGAGGAACAAAATCAAATCCTTTCAAATTTCATCAGGTCCTTATTGGCAAAAGACAAGGTACTTGATCCAAACTCCTTAGCCTCAATTCCACCACCTGTTGTTCTAACTAATGATGAAGTTCAAGCTATCAAAGATATCCATAAGCATGCCACTTATGGGAAGGAAATGGAGGCCTTGGTTGATGATATGATAGTCACAAGATTAAACTTCATTGAGGAACATATAAATCATATGATAAAGTCACTAAGACACAACTGAAGTTTACCACAACACTCAGTGGTTTGGATAGAGAATTGAAACTGTGGAGTGAATGCATTCAAGATCTCTAACTGATGAGTGACACAGATGTGCAAGTCCTTTTGGAAAGTAAAGTATTTGATGATGCAAAGTTTAATTTTTCTAAGCAATGGGTCTTCAGCATTGATTGGAAAATAAAAGTTCTTGAGGAAGCCATTGGTGAGCTTAGGAATATGTTACAGAAAGGAGAGGCTTTTAAATCCTGTGTCATATCATCTTTTCATGATATCCACTGCCAAATCTTCAAAGAAAATTTAGGGGATAAATTCACAATCCAAGAGATCAAGTCTCAGTTCAAGGCATTTGTTAAAGAAGATTTTTTTAAGCAAGACTCTAGTGTCTAAAGATAAGATAAGATAAATTTTTACACTTCAAGACAGCCATCACTGAGGCCAATAAGGATTTCTAGAGAATGTGGAATTTGGAAAAGAAATGGAGAAGTGCCTAGGCAGCTAGACTCATGCGACTGCAAACACAACCATTCCCTCGAGGCATGGACATAGCGGAAACATTTAAGAGATTCAGAAACCAAGTACTTAAGGGGAAGAGTGCCACAAACACTCCTTCGAGTGTCCCAACTCCTAGTTCTTAGTTTCTTCTTTTAATTAAAATATCTAATTAAATGGCTATTTTCTTTCCAGCTCATACAATATGTAAGTAAAAGACAATTTGATGTTATAATGTCTTAATTAGATATTAATATTTTGATTAAAAGAAGGGAAACTAAAAAGACTCTTTTGTAACCATTCATGAGGCTATTTATGGAGCTTTTCTTATCATTTGGAGGGGTCAAATTTTGGATGTCTTGGATGTAAAAAAGTACTGAATTGGTAATCAATACAAAGAAGTCTCTATATTTTCTTGTGTTCTATCTATTTCTTCTTTCTACCTGATCCATGTGAAGTTATGTATATCTGAATAAGAAGTTTGTGTCCTTTAGTTGATGTTGTGTTTAGAGCTTTGTGTCTATTGCATGCATATGTCCTATGTTCATATATAAATAGTTTTAATCTTGTCACTTTTGCTTGCATAAGTAGGATATCATTTTGTAACCTATATGTGTCTCAAAGTGATCCTTTCTTCATTTTCTGAATATTAATTCTTCTACTTTCTTCTCTTCTGTATTGAAAATTTTATGAGATGAAGACATCTAAAGCATCAAAATCCTCATTGAAATATTGATAGTTTGTACATTTGTAAATAAGTAGATTTACTTATTTGTTGTGTGTTCAATAAGGGAACCTCTCCCATAAAGAGGAGGCATTGTTGTCCCCTGACTGTTGGTTGTTTTCAAGGTCAAATCTAACAACCAACATGACAAGAATGAGGAAACTGATAATCAAGCTACCTAAGATCCATATAATTAAAATTTTCCATTAGTGGTATTTTTAAGTTAACTAGATGAATGGTATTATGATATTTATTACTTTTTTACATATGGAGAATCTACTGAATACTTTAGTGTTAAGGAAAAAAATCCATTAAATTGAGATTCATAAAGTATGTCATTTGGGATAATACCTTGTTCAAGAAGAGCATTGATGGATTTTTCTTAAGGTGTGTTGATAAGGAACAATAAAAAAGACTCCTAAAATATTTCCATGATCAATCATGTTGAGGACATTTCTCATCACCTATTACATCCCAAAAAATCTTAAGAGCACACTATTATTAATCATGTTTTCTCAAGAATGCACAAAATTGGGTTTCCAAATGTGTAGTTTGTCAACAGTTTGATCGAAGGCCTAAAATTGCAACTCTCCCATTGAATCCAGTCATCATTGAAGAATCCTTTCAATAATGTGGTCTTGATATCATTGAAACCTTAAATCCTAATTTTAATGCTAAGCATACTCATATACTCACAATGACGGATTACTTCATTGAGTGAGTTGAAACGATTCATGTCAAGAAAACTACTTCAGAGGTGGTTTACAATTTCATCAAAGAGTATATCCTAGTTCATTATGGTGTCCCCCAAAATATTTGGACAATGCAAAAAAATTCTCTTCTGAAGAACTCATTGGTTTTGTTACGGATATGAAATTTCATTAGCAAATTCTTTGGATTTTTATCCACAGCCACAGGGAAACAGACAACAAAATCTAGTAACAAGAAAATCATCATTATTGTCCAAAAATTGGTGAATGAAATCAAATAAATTGGCACAAGAAACTATACGATGTGTTGTAGGATGATCACATCACACCAAAGAGATCTATCGAGATGTCACCATTTCAATTGCTAAATGGAATAGATGCTCAAATGGCCATATCCTTAAAATTGGCAGCATTACAACTGGGAAAGGTAATTGAAGATGAAATTTTTAATAATGCAGCCGACAAGAGGATCATGTGCTTGAGAAAGCTTGAGGAAGATAGGATTTTTGTTGTTTATCGACTTGTAGAACACCAAGCAAGAGTAAAAAATATATTCAAGAAAAAGGTGAAAGAAAGGCATTTCCAAATTAATGACCTTGTCATGTTATGGGATAAGCGAAGAGAACCTAAATGGAACCACAATTTTTTTTTATCCATTATGGATCGACCCCTTTAAGATAAGGAAATTTTGTGGAGATAATACATATTATATCGTGTATCTTGATGATATTCATTTACCTCTGTCCTACAATGGGCAGTATCTCAAGCACTATAACTAGTAATAGTTGGTATTCCCCCAACCTTGTACATAAATGAATTAGGATTTTTTTGTGTTTTATTTGTTTTCTCATGTTTTTTCTTTTGTTTTCTCCTTATCTTCGTAACCTTTCATTATGACATCGTTTTGGATATATATTTCTATAAAAAAAATTATCTAGGTTCATTGATGCATCCTCATGATTCCTTATCCCCAATTAGAGCCAATTGTTGTCCCAAAGTTTTTAAACACTGAAATTTTAAAAATTTCAAAACTTCTCACATTATAATGCTTCACCAGTTAATCTTTCTACACCATTCTGAGAAATCCTCAGCGTAACCCAATTGTCAATTATCATAATGTTGTGTTGTTGCATTCCTATCATTGTTGTTGTCCTACCTCACTTCACAAACCCTTTCAACTTCAAAAAATGGTTTATAACACTTAATTAATGATTTTAATTTACTTATTTAAAATAAATTAATTATTAACATTGATTTAATTAATGTTATTAATTAATTAACGTTACTTTCTTTAATAAATTGATGTTATTAATTTTATTAACTAGCAATTGCATGTGTACAATGCAATGTGAACGCCGAATGGTATATGTTATTTTATTTAGAGGGATAATTATTAATTTTGTAATTGATGTTGATAAGGGGTGTGATTGATTTTGTAAGTGTAGGAATATAGCTGAAGCATTACATTTAAAGGTTCTATCTCTACATTTCAAATTTGTTAAAAATTCGTACATATACATTTGCAAATCTTATATCACGAGTGGTAGCATTTTTGTAGACTATTTTATTTGAGCTAAACATGAATACCCGAAGAATTATGTACATTTGCATATTTTATAAGTTGATTAATGTTAGAAATAAAGTCTATCTAATTAATCTAATGTATTTTACCTAAGCAAAACAAAGATCGCTAGAATTTATGATGATAAATAACCACAAACTATTTAAATTAAAGTTAATATTATTTATGCCTACATTCAAAGGTGACAGCTAATTTTGAAGTTAAGATGACTTTCATGAATATCTCCATTTTTATTTACTACAATTATTGGTGACTACTATATTATTCTAAGTTACAGTGCCCCTATCATCCTCTAGGACATAAGAACAAACATACAACCATCAAATTCTCAGGAGGATAGAAAATAAGTGGCAATAAATCTAGATAAATATGCAATTAAAGTATGCTCCCTTTTCTTGAAGAAGAGTAAATTTAAGTAATTATCCTTGTCATTAATTGGTAATTAAGAATATATATAATATGTAATGCCATTGGTCACAATACATAATGTCATGGCAGACGTTATAGAATCACAAAATATCCTTGTAGTTATTGTATCAATTTAGATGTATAATCATTTGCAAACGTTATTATACATTTATAGAAGCAGTATTAAATTGATGACCTCTAATAAAGAAATCCACTATTTACCCTTACATTTTCATTTTCTTAGATAGAATAGATCCACGGATCCAAGTACATTGGATAAGGAAAGATTAGTACATATCAAACATATCAAACATATTGACACCATGTATCCATGGATACATTGCCTTGCAAGCCTATTCACCTTTTCAACTTTTCTTACATTGGTATAATAAAACATCATCTACTCTTGGATCCCTCTTAGGAAAAATACATATTCCAAGATCTCGTTTCTGATAACGCATAAATTAAATTCGTCCACTGCAGTTCTCAAAAATATTAGAAAATTTCTTTTTATCTCATTTGCTACGCATATGCTCATATTAAAATGCTGACAAACTAGACATAAGAATACCAAACATAAGTTTAATGCCATCTAAGAAGATCAATGAAATAACAAAATTCTATCATATATAACCAATTGAGATATTGTGATAACGGTCGACCTTTAGTGAGGCACACATCTAGTTGTTAAACGTACTAAAGATGTAAATCCTGAAAGTTATGATTAGCTTGTTCATTTTATTTTTTTCATGATGAAAATCATGTATATCTAACGTATTGAAGAATCATTTTTTGAAACTATAGCTTAGTAACATGAATAGAGTGTCTTGTTCTGGATTGAAGGTATTTTTTTTCTGGTTTGAGCACTAAACGATATAGCACATAAATCAATTGACATAGAATACGATCTGAGAGGATAGGAAGAGTAGGAAAAAAGTAGCAACCAAATTGACAGGTTTAGAATAGAAAGAATAAGAAAATTGAATGGCATTCAAAGTATAATTCTTTGGGGTATTTTTTCAAACAATTCATGTCCATACCAATTTTAAAAATTTGGTTACAAATTTCACTTCAATGCCCAACCATTGTCACTCTTATTGGACCTACATCATTTTCTTGTTATATCAGTTCAATCCTCTAATGAGGGGGAAGTTCATCACAAGATTAATACTGGACCTACATTTATGCTTTTCCATGTCAACGTTATCTACGATCATGCAAGCAAAGCATTTAAAGAGAACAAAAACCCAATAAACATATTATTCTTGTATTTTATCTGTAATTATATCTACAATTAAAATGTGCATGTACAATGACATAATGAGAACCACAAAAAATCTAAACGAGAAATATATAATTGGCTATGGTGCTACAAGCACTGTTTAAAAATAGCATAACTTATATTCACACCTGGGAGGCCTAGATATAAGTAGGCACAAAAATTTAATCCCCCTACCTTGCTCCATAGGGGCAACCAAAACAGAGCAACTGAGGCAACCAGAGTGAATGAAACCTCATTTCGATATCATGCTATTCTGTAGGTTTACACTTCACAATCCTAACGAGTCTGCTAATTTTACACAATTGCAATCTGAGTTGGAAGCATCAAGCATCCGAATCTTGTGCGTCTTCATGGATATTCGCTTTTTCCATATGGAAACCTCTTGTTTTATGATTACATGGTAAATAGAAGTCTGTGGGACATCCTACACGGTGAGTACAATGATTATGTTATGAAAAAAATGGATCTGTACACTGTAGATTCATATTTTGAAATAGAAGAACCCTATCAATCTCTAACCTTATACTAAATACTGAATATTGAAGCAAACTCTTATATTTTATGACAAAATTATCACTACACAAACACAATTATGGAATGAATAGGACAACATAACATGTCCTGTATAGATGAAATATAATTCCTCATTAATGCATCAAAAAAATAGTTACAAGCAACTGATTATGCTCAGCCATTAGAGCTCACTCAAGATACTTGAAGAGGTGTACAACATCCTCCCTTTCATTGAAAATTTCAAATCTCTTGTTTTAAAATCCAAAATCCATCTCCATGAATGCCAAAGCACCAAGAAAAAAGGGGCCACCAACTGATATTTTTTGGTGATGCAAGATTATTATTACCCCAAGATACCCTCGCATGATGGAGAGCTATTGATCTTATTTCTCTCACAACTTTTGTTTATTCCTGCAATGGTTTCTAGTCTTCTTCGGTGACAGGAAAATGAGCAGCAACAAAAAGATGACTCCTAATGATAAACTTTAATCATTCATTTCCAGTAGAAGTAATTGGTACAGTAATCAAGAAATCTGTGATGTGTCCCAGATCTGCATCAATCACATGGAAGCTTACCTTCAGAACCTTCTAGTTGTGTAGAGAAGATGCAGGTGAATTCCATGTTTGAAGATTCTTTTATTCATGCACAGAGGGATAAATGGTAGACAGTGGATAATGTTGATACGAATGTGCAGGCTAAAATTTCTGATAGATTGTCTTTACCTTCTTGTAAAATGGAGGAATGGAAGGACAACGACACAATTACATCGATTCTGTCTTCTCCAAAGAAGCAAGACAGTTCAGAGTTTACTTTAAGAAGAGGAAATTCACCTCACTATTCTCCAATCAAGGTTCATGGTGCAGTAAAGGTCGATGCTGGTCAATACGAGTACAAGTGTAAGAGCACCAAAGTAAAGAAGTCTGGTATAACTCCAACAAAGAAAAATGGTGGAGGTTTGAGGAAAGATCAAGGGCAATCTAGGTTAGAGAAGCTTAATCAAGGGCATTTGCATAAGCATTCAGCCATTCACAAGAATGAACAAAATTCCCCTATAAGAAGTGCCATTGAACCTACAGTGGATAAGATAGCAGGGCCTTCAAAATCTAACTTCAAGATAAATGGCGCTGTAACATTCAAGTCTGAGCGTGTTTCATATTGTGCAGAGTTGCATCTAGAAAAAGGAAGCAAACTTAAAGACGTGTAAGTCTTATTTCATTTGTTTACTATACATAGTTTTTGTAAGCATTTATACTTCCTTCTGTTTAGACTCATTTCAATGTGCATTTCATTCAAAACATTTTTGGCCCATGCTACAAGCATGAAGCTGCAAAAGAAGTTAAAATAATGTCAAAGGACTCTGACATTGCCTTCTCATCTACATCTATGAAGCATCTTATAGCAGCTGCACAGGCTAAGCGAGAACAGGCACGCTCTGTGACTATGCCACAGTCTGTTGCAAATGACGAAACTGCGAACTCTATTCCTATTTTTATGTCGTCGAAGAGGAGGAAGCCATATCTCTCTCTCTCTCTCTCATGGCTGGATCAGGCAAGAGGTGAAAGGCCAACAATGAGGAGGATGGAAAAGCTAAGAAGATCTCCCCCTATTTCAATTTATGCACTCTCAACAGAGAGAAAGTGAAGCAATCCAACCCCGAAACCAGCGTTACCAAGGCGCTCTCTCTTCTGTGGAAATCCCTTTCTAACACAGAAAAGGGTGCTTACACCCATCCAAACCCCCCTCCACTCACAGTAACAGCAGAGCCCCCTAAAGAGGATGATGATCATAATGGCAATGCTACGATTAATTCAGCTTCGATTGCGCCCTTGTTTCCTCTCACTCGAGTGCGGCGAACAATGAAGCTGGACAGAGACATTATTAAAGTGAACCGTGATATTTTGCGTGTAGTCAACATTACTACGGAGTCTTTCTTAGAGCTCATGGCCGAAACTGCTTTGAGATTTTCCATGGAGAAAAAGCACAAGACCATCATATTAGAGCATGTTGACACAGTCATTTCCAGGTAGAGGAGACTGGCTGACTTTCTCAAGGATTCCATCACAGATATTGGGAAAGAAGACGTTGCCACCCATGGTGATTGAGGATGAGGAAGAAAGCCTATTAAAACCCTCAAAAAATTCGAGTAGAACTCCGCCGCCTCTTCCTCAGGGAACATGAAGCATTATAGAATTCTTTGCTTGAAGGCTAGCTCCGCACACAAATCGCTCCTCTAAGAAAAATCAACACAGCAAAAATTGAAAAAGGAACTGTTAAAAATTGCTGGAAAACATGAAAACGTTTAGACGGCTGTCAAACCGTCAAATTTAACACAGTCTTAGAAATGTCCGGAAGTGCCTTTCCCATAGGGGAACACCTTCGGCATAATTAAATTCTAAATTTAATTACTAAATTAATGATGTCAATTTTATTTAAAAACGTTAATTAAATGTTGAATTGGCAGTTGAACGGATGGAAAAGTGGGAATTCGCTCCCACTTCACCATTTGGAGCACTTCCCCATCGGATAAAAATTAAACTACTTCTAAGTACTTACTGGTGACATATTTCTTTGGGATGTTCACGGGGAAGTTTACCAAATGCGAAATTTGGCATTTCGAAAAATACAACCCACTTCCCCACTTTTCCCCTGTCTCCTTTAATCGCATTAGATTTCCACTCCCTGTAATCACGGAGGTGGTTATCAGAGGCATGAATTCTTCTTGACTTCTTCTTCTGCTCTCCCCATGTACACTAAGAAATTATTCTCAACACACACAACTGGAAACTTCCGATCTGTGGCAAAGATTTTTAATTAGAAGAACAATGAAATGAAATGAAATGAAATGAAAGATTTTAATGACGTCCACGAGACTAAAGAGTCTATGGGACCACAGAAACAATATTTTAATCAGATTTCAGACTCCTTTCAATATCCGCTCTTCGGCTGTGAATCTTGAGGATAAAGCCCGTTGTCGCTGGAAGCTTTGTTCCTTCGAAGAGTGCCTCCAGTCTGTCCACCTTTAGGTTGTTTTTGTACTGAATACGGATATCATCATATGCTGAACACTCCATGACAAAATGCCATTCTGTCTCGATGACCCCTTTGCTGCAAAAGAGACAAATTCTCCTTTCCCAATCTTCCTTTGGAATAGTCCATCTACCAGTTTCACATCGAAGATGATGCGATCCAGTTCTTAACTGCACCACTAAAAATTTTGCTTTACCCTTGATAGTTTTCCCTAGATAAGCTTTTTTATCATGTTCCCCAGTGAGATTGAATTCTCTAATATAGTGTGCTTTCTTTCGACCAATCTAACCCGTCCACATGGCAGTCCTGAAATTTTCTATCACATACTTTTTTATTTCCCTATTGCTGTTAGGACACTCCTGCATGTTGATGCCCCATTTGTACATCCATTTAGTATTCTGATTCATCCAGGTTTTCTTTCTGCGTTCCAAAGTGTCGTTTACAACTATTTTGGGCCAGCGAAGGTTGTCCATGTTTTCAACTTTTTTCAGATAGCTTATCATCCGAGATATTGCCAAAGCTTCCAGCGAGAAAGTACCCACTTCAGCCAACAAGATCTCATAAGGAACAGTTGATTTGACTTTAAGGGAGCTTGTGATTAGATGTTTCTGGATTCTTTCTATCTGTCTCCACCCGTGATTTGACATGCTACTTCCCCAAACTTCGCAGCCATATAGAACAACCGGAGTGACCAACAAACCAAAAAGGGTTTTTTTAGTTTTCCAGTCCCAAAGTTCAGCTTTCCTGCACCTGTTTTGAAGTAGGAAAGATGATTTCCAACCTCCCTGTATCCTTTTTGCTTTACAAGTCTCCCAGCTAAGTTTGTGGTGAAAGTCAATCCCAAGATACTTGTATTCATTGACTATTTCTAAGGGGCTCCCCTCAAAAAGGAAGATGTTTTGTCTCTCATTCCTTTTCAAGGTGAAAATCATGATTTTTGTTTTGCTGGTGTTCACTTGCATCCCGACTTCTTGACAAAAGAGCTCTAGCCCTTTTAACTGTTCCCTCAAACCTTGGGCTGTTTTTGAAATTAGGATAAGGTCGTCAGCATATAGAAGTAACTTCACCACGTAACTTGCTAACTGAATACCTCCTCCTTCAGTTTTGTTTAACCAATAGTCAAGCTTGTCAATGTATAACCCAAATAACGTGGGAGAAAGAGGGCATCCTTGCTTGACACCGATGTTGTTGCCGAAACATTCGGACATACCTTCTCTGGTTCTAATTTTAGCTCTGACCTGCTCATACAATTTATGAACTGCTGCTCTAAACTCATCTGGAATCCCAAGCTCCTCCATCCTATCCCAAAGTTTCTTTCTGGGCACTGTGTCAAAAGCCTTCTTGAAATCAACAAAACAACAAAAAGCTTATTCTCCTTGTGTGTCCCAAACCTTCTCAATCAAAAGCCTAAGAGTGATACAATGATCAATTGTTGAGTGCTTGGGTCGAAAACCCGCTTGCCCTTTTGCTCTTTTACCCTCTCTTTCAGCCCAGCTGCTGATTCTCCATTCTATCATGCCTCCAAATAGTTTACCAAGAAGAGGGTTGATCATAATGGTGCAATAATTGGACGGGTTATTAACGTCACCACTTTTAAATAGAGGAATAACCATGCTAGTCGTCCACTCTGTTGGAAAGCCATTCTGATTGACATCATTGAATATTTTTCTGATGTGTGGCATGAGGACCTCAACCCCCCATTTTAAAAATTCAGCTTGCAGACCATCGATGTCTTGAGCTTTACCACTTGCCAGATTCTTTATGCCCTGCTTGATATCTTCTGCCGAGAAAAGCTCAATCGAAGTCTCGATTATGGGAGGGACAAGAAAATTAAATATCTTTCCATCGTCCCTCATGAGTCTCGGAAACACTGAATGAATGAGTTTCAATTACACAAAGTTTAACACACGGAAGAATTATTTAATCACTCTGGAGACTAAGCTTCATGAATGCAAAAGAAGAAAGAAACTTAGCAGTGAAGAAAACATTTTTAAATAGAATCAAATCAATCTAAAATCTTTCCACCGGAATGGAAGAAGGAAATGGATTGTTTCCTCAACACCAAGGGATGAAATAGTTGCAAATTTTCTAGCCAATGAGGAGAATTTGCGCCTGCACAAAGAGAAAATTAATAACAAGAAGAATAATGGAGTGTTTTTGTTTGTTTGCAAGAAGAATAAAGATAGATGTAAAAAATTATATGGGAAGAGGCATTTCATAAGGAAATCAGAAACAAAATCCAACGCATTGAAAGAAACCATAGAAGCTGGGCACCAGAGAATGTAAGACAATAACTAGTTCCAAATCAGCAAAACACTTGCGTTAAAGAAGAATACAAATTAGAATTTTCAAACTTCAAGGTTGCAAGGAGAAAGTTATAGTTCAAGAACCCATTGAAGCCTGTTCCAGGAAGATAAAGACCATTTTAAACAAAGAAAATGCATTAAATACAAGAAAAGAGAAGTCTTTTTGTTTATTTCCATTCCTTTTATTAATTTTGCAGGAGATTTCAAGAGCCGTCTAAAAACTAGTAATATCAGATAAGAAACCAAGGATACATAATTGCGATTGCCCGCAATCAAGAATGCCTTGCATACAAATCCATAGCTATGAGTGCAGAAGAGAAAGAATGAAAAGAAGTTAAGAGGAAATGATTTTAGTGGATTTGTGAGAAATTATATATGTATATAGCATACGAGCTTGTCGTGATGCCATACCTCTCTCCGAGGAATATTTGAGCGATAGTGCAAAAGATCCAAATTGTATAATATTTTTGTTTTCTGATTTTTTTTGTTTGAACGAGATAAATTTTGTATTGTAAAACACAAATTTAATAAAATTCCATTTTCTTCCTTTTTTTTTTTTTTGTGGACTCAACACCAAAAATTATGTCTCCATTTGTTAAATTTTCCTTACTTCTACCTAAAAATTTCAACATCAAACAAATCGATGTTAAAATATGAATTTCAAGGCATCACACCCACATATGTGTTTACTTCGAACTATGACTATATAACATACACCAATTTGGGTCACATTAATGTGAATCAATTATGCGATAGGACTCCATCTGAGGGTCACACGTTGTTTTCTTAGTGCTTATATTGCAGTCATTTACCACAAGCAACAACATTTCCAGTGTTCGTTCGAAGTTCAGAAATCGTCATAGCTTGCTTTGAGCTTTATGATCATGAAAGAAGAGGTGTTCTTAATAGTAACTATGATCCCATCCTCCTTATCATACCTCGACACATTTAATAGATGCTCAAAATTTTGGAGTACGAGGAAAATGAGGACATCACTAAGGAGTTTGCACAACAATATTGGGACAAATATCCATTGAAATGCTCCAAAGTTATGAATAAGAATTGAGTGGTCAACAAGATAACTCATGCTAATAGACTGCTCAGAGAATTTCCCCACATTGAGTTCTATGATGAGATTAGAGATATGATCACCTTTATGAGTAGAGTTTTTAGCATCTCTTCTACACATTATTTCTAGATGTATAAATTCATTTGTGTCATTCTAGATCAATGATTTCACATCGATTGGGCCACAATCGTCAATGATACTTAACACAAATAGTTGATTGAAGTGAATATAATCATTCATTTTTATATGAATTCCTACCTAACATATGCAATGGCATAAACACGGATCTTCGTTAGTCTAGAGACTAGGAGCACAATGACACTTGGGTAAATTAGTGTTTTCCACTATTATCTGTAACTTGAGTTCAAAGCTAGTATGCATCAATTTCACTGTGTCAAAAATGCCTTTATCTTCTATGTCATCAGGATGCTAATGGACAAGCCACAAAAAATATTCTTACGGCAAGCCAAAGAAGTGATCTCCTAATGGGGCTCATGATTCATCTAATTTTTCAACTTCTCATACATTTGAGTTGGAAAATACAATGGAGTTCTTTTATAAACTGCTAAAATATGTGAGCAACAAATTAGACCTCATGGATCTTTCACAACAATGGGCATCAACGAATCACTTCTTTGGTGAAAAACAACAAATATGGTGTTCGCTTCCCTATCTCAATTGGCATGTACAAGTTTCCATATTTCCACACTGCAAAGATGATGGATAAAGAAATGACTATCATGACACTACATCCATTTATAATGATATGGGAATTTTATATCTATGGGTTCATGGAGAATATTCTTAGGCCAAAATACAAACACCGTCCAGAAATGGAAGATTATTGGGCTGGTTGTGTAGACGAATTTGAGGTTCAACGTCGTGACTATTTCAAATGACCCTAAATCAAATATTCACATTTAAATTGAAGGATGCCCCTCATGGAATTATTGATACCGACCTTGATATGGTTGACCATGCATGTGATTCCATTGCATCATCACCCCTTCCCAAATTCAACTAGTCAAGAACAGATGACATGTCACTTGATGATAGATTGCAATAAGTAATCAAGAGGATCCTTCCTTGGTATGAAAATACCAAGGCCTGATGTACTACAAATGAGAAAAATACATATGAAGACCATATGTCAACCAATCAAACTGAGAGGATAATTACACAAGCTACTCAATCATCCTCTCACCCTGCCACACAAGCTTTATCACACACACAAGCAAGTAAGAGGAAATGGAAGTCAAAATCAGCTTAAGACCAGCCTTCAACAACAAGTGAACCTAATCAAAGGAAGGAGGAAAATGAGGGAAAGGAGCATGTTTTTAGAATATCATAATCGATCTATCATTTGTCAATGATTTAATCCAAATAGAGTTAAATATTATTTCATAGTAACTTACTGTAATGAATGATATTCAAATAATTAAGTACAGTAATGTGCAAGTAATAAACATTCAACAATGTAAAACCCTACACAACTAAAGGGAGAA
The DNA here is from genome assembly GCA_019776745.2 of Taxus chinensis. Lineage (NCBI taxonomy): Eukaryota > Viridiplantae > Streptophyta > Pinopsida > Cupressales > Taxaceae > Taxus > Taxus chinensis. Next base: position 664,789,932 of record CM034154.1, read on the forward strand.
ATATGACTTAGTTGATTCTATGTAATATGGGAGTGATTGGGACTGTGTAACTAGTGGAGCCGGCTGGAAACAATCTCAAAAAGGCTCATCGAGAGTTCAAAAACTCAAAAATGCACAGGACAGAAGTGCCCGCAGAAGGACAAGAGCACCCCAGGCGCTAATGACTGATCTGGGCACTAGTGTCTACTTAGATGCCCAACTTTTTTCTTTTTCTGGGTTGGAATGTCTTCACTCTAATATTTTCTTTGTAGCTTCAACTTCACTGTTAGGGTTCTGATCTCACCTATAACCTACAAAATAGATGAATGGATGCACATGCCCACAAACCATATCAAATATAATAAAAAAGGATGCAGAATGGGTAGTTGGACTAGCCATGACAGTCACCTGAAGAGTGAACTTATGATCAAGTGGTGCACTACATCTCAGACTCCATGTAGTTCTTCGTGTGTGTGTGTGTGTGTGTGTGTCTCGTGCCTGGGTTATCCTTGTGCAAGTTGCACGATGATAGTTGGATAGATCTAGATTTCCCGGGTATGCAAAATGTGTGTGATGGAATAGAATGAAATCCCCTCCTATGTAGTGTATGTAGACCAATGCATCCCTTGTCCCTTGTATGAATTTGTTAGATGTATACTTTTTAGTTCTCTTGTTCCTTTGTGCAAGCTTAGGTGATGATAGATAAATTTTATAGTGTTTGACCCCTTATTTAGAAGAATTAATTAAGTATATATATGATTTCCTTGTTTGAATTTCATAATTGACAAATGAAAGGCCGACCCAAAGTATTAAAAGACGATGAGAAGCGAAATGGACCCAAAAGAGTGAGAATAAGATAGAGAATGGCAGGAGAGCCCATCAGGGATAAAAGTGCCTAGGTGCTTCTGTCCTAACTGGGTGCTAGTGTTCAAGGCCATAAAAAGGTAAATCAGTCAAGTGTCGGTAGAGTTGTAAGATATGTAACATGAAAAGGATGTACAGAAACAATAAAGTGCAAGAGATAAAGTAAGTAAAATGCCAAAAGGAGTTGTCAACCACTAGTTTTTTTACTTAGGAAACATATATACCTTAGTATGCTTTAGAACCTAGAAATGTACCCAAGTGCATAGATTTTGTGTCTACATGTTCACCCACTTTATGTTGTTGAGTGAATACTCGATAGCATAAAGTAGATAGAAGATGTGTACCTTGTAATCCAAAGAGGAGTGTAGTTGATAATGTGTCGAATGGACAAGTAGCCATGTGAAGCGTGAAGTGATCGCAATACGAAGCGTGGCAAATAAGAAAGAGAGGTAGACCCTAGCGGTGAATTATATGTGTAGTAGTGTGTTGTTAGAGCTTGTTCTTGCTGATGTGATCTATTTCCTTTTGCTTGTGAGGAGGGACCTGCAAAAGAAGAGAAAAAGAGTAGTCAAAGTCTCATATATGAAAAATCAAAGTAATGTATATGTAAGTAAGTAAAATTTTTGTAAAAGTAGTAGCTAAGGAAAGAGTGCACCTGATGTATGAGAGAGTATAGGATATAAAGTTTTCCTATCACCAAAGATGAGTTTTTTGCACGATCTAACGCCAAGAGTGATTTTTTTCGGTGGTCTTAGGCCAAGGATGAGTTTTTTGGGTGATCTCATGCCAAGGATGAGTTTTTTGGGCGATCTCGTGCCAAAGACGAGGTTTTTGGGAAATCTCATGCCAAGGACAAGTTTTTTCGGAGATCTCAAGCCAAGGACAAGTTTTTTGGGTGATCTCACACCAAGGACAAGTTTTTTGTGTGATCTCACACCAAGGAGAAGAGTGTTGGGAAGAGAGGTCTAGTTTTCCCTCCTTCCATGACACTCTCAAACGATAAGTGCCACTGCAGATTAGAACGTCTCAATTTGTAACCAAATTGTAGCTGAAAATTGTAATTGAATAGTATCATAATGACTAAATTCTATAATTGAAGATAAATGATTGATACTGTAGATCCATTCTGTAAACTGCTAGAAACTATGTTGAACTGATAAATTGTCTTTTTTTTTGCCCCGAGGACACAAGTGCCCACCATTCTTGTCTGTTACTGGGCGCTAGTGTCTACTCTATGTTTTTGATCCAAGTCTTATTCCGGACCACTCTGTAATTGTCTTCCTTTGTCAATTATGTATGGTGATGTTCTATTCTAGAGCTTTGTGCTGCTAGAAGGCTGATTTGTTCACCCAATAATTGCCCCCTCATTTGAGGTGTGTGTGATGAATGTAGGAGGATGTGGCCCAAACGAGAGGACCAAAAAGTGATATCCATATCATATATTGGATACCTTCTGGGAGTAGGGGATGCACGTGGTGGAAACTAAGGCACATGCAAATAAGATAGACTAGTAAACAAGCGTTAGTGTAAAAGAGATGGGATGCAATAGAATGCATTATAGCAAGCAACTATGTGATTTAACAAAAATATAGTTTTTTAAAACCCTAATATTGCAGAGTAACTAATAAGAACAATGAATTATAGCTTCTAGATACAAATTGACACAAGAAATAAGCTAGTAAAATATGAAACCCTAAGTGTAAAAGAGAGATGAAAGGGCTTAGATGATTTGTGCTTGATCTGGGACTGTTGCAAACTGGGAAAGCTACTTAACATGAAGATAATAATGTCACAATCGCTCAAGGTAAATTCTAGAACTGTGAGACAGAGCTGGACTAAGGCGTCTAAACTGTGGCAAGGGTGCCTAGGTGTCAAAGACCTCTACCGAGCACCCATGACTATGTAGATGATCGGAGTCTAATTTTCCTTATGATGCACAAGTGTAGTTGATAGTAATTATTAGTCACATGTGTGTCACACATTGACCGTTGGATGTACTTGCAACCTGCAAAATAGATGTCACCTGTAAAACCCATAAAAATGCATCAAATCCAAAAATGAAAGATGAAATATGGGGATTTGGACTGACCCCAGTGGTCACCTAACTGAGTGAACTCATGGCCAAGTGTTGCACTACATATCATACTCCATGTAGTTCTTGTGAGTGTGTGAAAATGGTTTCCTAGGATTTCCTTGTGTAAGATGCACTATATTTGCTAAAAGATGCAAATGTGTGTATGGAATATAATGAATTTTCTGTTCCTATGTTGTGTATGCAGAAAATGCAGTCTTGTATCCCTTGTATGGATGTTAGATGGATGCCTTTGAGTTATTTGGATGCAAGCTTAGGTGATAGATAGTATGCTTAATGTTTGGTCCCTTATTTTGATCACATAGCTACGTATTTATATGATTCCCTTGGTTGAATTTTGTAATTGAAAACTAGAAGGCCAACATATAAGAAAATAAGATGTGTAAAAGATAAAATAGGCCCAAAAAGAGCGAGTAAGGTAGAAAGAGGTCAGGGGCGTTGGGCGCTAGCGTTCTGGTTAGGCGTTGATGTTCGTAGTCATGAAAGATAAGCAAGTAAAGTACCGACTGGGTTATAGGTTGTGTAAGGCCAAATAGAAAAAAAGGAACACAGAAAAAATGCCAAAGATAGTTTTCAATTACTAGTTTTCTCGCTTAGGAATCATATGAATAGTAGTATTATTTTAGGACCTAGAAATGTACCCAAGTGTGTGATTTTGCATCTACACTATGAAGACAAGAGGGGCCACAAAAATAAGGTTTCATACATGGGACATCACTCACAATGTCACAAGACAATCAGGGTCGAAGTGGCCATAAGCAAAAAATGATCAAGCAATACATAGGGCATAGCCCACAAATAATGGCAAATAATAGCAAACAAGAAGTAACATATAACCATGGTTGTATAGTATCTTGCAAGGAAAATGCTACACATGAAGCACATGTTAGCATATTAAAAAGATAAATATTATGTCAAAGCATGTATACACTAGCAAAAAGTAAGTGATGAGAAGTAGTAAATATTGTAACAATAGGACTTGTGAGTGTTGAGTATGAGAGTAGAAAAGCTAGATTCCCCTAGGAGCCTCAACGAGACTGGTAAAGAGTGGTGTCGAGCATCATGCATCATGTAAGAGTCTATAAAATTCCTGCATTCACCTCAAAATACCATGTGAATGTGCATGTGTGTATAGAAAAAGATAATGACATACTAAGAATCCGACTAGCATAAGAAACAAAGTGCAACATGTAAATAGTATAAGCGAACAAGAGTGAAGACAACACAGATGTGCAGATGTTGTGTGAATGTGATGGTGTGCAACAATATGCAAAATGTGCAGATGGGACGATCCATGTTGCCCCCAATGGATGCGTGTGATGTGAGGTTCATTTAGGAATTGTGCCCTCAACAGAAAAGTATGAACCATAGAACAAGAGTGCGTCACCGGGTAGCAAAGGTATTGTATGTGATTGAGCTTAGATGCTAGGAAATGTTTACCGTGATGCACAAAGTTTGAAGTATAGCATATATAAATTAGTATGTGTATCATGAATAGAAGGATCCATAAATTAGCATGAGGAGCAAAGCGTGTATAGAGTGGCATAGGAGCAGAAAGGGGGTCCATAAGCATAAATAGATGTAGCAAGGTGTGCTCATAGTGTAGATAAGAGAAAGTGATGCTAGAAAGATTAACTGGAAGTGAAAATCTTAAGTAAGGTATAGGTGTGTATGTCAGTAGTGTGGATAGGAAACTATTGATTAGAATGTGTGACTATGGGGGGAAGTTCGATGCCCCAAAGTGTATGAGTGATGGAAAGTTATCCGACGATGCGAGAGAGACTGTGCCATGGTGGCAGATGTTGAAATGTGTCCCAGTCATCGACATAGGCATTATCTAGATTGAATTGATGATTTATAAGTTTAATTATATGAGGTTGGTGAGGGATCTCAGCTTGTAGAGAGGTGGTTGGTTATTCTTCCTTTGATGGTTTGTCTTTAGATGGGGCTTATGGTGACTCTTGAAAAACTAGCGAAGGAATGGGAGTGACTATTGCATGATGCTAGCTAGACATAGAGGGATCAGATTTAGGAACCCAATTGGATTTGACAACTGGAGATGAGTGTGTAGAAGAATGTTGTGTAGTAAATGAAATAAAGCCTTGATGCTCAAGTTGCTTGATTCTTTATTCTAAAGCATAGCAATCATTGTCACGATGTCCATTAATTCTATGATAATTGAAAAACAAGTAGCCTTTGTATTTTGTAAGCCAATAAATAGGGTAGTAATGAGTAGGTGACAAGGTGATTAACTAGTGATTGATGATCTCAGAGAATATTTTGTTTCCTAGTATGTCGATCAAACTTGAGAGGTTTTGGTTGTGGGAAGACCTTGACCTTGCTTGTATGAGCACGTGTAATAAACAAGTGATCAAGGTAAGGTGTAGAAGAAGAACTAGCATGGGCATGAGAAGCATCCTTGAGATGTTAGATTTCAATTGTAAGGGATGTAATCATGGTTTCCATAACTTCAAATTTATCTTGAAAAATATTGTGTAAAGAATGAATTGACTCAAAGATGGATTTTTGGTTGTGTTATCAAGACTAATAGGGGGGTCTGAGATGCAATTGGAACGTGCACTTACTTGTGAAGGTGGTGTATCGCAAGGGAGGTACATTATATGTATGGATTTTTTGATAGCATCTTTACAAACTTGGTGCCTTAGAAGTAATTGATATAATGAGACTTGAGAAACTTAAGGGGCCATGATATGAAAGAAAAGGTAATTTACAAAATAAGATCCCTAGAAAGTGACCCAGAGGATAGGACCAAGGATGAAACACTAGGAAGAACTATGCAGAATCAAATGTATGGTAGAAAATATATGGGAATATGATTCCTAACGTAACTAGGATTTGGGGTTAGGGAAAGACAAATTTGATCAAATAGGAAAAGGAAGGATCTGAGTGGTCAATCACGAGTTGGGGTTCATCAAATGATTTAATCTAAATGAAATTAAATCTTATTTCAGAGTAGCTTATTGTAATGGATGATATTTAGATAATTAAGTACAATAATGTGCAAGCAATAAGCATTCAACAATGTAAACCCCTAATAAAATGAAGGGAGAAAGATGACTTAGTTGATTCTGTGCAATTCGGGAGTGATCCAGACTGTGTATTTTCTAGAATTGGCTAGAAACAATGTCAAAAATTCTCACCAAGGGTTCATACACTCATAAATGCACAGGAAATAAGTGCCCGTAGGAGGACAGGAGTGCCCTAGGTGCTAGTGACTAATCTAGGAACTAGTGTCTGCTTAGATGCTCAGGTTCTTACTTTTTCTGATTTGAAAGGTCTTCACTCCAATATTCGCTTTATCACTCTGACTTCGTTGTTAGGGTTCCAATCATACATGTAACCTAAAAAATAGATGACTAGTTGTTTATGCCCACAAACCACATCAAATCTAATAAAAAAGGATGCATAATGGGGGTTGGACTGACCCCAGAAATCACTCGAAGAGTGAACTTATGACCAAGCATTCCACTACATCCCAGATTCCTTGTAGTTCATTGTGTGTGTGTGTGTGTCTCATTCCTAGGTTTCCCTTGTGCAAGTTGCACGATGATAACAGGATAGATCTAGATTGTCCTGAATATGTAAAATGTGTCTCATGGAATAGAATGAACTCCCCTCTTATGTAGTGTATGCAAACCAATGAAGCCCTTGTCCCTTGTATGAATGTGTCAGATGTATACTTTGTAGTGATCTTGAGGCATTGTACAAGATTAGGTGATGATAGATAATGTGTATAGTGTTTGGCCCCTTATTTAGAAGAAGTAACTAAGTATATATATGATTCCCTTGTTTAAATTTTGTAATTGAGAATTGAATGGCCAACCCAAAGTATTAAAAGGTGACCAAGAAGCGAAATGGACCCAAAAGAGTAAGAATAAGATAGATAAGGGTAGGAGTGCCCAGAAGGGATAGGAGAACCTTGGCGCTTCTGTCCTAACTGGGCACTAGTGTCTGAGGCCATCAAAAGATAAATCAGTCAAGTGTCGACATAGATGTAAGATGTGCAAATCCAAAAAGATGTTCAAAAACATTAAAATGTGAGAGATAAAGAAACCAAAAGGCCAAAATGAGTTATCAACCACTAGAATTCTCATTTAGGAATCATGTATACCTTGGTATGCTTTAGGACCTAGAAATGTACCCAAGTGCATAAATTTTTTGTCTACAATCAACTCACAACAATTCCAATTCTCATGGGTTGATTGAAAACACCACTTTATAATTTGTGGTATCATATCAAACGCAAGTTCTAGTGATTTGTATCTCCAACTCACATGAGCCTTTGTATCCTAATGATACTTTTAAATATCATCCCATTCTCCATAAATACATTGTGGCAACTCCATGTCATCAACGGGAATAATATATTCAAGCACCTCCCAAATTTGAGAACTTGCCAACAATACAGAAGCAAATCCCACCAAATGCAAGGATCACATGTGGCGAGTTGATTGAATAAATTCCCTCTTGGCTCTATGAGGAAATCAAAAATATAAAAAATAGTCAAGCCAATCACTATCAATCTTGAGGCTATTACGTCAATGACCAATTTTTGCACTCCCAAGAATCCTAAGGTCATTGTCAAGGTTACAGTCAATGATTATGGAGTTTGATACACTAACATAACAACACAAATGGTTGATAAAGACAAGAGAGAAATGAATTTCATTGAATATGAAGTTTCCAAAGTAATGCTTTAAAATCAACCATGGAAAGTGATGTAACCCATGCTTGTGAATTAGTTTATATTATTCTACGGTGAATGGAGAATCATAAGTCTCAAACCACTCATCTCAAAGAAGAGAATCAATATCTAATTACATATGCACAACACCTAATCTATCTCATCACTTATACTGGTCAAATTCCTAATGTAATGGTGATGCTAGATCAAGAGACACTTTTGCTATCAAAAGAGATAAAAAAACTGTGTTGTGCAACCAAGGCATCAATTGACAATGTATTTATATAAGTTTTGCGATTCATTGATGAAGCCATGACAATATATGATAAGATTCAAATTTATCTAGATTCAATCATACATTTTGGAAAGCCTCTCAGAGTCAAAATAAGCACTCTTGGAAAAATTTCTCCTGATATCTGAGAACTCGTGTAAATGGGATTCTCATCTCTTTTCATTGAGGGAATATTGGATTTCAATCATCGTGGATGTCACATCGAGTGGCTGAATTTTTCCAAATTGAGATAGAGCATGTTTGATGATGTTCAAGCTCAATTCGTTGATGTAAAATTCAAGGGAGAAATAATCATGTGTCATTCAAGAATTCATTGAAGAGGTCCTTTGTAAATTCTTCAGTGAACACAATCAAAGGAACTCAGTGCATTTTATCAAGGAGAAATTGACCGGTCTACAGAAGAATCATTATGCTTCTTTAGCAAGTTTTGGTCTTGATTCCCTTGACAAGATTGTCAAACTTCATAATTTATTCACCGCTATGGAAGAGATAATTGTGGAATTTCATGCAATTCCTGGTAAGATTCTACGATTTTAATTTATCTATGAGACTTTCCCTACACTTCATTTCTTCCATGAAGAGCCAAAATTGATGGAATCACTTGAGAAGTTTAAAAAATTCAAGGTGGTGAGATGCTTGGACATAGGATTTTTGAAATAATATTTCCAATGTTTTGTTGAGGTTTCCCTTGGTGGCAATGAGTTCATTTCTTATACGATCGAGTTAAGAAGACTCTTGACCCAATGGGAAAGACACTAATCTTAAGTGGCATATTGAATCCATGTGTCAATGTCTTGTTTGTGTATCGTCATGTCATTATCTAAGTGGGATCGAAATGTACCCACTCTTCTGAGATATTTTAATAATTTATTTAAGTCACCCGGATTATAAAATTATTTTAATAAAGTGACTTAACTTTATTAAAATAAATTTATTTTATTAATGTGACTTAATTTAGTCCTAATGTGATGTCATAAGAAACGCTAACTACTTTCTAACCAACTTTGGGTTATAAAAGCAAGTTATAGTTCATTTCTACAAAAATCTTGCAGAGAAGAGAAAAATACTATTTATAGAGAGAACTTATGAGATGTTTTTTGTTCTTGAACAAAGAGGAATAAAGGAGCATTTATGGAGAATTTATTATTCCTATATTTAACATGTGGAATTATATCATCTTTTCTTAAGAATTTAATAAATGCTCCTTATTATCTTTTTTATTAAAAGATGTACTTGTTTCTTTTCTTAAGAATTTATTATTCCTATATTTAATGGATGTGAAATATCTCTCTATGAATTATGCACCTTTTATTCAATTATCACTCATATACTTTAATTTTTTCTAAAGAAAATTCAAGTTTATGATATGAATTTTCTTAATCTTGTATGTACCCCCTTTCTTACGTCATCATTCATTCTCTCTCAATTCCCTTTTACTCCTTCCTTCCATATTATTATCCACTTCCTTTCTTACCAAAACCACCAAGTACAATTTTGAATGTATAATTGTATATAAAATTATGGTTTTCAATAAGGGCAACCTCACCCATCATTGAGGAGGGATTTTGTGCCCTTTACATTGTTGTCATATATTGCACACATGCAAAACCACATGCCAACACTAATGCTAGTTGTTCAGTTACCTTTTTCATCAAACTAAGGAATATTTTTATCTTCTTGTGATAATTAGATGAATTGTTTCCTATCACCTCTCATTTATCGTGTGATAAGTATACACATTCAAGTAAAGTTCCTAATGAATTTTTTGTAAAAAATTACTAACCCATGGAATCTTCTTGCTTCAAACATACCTTTAGGTATGGCCACTAAAAAATGGATTTGTTCAAAAATGGTTGTAACATGTGGAATTATATCATCTTTTTTATTATGTTCCACCATCAATGAAGTCTTAGATTTTGAGCCTCAAAGTAATACATTGATTGGTTAAATTCCCTTTTTCTTTTGATACTATTAATATGCATTGGCATCAAATAATTTGGAAAATAACCTTAAAGTGTCATATTCCCTTATAGGAGCTAACATAATAATATTACACTCAAGTCTAAATTATTTAAAACTTATCGTGGACTTTCATTTTGAAATATCCCTAATGGGATACCACTTAAAAATGCACAAAATATTGAAAACTTGCAGCCACATAAAATATTGATTTTACCATATTTTTACAGTTGGGACAGCAAACTAAAGAAACTTAATATTTGCCAAAATTTCCACCTGAAATACTTGAAAATTTAAATAGAGCTTGATATTATTATAAAGGACATAAGGAAACTGTTTCGGGACTTTTACAGAGATTAAACTACTGCCAGAAAAAGCACAGCATGAGCTAGACAGCGGGAAAACTATAGAGGCTCGTAACTCTCCAAATACTGGAGCAAAAATTAAGGGTCTTTGGAAATAACAGTGACAGATATAGGAAATTGTATTTCCACCTTCAGATCTGGGAATGGTCGACTGGAAAACCCTCCAAATAAAGGTTGCACCTTCAGATCTAGAAATGGCCGTCTGGAAAACCCCCAAATAAAGGTTGCAAGTCACCACGCTTTAAAGAGGGGTTAGTAATTGATGAAGATGCCTTCAACAAGCGGCCACACCCTGCCCAAATGGCTACCGTGAACCTGATCTAGAAGCCCACTGATTATCTTCCCCAAATGCCCCGAAAACCCCTAGAATCCGTCCTATGAAACCTCTGTTAATGTCTCTGCCACACGACCTTGAAAGTGGCTCCAAAATGACAAGCTAGGGTAGATCTATCACTATTGAACAATGCCCTACTAGCTATGGATGGGTCTCTCACCACCGAAGCTAGGGTCCCTATGGGATTTGAATCCACAAGCTTTAGAAGTGCAACAGCGGCAGCTACACGATAAGGGATCAATAAAATGTATATACAAAAAGTGCTCTCCTTTCTCTCCCAACTTATTATATACATTCAAAGGCAAAAGATCCCTAATAGACCAAGTCACGTTTCATTCCACGGAGGGTTCAATAAAATAAAAGTAACTAAAGTAAATTTTTCCCATTTAAATCACCAAGGTCCAAAGTGACCCCTAAACGCCAAACACGACTATTAATACCATGCAGCCCCTTCTCAGTAGCCCCCAGCGTCCCCTGCCCCTTGGATATGACCATGGCTTGGACTCGTTTGGCCCTTAGGCCTTTGGCACAGAAAAAGGGGACATTACAGTCCTCCCTTCCCAAGAAATGCTTGACCCCAAGCATTAACATGTCCTGTTGCAGTAGCTAAATACCACGCCGTAAGTTTCTCCACCTCACCCTGTCGTCCACCAAGGATTTGTGTAATCCAAGGTAACCATGAAATAGTGAAATAGAATTATACCCAAACCATCTCTCCACTAGTGCCCGCACCAAAATTTCCAATCAGTCCAATCCCTACAAATGCAAGGTTGTCATCATGGGATCACTCACGACCTCTCCAACCAACTCCTGGGTATGAAAGTCCACTCTAAATCCTGTAGAATCCCTCATATCAGCCTGTGAAACAACTTGTTTACGCACAAATGGTGTTGACTCTCCTACCTGACTAGCATTCGTGTGAGAGCTAAGATCCTCATACTGTATCTCGATGTGTCCCGTGGAGGAAAAATCCCAAGACTCTAGGAGACAGTGAACCGACAATATCAGCTCCATATAGTCCACCTCCTACACTGAATGTGAACCTATTGAATAATCATGGGTCACTTTCGTCTCTCCACTGATTAACATGTGGGTGAGGTGCTCACCAGGCATAGAAGCAACAAAAAGCATAGGAGTGTTATCCCATGTTGATTCAAAAAAACATGGTCACGTAAGCTCAGACTTGTCATAGTGACAAACCATATATGCATGTATAAAGTTGAGTAGATCCTACCTCAACCTCTACCATATGAACCTCTCAGACATGAGCCTTTTGGTCTTATCGAAGCTCAAGTGCCTAGTCATGGAAGAATAATGAACAGTTTGTAATATCTCCATCTTCCACCATGAATCTGACACAAGGCTCCATCTTCCCTGAGAGAAGATCATCTCATCCTCCAATCCACAGTTGTCATCATGTATGTGGCAATCCAAAATCTCACAAGAGTGTCGATTCTTGGAGTACTCAACAAGCAAATGAGATCTCCAGTCTATCAAAACTTCAGATGACCAACATAATGATAAACTTGGATGATCTAAACATGTAGTCCCAATCTCTGTAATTGTCTCATGTGCAACATTGTTGGTCACACCCACATCCATCATTCTCCACATCAATCTGCAATAAAAAAAATCCTCACCAAGCCAGAACATCCTCTTCATCCCCTCAAGTGTAACCACCCTAGGTGCTCCTGTAGGTAATCCCCTCAAAATCACATTCCTGCCCTTGGATTTAAACTTCAGCTCCATCGTCTGAAAGTTAGTTCAAAACTCACCAAGGGAGTGAAGTCACTGCACTCTCAGCACTATATTGGTCTCTCCCATACCAACGATGTGGAGATCATCGGTAACTATATAATTACCCATCATAATGCTCACTTGGGGAACCCGTCGTGTGCCCCTCATAGACTCTCCATTGGCTATAACCCCATTGAGGCCCTCAAAATCCTCTGTATGTAATCCTCACCTCTCCACCAATGAGGTATTAATACAATTGTGGGTTGCCCCACTCTCAATGAGTACCCCAAATTTCTGACCCTGCATAACTCCTCTAATCCTAAATGCCTTGTATATCAGAGTACTAGACAATATGGCTATAATATCCTGAGGAAACTTATCCTCCTCCTACCCCACATCAGCACTATCCAACGCAACCCCATCTCCATCATCCATCTCGCGAGTCTCTATCTCCTCACCTATGTCACCCTTGCTCTCATAATAAGTCATCATGGTGAGCTCTGTGTCTACAGCAAACAACCCGTCAGAATAGGAGTCATCAAATATCCCACTTGTTTTATACCTTGTGATGTCACCATGACCCACAAGAGGTTGTGTTCCTTCACAATTCGATCACTGTAATGACATGCTTCTTTCTTCACCAATAACATCTTTTGTGATCTACCCTTGTATACCCTGAATACTGATTTCTTTGTTTTCCTTGAAATTTTTTTGTTTATATGCATGAGGGATGAATACAAATTTTCCAAAAGATGGAAGCCAATATGTCCAATGAATGATTCCAACTTCAAGTAACCCAAATGTTCAAACACATTCAAGTACTTCACATCTCTTAATGACGATAAATAAATGAGTTACCTTCTTTATGCAAGACATATCTTTCCATGGAATAACTCATCAATTCCCTGTATGTTGGGAATACACATGGCTGCTCCCTCATCATACTTTATTCTCTTTCCCCATATATTCATTTCACTATAAATGCAAGAGAAATGGAAATCAATATTAGAACTCATGCATCCATAAAATTTATCATAAGGAACTTCATATCCGTTGTTGTACCCATGGATTATCGTCATGAGAGAAGACAACACATCTGAAATAGCATAATTGGGGCTACTCATCGTACCTTTGCAACTCACAATTTCTGATATAGGATCAACATCTTCATTCTCCTTTGATTTTTCAACCCATGCATCATTGTTTTCCTTAACATCATGCAACCATTGCATCCCAAAAACAACCTTACCTCTAAAATTCAACCACAATAAATACACCACATACCTCATGTCCTTTCAATATCATGGGCCCTTGCATTATTTTCTTTTCCAACATATGTTTATTGGCTGAATCAAGAGCAATGTGAATGGAAGATGTGTTTATTCCATCTAGCATACCTTGAAACATGATTATGAAATAGTCTTCCTCAATCATCCAAGCATGTAAATGTTGTCCCAAATAATAGAAACATGGCAACAACATAGGAGAACTCAACAAGCTAGGAAGATGGTAACCATTCTCATACCTTAGGATGTTAAAGTCATGAATGCACCTTGAATTCAACTCTTCTTTTTTAACAGCAAAGTGCACCTTGATTCTTTGAGCACTTTGAGGACCAAATACCCCCACTGACCCTTCCAAGGGTTCCACCATGAAGCTGGTCTAAAAATCAGTCATGGGCTCTATTAATCAAACATTTTCTCCTCTCTTTATGACTGTTGTTATACACAGTCCAGCAGGCTGAAGATGATTAAAAAATATTCTCTTACCCTTTTTAGCAATCAAAAAACCAATGCTAGTACCTTGAGAGTTACTCTCCCTTCTTGAACTGGAGTCCCCAATGAAGGAATCGTGCTTGTTAACACAAGACACATTTGAATTCTTTCTTTGGCTTATGAAATCAATCACAAAGTTTTCAACATCAGAATTGTTAGTTTTTGATAATTGCCACATATTACCAGGATCCCATAGCTTATAATGTCCCTGAGCCCTTGTATCATGTAAGATATACCGTCTTTGCTTCTCTTATATCTCCTCATAAAGAAGATTATCAAAAGGTTCACCTTCTATCGTTGCTTTAGAAACCTCCAAAATAGCACCATCCCTATTGTGATTCATGATTTTAGGTGGAGAATAAGTGGAACAAGAATCAACACCTTTCACAATTTTATGCTCATTACTGCTTGGTAAATCCATCCCATATGATAATAACTTATTCTTTGGAGGATTGATAGGTACCTTTTAGATTGAAATATATTTTTCAGTTTTACAACCAACCAGCCCTATTTGTTCATACCTTTCAATGCCATCAATGTCCTCCGTGTGTTCAAGATACACATATGTTGAGCTGCCCCCAACATTGTTGCCTGAGTGCCTGTTGAAAGTATATGAAAGTTGATCAAAAGTTGCTAGTTTGGAAATTACAGCAAGCTGCAATTTTACACCAGTGTCCATGTGAGGCTCCTCCTCATGTGCCAGCTGCTCCATAGAGTCTTCTTTCGGGGGTGTAGTCTTTATTGCATCAATTTCCCTCATCGTTTCCTTGAACTCTTGTATGTGTTGTCTTGCTTGAGTCACTATCAACCTAGCAGCTCTAGCTCTGCTATTCCCTTCCTCAAACTTTTTAAGAGTTTCCATTACATCCTCCTTGCTTGCACAAACAACTTTCTTCTCCTAAGCTGGAATAATTTCTCTAACAAGAAAATTTTCACTAATGCAATTATTTTGCTCAATGGAAATCATACCCTTTTGTTTAGAAGCTTCTTCTACAAATGATTTCTTTTGTGATTCAGGTACCGGCATATGATGACCTCATTTGGGCTTGCTACCAATCTTCATCATGCAATAATCTGGAAATGGCATATTATCTTTGAAACCCCTACTCAAATATTGGTACTTCCTCCAACAAGAATCCACATCAATCACCTCTATTGGCCGCCCTCCATCACTGTTATCACCATGTTCCTTATTTTCCCTAAGTCTTCGTTGATTCACATTCTGAGTGAGCTGACTCAAATAAAGGTTAGTGGCTTCCTGTTGTTTCACCATGTTAGTGAACATTTCCTTCATAAAACCCCCTTTGAGATCTTTCCAAACTACCATATTTAACCAACACATGTTGGAGGAAGAACAGTTATGATACCACTGAAATATCCCTAATGGGATACCACTTAAAAATGCACAAAATATTGAAAACTTACAGCCACATAAAATACTGATTTTACCAGATTTTTACAGTCGGGACAGCGAACTAAAAAAACTTAATATTTACCAAAATGTCCACCTGAAATACTTGAAAATTTTAATAGAGCTTAATATTATTAAAAAGGACATAAGGAAACTGTTTCGAGACTTTTACAGAGATTAAAATGTTGCCAGAAAAAGCACAGCGTGCCCTAAATAGCGGGAAAACTATAGAGGCTCGTAAATCTCCAAATAGCGGAGCAGAAATTAAGGGTCTTTGGAAATAACAGTGACAGATATAGGAAATAGTATTTCCACCTTCAGATATGGGAATGGCCGACTGGAAAACCCTCCAAATAAAGGTTGCACCTTCAGATCTGGAAATGGCTGTCTGGAAAACCCCCAAATAAAGACTACAAGTGACCACGCTTTGAAGAGGGTTCGGTAATTGATGGAGATGCCTTCAACGAGCTGCCACGCCCTTCCCAAATGACTTCCGTGAACCTGATCTGGAAGCCCACTGATTATCTTCCTCAAATGCCCCGAAAACCCGCAGAATCCATCCTGTAAAAACTCTGTTAATGTCTTTTCCGCATGGCCCTAAAAGCGGCTCCAAAATGACAACGTAGGGCAGATCTATCACTACCAAAGAATGCCTTGCTAGCTAGGGATGGTTCTCTCACCACCGAAGCTAGGGTCCCTATGGGATTTGACTCCACAAGCTGTAGAAGTGCAACATCAGCAGCCACCCGAGAAGGGGTCAATAAAATGTATATGTAAAAAGTGCTCTCCTTTCTCTCCCAACTCCTTATATAAATTCCAAGGCAAAAGAGCCCCAATAGACCAAGACGCATTTCATTCCATGGAGGGGTCAATAAAATAGAAGTAGCTAAAGTTACTTTTTCCCGTTTAAGTCACCAAGGTCCAAAGTGACCCCCAAATGCCAAACACGACTATTAGTACCATGCGGCCCCTTCTCAGTAGCCCCCAGTGTTCCTCGCCCCTTGGATATTACCACAGCTTGGACTCACTTGACCCTTAGGCCTTTGGTGTAAAAAAAGGGGACATTACACATTGACCCTTGTAAACTACCTACATTCCTTTTGAAATAGAAAAAACATTATGGATGGTTTCTCTATATCATTTACCATTTTTTTATTGTTATTCATGGGTTACAACTAGTGGTCATTGTTTGTAGCTTGAAATCTTGGCTTGTTTTAAAATTTTGAGCTCGGTGGAGCACGTCTCATAAGAAAGGATAAACGATTCTATGAGCTTGAGTTTGATGACTTCAAAGTTATGAAAAACTTCACTGAAATATGAATACACATTGAAAATTGATTTAACATTTGAGAATTGGCAATAGACCATTAATGAATGTGCTTTGAAGCTCACTATTTGGTGGTTGGCAATTAATTTGGCTTGCTATGGTTTCCAACATAAGCATGCAGTCATTGATTATCTCATTTGAGGCTTGTTATAATTGATCTAGCTTTATAAAACTAATCTTAGGACTAATATTAAATGGAAAATGAGACAATAAATCGTCTATTAATGTAAGAAAGGACTATAAGTTACTCCACCCTCAAATTTTCACCTTTAAGAGGTAATTTTACTACAATGTTCTACACCGGCCTTCGGCCTTCGTTTGGAGACTTCTTTATTTAATATTGGAAATATATTAAAGATATCTACAACTATCCCATTACAACGCTTTTTACAGCTATGCACATGTTTATAATAATTTTTAAAAGTATAAAATAGGAATCTTTTGACATTAAAAGGAAATTTTCATAATTTTGGAAGAACTTTTTCTCTTACCTTTATTTTGATCATTATTTGGACATTGAGGAGACCTATAACTTTTCTACCCTACACTTTTGACATTCCCTGTGGATTGTTTTAGATTTGGAAAATAATGAAATATAATCATTTGATGCATGACAAAATCTCAATTTCTATTCATTTTGAAATCTATTGGGAATCATCAAAATTGTATATTTAACAAAGTTGTAGGTCTCTTCATTATATCTCCAATGGTTTATAGGTTTCTCAAAATGGAGGTTAGAGTGAAACATTATGCCAAATTATGAAAGATTCTTCTTTACATGTCAAAATATTCATTTTTTTCTTTTGAAAATAGTTACAAATCTATCTAAAAATTATAATAGGAAATTTTTAGATAGCTTCAATACTTTCTAAAGTTTTAAACAAAGCTTTAAACAAAGGTCAAGGTAAAACATTACGGTAAAATTATGAAAAATTCCTATAAATAAATTTTTTTAAAAAAATTGGGGGGTTGAGTAACCTTATTCAGAAGTAATGAATCGCTGTGGTAATACATAAAACCAATAAATTGCACATTCCTTTAAGCTCTGTGAAACAATTTAAGAAATATTTTATCATTTTTACATATAATTGAACCAAGAGATATAAAAGGACCATGTGTAGTGAGAAGGATTTCATTTTCCATCAAATAATGTGAATTTTCATACAATTACACTATTTGGAAAAAGAGAAACCAAGACACCATGTGCTTTGGGGTTTATTAATGTGGCATGTGATAATAGACCCCAACATTTAACTTTTGAGACCCTAGAGATAATATATGCATTTGCTTATAAATCATTTGATGCTTTCTCCATGATACTTATCGTACAACTATACACATGTGTAGGATGAAAAGTAAGGGCAACCATTGGAATAGACAAAATGAAATAAAGATGTATAACATGAGGAGATTGAACATGAGGGGTTTCGGATCTATGTTGAGTAGGTAAAACTTGGAAAACATAAAATATTTTACATTATTTAGAGCATTCACACTAACACAATTAATAGAAGCATTTTATAACTTTCAATATGGAAACATCCTTATAGATAGACACATTTAAAAAAAGAGAAGGAAGATTACTATAAGAAATATATTTTAATACATTCATAATTCAAACAATATCAGAGGGATTCTTTGTATTCTTTACCATTTTCAATTACATCATCCTATCTTCCTTATTCAATTCAACTTTATAATCACAATCATCATCACGATTATATATTTCTTGTAGGTTGGTATCATTGAAAGAATACATTTTGACAATAAAATGGAACAAGGATTTATTGGAGTTTGGATCAATATATAAAAATAATGACTAGAAAAAAAGTCTAGGAATATAAAGTCTAACCCTTAGAAGGCAACAAGGGAATCATGTGGACATAACTTGTAAACCCTAGGTTGGATGTTCAATATAAAGTTGGGTTCACCAAAAAGTAGATATAGAAAGTGGTTTTACATTAACAAACACACTAAAACAACTATGACATATTGCAATTCAGATTGAAACAAATATATCTCAATATACTAGACCTAATTGCATAAGTAGTGGCTATTTAGACCATAGGAAAAATATTAAAAAATAAATTACTAAGGAAATTAGGGTTTGAACTACAATACACTAGATCAAACAAATAAGAGGACATTCATTTTGTGACAGGTGGAAGAAAATAGGTCTAATAAGTAAGACAAATCTAACCCTGAGGTTTCAGACCATGGCAGAACAATGACTATTTGTAAAAAATGGTTATGTAAGTGGGCAACCATTTGCAAAACAACTGCGGAAATGGACCTTTCTTAAATGTGTGAAACTAAATTCTTGGTTGCAATCAATTGTCCCTAATTTTTAGATACCTCACTCACTTTTTCTAGATTAGTTGGGGAATCAACCTCCATCTTAACACCATAATTCGGTTCTCTAGGTTTATAGAATTAGTAAGAAAAATAAATGTGTTTTTGGCCCCTTGCTAAGCCAAAAGAATCTTAGAGTTTCCTTGATATTTACTAGGGCTCTTAATTAGAGATGATATTGGCAATCAACATACACATATAATACATTCAATGAGCAGCCATGTGTAATGAAAATGTCCCCACCCTCATCTTTTCAATGTATGAATAACAATTACTAGAATTTATATCCTTGAAATCTTCATTTTTTTTTTGAAATATCCCTTTTGCACTGTGATGCTTCATAAATAAGAAGTTTCTTTCCATACAACTTCAATATAATTCAATTGTGATCATCCTATTGTCCTAAATGCATTAACACGCATGCGCCCACACACAAATTTATATTTTTCTTTAATTTGAATTAGGATCTTATTAGCATGTAGATGCAAACAACATACAACAAGTGAAAATGACCAACCACACATAGGCCAAAACCATGATGCACCAAAACTATGGGTGAAAAGGGCCCAAAGATCAAAAAAATCATCCATGTACGAGGATCAAAACTAACAATGCGAGTTAAAAGGTAGAAGATCAAAAGGTCGGGGTAAAAACAACGAAGTGAGAGAAATAAGAGGAAATGAGATAAACGAGACACACACACAAAATAAAGAAATTAAAACAAGGTTGAAAATAACAAAGATACAAAGTGACAAATTGAAGATCAAGCAATAAAAAAGAAGATACAAAAATAAAAATAAAAAATAAACCCTCAATCAATAAACACGCAAATACACTACCATCAAAGCATTTAACTACTCCCATTACCAAAACCAAAACTAAGTATTTACAATGAGAAGTCACCCCGAACAATGTTAATAAATGTATTCACGAGATGGAAGACTAACTTTTGTAAAAAAAAAACAATATATAAATTTTTAAAATAAACAGAACTTGACCACATTTATGAAACCATTGTGTCAAGTAGATCACTTTTAAAAAGTAGCTGCTGTAAAAAAAATTGTCCATTACAAGAGATTTAAAATCCAAGAATTAAATTAGCAAACATCTAAAAATAGACGTATAGATAACATAGTCTAACAGTTATTTCGAAACTTTGAAAATGCTCAGAAAACAGGTTTATGTCTTGTCACGCCCGGTGGGACTCGAACCCACAATCGCCTGATTAGAAGTCAGACGCCTTATCCATTAGGCCACGGGCGCATATATTTCTGCACTTTTGGGCAACCAAAATAATCTTTTAAAATAAATGTTCACTCTAATTTATCGAACCCAAGGCTCCTCTAATATGATTTTCCCAAATAATTACCTTAATGATTTAATTATTTCGTTTTCTCACAAGGGAAAGGAATATTACATATTCACATAATTCCAAAAATGACCTAGATTCCACAAGCTTTATCTATACCTTATTCTCTCATCAAGTACCACAAACTTCATTTATTTCATGAACCCACCAAATCATTGGTTAAAATTGCATCAAAATGGTACATAAGATTACATTCAACTCAAAATGGTATCATCCACACATTAATTCGTTTCAAATTAATTCGTTTCTCATGCTTTAGATTTATGAACTCATAAAATATTTTGTAGAAAAGCATATGAGGAGGCTATGCCAATTAATCTTGGCTCCCTTCCTTCCCTTTTATCTTAAGTGTTTGTCTGGTTCATGTCTGAGATGTATATTACATGTTACTAAGAATTATAAGGTTGGTACCCTTATAATCCATAGGGGTAAGGCATAAAATAAACTTCTTATTAGATTTTTTATGCTTTTATAATCTATAATGTTTCGATTAGGGTTTTTGGACAAATCATGTCACATTAATTTGAATATTGTTCATGGCAGGGTCAAACGTAACTCCCCTCTTAATCTTCCTTCAATCCCTCAAGTCACAATACACGTGGCTAAGGAGTATGATTTTATACACCAGTTTGAGAATAGATGAACTAATATTTATAAAATACAATTATTCAAGAGATCCATCATTTACAGAGACATATTTCATGTGGCCTTGAGCGATACTATTTTACCAAATGATATTGAACCAACATACTTCGCATACATTTTCAATACATTAAAAAGGAGTGAAGACATCAATCTCTTTTTTTAAAAGGACTTACCTCCTAAGAACATCATAGATCAACACCTATATTTGTACATTCAAATAATAATTCTGAACAAAGGGAAAGTGTATAGTTGCCACTAATGTATTAGGATTGAATATTTGTGATATCAACTCTCTTCATGCACTTGGTATATGAACATAATCTCTTTCATATTCAAACATGAATATCGAAGGCGTCAACAACATATCAAGACAATCTATTATGAATATTGCATTTGAAATCATGGTTGGACCAAAGGCATTACCTACAACATGTCAAGTGACGACTAATGACTTGAATTATAATCTTTTACTTGGTAGACCATGGATTAATTCTATAGATTTTGTTCATTCCATCCTACATACATGTGTAACATTCATTCACAAGCATTACATATTTATACACTTGTCCTACAAATCATGTTCCTTTCAAGTTTTGTGCAATGACACTGCCTAAATAAGGTTGTATCCCACACACTAATACATCACACACATATATGGTAACACCTAAACAAGTCATAAATGTGGAACAAGTAGAATCATATTGATGTAATTATAATTTTAACAGGTTGAAGGAAGAAGTACCTTAGATCACATAGCTCACAAATCAAATCTCACACAATGCAAAATATTTAGATTAAGCATATGTGTTATTAATCAACAGAAAAACATAATATAAAAATTTAAGCATGCCTATGCATCCTAATGTCGACTCATAGAGTTACAAAAATAAATTAAGAATCTCTATCCTGAGAATGGATGAATTTTCTCTCTCACTCTCTCCTCTCAATGAGGACGTGTCAATATGCTTCACATTCGAACCAGTAAAAAATCATTCTATTTATAGTCCTCTCTTATGCAAATTGTAAGCCCTCATAATTCAAACATCATATATGTATTTATAGGAACACCTGAAGCAAGTCAATGCCTTCAAAGTTAGTAGATCACCATTACCTTTTCCCAAATCTCATAAAACTCCAATATTTTTATATTCTTACAGACATTTATAAAATTTTGGTACATATTCAGACACAAATGACACAATTCAAAGTAGAATACATGGGGCATAAGTCCTTAATTCCTTATCCATTACACAACTAAGAAACGATGATAGATACATGGTGTGGGGGCATGGACCTTCTTCTCCTTTTCTTTATTCAACATTTATATAATCAATACTTAGTTTATAACACATGATGGAGCATGAAATATCCATTTCCTTTTGACCTTATGTTTTATTGAAAAAAATTGGGGCTAGATTTTTTTGCACTGGTGTGGTTTTTGGGGTTAGAAGGTATCGAATCAGATAATTTCTTCATAGGTTATCCTTACTTTTCTCTTTCATAGTTTTTTGGGAAGATATCAGGATTTATAAATACTATGTACATTGATATTCCATCTTGATGGGGTGCTTTAATACCTCTAATCTTTAGTGTTGGATCATATGCACTTAAATCCATCTCCTACTTCAGTTTCTCTTTCGGTACAATTAGGGATTGATCAACTCCAATCCTTCGAAAATTAAACAATAAATCCAAGTCTCAAAATCAAAATAAGAACATGATCTCCTCCCTTTGTAAAATGAATAGGTGCATTCCTTCCATGGTTGGCATCTCTTTTATTTTACCATGCACATGTTTAATGTTAAAAATTTACAAACATTATTGACATTTGAGTTACAATTCAATTTCTAATATGGACAATGACTACATTATTTGTTCCAAGTTTCATCACAGAGAATGTCAACACCAACGCATCAAACAACAATTCTCGAGTGAAGACAAATTGTGTGTGCACGCTTAGGTATGTTTTTCCTTTTAAGTATAATTTTTTTAATTTCACATTTAAATGGGGGAAAAAAAGACACTCAAGTTTGATAACTAATCATTTAATGATGAAAATTTTGGCTTTGTTCCTATGTTGACACAAATGCTTTCACACACACACACACACACACACACACACACACACACACACACACACACACACACACACACGTGTGTGTATATATGTATACATCTATGTGTGTGTGTGTATACATATATATACACGCATATATATATATACACACACACATATATACATATACATATATATGTACATATATATAGGTATATATATATACACCTATATATATACCTATATGTGTGTGTGTGTGTGTGTGTACATACATATGGTATGTATGTATGGTACATATATATATATATATATATATATATATATATATATATATATATATATATATATATATATATATATATAAATGTGTGTGTGTGTGTGTGTATGTATGGTACACACACACACACACACACACACACACACACACACACACACACACACACACACACACACACACACACACATATCCTAACTTGCTCCTACTTTGTCATTCATTAAAATTATTAATTAACTAAAACAATAATTCAACCCCAAGCATCATTCCCAAACTTTAGCTTGTATATCATTGTCTTCCTAGGAAAAACAATATAATTGAGGGCCATAGTGGATTACAGTCATGTACGACTTATATGGTCTCGCACCCTTCCATCTAATGACTCTTGTTCCAATTTTAATATCGCATGTGTGTCATTTCATATTTTTAGGTCATCCTTAGTTTGAATCTTGAACCTATGGAACCCTATATAAGTAATTCAATTACACTTTATAAATCACATGTCATTCTTATGAGATCCTATTACAAATATCAAAACTAAAGCACCCAAGTATCTCCAAAATCTCCATAAAGTAGTTGCACATTATTTAGAGTAACCGCTACATCATTTTTGAAGAACTCTACTAGATCAAAGAGTTTAACGTCCTCCATTTATAAGAACTCAAATGTCCCTAAAACCATGTCTCAGCAAGAACAAGTCATTCAAGTATGTCTAAAGGTCTTTAAAGGAAAAAATGATTTAGTCTAGTAACTAAAGCATACCACATCACACTTCTACCATGTTAGGTACATTATCTCCTATGTAGTTATCCCATTATATTTGTGTCAAGAGACATGAGGGCACATATTATGTGTTGGCATAGATTGCATACACTACTTGTACCTATACTAGGATAACTAAAAGAGGCTTGATAACACTCAAGGGGATGTAGTGAAACACTTGGATTGGTTTATCCAAGCTTTTCCACTAAGGGCAGTCCATCCTCACCCCACACACATATTTCTCTTTTTTTATCTAATGCTTTGATGAAGGGTATTGTAGCTATATATGGTTTTCTACTTATTACAGATCATTACAAGGTGTGTTGAGGTTATGTGATCTTGAGTGACATACAATGACAAACATTTTTTAGGAAAACAAAGGTAAATAAAAATTACATAGCCCCACTATATATGGGTCCAAAACTATACAAAAGGATCCAAGATCATACCACATTCTGAGTAAAGTCGTATGGTCTTAGAAATGAGTAGTTTTTAGTGGTGGTTTCAAATTAAAAACCACTTTCAAATTTAGAAGAACTCATCCATCCAAATTACACACCTAGTTTCTCCATATACCACTATGTACAATGACATACTTATTCATTCATGTGTTTCAAGAAATCATCTTATGGTTTTTAGCATAGTTTGCAGGTATTAATTCATTATTATGAATTTACATCGTTAATTTTAATTAATTAATTTAGAATAGTCCCCTTGTAATAAACCCTTGCATCCTATATTGCATATATTGTGCTTATAATTTTTTAGGGTGTTAACACTCTCGAAAAAAAATAAAAAATAATATTAAAACTATGTCATGGAGTCATTTTCTCAAACGTGTACAAAAATAATAGATGTTTTTTTCCATTTGGGATATGTCTCCTTTGGATATGCTTGTTTGAGCCATATCGGAGGAAATTCATGGTTGAAGCTTGACACTGGCCTAATTTTCTCTGCTCTAATTTCTCAATACAACTATTAATGTCCTTTAGTCCCAATGTTTTATAACACAAATTGAAAAGTATATTTTGTATACAAGGGGTATGGTTAAGCTATTAAACTTGAATAGGACATTTTTCATGTGGAATGTGTATTTTTAGAAAAATGACTTTACAAATAATCTAAGGAGTATATTATGGTAGTGTATCTAATCTTGTTTCTAGCTTTTGACCAATCCTCCCTTAATCTAAATACCAAGGTTCGAGATGAGGTGTATACATCTAGTTGTGGGATATTGAAGTTTGATCATTTGGTGAAGAAAATTGGTTGAACTAAAAGCTAAGGCATGAGGTAACATGTAAACTAAATTGATATCAGATCAATTAACTAACCTTTTGACCATAGATAAGGATTTCTTGTGATAATGTTAGCCTACAACGCTTTTTTGGATTTTCTGGTTCGTGGAGTAGATTGAGAAGAGGATATTTCACAACACACATTGTGGAAGCCAATTTGTAGCCTCTAGGGTTTTTTGTTTTGGTGGTAGATAGATAGAAATTCAAATAGGTTTTCTAGTGTTTTTCATTTCAGCAATTAAGATAAAGATAAAGAGGGATTGATGGAATTATTAATGCATATGAGAAAATTAATTTAGGAATATTTATTTTCATATGGTGGCCTTCAACCTTCCTTTGACCATTTAAGATGACATGCTTTATGTTCCCTTATCGTGTTGGATTTTTTTTTGTGGGTATTGAAGGGAAGATCCTATCCCTCATGCACGTTAGCAGAGGAGATAGGAAAAATCAAACTCGTGACCTCCGGGTTTAGAGCCACGTGCCCCACCACAGTGCT
This sequence comes from Taxus chinensis, assembly GCA_019776745.2. NCBI lineage: Eukaryota > Viridiplantae > Streptophyta > Pinopsida > Cupressales > Taxaceae > Taxus > Taxus chinensis. The sequence continues at coordinate 664,816,024 of CM034154.1, forward strand.
ACAACATTATTTTGGAAATTTTTTGACCTCCACTGATTAAATTGACCACCTACAAATGTGTGTGAGGGTTAGGAAAAATGGTATTAAAGACACTACATGATTTTACCCTAATTGAATTTTATTATATATGTGTGCGGGGATAAAAGTATAATTAAGAGAAATAAAATTAATTATTATGGTAAAACATTTTTTAATCATCACCATCTCTTTAAGCAAGTAAACATACTCACCCCCACAATCAATCAACTATTAGGTTAGTGAGAAGGCCATTTTCATTTTAGTTTCATATCTATTGGCATAAAAAATCATGATATATTGGGGTTTATATGTTACATCAAACCAAGACAGCCAACCAATGTGGTATCAATTTTATATTTTAGTGAGAATTTTTCAGAGTCATAGAAGCAATTCCAAGATGCACTGAAGAGGCATATTCGACTATGGATAGTGAGACATGTATTTCAAGGAAAATTTATAGGACTTTGTTGGGATTTTGAAGCCGCGTGGGAGGATAGGGGAAATCCAAGCAAAAAGACGTACTCATCCCATAACTAAACAACCATTATATTAGTAAGAGGGCCACTTCCATTGAGGTGCATCCTATATTGGCATAATGATCATGATATATTGGGGTTTATATGTTATCGCCAATTAAGCCAACCAACCAACACGAGATTAATTTTTTGAGTGAGTGAGGATTTTAAGAGTCATAAAAGTAATTATAAGATACATTGAAGAGACATATTCAACTTGGGTAGTATGGAATGTATTTAGAGGTAATTATATAGGGAATTTTTAGGATTTGTGAAGTCGTAGGGGAAGATAGGGGAAATACAACAAAGAAAACATTATGTTACTAAGAGGGCCACTTCCAATGTGGAGTCACATTTTATTGGAATAATGATCATGATCATTTTGGGTTTATATGTTATTGTCAATAAAACCAACTGACCAATATGGGATTAATGTTTTGATTGAGTGATGATTTTTAGAGTCATAGAATAAATTGTATATGAGTTGTAAGGTATGTGTGAAGGGATGTAAAATGTTAAGTTATTTTAGAGATTAATTTTATTTTAAATTCTTGGTATGCACGTATGTTTTCCCTAAGTATATATTTCATCTTATTACATGACAATAGTGTGATGAGACCAACCAAGATAAAATAGGAAAACCATGGTGGAAGGAACAATACAAGGTTGAAAGTGTTGAGATTCGGATAAAAGAAAAATAGAATAGGAAAAAAAAATTTAAAAAGGAATAATCACCAACAAGAATCTATCTCGGATCTATCCATGCCTAACTATCTAGGGTTTCAATTTTATCAACCAATTGTCATGTCTTTTTTATGAGAAAACAATCCAATTATGAAATACTTACAAGAAGAAGGAGAAAATGTTCAAACTTATATTTATCTATTATATTTCGTAGCATTTTACACTTTCCTCTATTATATACTCAACATATATCCTCATAAATTTGGAATGACATGAGCCAACGTAAATAAGGGATCAAATAGAATATATATAGTCTCTCTTAAGGATGAGAATTTATGTTTACCTTTCAATTTTTTAGCCTAAAAATTCCAAGGATGAAACATGGTGTAATTATACAATGTAGATAGTTAAATTGGCCCACAAGAAATTTTTAAATCGTAAAATTATATGATTTAATAGTAATTCCTATTTATCTATAACTCAAACATATTAATCGCATAACCAATCAACCATAGTGTCAGTAGGAGTGTCAATTACATTGTGATATCACTAGGTCACACCATTAACATGCTCGTTATGGAATATTCCTCGATGAAATAATGATAATGCTTTAATAGGTTTCTTACTACCCTATTATATTAAAGGTACATTACTTCCACCTCAATAATTCACATCAAACGTATATGGAAAACCAATGGAAATGAAAATCTCACTAACTATTTTTCTTTACTAAGTTAAATGATGGTAGGTAACCATTCTTAAGGAACTGTATGTTAAGCACAAGATAATACTCAGAGGGGGGTGAATCAATATTATGATATTTTTAAATTTAACACTTAATCTCATAACCATAATCACAATTAATCAATTTCACAGTGAATATATCAAAGCAATCAATAAATGCAAAGCAAACCAACACAATGCAAATAGACACAAATTTACGTGGAAACCCTTTCGGGAGAAAACCACGGAGAAAATATTCTTTATTATATATCTCAAATGTTTGTAGGCACCAACGTACAGGAGACACCAATCCCCAAATTACAATTTTTTAGGCACCAACCCCTTCAAATTCATGAGCACCCACTCATAGGAGCATCAACCCCTTATCAAAAATTCGTCTTACCACCGTGGAATTGTTGCTTATTCAACGAGTGATGGTTTTCTTATTTGGATATGCACTTCACACTTTTATTTTCGGGATCTGTTGTACTTTATTACAAAACTGATGCTCAGAATACTCAGTCTAATTATCCCAACGCCTTCACATATATAATTTACTGTAATTTTTCATCTTTACACCTTTGAATCTACTCTTCTTCTTATTACTCTTCTCTCTTCACTCAAAATATTCAATGTGTGTACTTATCTAAAACAAATGATTCTATCTCCTTATATATCCTTCTCAGATCCTTTCGAAAAGACACATCATTCCAACCAACACAACCTTCCATTATTTAATCAACACAACATAATTAAGTGCATTAGTCGGCTAAAACCAAAAGTAATCAATGCAGCCCATAACAATTATTAAATGCACATTAAACAATGTAATTAACCCCTTGATAGGAGTGTTGGCCCTCCTTAGACAAATCGTTGTCAACTTTAAATCGCTATCAGCCATCATTAAATCCTCTTTTTCACCATAAAACATGGCATATGAACACCTTAAAATGTTGATATCTCTCTCCTATGTACAGTTGTGTATATCTCGCTTTATACCATGATAATCCTTATGCAAAAATGCTTATTTTAATGTATTTAAACTTTATTTTTCTACCTTTCTATATTGTTGGTTATTTCCGTTACTTTCTACCATTTTTGTCAACATCCGTCAGTAGTTCCGTCAGCTTCCGTTACATTATATTGTTAACCAAATACATCAATGATTAAGCCTTTGACATCAATGACAATATTTCCAACACTATATTTGTTTTGAAATCATGACCCAACATATAGCATTCCCTTAGGCAACAACTAGGCCATAACCCTCACAAAACTCATTGAGAATCCTTACATGTGTGGCATTTTTTTTAAGAGAACTTGAAATTCATTCAATTTCATAAGGTTGATTGATGATGTAGATGAATGAAAAAGTATAAGCTTTAACTCAACATAAGCATACAATCTCTACCCATTTAAATTTATTAATATCATGCTAGATTAATGCATCACAATTTGTAAAGTATAGACATATTTTCACTAATATTAGCTCTCTATCAACCAAAATTCAAATTTATCTTTCATGTTGCTGAAATTCTAAAATAGTAATTAATATGTACACACACACACTCACATCTATGTGTGTGTGTATGTACACATTTGTGTATCTATACACTCACATATGTGTGTATACATGTATATACAAATGTATATGTATGTGTGTGAGTATAATATACATATATGTGTGTGTATAATTGTATGTATATGTTATATGTGTGTGTGTACATATATACATATACACCTATACATATGTGTGTGTATGTGTGTATATAATTTTATATGTATATATAATTGGCGATTCAAAATAAATAATGTGTTTCATATAATTTCGAAACAAATAAGACATGTGCATGCTATCAAGTATGGGGAAATTATGTTGTAAAAATAAGTTGGAATATATCTTATAGGGTGATTACAAGTAGGAATATAGGAAATTATATAAAATATATGTTAATCAACCAATCAATTTTTTCACAAAAATAGCCATTTTCAAGAGCAACAAATGCTTCTTTTAGCCAAATGGTAAATATTTTGGCACTAAAATTACCCTTGTTGAGGAACTATGCTCCCAAATTAGACATTTCATCTTATCCATGGCCACTTTGAAAATGAATCCTTTCTTATGCTTGCCAAGAATGAATATTCCTTTAATGAACCTCTTCGATGTATCGATTTTTTTAAACCATTGGGATCAAGTTTACAATGTGATAGGACTCAATGCTTCATGTAGAATATGATGCCCTTTATGAATCATATGAAATGTTATCCTTAGGAGTGGATGTAATGTGGGAAAATTTTCATATTCCTTGGCATTCCTTTTTATTTTAATGGCACACCCTTCGAAATTTGGCAAAATGTGCTCAAAACAGTTAAGAAAATAGCCTTCTAGATAACTAGACCTCTCCCTTTAGAAAGGAAATTTCAGGTTTGTACCAAAAGTTTTGTTGCTCCTCTTGTTGGGCTCCTAGGAAGGAATATCATGGAAAAATTAACAAGCTTCTTATAATTTTTTTGGGTAAATTCTTAGCAAGCCAAGGGATTTCATAGGCCACCTAGGGTGTTTGTTGCCTCCCTCAAGATAAAGGTACCATAGGCATCATCGGTGTTTACAAGAAAAGTATAACTTTATGTACTAAATGGATAGTTTGACAACTTGATTATGAGGAATATTGGAAGATATTGCACCTCTGTGGGAGGCCCTTTTAGTAAAATTTGTTATAGAAACATCACTTTACATACGCTACTAATCACTTTAGCTCCAATTAAGATTGAAGGTTCTTTTTTTACTAAAAGTATTTCCAATGCTCTCAAAGTCATGAAGCCCTATATGAAATGGATCGTTAGAAAGCTTTGATCTCATTTTTCTATTAATGAACACAATATCTGGGATTTTTCCATCATGTTTGGAAATTGCAATCCTTTGTATGAAAATTTTAGCATTAAAACCATTTTATTTTATAGGAAAGTGTTTCCACCTTAAAAATTTGTTATACTCAAGAGATTCGATCCCATAGCTTGATCTCCAAGGAAAAACAAATTAATTAGCTTGTATATTATTTCCTTTTAAATAATTTAAGATCTACTTCTAGATGTTATATTACATGAATTGAAGTTGTAACCCACATTGCTCAATGATGGGTCTAGTGATGGAATTCAAACGCCAAATTCAAAAAATAGCCAATTGAATTTCTTTATCAAATAATGAGACTTGTCTCCCTAGCTCTTGGTAAACTTAATATGTAGTTTTAATTATTCTCCTAGAATGTGCTTAAAATTTTGGCACCACTTTCACAAATTACTTGCCTAGATTTCTTTATCAATTAATGAGTTCTTTCTCCCTAAAGCTTGGAAAACTTAATACTTGTGGAGTGTGAGTTCTTATCATAGAAAATGGCTTAAATGTCTTGATCAAGTTTGGAATTATAAAGTCAAACACAAAACTACCCATTTCCTTTTGTGTCTCTTTCACCAAGCTCTTTCAATTAGGGAGCGACTTAAGCATATTAGACTCCCTAACTATAAGTGCCTTGCTTATACCAGTCTTGAAACTTTAAATAATATTTTATGGTCTTGTCCCCATACTAGAGATGAATGGAATTGGATCCACTCTTTATTTTAGCCTTTCCACCTAAATCTTAATACTTGGAGAATTGTTTTGTTTAGGGATTACACTTAATTGTTATCATACATAGCTTTTTTATGCATTTTTTCAAAGCTAGTAAATTATGTCAGTGCTAGAAAGCTAAAAATGATGTTGTTTTCAATAACAATTCTATTTATCAACATTTTTCTATTAATGAAAAAGTAGTTCTAATAACTACTACTACGCTCTCCACCTCCCACTGCTAGGTGCAGGAAAATCCATTCTCTTAGTCAGCTCTCTTTACATGTATGTGGTTGTTTATCCATTTTTCTTCCTTTGCAGAAGGATTGGAGACCACCTCCCCATGGTAAATTTTCCACTGAAACTTATTGATGGCCTTAAAAAATGTAGGGAGGTGTTATAGAGGTTCAAGGTATCCTCATTTAGGTGGGGAAATCATGTGCCTTTGTATTTATACGACAATATACAAGCTCAAAATGGGTAGGTTTCCCTTAAACCTCCTTCGAGAGCATCTTCTAATTGGAGCTCCATGCATTCAAAGGATGTTCCACCACATCTCCTAGGTAGTTTCATTGCTCCTTATGCCAAGATTACACACTCTTAGTATGTTAAAGTTTTTCTTGGACTCTGCTTGATATATAGATGCCTCTTTTTAAAAACATCTTGGTTTTTGAGCCACATGTATACTTGTATCCATAGATCAGACTATGAATATTTATTGATCTTCCTTTATCGTAACAATCTTGTATTTCTTGATGTTTAATTTATTAATATATAATGCATTCCCAATAAAAATAAAAAATAGAAAGTAAATGTATGTTTTATTTTTCTACTTGTACTTAGTGGTTGATAAATGTTTCCCTAACCATGGACCTATATATTTAATTGAGGTATCTTAAAATATAAAAAAAGAAAGGTGTAATAACTCGTTGAATAATTATTAAAGGATTGTATCTATAATTTTTTGTTTGGAGTTTACTGATAAAAGAAAAAAAGTATGGTTTATCAGCTAGATAAATTATCATAGAATAAGAAACATTAAATAAAATAATAATAGCAATGTCTATGAAAGATTAAAATTGGTATATGGGACTGGAAAAGTAAAATATAAAGTAAGGAATAGGTAGTAAAGTGTAGACACCTAAAATCCACTTATGTAATTTAATACTTAAATTTCACTAACTATCTTCGCTTCCACTCACTTTGTTGAAAAATGGCACTTCATTATCTAACTATGCTTCTAATTCACTCAGGATGCCAATTAACAACATTTTGATTAGTGATCATCCTCTTAATTATCTAATTATATGTTAATTAAGCCTTTAATCTTACATTTAACCAATAAACCTTCTTGTTGGCTAAATCCTGCTTCCAAAACTTCCAAAATCTATCCAAACCCCTTCCAGATGATCTCAGAAATCTTCCTAAGCCTACTTAGGATCCTTAATTAATCCTAAAAGATTAATTAGCTCCTAGTCTAATCAAAAAGTGCATTGACTTGTAAAAAGTCTATTTTTCTTTACCTTTTGTCCCACATGCACTAGGATTCTAAAATTTTCCAAATGGAAACCTATAAATACAATCCTAGTGCATCCCTTTCAATTTTACACCATGGACACCATACTTTTGATAGTATCTCAAATAAAACATATGATCTTGAGCCTTACTTCTATTGTTGGAATATCTTGCTCACCTTGCATCCATTTTTCATGTTTGGTTAGTAGAGGAATATCTAACATGGCCTTGTAGCCATTGTTTAGAGAGATCCTTTCACAATCTTGAAGCAAAACAACAAACCCAATTTGATTGTTATAGGAGCTAACTAGGTTCACATTTAGTTTAGCAATCTAAAGAGTAAAATGGCTTAGCATGTTAGTTTGTTTCATTCATGTTGCATGCAAAAAAGTTAGTTTTTAAATCTCTTATCTTGATGTTTTTGTTTTATCTAGTTCATGTCTTGAAGCTACTAGGTGTTAGTTTCAATTCTTATGACATAGTTAGTCTTTCATGCATACATTTGACATGCATGGTGGGACAAGTTGATCCCTAGTCCTTTATCTTTTGTTTCAAAGTTGTTTAAACTAACCCTCTTTTTCATTTTTTTGTTAAATGTAGGCTTTATTAACTAGTTTAGTTAGAATTTCTTACGTTTTATGCTCTTTGCAGGATCGAATGAGGTTAGGTGTTGTCAGATTTGAACTAAAAAGACCAAGTTTTGATATTTTTACAATTTTTTGCAAAAAATATTGTATTTTATTGATCTACAGGAAGGGGTGCATATACACTCTAGGGGGTGCACATATGCTTTTCTGGCCACACATATGCCATGTTGTTTTTCCCCTAATCTATCTTTTGGATTAGGGGCAAACATACGTCATTAAGGGCGTGCATACGCTCTAAGGTGTGCGCATACGCTTTTCTAGACGTGCATGCACTACACTATTTTCCCACTCTTTGTATTCTTCTACCATGGTTGTGCATACACTCTAAGGGGCACATATACACTCTAAGGGGGCGCATATGTTGCCAAGGGCATGTATATGCTACTAGGGGCACACATGTGTGCCTTATTAAAACTTGGCTTCATTTTAAAATTTATCATGATTTAATCTTGAATATTTGTAACATTTTTTGCAAGTTGTTTGTTAAAATCTCTGTTTGCAGGTATTTTTAATAATGTCTTTACTTACTTTACTGATAAATTTTAATGAGTATTTGTGTCTTCACTTGTTATATTAAGGGTTACGTATGCTCTTCCCTCACACCTTTTTAGGTGATCTTGGGAATTAGAAATAGCTCTAAGTCTTGGTTCAATTTACTTTTAAAACACTTCATTAAAATTCTTGGCTTAAGGGAATAAACAAATTATCACGCTTTACTTTAAAAATTTCAGTTTCAATTTTAAGTTATCCTTTAAGTTTATCTAGTTGAACCAAATCATTGTGTATGTTCTTCTCTTGTGTCCTTGGATGATCTTGAGAATCAAAAGCAACTTTAGTTAAATTTTTATTGGGAACTACTAAAAAACATTGTGTTCAGGACTTACCATCACTTGTCAAATAATCGGGATTCAAACTCTGACTACATGTGTGTTGCAGGTTAAAAATGATGGTCTAAACCAAATTTATTAAATCAAAAAGATAAAAAACACACCACTTTTATCAAACACACGGTATATGCAGGTTTCGATTAAGAGCTACGGCTCATCCGCTTTGAACTAAGAGAAACTCCTTTGGCATAAGCCTTAAGATAACAAGAGGGATGCTCCTAGGAACCCCAAAGTAGTCCACGCAAGAGGGAACCTTGTGGATGAAACGGGAAGCACCTCACTTACCTACTTGATTAGTACGCACTTGTGAGAATAGCGTAAAAAAATTTCTTCACGCAACCCCAGTGAAAATACAACTGAACACATTTATTTTTCATTGTATTGAAGGGGTAAAGTAAAGTTCGGGATACTCCAAGGTTTAGTCATTGTGACTTCCTTGGAAAACCAATCTTGCAGAGATAGTTTGTGACACCTAGTTGAGAGAACCAAATAGGAAGCCATTTCGTCTTGAGGCCAACTTGACTGACTCAAAACCAATGGTGTTTTAAAATAGCTATCATGAAGTACTAACTTTCTTGGATTCAAAAACCTTGTTGTTCGAACAAGGGGAGACTCCATTGAATTTGGGGCACTAAGCATTATTCATCATGGAAACTTACGACGAATTACTTTTGTCTTAGTTTTTCATTCACCGTAAGGTGAGGAAAAACTTTTGCCAAAATTGAAGCAAAGTATTTTCCACCCACCACTTGGTTTTACTCCTTTGTATTCTTATTTCCCATTTGGAACAAAAGAAAACAACACGTGTGGATACCACTAGAAATAATCGTGTCCACCACTTTTGTAGTCTACTTGCATGACTAGGTTGCAATGTCGTGAATGCAAGTGTTGAAAGTGTGAATGGTACGTCTTCATGTTCTAGTAGGCCCTTTGTCTCAAACCCATATTGAGACACATTATCATTGTAGTTAGGTTAGTCTCATCATTGACTTCCTTTGATTTTGTTACATTTGCATGTATCTCATATCACTACAAGTTGGATACTTACATCTTTTTTTCCTCGGGAAACTTGATTTAAGTTTACAAGTTTTATTGTTACATGCTACTTGCATAAATAACAACTTATTGTTATACTTGGATATTGTTTTTTAATCCCAACATTGACCTTAAGTTTTGAAGAATGTTGTTAATTTGTTAGCATTGTAGTGACATCATTTTGATACTAGTAATCTTTCCTTTGTCTACAAAGGCTTGATTTACGTATCCAAATTGTGTTGTTATACTACTCGCACTTGTGGCTTCCTTTTTCAAATTTGAACTTTGTTTGGTGTCTAAAACTTGTTTTAGTATACCTTGTTGGGGGATCATGTTAACACCTTCTTAGTATTTAGGTCTTGTTTATTCTAAACTTGACCTAAGTAGTGATATTGTGTTGTCACTGTTTTTACGCCGCAACTATCTTTGAAAATGTAGGAAGTAATTATCATAGTTGTTGGATCGTAGTCATGTATTTGATTGTTGTGTCCTATGTATTTCTTGTTATACAGTGCCCCATCTGGGGGTCATTCTTTATTCTTTCAGTTGTCCTTGGTTCATATTGCTTCTCTTGGACTTGTTACCATTTATCTTTGTTCAACTTTCTTTGTGATAATCTAACATTGTCACATTGTTTGGTTTTTCCTAGGGTCATCATTGTAGTCCTTGTACACATTTTTTAAACCTTAGTGAAAACATCTCCTATCAAGAAACCATTGAATCAAATTGAACATTGGAATAAGTTTCCTTTATATCCTTTGTGTTGCTAAATGTCTAGTTGGTTGCCATTATGTTTCCCTGAATTGACATAGAACTTCCTTCCACATGAAGGATTTCAATCATACTATATAGGTCTAAAAATTAGGACCCAATGACGCCAATGATGACTAATTATCGCATGGGTCCTCATACTTATGACAATAAGAATCTAGGTTTAGAAATTTCCATAAAAGATTCCCATCACAACTAAACCTCGGTTGGTTCCTCACGTTAGAGAAAACAATTTGGTTAGCTTTTTCCCCACCTTCCTCATAGTCGGAGGTATGATTTTGAGGCTTCTAATCCAAATTATTATTCTGATGCCTCTTAGTATTTTGATGCTTCTAATCCAAACTATTCTTCTGATTCCTCTCAATCTTTTAATGCTTCTGATCCAAACTATTATTCAAATTCCTCTAATTCGACTCCTAAGTTGAGGTCCTCCCTTTCTCTACAGACCCCCTTTATCAGTAACCTCAATGAAGTCTTCCTCCTTTCTAAGATTCGTATGATTCAAAGTCCTTATAATCAATCATCCAAGTCGAATCCTACATTCAATATATGGACTTTCTATGCAATCCTATTTGTTTACCGGCACTATATCATCTTATAGGTAAACCAATGCCATCTTCTTCCACTCACAAGACATCTCAATCCAAATCTACTTTTTCTCTCAATTCATCTTCTTCTATCAATTAAAATCCTAATCCTCTTTGGCCCTTAGGTCATTTTGATCACGCCTTATTCTATATTCATCAATCTTTTAAAGATCAATGTTTGCATCCACGTCGAACCATTCACAAGAAACGATGTGCTAAGATATCTTTTCAATGCACTATCCAATTCCTTTGTGGACATAATAAGGTCAAACCTTCCCTTCATCTACATCATCAAACATCTTCTAGATCTTCCACACTTGTTGGACCCCTTTCTTCTAATCAACCTACTATGGTTCAGACCAATCAACCCATATTGATCGATTTCTTTCAGAATGAAGAAGTGATCAAATAATTCATGGGGTTACATGATGACATTCCTCTACAGGACCATGAGGAAGGATTCTCTTTATACCTTGATGCATTCACATATTGTGGGGAAGAGGTTGATTCCTTTTGTCAGAAAATGAGGAAGACCCTAGGATCATCGAAACTTGATCCTCCTCTTATTCTTCCATCTTCTAATTCTTCATTAAATGATGAAATGGCATTAGCCTATGCATTGATCCATGGCCTATCTTCTCATTACCCAATCATTATTTATCTATCATGATTCCTCAATCAAAATCTCACCTTGGGTCACCACTTGGTAACCCATCATCTTCTTCTATATGTGGGCCACCTTCTTCCTATAGTACCTCCTTCATCCCTTCTATTTATTTTTGGTCACCTCCTAGTAGCCCATTACCTTCTATTCTTGGGCCACATCCTAGTAGGCCTGCCATCTTCTATTGGTGGGTCTTCTCAAAATAGCCCTTTATCTTCTATTCTTGGGCCACGTCCTAGTAGCCCATCATCTTCTATATGGGACACCCCTTGGGCTCATCCTCCTATACTTGGGTAAATCTATTATCCCTTCTATTCTTGGGTCTTCCATAGTCCTAGTCGTCCTAGTAGCCCATCATCTTCTATATATGGGACACCTCGATATATCCTCTTCTATACTTGGGTAGTTCTTCATCTTCTATTGGTGGTTATTCTCTAGATAGCCCTTTATTATATTCTTGGGCCATATCCTAGTATCCCATCATCTTCTATATATGGGACACCTCTAGGTATTCCTTCATCTTCTATACTTGGCCACATCCTAGTATCCCTTCATCTTTAGTCTATGGGACACCTCCTGGTAGCCTATCCTCTTCAATTCTTGGACCATATCCTTTTCATCCATCACATTATCCTTCTATCAATGATTGTGGCAAGCCCACCATCATTTCTCACATCAATTCTAAACGTCCACTTTCTTCTCCCACTTCTCGGGATCAGACAAGTCACGTATTAGCTTATAGGAAACCCAAGTAGTTTATTTATCAAGCTAAGATCAAAAATTCCAAGAGCTGTAAAGATCCCAACAATTTAAACAATCATAAAGTTCATAATTCAAATGCAATTCAATAATTCACACCAATGCAACCATCAAGTATGGTACAAAGTGCATAAAACTCTGGATAGGGAACTCAAGCTCCCACATATGAAATCCATGTTTCAAGATAAATCCTAGTCATTTGTTGAGTATGAGCTCACCACAATCATCGACATCGGAGATAATATGACTCTTGATAATAAAAACATTCTTAATCTCCCTTATCAAGGAAATCATGAACATTGTTGTTGGATCTTATCATGCAGAGTGACATTGTTGGTCCCAATTTCCCAAAATCTAATATAAAAAAAATACAAAAATAAAAAAGAGAAAATATTAAAAAAAACATTATAAAAAAATCAAAGGTAAAAAGATCAAACATTGCAATCAGGTATTGCATACACATGGATGTTATTTCTTCCCTTTCTTTTCATTCCTTTACAATTCATCCACCATTTTCATCCCTTCCATGATATTTTGGTTAGTCTATTCGCATGAATTTTGTGACATTTATCTCTATGGTATTTTTTGACCTTGGTGTTTCATCACCTTAGTAAATTAAAGAATGAATGACCTCTTAGAGATCCTATCACTATTACATCTAATAAACTTGTTGCGAAGAAATTTTGGGTATATTTGTTGACACTAGATCAATGTCATCATCACAATCACTTCCACATCCTTCCATCAAGCCATCAGTGATTCTTAACCCCTTGTCAAAATAATCAAGAGAGCTGAAATAATTTTTCAAAAAGAAAAAGAATCAAAATCAAAAATCAAAAGAAAAAATCAAATTGATATATAACTCTCTCTTGGGGTATTTCCAATATCTCTACCAGGGCTATGGACGCCTAGCTAGAAATAGAGAAATGTTGTGATTAGAATCAAATACATCTCCATTGGGTATATGGATTCCTGGCTAGCAGTGGAGCAATGTACGGCTCTCCTTCCACCATCCATTCACAAATCAAATTTGCAAATAAATCATTCCTACACATTGGCTAGGGAGTCTTCACTTGTTGTCTATCAAATATTCCCTCCAAGAGGTAATAAATTTTCATGTGCACACACTGGATCTCGATGAGAAAATAGGATTAGTATGTTACCAAGTGTATTTTTTGGACCTTGTTTATACTCTTACTTTAGTCTGTATCTTGTCTCACGATTTTGTACCTTTGGCTAATCACTTTTTCATCGCTAGTCTTCTAGCTACATTTTCCATATCCTTTCATAACATTCACATTGTTCTTCTACTTTTTTCAGAACATCCATGTGTATAATTTTACCTAAATTTTACCATGTTTGACGGTAACCTTTGTCCCCTTTCAATAAAACAATCTTCTACTTCTTTTCTATCATGTGTTTCTTGGCCAGCTTACACTGGGGGCATGCTCGCTCCTTTCTAGCATGTCATTGGTTTGTGCTCATCATCATGTTGAACCTATCCATATTCTCCCTGATCTAACTTGTATCTAATGTGAAGGGTTCACCTTTATACATTCCCATCTAACGTTGGGTCCATCTTCATCTTCAGTATCTTGAACATATGCATGGCATTCCTCCCTTGTACATCTCATCTATCCACTGGGGGCATCCACATTCATTTTCCCTTCATGTACATAGTTTCAGGAAAACTCCAAAAACATTACAAAATGTTTATAAAATCACAAAAAAATTCATATAACTTTTGAAAATCCCAAAACATTCAAATATTTTAGTTGGACAAATCAAAACATTTAAATACGTTTCCATCAAAAACTCAAAAATAATATAAAACTTTCACAAAAATCCTAAAAATTTGAAAACATCACATAAATAAAAAAAATGGTAACAAGCATGCACGCAGCTGAATCCTGTATCACATGCATCATACTCAAACATCTAAAATAATCCTACAAAACATCTCTCTATGGTTCTCACCTGTTGATGTGTGTGACTTTCAAATCATTTTGATCTTCCCTCCATCAACAAAGTTGGTTTACTTACTATGTTTTTACTCCCTTTCATGCACGAGTTTCTTGGTATTGTTTCATAGTGCACGATTACTTTTTCATAAGACCCAACATCCCTCCGTTATTCCCCTCGCATGTATCCTTTCGCTGGGGGAACCATCATTAACCCTTTTTGTTAATTCTCACAGGTCAAAATTGAAGCTTGATAACAAAAACATTGGTACAACTATCTTAAACATTTTTTGTTTGAGTATGTGTGTGTGTACTTGTTTTCCCTATTAGGTTAGATTGTTTACATTGTTTTATTGCATTGCATTATGTATGTTGCATTGAGTTAAGCATTTTTAGAAATGAAAAAATGTTCAGTATTATGGGTTTTCATGTCATCTTACACTTTTGTTGTATGTTTGCATTTTAATAAGGACCGTTGATGTAGATCATTAATCAATATGATGAAATAAATTTTTTTAAATTAGTTGGATGAAAGATATTTCCATCATATTCATATTCATTTTCTTCCCATATCATTTTCTTCTATCCTACACTATTCTTCTAACTCACTTGGGGAAATAGAGATTACCTTCTATCCCCCCTCCTTCACATTTCTTCTATCCATTTCCTTCAATTTTTTCGATCGTCGATTGGCCTCTTTCATTATCCCATAAACACTCAAGGGGGCATCCTTCATTATACTAATTTTTTATTCTACCCCTTCAAAATTTACTTTCACGTACTTGTATATTATCTTTGAAGTGACATCACTTACGTCACCCCAAAGAGGGGCAAATGTAGACATCTAAAATCTGCTTATGCAATTTAATACTTAAATTGCACTAACTGATATTCACTTCCTCTCACTTTTTTTTTAAATAATGACACTTCGATTATCTAACTATGCTTCTAATTCACTCAAGATGCCAATTATTGACATATTTATTAGTGATAATCCTCTTAATTATCTAATTATATGTTAAATAAGCCTATAATATTGCATTTAACCAATAAACCTTCTTATTGGCTAAATCCCACTTCAGAACTTTCAAAATCTATCCAAACCCCTTCCATATGCTCTCAGAAAGCTTCCTGAGCCTACTTACGATCCTTAATTAATCCTAAAAGATTAATTACCTCCTAATCTAATCAAAAAGTACATTGACCTGTAAAAAAATTCTTTTTCCTTACCTTTTGTCCCACATGCACTAGGATTTCCTAAACTTTCCCAGATGGAAACCTATAAATACAAGCCTAGTGCATCCCTTTCAATTTTACACCATGGACACCATACTTTTGATGTATCTCATATAAAACATATGATCTTGAGCCTTGCTTCCATTGTTGAAATAGCTTGCTCACCTTGTATACATTCTTCATGTTTGGTTAGTATATGAATATCTAATATGGCCTTGCAACCATTGTTTAGAGAGATCCTTTCACAATCTTGTAACAAAAACAACAAACCCAATTTGATTGTTATAGGATCTAACTAGGTTCACATTTAGTTTAGCAATCTAAAGAGTAAAATGTCTTAGCATGTTAGTTTGTTTCATTCATGTTGCATGCAAAAAAGTTAGTTTTTAAAGCTCTTATCTTGATGTTTTTGTTTTATATAATCATGCCTTGAAGCTACTAGGTGTTAGTTTCAATTCTTATGACATAGTTAGTCTTTCATGCATACATAAAGAAACAATTCCAATAAACCCAAAATATAATAAAAACTTAAAGGATGTAAATCCAAGAAGAAATATGTGAAAACAAATCACATCCTTTGATGTCTCATAGATCCTCTCATATCAAAAACGTTATCATGATGTCGTATTTAACTCAATCTTGAATAAGAATCAAATGAATAAAAGAGGAATTCCTCTTAGTGCAGAGTATTGTGGAAGAAATGTATCTAACAAGTTGTTGGAAAATATCAAACATCTCATGAAAGAAAAGAACAAAGCATCTACAATACTCGTAAGTTGTAAATATTTGGAAAGAGTTATATGATTCGTTTAAGAGTCAAAAGAATTTATTTCTAGTCTTATATTGAGGACAACACACAAATAGAAAATGATCTTTATTTATAAGCTCCATAAAAAAATTTCACAAATATGTTGCACCCAAGGAATATGGTGATGTATCTATATGAGTAGGTGGTGTGAACAAATATTGAATTGTGTCAATGGAACTCTCAAATTTTAGGTAATTGAAGCATCATGTAACTTGAAGTTAGATGAGCCCATCCTCAAAGTGAAGGTATGAAACATAATAGCGTTGAATGTTGGAGGAATGAGGTTCTTGCGACTCTGGCCATCTTAAACATATGTAGGCTCTATAGATGTCATATGTGATACCCCTATTTATCTCCTTTATAAATACAATCAAAACATCAATTAAAATATTACATGGGGAAGTTTATTCATGTAAATATCCACAATGCCTAGCAAAGAGGAAGCCTTGGCATATTAGCTAGGGACGTAGATTCCACGATGTGCTAGTTTTATAGATGATTTGAATACTTGATATGAGTATCTAAAAAAATCAACTGATGAGTTGGTTATAAATCTAAACATGTGTATCATAACAACCACTTGAAATATAATATCAGAAATGAGACAAGATGTACCAAATTTAGCGAGAATGATGTCCTTATGAATTGCAAATTTGGTTCTGACACAACAAATAAAATAATAATATAACTTCTTAGTATCTTTCATACAAAGATACTATACAATTAAATAGGTGGGTGTACTCCTACAAACTAGGAGATAGTTACAACAATTCACCCACACTAACTCTTACAAAAAACTATCTACGTGAGGTGTTTTAACAACTCAACAAATAACAATAATGTACGCACTAATAAAATATATTTCCTAACATTCCCCCCTTAGTATGAACATGGGGAAAACTTTCCTTTGTACTTGCACCTGCTTTCATGATTAGGTGATTTTTACTGCAAGATGATCATAAACTTGTCGTATGGTTTTCAAACGGTTAACCATGAACTGAAAATGGTGGTTTTCAATTAGAGTACCACAAACCAAAAATGAAGGTTTTCAAGTGGTTTACCTACAACCACATCATGATGTGCCAAGTACCATTATAAGCCCTCATCACATTTCACTGTAGAGGATAACATAGGAAATTATGTTGCTCATACACACAAACTGAAATTTGGAAATGGAACATTGGATCATGTTCCCCCCTTAATGTGAAATTTCCACTTATTCAAATAAGAACATTGCAAACTGAAGCACATTGAAATTGGAATTCTGAAAAATACAACGGAAAGTATACTATAAAAACTAAAAGTAAATAATCACACCACAAAATTGTCACCACAATTGATATGTGGCCCCATCGTTAGTGACTAACGAGAGGTTGTTAATTGACCTCCAACCTCTGATGCCTCCATCCTCTAGTGCAATGTTACTAACTTAGTGGATTTTATTTTTGAGGATCAATGGTTGTCAGGACGTCGGGTAACACCAAAAATGTGTCCATAAGGTAGTTTTTTATTTTTAAAATTTTTGACTCTGAGTCTTAACGCAACATACACTTTGACAATTGACAAAGCACTTCACCCACTTCTTATGACACTAAACATAAATGGATAAACTCAAAGACTCTTTGTTATTATATAACATGATCTAATATAGATCGACTAATACTTTAAACTTTGATACATTGATGGTAAATACATATTTTGACTCAAATTCCACAGTAAAAATTTAAAATTTGACAATACGTAACTTGGATAATGTTTCTATTTGGATACTTTTGACCCTATTTTTTAATTTTTACAACAACCACTTACAAACATTTAGAGAGATTAAAGAGACTTCAGTGATCTTAACTAATAGACTCTATATTGGAAAATCAACCCTCTACACTAACATGATAGAAATGACTTATTTTTTATTGAATGACAAGAATTGTGCTAATAATGACTACAGACCTAAATGAAACTTGTATCCTAAAATCACCTAATAAACAAACATAAAGTTATTAAAAAATTTAGAGTTATATGAAAACTTATCAAATAAAAAATTTAGGAAAAGACTTCATGTAACATTACCGATCACCATCAGTTATTGCCAATACACATTATTTCACATTTTTGCATCCTAGGTGTTCTCAAATCTGAATGACGGTTTCGAGAGTTGTTAGTTTGGTGAGGAAAAAAATGTATATGTGAATGCAGGTGCGTGAAGAGAGCCACTGAGCTGATAAACTCGCCAATATAGATTCCAATTCTTTGTAAGGAGGGTGAGTGTGAAAACATTTTGATCTGAGTCACCACTAAGAGTATTCATGTGAAATAGACTCCATGAAGGTAGACACTCATCCGCGAGTCAAGGAGAGGTGATCATCTACTGCAACCTTTTTTTTTCAAGATCAACAATGGATTTCTTAGATCCAAGATGATTCTATCCACCCAATCAGAGCCTTAATTTGCCACCCTACACAAGATAAATCCACAAATGGAAATTAGAGCCAAGAAATATTGACACAAGATTGAAATATATCTCTTAATGATGGAGAGTTTTCCAATGTCAATCGAATTCCTTTGAAGCTGGGTAGGCCAGGTGAGTAAATGTGTATAGACCTCCGTAGAGATCTAATGTACTTAATAATTACATATCACCTTAATGAAAATACCGTATAAAATCTTCTCAAAAAAATTCACATCCATAGGGGCAAAGACAAATATGACATCCCCCACACAAATCCTCTATGCATCCATCATGGAAAGGAACTAATCACACTCTGATACCAAATGTAAATTTGGTTTGGACACAAAAAATAAAATAATAATATAACTTCTTAGTATCTTTCATACAGAGAGACTATATAATTAAATAGGTGGGTTTACTCCTATAAACTATGAGATAGTTACAACAATTCACCGAAACTAACTCTCACAACAAACTATCTACATGAGTTTTTTTAACAACTCGACAAATAACAATAATGTGCACGCACTAATAAAATATTTTCCTAACATGAATTACTATTTTATATCCAGATGCTTGCATAACAATTCTTTTAATTCATCTTCAATCAAATTTCTAAGATAAATCCCCCAAATTTTAACCCCGAATAGAAAAATGTAATATTCAGGTTGTCCATGAAATTATGGCTTCATAAATCAAAATAAACATGAAATATCCCCTTCCTAGTCAAATACCTTAGCCCAATTTCATTTCCTGGTGGCTAAGGGATGAATAAAAGAGGAAATTTAGTTATAATAAAGTGCATAAGAAAAAGATATACTTTAAATCACTTATATTAAGTTATTATAGATGTAGACACAAAATCACACACTTTGGGTAATTATCTAGTCTTGATTACATACTACTATTCATATGATTGCTAAGTAAGAATGGTAATAATTAACCCATGTCTTTGGCCACATTTCTTTGCTTTATGTTGCTACTTTCAGTCTTACACCCTTACTTGCTCAGTCTTCCTTTTCAGCCTTCAGCATTTGTCATCCTGGACACCAACACCCAGACCATGACGTCAGTGCTTGGCGCCCTTGTCCAATCTGGGTGCCCTTGTCCTCTTTGTACTTTACTCACACATTTTGGGTCCTTTCTAACAGTTTGAGCATATTTTATTTTTCATAGCTAGCCTTTTTGGGGTTAATTACGAAATTCAAGAAAGGGAATCATATAAATATAAATTTATGTGATCATAATAAAGAACCAAGCACTAAGCATCTGCTATCTCCACCTAAGGTTACATCCATCAAAGGCATCTAAGAGCTCCATTGCATCCACTTAACTCCATCACAATGGATACAAGGGATGGTTCATCTGCATACACTTCATAGGAGGGAAGTTCATTTTATTCGATACAAACATTTACTACATCTATGTACATCTAGATATTTTCTCGTTATCCTAGTGTGACTGGAACAAGAGTAACTTAGGGCACAATTTTGCACACACACATAGAACTACATTGGTTTTGATATGTAGTGCAATGCTCAGTTATAATTCCACCAGTGTGGTGGTTGAGGAAAGTCCGACCCCCCATTCTACATCTTTCTTTTTTGGGATTTGATGTCTATTTAAGGGTTTTACAGGTCTATACTTCTTTATAGGTTTATTGCGACCTCGGAAATCTTTGTATGAATCCATAATAAAAAAAGGAGAGCATCAATGAACATATTGTGACCTTGAGAATTTAGGTTTTTGAGCATTTCCGTAGACCCAAATGTCCATAATCAGTACATAGGCGCTCGTGAGTGCCCTTGTCCCTCTCCAAGTGCCCCTGTCTAGCATGTTCTTCTAGTTCTGCAAATTTATGAGCTCCAATGTGATGTTCAGTGCTTTGCATTTCTTTGTCTTCTAGCTCTATACACTTTCTAGAACTCGGCAAATCATCTAAGGCATATTACCCTTCTTTGCACATTAGGGTTTTATTATTTATTGTTTAGTTTACTTTTGTATATTTCTATATTTCATTGCATCATTTATTTATTGCTACTATAACATCAAATCAGGATTGTATATTTACATTTTAGCTTAATCATTTTGGTGAACCCAACGTGACATCTTACATTCCACACTTATATAATCTACACATCTTACATTGCACATTACACATTACCTACCTTACACATCACATGACATTTTCTCACCACCACAACTATTACACATTTTACTCATCTACTTTTACGTGCTACACTCACTACCCGATGACACACTCTAGTCTCATGGTTAATACTAGACTGTTGAGGGTCTAAATAAAAATTGAACCTCACATCATCACACTTACACTTAGTCAAGCAATCCTTCTCACATGTTATTCGACATTCTTATCTACCACCTTTTTCATACATTTTGTGATATAAGCTTTGCGCTACATCATCACATTTTCTATCATCTCATTCATACAGCTTGTGATATACGCTTTGTGTTACATCATCACATTTTATATCATCTCATCCATACATTTTTTGATATACGCCTTCGGCTACATCATCATGCATCCTACCACCCACTTTTACTTTGTCGCATTCAATCATACACATCTGACGATAACTTACAATCACCATATTTCTTCTACACACGTTTCAAACCATTTGTTGATGATGCACTCTCGTCTATGGTTCATTCTTGACTACCGAGGAGGCATAAATAAATGAACCTCATTGCATACATACACATCCACTCGAGGGGCATGCTGCTCCTATCATTCACACTACATTCCATTCCACCTCATCCACAGTATACTGTATATTTTGGTTGCATTTACTTGTTACATGCTCCCTTTATTACGCATGCTAGATATATATCTTGTATGTCATTATCTTTATCATACACACATGTTCTGCTTAATTGCCTTTCTAGTTGTGATCATAGATTCTACATAGGTCCACTACACACAACATGGATGCTTGGCAGCAGTACCTCAGTACCATTCCCACAACGGCTCTTGGGGGCATCCACTTTCGTATATTACAGGTGTCTATTGTTTCATTTTGTATTTCATAGAACATGATTTTATTAGATTATACATAGTTTGACATAATTTTTATCTATATGATGTGCTAATGGGTGATTTATGTGCAACATTTGGTATGCAAAGACTATTTTCTTCCATGATTGTCTGATACACTGTTTTCCTTTGCTTGTCATTGTATGCTCTTGTTTATGGGCCTTATCCCTATGTATTTCTTGTTCTATGACTTGTATGCTTACCGCCATTATGGCCTTGATTATCATTGCGACATTGTGAGTGGTGTTCCATGATTGCAACTCTACTTTTGCATGTTATACATTGTCTTCTTGCATAGCTTACATTCTTTCGTGTTAGCTTACATGATTGTTTGCACTTATATTTTACATGCATGTTTTCTTATACTAACACTTATTTTCCTAGCCACTTGTTTGCATGCTGTATTGGTTTCTACCAAGTACATTCCCTTACCCCTGTCAGGGCACAATTTAAACACAATGGTTGGTCCTCTTTTGGGCCGCATACTCCTTTCTGTGATGTCGCATGCACACCAAACAATGGGGGAATCATATGAGTGAATCAATCAACCCATACAGATATTATACACAACACGATTACCAATACACCACAATTTTAGTTTCGACGGGTCTCAAAATAAAACTATGTATCCTTAGCACAGTAACCTTTCTTAGATGTATGAAACTAGGGGGAAATACAACAGTCTTTCCTTGGATGCCTGAGTAACCAGAGGAAAATAACACAGTTATATGACATGTCATTGAGTATTTTGATAGAGCACAGAGTCCTACAGAACTAGGCATTTACACAATCAGATTTTACATAGCAGATAGTCCTTAGCATGTGTTTATATACACCATCATGTAGTGGTGTTCTACACAGTGGGAAGTAGTTAAAGGTTGGTGAATGATACTAGACAATTATCCCTACATTTCTTCCACTACACTAGACATGAGATCACCCAAAAACATCATGCGTAGACATTATCTACACAATCCTTTCTACACTCTTTTCCTCATCATGGATTAGGTGTCACATGTTCATTTTTCACACTTTTCCCATTTTCACATACTTTCATTTACACACGTTTTACATATTTTGATAATATACATGTGTATTTGACTACTTTTTGGCTTCTCTTTTATACGTTCCTCTGTATGGGAAGTGATAGTCAAGGAAGCAGTAGTCAACATCATCAACATCACACCAAAAATGAAATCAACACCAATAGGTACATTATGACATCTACACATGTGTTTTCCACCCTAGGTTCATTTTCATCACTTTTTGTTACTTTCTCCTCCTTAGCATCCACGCTTCACATTTTTATCACTCCATGCTTTATCTAGATCCCTCGGAACCTTTTTTCTACATCAATCTACATGGATATCAAGTACGCATCTCTATATACTTTATGTTACCGAAGATTTCTACGCTCACCAACATAAATTGGGGGAAAATGTAGATACATAATCATGAACTTTTAGGTAATTATCTAGTCTTGGTTACATACTACTATTCATATGATTCATAAGAAAGAAAAGTACTAATTAACCCATGTCTTTGGCCACCTTTCTTTTATTTTTTGTTTCTACTTTCAGTCTTACACCCTCACTTTCCTAGTCTAACTTTTTACTTCTTCAACATTTTTCATCCTAGACACCAGTCTCCCAGGACCAAAATGCTAGTGCCAGGTGCCCTCATCCTCTCTTGGTTTCCCTGTCCTCTTTGTAATTTACTCAGACTTTTTGGTTCCTTTCTATCCATTTGAGCATCTTATATTTTTGGTAGTCATGGAATTTTTGGGGTTAATTACAAAATTTAAGCAAGAGGAATCATATAAATATAAAGTTATGTGATCATAATAAAGGACGAAACACTAAGTATCTATTTTCTCCACTTAAGGTTGCATCCATCAAAGGCATCTAAGAGCTACATTGCATCCATTTAGCTCCATCACAAGGGAAAAAATGGTTGGTGCATATGCATACACTTCATAGGAGGGAAGTTAATTTTATTCCATCCACACAATTAATACATTTCTTTACATCTAGATACTTTCTCGCTATCCAAGTACAACTGGCAGAAGAGCAACTTAGGGCACAATTCCACACACACACACACATAGAACTACATCGGGTCTGAGATGTAGTGCAATATTGAGTTGTAAGTCCACCATTGTAGTGGCTGAGGATAGTCTGACCCCTCATTTTGCATCTTTCTTTTTTGTGATTTGATGTCTATTTGAGGGTTTTGCATGTCTATACTTTTTTGCAGGTTTATTGTGAACTCGGTGATATTTGTACGAATCTATAGCGACAAAATGTGAGCATCAACGAACATCTTACGACCCTGAGAATTTGGGTTTCTGAGCATTTCCGTAGACCCTTATGCCCAAAATCAGTACCCATGCACTTGTGGGCACCCTTGTCCCTCTTCAAGCGCCCATGTCCGACCGGGTCTTCCAGTTCTAGAATTTTATGAGCTCCAGTGCAACGGACATTGCTTCACATTTCTTTGTCTTCTAGCTTTGTGCACTTTCCAAAACTCGGCGAATCATCTAAGGCATCTTACCCTTTTTGCATATTAGGGTTTTATTATTTACTGCTTAGTTTGCTTTGGTATATTTCTATATTTTATTGCATCATTTATTTATTATTACTATAACATCAAATTAGATTTGTATATTTACATTTTAGCTTAATCAATAGACTAAAAAACAAAAAGTGAAATTGTAAAAGGAAAAAGGAAAAATGTCACTTTATGTTTTTACTTCCCCTAGGGAAAAATGCAACCCATATGGGGATAAGTAAAAGACAAAAAAATAATTAAATAAAGGAGGAGAAAGCTGATTAGAAGCTGAGGGTGGCTACTTAGCCAAGTTCCTCTATAAAATCAATTCGATTTGCTTGTGAGAGGCATTACTTTCATTTTATAAATTTCTTATTATTGTCTGAGCTTGTGAAGGTTTACAAAATATTTTCTAAGGATGAAAACCCTTAGAGATAATCTCTTAAGGACGAAAAACCCTCTAAGAGATATAGAAGAGCGAAAACTCTCCTTCCAGTTGAGAGGATTCTCCATACAGGGGTTTTCATTGATGATCAATAATTTATTTGTGTTTTCTCGTGTTTTCCAGTAGTGTTTGAGGGTTTTCCAAAAGGGGTGAATGGTTGTTGTTGATTTCAGGTACAACGAGGGTTTCATCTACACATTTTCAAATTTCTGAGCACTTTTTTGGGTGCCTTCCACCCATCGGAAAATTCTAATTTTGGTAGGATTGGAAAGCTTATAATTTTATCTTCAAGTGATAATGAGCTAATGCAAATATTGTGAAATCAGTCACATTGGGTATTCACATGAGTTATGAATCCTCCTTAAGTTTCGGATAGATAAGGCCATGAAATAATATATAGTCATACATTCAAATCAATTGGTTGCAATAAATATAAGTATGTTGTCATATTTGATAACTTTAAAAGGCTAGCTATATAGTCACATATTGGTTCAGATTTAC
Source organism: Taxus chinensis (assembly GCA_019776745.2). Taxonomy (NCBI): domain Eukaryota; kingdom Viridiplantae; phylum Streptophyta; class Pinopsida; order Cupressales; family Taxaceae; genus Taxus; species Taxus chinensis. The sequence goes on from CM034154.1 coordinate 664,841,438, forward strand.
CTTGGAGTGCATTTTGCGAAGGAATAATCTAAATTTTATGCATTTATTGGCTATAATGGAAATCTTTGGAAATGTACACAAGGATCCACTATGTAGGTGATGAAACCTAATTTCAAGGCTAGAATTTCAGTTAAAATATTAATTGAAATTATTTTACTTAAAAGATATCATTCTCATATGATTGGCCCCAGTGGGAATTGTGGGATACATCCCTCTAAGATATAGGTCAAGGTCACTAGTCCCATAAAATAGCCAGAACATTAGGTATGATGAAATCCATAGGAATGGAGTGAATACTTTTTTTTACTGTACAATTGGATTCCCATATATAGTATTATAATCAATCCATGCATTATGGAAGCCTTAGATTTTAAAATATAAGGGATGCAATTTTAAGTGTTGTACCCAAGAACCTTTTTATGACATGGTAGTAATGATATAACCTATTGTAGGATCTTGGTATAGAAAAGGAATTTGAGATATGATCATTGCGATGGAATTCGAATATTTCCATTAATGGTGGCCATGGAATTACTCATTCCTCCTAGGCATACTTGGATGGTATGTCACAGAGAGTGGATTTTCATCATATTTTGAGGATGTAAAGAGTAGAATCCAATGCATCCCTGCAACATGATTTTATTTCAAAAGTTCCTGAGAAAGATATTAATGTACAATATTACAATGATCAGCACTACGTATATAAAAGCCCCAGTATCACAATTAGACACATCATGTATTCTATTTCCTTCTAAGGATAACATGCATGGTGATGAAGTAACACATTCAACTATTTCATGGAGTTTACCCATTTCAAGAGAATAAAAAGAAAGATGGCATAAAAATTGATGATGACAGTTTTCCATTGGTCAAGAGCCCAGAAGGAGAAATGAAGACTACTTTCAGCTTATATACCTTTTCCGAAATTTTAAGAGATGAGGAAATACATGAGGAGCAAATTTTATTGAAATGAATTTTCCATGTACTAAGAGGAGAAAAAGTCTTTGTTATTGAAGCAATACTCAATGTGATGAAATTTCCTTATACTACAATGTGGACATGATTGATAGGGGACCTTGATGCAATATTATTATGTTCTATGTTAAGATGAAGACAAAGGATGATGATCATCATTGGTGATATTAACATTGATTTTGATTGAAGCATAATTTTCACTGAGTCACTATTTAATGTTAAATAGTAATCATACTTATAGTTTTAATTATTCTTTATTCATCAAAAAAATGCCTCATGTGTATCCTATAGACTAAGGTATAATGGATCCCTTTGGTCATAAGTTAGATAAGGATTCATAGGAGAAGTAGGTATTAGTTACCTATGGCTTGGCAAGAGAATCAATGATACTACATGAACAAGTGATGGATATATGACTCTTTGAACACTATAATATGTTTTAGTTGTTGTGTACATAACACTTAGGTAGGATGAGTGGTAATTGCTATGAGGACACTTAAATTTTATGAAGGGAGGATTGTATTATCCCCTTCCTAGTAATGAAAATAGTGGTTTTATCCTTAGATTTCATTGACTTATGGCATACAGTAAAAACTTAATTTATTATCCTTAGTATCATGAATGGATTTATCTCATCAATCACTCAAAATATATATTTTTCATTAGTTCATAGCACTATATCACCTATGGAGATTATTGTTCCTTGAGGATTTTCCAATACCTTACTAAGGGATCCATACAAGAACCACCAAACAAGGTCTCCTATACCACTAAATGAGGATTTTGCCTAAAGCTAAAGGTTCCATCCACCAACCACTAAATATTAACTTTATTTGAGTTTTCCCATGTATTTCCATATGGTGTTTGAGTAATTTCCTCAGAGGGGCAAATGGTTCCTTAACTAAAAATTATACCTATGAACCTCTATATAAGACAATTCCATATTTCTCAGCTCTATTTACACACCTATTAAACCTTTCAAGAATACCTGCCATTTTGGTATCATTCCTAAAGAACTTGTAAGATTTTCTCATAAATTCCTGAGCTAAATTAGAAAAAAAATATGTTGGGCATTTTTTCAAATATGAATTATATGAAGGTTTGGATGTTTTTGTACAAAACTAAAAAATCATATCTAAGTTATTTTGCAAGATAAGCATGACAGTCTATTCAGATTTGCATTATTCAAGTGATCAAATTTCTATAGATCTAGTTGTCATCCTATATGGAGATACCACATGCTAGGTGGAGAAATAGCTATTTAATTTGAGGCATCTTTAGAGCCTATTTACAGCATACTAGGTGGTGTAAAATGGATTTCACTTAAACCAAACCACTAATATTTATTCTAGGGTCTCCTATCCATGGTTAGGGTATTAATTGAGATTATTTGGCTTTATCGAATTCATCAAAGGGTTTTGTACTCTATGTTTTATGAATTGCGGGATATTTTTGAGGGTGGTGTAAGCATATGTCCATTATGAGGACAGTTAGGATATTTCAAGACAAAAATTCTAAACAAGTATGGAACTTAGGTAGGTTTTGTACATATATGACGATCTCTGATACCCCTACTTAGTCTCCTTACACTAAATACATTTAGATATGACAACACTTACAATATCACGTGGGGAAGCCTTTATTTATGTAAATATCAACAACTCCTAGCAATAGATTTATGCCTTCTGTATATAAGCTACAAAAATAGATTTCACTATGTTTTCACCTTCTTAGCAGATCATTTTCAATGCTTCTATCTAGTAATATCTGATAATAATCAACTGATGATTTTGAAATACGAATATAAATTTATTGAAGAATATGCATATATTTCTTGTTGCTAGCATCTATATCCAGAATGATTTAAGTAATGAAGCATTTTTAGCACCAACCTGATGTCATTTTGAGTTAATCATTTGGTGAACTATGAAGCTTGTTGCATAACAACTACTTTCAATTTATCTTGGCCTATGTCAACTTTTTAAGATCTCAAAGCTTGCACTTGTTAGTCTCAGATATGAAAGAACCGAGTAATTTTGATTGTAACAATGGGAATTTCTCCAAGCTTGCGGAACCTTACATGCTTGAGATAGACCTCCGGAGAATGCCGGTTCATCAAACCTCAGATTCTACTGCTACTGTTAATCCTAGATGTTGAAAGGAACACATATAAAATGAAATTGTTGCATAAAAAAAAGAGGGCCAATTACTAAGAGATTGTATCTGACACCTGTTGATCCATAGGGATCCAAAATGACTTTACTTCATCAGATCAGTCAACACGAAGAAGGAAAAATAATACACAGAGGTTATGTCTTTATAGTAACATGATCGCCGCTCTGTGCAGAGTGGCAGTTACAGAACGCAGCCCAACCAGGGCGGCGGTCCTAAGACTGTCAGTCTGCATTGGGCGGCGGTCCTGGCTCTTTCGGACAGAAAACAAAAATATGAAACGAACAGCCCCAGAATTTGAAAGGTTGTTTGTGTCTCTTCTCCTCCATGACCTTTCCCATTTTCCAGTGCACAAGAGGACATGAGAAAGGCTATAAATACATGTTTGTAGAAGAGAGTAAGATCATCGAAGCATGAAATCAAGTGAGCAAGAAGTTCTTAGTGCTAGAATTGTGTTTTGTAGAAGAAAGGAGTGTTGAGACAGAGCAAGCAAGTAATTGGGAGGAAGTGTGAGATATTATCTACTTATCTTTCATACTTATTGTAATTTCTGTACTTGTTTTGAATTGGCCAATAAAAGTGGGAAGAAAGAGAAATTTCCCTTCCCAACTGGTTTTTCCTCCTCTGGAGGTTTCCAGGATAAAACTTATTGGTGTTTATGAGTATATTCTTTCCTTTCCTGCAATTGTGGATTCTAAGCATAAGCAAAATTCATTCACTAGCTATCCCTGTCATTTTCTAATAGAAAGTAGAACAACAATATTTGCTTTGTGATTCTATGGATAGTTCCAAAGTTGAAGAGTTTACAGATCACCTGCTGAAATGATGACCCCAATGATCTAAATCAGCCCTTAGATAAGACATTAATTGTTAGGAAATCTTTAATAGTGTTCAAGTGAATATTAGTGCTTTATTAAGTTAGCATTGTAAAGTGAGTTTGTTATTTAATAAAATAACAAACTCACCTATTTAGTTAGTTTGTTTCACGTATTAAACTAAGCATAGGGTCTGTTAGAAGATTTAAGGAGATTCCATAGCCTATATATTTGTATGGTATTCTCCATTAGATTTGATCAAAAAGCAGAATTATTACTGTGTTTTGTCCGTGAAAATCTGTTATGACCACTTTATTTGGTCTCAGAGCGACTTAATTCCTTGGCAATATGCAAGATGAATGGAGATTTTGATTCCTGAGGGGAAATTCAGTGATGTGGGTTCTCGGTCTGATGGTTGCTAGTTCATTGTTTGTATGAGATATGATTATTGAGGTCTCATGAATATTTGTTTTTGTACCTGTATCAAGATCGATTTGCAAGGAAATCAAAAAAATTCATGCACTAGTTTGATTCACCCGCGTGATATGAATACATCATCATTCCATGAATTACATAGGTCACCCTGGAAGTTTGTGTGGTATTCTTGGTGGATGGGATTCTCAAATCGACTTCAATTTGTTGGCTCATAAATCAAAGTGTGAGATCTGAATGGAAATTCTCTTCAGTACTCATAATTCAAATCTCATGGAATCCTCTGCTAAATATCATCGACCTGGCCATTCTCAAAACTGCTCTCACGATTTGGATCGAGTTGGTGTGTAGATTTCGTGGTCTCTATCTGGGATGTCTATCAACGTATGTGAAAGATACCTTGCATCTGTCAGTTTTGTTCTGCATTTGTCTCTCAATCTTTAATAATTCCATCTTTAGTGTATCACTACATTATTACAAACGTGAATTCACGGTGAGACACATGTATTATTTTTTTCTTGGAAAATGCTGGTACAATTGTTGTTGCTCAGTACGTAGAATTCTGAAGATCTTCGCTTTGCGAGATTCGATCCAATCGTATATTAAACTGCTTCAAATTTCCTATCCTAACACAACTGCTAGCTTTCTTCATTTAGCGATAAAGAAATCCTTGGTGCTGCACAAGATCGTCCAAGCATTCCGCCATCGATTTAGCCTAAAAACAGCTAAATAGACTCCAGTCGGTCATGTGAGTCTTATTTAAAGTTTTTGTTAGTTTCTCATTTTAGTATAGACCATTTTATCAACCTTATGTGTGTCTAAGTCATTTTGTTATGAAAACATTTTTAATTGTCAAATAGTGTCACGTTTCAGTCCCATTTTATACTGAATGTGTTTAAAACATTGTTATTGTTTAGTTTAGTCTTTGGTCAATACGTCATAGTATAGATGTCTAGTTCGGTTATAATCCTTTTAAATTTGTAATGTTTAAACATGTAGTCTAGGTCTCATAATCATTTCGTTTTATTAGTAAAAGGTCCATGTGTTAAGTGTCCTAAATGAAAGCTTGAGTCAATGTTAATGTATGTTATCGTGTCCTTAGTATCAAGAGTTTCATTATGAGTCATTTTGTGTATTGAGTCATTTTGTCAAAAGTGTCAAATAGTTAAGTTCTCAAAAGAGTTGAGACATTGTAAAAATTCGAAAAATAAAAATAAATTGCCTCACGAACGCACTTTCAGTGGAATCCGACATCTGAGTTGTAATTGAGCTCCATGATCAAATCCCGCTAAGTTAGCAGCTTCACACTAGAGATTGGAGGCAATGGAGGAAGGAGGGCAATCAACGTCTCTTGTCAGTCACCAACGACGCGGCCACATTTTGGTATGGTGGAATTTCTTTTTCAGTTGTGTGGTGTGTGCAGAATAAAATGGTATGTGGTTTCCTTCCCATGTTATGATTGAAACAAGGAAAATGTGCATTACGGATGCTGATAATAGTTGTATAGAAGGGCAGCTGAACTGGAGTGATCCTATGACTGTAAATATCCTCTAACTTTCGTACTTCTAACATCGATCGGTCAGTGAAAGAGTGTTCACTAGAAGTGAAAGCGGGAACTGTTGAGTTCGTGTATGTAGGTGAATCGGTGGAAGTGTGATCATTCGGTATGAGATTCACTATGGTGAAGTGGATAGGGCATTTGCAACAAGATCCAGATAGCTAGATCTAAGCCAGCAGTATATAGACCTAAAAGTATGCGGAGACATACGATTATGTTTCCAGTTCAAATGGTGCACAGTTCTTCCCCTTGTTCACACTAAGGGGGGAATCTTAGGAAATCTTTAATAGTGTTCATGTGAAAATTAGTGCTTTATTAAGTTAGCATTGTAAAGTGAGTTTGTTATTTAGTAAAATAATAACTCACCTATTTTGTTATTTTTTTTCACACATTAAACTAAGCATAGAGTCTGTTAGAAAATTATTTGGCTTGACTCCTTATATTAAGGAGATTCCATAGCCTATATATTTGTATGGTGTTCTCCATTAGATTTGATCAAAAATAAGAATTATTACTGTGTTTTGTCTATGAAAATTTGTTCCTACCACTTTATTAATATCATTGATGAAAATAATACAATGATAGTTGAACCCTTCCCTTAGTTAAAAAACCACATTAACTTAATCTACCTAAAAAACACACAAGGCAGGTATTCTGAGATGATAATATTAGCAATCGTATGTGAAATGTACGATGGGAACGGCGAAGTGGATAGAGTGAAGAATCAAAACTTCAGGAAGTGAATAAGAAGGAGATGATGAAAGGAAAAGAAGATGGGTTATGAGGGAGGAACAGTGCATTGTGTTCGACTGAATTTTATTTATCTTGGTCATATAATTTATTCAAGTGTAATATATGTTCAAAAGGGATGAATTGAAAAATCGATGAAAATCATAAATGGGTAACAAATGTTATAGAATGAGGATCGTTTATATGCATTCACCCCAAATTTATGCCCTTTCTTTCCAAGGGACGGAGGATATTTCCTTTGGTTGGAACATCAAACTACTTTGGAGTTGCGCAACATCCAACATGACGAAAATGCCAAAGACTGAGAAAAAATTGTTGATGCACCATCGTCCATCTGACTGACCTTTGCAATGCTTGCATTCTGGAAAGGAAAACGTATAAAGAAACAACCTAGAAATTAAATATGAACTGCAACCATCGATGACACCTCTTACAACATATTTCAACAAAACCATCTAATAAAGTTATGAATGTACATACATGGGTTCCAAATGTATTGGTGGTATGGTGTGTAGGAATCAGGGAGACAACATGTTCACGTGGAGCCGTTTGTTGTGTCGGAAGTGGAGATAACGCCAGCGTCAGATCTCAACGTGTTCCCTCAAACGACAATCATTGCCATCCACATTTTGAGCGGTGGAAAAATCAGACACCCCTGATTCTAATATGGAACACTTTGGGCGTAATGACATTGATATTATTTTGTGTATCAAAATTACCAACATCTCCAAAATAAATAGTTTGTTAATACATTTAACCTCCTCTTATCTAAATTATATAAACTTAATCTGCACAGAGATTAAAATTTTGTGACAGTGCGCGATTTTGAAGTGGAATTTATCGAGCGACGGTCCATTAAACCTCCTATTAACTTGTAAATTCAATCCCACACACCAAACTTGGAGAATTCACTCTGCTATAACAAACCTAAATTAGGAAAAACATTATTAATAGTAGTGAAATAAATAGAAAATTGAAATTAAATTAACATAAATAAATTAGACATAACTAATGTCTAACAACAAAATACAAAATACACAATTATCTACAAAAATAGGGCAGTGCAAGGTGCTGTAAAAATATCAAATACTTCCATGGCATGCTACGAATAATGTACATGTTCATCGATATTGTAAGGGCATCCCGTAATAAGCTAATTTTTTACTTTAAAATAAGTTTGTCCTTAACAAAAAAAGTAGTTAGTATGTTTGATCCTGCATTAGGGTATCGATTAAAAGGGACTGCTCATTTAATTTAATTTGGATGGTTTGTTTATGAACTTCTATCACTAATGTTGCAAAATGGTGCATATTATAGGCAACCATCAGTAAGCCAAAAATCATTATCTTAGCTCGTTACAGATATCATGAAAAATGTCCCAAAGTTTATTAATTGTGCATAACTTTAAGCATACATACAGGGTCCCTACATGTTTGTAGTTTACATGATATGAATGGCGAAAATCATTCTTTAAATGTTTTTATAATAGTAGCTCAACAAATTGGGAGGTTCCCTACACAAAAAATTCCTGTGAACCTACATTTTAACTTATTAAAAGTATCTTTGAATTAATTCCCAGATTTATATTTAAAAACTATGACAAACCTAATTGTAAAACAAGCTTAATCAGTCTGACAAACTGAACTAGTAAATAATCTTAAGCAGTCTTACTTAGGCATTGTAGTGTGAGTAAAAAAACAGAGTGGGTAAAGATATGTTAAACACACGTAATAACAAATATTTTAGTCATAAAATAACTTTAAAAATTCAAGGACAAACCTAGAGAACTATAACAAATATATATGAATATAGTCAGCTTATTCTTTAATATGACCTCTGACTATTGGCCATTAAAAATCGAGATCTAAACCCTAAGCTAAATAAAATTAACCTTGGGCAATTGTGTTAGTGCAGTTTCATAAACCACCTAGATCTGAATCGTGAGTTGGGGAAAAATAAATATTGTGCATCTAATTAAACAAAGAATTCAAAACCTCAAATTTTAGGGGCATATTAAACTTTGTTGAAATAAATCCTAGACTCGTCTGAATACCAAAAACTTACCGTACTAACACAGAAAATTAATTCGTTGCTATATTCCTTGTCTGGTTTGCTACCTTTGTTGTTCCACTCTCTGGATTGTTTGTTCCCGTGCCAAGCTTGTCCCTCAGAAAGAACACACAAAAATATTCATAAAGAAAATATCCTCATATAAAAAACAGAGAAAAAATATTGAACAAAATAACTCAAAACATATTGGCAATGACAAAAAACCAGACAAGGCAGGGAGATGCATGTAGACTCCAAAATAACAAAAGAAAAGGATGCATCCAAATAAAACAAGGAGTGGCAACAATCACAAACACAAAGAAATCATTTCCAAACATAACAAGAAATGATTTCAAAAGATACATTTGTAACCCTAATATCTCCTCATTTTTTAATTACTATATACAAAATGATCAATTTGGATCTATATCTGTATCTGAAGTGCGTTCAACTCTTTGTCGATGTTTGTTTGTTATATGCAGAAGAAGAGGATTGAGGATTAGGAGGTGCTTCATTCTGGCGTATTAGTCAAGTTTCACGAGTGTATTTCGAAGAAGACATGAATCATTCGGGCAAGTGGAATGGGAAAACACCATCAATCACCGCAGTCGTGATGAGCATCAACCCACCGCATTCAACCAACTATGTTGTCAAAATTTGATGCCAGAAAAACTGCCAGGAATTCATTTCAGAGGTGGGAGACATGTGTAAGGAATTTTTGGACGAGTGTTTGAAGGTGAATGGGAAATTGCTGGAAAGAATCATTTTTTTTTAAGACAGAGTGAGTGAAGGGCAGTTCGACATGGTTCTGAACTAAGAGCTCATGGATATGAAGATGGGGTTCAGTCAATTTGGAGATACCTACAATCCGATGGTTTCATTTATAGTTGCATAGAAGTAACATCACACCAGGTTGTTTCTGGCGGGCAAGGTGGCCAAGTATTATGTTATGTTTTGGAGCCTATTTTCATGTGTGAAAGAGTTGAAGACTATACATGAGAAAAACCGGTTTTGCTATTCACAAGTTTACTATTCACAGTTTTACTATTCATGGTTTTATTATTCATAGTTTCACTATTCATGGTTTTGGCCCATGGTTTTGACCCGTGGTTTTACTATTCAAGGTTTTACTATTCATGGTTTTGGCCTAAGGTTTTGGCCCATAGTTTTGGACCATGGTGTTGTAAAACTAGTTTAGTATTTTCCTATAAATATATCTTTGATGAGGGAGATATGGTATTGAAAAGGTGTGTGAATTCAGGTATGAATTATGGAGAGTAAGAGGTGTGTGAATTCAAGTGTGAATTCTGGAGAGTTTTGTTGAGCATAGCTCCAAAAAATATCTAAGTATTGCATTGAGAGAGAAGTGACTGGTAATAAATCTGAGCAAGTTCTTGGTGGACGTAGCCCATATTGGGTGAACCACGTTATATATTGTTTTTTCTTCTCTTGTGCATTATTTATTTATGTTGTTATATTTCTACAAGTATAATTTCTATTAAATAGTTTCCTACTGCTGTGATTTGAGGAATTGTTTCCACATATTTTTTCTCTAATTCCTAACAACTGGTATCAGAGATTTGGTGGTGTTATTTTGCTAAATTAAATCACAGGGAAATTTTAGATTGAGTGGGAGCTATGGCAGATGATGGAAGATCAAGGGTTGATAAATTCGATGGGCATAATTTCAGTCTTTGGAAGATGTAGATGGAAGATTACCTTTATCAGAAGGATCTTTATATTTCGTTGTCTGAGAAGGTGAACAAACCTTCGAGCATGACGGATGTGGAATGGGATTTGTTAGATAGGAAGGCACTTGGTACAATCTGGTTGTGTCTTGCATCTTCGGTATTATTTAATGTTTCAAAGGAAAAGACTACAAAAGAACTGATGGATGCATTAGGGAAGTTGTATGAAAAACCCTCTGCCTCTAATAAGATATTTTTAATGAAAAAGTTGTTTAATATGAAGATGTCTGAGAATGGTTCGGTAGAAAATCATTTAAATGATTTTAATATGGTTGTAAATATGCTAGCTTCGGTTACAATAGAATTTGATGAAGAAGTTAGGGCTTTATTAATTCTTTGCTCTTTACCTGAGAGTTGGAATAGCCTGGTAATGGCGGTAAGCAACTCGGTTCCAACTAACTCAAAGTTGAAGTCTGAGGATGTTGTAGGGGTGATTCTAAGCAAGGAAATGCGAAGAAAGAGCTCTGGTGAATCTTATACTTCAGGGAATGCTTTGACAGTGGAAACTAGAGGGAGACAGAAGAATAGAGGAAGCTGTGGAAAATCAAAGGATCATGCAAGGTCAAAATCCAAAAGTAAGATAGTATGTTGGCACTGTGGAAAGTTTGGGCATACAAAGAAGGACTATTGGGAGCTTCAGGGAAAGAAGAAACAACAGGAAGAAAACAAGGAGGCAAATGTGGTAACGGGTAATGTATGTCAGGATGCTTTGATTCTTTCTTTGCACAATATTATTGAATCTTAGGTTTTAGATTCAAGGGCTTCTTTCCATGCTACTCCACATAGGCATTATTTTGTTGATTATGTTCAAGGGGATTTTAGGCATGTTTTTCTTGGTGATGATGAGCCTTGCAGTATAGTTGGAAAAGGTTATGTTCGGGTTAAGATGCAGAATGGGAATAGATGGCTATTAAAGGATGTCAGACATGTGCCTACTTTAAAGTGAAATTTGATATCGACAGGGCAGTTGGGAAGTGATGGTTGTACTGTGATATTTACAGCGAACTCTTGGAAGGTTACCAAGGGTGCTCTTGTGGTGGCAAGAGGTAAGAAGATTGGAACCTTATATTTAACCACTTATAGCACTAATGTTTGTAATCTTGTGGCTTCAGAAGTAGATACAACATTGTGGCACTATAGGCTCGGTCATATGAGCCATAAGGGCATGGAGATCATAAAGAAGGATTTGCCCGAATATACAGAAATAGGTTTGGAGTTATGTGAGGACTGCATATATGGGAAACAGAAGTGAGTAAGGTTTCTCAAGGTTGGACCTACAAAGAAAGAGAGTAAGTTAGAGCTGGTGCATTCTGATGTGTGGGGGCTGGCTCAAGTATCATCTCTTGGGTGTTCAAGTTATTATGTTACTTTTATTGATGATGCAACAACGAAAGTTTGGGTTTATTGTATTAGAAACAAATCTGATGTATTTGACACTTTTGTTAAATGGAAAGCCTTGGTAGCGAATGAAACAGGTCTTAAGTTAAAATGTCTCAGGTCAGATAATGGAGGGGAGTATTATAACAATGAATTTGATGATTACTGTTCTAAGAATGGAATCTGCAGGCAAAAATATGGTTCCAGGAACTCCGCAGCAGAATGGGGTGTCAGAAAGGATGAACAGAACAATAATGGAGAGTGCTAGGAGCATGAGGTTACATGTAGGATTGCCTCTTTCTTTTTGGGCAGAAGCGGTGAGCACATCTGTGTACTTGATAAACAGAGGACCCTCAAGTGCCTTGGATGGAGGCATACCTGAGGAGGCTTGGTATGGTAAGAAAATTGATTATTCATTTCTTAGAGTCTTTGGATGTGAGGTGTTTGTCCATATAGACAAGGATGATAGGACCAAGCTAGAGGCTAAATCAGAAAAATGTACTTTCATTGGTTATGGTGGTGATGACTTTGGATATAAATGTTGGAGTATTAAGGACAAGAAAATCATTCGATCTAGGGATGTGATCGTTAATGAGAAAGTCATGTATAAGCAACAGTTGCAGGAAAAAATGGAAGAATCCAAGAAAGAATATGCAGTGGTAGAGGATCTTCCAGATGGGAAAGTGACACATGAATCAGTTCAGGAACCTCCTCAACAGGAACCCCAAACTCCTATATTGAGGAGGTCTTCTAGGGTAAGAAGAGAACCTGAACATTTTTCTCCTTCTCTTTATTATTTATTACTCACTGACAGTGGAGAACCAGAGAGCTTTGATGAAGCAATGCATGTAGATGCTAGGAAGAAGTGGGAGCAAGCCATGGATGAGGAGCATCAGGCTCTCATGGAGAACCAGACATGGGATTTGGTAAAGCTACCCAAAGGAAAAAGAGCATTACAGAACAAGTGGGTGTTCAAAGTCAAAGAGGAAGAAGGAGGCAAGAAACGATACAAGGCCTGGTTGGTGGTCAAGGGGTTTGCACAGAAAAAAGGTATAGATTTTGATGAGATTTTTTCTCCTGTAGTAAAAATGACTTCTATTAGAACTATTATTGGAATAGTCACAGCAGAAGACTTGCACTTAGAGCAGCTTGATGTAAAGACTGCATTTCTCCACGGTGATTTGGAGGAGGATCTATATATGCAACAACCAGAGGGCTATGAGGTCAAAGGTAAAGAGGAGATGGTGTGCAAACTGAAGAAGAGCTTGTATGGCTTGAAACAAGCTCCACAACAATGGTATAAGAAATTTGATAGCTTCATGATGGAGCAAGGTTATATTAGATGTCATTCTGACCATTGTGTGTATACAAATAAATTTGAGGATGGTAGTTATATTATCTTGTGCTTGTATGTGGATGACATGTTTGTTGCAGGGAAGAACATGCAGGAAATAAAGGTACTCAAGAAGAAGCTAAGTGAATCCTTTGCTATGAAGGATTTGGGGGCAGCCAAACAAATCCTTGGTATGAGGATATCTCGGGATAGGAAGGAATAGAAGCTGACTTTATCTCAGGAAGAGTACATTAAGAAGGTCTTGGAGAGGTTTAATATACAGGATGCTAAACCGGTTGAGACTCCTTTGGCAGGCCATTTCAAGTTATCAAAGGAGCAGTGTCCCAAGACAGAGCAGGAGAGAAACCAGATGTCCAAGGTACCTTACTTCATCAGTGGTTGGCATAGTTTGATGTATGCCATGGTGTGCACTCAGGCCTGATATTTCCCATGCAGTGGGAGCGGTGAGTAGATTTATGAGTGATCCAGGTAGAGATCACTGACAGGTAGTAAAGTGGATCCTTCGGTATTTGAGAGGGACCATGGGGACAGTTTTGTGCTACAGTGGATCAAACACCACTTTGTGTGGTTATGTAGATTCAGATATGGCTGGAGATGTAGACAGCAGGAGGAGCACAACAAGTTATGTTTACACTGTAGGTGGGACAGCAGTAAGCTGAATTTCACGACTACAAAGTTGGTGGCTTTGTCAACCACAGAGGCTGAGTATGTTGTTGCCACAGAGGCAAGCAAGGAAATGATTTGGTTACAACAATTACTTGAGGAGTTGGGGCATAAGCAGGAGGAAGGAAAGCTGCATAGTGATAGTCAGAGTGTTATACACCTAGCTAAGAACTCTACTTTCCACTCTAGGATGAAGCATATATAGTTAAGGTACCATTTCATCAGGACAACTTTGGAGGAAGAGAATGTTAAAGTTGGAGAAGATTCATACCAGTCAGAATCCTGCACACATGATGACCAAGGTGGTCACAAGGGAAAAACTGAAGTTGTGTTCAACTTTGGTTGGCCTTCAAAGACGACAGTGAAGGGTTGAGAAGCTTGCTCAGAGGAAAACTAGTCTCCAAGTGGGAGATTGTTATGTTGTGGAGCCTATTTTCATGTGTGGAAGAGTTGAAGACTATACATAAGAAAAAATAGGTACACTTTTCATAGGTTTACTATTCATGGTTTTACTATTCATGGTTTTGGCCCAAAAAAATGCACCTGACAATCAAGAAACGTGCTCTTACTCATTGGGCAAGATTTTTGACCCATGGTTTTGGCCCATAGTTTTGGACCATGGTTTTGTAAAACTAGCTTTAGTATTGTTCCTATAAATATATCTTTGATGAGGGAGATATGGATGAAGAGGTGTGTGAATTCAGGTGTGACATTCTGGAGAGTAAGAGGTGTGTGAATTCATGTGTGAATTCTGGAGAGTTTTGTTGAGCATAGCTCCAAAACAGATCTGGGTATTGTATTGAGAGAGTGGTGGCTTGTAATAAAATATGAGCAAGTGATTCTTGGTGGACGTAGCCCAAATTGGGTGAACCATGTACAATAGAATATTGTCATCCTTGTGTATGTGTTATTTTATTAGTAGCAATTTTATTTCAGATCTATAATAACTTCTGCAGGTCATGCTGAGTTTCTTAGCCGGTTGAAATGGAATATCTGTGAGGGATTCATTCCGACATACTAGTTAGGCAATCTTATATCCTCAACACGTAATAGATGTATAATCGATTTCTAAGGCAATGAAATCTCTCCTAACCTAATTAGTATATATATGACTCATTCAAGATATAATACGTAGGAAGAAGAAACTAATCAATGTAGAGGTCTATCGAAAATCCTAACATGAAAGAAGATGGATACGTGGATAACCATCAAATGCTTCATGTATCATTTCTAAAGAAGGAAAGAGATAACCCTAGTTAGAGGTACAATCATGCAGAGCAACTATGGGTGGTTTGCCAAAATATTTTTATGAAAAAAGAGCTTGATTGGCCTTTATGTTAACAATGTGATATATCTATGTTATGAATATCTACAGGAGTGGTTTGTATTAAATACCAGATGTAAAGTAGTAATATCAATACCTAATTGTACTACAAGATCAATCTTGAAGTAGAAATACCTGGGGATCACAACCATAGATGGAATTTTAGTGGATTGTTATGGTTATGTGAATCATCAATCTCTTCTTATGACTATCCAATCAGAAATAAGACATTGCAACTTGCTAAGTCCCAATACAACAGGAGTTGTGAAGAAGCTTCTCAGAAAAATCGACACAAACAAGGATTTTTTTCTAGTGTAAACTTGTATAGTAACCTACGTGTCTATCGTTAATTAATGAAGGTATCTTGGGTTTGGCTTGAAATAATGGATCACAACCAAATTTTTGAGGTGTTATGTCACTTGTTATGGTCATGCCTAAAAATTCTAAGTAGAAGTTAATCTATAGTTGAGTTGATTCGACCTAGAATGTGTATACAATGTCGTCTTCAATATACAAATTTCTTAGTTATTCACTAATTGCTTATGGGTTTAGTGTCACTTTGAAAAAAGAGAAATTTACTAAGCCCTTGATCTATATCCATTAATGTATCAGCCGACAGACATTTGGCTGAGGGTCAATTCGTGGCATTCGAATACATAGATTTTGAAAGTCTCTGGGTTTAGAAATTCGTCATGCAAGTAGATAATCAAAACTTTAATTGAAACAAGTAAACTAACTATGAAAGATATATCTACACTATTTTTATATTCCGTTTTAATTTTTGTATTTTCTAATGATGTATAGTTTGGAAATTGAAATTTAAAAAATGAAAGCTATTCTAATATATTCAGATAATGAACAATTAATCTAATAATAGAATTAAAACAAGCAAGTTTAGGCCTAATTTAGCTATTTTCCTTAGTGCACTTGTGAATTTATCCTAAATATTTAAAGGAACTAACTACACCTTGTAAGAAAGACCTTCAATCTTACCTCAAAAGTGAGGAATAAATCATTAGCTTCTCAGAAGCTATCTATTCCCCATCAGCTTTCCTTGTAATACTAAAAGCAAGCTTTAACTGTAAATAAAACATTTGCTACTCTATTTGATATATGTAACTACCCAACTTTGATAGCTCAAATTAGAGTTTTACAGAAATACAACAAATCTAGATTGTGTCTTTGACTTGTCCCCTCAGTGTGATCTCTTTGTTCCTTCGTTTCTCGTGAATCCTTAAAAGTGTGAATGTGATAGATCAGCAAAAGAAGATACTCGAACAATGGCAATTTGGATATAAACCAAATACAATGCAAGTAAGAGAGGGATAGTGCAAGTGAACAAGCTTGACTATGCGATTCCTAGATTAGGATTTTATTGACCTGGGGATACAACGCAAATATACCGAGAATTCTGGGATCTATTTCTTGTGAAAAAACCAACAACCTAAAACTCTAAGATTATCAAATGAACTCTAATCTAGAATTGAAACTATCTTATGCTAAAAAGAACCCTGTGTAATACTATAGCAATGGAGCAAAAAATGAAAGTTGTGAAGATCAAATGATCTCTAAATTTAGAAAGGAGAGGCTGAGAATTCATGCAAAATCTAAACCTATTGAAACTTATGGAAGAACTTCAAAACACACTGAAAATAATTCAGAGAAGAGACTTGGGGCCATTTGCTTGTAAAAAAGCTTGGTATTTATAGCATTGGATTTACCAAAGGGTAAGTTTGAATTGAACTCCCACATAAACAAATAGAATTGCAGTTATACCAGGTGGCCCAATAACATTGGGTGTATATATTCAAGAGTGTTTAAGCCATCAAAGATATGCAATATTGGGAATTTTTACGTTTTGACGAACAATCGTAAAAACATTCTCAATTTATGTTCCTCAAAATCAGCAAAAGCCCTGCGCGAATGTCCAATTTTAAGATTTAAACCTGTCCTGGCCGGCGGGTCAAGGGACCCAATTCACAAGAGAGAATTAATCCCTAATAACTTAAATCAGCTAAAATGCAAGGAATAAGGTGGAATATTTTAAAACTCCTTTTCCTAATGGCCAAGGCGTCCAAGATTCATAAAAGTAACATCAGCAAATTATCTGGATTCTGAAACACTCTTGCAAAAGTGCATCTCAATCATCATTGGTGTTAGGTTACTAAACTTTCAAAAGCGCATGCCAATATTATTTTAGGGAGAGTACGGCTTCTTGCATACAGATTAAAAAAATGTGTGTGTATTTTAAAGCATCCATAGATTATGAAGAAAAAATATGTTTACGTTGGAGAGAGCTTTTGTTTAGAGTGCATGAATAAAATTTTTCAAATCATATTTCATGATTTTTTTTTGTTAGAAAGAAATTGTAGATCTTTAATTTCAGGGAGGGGATCGGTTTAGAGGATTCTTATAATCTCGATTCTCTTTAATTATTGAAATTAACAAAATTCAAATATATGAATTATGGTTCAGAAGTCCAACCACTTGTTATAGAAAAGTTGTATCTTATAGATGGCGTTTGTTATTTTTCGTTGGTCGACATTTAATGGAATGAATGTTTACCACTTTTTAAGTGTGTGTTGTTGTGTTAACTTATGGTTGGTCAATGCCGATGCACAGGAAGATATTACTCAACACTTCTTAGTGCGTTGTAATGCTTTAAAAAAATTGTCCAAAGAAATTTGAATTTATGATTAATTGTCAAACATATGTGAAGTTTAGGCTCTGAAATGGAGGCCTCCCTCGTTCAAATCTAAGTTTTTTGTGGCACCTCATAAGAATCATTAATCTTATTACGCCGAGAGGCATTCTACGATGGCAAGCAAGGTTTCAATGGAGTTGTGTTGTTCACTTTTATTCTTGACATTAAATTTGATGTTCATTTGACCATCATGTGATAGTTCATTCATAAATTTGATTTATATTGGAGTGTCACTTAAATAGTTTTGTTTCTTTTTTCTTGGAGAAGTCAATTAAAAATACTAATATCTTGGCCATGTAGTTATGTTTGGGTATGTTTTTTTTGAATAAATATTTTTGACTCTAATACAATCACATAGCTAAATGATTCCATTTGCCACAAATTAATAGGAAATTGATAGCAAATTTAATGAAGTTGATTAAAGAGGTATGTAAAAAATCAAACCTAAAAACCTTGAAATTGATATCTATTGATGTATTTCATATATATACAATTATTATAATATACTTATTATATTATATTTATATTTAGTTGCAACTTTTTTGGAATACTTATACTACACTTGCATAGTTAAATAGGTGTCTTGTGATTGATATCTCTCGGTGTATTTTAAATAGATATATTTAAGATATCTATACTAGATTTAATCACGTCAGTAAAATACCAAACTTTGATTCTAGAGAGAGTATTACACGATGAATTTTTAATATGAAAAAATATGATTGGAAAAATATGATAAATTTGAAAAAAAAAAGTGTTGAAAAATATGGTAAATTTTATTTTAGATCTATTTAAGTTATTATTATTTTTTTAAATACATTATAATTTTTAAAACTCAAAATATACAATAAGTAAAAGAAATTTAAAAAATGAAAAATCAGAATGATTATACCATATTTAGTAGCCATAATTATCAGAGTATCTCTATTAATATAAATCTTTTGACAATTTTATCCAAAAACATTCACTCTCCAATCATATACACCCTAGGAATACTATCTAATTCCACAAAACAAAATTGAGTTTGCTTTATATCATATAAGGTCAAATCTCCATCTTGAATGGCGGGCATTTGTCCAAATGGTTGCATCAACATGACAAACGGTAAATGTCCATTCAATATAAATATATAAGAGGAGGATAATCTTGGGGAAAAAACTTAAATATGCGAGTTTGTTCAGCAGTCGAGGGGTACTATAATAGAATTACAATTCAATTAAATATGAGATTTATGTTAGTGTTAATTGATTTTAGAGTGGGATTAAAGTATGGGAGTATTCTAGGTAATAATTGGAGTGGACGCCCTTCTCATAATTTTATTCAAAAAAAAATTCCATCAAATACATAAATAAAAGCTATCTGTATTTTAGTATTTTGAAATTTACTCATAATAAATCATAAATTGAGAAAATACTATACAAAAGAAATGAAAATATCCTATAAAATAATCATTCCGTGGATGGAAAGAATTAATCGTAGGAGGTGCTAAAAATGCAACAAATATAATTTTGTATAGAAGGTTATTTCATGTCCTGATGACCAATATTAAGTAGGTGATGGTACAAAAACCTGAAAAGAACATCTTTGTTTCACAAAACAATAAAAATGACTATATAGTTCTCATGGTTTTGTGGAGATTGGTATTTAGACTAGGCCTATCAAACTCTCCATAAAAATAATAAGCATTCCCTTCCAAAAAATAGGAATAGCGAATTGAATACTTGTTTCCTTCAATTATACTTATATCCAATTGCTATAATAGTGACATTATAAAAAATACATTAATATTTTCCTAAAAAAAGATTATACACCTATATAGTTACACTCTATTCGTGACTTGCTAATCATTACACTCACTTCTACCATTAATTCTAGGAATATTATCTAACAAAAGTAGTAAACAACATGTATGCTTTGTATCCAAACTTTATGTTTTTGGTGTCCTTCATCTCTATCCAAAACCATACAACTAGGTCAGGATATAAGGTCTGGTATTGGTCGATTTGTACAATTCTTTCTCTTCAAGTTCTTCGACTTTGTTATCAATTTGAATATATTATTTGTGTCATTTCATCTTCCTAGGGTCGGGTTTATTAGAATATTTCACCTATTGAATGTTATATAAGCAAGTCATTGTTTATAACTCACTTAACACTCTTACAAACTCCTATTACAAATATCATTCCAAAATCACTCAAAGGGTTCCTAAATCTATCCAAATCAACTACACATCATTTAGAGTAGTCCCTACTACATGTATGAAGAACTCAACCAAGTCAAAGAGTTTAGCTTCTTCCATTTCTAGAAGTATGCAAAGGTCGTATATCCACATCTAAGTGTAAGAACAAGGTCACTCCAAGCATTGTGTAAGGGTTTCAAGCATCAAAGCGGTATGTCACATTATTGAGGTACACCACATCTCACTACTACCACATTGGGTATTTTCTATACTGAGAAGTTAGTTTATTATCTTGGTGTCAAGAGACACAAGGGCACCCCTAGGGAGTTGGTTGGCTATTCACACTTGGGAAATCACATACGAGAACTACATAAGACTTGATCTTGTAATGAGGGAATGCAACTTGCAGCACTTGGATTGGTTCAACAACTAGAATTATGATTGCCAAGGGTATTCTAACCTCAACTACACACACATGTATTCTCCTTTTAGTATTTCAATGCTTTGATGAAGGGTTCTAAAGGTTTCTATGGTTTCCACTTTTTTATAGTTGATTACAAGTCATCTCAAAGTTATGCAAGCAAGAGAGACATATAGTGAAGGCCATTTCTAGACAAGTGAACACACAAAAAGTTTAAAATTCAAACTTTCATGGGGTCAAAGACCGTACAGTTCGAAGCTAGGACTGTACACATCAAGTATAGACCATACAATAGTTGTATGTTCCTTCCCTTATTGAGTTTGCAGTTGTAGACATCACATCGAAGCAATTCTACTTTCTATTCTACCTGTTCCTCCAACCTATACATCCAAATCATCCACATTTTACCTTATGAAACTAATTTTCTCTCTCGTCTTGTGCATTTGAGAAAGTACTTATTGTTTATCAGTTGTTACATGTATGAATGCATTATTTTGATTATTAATGATTAATTTTGTAAGTTAATCAAATCAGAATAATCTATATATTACAAAACCTTACATCCTTCTCATTTTTTGTGCATATTCATAACATCTCTAGAATTTAATTAGGGTGTAAATATTTGGTTAACCCGACTCGTGATTGAATCTTGCACCTTCTTCTAACCCATATTTTCCATATGGTTCCCAAAGTTGTATATTTAGATCCCATCTAATTTTCATTTGACTACAAAGTCATGGTGTTCAATCAAAATTACCATTTGTATAATGTTAGAACTTTTATTTTTGATATGTAAATTTGTCATTGTAATTTATGGTATCTCAACAAAATCTAGATTTTCATTCACGCAATGGAATATAGTATGTATTGATTGAGTATTTATCACTATGGTTTTATTCGAGTTTATAAGAAATACTTTCAAGCATTTATGATACTTTCAAGCATTTATGATACTTGAGATGACTAAAATATGATTGGCTTAATGGAGCATTATTTATTACTTCTTTTATATATGAAATATAAATCGCGATATTTGATTTGATCTCATTCAATGACATGTATTCATATGTTTTTGGTTTATTAGTCACTTACAACGTTGTTGAGATACTTTATTCCATTTTACATCCTCAAAATTGCCCCGTCAATAGGGTTCATTCTCTCGGAGAGGTCCAATAACATTTTAGATTAGTTCTATGTGTTTATATATTTTTCTATAATTATATTTTTATTGTTCTTTTTATTTTCTATTAAGTGATTCATTTGATTGTAAACCCCGAATTATTGTTAGGATTCTTTAGTTTATGCATTCATTGATAACCTACCATTTAAACTACCCTCCACACGCTTAAGCATGTCTTAAGTCATTATAATTAAAATGGTCTGACTCCACCTGTAGACACCCATAATTTAGCCCTAGCAATTTAAATACTTTAAATTGCGCTAACTATACCACTTCCCGCAAATTGATGACATATCGTCAATATTGCACACTTTCTCTTCTATCATCATTAATTTACTACATTATGCTAATTAATTGACCTATCTAGCAAATACAGCAATTAACGACCTTCTGTTAATTAAACCCCTTTCTACCTAAATTAATTAATTATTCTTAATTAATTAAGTTTCCTCTTCTACTAGATAAATAAATTGCCATTTATTTGATCTAAATCCTTCCTATTCCTCTAAATCATACTAATTTTTCTTCTAAAAACGCTTACTATAAAGCTTTCTCGGCTATTAATTAATCACTTTGATTAATTAGTAAATCCCCTCAAACCCCATGAGTCACTAAAGGATAAATTAAACTCTCCTAATGTTGACTCAAGCCCCTTTCAACCATAGTCATCCCTAACTAACTCAACCTAGCGATTATCCCACATGTAAAGGGATGTAGAGCTTCTTTTATCCATTGGGCTATATAAGGAGCTTTCCTCTTACCATTCTACTTACACCTAAATGAGCATAGAGCCTATACTATAGCCATTTTATCATCTTAGAGCATTCTTCCATTAGAGGAGCTAGTTATCTTCATTTCTTGCATTCATCCATCCAAGTTTGAAGTCATATGGAGATATGTCAAGTGGTCTTGTAGCCATGGATTGACAAGACTCCATTCTTGAAACCTTGGGATTCAAACATACAATCAACCCTTTTGATTGCTAAGGATCTAAATAGGTTCATTTCATTGATTAACATTCAATAGAGATAGCGATTAATTGTTTAACACATTAGTTTGATGTTTATTCATGTTCTAATGCAAATATGTTGGTAGATTAGTCTTGTTCAAGCTCTAAGCATGATGGTACATAGATTTTAGTTTAGCATTGTATTGAGGATATTAGGTGTTAGTCTTTATTTTACGTGCACAACTAACTAATTCTTGCACACATTTGGCATGCCAGGTGGGACTTGATCCATAGTCCCTTTGCATCTTAATTCAAAATTTTGCTTGTTATTCTCAATGTTTTCACTAACCCTTGATCATGCAAATGTGAAAATAATGTTGAGATTTCTTATGTTTATTTCATCAACTTTATATTCATTGAGATCTCATTTATGTGGTTTATTGTAATGGGTTACTCTTTGATTTGAGCTAATTTGAGAAAAAAATGAGTTTTTTGAAGTTATCTATGTCATTCCCCATGTTTTGGCGTCATCTCTAGGTACATGCGTACACAA
Source organism: Taxus chinensis (assembly GCA_019776745.2). Classification (NCBI taxonomy): domain Eukaryota; kingdom Viridiplantae; phylum Streptophyta; class Pinopsida; order Cupressales; family Taxaceae; genus Taxus; species Taxus chinensis. The sequence goes on from CM034154.1 coordinate 664,864,641, forward strand.
AAATGACAGAGACACATACACACTGAAATCTATGTGCAGGTGCTCAAAAGGGCGAGTACACACTCAAAAGGGTGTGTACACATCATTCTGGGTGCGTACACGTCATTCTGGGCGCATACACGTCATTCTGTGTCTCTTTTTTACACACGGGAGCATACACACTCAAAAGGGCATGTACACATCATTCTGGGCGCGTACACGTTATTTTGTGTCTTTTTTTACAGAGGGGCACATACACACTCAAAATGGTGTATACACATCATTCTAGGCATGTACACGTCATTCTGTGTCTTTTTTTTACACAGGGGCACGTACACGTTGAACTATGTTCATTACCTATCTTTCGGAAGCCATAACTTTTGCTCTTGAACTCGAAACGACTCCATTTTTTTGCGTTGGAAAGGTATCAAAGCGAACTACGCAATGGAAATATAAAATTAGGATTTTGAATTATGGAAAATTTATGGTTTACTTCATTAGGAAACTAGTCATTTTCTAACATGTTTAAATGCTTTGCAAAGACTTGACTTCTTTGAATTGCTAACATCTTGCAAGGTTTCTTGAAACTAATAATTATTTACAGGATATATTGAGTCGTGATTTGTGCTAACTTGTTTTGTTAAATTCATGAATGTTGCATGCTTAGTTAGGATATTAGAGTTGCGTATGATCTTCCCTCGCACCATTTAGGTGATCTTGGGAATCAGAAACAATTTCTATATCTTTTATTGCTTTGAAAAACACTTGTTGCTAAAGGAAAGAATGTCAAATTTGGTTAAAATGAACGAATTTTACGTTTAAATTGAGTATTTTCCATTGTTAACTACATAGTTGGATTCTACGTCACATATGCTCTTCCCTCGCACCTTAGGGTGATCTTGAGAATCAAAAACACCTTTTAGTTCTCATTTGCTAACTTCGAAGTTAAAATGGACACTTCATCTTTATTTTACTTAAGGGAATGAACAAGACACTAAGCTTTGTGTAAAGTTCTTTTGGTTTAAAGTTTTACATGCATTTATTTAGTTGAATCAATTGTTGAGTATTCTCTTCTCTTGCATCCTTGGATGATCTTGAGAATCAAAAGCAATTTTGATTCACTTTTTGTTGAAAACTACTAAATCCATCATGTAGGACCTAGACACTTGTCAAAGAAATGAGGAGCGAAACAAAAAAATACTAATACAATTTCCATGTAGGTTGTCAAAATGTGTTCAAGAAAACCACATTAAGTATAAAAGATAAAAAAAACACCATAATCAAAAAATTGTATTTATAGGTTCGGATAAGGGTACGCCCTGTCTGCTTAACTAGGACATAACCCCTTTGGCATAAGCCTTAAGCTACAACAATGGGGGTGGTCCTAGGAACCCCAAAGTAGTTCACATAAGAGGGAACCTTGTGGATGAAACGGGAAGTGCTCCACACTACCTACTTGACTAGTGATGCACGTGAGAATTAACATCAAAGTTATATGTATTGTGACCCCAGTGAGAGTACATGATGGACGCATTTATTTCCCACTATACTTGAAGGGGGTAAAGTAAATTTGGGATACTCCTTAGGAAACCTTGGTAAACCGAGCTCACATTTAGATAACTTGTGACACCAAGTTGAGTGAACCACCTAGGAATTTATCTTGTCCAGGAGCCAACTTTGACCATATCAAAACCAATTTGAGTTGAGATTCATCGTAAAGGGAGAACTTTCTCGGAATCAAAATCTTGTTTGTCGAACAAGAGGAGATTCCATTAAAGTTCAAATGGCATGTCATTCATCATGGAGATTGTGAGGTATTACTTTTGTTTAGTTTTTCACTCGCCCTAAGGAGAGGTGAAACTTTGCCGAAGTGACGCCAAACTCTCTTCAAGCAGGAATTATTCTACTTCCTTCACTTTCTTCTAACACTTTGTTGATCAAGAGAAGAGTGACTACCTTTGTGTTGCTAATTGATTTTATTTGCCACTTTTGTGTTCGTTTACACTCATGCATGTTTACAGTGGAGTTTCTAAACATCTAAAGTTCATGGAGATGTTTTCATATCATTGGTAGCCTTTTTCTTCTTGTTACCCAAGTCAAGATCATCATTTATAGTTAGGCTTGATTCTTCATTAGACTCTCCTTTGAACTGTTACGTTGTTTGTATCATATCGCCACAATTTTGATACTTACGTCTTGTTTCTTATAAACTTGGCCTAAGTGTCTAGATTGTAACGTTACACTACACACACCTTAACAATTCCTTGGTATAATCTAAGCATTAGTTTGATTTCAAACATTACCTCAATTTTGAAAGGTGTTGTTGTTTCCTTTGTGTGCGTCTTATCAATATTATTTTGATATTAATACCTTACTTTTCTGTAAATTTTGGTTAACATATCTTAGTGGTATTGTTGTGTTGTTCATCTTCGTAACTCCCACTTTTTGAGATATAGGTCTTGGTTGGATTCAAACTCACTTTACGTATACTTTGTTTGGGGATCATATCAACCTCTTGTTATTACTTATGCCTTGTTCATTTTTTGAACTTGACATAAGTGGTGACATTTCATTGATCATCTTAAACGTCAAACTACCATTTGGAAACAACTTGGGAAGTACTTCATTGATTGATTGGTTCAAAACAAACCTTGTGTGATTGTTTCTTGTAATTATTCGTCATTTTGACTTATCCATTTAGGACAATCACTTTGATCCATTGATTCTTTATCATTCATTATTCTTTGGTCATTAATTTGGCTTTATGTTTTGAACTTGTGTGATTGTTCCTTGTGTTTATCCATCTTATAAACTCGTTTCTAGGACAATCCTTTGGGTCTTTGATCCTCTTGATCTTCTTATTTTTCCAAAGTTCATGGTCATTTTTTAACATATCTTTCAAACCTTGGCAAAAACATTTCCTATCAAGAAAACTTTTGCATCAATCAAACATTGGAAATCTCACCTTTGTATCCTTTATGTTGCTAAAATTTTGATCAATCCTTTGACATTTACGCCTCCAAACCTTGTTGGATTATCAATCTTGAGTCATCACGATGTATGTTTTCCTTAGCTTCCCTTTTGGAAAATCACACAAGCATCCCCATCTTTAATGAAATGTCTAGTTGGTTGTCATTATGCTTCCCAAATCAACATGAAACCTTCTTCACTTTGAATACGTTTGATCATACAATCTAGGTCTAGACCTTTGAACCCAACACACGTCAACAATGATTGATTATCACAAGGTCCCTTATACATATGACAATAAGGAATCAAATTTTCGATGTTCACATCAAAATATGCCCACCATGACTAACCTTGTTTGGTTCTTCGCGCTAGAGAACCCAGTCGGGTAACCCGTTCCCCACCTTCATCTCATAGTCGGTGGTATGGTTTGGATACTTATGATCCAAATTATTATTCGGTTTCCCCGCACTCTTCTTTTGATTCTAATCCAAACATTTCCTCTTCTTCTGAGGATTCCAATCCAAATATTTCCTCTGATTCTTCTGATGATTTGGATCCAAATTATTATTCATATTCATCTAATTCAACTTGTGAGTTGCAGTCCTCCCTTTCTTCGCAAGACCTTCTTCATCATCATTCTAATGTGAATCCTCTGTCACGGTCCTCCCTTTCTATGCAGGACCCCTTTTATCAGTCGCCTCAATGACGTATTCTTCCTTTGAAGATACACGGGACTCCAAATCCATCCAATTAATCATCTAATACAATTTTTGAATTACGGTCCTCTCTTTCTTCATAGGATCCCTATTATTCTTCATCCAATGCTATTCTTGAATCATGGTCCTCCCCTTCTTCACAAGACCTTCTTCATCAATCACCCCCACGAATTCTTCCTTCTTTGAAGATTTTTACGACTCAAATTCCTTCTAGTCAAACATCTGAATCAACTCCTACGTCGTAATCTGTAGACTTTGGACTTAATCCTACTATTTTACAGACAATATACCATCATATAGGTTGGCCCTTTTTCATCTAATCAAACACTCGTGGTTGATTGGAAACCCATACTGATTGATTTCTTTTAGAACAAAGGAGCGATCATGGCTTTTATATGGGCACACAAAGATATCCCTCTAACAAGTTACGAGAAAGGATTCTCTTTAGACTTCGATGCATCTACCTATTGTGAGGAAAATGTTGATTCCTTTTATCAAAAAATAGAGGAAGAGCCTCAAATCATGCAAGTTGATCCTCCTCGTATTCTTCCATCTTCACATTCTTCATTACATGGAGAAACACCTAGTTCTATCATTGATCCATGACCTATATTTTCATTACCCAATTCTTCTTTATCTATCATGGTTCCTCAATCATAATCTCACTTTGCATAATCACCAAATATCCCATCGTCTTTTTCTATATGTGGGCCACCTCCAAGTTTCCCTTCATTATCTATCTGTGGGTCTCCTCCGGGTAGCCCATCATCTTACATCTATGGGTCATGTTTTAGCAACCCTTCTTCTTCTATTCTTGGGCCACATCCTAGTAGCCCTTCATCTTCTATTCCTGGCTCACCTTCTGGTAGCCCCTCTTCTTCAATCCTTAAACCATGTCTTTTTCGTCCATCACATTATTATTCTACCAAAGATTGGGGCAAGCCCACCATCATTTCTCATATCAATTCTAAACGTCCACGTTCTTCTCCCACTTCCTAGGATCAGACAAGTCACGCATTAGCTTATAAGAAACCTAGAAAGGTTTTTTATCAAGCTGATATCAAAACACCAAAGAGCTCCAAATCTCCCAACAACCCAAAAGTCCAAAATCAAGCACGATTCAAAAATTCACACCAACGTACCCATTAAGTATGGCGCAAAGTGTAAAAACCTATGAAAAGAGAACTCAAGCTCCCACATACGAAATTCATGTTTCAAAACAAATCACAATTATTTTTTGAGTGCGAGCTCACCACGATCATCGAGATCAGGGATAATATTACACTTGATAAGAAAATGCACTTAGTCTCTCTTATCAAGGAAATCGCAAACATTGTTGTTGGATCCTATCATGTAGAGTGACATGTTTCATTCCGATAACCATAAAAAATTTAAAAATCAAATCAAAAATACAAAAAAAAGAGAAAACATTACAAAAATAAAATAAAAAGTACAAAGATTAAACATTACAATTAGGTATTACGTACAGATGGATGTTCTTTCTTCACTTTCTTTCATATTCCTCTACAAGTCATCCACCATTTTCATCCCTTTGATGTTATTGTGGTTAGCCTATTTGCATGCATTTTACAACATTTATCTTTATGGTATTTGTTTTACCCTGGTATTTTATTACCTTGGTAAATTAAAGAAAAACTGGCCTCTTAGAGATCATATCACAATTCTCATCTAATAAGCTTGTTGTGAAGAAATTTTAGACATATTTGTTGACACTAGCCAATGTCGTCATCACAATCACTTCCACATCCTTCCATCAAGCCATCGTTGATTCTTAACCCCTTGTCAAATAAGAGAGCTGAAATAAGTTTTCAGTAAAAAAAACAAGAATCAAAATCAATCAATCAAAAAGCAAAAGCAAATTGATATTTAACTCTCTCTTGGGGTATTTCTAGTATCTCTATCAGGGCTATGGACACCTAGCTAGCAGTAGAGCAATGTTGCGATTAGAATCAAATGCATCTTCATCGGGGCTATGGACGCTTGGTTGGTGGTGGAGAAATGTACGGCTCTGCTTCAACCCTCCATTCACAAATCACCTTTCAAAATCAATCATTCTTACACGTTAGCTAGTATCTTCACTTGTTTTCTATCAACTCTTTCCTTCAAGAGGTAATTCATTTCCACGTGCACATACAGGATCTCAATGAGTAAACAGGATTAGTATGTTACCAAGCGTTTCTTTTTGGACCTTGATCAAACTCTTGTTTTAGCGTGTGTCTTGTCTCATGATTTGTGCCTTGGGCTAATCACTTTTTCATCGATCACCTTCTAAATATTTTCATAGCATCCTCTATTCTTTGGCTTCCTTCAGAACATCCATGTGTATAATATTTCCTTTTTTCTATGTTTGTGGACACCTTTGTCCCCCTTAAATAAATCAATCTTCCACTTCTTTCTATTCTAGATTTCTTGGCCATCTTACACTGGGGGCATCTTTGTTCCTTCCTAGCATGTCATTGGGTTTACATTCATCATCAAGTTGAACATATCCATATTGGCCCTGATACAAATTCTACGTGAATAGTTTGCCTTTGAATATGCCCATCTAACATTGGGGGCAATGTTGCATCTTCACCTTCTTCTTGTACATACACGTGGCCTTTTGCCCTTGTACATCCCATCTATCACTGGGGCATTCACGTTTCTTCATTTTCCTGTACATAGTTTCATAAAAAATTCAAAAACAAAAAAACATACACATATGTTTCAAAAATCCTAAAAATTCATAAAATCGTTCAAAAATCCATGAAAAAATCATAAAATCTTCAAAAATCCTAAAAATTTGCAAAAAATGGGTAAACAGCTCCAAGTCGCTGAAACTTGTGTCTTGCGCATGGTATTTATTCCATATCTTGCTGGTATTTTCACGTGTTCAAAAATTTAGCGACTCGCAAATCATCAGATCTATAACCATCTACAAAGCTAGCATGTTTGCGTCGTCATTATTCTGGGGCATATATTGTTGCTTGATTTTGTTTCGTTGCACACAATGCTTTATCACTGGATCTTGTGTCCTTCATCATTTTCCCTAGCATGTATCCTTGCTTGGGGCATCATCTTTAATAATTTTCATCAATCATAAACATTTGGGGATATTCGGCTTGATAAAAAATATTTGGGCAACCGTCTTGACCATTGTTGGATTGAGTATGTGTGTTTGTACTTGTTTCCCTGTTAAATGAGTGTGTTTCCTTCTCGTATTGCATTATTTTTTGTATGTTGCATTGAGTTGGCATTTTCAGCAATGGGCAATTGTTCATAGTATGGCTTTTCATGTCATTCTACTTTTTTCATATGCTTATATTTTTAATAAGGACCGATGATGTAGATCCTTGGCAATATGATGACACAAAAGTTATTTTTAATACAATGGATGAAAGCTCATTTCTTTCTCACCATCTTCATTTTTCCTCTATATCATTCTCTTATCAACTTTATTCTTCTAATTCACTCAGGGCCACATGCCCCTCCCCATTCTTCTATCCATTTCTCTCATCTTTTCGATCATCGATCACCTTCTTTCATCACCCCATCCACACTCGAGGGGGCATCTCTCACTTCTACTAATTTTTCTTCTACCCCTTCAAAATTTTACCTGTTTACTATCTTTGAAGTGGCGTCTCTTACGCCACCCCAAAGAGGGGAAAATGTAGACACCCATAATTTAGCCTTAACAATTTAAATACTTAAAATTGTGCTAATTATACCACTTCCCGCAAATTGACGACATATCGTCAATATTACACACTTTCTCTTCTATCGTCATTAATTAACTACATTACGCTAATTAATTGACCCTTCTATCCAACAAAGACGACAATTAACAACCTTTCATTAATTAAACCCGTTTATACCTGAATTAATTAATTATTCTTAATTAATTAAGTTTCCTCTTCTATTAGATAAATAATCGCCATTTATTTGCCTAAATCCTTCCTATTCCTTCAAATCATACTAATTATTCTTCTAAAAAACTTTTATAAGCTTGCTCACCTATTAATTAATCACTTGGATTAATTAATAAATCCCCTCAAACCCCATGAGTCACTAAAGGACAAATTAAACTCTCCTAAGGTTGACTCAACCCCCTTTCAACCATAGTCATCCACAACTAACTCAACCTAGCTATTATCCCACATGTAAAGGGATGTAGATCATTCTTTTATCCATTGGGCTATATAAGGAGCCCTCCTCTTACCTTTCTACTTACACCTAAATGAGCATAGAGCCTATACTATAGCCATTTTATCATCTTAGAGCATTCTTCCATTATTAGGAGCTAGCTATCTTCATTTCTTGCATTCATCCATCCAAGTTTGAAGTCATATGGAGATATTTCAAGTGGTCTTATAGCCATGGATTGACAAGACTCCATTCTTTAAACCTTGGGATTCAAACATACAATCAACCCTTTTGATTGCTAAGGATCTAAATAGGTTCATTTCATTTATTAGCATTCAATAGAGATAAAGATTAATTGCTTAGCATGTTATTTTGATGTTTATTCATGTTCTAATGCAAAAATGTTGGTAGATTAGTCTTGTTTAAGCTCTAAGCATGATGGTGCATAGATTTTAGTTTATCATTGTATTGAGGCTATTAGGTGTTAGTATTGGTTTTACGTGCATAACTAACTAATTCTTGCACACACCACCTTAACCTTGGTGATAGTATAAAGGGTTGATTAGTTTACAACATAATTTAATTATCAACTGAGCAATATAGAAAAAATAATATATACGATAAAAAATTAAATAAATTTAAAGACCTGATATCTACTTGGAACACCCTTATTCTAGTTTAAATCTCAACCCATTGTCAACCTCGTTATAAAGTTGTAGGTCCTTTAGGGTGTCATAATTTTTTTTTGCTAGGGTAGGAGGTCACATTTATATCGTTCAATGCCCCTACCTTTTGTGTCATTAACTGATTCTCATAGTAATTATAGATCCTTATGTGATTCTTAGGGAATACGGATAATATTTTAGGTAGGTACATCACATCATATATTTAAAAAAATTACTAGTTCTCATGGGATATATATTTATACTTCACTAGCTAGCCTCATTTAAACCCGCATACTTGGGTTCCTTCTCATCTAGATGATGAAAACCATTAGTCATGTCATTTTTATAAAAGTGTATCATTTCCACTAAGGATGGTATATCCCCATTGTGTTAATTTAATATTTCTGTTTCATGCTCACTCCCTCTATCCTTCATGATGAATATTATTTGTACTTTACCATGGCTTTATACCTTGTACATCCTTGACATGTTGTTTTCACACTACTGATAGACTCAAAGCCTCATGATAGATACACATCGTCAAACGTCACTAGTATTGGCTGGGAGATGTTTATGCATTTACAACTTCTAGGATCGGTTCACCGAGCTATTTATAATATCCCCGGGTAGATATAGACAAATAGAAGAATATGGAAATCAAAGAAACTCAGAGCCCAATATTTATTGCATCACCAACAGCCCAAGGCGCAGGTAAGAGGCACACGACAAAGAAGGTGTCGACATGAAAATGGATGCGCCCATGGCGCAGGTAAGAGGCACACGACAGAAGGGTGACATCGAAATGGAAAAGGTGCACGACAGAATGCACCCATGGCGCCCAGGTAAGAGGCGCACGACAGAAGGTGTCGACATGAAAAATGGATGCGCCCCCAAGGGCACAGGTAAGAGGCGCACGACACAGAAGATGTCGACACGAAAATGGATGTGCCCATGGCGCAGGTAAGAGGCGCACGACAGAAGGTGTCGACATGAAAATGGATGCACCCATGGCGCAGGTAAGAGGCACACGACAGAAGGTGTCGACATGAAAATGGATGCGCCCATGGTGCAGGTAAGAGGCGCACGACAAAGGTGTCGACACGAAAATGGATGCGCCCATGGCGCAGGTAAGAGAGTGTCGACATGGCAAAAGTGGATGCGCCTTGGCGCACGTAAAGGGCACATGACACAGAATGTCGACATGAAAAATTTGTGCCTTGGTGCATGTAAGGGTATGTCGACATGAGGATGGATGTGCCTATGGCGCACCTTCAGGAGGCGCAACATTCTGAGCGCTGACAGGAAGCAGACCCTGACCCAGATATTCAGACGGCCATAACTTTTCACAGGGAGCTCGGATTCATGCAAGGTTGGACTTTTTGGAAAGCTTACGAGGTCCTCTGTCCAACTACGACTGGATATCTTTAATTGGGTGGGAACAAGTTCTTAAAAATGCAAAATACAGTTCGCCACTTTTTGGGTTTGCTAGGGTTCTCACCTACCACCATAATGAGATGAATTAAATGCAACCTGGAGGTGGTTGGGGTAGATTTGGATTTCCTCTCTCTTCCCTCTCTCATTCTTCCTATAAATTGTAAGGAGGGGCTTCTTTCTAAAGGTTGGACATTCTTGTTTTTCCCCTCCCTTCTTCTCTTTGGCAGGTGAATTTGTGGAGTTCAAACCTCCCATCTAAAACTGTAATGCAACTTTGCCTCTTGGCATTTTGTAGTGTATTGTGTCAATCTTTGGAGCAAATAATGCATGTCTGTGGATGATTCTCAACCCTCTCTGTGTTCATTTGCATCCTCTTGATCTTTCACTGCAAATCTGGTTATCTGTGCATGATCTTGCATTGCATTTTAATGGTTTGTGTTTATTGGCAAGACAGGTGTTCTTCATTCCTCGGTGCATCACCTTTGTAGTTTAGGTTTTATTTTATGCATCTTCTTACCCTGTCTCCTTGGAAAGTTAGTTTAGGTTTTGAGTAAACCCTCTACATTTTTACGTGTGCATCTGAACAGAGGAATAGGAACCGGCCTTCATCCGGAGAGCTTTTCCGATTTCGCAAGGTCCCACACTTGGGAAAAGCTCCATGTTATGCAATCGCACTGAGAGTCTCAACCCATCGAGTTGCAGACATTCAGGGGTGCTGTGATTCACCATCAATAGTTTTGGCATGCCCGGTGGGACCAAGAGGTCATTCCACAAGATTTGAAGGAATTTTCAAGAAATTTGGACTAAAAATTGCAGGTTTTACAATTTCAGATTTTTCACCTTCCAGGCTGAACTTTGAAATTGATTTTCAAGGGCTTAACTTGCTCAAAACAAGTCAAAATTTCACCAGTTGATAGATCGGGGGATAATCTTCAAAAGGGTATTCTTAGATTTTTGAGATTTTGACTTTCAAAATTTCATGGTTTTTGGTATTTCAGGTTTTCCCAGTTGCCTTGCATGACCTGATGACCTTTTCACCTGTACCTTTCGGGATTAGTAGCTGCACAACAATACCCGATAACCAAATTGAAAGAACTGTATCTTCTGGGTCCTTCAAGTTTTAAATTCTATTTTTAATATTGTCAGGTTTGGTGTGTAACTTGGCATAATCTAGCCTTTTGAGGCTCATTATCTAACACATCTGGCGACTCCGAAGGGGTAGAATTCAGTGGTATAGCAGCAAAAGTTTACCCAGGCATATGAGAAGAATTCGAACCAGGTCTGATACTCGAGAAGAGGGGCTATTTGTCCACTTGCAACTATCACCAGGAGAGGAAGGAGAGGAAGAAGACCACGAAGATCACCATCTCCACCTAACCGGACTTTGTCTACACCTCCACCTGGTAGACCTTTTCTCGCATCAACAAGGGTTCTCAGGCCAATCAGAATGGTGCAACCACCGAATCCCTTTGTCAATTTCACTGGCAGCAGCCCACTTGCCCTCAATGCACAGAATCCAGTTCCAATTGCAGCATTGAAGAACATTCCATTTTTCACTGGAGAAAATCATACCACTCCTGGTGATCATGTCAAAGACATTGCTAACGTTTGTGCAATCCATGAGATAAATGAAATGGATGTTGCTGTCAAATTGCTGGCATCTTCATTCAAAGGGAAGGCATTGCAATGGTTTAGGAGCCTTGGAGCTGGTTCTATCCAAAATTGGAATCAGTTATGCATAGTTCTCCATGAGCAGTTTGGAGAAAAGGGAGACAATTTGTCTCTACTAGAACAATTGACAACTATCAAGAGAGCTCCCAATGAGCAGCTGACTGACTTCAACTTCAGATTTCAAAGGTCTTGGGATAGGATTCCAGTGGCCGTTAGGCCAACAGCTGAAGGTGCTTTTCTATACTATCTTAAGGCTTTGAATTCTGATATTTCTATGTTAATTCAATCTATGGGAGGCACAACCTTACCTGCTGCTTATAGCATTGCCATTAGGGCTGAAAACTGTCTTATTCAAGCTGGTAAGCTGGCTCCTAGGCCTCCCATGCCCTTGTATCCAAACTTAGAAAATCCAAGCACTAGTCAAGCACCCACTTTGGCTCCTATTCCCACTCCTAGAAATCAAAGTTCAAATGAAACTTCTACTTCATCCTCTAGTGCTTCAAATGAACTCCAGGAGGTTATGAAACAATTGCAGAACCTTGGAAATGAGCTGGTGACTATCAAAAGACAGCAAGCTCAAAGTGCTAGACCGTATCAGCCTCAAGCACAGTACCAGGCTAGGCCCCCATACCAACAAAATAGGTCACCAGCTCAGGCTGCAAATCAAAATCAAAGCCAAGTAAGGCCTCCCGCTAATAGACCATTTCAGCCCTATAACCCCAATGTTGCATCTGCTTCTAAAGCATTAGTGCCAGTCCAAAACAACATAGCTCAAGAGTATGATTGGTGTTTCCCATGCAATGAACCTCACAACCAATCTATGTGCTTTAATGGTGCTTTGAACCAAGCCTTGATGGTGACAACTACTGGCGTTGAGGGTGAAGTGAGTCAAGAAACAAATCAGCAACAAGGGACATCTCAGCAAAACACAGCTCCAAATGATACCGCACTTGTGAATTGGCAAGCTGAGGATTTTTGTGGCATGAATCAAACAATTTCTCAGAGTGTAGCAGCTAACACAAGATCAAAGAAGAGGAATATTGGTGAAGGGCAGTCATTGGCTCCAAGTGATCTACAACCTTCCATCACTCCACAAGGTGTTGGTAAGCAAAATACAGTTCCAAACATGCAAGGACAGCCCAAACCACCTTCTAAACCAACTCAAATGCCAGCTGTTGCTGCCCATGCACAAGAAAGGAATGTGCAGCCTAAAGGACAACAAAGAGATGTTTCATCCCCATTTAGCATCATTGATCAAATGAAGAAGACAAATGTGAATATATCAATGTGGGAATCTTTATCCATCCCAGGCCAAAGAGATCTTCTACAAGCTGCCATGAAGAATTGGTCAACTTCAAACCAGCAGGTCCATATGCAAGAGAATGTCCTCACAAATGCTGCTCAGCCTGAAGGGAATCATGGAGGACAACAAGGTAAAGTTTTGAAACCCCCTCCATTCTATGTTTCATTAATCATTGGGGATAAACTAGTACACAATTGCATGATTGATTCTGGGGCAAGTAGTTCTGTCATGCCCAAGCAAATAGCTGATCAGCTGGGTCTCCAATATGAAGTCATATCAAAGGGGGTAGTGCAATTGGATGGGACAGCAGTAGCAATGGTGGGAGTGATTAAAGGTTTGAATCTTACCTTGCATGCATGCCCCAACGTTACCATTTTGCAAGATGTGTCAGTGATAGATTTGCCACCACTCTTTGCCCTATGCTTATCAAGGGATTTCACAGCTAGAATTGGAGGCTACTTATCTGCTGATTGGTCACACATGTTGTTCAGAACAAGATATGGTACTAAGGTCACAATCAGATCTGAACCAATTGCAAACTTTCATATTGAGCCTCATACTCCAAGCCAAATCAATGCCAACTGTTCAGCATTTGATCAAGAAGATTATCCAAGCACAGATGAAGCTGACACCAAAGTTGGAAGCATCCCAGATTTGACTCTTGATGAATGGGCAAGCAAGGTACATGCTTTTGATCCCTACCAAGAAGTAGAAGAATCTGAGCTAGGAGTCTATTGCATACATGAAGAAAACCAGCCTATTCCTAGCATCACCAAAATAGACCATAAGGATGACAATGAGGTATGGCAATTATTTTTCGATGGATCAAGGAGTAGGCAAGGTGCAGGAGGAGGAGCTATGCTTGTTTCACCTCAAGGCATCAAATATTATTCAGCTTTCCGTTTCCAGTTTTCCTGTTCAAACAACACAGCTGAATATGAGGCCTTGATTCATGGACTTCATTGGGCCAGGAAAAAGGGCATAAAGAACTTGCAGGTGTTCGGGGATAGCGAGCTGATCGTCAATCAAGTCAGGGGACAACATGCTACAAAGAATGACCTGCTGAAGAACTACAAGAATAGGGTATGGGACCTCATTGAGGATTTCAAAGCTTTCAACATCGTGTCCATACCCAGGAAGAAAAATGAAGCTGCAGATAGGCTCGCAGCAGTTGGAGCAACGTTTGATGTGGTTGACAACATCAAAAGGGAAAAAACACAGCCACATATCCATGTGATTGTGAGGCCAGCAGTTCCAGATAATAACACAAGCTGGCAGGTGTTTGAGAATGATCAACAGATCATCAATTTCTTACAAGAAGAGGCTGAATTCTCAGCTAGGAATCAAGACAGATTAGAGCAGCAGTATGGGGATCAAGTAGTGCAGTTGCGGACAAACAAGCTTCCCAAGGGTTTAGTAACATTGGAGTCTATCTTCAACCCTAACGACCAGTTCCGTAAGGAAAAGGCTAACATACAGGTCAAGAGAGAAGATTCAGAGCCAATTCTGGTTGGGGAAGGCAAAACACTTCAAATTGGCAAAGTGGCCACTGAGCAGGAGAAATCAGATTTCATACAACTTTGCCAAGAATTTCCAGATGTCTTCGCTTGGAGCTATGAAGACTTGAGAGGTTTCAATCCGAAGTTGGCACAACATACCATAGAATTGGATCCAGATGCTAAGCCCATCAGGCAGAAGCAGAGACCAGTCAACCCTCACATTGAGCCTCTAATGAAGAAAGAGCTAAACAAGCTAATAGAGGCAAGCATTATATTCCCGATCAAGCACTCAAGCTGGGTTGCAAACTTGGTTCCGGTCAGGAAGAAGAGCGGAGAAATCAGGTTGTGTGTGGACTTCCGAGACCTCAACAGGGCATCTCTCAAAGACCATTACCCACTTCCTTCAATGGAACAAATATTGCAAGTGGTATCCGGTTCAGAGAGATTCTCTCTCCTAGATGGCTACTCAGGGTATAATCAGGTAATGGTGAAAGAAGATGACCAGTTCAAGATGGCTTTCACCACCAAATGGGGCACCTATGCCTACAAGAAGATGCCATTTGGGCTATCAAATGCTGGAGCCACTTTCCAAAGGGCAATGGATATGGCATTCAAGGGGTTGATCAATAAAATAGTTCTGATATATCTTGATGACATCACTGTATTCTCCAAAAATGCAGTGGATCACCTCTTTCATCTGAGGCAGGTATTTCAGAGGTGTAGAAGATTTGGGGTATCATTGAATCCCAAAAAATGCATATTCTTGGCTCACGAAGGAAAACTTCTAGGCCATATTGTTTCAAAGGAGGGATTGATGATTGACCCAGAAAGAGTTGAAGCAATTCGAGCGTTGCCATTGCCAAGTCACAAGAAGGCTCTTCAAAGCTTCTTAGGAAGGATCAATTTTGTCCGCAGGTTTGTTCCAAACTTTGCAGCTCTCGTAAAGCCAATAACGCTGATGTTGAAGAAGAGCATGGCATTTAAGTGGACATCTGAAGGCAAGGCAAGTTTTGAGGCAATAAAAGAGGCTATATCTCAAGCTCTGACTCTCGTCAATCCAGACTTCTCCAAGGATTTCATGCTATATGCCTTTGGTGGTGGAGACACAATTTCTGCAATCCTGGTACAACAAAACAAAGAAGGATTAGAACAACCAGTTGCTTTCTTCAGTCAAGGCTTGGAGGAATACGAAACTAGGTACTCTTTCATTGAAAAGCATGTCCTTGCAGTGATCAGGAGCTTAAAGAAATTCAAGCACCTAGTCTCAAACAACAAGATCCAATTGTTGGTCTCTCATGCGGGAGTCAAGGACTTCCTTCTAAACAAGGATCTGAATGAGAAACGTGCAGGATGGATAACTCGTGTCATGGAATATGACATCGAGATCAAGGTCACCAAACTAGTACGTGGAAAGGGACTATGTGAACAACTAGCTTTGAGTCAACAAGTTGAAGCAGGTGATGAAAAAGAGACTGTCTTGGTACTACAGGATGGTCAAGAACAGGAAAATGATGATGTGCCTACTCCTTGTTGGACTCAGAATATGATACACTTCCTACAGACAGGCCTATGCCCTCCAGAAATGAGCAAAGCAAAGAGGAGATACTTCAGATTACAAGCCATTCCATATGTGCTTGTTGATGGTGTTTTGTTTAAAAAGACATCAATGGAGTTCTATTGAGGTGCATTGGGACAGGTCAAATTGAGAGGGTGTTACGAGATTTTCATGATGGAGATTCTGGAGGACATTTTTCCCCATGAGTAACAGCTCTCAAGATAATGAAGGCAGGGTATTATTGGCCCACAGTGTTCAGTGACTGCTATACATGGATAAGAAAGTGCAAGAAATGTGCACTCTTCACAGGAAAAGAAAGACTAGCAGCACTTCCATTGCACCCAATTTTGGTTGACCAACCATTTATGCAATGGGGATTGGACTTCATCGGGGTCATCAATCCAAACTCAAGCCAAGGCCACAAGTGGATTCTCATGGCAACAGACTATTTCACCAAGTGGACCGAAGCAGTAGCGCTCAAAGAAGCAAATGAGTCTAACATACTAGACTTTTATGAAGGAATAGTGACCAGGTTCGGTGTGCCGGCCACTATCATATCAGACAATGCATTGGCATTCATAGGTTCCAAGATTACAGAATGGGCTGTCAAGAATGGAATCTATTTGAGCACCTCTTCAAATTATTACCCGCAGGGTAATGGACAGGCAGAGTCCACGAACAAGAATTTGCTAAGAATCATCAGAAGGACTCTGGATGAAAACCAAAGGACATGGCATACCAAGCTAAAATCAGCATTATGGGCTGACAGAATAACGCCAAAGAGGTCTACAGGTAATTCTCCCTACAAGTTGGTCTATGGGAAAGAGGCAGTATTGCCTATATCATTAGAATTGCCAGCATTGGAGCTCATGAAGCAGTTGGAGTTGTCTGAGTTCGAACCAATGGAGGCCAGGTATGCAGAGTTGATGGAATTGGAGGAAATCAGAGAACATGCAGTTCAGATGATTGAGAAGGATCAGGCCTTAGTAAAAAGATGGTTTGATAAGAAGGCAAGAGCAAGGACCTTCCAGGAAGGGGACCTAGTTCTGAAATGGGATGCAGATCGGGCAAAACCAGGAAGGCATTCCAAGTTTGATGCCATTTGGAGTGGCCCCTACATGGTCACGGAATGTAAAAGTAGTAATGCCTTCCAATTGTCTACATTGGATGGAGAAGAACTCCCGATTCCGGTTAACGGAATCTATCTTAAACATTGCTACTAAAAGGAAAAGGTTTACCCTTGTAAATATTAGCCTAGATTTCAATTCCTCTAAGTGCGTATGCACATTGTCTTGTTGTAGTTAGGTTTCAATTTCCCTAAGTGCTCCGGCACAGGTTTTGTTGCTCTCAGGTTGAATTTCTATAGTTCAGCATGCTCTCGAAGAAGGAGTTGCGGTATCAGGCTCGGGATCAGAGATCAAGTTGGTTTCAGGTTATTACTTATGACTCCATGCCCAATGGATTGCTAAAAGGCCACTGATCTTCTACCTAGCAGGCAGGTGATCCCGTTGAGTCACCAAATTGTTGTAAATATCTCCCCCCCGGGTAGATATAGACAAACAGAAGAATATGGAAATCAAAGAAACTCAGAGCCGATATTTATTGCGTCACCAACAGCCCATGAAAAGGCGCAGGTAAGAGGTGCATGACAGAAGGTGTCGACACGAAAATGGATGCACCCATGGCACAGGTAAGAGGCACACAGGTAAACAGAAGGTGTCGACATGAAAATGGATGCACCCATGGTGCACACAGAAGGTGTCGACATGATGGATGCGCCCAAGGCACAGGTAAGAGGTGGAAGAAGGTGTCGACACGAAAATGGATGCGCCCTTGGCGCAGGTAAGAGGTGCACGACAGAAGGTGTCGACACGAAAATGGATGCGCCCTTGGCGCAGGTAAGAGGTGCACGACAGAAGGTGTCGACACGAAAATGGATGCACCCATGGCACAGGTAAGAGGTGCATGATAGAAGGTGTCGACATGAAAATGGATGCGCCCATGGCGCAGGTAAGAGGCGCATGATAGAAGGTGTCGACACGAAAATGGATGCGCCCATGGCGCAGGTAAGAGAGTGTCGACATGGAAAAGATGCGCCTTGGCGCACGTAAAAGGTGCATGACACAGAATGTCAACATGAAAAAATTCACACCTTGGCACATGTAAGGGTATGTCGACATGAATATGGATGCGCCTATGGCGCACCTTCAGGAGGCGCAACATTTTGAGCGCTGACAGGAAGCAGACCCTGACCCAGATATTCAGATGGCCATAACTTTTCACAGGGAGCTCGGATTCATGCAAGGTTGGACTTTTTGGAAAGCTTACGAGGTCCTCTGTCCAACTACAGACTAGATATCTTTAATTGGGTGGGAAAAAGTTCTTAAAAATGCAAAATATAGTTCGCCACTTTTTGGGTTTGCTAGGGTTCTCACCTACCACCATAATGAGATGAATTAAATGCAACCTGGAGGTGGTTGGGGTAGATTTGGATTTCCTCTCTCTTCCCTCTCTCATTCTTCCTATAAATTGTAAGGAGGGGCTTCTTTCTAAAGGTTGGACATTCTTGTTTTGCCCCTCCCTTCTTCTCTTTGGCAGGTGAATTTGTGGAGTTCAAACCTCCCATCTAAAACTGTAATGCAACTTTGCCTCTTGGCATTTTGTAGTGTATTGTATCAATCTTTGGAGCAAATAATGCATGTCTGTGGATGATTCTCAACCCTCTCTGTGTTCATTTGCATCCTCTTGATCTTTCACTACAAATCTGGTTATCTGTGCATGATCTTGCATTGCATTTTAATGGTTTGTGTTTATTGGCAAGACAGGTGTTCTTCATTCCTCGGTGCATCACCTTTGTAGTTTAGGTTTTATTTTATGCATCTTCTTACCCTGTCTCCTTGGAAATTTAGTTTAGGTTTTGAGTAAACCCTCTACATTTTTACGTGTGCATCTGAACAGAGGAATAGGAACCGGCCTTCATCCGGAGAGCTTTTCCGATTTCGCAAGGTCCCACACTTGGGAAAAGCTCCATGTTATGCAATCACACTGAGAGTCTCAACCCATCAAGTTGCAGACATTCAGGGGTGTTAAAAAGGTTAGAGTTTTAGGATGGATAGCCTCAATCCACCCCTAATGATGTGGGTGAGCATTACCTACATATCAATACTCTAAAGAGTGATCAAGTCACATGTATCTCTCCCACCTATGTGAGTGTATGTGAAATCATTTGCTCAAATATATATATATATATGGCTCCTAAGCATTATTGGTAGAAAAGTGACCCCCTGTAATAAACCAAAATTATTCGCATTAGCAATATTATCCTAGGAATGGGTAAATGGATTTTGGGGCATAAATAATATCTATCTAATATAATGAGTTATTTATGTATATATTAGGCTAGTCTTTAATAAATATAACTAACAGACAAAGTTGTCCAAGACACTAAATACGTAGACTAAAAAAGCAAAAGTGTCATTAAGAGTAAAATATATATGATTTGTCTAAGTGCATCAAATTATGTCAAAGGTATACAAAATTTGATGTGATGAAGTGTCAAATGGGTGCCTATAGTAGTACCATCCATTGATACTATCATCCTCTAATGAAAGTGTTCTGACGTGGCTAATGATTGCTTTATAAACATGGGTATTTTCATTAGGTTAGACAACGCTTGATTCATGTATCGACTATGGTATGAAAGTAATGAAGAGTAATCTATATATGATCTCATAGGTAATCGTCCATCAACACACTTAAGAGACACCTTGGAGATCACTTTGCAAAATTCATATACACATCTCAGATCCTGCAAGAGTAGCCCTAAAGTAGTACTATGTGTTAAAATTTGAAGTATAAATGGTTAATGTTTCCTAGGGCTAAGTGTCAAGGATCAAAAGAGGTACCACTCTCGATTCACATTTTTTCTTTGTTGCACATTCACATATGAATTAGGAGGAACTATATTCTCTTTGATCCCTATTCAGAATATTGATATGTAATGACAAGGTTCGCCTGTATTGGGGCAGTTTTGAGGTTGGTCCAACCTAATATCTCTTAATGTTGTGCATTGTCATTTGAGTACATATGGTTTGATCAAGGGATAAATTTCATAGGATTCATCATATAAAATTAAACACCTAAACGCCCTAAAATTGGATTACAAACATAGACGAATGACTCTAGAAAATTGTAGAGTTGTCAAACCTTAATAAACACCATCATCTACCTCAGACACTGCTGTTTGATGTTATTGTTCTCCTCTATTAAAAAATATACTAATCTTATTTCAAATTATCTCCCTTTGTAGATATTTTGATGAGATTTTCCTAAGTTTATTCAAGGTCCCTATGTTCACTACACATTCCTCCTCTAGGTAGAACTAGGATGGGTCTTTCGAATGTGCATTATGTAGTTCTATCTCTCTATAATTGTGACATCTACCCTAATTCAAGTTCATATCATCATTTTTTATTGTAATTAGCTTATAATCTGAATTTTTACATGCTTTAATCCATTATATATATTTAGATGTAAAATAATCAACACATTTTTGGTAAATCTCACAATCGACTGAACACAAAAAAAAATTAGGTTTCATTCTTCATTGTGGTTTTAGATTTTTACCCTTTTCAAGCTATAATTTTAGGACTAAGTTTTGATTAATCATGTTCCCCTCTATTCATAGGGTTACAATACCTAGACACATCCTTGGCTATTTTAGGTTTGAGATCCATATTTTCTTATGTAGATCCTTCAATCGTTAACCCTTACACAATTATTCATAGTTGGAAGAATCAATACCTAGTAAGGTATATTATTCTTTCCATGTTGTTTCTTATCACATGAACATTAAAATGTCACTTATAATTATCGAAGAAATGATTATACATATTTTTATTCTTTTAGTGATGGATAATATAAAACTCATGTGTGTAATATAAATAACAATGACATTAGTACTCATGATATAGTCCATGCGCAAAATGAACCAAAGAAGCCTTTAAGAACCTCGACTAACTAACTTTTGAGTACTTATAGAATAATTACATCCCCTTTTTTAGAATCAAGGGCAGAATGTTACCTTTTAATATTACTATGCAAATTATTGCAATTCATGTAGGTCAAATAACATTTATGATGAATATAATAAGTGAAGTACAAAATCAAGCGAAGCTTTATTTCGTGAGTTTGTTATATGTAGGACTATGCTAAATCATGATGTTGTATATGGCCAATGTATCATTCATATTATGGATCCTAATTTTTCATTCAAACATATTTCAACCTTCCAACAAGATGTTGACAAGCCTATTCATGATTACATTATGAGATATAAGGATACAATAGATATATTGATATATCAACCTATGGATCTTGAGGTTTTTTTAACAAGTCTTCTAC
Source organism: Taxus chinensis (assembly GCA_019776745.2). Taxonomy (NCBI): domain Eukaryota; kingdom Viridiplantae; phylum Streptophyta; class Pinopsida; order Cupressales; family Taxaceae; genus Taxus; species Taxus chinensis. The sequence goes on from CM034154.1 coordinate 664,885,979, forward strand.
ATTTCTCAAAGAGAAGGCACCATATCACACCTATACATATTTTGATCAACTTTTCTTGTCACAACTAGAGATGAATTTCAATTGTGAATTAAATATATATGATTATAAGATTTTGAATCATCATGGCAAGTAAAATTTAAAAAAAACAAGTGCATAAGTAAACATATAGAAATTAAATGTACACTTCAAACACAAATATTATGTGGGGAAAAACCTTTATAATGAAAAACCCCACACCAAAACACATTATCATATATTATTAATATGAGGAAATTTTACATAACCCAACAATACAACACCGTATTTTGACTTTTTAATACACAATGATTATTTATGATACAATTTACAATAATTTACATATATTATAAAGGATGTGATTAGTTATAACCATGAATGGTTACACCAATTCATATCCCAGCCATTTTTAAATTATTTATATTTGTTTTCATAGGTTTATACAACCCTTTAGTTGTTTAGATATGTTTTATTATATATATGAGAGAGAGAGAGAGAGAGAGAGAGAGAAACATTTGTTTATAAAGGTCGCATAAAAATGTAAACCCACAGATATTAAATGTTCAAACATTTCTTTAACATGATTTACTACGAGGACATCATTTCCACTAAACTATAAAAACACATCCACTAAACTATAAAGACACGTATTTTAATATCTTTAACCACAAGCGAAGCTATTTAGCTGATAGTGATTCTACACATAAAAATAATTATAAAGTTACATGTACCGCAAGCCTTGTTCCTTCCGTTAATGGGACCTCTCAGGATCAAATACTGCAAGACAAATCAAGCCTTGTATTAAGTATGTTACTTGACAAGAAGTTGATTACCTTACATTTTATTAGACATTGATTCACATCTTTCCTACTGCAACATGAATACATACCATTTTCTAACTTTCATAGAATTATTGGACATGATTTGGACAAATGTTATGTGTTGCAATAAAACATTTGGGACCCTATTAATAGTGGTGTCATTACAATGGAACAAGATAATATAAACACACTAGGTGTAGGTCCTCCTTTAATCAAAGAACAAAAGGTTTGAATACCTAAACAAAAAACTCAATTTTGAACAAACAAGTTCCACTACTACTATACCACAAAAATACATAATGCCAAGACAAAGAGCCAATTGTTTATTATAGGATACAAGATGTTTTACAAAATTGATCATCCATCAAGTATGCTTGCAGTAAATAAAGCATGATTTACCAAATCTTCCTCAAGTTCCTTATATGAATTATATTCCTAATAATATGAATGACATGGATGATACACATATGAGATTGATTGATCATGACTCATCGCATCATCCTCTTGATGACATCATATTTTGAAATTCATAATCATCTCTAGATGTTAGCTTAACTACACAATATATCATACATAGTTTCATATTTCTTGTTTGTTTAGCTTCTTAGTTTTATTTGATTACCCTATCTTAAGTTAAATGATTGATGCCTCCATTATTCTATTTTAACATTGTTACTTGTTTTCATGTTGATCATTCTTTTCAACCTTTTAGCTTTGATTTATTTGTTATATTTTTATAAGCCCTTGCTTATTTTATTTCTTATCTTATTTCAAACATTTACGCTAGTGAAATTCCTATGACGACATGAGCATACAAATTATCTACAACAATATGATTTTAGTGCACATGTTTTGAGTCATATTACTATTTACACCCTAATTAAATTGTAGTATTATGGAAATGCACAACAATAAAAAGGATGTAAGGGTTTGTAATAAGTATACTTTTCTAATAAATTAAATTCCAACATTACCCATCCTACAAAAACTCAAATTTGGCTTTTTATCCTCTTGACATTGATAGTTATGAATGTGTTTCTTAGCTAAGACAACCACCCACATCTCATCCTCATTTTAGTACATATTATTATCTCTCTCCCAAATTGTATATTCATATATACTGAATGTGTCCTCACTTTATGAATATAAATACTTAACCTCTACTTATCATGATGCATTTTCTAGATTTCACTCATCGCCTCCCTGTCCAAAACTGTACAATAGGGTTAGGATGTAATTTTCGGTTCTAGATGACCTGTATAGTCTTGGACCAACACATCTTCCAACCTTAACATTTAATTGCATTATATTTGTCAAGTATTATTATCTTCTTAGGTCAACCTTTACATGACAAATTACCTTCAGAGTCATATTATAAGCAAGTTTATATCACCTCATTCACTAACCAGGGAATCACTTGGCATTATCATCATTGTGCCCTTAACTTTAGGTCATATATCGGGATATGGATAACTGACCTGTGGCTAACATAACCTATTATCATGTTGGAATCATATTTATTTATGCTCTCATAAGCTCAGTGGGTCGGACATTATGGCTTTGGGTAGTAAAGTTGGGTATATATAGGAGTTATAGAGTAAGATATTATCATCAGATTGAGCACTTGAGTTTTATTGTATGGTTTGGAGGTTGCCCCCTCAAAGTGGTTGCGTTATTCTACTTGCATATTTTGATAATTATATATATATTGGTGTTATTTGGTGATATATTACTATTTATATTAAAATATATCTAATTAATTTCATTACAAGTGGTATCAGAGCTTTATCTCGGCCAAATCTGTGTCAAAGCCCTAATAATGAAGGTTTAACTATATCTCAAAAATGGTAGCGATTTTTTATACAAATGTTTTGGTGGTGTAGCAAAAATAGTCAAGTAAGACCCTCTCCAAATTTCAATCTTTTTTGAATTTCTTTCTAAAAGTTATATCAGTTTTAAGTTTTTTCATAAATTCATTCTATAGGCTGCAAATTGTGGAATTTTTCCAAGTTATTTACATTTTTGGAAAAAGGATACAAAATTATTTTGAGTTTGATTTTTAAGTTTTTTCATATTTCGTCGAATGCTTTTAAAAAATCCAAACCATAAATTTCAACCTTAATCCCTAAATCCTATATTCTGGGGTATCATGACAGGGCTTTCCACAAGAAGTAGAAAGAATCATGTCACTTCAGGTACAATACCAGATAAGGATGAGGTAATAGTTGTGGAGTTGGAGCCAGAAGGGGTAACTACAGTATCCTCAGTGCTAGGTTTTACCTCAATGGATCATAAGGTAAGCCAGCTTAAGTATGATCTGCATATCCTACAATCTGAGATGGTCAGTAAAGGAGATGTAGAAAAAACAATCAGCGATTAGATGATATCATACAAAAAATCAATATAAATCTAAAGGTTCATCATCATCTTTCAAATCAGCCACAACTCAATCATACTCAGATCAACTAAGGTGGATCTTCAGGTCAAATTGATGGACAAACTAGTTAGGGTAGATATTCTAGCTAACCCAATATAAATCCAAATATATTACAGGCAAAAAATCTAATGCCAAAAGTGGAAATGCGTAAGTTCTACATGGATGTGATTGATGATGAAGTCAGAAAAGGAGAAAAATGGAGTCAAATTTATGGATGAACTAGGGTCGGGAGATTCCCAACCTATTATTTATCATCGTGTATTGTCAGGTGTTCTCTCCCTAAAAACCATCAAAGTGAGGGGTCATTTAAACGAACATCAAGTAACAATATTGATTGACTCTAGAAGCACACACATTTTTACCAATAATAAGTTGTTTGAATTATTTTATTTATCCAGTCCCATAATTTCAAGTCATGGTTATAGATGGAGGTACAATTAATTGTTTAGGGAAATTTCATAGTATCAAACTTGACATGGGAGAATACAAGCTCAATTTCCCTATGTTTTCTACTCTTATGGGTGGAGAAGATATTTTTTTGGGAGTCCAATGGCTCACAACCTTGGGAATAGTTAAAATGAAATCCTAGGAATTGTTCACACGTTTTTGTTCATAAGGAAAGATGTTTGAGTTGACATGGTTGCCTGTAAAGTCTGCTCAAAGGGGGATCTCTCATCAAATGTAGATCATCCAATGGCCTAAATTATAATTGATTAAAGTGAAATATAACCACCCTCTGGCCTACATGCCACCACATTCTCAGGAGATGAGAAAAAAATATTTAGTTATTGTTGAGGATATGTCATTACTCAAGACACCTAAGAAAGACCATTTTTCCAAAATCTATTCTCGTTTCAAGCCACCACCCACCATATCAACCTTGAAGATCCACCCAAAGGTCCAAGCAGTCAAAGAACATAGTGCACACCAACAGAAGAAGGTAATCCATGAGTATCAAATCAAGGAGAATATATGTGACAAGGCAACAAAAACTTGGGATGAAAATATTTCTTGTACCAACATCCAACTATCATCGAAATTGAGGACTCCACTTATGTGAAGAAACATCCAAAATTGGCCAACATTGGGGATAATGCTTCTTTGAAGGGGAGGGGCATGTTGCACCCTTAACTCTAGGTCATATATCAAGATATGGATAGTTGACCTGTGGCTAACATAATCTCTTATCATGTCATATCACATTTATTTAGGCTTTCATGTACTTAGTGGGTTAGTATTAGGGCTCTGGGTAGTATAATAGGGTATATATAGGAGTTATAGAGTAGGATATTATCATCAAATTGAGCACTTGAGTTTATTATATGGTTTGGAGGTTGCCCCCTCAAAGTGGCTTTATTTATTCTACTTGTATATTTTGATCATTTCTCTATATTTTGGTGTTCTTTGGTGATATATTGTTGTTGGTAATAAAATTTATCGAATTAATTTCATTACACTCATGATCTCTTATTGCAAATACTAGTGCAAAAGGCACCCAAATGTCCCTAAATCTTCCCAAAGTTGATGCATATCTACTAACGCAACCACTGCTACAGTTCTAAAGCACCCAACTAGGTTAAGGAGTTCAACTTCCCTCATTCCAAAACACTCAAAGATGCCAACTCAATGTCTCAGTAAGAATACAACTATCTCACACATGGTCAAGGCAGATCAAGTTGCCAACTAACTACATTCATATAGATATTACATGTTATGTGGAGAACTACTAGTGGTTTGAGTCCTCTTCATATTATTTCTAATGTAGATGGTGCATAAATTGTAATTCAACCCAAAAATTGACCTTCTTTCTAGGTTTTCCCATGGTTTTCCACCCATGGTTAGGGTTTGAGTTTGATTCATCTAATTTTAGATGGTTTTGGGATTGAGTGACACTTAGAGTTTCAAAGTGACACATATTTCTATATCATCGAAGGGCACAAAAATTTATAGAACCCCATCCCAAGTAGGTCAAAGAATGTATAATAGGTACAATACCATATAATCGATCATGGAGGAGCTATATAGTTCCATACTAGCGAAGTTTCTAGTCACAGTATCATGAACGAAGCATCTCTAGGTTCATTACTCCTAGTTTTCCTAGTTAGTGCAACCATATCTCTCATGTATCACTTTGTATAGCTAAGTGCATCTATCCTCTTGTGTATTTGAGTTTGTAGCATATTGTAGTCATTATTTGCAAGTATTAATGTGTTATTATGATATTGTATGGTTAATGTTGGAAGTTAATTAATCAAAATATCCCTTGTAACAATCCTTACATTCCTTTTTATTTTTCGTGTTTTCCATAATAATATAATTAAACTTAAAAAGGGTGTAAACACATTCATAATCAAAATAATGCTTTCATATATGTAATGATTGATAAATAATTACTTAAATACACGAGAGGAGAGAGAAACTTAGCCATATAAGGAAAAACAAAGAGGATATGGGCATGCAAGATGGTGAAATTGGAAACATAAACTATAAATGCTTCGGTGTTGATTCTGTAATTAGAAACTGAGCATGGGTAGGATTGCATAACTACAATACGGTCCAAACTTGATTTATACAATCCTTACCTGGATATGTACAATCTTGGACCCTTTGACAGCCTGGATATGAAACTTCCTGTTTGTTTTTATAACCTATAAATGACCTTCATTGTATGTCACTCTTACTCACATAACTTTAGGATCACTTGTAATCACATGCAATAAAATGGAAACCCAAGAAACCTGTAAAATCCTTCATTAAATAATTAATAAACTAAAAGGATAAAACATGTGTGTGTGGTTAAGGATAAATTAACCTTAGTGGTCAGTCTCACAACTATTGAATCAATCCAAGTGTTGCACTACATGCCCTCATTAAGATATCCAACATCATGTAGTTCTCCTAGGTTCTTGTGTAAGTGTGAATAACTAACCACCCCTTAGGGGTTCCATCGTGTCTTTTAAACCAAATATAATGGGATAACTATATAGTGTAGAATGTAATCAATCTGGTAGTAGTGTGATGTGGTGTGCCTTAACTATGTTAACTAGTCCTTTGTTTCTTGAAACCCTTGAACAATGCTTGGAGTGACTTTGCTCTTATTAAGACATGGATTTATGACATTTTCATGCTTAGAAATGGAGGAAGTTAGACTCTTTAACTCGATTGTATGCTTCAAACCTGTAGTGGGGTCTACTCTAATTGATGTGCAACTAATTTGGGAATATTTTGTGAACCCTTTGAGTGTCTAATTAAAATTAGCATTACACAAGGATAAGTTATTATATTTTAGTGTCTACAGTTACAACTCAAGTACATGCCTCTTGTCCTCCCTTGATATTTGATTATTTCTTCTTTTTTTCATGGTACGCATTGAGCTTACATGATCACATCTTTTCTATGCTTACATAACATACACCACTTGCTCATACACTCACTATTTGTGACTAGAGGCATGTGCGTATAATGATTATTTAACACGCTCCTTTGAGACACAATTATATTATTTACCACTAAATTTACATTGGGGCATATCATTCTACCCTATTATCTCAAGACTGTATTTATTTTAAACCTTATGCACATTACACTTTGAAAAATTCCATAGAATGTCTACAACCCTCTACTTACTTTTTTCGACATCCATCTCTTTGACTTTATTTGCTTGATTTCCCTTTTGGCTTTATTTCCATCAACTATCTTTTGGTTTCGATTCATTATTCACTGCTTATATTTATTTACTTGATTTTCCTCTTGGCCTTTGACTAAATATTGTTTGTTACTAATATATCAAAAAAAACTACGGGGATAAAATCTCTAAATATTAAACAAATTCTATCAAGGATAACCATTAAAGATGTTCTTATTTATAAGTGACTAATAAATATGCCATAGTAAATAAATATGGATAATTATGTGCACACACATGTGATTTATCCATAAAATGCCTATTGCAAGTGCATCTTACACTCTACAAAATTGTATGTCCTATTATACACTATCATCCCTCTATGAAGGAGAGGGTGAAATGAAGCTACACTAACCTGGGTTAACTTAGAAAATACATTATGCAAAAAATATATGTACATCGACAATAACAACTCTAATTGCTCAACTAATTTACTCTTTAACTAGTGGAAACTATACGATCTACTTTAGTTTTCCATAAAAACTCTTTACTATCTTTGTGCATTACTTTAGTAATCGTTGCACACACCCCGCTAAAAAATTGAATGAACTTTCTATAAAAACTTGCTAATCCATGAAAAAATTACACTTTAAAGGTGTTATTAGCTGATGTCCACTTCATTATAGTTCTCATCTTTTCTAGATCCATCTTCCAACCTTCTTAGGAAATTACAAAACCCAAATATACTAACACTTCCTCCATGAAACTTCATTTCTTGAAATTTAAGTGTGATAACTCTCCCTACTAAAAATCAATATTTCATTTAGATATACAATGAAAAAAATATTATAAAATAGTTTTATAACTTCATTCATTATTCATATGAATGTAATTTGTGCATTAGTTAGCCCAAATGACATAATTAACTTCTCGTATAATCCTTCTTGTAGTTTAAATGCAATATTATATTCATCAGCCTCCTTTATGCAAATTTGCTAATATCCACTTTTCAAAATGGAAGCTCCTCAGTCCTTGGTAGCTAATCCTAATAATTATGAGCTAATCCTAATAATTATGTGCATATAACTGGTACAAACTTCATATTCAATAAAAAATATTCATGAAGTACCTTGCTTCACCTATCCAATGATCAAATCATCTGTGTGACAATGAAAACTTATATTTAATTGTGATCTTGTTTATGCATCTTAAATAAGTGAAAAATTTCCACTCTCTATTCCTCTTAAGTGCTAATATTATCGGTACTACACATAGGTTCAAAATTTTATGGAGCGACCCTTTATCTAACATCTTTAAAACTTGTCTCTCACCTTTACATTTTCACTTGTTATTGGTCTATATTTCACTTTAATTAGTAAATTCAAACTTGGAATTAAATCCATTTAAATTTTTATACTTGTCATGGGTGGTAATTGATCTTGTAGACCATCTAAAGTAATCTTTATGATCTCGTCTATTAAGTCTTTTACCTCACATGGAATTGTTTCTTCCTTTCATTTGCACCCAACAATTATACATATCTTTCTATGATTGAAAAACATACATGCTTGTTTTCTCCACTCAAGAATTGTTTTCCTAAAACCATAAAAACCTTAGGACTATTTTCCAAATATTTGATGTTATCTTTCAAAGGAAGCAAAGCTATTTTATATCCATCTTTTATCAAAACATAAGTATTTAAATGACCATCATGATGTGTCTTGCGATCAAATTGCAAAGGTCTTCTAAGAAAACTAAGTGATATGGAGGTCATTTTAGGAATCAAAAGTTCCTATGATATCCCTAAATCATTGCAGTATGGAAGATCACTTCTTTATCTTTCCAATGCCTATTGGAATGTGTGAAACGAACACCATATACTCCTGGTATCGTTGGTTAAAGCTCATGGTCAAACTAGTCAATAGGGAAAATGCAGGTCTACAGTACCCTAGCTTGTATCAAAGAGCCTATTTGCGTAATTCAGATTTTATCATGGAAAAAATGGGATCATGAACATGTTTGGTTTAGCCCTCCAGTCTTCGTCGGGTGTGTGCAAAAAAATGGGTTTCAACAGTGAGGTCAACTTTTATTTTGGAAGGGGACCTGACCCTTATGGTATTATTGTAATTTTAGTTTTTTCAATTACACTATGGTTTTATATAACATTATTTTGTAGCCTATTGTTTTGACATGTGGTAGGATAGGAGTATGAATGATTTAGTAAGTTGGATGCATACACTATACTCCACAATAATCCACTCTCCCTCCACATGGCACCCACGTAATTGCCAAGTGCAACCCATACACCAACACATGGCGTCCACATGTCTACTAAGTGCCCACCACATAATACCTTAGTGCTACAAAATTTGGCCCAGAGGATAAGCATTAGAAAAAAAAGCAGCCCCATGGCCATTTAATACATGTCACACTTTACATTTAAAATAGCCTTCCCACCCATATGCGGACAATGCGGTATGTTTGGTTTTATTTAGAAAATTAATGCATGCTTAACAAATCAATACACTTAGAGGGGAGTGGAACCCATGCCCCCCTACAAAAAAATGTGGAGCCCTTACCAATACACCAACTACTTTGAAATAGTGTATAAGGGGGAAATTTGTATTTAAACACATATTGGATCGAGACTGTGTAATGTCCCATAGGGGATTACTTTTGCATATGGTCATTTTGGACCCATCATATGGCATTTTCAAGACTCGTAGTGAAATGGGTAAATGTGCAAAATTTTGATATGCTCCTCCTGAGCCATCAAGTTTTCCATTTACAATATGCAATTGTTTAGTGTACAGGTTGTTTGCAGAAAACATGGAACCTCTTAACGAGAGGGACATATGAATCTCTCTTGATCTCGCTTGCAGAGTGATGGATATGGAAATGTAATCTAGTCTGAGTTAGCATTCATCACAAAACTTTGGTGAGTGAAAACCATATTGCGAAGATTTATTTCTGGTATGTTATCTGTATCTATTTTGTTACCTATGTCCTTTGATTAGGAGCAAGTTAAAATACCATTCCATTTTAAGATATGAAAATGGAATTAGGACATTGTTTTTAAACTCAAAATTGGTTTGGGTACTAATTGGTTATCAGTTGAATTTAGATTTGCAACTGTTTATAAGAAATGCAGGATGTGTTCTTAAAGTTGTTTAAAATTCAATGATTTGTTAACCGTTTCTCACAGGGTGCATAGCTCTCAGTTTCATAATGAAGGTAAGATTAATCCAATATTTTCTTGTCTATGAGAAATGGTTATTTTTACACAGTTGTGGTTTTCATATCCATGTTTGGATAACCTTTGTGTGGCCTATTGGAAAAGATATGCCTTGTTTTGAAACTATTTCAAAACTATTTGAAAACATATGGTTTCATCATTACCTTGTTAAACAAGAGGATTTAGGGTGGTGTAGCCTTCTATTCAAGTTGTTGAATCAGGAAGAGGGATCAACCCTCATATTAGTAAAACTTGATTTCTTTGATAGTTTTTTATTGCATAGCTAATATTGTTCATAAACATGCACATTGGTTTCAAATTATACTTTTGTGGGATTCCTGTTGTATGTAGAAAGGATATTTTTCCCATATGATTTTGGCTTTGAATCTTATCAATAATGTCAGCTATAATGAAGAGATGAGTGATAGGTTTAACAAGATTAAATTTCTCTTCTCACATTTATGGTTGACGATTTCCATTATAATTGAGATAACAATTTATACAGATTCAGTGGGCATTTTTAGTATGTCTAATTTTGGAAATGTATTTGTAGTAATTTTTAGTGTGCGAAATTGGGATGCTTATAAGACCCATTTTGGGCACTTGTTTGTAAGTATAGTTAATTTACAAACTTTTTGTATCCACGCGTGGTATTTGCACATAATTTTGTATCCACAGGTGTAACTAACAAATTGGGCAGTTACACCTGGTGATCTTTTGTAGTGATAGCAGTTTCACCAATTTGGATGTGAAATTTGGCAGGTAGTTTGATTTTATCCCCAATTTCACATTAGATAGATATTATGATCTTCACTTGTAGTTTTAGGGATTCAATCTAACTCTCAACCTCATTATAGGCATTTTTTAGTTTGAATTCTAAATCATTTCCATGAAATTTTGCAATGATATTTACAGTTATATTTTTTCATGATTGACATTTTCACATGGATTAGTGAACTCACCTATTTTTGGCATTCGGTTATCTATTTCATACTAGTCATTTACAACACTTTGTGGATCATCGGATCAATGGACACTTGCCTATGTTTGACATTTAGTCATTTATTTCATATTGATCGATTTCAGTGATATTTTGCAGAGTTGACACTTTTGTAGGGTTAGTGGACACTCACATATCAATGGAATTTAGTTGTTTGTTTCATATTAATCTACTTGGCAGTACTTTGTATTTTATAGGATCAATAGACACTCGCCTATGTTTGGCATTTAGTCATCTATTTCATATTGATCGATTTCAGTGATGTTTTACAAAATTGGTATTTTTTGCAGGATCAGTGGGACACTCGCCTATTGTTGGCATTTCGGTCGTCTATTTCATATTGATCTTATTTGGGTAGTTGCATTATTGGCCAATTCACCACGGTTTAGTTAGACATTGTCTTATTAGAAGGTGCTTTGTGTCTATTTACACTAATCCATTTTCTGTGATGTTTTTGGAATTTTAATACATTTGGAAACCTTAACCACTATACTATATTTATAATTTCTATATTTTGGTGTAATGTAGAGAGTTGTTCAGCAGATTCAATGGGCAATTAAACTTTTGGGGACCAAAAGCCTTCTTATTAGGTAGGTGTGATCCGAAGGTCATTTTTGGTCATCAAAAGTTCCCAAGATCTCCCTAAACCATTACAACATAGAAGAGAACTATGTTATCTTTTCAACACCTATTGGAACGCATGAAACAAACATTGTATGCTCTGGGTATCGTTGGTCAAAGTTCATGGTCAAATTGATCAACAGGGAAAATGCAAGTTTGCACTACCATGGCTCATGTCAGAGAGGCTATTTGCATAAATTAGAGTTGATCGAGGAAAAATTTGATCTTGGAAGTGTTTGGTTTAGCTCTCCAATCTTCAACATGCATGTGAAAAAAAATGGGGTTCAACAGTGGATCCACTTTTATTTCAGAAGGGGACCCGTCGCCGTGGCATTAATGTAATTTTAATTTGTCAATTACACTATAGTTTTTATCACATTATTTTGTGGCCTCTCGTGTTGACACATGGCAGGATGGGAGCGTGGATGATTTGGAAAGCCAATTGCATACATAATAGTACACATATTTGCCATTATGGTTGTCACCCTCACCAACCATGCGCTCAACACTTCAGTCCACACGCCCTCCACATGGTGCCCTATGTATAGCCTTAACGTTATCCAAATAGCCCAAGCACATTTCCATTTGCAACAAAAGTGGCCTTCTAGCCAACTCATTATGTGACACACTTCACATTTAAAACACCATGCCCATCCAAGCCCGCATCATGTGGGATAATTAGTTTTATTTGGTAATTCAAATGTTAAGTTTGGTAGTCAAATGCCTAATGAGGAATGGAACCCGCGATCTCCTACAAAAAAAACAAGGAACCTTACCAATCTGCCAACTACTTGGAAGTAGTATAAAAGGGGGACATTGGTATTTGAACACTCAATTGTCTGGAACTGTGCAAATTCCCATAAGGGATAATTTTTTTCATATGGTCATTTTGGACCCATCAGATGGCATTTTTCAAGACTTAGAGTAAACTGGAGAAATGTGCATGATTCTGATACGCTCCTCTTGACCCTTTGAGTTTTCTATTTGGTGTTCATTTGACATAAATTTGAAGCATTTTTCCACCACTTCTGATGTAGAACATAGGGAAACTGATTTTGCAAGTGCCCCAAGAAGGTGGAGGAGATTAATAATCGAGATTAGATTCCTTTGAATGTTTGTTGAGCATATTTCTTGCAGGTCATTGATTCATTTCATTTTGTATTTTTTCATATTGTAGCTAAAATATATTTTAAAATGGATTGGTTTGTCGTTTACGCGAACCCGGAGACGTAGGCATTCATCGCTAAACTTTGTTATCAATTTCGGTGTCGTGATTTCTTTATTGCATTATGATTTTCGGCAAATATGATTTCTTATTTGATCATTTTTTATGTAATTTAATCATTAATGATTATTTATCGAAATATGGAAAATGGTTATTTGATCATATTTAGATGCACATCTGGAATTGGATGTTTATGATCTAATTTCTTTCAGTTTTGGGTGTATGTGATCAGATTTGGAAACCACTCATGATTCCGCTTTAAATAAGGTATTAATCAAGTTGTAGGCTTGCACCTTAACAATATATTGTAATCACGATCTGATTTTAAACTATTTAATAACAAGGTGTCTGCTACAGTTTACAGATCAACATAGAAAACATATATGGGCATTATATCACACATGAATTTATTCTTCTATGAACTAACATAAAAATGTATTAGACCCAACTCATTTACCAAAATATGACATCTCTCCAGAAACTAAAAAACCTTATCCATATCTAGATGTGTACTCCTCTTTAGACTAAGTTTATCCACCTTCTCTTTCTAAGTAATATTATTTGCTACCACTATAAAAATAAATTTGTAGTATTTACCTCTAGACTTGTGAATCTTTATGAACAAATTATTTTTCTATGCAACGTTATTTTCCTCTTTCATAGTTTTCAACAACTCCCTCTTCATCATGAGATATTCTACAATTTTTGGTTCATATACATTATGAAAAGATGAGACACTTTCTTCATGGGTCAAAACATATAATTACGTCTCACTTTTTGGTCGTTTCTATACACCAACAAAATACTCCCCACAAAAATCCCTTAACAAAACATGTATAAAATGAGGCAATGCATCCATAAATTTTCTAAAATTTTAAATTCTATTAAATGTTTTCTGGGTTCAAAAATTTTATGCTTTCACAGTCCATAAGATAAATTGAAGCTTTTTTGAATAAAACTGTGTTCTAGATTTTTCTATCAACGTTTCGAATCATTCCCATGATCGTCGTCAGGATGAGAAAACTTGTGAGAGAACAATGGACTAGACCTGCTTAAAAAGAAGGAAAAAATATGAGAAGGGGAAGGATCATAACAGGCAGAATTATAACCGTTTGAGAATAGAAGGAAGTAAAATAACTATGAAATATGATTAAATACTTATTCATAAGCCACTAGCTCATGTTAAGTTGGAGACTCAATAAATGGAAAAACGAAGGTGGGGGACCGAGAAAAGTGCCAACAAGAGATTAATAGGGGCAATGAGAAAGGTGCAAAAAATTCAAAATGAAAAGAAAGGGGTAATTAACCTTAAAAACAAACCAAAGGAAAACACCTGCTGACATTTGCTAGGAAGCAGATTAAACACACGTGGAATTCCTTAAGGTATGGATGACGGGTTTCCAGGCATTGTTAAGCCCCAAACCTTCATCTCTATTAAGGTTGTGGGTATGTCTTCTTATCTCAATGGCCATTTTTTATAGTGACTCTCTACCACAAGAACCTTTGTCTCCTCAATGAGAATATAATGGTTGGTCTTATGAGAGTGCTCTGCTAGGGCAGATTTCTCTATCCTCTCTAAACGAATGTTGGCAGCAAGCTCTTTAATTCTAGTGTGGATAGACCTACCTATTTCCCCAATGTAGGGGACCCCGCAAGAGCGCTCAATTTTGTAAACACCACTTTTTGAGCAAGGATCAAACTGGTATTTGGTTGATTTTCACAGTGTTTCTAATTTTGTTTAAGGGTATAAAAGTTGTGGTAATGTTTTGACATTTTAAGATCTTGGTCCTTGGAAATCTTGTTTGACACTCCTTCAACGTAAGGGAAGAAAGCTATGTGACCCGAATGAGGGGGCTTAAGATGCGAGTGATTGTTGTGGTTGACTCTAGCTTGTCTTAATGCCCTCACAATCTGTTTACCTTTATAACCATTCATTTTAAAAACTTTTTTAGATGTTCAACTTCTTACTCTAAATAATCTTTTTTTCTAATTGGTTATCCAAAAAGATCAACGAATACCCAGTTACCCAAAGCTTCGAGGAGCGAGGTTGTAACACAACACGAGCCCTACCAATCAAATTCATTTGGAACAGTATACACTAAGCCCTCAACACATTACTATAAATTATTTTTACAAACACTATGAGACTAACATTTTTAATAATCTTGTTTTTGTGATAACGAATGATAAGAACAAGAGTAACAGTGCTGCTAAGTACTGCCATAGCTAAAATGACAATGTACAAGTTGTTAGTATACTCGAAAAGGTGAATCGATTGGACTACAAATTTGTTGCTTGTATTTGGTGAAATTATGTAGATGTATTAGAGAAACATGTCTTCGGTAAGCTACAATGATCACGTTCCATAATATGACATCTCGTACAATCATTTTGTCAAATATTTCACATGCATAAACTAAACTTCAACACTTTCCATACATGCAATAAAAGTGTCTCGTAAAAAATTACGTGTGAGAAACTTGGATTCCATGTTATTGATGTGGGATAGGATTTTCTTACCCTCTGAAATGGTTTCTTTGAAAAGTAGGTATGCAATGGTTAAAGATGCGAAAGAAATTACATGAGGATGGAGTGTAGTGAGGAGAATTTGAGTGCCTCATTCAGTTGACCTTCTCTACATAATGTTGTGAGATTGGTAGTTGATGAAATAAGAATTGGCATCGTGTGATTATGATTAAGGTGTTTGTTCTTTGTTAAACAATCTATTTCTAGTATAAGAATAAGGAAACACCATCAATGCCTTTGTCCTACAAAGTGATTTTTTGTTAGTCTACTTGTTTATATGAATGATAATGATTCAAAGAAGTGAATGTTGATGCAGAAATGTTTTAGGAAATAAAATGATGAAGTGGGACTTTGTGAGAAAAAAAACAACAAGCAAGAAGATAGCCCATTCAAATGGGGAAACATGGGATAGAAATTTGTATTTGAAGCATTGTGGTAAGAAGTGTGATTGTGTTTCCAACTTCCTTATTTTCTCTGCTTTATTTGATGGAGATCACTCTAGTTTAGACATAATCCAATAGTTTGTTGTCTCCCCATTTAAATTAGGGAGAGTGCCAAGAAATGGCTTATGGCCAAAAATATGCAAGTTAAGCTCAATGCTTATCAGATACAAAGTGCAAGCTTGATATGCTATGTACCTTGGGATATGATAATATAATATATATGGGTTGATGGAGATGCCGACATGTGGCACACATCCCCTTAGTTATATGTATGGGTTCACATGGGATATAATATTATAATGTATATGTGTTGATGGAGATGCCGACATGTGGCACAAATTCTCTTAGTTAGTTATATGGGCTCACATAGGAATTAATTATATTGGGTAATGGGTCAGCCTACATTGGGATTAGGTGTTACCCATCCTATTTAAAGGATGTGAGTATCATTATGAAGGGATGGATGTATGAGTTGAGTCTTCTACTTGGAAGAGGTGTATAAGAGGTGTCCCCCTCGAAGTGGATTCCCATCTTGGGAGATTGTGGAGTTACTCCTTCCTTAAGGAGCATTGTATGGTGTTGCCCTACCTTAAGGGTATTATTCTGCATATATTGATTATTTGGGCATCTTGGCCCCCCATATCTCTTGTGTTTTATTATCTTCTGTAATTTATTAATTTATTAAATGCAAAGTTCTTATCATGATATGTACACAGTACAGGGACACCACCAAACTCTACATTGATTCCAACAAAAACCTTCAAGATTGGCATTGTACTTACCAAAGTGGTATGATGGAATGACACATTCTTCAAACCCTTGTGAGCCATCATGATGGTTTTGGCGGCGCTGCCAAGTTATGGATAATGATGCAGGCTCGCAGTCCTCTTCTCCACCGTTGCTAGAGCCTGAAAGTAATTCTATAATTTGTCTTCATAATTGCCTTGGCAGTAGTGAAGTTAAAGACATAATTGATTGAAGCCTTACAACCAGTTAAGGACATCAAAGTTGCCATCTTAATCCAGCCTCTTGCTCTGCGCACTCCTCAGACATTCTTCCCTTGGTGAGCCTCAATTTCTGTTGAAATTTCAAAGCTCCGGGCTCCTTGCCAGAACTACAAGAAGCCAACCACTTAAGGATTGACGCATCTAGGACTTTGTTACTAGATTTATGTTGCCTAAAACTCATGTCGTCTAACTTCATGATAGGAGTTACAATAAACCCTAGAGTGAAGAAATGTTGTCATTTTAGAGATGTTTTAGGGTGCAAAAGTGGAGGCTTTGGTGATGCAAATGAGTTCCGATATGCTACAGAGTGAGATTTACCGTTGGCAACATCGGAATTGACATATTGGCAACCTTTCTCAGAGGTAGAGTAATTCAAGTTTCTGTACGAAGCTTGAGATTCGTTTGAGTTGGTGATTGTCCAGTAAGTTAATTGCGTGTCCTGAGGATCCATTCTCCCCTACGGAAAATTTTCAATTAGGATAATGCGACTTCGATCTATAGAATTCGATTTACTGTAAGAAAAGTTCATATTGGATTCATTAAGAGGGAGGCGATGGTCATGGTGGAATAGGTCCTTGGCTGGACATGTATCGTACTCCAAGGAATTTGACAGGTCAAATTCGAAACCCTCCTGGTTCAAGCTCGAACACTCAGGGTTCGAATCTCGTAACGTGCTCGCCCGTTCGATAGACATCTTGGTGTTGTCGTATACTTGGAGATCACGCAAGGAGAGAGTCGTCTTCGTCGTCCTATTCCACCATGGATTCTACAACTACAATCGGGCACCCTCCGATATTAATAAATGTGAATTTTAAATGATGTTAATAAATGTCAATAATTGTTTTGACAATTAGTTTTCCTTGAATCTGTTGAAGGTTATAATAACATCTAAATTTACAAATTAATTAAATTGAAGATAAATGTTTTTTTATAATTATTTTGTTAAAAATTATACAAATTTATTAATGTAAAAAGTGTATATTTGTTTATGAAAAATAATAACACTATTTTATTGGTTGAAAAGTACAAATAATAATAACTATTTAAGAAAATGTGAAACCTATAGTATACTTGCCTTCGAAAGTACTAAACATGTAAATAAAGGTATGTATGGATTTTTTTCCTAAAGACTACAAAACTTCTCTATTTTATAGACACCGCAACCTAGTAAAATTTAGATGAAACCATAGCCTTTACATTCTTCAAAAACTCCCAGCCACGCATATTATGTTCGCGAATTCAAACAATGTGGCAAACAGGCCTGGAAATTGACAGGCTGTATGCCGTTTTTTGTGATTTTAACTGTATATTACAGGTAAAAAAAATTGTTAGCCGTAGACAACGACATACTGAAAATTAAGAAAATCGTATATTTTTATAAATAGTTATCTCTAAATATATACTGGTGTCCCCAAAATTTCACCATGAAATCTGGGACTACCCCTTTTTAAACAAATTTTGTTCTTTTCAAGTAACAAGTCATTTTGTGTTTGTTTTGTCTGCAGTTGTTTGCATTGTTCTAAGGTATCCCCAATGAGTCATAAACGCCAAATTCCCCAAGTACCCACATCCTAAAACTCACTCTATCCCTTCGCAAGTGTTTGGGAGAAGTTTATTTATTTATTTATTAAATAAATAAAGTTATTTTAAAAATAGATTGAGCTAAATTTGGAGGATTTAGGTTATATAAAGCACTTCACCCCATCATTATTACCATAAAACATTCACTCAGGGGGATGTATTTTTGTAGATCAGTTAATTGGAGTTTTTTTCGAGCAATTGCCTGCAATTTATTTTGTTTTGTTTTATTTCTTTTTGTTTGTGTTTTGGTTTGTTTTCTCCGCCAATTCCCGTAGCCTATTCATTCTTCCTGCCAGATCTTTCCCCAGACCTAGGGTTTTGAAAAGCTATCCAATATTTTTAATTACTAATTTGTCTAAAGGTGATCAAAGCTCATGATTCTTTTAGGAGATTGCAAGAAGTTGCTTGGTCCAAAAGGGTGCACAAATGGATTTTATGAAAATAAGGAAAATATTACAATCAATGCGTAGAGCTCGAGAAAATACACACGTTTAGAGAACAAGACACCTAAAACAGAGCCATGAAGTGAAAATTATGGAACTTGCAATTTTTTACTACTACATCTTCCTAGACCCTTTCCAACAATAGAAGTCTTTATTTTATCCTGTCGCACTTTTTGGGAAGAGCAATTTCTTAATGCAAGTCACACTTTTTGGGAAGAAGCTTTCTTCCATGCAAGTCATACTTTTTGGAAGGAGGGCTTTTAAGTGCCAATGGGAATTTTGGTGGTGGAAGGAAGGTGGGAATTTCGAGCCTTCCTGGAAGGTTGTTTTTTCCCATCATTAAAGTTAAATCTTTTTAAGTGCCAATGGAAATTTTGGTGGTGGAAGGTAGGTGGGAATTGGAGCCTTCCTAGAAGGTTGTTTTTTCCCATCATTAAAGTTAAATTACTTAAGTGCCAATGAGAATTTTGGTGGTGGAAGGAAAGTGGGAATTTGGAGCCTTCCTGGAAGATTGTTTTTTCCCGTCATTAAAGTTAAATCACTTAAGTGCCAATGAGAATTTTGGTGGTGGAAGGAAGGTGAGAATTTGGAGTTTTCCTGGAAGGTTGTTATTCCCATCATTAAAGTTAAATCACTTAAGTGAAAGATGAGAATTATGGAGTTGTTTGGAAGGGTAAAAATTCCCACTTCCTTGCTTTCTTATTTTTAACATGACTTATATCCAAAAAGTGCGACCCATTCTGGCATAGCTAAATGCCTAAAAGCTAACTTATTTTAATTATCGGGAAGCATCGAGTTTTAACGTCTAAGGTGGGAAAGACTTCCTTTTTATTATTCTGGCTATCTGCATGTTGATGTGAGTGCACATGAGAATTAAATAATATTTTTAGCTTGCTTGACATGCAAACAAAGTCTAAAAATAGAGGGCAACAAACTTTATAATCATATTTGGGTGAAGGAATTAAGCATTCATGCCATGGATTCCATGTTTCTCTGAATTATTTGCAGGAATACTTCACTGGTGCTCATATTGGTGAAAAGAAGGCAAAGTCAATGTCAGATATATTGGATATATCTTTAGAATTAGAAGGAGAAATTGTAGGTTCTGCACAAATAGATCCAACTCTCATATTTGTAAGGCTTTCTGACAGAAATAAAAAAAGAAGATTTCAGACAAAGGTTGATTCAAACACGATGCAAGGTGATGAGTTTTGTCTGAATTGTTTATGACAAGCATTGCACTAGTGCGCGTACTAGAGAAGCGCTGCAAAAACTTCAAGGATAAAAGGGAAGACATGTCAGAGGTAACACCCACAAGTAAATCTCAGTCAGCTGCTTCCAGATTCAGTTTGATGAGAATCAAAAGAAATGATTCAACAACATATGGGAAAAAAACATCTTAGATTCAAGGCAGAGATATCATTCAGATCATTCATTGCTAAAGTGAATGAAGCAAAAGTGCAATACATGTTGTATCAACATGCAAAGTATGGAAGAAGAACAAGACTGAGAGTGTTGCAACTTTCTTCTAATTTCTTCTCCTCTTTCTTCTTCTTTCTCTTATTTTCTCCAACAAAGCGATTGAACAATCAATTAAAATTGTAAAACTTAGGTAATTGGCTATAAAATCCGCTACTTCAAGTTACTGGAAGAAGTCAATTACTTGGAAATAGGTGGCAAACATGCAAAATAGAAGGTTCTATTTTCAGTTATAAATCATGCATGTCATGCAAAGAGGAATTCCAGGAAGAATACTGCCAGCTGCTTCCCCTTTTCATAGCTTCCACATGTAGTAATTCATTGAAAGCCTCCTATTTGTAATTGCCCTCTATACACTATAAATAGAGGAAGAACCTACGGGTTAAATGATCATAATTTGTTAATCAACATTCTTGAGTTCCAGACTTTGTGCTGCAGCGCTTGATGTCATTTTTGTGAAAGCTGAGGAATTGAATAAAGGTAGATTTCTGGAGAACTTTGTGTCTACAGTGCATTTGTTTCTTATTTCTGTGTGCATCTTTAGAGAAACTTTGTGTTATCTGAGATTTAAATTAGAAGTTTTTCTTTTCCTTTACTTTTGAATATTGTGAGATCTACTTGTTTATTTAATCTATATGTATGAGACCAACTTTGTAAACTATTAATCAAATTACACATCTTCCTTTTTTCTTTCCCAAATTTCATTATTTTCCTCTTCTGTAAATACTTTATAAACAACTGCTTACTTGCTGCAAAATTGTTTCGCTATGGTTCATGAGCTTTGTAATTAAAGTAAAACCCCCACAAATAGTTATTAGGATTTACACTTACCAGATTGATAAACATCTTACACGGGAGCCTCACCGTTAAATGAGGGAGATTTATCTTATGACTGCCTAAGTTTTTAGCTAATCTAGCCAACACATACAAAATTGTAAAATATATGCAATTTATATATATCTAGGTGAATAAATCATGAAATTAAGTATAAAAAAATTAGAATTTATAGCCCCCTGAAATAGCTAAGCCGTCAACAAATTTTTATTTGACAGGCACAGGGTATTTGAAATTCCAGGCCTGGTCGCAAACAATACCTATTTACAGGAATAAATGCAGGAAACGTTGTAGAATAGAAGCGGTGGTAGTATCTAATGGATGTTAAAGAAGATTGACAGAAGGAGCACCTCAAGACGATTTAATAGATACACTGCATTTCGCTGTAAGGTGTACTGTGGACTCGTTTTGCAAGCAGACGAAAAACGTGGAGGGCCTCTTTGGCACTCGACCAAATAATGCCCTAATGCTGGCATTGGTATAATCTAGTTCGAGTTAGGCACTCAATGGAATTGATGCAGGTAGCAACCCCAAAAGCATACGCGTGCCAGTCCCGTATTTTGGGAAACCCATTCGTTATTTCAAAGAGGAGGAAGAAGATGCTCGCCGTTAATGGAGTTCACACAAAATTTGGTGGTATGTATGCTATGCTACCTTTTCCCTTCAACTTATTTGGTTTTAGTTCCCTGTATTGAGATTGGGGTAATTGTGTAGAAACATCATCAGTCGAGGGAGAGGCAATTAAGTGCGCTGTTCGTTTCAGACCGTGCATTGACATACATAAGGTTAGCTTTCAATCATATAAGTTTTTAAAGTTTATTCACTGTCAAGGATTTTGATAGGTTGGTGAAAGTTTAAGTTGCATCTGTAAATGAAAAGAAGTGCATTTGCAAGTCAATTTTATGTATTTTGGCTGGCTTGTAAATGTCCTACAAAGATTTAGGAATGTAATAAATTAAAAAAATATATGGTCACCTATCTGAAACGGGGCAAAATGCACTACAAAGCCTCTCCAGGATACTTTCTTCTTAGTTTCCGCACTAGATATTCAGATGGTTTAGTAGAGCGGGCATTTCTAAAAAGCTCCTACCCATATTCACTATGAAACTCCAGTACAGGGACGGGGATGGCATCTCCGTTTCTGTACCCACATCTTTGGTGACTTTTATTTCTATATAACATATTTGTACCATTATTCATTTATTCACATACCCTGATTTGAATGGCGTCCTTGTGTTTGTACCATTACTATATCCCACACCTCCAGGTTACTATGCTGCTACCTTATTGACTAGTTCGTATATATGATATGAAGGAACTTATGATTATTGAGTTTGAAGAAGCTGATAGTAAGTTCAAATTTGTATCATTACCAACATTCAAAACAGAAGGTGAATAATGTTGTTACGAGTGTATAATAATTTGCGCCATTGAGGTTTCGGGTTCAAACATAGATTGAGGAAGAGTGCCTTCAGGCATTCAATCAATGGAAGGACCTTAACCTGATGTGCCAAAGCTCAATTGCTGGGAAATTCTCCTGTGGGAACACTGGTTATGAGACCAGGTGACCTTGGTGAGCCAAGGGTTGCACCTGATTGTAGGAGGAATCACCTACTACAAACACTAAAAGCTTAATAGTCTCACCGTTCAGCATTATGTACCTGAATAGACAACTTGTCCTAACCAATATGAGATTATACAAGCATGTCCATAATTGAACAAGAGTGAAATACTTCAAAATAGAAGAGGACACAAAGTGCCTTGAAGAATGATAATTGCATAACACAGGATAGAATGAATGAATGAGATGGTTGAATAGGTGGGAGGCATTTGATCATGATGTAGGTGCATCATTTTCTGCATGGCCAATTTTGGGTTTCATTCTCATTTTGGGTTGTGAGGGGTCTTAGTAGGCATATTAGGTGTTTCTAGGTTGTTTTATAACCTCCTTGATACCTTCATGAGTGTTTTTAGCTTCTTGTGTACTTTCCCTCCAAAAGGGAGTGTTTAAAAATTTGAATTATTAAGTCCATGTTTACATGGAAGGTTTTATTGTAAAGTGTAAGGGTTACTAATGATGTAAAAGGTCATTTTACACCTCATAGAGGGAGAAAATAAAGATGTTTTAAACCTTTGTCTTAGGATTTTAATGACTTGTAGTTATCATAAACTTTAGTTTAGTCATCATGGAGTTAAGAAAATGGTAACTAACTTTCTATCTGTTAAATAGGAGGAATTCAAATGGAAAACAGTTAGTGAGGGATGTAGAGGAAGTTTGGAGGTGGAGAATACGCTGGGAAGAGCCATTAGGCTCAGGAAATCTGTACCCTGTAAGGAAGAATTCAATAAGGCAGATTTTCCTTTGGATAAGTCATGTGAATGTTTGCATTTGAGATGAGGCTATGAAAGGAATGTGTTCTATAGCCTTTCTATGATTGATAATGCTAGGATTATTTGACATAATGTGTTGATTGAATGTTCAAAGGGGCGAGTTACAGTAAATGAGTCCCTGAGATGGTGAGTTACTTATAAAACTTACATTGACATGTGTGTATAGTGCTCTTGAAAAGCTTTTGGTGTTTGATAAATGTTCTAGTAATAGTGTACAATGTGAATAAGATTCAGTAAGACGCTAAAATCGAGAAGATTATGTGATTGCATTGCAAGAACGAGGTTTGAAAAATTAAGAGCATACTGATATACCAATTATCCACAAGATTTAAGAAGAAAGATTATTAAATAAGGATTAAAACAAGTACTTCTTGTTACGATCTCAAGAGGTTGGGTTAAGAAAACAAAAGTCTCTAAATGAGTAAAAGGCCTTGAAGGAACATGAGAAAACCTCAATAACCATGAGTCAAAATTTGAGAAATTACATTACCAGTCTTGGAATACCCTGTCTTAAGGTGGGTTTGGATGATCAAAAATAATGGCTTAAGAGTTTGAATGAGTAACCATACTGTAGCAGTATATAAATCAATGATACATGAATATTCTAGAGTATTTTTCAAGGTGTGTCAAGGAGTGTTAATCCATGTGGTAAGAAAGGTTATAGCCTTAGAAACAAACTCTTAGAAAACTCAGTGGGTGGCATGTCTGTGATGCACTGTTTAAAGGACATAACATGAGGTTAGAATTTTAGTGTAAAAGTCATTTTTTTTCATGCTCCTAGGAGGTCTGTGTAGCACATTTCAAAGTTGAATAAATGTATAAAGATACAAGAATTCTCACAGAGTTAAAGATACAAGAATTCATCAAGAGTCATTGCACTACAAGGGGTCTAATGAAACTCAGGTAGTGAGGAAGACAATGTGTACAAATTTTCAATATCCAGTCTACTATGTAACAATTATGATTTAAATAGTGAGAAATAATTATCCTAGGAATCCAATTTTGATAAACAATTGATGGGGAATTTGTTCATGATAAAAGGAGAGGTGTTAGAATGTGAATGAAGCTCTTGAAGAAGTGTGCATAGTCTTAATAGAGAAGTCATCATAGTAAGACAGTAGTTCCATGACTGTCCATGTTTCAATCTAGTGGGAAGCCTAAAGGTGAAAAGCCTAGACCTTGCAGTCAAAGATTAAATGGTTTATGAGGAAGGAATGAAGGAGGTTTAGGTCATCAAGAAGCTATAAGATGCTTGTGAAGAGTTACCATCTATGTGTAAAACCATTGATAAGGATGGAAACAGATCTTACAAATACCTAGTCATCAAGCAAAAATGCCCATGATTGTCCTTTTAACAGATACAATCTCAAGATAGTCTAAGGAGGACATAAGGGTATAACAAGTGATACAAGGAGCACCTAAACAGAGAGTAATTGAAGTTGCATGATTGGAATAGGTGCTGATGTCAGAGTATTAGGATTAGTGAGGCTAGGTGAGTGATAAGAATACTTAGAAAACAACAAGGCAGAAGGAACGCAATACAAAGTAGTAAAAGACCAAGAAGTGATTGACAAGACCAGACAAGCCTTGAGAGCTGTACAAAAGTGGAAATAGTAGCAATAGAATAGTGATAACAGCGGTAAATGAGACCTATGAGAATGAACTTGAACAAGTTTAGGACCTAAGGTGGATTTGAAGGTGGATTTTTAAGTGATTGGAAATTGATCCAAAGAGACAGAAACCCTAAGAAAATGGCTTTGAAACCCTAAGTTAGGCACCTAAATGGAGACCTAGAGACAAAGGAGGAATTAGTGGAGTTGGGAGCGTGATAGGGAAAAGAGAGTTAGGGCCACAAAAATATAGAACAAAGCAAAAAGAGGAGAAAAAGGGTATCATGAAAAGTATTTTACTTTTGCATGAATGTTGGTGTGGTTTTCTTCTAAACAACCAAGGTTTGTATGCATTTAGGGCTAGTAATTAATGACCCTTGTTTGGATCGGTATAGATTGAGAATAAATTTGCATGGGAGTGGAACTGATTTGTGAAACTTGGCGAATAGTCATAATGGGCTAGATGGGTCCTTAGAAAACCTTAACAATAAAACTTGATTCTCGGTATTTTGTCAATTTTGCATCAAAAAATTGTCATTTTTGAAGGGGTAGTATTAATAGTTTGAGGCCTAGAAAGAGATTGGAATAAGCTAAATTGGATGAATGAAACTTCTTAAAGCATGGTGATAAACATGATTGAATGGTGGAGTCTTTGCAGGTCTGATACCAGGTAATCTTGAGCTCTTGAACCAGTTGTATATACTATATAGTATTTTGTGTTGAAATACAAGTTTTGGCGTCTTGAGACAAAGTGAAAAATTGCATGGTTTGATTGATGGTGGCAAGTATTTGTTCTAACTTTTGCTTTGGTTTTAGTTGATTTATTGTTTCTGAATCAGCGTTGCCTTTATATATCGCTATTAACATATGACATAAAGATAGGTCGACCCAATAAAAGGCACTAACCTCGATATAAATTTTGATTGCACTTGCAAGGTATACACTAAAATAAGGAAGGTACATAACACTAGGTATGAAAGGTAACCAATGTACACAAAGCTCAAGGGTACACCACAAGTGTTGGCAACTCAAAGGGACCATTCAAGATGGATTTTATGCTCTAACGTCTCCCTTCAAGCATAATCTGGTTTGGCTGGATCTGGGTCGAATCCAGTTGGATTTATGTTATCAAGTCTTCTGGATTAACCTGATCTGGTTTGGGCTATTTTTTAATCTTAAAAACCAAAAACCAAAAAATAACCTAGAAATAGAGCTGTGAAGAGCAGAGAGTGAAGAGCAGAGAAGACATTTATCAGTTATTTTTGGCAGAGAGGCTGGATCTGTGAAGGAACAGACGCGTCTGGACTCTGCAAAGCTGCACAGGTTGAATTCATGCTTGCAGGGCATGGTTTGACGTCTTCAGCAAGTCTGCAATGCGCATGTATGCACATTGTTGCGACTGTAGAGGAAGTCAATGGAAGACTTGTTGGCAAGGAGATTGATGGCGGTAAAGGCGGGAGATTGACGGCGGCAAGGCCAGGAGATTCCCAGGAACGCTCTTTCATGAGCGTATATAATTTATTATAGTTCACAGGAACAAATGATATAGGTTATTATATTCAGGTTGTAAAATTATAATATTTATTTTGTATTATTTAGTTTATAGTTTTTTTAAGTTAATAGTTTTTTAAAATTTAAACTTTTCTATAATTTGAAACTTTAAAGCTTCATTTCCATTTTGAGCATAAGGCTCTAAACTATGGATATATTTTGATGTTATTTAAATATATTTTTAGCATGTTATATATACTGAACCATTTCCAATTTTTTTCTAGAATTCTGGATTCCAGGATTTTTTAACATTCCTGAATGGATTCAGATTTCTGAAATTGGTACGTATGCCCTACAAAATACTCAGTAATTTGAAACCCCTTGGTTGCGACTGTTCATAAAATTCAAATATATCATAAAATATATTGAGCACCCAAAATAGAATGCATGGTAATTGGATTGGATGACTTGATCTAAAAATAGGGAAGAGAAATTAAATCTTTATTTTAAATCTTTTTGGCAAGAAAATGAAAATCTGGTTCCTAGTTGTGCCAAGTACTTTGCTCACAATTTCACACAAAGAAAACACACTATTACAAACCAGAAAAAGTCTCTGTTAAAGCATAAACTTACTTTTACAACTGCTGATGTGAACTCGATATGCATGCTGATACACACTATTTGTAGTATTTTTCCTTGAATAATATCAATTTCACAATTTTACACAGGCAGAAAATACAAAGCATATAAAATCACACACTAAAGCACATACCTGCTTTATATAACTAATAATTTAAACACTTCCTTGAAACATATAGACATATTCACGATTGTTTCCTGGAAGACTGTATATTTGCATGACATTTGTTCATATTTTCAATGCTTGTTGCACTTCACTAGTATATCTACGAGTTTCTAATGTCACACATTTGTATAAGATTATTCGTGCATAGATGTCAACTGATGCCTTGAAATTGATCATTATTTGGAGACCATCATAATGGGCCTTTGACACAATTTGAAGGAAAATTTCAGGGGAAAGTTAAACAAATTGTTGGATCAACATTACATGATTTAAATGGAGAAAGCTCAACATTGATTACTAATTTTGAGTCTGAGATGACATCTGCTGAATTTGCTAAGTTGTACAAAAGTGATGGATTGTTGGGTGGTCATGTCATAATGCTCGGTGCAGATTCTGCGAGCATATCTGCAGCTCTTGAAGCTTTGCATGCATATCCTGGTAAGTTGCATTAATCTGTAACTTTTTCCCTTATTCATATCTGATCCCATGTCATGTTTCATGCACTAGGTGTTTAGATTTGTTGTTGTTTAAAGATCCATTAGTCAGATGGGATGAATTACTAATTTAAATGTTTCAAGAAGGTCTGAAGTTTAGGACATTTATTTGCTCATGATTTTAGATTTCACTTTTCAAAATGTGGATGCACAATGACAAGTGTCAATTATTTTAGTCTCCAGTAAATGTTGTGGTTAAAAAGTGTTGTTGATTTCCCTTGTTGCCGGAAAGAAGATTGGCATTTGCATTTATATCATTTATGGGTTTGAATGCCTGTCTATTGAAATTTGGTTTAACCATATGTTTGCTGGTCCTCAGATACTAAAGAAAATTAATATAGTTTGTTTTGACTACCGACGGGCACATTACTGATGTGTTCCTTCCACTGTCATCAGTCTTTGGCTAGAGTTCATGGTGGTTGTGTAAGGCCTTATGATTATTGATTTTTTGTATTCTCTTAATATTTTTGCATTTACATTTGCTATGAAATGTCTAGAATTTGTTATGGTAAGGAGCTGCCAAGTCACCTCTCAGGTTATTTATAGTGGTCCAGTGGTGTTGTAATCCTTCTAGTTGCGGTATTGATATCACAATTCTAAGATGAACTAAATGCTATTGTTTTTTTTTAGGGTTTTTCTGTAGTTGCCTTTAGACTCCACTATAGTATTGGGAGGAGGCGATCCAGAAGTATTTATTAACAGTGGTTACCGTAGTATCACCAAGCCTATCTTCGCAACTTGTAGTTCATGTGGTTCCACTTCAATGGATTGAAGTACTCCAAAACTTCATCCATAGGTTTCTAGTACATTCTAGACCATCCACCCATCTCCAACAAATGCTGCACCCACTCTAGCAATGGTGTGATGCAATCTGTTCTCAATGGAATGCAGTACACCAAAGCTTCATCCACAGGTTTGTGGTATCTCTGAGATCATCTATCCATCTCCAATGAATGCTACACACACTCCAACAGTAGCACGATGCATCCATCCATCTCCAACCAATGCCGCACAAATCATGCAGTGACATGATGCAATTTGTGCGAATTGGCCATGGCGCCATCGAGCATGCATCAAACCTTTTGTAGAGCACACCACTGGTTTCGGAAGGGCATGCCAACCCTTGAATTTTCCTTCATATTTTCCATTTCATTAATGTATATGTTAATATTTTGTTGTAATGTGTAGTCCACAATAGTGTCTACCACAAGTTAGTGACGCCTATCAATAAATAGCGATGTGCACGGAATAATGTAATAAAGTAACTAGTAAATACTCTGTGGTAACAATTAAAGTACATTGGGGGAATGTTTTGAAAGTGATGGTCAATGGTAAAAAGTAAATATTAGTTGTAAATGGCCATGGTAATGTCAAAGTGTCAAAGTCATGGTAAGTAAGTAACTGGGATCCAAGTGGTCATAAATAATAAATATTTTATTTATAATTTAATGACAAAAAAGTTATGTCATATATATTTTGAATAGTTTATTTATTATTGAGATGAAGTCCAGAAAAAGTGGATTAGATGGGAAGTCTATCCTATTATAATCATAGTCCTATGTGTAAAGGATGAGGTCTATGCTATCCTAAGAGATAATCCTACATGTAAAGATGAGAGTTATGTATTTTGGTTGGCTAGAAGGGATTTCTTATCTTATCTTGGAGTTAAGATAGATAAATCTTGAAGGCCTATAAAAAGGGATGCTACTACCTCATTTGGGACGTAAGAAGGTGGTAATGCTTAAGATATAAGTAGTGAGAGTCCATACTATTGTGCAAGAGTGTCATAGAAGCTATCATGGAGTGTGTCCGAGAAGTTTCTCCCATTCAGGTTGTTTGAAAGACAAGTGAGTGGAGTCCAAGTGGAGCGGGTAACACTCGGTTGAAGTCAGGTCTACTTTTTGGGTGAGATTGTAACATTACCTTGATAGTTAATATAATTATTGGTTGAAATTCGTTTTTGTTATTGACTTTTGTATTTTCTTTTGTGCTACATGTGTATTGTGTGTTTTGATGTGTTTCAAGATTCATACCACCATACCAAAAGCCTTGCATTTTTAATACAATCATGGCATGAGTAAAAGATTATTTAAGTGCTAGGATAGAGTTGATAGGCCTCGCACACCTCTATGGCAAACCGCAAAGGCCAATTCACGATGTGCATTACCATGAGCAATCTCAACCATGTTGTGCAACACAACTATGCAACATGCCGCCCCATGCCGCGTGGCAGTTCTCAAAGCTTCCATTATAATAAAGTGTCTCTCTACATGTCGTGCATCCTTCTAGCCACATAATGGTCAGAAGGTGAAGAGTCACACATATAATTTGGAAATGGTTCAACTTCCATAAGAGTTCTTCTTGCCTTTGCAACATTGTAATCTATATATGTATACACATCTATAGCTTTAGATAACAATCATAGTAGGAGATAGATAGCCATGCATCTTTCTCAAGAGTATGCCATGTACAAAACGCATAGATAAATAAATATATTTACTGTTCCTGTTCTACTACTCTCTCTTTGTCTTGATTCTGTGCATATTTTTGAATAGCTTTCGCATACTCATATAACATATCTAAATCTACATTTAGAGTCTTGTCTACTGGGTTACCTCGTGGGCCCCAAATTAGTGGTATCAAAGCGGTTCCTCTTGTATGTTCCATTGAATGCGATTGAGGTATTTGAGCCTCAACGTCAAACCACAAGAACCATCAAATTATCTCCTAGTCCTTTTTAATAAAGTTCCGATGGCCTCAACACAAGATGGGCTACACACGATGATCAAAGATTATATTTCAACACTGTCATATAACAAATGAGATTCTTGTTCAACCAATTTGCAGAATTCCTCGAACAAACTGTCCCAACAACCTCATCATCAGGTAAAGCTTTTGGTGGTTGTGCCCCCTAGGTTTCAAGTAAATCTAGATTTTTTTGTGTTTGAAGGAAACTTAATACAAATGTACCAGATAATTGGTTGGATCAACTAGATTCATATTTTTCTATGAATGATTGTTTTGACAAAGAGACAATCGTGATTGCACTTATGAAAGTCTCTTCACCTATCAATAAGTGGTGGTAAGGTCATACTCTTTGGGAGGAAGACCAAAAAGAAGGAAAAACTGAACTAACATGGGATACATTCTTGGAAGCCTTCAAGGATGATTATTATTCTCAAGATGTTTATGATGATCGTGACATTTAATAGTGACAACTACGACAAGGATATGTGGCTAGCTAGTCTAAAGCCTAGACCGATGCCTTCCATAACCTTTATGCAAAACTAGACTTATTTGAGTTAGAGGAGCATAGAGTCCTCAAGTTCCATAGTGTCCCACGACCATTCAGTCTAGGCCAAAGTAAAGTTGGCTAAGGTCAAGATGACGGGAAAAGTCTATCACAATGTGGCAATCATCAAGGAGTCCAAGATGAAGGGAAAGCGGGACTCATTGTCTGCGGTAAGGAAGGCACTTGCTTCATACAAGAAATAATGTCCAAGACAAGCAAATGGTGCGACAAGCACACAAGTAGCAACCACTCCAACACAGAGTGCCATTTTCAAAAGATTTTTCTTATGCGGGCAAAAATATTAGATAATGGAGTCGAGCCCTAAGATGAAATCTGTAATGTCCCCAAATAGACATATTTCAACCCAAAAAGGATTTGAGGCAAATCCTACTCCCAAATATAGATTATAGAAAATATACTCAATAATTTAAATGCTGATCTGATTTTTATGCAGAAAATGCGACTTGAGTAGGAGATATAAACCACTCAAGGTTGGAAGAAAATCACATTTTTTATTGCAAAGATGGAACAGATTTTTATAATGCAAATACACAATAAAAAAACCAGTTTGAGACTTTTAAACCCTAGTCTTCAGACACAGTTGAAAATATGATGTTTTGGAGCCAAAATCCACTCCAAAAAGGCTGATTTAAATGACTAAAAATCTGCATATAGAACTGCAACCCAGATCTGATTTTAATCAGCTCAAAATGTCTCCAAACAGCCCTCTATGCAAGTCGAACCACCTAGAACCAGCTGGAAACAAAGAAGAGATGCAACGACAATTTCCCTTCTTCAAAACCTTGTCCAAATCTGCAACTTTCAGCCCTCTAACTGCTGGAAAAACACTGGAAAACACAGCTAAACTCCTTGATTTTTAATGGAAACCCCCGTATTGAGAATCTTCTCAACTAGAAGAAGAGTTTTCGTTCTTCTTCTAGATCTCTTAGAGGGATTTCATCTCAACAGATTATCTCTAAGGGTTTTCGTCCTTAGAAATTATTTTATAAAGCCC
The DNA here is from genome assembly GCA_019776745.2 of Taxus chinensis. Classification (NCBI taxonomy): domain Eukaryota; kingdom Viridiplantae; phylum Streptophyta; class Pinopsida; order Cupressales; family Taxaceae; genus Taxus; species Taxus chinensis. The sequence continues at coordinate 664,918,369 of CM034154.1, forward strand.
TCAAGCTCAAACAAAAATCATAATTGTATAAAATAGAAAAGGATGCCTTCTACAAGCAAGTTGAATTGCTTTATATATGAACTTGGCTAAATAGCCACCCTCAACTTCCAATCAGCTTTCGCCTCCCTCATTTAATGCTTTTTCCACTTTATTTCATCCATCAAGGAGATCACATTTTTCCCTAGGGGAAATAAAAATATAAAGTGACCTTTTTCTTTTCTTTTATAACTTCACTTTATCTTTTTCTCTCTCTTTTATTTTTTACTTTATCATCCGCCGGGAAACAAAATTGGGCCAAGGGTCTTCGACTGATTGTTTTAGTAAGTGTGACATTTTAGAATCATCGACACAAATTGGAGTGTTTTAGTAAGCATCACACAATCAACCCCAATAGCACAAGACATGAAATGGCATCCAAGATAGGTAAATTGCGTCACAAGCACAAAAGTAGAAACCATTCCAATGCAGAGTGCCTTTCTGAAAAGACTTTGCTTACGCAGGAAGAAATAAAGGATAGTGGAGTTGAGCTCTCAGATGGAATCGTAGACTTAGATGGCAGTGTTTTGGTAAGCATCACACACTCAACCTCAATAGTGCAAGATGTTGAAGTGGAACATCTTTGCCATTCACAAATGTAGGTGCAAGGGCAATCACTGAATTTTCTGCTAGATGGTAGTAGCATGAAGAACCTCATCTTTGAAGCAACCGTCAAGTGACTTAAATCTCCCAGCCATGCCTCATCCGCAACCTTATAAATTGGGATTCTCAGTTCCTGCAACAACAAAGGTATACATGTCACTTTGCAATGTTGCTTCATATAGTCTATATATCCTTTTCGAGAAGAGTTAGTTGTGATGTAGTGTCATTTGATGTTTGTGATGTACTCCTTGGGCACCCATACACGTATAGTCACCATTGTGTATATGACGCCAATCCCTGCAACATAGTTGTATCGAAGGAAAGTAAGAGATGTTGGATTCCCGAAGTGATTCCATGCTCAACACATGCCGTGCCAACTCCCAAGAAGATTGTGTCATACTGCTACGTGTATGTTGCATTCAAAACTTCACTTGCTATTGATGGGCGGCTTCCACCAGTAAAGACAAATCAAATTTTGGAAACCATGTATACGTCTCTATGCTAGTGTACAAAGTCATCAGAGTAGGTTAATTCCCACAACAAGCCAAATGGCTCACGAGGTATAAACTAAAAGCCAAGGTTTTGCACCTTCTTCCTTGAATTAATGCGATCGGGACTATTACTTTACAAGTAAGGGCAACTAATCCAAGATCTACCGACAACGGTTGCTACAACACCCCCAAGCTTGTCTTCACAACTTGCGGTTCATGTGGTTCCACTTCCATGAACTGCGGTACTCCAGAACCTCATCCACAAGTTCATGGTACTTCCAAGACCATCCACCCATCTCCAACATATGCCGCATGCACTCTACTAGTGGCATGATGCAATTTGTTCTCAATGGACTGCTATACTTGAGAGACTCATCCATAGGTTCGTGGTATCTCAAAGACCATCTATCCATCTCCAACAAATGCCACATAATGCACACACTCCAATAGTGGCACGATGCATCCTTCCATCTCCATCATATGTCTCACACACTCGTGCAATACTGATGCAATCTATGCAAATTGGTCATGGTGCCACTCGAGTGTTCTCCAAACTTTTTGTGGATCACACCATTGGCATCGATAAGGTCCCATACATGTCCATGCCAAACAACAAAGGCCAACTCACACCATGCAGTTTGTGAGGTGCTGACAACCTGTAACTTGCAATCTCCGTGATGCCGTTCAAGCAACTTTGTGCCATGCCATGCCAAGCCGCGTTGCACTCCCAGGGTTGTCGCAATGCTAGAGTGCCTCTTTGCATACTACACATCCTTTTAGCCACATAATGGTTGGAAGGCAAGGAGTCACACATAGAGTTCTAAGATAGTTCAACTTTCATAACGGTTCTTCGCACCTTTGTAACATTGTAATCTATATATGTATACACATCTATAGCTTTAGATAGCAATCATAGTAGTAGATAGACAACCATACATCTTTCTCAAGAGTATGCCTTGTACAGGATGCATAGATAAACAAATACATTTATTGTTTTAGTTCTATTAGCTCTATCTTTGTTTGGATTCTCTGCATATTTCTAAATAACTCCCGCATACACGTATAACACATCTAATTTTGCATTAAAAGTCTTGCCTATTGGGTCACCTCCCAAGCTTTGGATCAAGAGGACTATATGTTCCTATATCTTCTGGTGAATATATTTATATATAAGTACCCTTATTCTTTTTACATTTGTATCTTGCTTTGAAATGGTGTCCCTATCCCTGTATATGTACCTCCACGTCTCCACGTGAGCAGAGTTTTTAAAAAATTACGACGAGACTTGTAATTGGAAAATAGTGGTTTTTGTTGTTTTCTTGCAGTGAAATGTATAGGTTGGTAGTGAAATGATGCATTTTCCTATTTGGAAGTGTTGGTGAATGTTCTTTGAATAAGATGTAGTTGTATTTTTTTTTTGTTAAAGTGTCAATTGGGGGATATAAGCATCATAGATGTCTTTAGGATAGTTATATGGTCAACAAATGATTTGTTAAAAGTAATTTGTCAATGGCTATTGGTTGTTTGACTCTAATATTTATTTTGGTCTATGTCGTTGGCTAATAGTTTATTTAGTAATATTTCAATTTTAAGGTAGCTGTCGTGGGGGCGAGATGGGTCCAAATTGTTTGCAGCTCATGCATGAAAATTCGGAAGTTTGGGTGTTATTTATTTGAATTTCAATATTTTGATGGATTATTTGCATATTTTTGTATATGTTGTGTGCTTAGAGTAGGAATTTAGCCTTTATAGTGTTAAGAATGTGTCTTCTTACCCACGCATTTGTTTCCTTTTCTTTTGTGCTGTCTGAGTGAACTTTGTATGCTCAAATGTCTAGATTTTTGTACAATGTTAATATCTTTTGATTTCATTGATAGGACTATGCTTGGTTGGTGCCTCTCCTTCGATTGTCACTTGCTGAGTTTAAATTTTCTTGGGTCATAAGTAAGGGTGTTAAAATGAGATTAACTATATTTATGAGTTCAACATTGCTAGTTGTGATATGGCTATTTATTTTTATGCTTTAGTTAATTGTGTCAATGGTAGATTGCAGGTCATTGTCACCTTGATTTTTCTTTTCTTCTGAGTTTCTTTTTGAAGTCAGGGTTTTTGAGGTGTCGTGTGAGGTTGGGCACCTTATGGACTTGGTCAGTTGTTTGTATTTAAAGATGTCTAATGTAGAGAGCTCGTAGCATTTTGTATGGTAAGTTCTTTCTATAGTTGTGGGATGCATAAGTATAGATGTTGAAATAAACCAAATTGAAACAAAAATTTCTAGAAACAAGATTGTCTGGAAAACCTGAGCTACAAATTCGTGGAAACAATTTTTTTTGGTTGATATATGAACTTTTCAGTGTAAAAAAAGAAAACTTTGCTTTGATACCATTGGTGCATAGAACAGCCCACTTCCAATTGTGAAGAAAAACCAATCTTCAACGTATTAACTGCAGATCCATCTACATCACACAATTTTATATTAAGAAAAGACTATTGCAACAGATCTTGCCATACTTATTGACAAGGAAGCACTCTCCTATATTTACACTCCTCGAGATATACTTTTTCAAAAAATATCTCATTCTTCTCAGCAATGGCCTCTGCATGGGTGCATTTGCTTTATCTTCCTAAAGAAATGTGTGGCTATTGCTTGACTTTATTGCTATATCCTCTTAAGGAAATCGTTAGCCCTTGCATGTTTGTGGTTTTTTAATTCTATTTCCACTCATGCTTAGTTCTCATCCTGTTTTCCTAGAAAAACTTATGCTTTGTTCTTATCCTGTCTTCCTAAAATGATGTTCTTTGATGACTTGCAACTTATATTTGTGTCAAGAGTCATCTTAGTGATGCATATTAGCTCAATGCAAGTCCACTCCCCAATTGTTTGGTCTTATCACATCAAATCCTCACAACCTGTATCCTGACCGCATTTACTTGTACCCTGTTTTGCCATTCTGATCTCTAACAAACCAATTTTTCAGTACTCAACTGTGGGGTGTTTGTGTTATTTGTATATTTAATAAATCCATCACTATTGGATCATCATCGATAGCAACTGCTATATCCTGGAATATAGTCACAACCATGGAGTAGTTTCAAGTAGAACCACGTCCTGACTTGAGAACAGATTTTTGCAACATTATTTGGGTTTGCTACTAGTAGTGACGTTAACATTTGAGTTGATTCCCAATGCATAAATCCCGTGGACTTACATGTGAGTTGAAACTCCCAGGACAGATATTTCAAATTGACTGTTTGATCTCCAATACAAATATCAACTACCTCTGTAGCACCAAGAATACCTTTAATCATTTTCATCCCAGTGCTTTTAGAAGATCAACCTCTGCTCCATCAGCAGTCTCTTGTAATATACACTCCTGTTTGTCATGTCTATCATATAGCAGAGATTTATATTTTATTTTTTCTTCTTTTTGGTTTCCTTTGCTATCCTAGGATTCCATAGGTATACCCTAGTCCTTTTGTGAGAGAGACTGAGGTACCTCGGAAACCTTGCCAAGCTCCCCATTATAAACAATACATTTCTTACCTTCAAACAAATTAACAGATTCAGGAATAATTTGGTTTGACTTGTTTTCCATTGGTTCAATTTTTTCAGATGGTGATTGTGATTGTAGTTTATCTTGAATCTTCATTAAGTTCTGTGATGCTGCCTTTGTTTGAATTGCAGATTCCCCATTTGGTGCATGTCTGTCTGCACAATCTTTTGTGCCAGCATTTGTCACTTGAGACTCATGAAATGTCCAATTCCTTCATGGAGGGCAATATTGGGAAGTAGCTCATCAATCTTGAATATTGTAAGAATTACATTGAGCTCATATTCCCTTCTCATGTAATAATTGCCTTATGCACTTGTTCAAGAAGCTGAAGTGACAATATGGTATCACTGTAGCCTACTTAAATATCCCTTGGTATGGTCAGCAGTTCAATTCGAATGGAACTTCAGAATTTGACATTAGGATGCCATCTGTCTTGTTTTGCACTCATTAGATTTCACTGCAATAATTACCCAATCTGGCCTAAAGTATGATATGATCTTGATATCATAGGCTGTGCCACTCATTTCTGGGAACCACTTGATATAATGTTCCTAGGAAAGGCCCTTTCAATGTCAGCATCAATGGCTATATAAGTTCTTTATAACCTTCCGATTGGATCATCATTAAAATCCGCATCTCTCTCATTTTGCAGAAAACTGCGTAACTTAAAAAAAAGGTCTCTCCTGGGTCTACTCCAATGAATATATGATAGTTCTGTTGAATAGTATCTATTACATGCTTTTCATCTTCGGTCCCCGGTTCTTATCCATACTATCGATACTCTGAATCAAAGGCTGGAAACCTTTTCCATATCCTGCTTTCGTGCCCTTTCATCTTTTTCTTGCTCTGAGTGCATTTTGGATATGCTGTTATAGCGTCACTGGCTGGCAGAATTACAATTCTGACATCAGTGAAATGCATCAAATTGAAATCTAAAATTTCTGTGGACCTTTTTTTATCTGCATAATCTGAAATACAAATTTCTGGAAACAAGAAAAAGGCTGACTGATTAATGGAGTTTCTGGTATAAAAAATCAAAACAGTGGTCTAATTACACACTACATAGAACGGCCAAATTTTTCAGGCGAGGCACTCTAAATTGTGATGATGAATTGATCTTCACTATAAATGTTGGTCCATGTAATTTTTGCATTAAAGAAGAAAACTATTACACGAAGTCTTACCTGCTTATAGACAAGTATGTCCTCTCCTATATTTAGAAACACTCCTAAAAGATGGACCTCAAAAAATCACCTCACTCTAGCTTTCTTCCGTTAAAGGAACCTTTGGCCTTTCCACGACTTTATTTGATCTCTACTAAGGCAATTTTTGGCCTTTGCATGGCTTTATTTTCTTTATCCTCCTAAAGCAATCTTTGGTCTGTGCATGGCTTTTTTTCGTTTTTCCCCCCTAAAGTGATCTTTGGCCTTTGCATGTCGTCATTATTTTTCTCTAATTCCTTAGAATAGATGTATGCTCCCATCCTTCCTTAGAATAATTTTCTGCTTTATTCTTATTCTATCTTCCTATAATCAATTTATTCTTTCTTCTCATGCAACATTTTCTTCTGTCAAGAGTAATCTTAGTCAAACATTTTGGCTCATTTTAGATGCATTCACTTTTGGTGATTTGATTGAATTTTGAGATATTGTTGAGCAATTTTGATTTCGATGTTCTTTATACTATAAGATGGTTTTAATTGTTGTCTATTTAGGGGGAGTTTGGGGGTTGGGGTTGACAAGGTTTTCATTCATATGAGGGTCTCTTGAATGGAGGTAAAGCACTTGTTTCATTCTTGGTTCTTTCTAAGTAGTTAATTTGTCTAGTGTTTTAGAGTGGTCATAGGATCCCAAGCTCATTTGTAATTGGATCAAGTTTTCTTATTATATGATAATGATATTTTGGTTGGGTTTGGGATGAAGTTTTTTATATTTATGGACAGACTTTTATGGGATCTTTACCTACAACAACTTTTGTAATGTCTAAGGGCTTGAGAAAAAACTGCCACACAATAGTAGATTTAAGGTTCAGGCATCCTATATATTGATTTAGCTCATACTTGTATTATATTAGAATTACATATTTTAACACCAAAATCAAAAGGGAAGGATCAATTTTGCATACCAAGCAACCACAGATTTCCCATGACTGGTAGGCTTGTATGAAAGGTTAATCTGATACCACCATTATGGTTTGTGATCCCTGTATCTTTATACATACACTAAATTTAGACACGTCAACCCACATGGTTCACGCGCAATGCATTCCTCTTCAAACACGAACCCGTATAACCCCGTAGGGTGAGGTCTAGAGTATAGCCAAGCCACCCCTGCTGATTCCCCATGCCTTCAGCTGCGTAATGAAGTGGTTTCAGAAATATGGAACAAGCAATCAAAGATAAGCATTTAGCACGAGCACCTTCAAAAAGAGACCACAACCCAACAACAATCTATGCAAAAACATTTTGAAGAACAAAATTTGTGGTTACAATTGGTTAACGGGGAGAAAGCACCTCCATTTGTGGAAATGGATATTCAAGCAAAGTTTGAAGAAGAAAAAACATGTCAAACTGAGGCACGCAATTTTCGTGTTCATGGCCTCCCTAAACTAGCTGATCCCTTACAGGTTGGTCATGTATTTTGTGTGAATCTGTAGACTTGAAAGATATCTCCCTTAACAAAGCTTGGACATTGGACAACACCCTTGTTATCCAGTTGTGAACTGCAAAAGAATGTTTGCAAGCTCCTAAAGCAAAAACGAAACTTTTTTTTCCCTCCTATAGAAAACCTATGTGGATGCAGATCTCACACAACTCCAGGTGGAGGAGCTTTGAAAAGCTGGTATTTATTAGAATATAAGGCTTATAGTTTATTATTAAGTCACTATTAGTTATGTACTAATTAGTGTATGGTTGTAACCGCCTCAACCATTTTGTAACTATCTCTCGCATAATAAAATGACGGGCACACAATCTACAATGTGTGCATTTGGGTTTCTCTTCATTCTTCCTATGTTCACATCTTCTAACATTGGTACAGAATAGGGTTTGCAATTCAAATAAAAAACTGCATATTGCGATTAGAAGATTGCAAATTGTGAACAAAAGACTGTAAGTCGCAAAAACATCATTTAAAGGTTTTTTTCGAAAGGCACGAATATAGTTGTGAGTTCAAACTCCATTCATTCTCCTGATTTCGAGGGCATCGTAGAAGCTCAGGTTAGTCGAGATTTCAAGCATTGAACCTGAATCTATTCTAATATTAAAAAATACCAGTCTTCTAGGATACGACATTTGTTGTAGACTAGAGAGACAAATGCGAGATCCACACATATACAAACACAATATGAGAAAGCGCGATCTGCATTCACACGGAGTAATTGAATACAAGTTTTAGGCGCACGAGATTCCAGTTATAAGTTTCATGCTCAAGATTTCAAAGGCAAAGTGTGAGGGAAATGCAAGAGCACAAAGTTGTAAATTTCACAAACATGGATTCAAGTAATTTTGAGCAGGATTTACACAAATTCTAGTCATAGCCATTCGTCTAGGGCACAAACTGTACATTTTCTGTCTGAATGAAGAACATCTGTATTTCTGTATTATTAGGCCCTAGGAAGAGGATGGAAATGGCAAGAAGAGTAGTGGAGTTAACACGGTCTTGGATCTGGCATGTGGGAGATGCAACATAACCAGATCAGCAAGTGAGGTGTGTTACCCATATTTTAAGTTAGACTGAAGGAATGCCAAGCATGCATGACCTAGAAGAATTTAAGTTTTTGGCTATCCAACTTCTTATTTATGGGACATGCTTAGAAACTAGAACTTTTGCGGTTAATTGACACTTAAGAGGGAAAGCTCAAAGACAAACCCAATGAAGTTAATATAGCCATTGTTGAAGATCCATTAGATGTTGAAAGTGTGAAGAATTTACTGATGAAGAATACATGTTTTAGAGAAGCCCACACTTTGAAGATATGAAGGGATGTAGTGTAGATGAAACTCAACATGGATAGTTGACCAATTAGTTTGGGAGTTTGCAGATCATGGGAATTATATTCTTATGAGGGTCATAAGACAACTTGATGGAGCATTGTGGATGTAGCTCAACAGGGATGGTTGCCCAATAATTTGGGAGGTTCGTAATTCGGGAGTTTGGGGAGGTGGAATTTTGGGAACTCGGGAATTCAGCTCTGGAGGTTCACCTTTATGAAGGTTACAAGGCAGCTTAATGGAGTCCTACTTGGTCAAATAATTGTTTTTAAAGAGAGAGCTTATGAAGAATGCGTTGTTTTCTTTGGCTCTATTCTTTTAATTTTTTTTCAGTATGTTTGTTTTCACTATTAGTATTGTAAGCCTTAAGAGAGGGTATTAGAATATACGGCTTATTATTAATTATTCACTATTGGTTATGTATTAACTAATGTGTGATTGTAACCACCTCAACCATTTTGTAACTATCTCTTGCATGATAAAATGACTAACACACAATCTATAATGTGTGCAATTGGGTTTCTCTTCATTCTTCATATGTTCACATCTAATAGTTTTTAGGTCGTAGCTAGTAGGCAAGAGAATAAGTGGGATGTTATTAGAGACTATAGAGATGTCATTTGTGATTCTCCCCATCTTGGGTGGTCACGCCTTAGACTGTTAGAATGACGATGACCTCTAGTCTTGGTGGGTGGCGGCGGCGGCATCTCCATTGCTTCTTGGAACTCCAATGGCACTTTATGGTCTTCCACAGGATCCTTTCAGGATGTATTGCTTATTGGGATCTCATCTTCCTCACAAAGACCCATGAGGGTTCCGAACAGGCCCTCCCTCTAGTCACGAATACTCATGGGTTTCGGCTTCTTGTTGCGAGACTTGTAGATTGGGCAGTGTTAATGGTTCAAGTGGTGTGGCTTGCCTCATTTGGGATAACCTTAGCTCCAGAGTTTCACAAGTGACTTTTGATGTCCACCTCAAATACACAAGGCTATAGATTTAAAGAGATCCACCTTTTCAGGATGTCTTCATAGCCGCTTGCTACTTCCCCCTACCACATCTCCATTCACCATTCATGTTGATGGGAACCTGTACCTTTGACCTCTATTCAAAGATCTTTCGGTACTTCACTATTGGTGATATCATTCTATTTGGAAATTTTAATGATTGTATGGGGAACCTCTAGATGCCTAATCACGACTTGCTTAGGATGAGTTGTCTTCTTTAGTTAGATCGAGAGGAGTCTAGTTTATGGAGAAATTTTGCTGATATGAATTCTACAGTTATGGCCCATGGGAGACATCTCCTCCGATTAGGTGAATCTTAGAGCCTCCACATTCTCAACGAGCATACTCACTTCCTTGACTCTGGTAGATTCTCTTGTTTTCTCCATGGTGGAGGTGCGAGTGTCATTGACTATGTTCTCATCAATAGATCCATCACCCCCCACATGTGTGGCTTCCTTATTTTGCCTCATTTGTTCCTTTTTGACCATGTCGTCTTAACGTTCAGACTCCATACTAGTTCTCATCCCTATCCCCCCCCCCCCTTTCTACCATGCCTCCGAGCACTAGACATACCACAATCCACTTTGATGATGACTTCATCATTAACTATTTTGCCCATCTCTCCCTTCTTATGTCTGACTTTTACTCCCCTCCTCCCACCGCGATTCCATGTATGAGTTCTTTTGTCAAACCCTCTGAGATGATGCCCTTGACTCCTATCCCCACATTATACATTACTCCAATCCCCCATCTGCCATGGAACTTGCCCCATGAACCGGTGGTATGTAAATCCCTTTATCCAAGACTTTGTTTTTTTCTAACCCATGACCCACCCTCCATGCCCACCCTCCGTAGGGTGTATTGTTTTCTTCTCTGACGTAAGAAACGAGAGTTTTTGGTGTATAGACAGCTTTCATTCCTTGCTGATCTCCACCACTCACCTAAGAATTCTTGGTGTACTCCTTTCTTGTGAAAAACCATAGTTTTTAACATCACCCCTGAAACATGGGTCTCCTATGCTAGTTTCCTCTACGATGTTCCAATCCATCTTGCTGCCATTGCCCTTACTCCACCACCTGTCCCTGTTTTGTTTGCTTCCTCCGTCAAGAGAGCTATTTTGAAATTTTGTACCAACAAAGTAACCTGTTGTGAAGGTCTCAATGCTAAGTTCATCAAATACGGTGTGGTTTCACTTGCCTTTCCCCTTGCCACACTCTTTAATCAGGTGGTGTATTTAGGCTTCCCTCAGTCATGATCCCATTACATCATTCACTCTATTCATAGGAAAGAAGATCCCTCTATCCGTAGAAACTACATGATCATTATGATTGGGCACACATTTGCGAAACTTTATGTCACATAGTTAGATGTAGTTGTCAAAATACTTGGAAAGGAATAATATCAAAGCTAAGGGGTAGGCTGGCTTCAAAAGGGACTACTAGACTATTGATCACATCTTTACACTCTGGGCTATCATTGAAGAAGGTCGTCTCAAGGTTTCCAAATGTTTTGCTGTTTTGTTGACTTCATGAAAGTGTTTGACTCAGTTCCGAGATAGTTGTTTTTTCTAGAAGTTGAGAGCTATCATTATTCTAGATTCTCTAACTACCATTGCTTGGAAGCTTTATGAGATAGTTATAGAGCAGTTTCTTACTTCTCATGGTTTGTCCGACTTTGTGAAGAGAACCATTAGGGTCAAGCAAGGATGTCCTCACTCATTGACCCTTTTCAGCATTTACATTGATGAGTTAGTGGAGTTTCTTCAACAACATACCCATATGGATGATGACGGTCTTTTACATGAGGTGCTTATAGTGATCCTTCTTTTTACCGATGATGTTCTCTGTCTCTCACATTCTATAGAGGGCTTACAACTACACTTGATGCCCTTGCTTGTTTCCATAAAATCTAACAATTTGTGGTCATCCTTAGTAAAACTAAGGTCACGATCTTAAATATTTCCAAGTTCTCCCTCTCTAGATTCCAGTTTTTCTAGAGAGTACGACATCTAGATATTACATCAGCCTGCACTTATTCGGTGGTCTATTTTTCTGGTCCATGCTTTAGCATGAAGTTTGCCGGTCATCCATGTCTTTGCAAGAGGTATGCTTCTCTTTTTGTTTTGGAACACTAGTGTTTCTTGATCCACTTTGAGGACACGCCTTCCAAGTTATGCCTTATTTTTACAATCATCAATCATCAAACCTACAACTTTGAGGACCTAGCTTGGGAGCTGTTGATTGGGCCCATATCGAGAGGGTCCAGATTCTCATGTTACAACACATGATCCATTGCAAGCGGACAATCCCTTAGTGCATTGTCTAAGCTGATTTTTTCGCCTAGCCGTTATGCCTTGGGAATATTTTCTAACTTACTTTTTACATCCACAGGCGCAAACCCTTGGGGGATTCAGCTTTTGGTTGTCAGAGATATCCCTACTTAGCACTTTGCTCTTTAGAAAGGATTGCTTCACTAGTCCCCGCCATATGCCAACATTGTTGGTACTTTGAGACTAGGTTGCTCCTTTCTATTGGCATCCCTATTGATAGGCTACCCCCTTTCATGCATTCCCTGGACCTCCCACCCTAGTATCCTTCCCACAAAGGACGTCAGCATTAGAGTTTCTAGAGAGGACATCTGTATATAATATATACAAGCCACGTTGAGCTTCCTTGTGAGCCGCTCATACCCAAGCTTGCTTTTAAAGCTGAGCACTACTTACAAGTAGTGGATGGTATTATTCGTTGCCTTCACTATTTCTAGGGCCATTGGTCCCATGACTTGACGTTTCCTTCTTGGCTAGATGAGAATGTAGTTATGGGATGAAACAAATCTCCGTTAGGAAGAGATCTATCGTCTTTGCTCCCTCTTGGAAGTGGAGACCTAAGACCACTTCATTTTTAGATGCCACGTTTATTATGATCTGGGGAAGATACTCAGACAAAATTCTAGTTACTTTCTTTAGATATACAAACTAGCGAAGCTTGGCTCTTCACCTTCGCGAGGTCGTCACTCTCCGACACAAATCCCTACAGAAGAAGCCTAGGGGCTCTAGAGCCCCCCATGTTCATCACCTCTTTCTTGCAACCTATCTAGGTGATTGGCGGCACTAAGCGTCCTTTGGATATAGGTACATCACACATTAGAGGTAATAGATCAGTTAGGCAGTGCTTCTCTTAGCACAACATTACTACGTAGACTATTAAGATCTCCAAGCATGCTTTCCGTCAGCATTGTGGCTCTTCTCCTTCTTGCCAACATGGCCCTGCCCCATTGGGGCAACATGGATCGACTTCTTACTAGCTGCCCCTAAACCACATGGGCAAATAGATATTTCGAGTTCCTTTTCCACTACGGGAGATCCCAATCTTGGATGTTAGGTGAGATTGTAGAGGAAGTGTATTGCTTCCTCCTAGGATCTCCCAAGTTGGTTCCTCTTTCCCTGTTTACTCCCCGACAAGCATTATCAGATCTTTCACAGTGATCAATAATGGCTCAGATGACTCCTCCACTTTAGGCATAGACAAAGACATTCAATGAGATTCCCCTTCAGTCTTTTGGCACATGCTTTTGAGGTTCTTTTTCGCCCTTCATTGCTATATGTATTGATTTCATTGCCACTTGTGTTAGTGGCATGCTGCTCTATTTCATCTCTTATATTTTTCTTCTTTAGTCCGCTTCTAAGATTCTCTCATCAAAGAACTTTCTATTGTTAATTGCTATATCTTTGAGTCTCATTGACCTACTTTTGCTCATCTGTGGGCATTAGTATAATTTTTCTCTCTTGTTCTCTCTTCCTCTCTATGCAAAGGTTTCTTTCCCTTGATGATGAGTCTAGTAGTTGACTTAAATGTCAGAATTGAAAAACATTGATGCAATTGTATCCAGAATTCTCCACCAAATAGCCTATGATTGCATGGCTTTGACATCTATGGACCCTTACCCAAGCTATAATAACAAAAAAATATGGTCTATGAAACATCAAGAGAACTATTCTAAATGCAGACCAATACACATCATACGTGGAACACATCATGACATCATTCATATTAGTGGAACATGACTACAAGTGAAACATGAGATTTTGGAAATGACACTAATTTTCATTAAGAATGTTTGTAATGTATAATGTTTCCGTAATTCATGGTAATAGGATACAAAGAGAATACAAGAGAGCTTTATCAACCTTCATTAGAAGATATATGGCGCTGGCCACAACTGGTGTCCCAATTGGCAAAAACTACCTGGACATCCTGTAGGCAACTTCCATTCATAAGATAGAAATAAAATTAGTCATTGACTCATTTGTACATTACGTGACAATTAGTTATGGACTCAAAACATAATGCCACATATCTTATTCATATTTATTTATTAATGGCATAACAAAATGCCTTATTTCATGCCTACAATATTCAAGTACTGTATGATTTTACTTGGAGTTTAACAAAATTGAACACAGTTCTCCAGAGTCCAGATATATTATCATTATGTTAAACTGTGGAGATCGCAGAAAATCAATTGGCTTTGTAACGTCCCACTTTTTATTCAGGAAATCTGGTGGATTATCTTGGCCAATAAGAAAGACCTCTGTTTTTTGTCACCATTGCCATAGATGCTTGGGCAGAGGTGCCCAGACAAAGCATGGTGCTAAAAATGTTCTAGTTATTCATCTCAGGGGTCACAATTGAGTTGTATTCGAAGTTTTCATTAATTGACTGTATCCTAGTAAATATATTCTTTTAATTTTCTCATGTACTGTAGTTAGGTCTGGTATATATCTAAGAGCCACCATGACAATCAAATAGAGGTATGGTGCTAGACGGCTGTCCTGTTTGATGGACCTCTGCCAGTGAAGTGGTTCAGAAGGAATTCTGTTCACACAGACCCTTGCAGAAGCATGTGTATAGAGAATTATTACAGTCTTCTAAAAAACTGAAGCATAGCCAAGCCGGTCCAACATGTTCAAAATGAAGTCCCATTCAATCTCTGTCATAAGCCATGTCATAGTCCATTTTCCAAGACAGACATCAATCAACTTTTTGCAAAATAGCAAAACAAAGAGCAAGTAATGTCTATGAAAAAACAATGGTCACGACTATATTGCATTTTCAATCTGTGTCTATTATGATTTGCATTGAGAACAGGGTTGTATGAAGATGAGGCCAGTCTTATTTGTATATAAAGTTAGCTGCACACTGATGTCTGGCTGACAAGGTAAAGCCGATCTCAAAGACAAAATAAAGTGTGTATTTTCTTTCAGAATAAATGTAGTACTTATGTAATCTCTTTTGATGGAATACGTTAGTCTCATATGTTGTTTCCTGCGTGATATTACATACAATCTCAAGTTTCAAATATGCATATTTGTTAGGTGGTCTGCAACTTGGGGGTGGAGTTAATGGAGATAATGCTTGCATATATCTAGAAGCAGGAGCAAGTCATGTGATTGTTACCTCTGTAAGTGAATTCAAATTTCTCTCTTATACTTTGTGAGCTTTCTACGGACTTTAAATATTTTAATGGAAGCAAATATGGAAATGTGTGAATTATTGCGAGTTAGTTTATACAGCCAGAATGTAGTAATGGGGGAATCATGTTAGGGTGCAAATTTATATGCATATTTTGTATACAGCGCATGTTTATTACTTAAATACCTTTCTGAAGTCTGTGGTGGTCAAAATATTAGATAATGTTTCACAAGAGGAGGTTACCGATGCATTTTTTTGTGTTTATATTATAGATATAATCATATAAGTATATGCATTACACAGAAATATTATATATATAGAAAGAGAGGTCTCAGACAGAAAATTTCAATGGTAGGGATTTTTTCGTAGGTCTATATTATCAACTGCAAACAGAAGTTAGAAGATAGGAAACACGACATGCATAACATGCTACACCGAAAATGACCAACATTTTCTTTCACATGTATTAAGAATTGGTAATATACTAAATATCCCTTTCACAAAGACGTAAGGTGCAACAAAGTTGTTTGGGATTTTCTGTTCTTTTCTCTATTGACTTCTAGGTGCTAGGTATTCTGCTAGCTTTCTTCTAGCTGAAGCAACGACTCCTCAAACGTACGCGATAGGAGTCGACTACTTGAATCCAGGAGATAAATATACACTTAGTAAACCAAGTAGAATAAGCCGGACCGCCATCTGACAATGTGGTATGGTGACGAGTACTCATATTTGGCTTGGTGAATGACCACCATGATCATGATTGCACGACCCTATAATTCCTTGAGTATAGGAAATGGAGTATCCATAAACTTTATTAAATTATGTGTCTTTCACTTTCACATGTATCGACTTGGCATTATTACCCCTATACTCTTCTATGTCTGATTTAAATACCATAGTTACGCGGGGACGCGCGCCCCCCCCCCAAAAAAATCTTGAAGTCCGGGACGTCCCAGATGTTTTGGGGACACCGGGATGGGGGGAAACATTTCCCCCACGTTTCCCGTAGGCCAAGGAGTAGAGGAAACGTCCTTGGGACGTTTGGAGAGGAGAAGAAATGTCCCGGGGACGTATGGGACGTTTGGGGAAGGGCGGGCACGGCTGGACGTCCCTGAAACGTTTCGAGGACTTCTGGTTTTTGCTTTTTTAAAATTTTTTATTTTTATTTTTAAATTAATTTGTTTATTGTTTTCTCTTTATGAATGTTTACCCGTTAACCATAACCCGACTGTATTGTATTACAAGAAATAAGAGTGATATATGAATACAATTTTTTTTGAGCACAAATGCACATGGACTGTAACAACATGCTATGAAAACCAACAACATACATATTAATATTAAAAGTTATATGGACATATAACATTAGTATAGCTATATGTATGCTGTGAGTTTTTAATATGGACGTCTAAATGTCGATTGTATGCACATGGTGGACTGATATATAAATATGAAGTGCTATTCATAAATTTTTAAAAATTTATCTGTATATTTTTAATATTTATATATTTTATATTATTATTTTAATAGCCGTCCCCCTGCCATCCCAAAACTTTAGAAATTTTTTGCCATCCCGGAAATTCCGTTCCCGCATCCCGCCTTCCCAGAAGTCTTAGGTATCACATAGATATGAGTATCATAAGACAAGTATTTACGTGCATCTATCATAACTGCATTGTTTGTTATGAATTAGTATGTCTAGTGCTCACATTGATATTGTATGTGGTGTCCCCGAAATTTCAGCCTGAGATGTGGGACCACCCCTTTTAAATTTTTTGATCTTTTTAAGTAACGGGTCATGTTTTGTGTTTTCTTTTGTTTGCAGTTGCTTGCATTGCTCTAAGGTATCCCCAGAGAGTCATAAGAGCCACATTCGCCAAATACCCACATGCTGAAGCTCACTCAATTCCTTCGCCAAACTTGTCTGAAAGCATTATATTTATTTTTATATTAAATAAATAAAGTTATTTTTAAAATAGATTGAGCTAAAATTGGAGGATTTGGGTTATATAAAACACTTCACCCCATCATTATTACCATAGAACATTCACCTGGGGGAAGAATTTTTGTAGATCAACTAATTGGAGAAATTTTTCGAGCAATTGCCCTCAACTTCTTTCGGGTTTTGTTTTTATTTATTTTTGTTTGTGTTTTGGTTTTTCTCCATTTTTTGTCCGATAATCCGCGTAGCCTATTCATTCTTCCTGCCAGACCTTTTCCCGAGCCTAGGCTTTTGAAAAGCTATATAGTGTTTTTAATTGCTAACTAATTTGTCTATAGGTGACCAGACCTCAGGATTCCTTCAGGAGATTGCAAGAGGTTGCTTGGTCTAAAAAGTGCAAAAAATGGATTTTGCGAAAATAAGGAAAATATTGCAACCAATGCGTAGAGCTCGAGAAAATATGCACCTTTGGAAAAAACGACACTTAAAATGGAGCCACGGAGTGAAAGTTATGGCACTTGCAAGTTTTTGTTGCTACATCTTTTCGGACCCTTTCCAAAAATAGAAAATTTTATTATGTTCTTGTGTTTTCTTCACCAAAAATCTAAAAATGGAAAGAAATACAGTCTAGAGCCAAAACATGGTTTTTCAAGCTGCCCTCGTCATTAAACTTCCACGCAATTATCCAAAGATGAAGTTTTTATGCAAGTCGTGGTTTTTCATGCCTTTATCTTCTTGTTTCAAGTAGTCTTCACTCTAGAAATCCATGCCATATTTTGAAGGGGCAATTCCACTTAACCAAATCGTGGTTTCTAGCAATAGAGTCTTCTATTTTTCACGGACAAGTTGGAAGGACAAAATCACTTAAGTGAATTGTGTGGATGTTCAGTGTCTTGTCTTCCTTTTGCAAAGCATCCTCTCCCTTCTAAATCCACATAATCCTCCTCCCTTAGAATCCACACAATTGTTTTAAATAAAAAGTAAATCACTTAAGTGAATTGTGTGGATGTCTGGTGTCTTGTCTTCCTTTTGCAAACATCCTCTCCTTTCTAGATCCACATAATCCTCCTCCCTCGGAATCCACACAATTGTTTTAAATAAAAAATAAATCACTTAAATGAATTGTGTGGTTCATGGCAGCCCAGTCTTCTACCAAGTCGTGGATTTCCAACAAAGATTCTCCTTGGATTTTAAACGCAATTTTTGAAAGGTTAGAAGCAACCACCGTTTGGAAGCAAGTCATGGTTCTTAGGGGGCTTGTCCGCTAAGTTAAAAGTTGCCCTCTCTTTGCAAAATCCACGCCAAAATTGGATCACCACTAAAGCTAACTTTTCCATATTCCACGCATCCCATGAAAATGCACTCCAGAAGTCTCCCATGCAAAATCCCTCTAAAAGCTTGTGCATGTGCTTTCCAATCTTCCAGTTAAACCCACATTGAGCCTACTTATATTTGCTTGCACTCAGAATGGATTTCCAGATTTCAAAATTGCTCATATGCAATTAAAAAAATAAAAGGTGATGAGTTTTGTCTGAATTGTCTACGACAAACATTTCACCGATGCACATACTCAAGGAAGAACTGCTAAAAGCTTCAAGGATAAAAGGGGAAGACAGGTCAGAGGCAACACCCGCAAGTAAAATCACAGTCAGCTGCTTCCAAATCAAATTTGGTGAGAATCAAAGGCAAAGAGTCAACAACACATGGCAGGAGAAAAAGCAGTCTCCATATTTCGAGGCAGAAATATTATCCAAATCATTCATGAGGCAGAAATGCAATATAGGTTGGATCAGCATGCAAAGCATGGAAGAAGAAGAAGACATGGGAATGTTGCAACTTTCTTCTAATTTCTTCTTTTCTTTCTTCTTCTTTCTCTTATTTTCTCCGACAAAAGCAATTGAGTAATCAGATTAAAATTGTAAAACTTAGGTAATTGACTTTAAAAGCCATTACTTCAAGTTATTGGAAGAAGTCAATCACTTGGAAATAAGTGGCAGACATGCAAAATAGAAGGTATTTATTTTCAGTCTGTAAAGCATGCATGTCATGCAATGAGAAAGTCTAGGGGATAAATACTGCCAGATGTTTACCTTTTTCATAGTCTTCCACATGCGGCGAGTTCATTGAAAGCTCACTTATTTCTATTTTCCCTCTATGCACTATAAATAGAGGAAGAGCCCAGGGGTTAAAGGAACACAACTTGGTTTTAGCAGAACTTGCTTTAGCAAGAGCTTTTGTAATTTGAGCATTCTCAAGTTTTCAAACTTTGTGCTTAAACCCTTGGTGTGATTTCTGTGAAAGCTTGGGGAATTGAATAAAAGGTGGATTTTTCCGGAGAACTTTGTGTCTACAATGTTTTTCTCATCACTTCTATTTAAGGTTTTAGATAAACTTTTTGTTATCTTAGATCTAGGCTAGAAGTCATATTCTTTCCCGTTATTCCTGAATGTTATGAGTTTTATCTGTTTATTTAATTTGTGTGGATGAGACCAACTCTGTTAACTATTGGTTGATTCAACACATCTTCCTTTCTTCTTTCCCTAATTCTATTATTTCCCCCTTCTACAAATATTCCAATCGCAATTGCTTACTTACTGCAAAATTGCCCAGTTGTGGTTCACGAGCTGTGGGAGCCTCACCATTAAATGACCCCTGGAGATAATTATCTCATGATTTCCTAGGCTTTATGTTGTGCATAAAATCTAGCCAACAGCAACAGTAATTTGCAAAGGGAGCCTTGCAAAAGGTAAGGTGCAGGGGAGATGATGAGTCTCATTGATCTGCCCAGGTTATATCAGCAAATGCATAAATACTTTAGCTTTGCAAACCATATCGATCTAATCCCATGGGATGATTGGAATGGATTAGGTCTAAGTAACTTGAAATAATGCAACTTTCAATCCAATTACCTGAAGTATTATGGACTAATGATTATGGTTTTTTCCAACTCAATTGCTTTGTCGAAGAGATGTATGGTGATGTGTACAAGGTAATGTTATTCCAGCTGATAACTGTCAATCCGTTTTGCTATCTTCAGTCCAGACTCTGACATGGTCTCCTCCAACCTATATTGGACTTCTGCCTAAAGAATGATTTGAATGATATCTTTGCCTTAAAAAACTGGGATGCCTAGTTCTTCTAGCATATCTTCTATGAATCCTGTAACTTTGAACTTCTCACCAAACTACATCTGGACATCTAGCTAACCTGTGATTCTTGGGCATATGTTAGAGTGAGTGAGCTATAAAATAGTAATCTTGACTTATCCTTGACAAGGACTTTAGTAGTACAGATCAGGCATGTGCACCAGTGTAAAGTGTAATGCCGAAAACAATTCAGATAGATATACTGTAGGAGAGTGTTTTATTTGTAAGTTGCATTTTAGCAATTCTGAATTCTGTATAAATCACTCTTTGTGAAATCAAATAGTAGACATGTTGTCACCTTTGAGACAGAATTTGTTAACAATTACCAAGCACGAGGATAACTTTTCAAGGACCCTAGGCTCGGGACTAAGGACTTGGCTTGTTGAAAAATGAATTGGCTATGGGGATGTCCCTGTTTTCTTACGAATATTTAATTCTGAGTATGTTTTATAACTACTTTCAGTATTACAATATATGAACAAGCATAAAACCCGAAAGAAGCTGCGGGCAATTGCTCGAAATTTTTCTCTAATTCACTGATCTGCAAAAATTTTCCCCCTCGGGTGAATGTTCTGTGGTAATAATGATGGGGTGAAGTGCTTTATATAACCCAAATCCTTCAATTTTAGCTCAATTTATTTTTAAAATAACTTTATTTATTTAATATAAAAATAAATAAAACACATTCAAACAAAGCCTAGCAAAGGAATTGAGTGAGTTTCAGCATGTGGGTATTTGGCGAATGTGGCTCTTATGACTCTCTAGGGATACCGTAGAGCAATGGAAGCAACTGCAGGCAAAACAAATCACAAAACACGACCCGTTACTTAAAAAAGAACGAAAAATTTAAAAGGGGTAGCCCCAGATCTCAGGGTGAAATCTCGGGGACACCAGTCCACTCCGTTTGAGGACATCTTTACTTCTGTCACAATGAAAGAAGTGAAGATGAGATCCCAACATCTCTGGTTTGTGTCTTTTCTATTGGGTTCGAGGTCAAGCAACAAAACAAACAAAAATAAAATAAAATAAAAGAAAATATCAAAAAGTTTTATTTATATACAAACAGGTTTTACCTTGTCTCTCAGTTCCTGAACAACCTCAGATGCTGCCCCGTTGAAAGGCAGTGGTAACTCAATTCCATCTTGGTAGGCAAGGACAAAAGTATCAGTTTCGGAAGTTCTCTTGATCGTGAAGGGCTCTTTCTAGAGTGAATCTGATTTGCCGAGCATGCCCTTCAGTTCTTGCCCTCTTGTCCCACAAAAGTACCCAGTCCCCGATATCGAACTTCTTTTCTCTGGCCTCCTTGTCAAATACCTTGGGCAAGTCCTCATCAACTTCATCTTGTGGTGGCTTATCCTGTCTTCTCTCTATGGTGGGCAAGTCTTCATCAATTTCCTCCATCCCTAGATTGACCGGTTGCATTCGAGGAAGAACTATCACCATATTCTTTGTTCTTCTTTAGGCAACTGATCATGCTTGTCGAAAGTCTTCTCTAAGGAAACTAAACCCTTGGGGATTTTGTTACCTTTCAGTTGGATTATTCCACTACTATCATCATAATCTGGATCCGTTTTTTATTTGTCATGGTGGTGATTTACTCCCTTCAACATTCAAGTCGTCATAATTGTCTTGTCTCTGAAATGCAGATATTTGTTTGTTGTCGTCAGGGACTTTGGGATGGTAGACCATCTCCACTTTATAGTTTCCTTGTCTGAATATGGACGGCGGTTTATCCGGATTTAATAGTGCAACTGTGACTGCCAAAGAGTTTGCTTGGAATTCTGATTTGTTGGAATGAAGTCGATAAAGAAGGCTGCAAAATCGAGTGTGGCAGAAAGCACGCTATCTTTGTAATGCTTTAGCTTATCTCTTTTGACTTGTGTTTTCCCTCTAACTTGCTTTACTCTAAGCTCAGCATCTACTTGGTCTTTGAGGAGTTTTACTCCTTTCTTTCTAGCTTTCTCCATTCCCAATAGCAATGCTTCATACTCCACCGTATGGTTGGTGTGTTCGAACATTAACTTGTGGGAGTATGGGAATATCTCATGATCTGGAGATATTACTAGAACATCGGCTCCTGATCCAAAAGAACAACTGTCTTTAAACTTCAAAGTCCAAACTTTTTCTTCTTCTTCTGGTTCTGGCTGAAGTTCTGGCTCTGGAACGTCTTTATCCATTTCTAAGAAGTATACACCGTGGTCAGACCCCTGAAAAAGAATCCGAGATCTAAAATCCTCGGATTTCGTAACCGTGTATTTGGATTTCTTTTCTGGCTCCAGCTTCTGGTTTATTCCTTTGATAGGAATATGAGCACATGACCAATCCATCTTTACTTCCCCTCCCAGCTCTTTGCAGAAGTTTCTGCTCAGCAACATCCCGTAGGAGATAAGAATATCTGCAACTAAGATTGTCATTTTCAATCTTTTGTCGGGAAAGCTGCCAAAACAACTTGTGCGTCTTTGATTTGTCCGATTAAAGGGACTTGTCTATCAATGGAGTAACACCTTCTTATGGTCTTCGTCAAGGTAAGCCCTGGAGCATCTGCAACTTTAGCTGGCATGACATTGTTAGAAGCACCTAAGTCTAAAATGCAGTTGTTTAACTTGAAACCATTAAGCAATAGGGAAACATAGAACGATTCTACTCTTTCAGAAGATTTTGGAGTGTTAACAACTGCATCATTATTTTGGGAAGGAGTATCTTTGGGTTTAGGCAAAAGGCCTTTTGATGCATTAGATGGTCCCGGTGATTGCACATATTTGACTAGCCTATTTAGCTGCTCGGGAAAGGCTATCAAGTATTCAACTTCTGACATTTGAACTCTGGTTTTCTTGATATGATCAACAATGTCAAAGGAAGGAATAGATTCAGATACCTGAGTTGCTTTTTGTGGTTGAGAGGAAGAACTCACATTCTTATCTCTGGGAGCTAAGAAAGAAGGTAAAGGGCTGCCCCTTCTTTGTTCATCGGCTAATGCCTCAACTTGGCAAGTTTGTGATCTTGTAAATACTGCATATGTATGACCATGATGTCTTCAAGATTCTTCTCATCATCATGTTCAGATTTGTAGTTTAGGTGATAAATGTTGGAGTCGCTAACAGGATTTACAAAATCATCATTCTCAAGCTGAACGTAACAACTTCCTGATCTTCTTCGTTCATCTCCACCTTGTTTCTAGGAGCAACTTCAATTGCTAATCTTTGAGGACTAGCAATGCGGTTTCGGTTGTTGAAATTCTGAGCAAGGGGCAGTGCTGTTACCTTGAGCCATTTGAGCTATTTGTTTCTTCATTTGCAACATCTCATTTGCTAACTTTTGCAATAGTGATTTGGAAGTAGTAGCAGAGGATGAAATTTCAGCTCTAGAAGTGCTGTTCTTTATCTTTCCAGTCATGATGAGGTCATCTTCAATTTCAACCGCTATGTTTTGAGCTGCTAACAAGTCAGCAGGACGTGCTCTTCGCAGTTAATAGCTTACCTCATGAAGTAATGCATTGATGAAGAATACCTTTTGATTCTCATCATTCAGAGAAGCAGAAGCCACAATTTTGTAAAGTAATCTTTGGAATTTTGTAATAAAATCTAGCATGTGCTCTTGTGGCTCCTTCAGCTGAGTCAGTTGAGTTACCAAAGTACTGGAATCTTCAGCTGGCTTAAATCTTTTTAGGAATGCATCTTGCATAGTAGCCCAGTTGGTTATGGAACTGGGAGCTAACCGGTAGAACCATTATTCAGCGAAGTCGTGTAGAGTCTCGATGAAGAGTCTGACAGATACATCTTCGTGTTATACTGCGAGCACTCCACAGGATATAAAAAATGTAGCCAAGTGGTCATCTGGATTTTGCTTGCCGTCTCCAAAGAATTTTGGAAAATTCTTTCTCATCCCTTTAGGTAAATCATGCATAGGAGGAATCAGATTCAGAGGTCCAAAAGGTGCACCCCATGGAACAAGTGCTGCAGGGACATGTGGCTGATTTTGCATTATGAAAGGAGCGCATCTTCTCCGAGAATAGACTTGGTGAATAATCCCAGCTGCTGGATTGTGTTGGACACAATCCGGATTTGGAGGAGTTTGCACTCTTCTTCCTGGTGAAAGAGTGGATCTGCGGCTCCTAACTTGAGGAGGATGATTGAAATTGAATTGTTCTTGCAATCTATAAAAATGATCAGTCCTTCCTTGAGCCCTGCTATATCAAGTGAATGGACGTTAAACCAGGTTAAGGTCTTAATATAAAGGGAATTGACACGAAAAAGCTTTGGTTTGCTAAATTTGTTGTTTTTTAGTAGAGTCGCCAAAAACTGACTGCCTAGGTTTTAAGCTATGCATAAAATCTAGCCAACAATATGGGTTAAGATATTGTGTGTTAATGTATAAATTTATATGTAATTATACCCAAGGATTGGGTGGTTGGTTGAACCAACCCACGTATATAGCTATTTTGGTGAGAGATAAATAAGGGGGTTGTTCGATAAATGGTTGAGTTGTTTGAACAACTCGTACAACTATTAAGAGACTCCTTAATGATAGGAAATTCTCTCCCTATAAATATGTAACTTTGTTTTATGTTGAATAGTGAAGTTTTATTTAATATTGAGTAAACATTAATGTGCATACAAATAAATAAATAAATAGCAAAGTAAAATAATTTACACCATAACACATTAACATAGGATATAACATGGAAAACCCCAATGGGGTAAAAAACCATGAAGAAATTTTTCATTATATTGAGAAACTTTTTACCAGTCCAGAACTCCCTTCCTCACTCCTGCTCCTATTTTTAACCCAGAATAATTACATATATTCGAATATGGCCCACTGCCATATTTAAATAACCCGAAGGGTTATAACCTATTAAGTGATGAGGTACACCCCAATTTAATAATTAGTTAATTAATAACTAATGAAACCTAATATATATTTTATATTAAATAATAAAGAATAACCTATATTCAATATTATTTAATTATAAACTAAATATTATGAACACTTAATATTATGTTCTAACACTCCCCCTTAATATTAAGTGGGGATCCATATGCCAACATTACCTGTTTTTACAACAAGATTTACAAATCCATAAACCACAAAAGGTTTAGGCTAGCATATGTATTTTTGAAGGAATTATAACACCTTCATCATGCTCAACTTACCTTTTGGTACAAAAGGATTTGGAATCCATAAATCAGAAGTATGATTTAGGCTAAGCATGATTTGTGAGACTACATCCCACCATTTCTCATGGAAAAATTATTAAACCGCATCTCTAGGAGCCTTTTATAACACAAGGACCTCCTTTACAAATAGATGCAACACACTGGACTGTATTATCTGTAAACTCTATCAGTTTACATAGATCATAAAAGATATTTTTACAATGCTTTATACCAGAAAAGAAGTATAGAGGAGAAGGAGTCAACAATTGGCTAGACCATTAGGAGGTGGCATTGCCATGCACACTCCCCCTCAATGGAAACTCTAAAAGGCCAAGAATTACATGGAACTTGCAAAACTTCACAACACACAATGGCTTCGTAAACATGTCTGCAACTTGATCTTCAGTTGGGAAGTATTGGAGATCTATATCACCACAGAGAACCTTCTCTTGGATAAAGTGCATATGTATCTCAATATGCTTTTCCTTTGATGTTGAACTAGATTTTTAGCGAGAGAAATGCAACTCTGGACTATCACACAGAAGAGGATTACTTCCTTTAGCTTCCATGTGCATCTCTTCCAATAGTGCTTCAGCCACATGGCTTCTTTTGCTACTTCCATTGCACTTCTATATTCTGCCTCAGTAGAATAAATGGAGACTGTTGGTTGCTTTTTACTGCTCCAAGTAATGGCACCTGCACCAAATTAAATACATATCCAGTTGTAGACTTGTGATCTATCACATCACCAACATGGTCAGAATCACAATATCCATATAAATATGCATTGTTAGAAGAAGTATAATGTAAACCAAAATTAATTGTGCCTTTAATATAACACAAAATTCTTTTGGCTAACTTCTAGTGATCCTGATAAGGCTCCTGCATAAACCTTGAAGCAATCCCTACTGCATAAGCAATGTCAGGTCTAGTAATAGTTAGATAAATCAAACTACCTACAAGTTTCCTATACAAAGTAGGATTAGATTTTTCACATGCAGGTTTAGGATCAAGTTTACATCCAACTTCTATAGGAATAACAACAGGTTTACAATCAATCATATTAAACCTTTTAAGTAAATTAGTTGCATATTGTGATTGAGATACTACAATAGAATTTTTATCTTGAAATATAGCCATGCCCAAAAAATGATGCAATAATCCTAAGTTTGTCATCTCAAAATATTGCATTAATTTTCTTTAATTTTCATAATTAAACTGTTAGAATTACTAGTGATAAGTAAATCATCAACATACAATACAATGAGAATGATAACATTTTCTTCAATTTTAACAAATAAATCATTGTCAGATGAAATAGTTAGAAAAACCAACTTCATTAAAAAAATTGTTAATCTTTGCATACCAAGCTCTAGGAGCTTGTTTTAAACCATATAAATATTTTTTCAATTTACAAACATACATTTCTTTACCTGGTTCTTCAAAGCCTTTAGGTTGGGTCATATAGATTTCTTCTTTTAAATCACCATTCAGAAAGACATTTTTGACATCCATCTGATGGATTTCCCAACCATATTGAGCAACTAAGGCAATCAAAATCCTTACTATGCTCATTTTTGTAACTGGTGCAAAGGTTTCAACGTAGTCGATACCAGGTTTTTGAGTAAACCCTCGAGCTACTAATATGGATTTGAATTTATCGACACTGCCATCTACTTTATATTTAATCTTGTATAGCCATCTAGATCTGACTATACTTCATTTTTCAGGAGGAGGGACTAAATCCCAAGTTTGATTTTTAATCAAGGAAGAATATTCATCTTTCATTGCATCTATCCATCTTTCGTCAGAAGAAGCTTCTTCGAAAGATTGGGGTTCAGGTTCATACAATGTCATCAAGGCATGATATGTATGTTGACTTCTAGTCATTTTCTAAAGGTTTCTAGGATTAGAGTCTTGAATAATAGACTCAACCCATCTAGGTATTTTAGTTATAGAGGAAACAGGTACTATCTCTTTTTCAACTATAGGTTCATTACTAGTTTCTTCATCACATACATCATTTTCACAATTTTCAATTTCATTTTCATTTTCATTAGAATCATCATGAATAATAGAAACAGAAGATGAAGAAGATGAACAAAAAGGTTTTTCTAAAACTTTAACATTCATGTTTTCTATAACTTCTCTTTTTGAAGGATCAAAGATCCTAAGACCTTTAGTTTTGACACCATATCCTATGAAGATACAAGGAAAAGAGGTTTGATCAAGCTTCTTCCGTTTTGATTTCAAAATGAAGAGGGAAGTAGGGCTACCAAAGATTCTCAAATGAGACACACTTGGTTTTTGATTTGACCACTTTTCCAGAGGAGTGGAATTAACTAAGGCTTTAGTGGGAACTCTATTCAAGATATGAACAACAATGTTCATTGCTTCAGCCCAGAGGAATTTAGGAACCTGTGTTGAATGCATCATAGTTCTAGCCATTTCTAGAATGGTGTGGTTTTTCCTTTCCAATCCCATTCTTGCTGAGGGGAATAGGGAGTAGTCAGTTCTCTTTGAATGCCACATTCGACACAAAATGAGTCAAATGCCTTACTGACGTATTCTCCCCATTATCAGTCCTAAGCCTCTTAATTTTATACCTAGAAGAGTTTTCAACTAAAGCTTTAAATTCCTTAAATTTTGAAAAGACATCAATTTCTTTTTAATAAAATAAGACCAAATCATATGAGAGAAATCATCAATGAACGTGACAACATACAAAGAACCATTAAGGGATGGAACTTCTAGAGGTCCTTGGACATCACTATGGACAAGTTCCAAAGGTTAAGAAGAATTAACATCATGATGACTGTGGAAGGGATTAACAAATTGCTTACCACGTAAGCATCCTTCACATGTTTCATGATTTTTGGGAAATAGGTGGCAGACCAGTCACTAGGTTTAGTCGAGACATGTCATACATGCTCCTGAAGTTGACATGACCTAGTCTCTCATGCCACAATTGCATGTCACTTCTTTGAGATGTTAAACAAGAAGTAGAAGGAAATCCATTAAACACATACAAACCATCTCTTTGAATGCCTTCAACTATAGTAACATTATGTTCATTTTTAATAAACCATTTATCTTTTAACAATGTTACACTATAGTTATTTTGAGTCAACTGAGAACAAGAAAGAAAATTCATTTTAAGTTTAGGAACTAACAAAACATTGTTAATAAAACCATTTGAAACTTTTTCTTTACCTTGTCCCTGAACGTCGAGAATGGAATGATCACCCAAGTAGATCTGATCATTACACTCTCTAAGTTCAGATAGGATATCAGATCTAAAGGTCATGTGCCTAGAGGCACCACTGTCCAATATCCACTCATTTTATTTTACAGTGACAAAGGTGGCATACAAAGCAATTACATTTGATTTTTGACTATTTTTCTGATTCTTGTTTTGATTTTGTTTTGATTTTGATCAGATTTGTTACCCTTTTGGTTTTTGAAATTTGACTTATTATTTTTAAATTTACAATCCTCTTTCTTATGGCCAAATTTACCACAGTAATGACATTTACCATCAAAGCTAACTCTTAAATTTCCTGGTTTCTTATCTTTACTAGGAGGTTTAAAAGTTGATTTTTGGTTTTTGTTGAATCTAGAAGTTTTACCTTTTGATTTTTGAGTGAGAAGTGCCTGAGTGACATTCTCCTTAGAATCAAAATTTTTTCATTACTTTCTCTTCCTGAATAAGGAGAGCACTAAGGGTTTGCAAATCTGGAATGTCTTATTCTGTTTGATATTTAGAATTCAAAATTGAAATGAAATTTCTAAATTTTTCATGAATATTCAACTGAATAATGAAATAAAGTAATTTATCTTGAATTAAGTTACAACTACACCCATCCAACTGAGACTAATATTTTTTATTTTTGCCAAATAATTAATTACTTTTTCATCTCCCTTCATGGGAGTTGTCATAAGTTCTAAAATTAGTTTAATGATTTTTGATAAATGTGTACCTTCGTGCATCGATTCCAATTGAGTCCAAGCCTCACTCAAACTTTCTTGATTCCTGATATGAAGCAGAAAATCATCCTACGCTTCACAAAATGATGGACATCAGCCTCTTGTAATTTTTTGTTGATACACAACAATGTTTCCATATTTTTCTATCTTCCAGTCGGAGCCTTCTCAGTTCCATTCACAAATGCCCATAGTTTGTGAGCCATGAATTCTGCCTTCAATCGAATCTTCCAAATGTTGTAATTATTCCCATTCAACATCTGAGATTTATCAATTGAAAACTGATTAGACCCCATTTTCGCGTAAATAAAATTAAATAATTAATGAGGATTAAAAAATCAAAGTTAATAGAAATCCCCCTATCGTTGTTTAATCCTACAATCAAAAAATGATCAGTTTACGTCAAAAAAGAGGTCCTGTCAAGTGGATAATCTCTACACATGAATGTATTAGTATGATATTAAAATTAAATCAAAATGTGAGTGATTTTTTTTAGTTTTCTATCTAAATGACGATGACGATCTAGTCGTCATGTCGCAAAAATATATCATTTCAAAAAAAATGATTACATTATTTTAACTATTTTTCAAAAAAAAACTTTATGATTAATTATATTTAAAAGAAAAAAATAAAATAATAATAATATATAATTTTTTTTGGAGCTCTTGCTCCTTTATATGTTTGAAATTTCTATCAACTCGGCCGAGTTGATATATGTTTAATGTTAAACTCAAGTAAGTTTATATTTGTGTGTATGCCACATTATTCCACTTCGTCAGCCAGTCAATTATCAAATTCAACTTGCCAATTTGTATTATACCAAATCATATTATCTTATACCGAACCATCATAAACAATGCTAAAATTGAACTATCAATATTAAGCCAATTAATTTCAACAGATTAAGAATTTTAGTACCAATGGAAGATTTGCTACATATAAACAATGCATAACAGATTTGCATGACCCAGGCGAGCTTAACCACAAGTGAACCAACCTTAAGGGATTTTAAAACAAAATGGTGGTGGTGTGACCGAAGTCACACCACCCATTCAATGTAAAGGATTTTAAAGCCTTATTTATCCCATGGATGTCCCAATGTGGGACTTCCAAAAAAAAAATAAAAAAAGACAACTGCGCCACTGCATAGGGAGAGAGCCCATGTTGGGAAAGCATTGATGGGGGCAGCTAAGGCCACATGTGGGGTGGTAAAGAGAGGAGCCAGGTAATGGCACATAGGGCCATGTGGTTTCAACCAAGGGTGCAAGGGTGGAAGGCGTCCACCCACCCTTATGGTTAATGTAAAATTTTAAACATTAAATGCAACCATTTTAGAAACTATATTTTATATTATTTTAATTTTTATAAAAACTATGATAATTTTATTAAGATATAGTATTATATATCTTAAGTATACAATAGGACTTGGACTATATATAAAACTATTATGAAAACTAATTAATAAAGGTAAATGATTATAAAAAATGAAGACATATGATTTATAAAGAAATGGAGTAAACCCTAATTAAAGGGGGCCCGATTGACATGGGAAAAAAAGCAAAATAAGCCAATAGGAAAAATTACCACCAAATTCACGAGAGGAGACAAAGATTTTCACGCTCCCAATGAGAAAATTTGGAAACCCTATTTCCATGGAGCTTGTCTCCTTTTCTTTGATTTTAACTTGTGTTTTAACCTTGAATAATGCATCATGCTACACATGAAAACTATATGAACCATAGAAAATATTTCAAAAATAAATAATCATACTTGGTCTTCGTAAATTGTTTTCACATGCACTGGTAGAATTGTAGTCACCTTTCACTTGTGCACACACACAACATCTCCAAAACACATGACCTATTCTTGGAGAGGGGAAGGCAGGGGGGTTAAATAAAGGTTCCTAACCAACTAACCAACCAACTGCCCAACGACATGACATTTGGATTAATTAAATTATAATAGCCAATACTTAACCTGCTCTGATACCATGTCAGGTCGAGGGTTATAAAGTTAATTAACCATATTAATTAATATTGAGTAAACATTAATGTGTATACATAAATAAATAAATAACAAAGTAAAGTAATTTACACCATAACACATTAACACATGATATAACGTGGAAAACCCCAATGGGGTAAAAAACCATGAAGAAAATTTCCATTATATTGAGAAACTTTTTACCAGTCCATAACTCCCTTCCTCACTCCTGCTCTCTATTTTTAACCCGGAATAATTACAATTCCGAATATGGCCCATACCATATTTAAATAACCCGAAGGGTTATAACCTATTAAGTGATAGAGGCACATCCTGATTTAATAATTAGTTAATTAATAACTAATGAAACCTAATATAGAGTTTATATTAAATAATAAAGAATAACCTATATTCAATATTATTTAATTATAAACTAAATATTATAAACACTTAATATTATGTTCTAATAACTACATATAATTTGAAGACGCTTAGATCTCATCAATTTCTGATTCGATCTAATTCATACTATCAACATCAATATATTTTTGGATCAACTTCAATGATGAAGCAATGATTTTGGCATAACAATCATCGATTGACAGTAGGTAATATCTCTGAGTATTATTTTTAATAGATTTGACTATGCGCCATTTGTATTGAGCTTATTGCTTGTTCACTGGGTTCTCTCTTCTTCCACTCAGATTCTCTCGACTTTACACATAGTTTGACCTCCGCATTGGAACTTGCAAAACCGACCAAAGCTTGCTTTCAATTTGGGATTGAAAATTGATCCCACACTTCAAATACCAAGGTTGTAAAGTTGGTGTGTTTCAATGACTAAACCGTGGTTGCAATAGAAAAGGCATTTCCAATCCTTGTCATCTCAAAATCATTGTTTGGTATACGTTGGAATCTACTGTTCACTTCGCAGTTGGTTGACATTTGCAAATAGAGCCTCCATCGCTTTCATTCGTCTGACCATTTGGTGAGTCGACTTGTATCCTCTCGCCACAACTTGCCGCGTAGAGACCAAGCCAATCTGGACAAGATTATTCAGAGTCTTACGGTGTCTTTTATTTATGAAAGAAGATAGAGTAAATATTTTTACCTCATCACATGGCCCACGATTTTGATTTTATTGGTATGTTTTTAGGTTATAGACAAATGGCTATAGTTAAGAGTCTTTAGAGTTTGATTTGTTAACTAGCAAACATTGCTTATGTTAATGTTTTTACACTTAGTCAAGAGTCGACTATCAAGACCTTCCTTCATTCGATTCATGTCTGCATTATTCACAAGCTATGCATTGTAAGTTGATTAGATTCACTTAGGGGGTCGATGCATCTATTTAGTCTCAAGTCTAGTTTTAGTATAACCATGTATACGTTTTCAAACAATATCAAAGCATTATTTTACATTTAATATTTAGGTGTCAATTGTATTATGTAGTATTATTTAAAGAGTATTAGTTAGAAATACTTTTTAAATATTGTTAATTAACCGTGTCTTGTATCTCTTAGGTCTATAGTCATATCCAAGTTAAAAAATCGAATCGTAATGTCGTGATTGAGAGTCAAGTCAAAGTCTGAAAAGTGTAGTAATTATCATTGCGTCATCAAAATCATGTATTTTATTGAGTCATTAGTCTCGTCGTCAAAAGTTTGAAAAATAAAAAATTTGCCACACGGATGCATTTTTGGTGTTATCCGACGTTCGGAAAATAAAATGTTTCACATTGTTGGGGGAGAGAAGAATAGTCACTATGTGGAAACTATTGAGCATCCAAGTCAAATTTAGTTGAGCTAGCAACATGACACTGGAGGAAGGAGGCATAGGAGGTTGGAGGTCGATCAACGACCTCTCATCAGCTACCAACGACGAGGCCGCATAACCGCTGTGGTGGCATTTTGTGGCGTTTATTTTTTTTTCGCTATGATTTCAGATTTCCGGTTTCTAGTATGCTTCATTTTCAGTTGTGTGGAGTGTAATTCAATTTTAGAGTTCCTGTTTTGTGTTGAATAAGTGGAAAATTCACATTAAGGGGAGAACAAGATCTCATTGTTACATTTCCATTTTTTCCTCCTTTTTCAAGTTTGTATTCAGTGATCAATGATTCCTATGTACTTCTCTAAAGGGAAAACATAATGGAAAAGATAAAAGCACAAGGAAAAGCAACATCACGATATTTGGGTTGTTGGTTGTCTTCTAAAAACCATTTGTATGTTTGGGTTGTTGGTTGCCCTGTAAAACCATCTATATGTTTTGGGTTGTTGGTTGTCCCGTAAAACCATCCTTGCAGGCTGCTGGCTATCCTTGGAAAAGCATCCTTGTTGAGGTTGTTGGCTGTCCTGAAAAACCATCCAGATCATGAGCACGCATGTGCGGCAAGCTGCAGAAGAAGTGCGTTGTTTTTCCTCCCATGTTCGCACTAAGGGGGGGAATGTTAGGAATTAGTATGTCTAGTGTTCACATTGATATTGTATGGGTTAATATATTGTGTGGTTAATGTATAAATTTATACGTAATTATACGTGAGGATTGGGTGGTTGAACCATCCCACGTATATAGCTATTTAGGTGAGAGATAAATAAGGGGGGTTGTTTGAACAACTCGTACGACTATTGGGAGACTCCTTAATATTAAGAAATTCTCTCCCTATAAATATGTAACTTTGTATTATGTTGAATAGTGAAGTTTTATGGTGTTTTCCCCAGTAACTATGTCCAAATCTTTTCATTGTTAAAGGGTGTACACATAATGTACTTTGACAAACATCCAAGTATAACACAAACATGAGAAGAGTGAACAATTTTTTAATATTTTTCAAAAATTATTCACATAAGGATCTCTAATATTGGTACTCCTCAGATGTTCGTGAAGCCTACATATCAAGAATAAAGGAACTCTATATGGAAGATCGTTTGTTTGGGAATAATTATTTTTATAAAAAGTTGGGTGTTGGTTGTTTGACAGTAGCATTGTTTTTTAATTCTCCCAACTAACAGGAGAGAAGAAAAAACATAAGCTCTTTATGCTGATCCTCATGTGTTACCCAAAGTATATATACGGTGGCTTCCATCTGATAAACAGAGAGTGTGGGGCTATCCTGGTCAAAGTAAAAATGTGAAAGATTGCTCCCATTTTGAAAATAAAATGTTCTCTGCCCAAGCACAATATCAAAATTATGACAATTACCTATTGGGCTGCGGTCTACTAGTGGATGACAAGGATGGTATACAGCCCATACAGCCCACCAAAGGTTCCATTGCAGATGAAGGCTTTGTTAGGAAATGTGTAGAAAGGGATGGCTTTGGTGCAGTTTTGTGCGATCTTATTGAAGTGGGTTACCCTCAGACATTGGCAGCTGCGAAGGAAACAGGGTTATTTGTGCAGGCACTTAAGGGGCTTGTTTCAATCAATCTTCCTAAAAAAAGAAAAAAAATGAAATAGATTGCTTTTTCATTAATTTTCCAAGAAAAAAGGGTCATTTATGCTTTTTCATCAATCTTCCTTCACAAATTTGCCAAGTTGAGGCATTAGCCGATGAACAAAGAAGGGGCAGCCCTTTACCTTCTTTCTTAGCTCCCAGAGATAAGAATGTGAGTTCTTCCTCTCAACCACAAAAAGCAACTCAGGTATCTGAATCTATTCCTTCCTTTGACATTGTTGAATCATATCAAGAAAACCAGAGTTCAAATGTCAGAAGTTGAATACTTGATAGCCTTTCCCGAGCAGCTAAATAGGCTAGTCAAATATGTGCAATCACCGGGACCATCTAATGCATCAAAAGGCCTTTTGCCTAAACCCAAAGATACTCCTTCCCAAAATAATGATGCAGTTGTTAACACTCCAAAATCTTCTGAAAGAGTAGAATCGTTCTATGTTTCCCTATTGCTTAATGGTTTCAAGTTAAACAACTGCATTTTAGACTTAGGTGCTTCTAACAATGTCATGCCAGCTAAAGTTGCAGATGCTCCAGGGCTTACCTTGACGAAGACCATAAGAAGGTGTTACTCCATTGATAGACAAGTCCCTTTAATCGGACAAGTCAAAGACGCACAAGTTGTTTTGGCAGCTTTCCTGACAAAAGATTGAAAATGACAATCTTAGTTGCAGATATTCTTATCTCCTACGGGATGTTGCTGAGCAGAAACTTCTGCAAAGAGCTGGGAGGGGAAGTAAAGATGGATTGGTCATGTGCTCATATTCCTATCAAAGGAATAAACCAGAAGCTGGAGCCAGAAAAGAAATCCAAATACACGGTTACGAAATCCGAGGATTTTAGATCTCGGATTCTTTTTCAGGGGTCTGACCACGGTGTATACTTCTTAGAACCATTTGTATGTTTGGGTTGTTGGTTGCCCTGTAAAACCATCTATATGTTTTGGGTTGTTGGTTGTCCCATAAAACCATCCTTGCAGGCTGCTGGCTATCCTTGGAAAAGCATCCTTGTTGAGGTTGTTGGCTGTCCTGAAAAACCATCCAGATCATGAGCACGCATGTGCGGCAAGCTGCAGAAGAAGTGCGTTGTTTTTCTCCCATGTTCGCACTAAGGGGGGGAATGTTAGGAATTAGTATGTCTAGTGTTCACATTGATATTGTATGGGTTAATATATTGTGTGTTAATGTATAAATTTATACGTAATTATACGTGAGGATTGGGTGGTTGAACCATCCCACGTATATAGCTATTTAGGTGAGAGATAAATAAGGGGGTTGTTTGAACAACTCGTACGACTATTGGGAGACTCCTTAATATTAAGAAATTCTCTCCCTATAAATATGTAACTTTGTATTATGTGAATAGTGAAGTTTTATGGTGTTTTCCCCAGTAACTATGTCCAAATCTTTTCATTGTTAAAGGGAGTACACATAATGTACTTTGACAAACATCCAAGTATAACACAAACATGAGAAGAGTGAACAATTTTTTAATATTTTTCAAAAATTATTCACATAAGGATCTCTAATATTGGTACTCCTCAGATGTTCGTGAAGCCTACATATCAAGAATAAAGGAACTATATATGGAAGATCGTTTGTTTGGGAATAATTATTTTATAAAAAGTTGGGTGTTGGTTGTTTGACAGTAGCATTGTTTTTTAATTCTCCCAACTAACAGGAGAGAAGAAAAAACATAAGCTCTTTATGCTGATCCTCATGTGTTACCCAAAGTATATATACGGTGGCTTCCATCTGATAAACAGAGAGTGTGGGGCTATCCTGGTCAAAGTAAAAATGTGAAAGATTGCTCCCATTTTGAAAATAAAATGTTTCTGCCCAAGCACGATATCAAAATTATGACAATTACCTATTGGGCTGCGGTCTACTAGTGGATGACAAGGATGGTATACAGCCCATACAGCCCACCAAAGGTTCCATTGCAGATGAAGGCTTTGTTAGGAAATGTGTAGAAAGGGATGGCTTTGGTGCAGTTTTGTGCGATCTTATTGAAGTGGGTTACCCTCAGACATTGGCAGCTGCGAAGGAAACAGGGTTATTTGTGCAGGCACTTAAGGGGCTTGTTTCAATCAATCTTCCTAAAAAAAGAAAAAAAATGAAATAGATTGCTTTTTCATTAATTTTCCAAGAAAAAAGGGTCATTTATGCTTTTTCATCAATCTTCCTTCACAAATTTGCCAAGTTGAGGCATTAGCCGATGAACAAAGAAGGGGCAGCCCTTTACCTTCTTTCTTAGCTCCCAGAGATAAGAATGTGAGTTCTTCCTCTCAACCACAAAAAGCAACTCAGGTATCTGAATCTATTCCTTCCTTTGACATTGTTGATCATATCAAGAAAACCAGAGTTCAAATGTCAGAAGTTGAATACTTGATAGCCTTTCCCGAGCAGCTAAATAGGCTAGTCAAATATGTGCAATCACCGGGACCATCTAATGCATCAAAAGGCCTTTTGCCTAAACCCAAAGATACTCCTTCCCAAAATAATGATGCAGTTGTTAACACTCCAAAATCTTCTGAAAGAGTAGAATCGTTCTATGTTTCCCTATTGCTTAATGGTTTCAAGTTAAACAACTGCATTTTAGACTTAGGTGCTTCTAACAATGTCATGCCAGCTAAAGTTGCAGATGCTCCAGGGCTTACCTTGACGAAGACCATAAGAAGGTGTTACTCCATTGATAGACAAGTCCCTTTAATCGGACAAGTCAAAGACGCACAAGTTGTTTTGGCAGCTTTCCTGACAAAAGATTGAAAATGACAATCTTAGTTGCAGATATTCTTATCTCCTACGGGATGTTGCTGAGCAGAAACTTCTGCAAAGAGCTGGGAGGGGAAGTAAAGATGGATTGGTCATGTGCTCATATTCCTATCAAAGGAATAAACCAGAAGCTGGAGCCAAAAAAGAAATCCAAATACACGGTTACGAAATCCGAGGATTTTAGATCTCGGATTCTTTTTCAGGGGTCTGACCACGGTGTATACTTCTTAGAACCATTTGTATGTTTGGGTTGTTGGTTGCCCTGTAAAACCATCTATATGTTTTGGGTTGTTGGTTGTCCCATAAAACCATCCTTGCAGGCTGCTGGCTATCCTTGGAAAAGCATCCTTGTTGAGGTTGTTGGCTGTCCTGAAAAACCATCCAGATCATGAGCACGCATGTGCGGCAAGCTGCAGAAGAAGTGCGTTGTTTTTCTCCCATGTTCGCACTAAGGGGGGGAATGTTAGGAATTAGTATGTCTAGTGTTCACATTGATATTGTATGGGTTAATATATTGTGTGTTAATGTATAAATTTATACGTAATTATACGTGAGGATTGGGTGGTTGAACCATCCCACGTATATAGCTATTTAGGTGAGAGATAAATAAGGGGGTTGTTTGAACAACTCGTACGACTATTGGGAGACTCCTTCATATTAAGAAATTCTCTCCCTATAAATATGTAACTTTGTATTATGTTGAATAGTGAAGTTTTATGGTGTTTTCCCCAGTAACTATGTCCAAATCTTTTCATTGTTAAAGGGAGTACACATAATGTACTTTGACAAACATCCAAGTATAACACAAACATGAGAAGAGTGAACAATTTTTTAATATTTTTCAAAAATTATTCACATAAGGATCTCTAATATTGGTACTCCTCAGATGTTCGTGAAGCCTACATATCAAGAATAAAGGAACTATATATGGAAGATCGTTTGTTTGGGAATAATTATTTTATAAAAAGTTGGGTGTTGGTTGTTTGACAGTAGCATTGTTTTTTAATTCTCCCAACTAACAGGAGAGAAGAAAAAACATAAGCTCTTTATGCTGATCCTCATGTGTTACCCAAAGTATATATACGGTGGCTTCCATCTGATAAACAGAGAGTGTGGGGCTATCCTGGTCAAAGTAAAAATGTGAAAGATTGCTCCCATTTTGAAAATAAAATGTTTCTGCCCAAGCACAATATCAAAATTATGACAATTACCTATTGGGCTGCGGTCTACTAGTGGATGACAAGGATGGTATACAGCCCATACAGCCCACCAAAGGTTCCATTGCAGATGAAGGCTTTGTTAGGAAATGTGTAGAAAGGGATGGCTTTGGTGCAGTTTTGTGTGATCTTATTGAAGTGGGTTACCCTCAGACATTGGCAGCTGCGAAGGAAACAGGGTTATTTGTGCAGGCACTTAAGGGGCTTGTTTCAATCAATCTTCCTAAAAAAAGAAAAAAAATGAAATAGATTAAATTATAGTATACATCCATCCCTCCATTTCATGCTCGATTTTTCTGTTACAAGGTCAAGAATCCAAGATAGTTAAATTCAGAGACACAGTTATGTATTGGACATTGTCTTCACAATTGAATTTAGCCGGTGTCATAGCTGAAGACAAATCACTAAAAATTGGAACTATTGACACTGCAGATGTAGAAGGTGCAAAAGCCAAAGCTGGGCCTGCAGGAATAGAGATATAACTACACGAGTAGAAGTTGACATTGCATAAGTAGGGAGCATCTCATTAGTTCAGTCCTCCATAGATATGATGACTTTGACTGCCACACTTATGGCAGGATGGAAATAGGTAATCCAATAATACAGATTTCAAATGATGTTTACATGGAAGTAGTCAATTTCCAAGGAGGAGAAGCAGGCACTAGATGAATGGTACCAAAAGTGGTGGTAGTTGGATGAACAGTCCCAAAGGTAGAGGGAGTGGGAGCAAAGATTGCAAAACCTAGTGCATGGTGGAGATTTGGAGTTAAGGAGGCTGGTTCTACCTGTGTGGATGTGGAATAATGAGTTGAGGAAGAGTGTCTCATTTATATAGTGAAATTGCTGTTAGTTGTTTACTTATAGGGTTATATCCTCTTCTCGTTATGGTAACATTTTTAACCACTTTGATCTTCTCACCCTACAAGTTATTTCTGGGTGTGCCCGCCTCTCTTTCCAACTTAACATTTATAATCTCTTATTCCTTAGCTTTTACTCATTCAAGTTCAAACACTTTGTAGGAGCTACTTGCTTAAACGCTTGGTGTGACAAAATTGCAGTTGCCAACTTCTTCATGCCACATGAGAAACACGTAGCAGAGTGCTATGGTATCATTTATGCGTTGCATAGTCATTTCTATCTAGACGTGTTTTGATTGTTGGTTGTCTCCCAATGAAATGAGTTCTAGGATGTCCAAATCCCTGAGCTTGCTCACATCGTTGACCATGCCCAAAGTCTTCTTAACCGCGTTACATCTTTCTAGATTACCCATATTCCACTATTTCAGAATACTGAGGCAAATGCCTTGGTAATGGGTTCCTGAATTGCTTTAGCCCTTTGTCCCCATTGCAGGTGCTATTTATATTAAAAGATGGAGTGTGTAGTTTGTGATAGTAACAACAATGGCCATGATAGCTCTTACTCAGTTAATCTCCACCCTTCACATAGATGTAGGTATAGTGTTGTCAGATATGCCACCCCTACTGCGAGGGAACATGTATCTGTGTGCTGAATACATATATTGATCTGTAAACTTCTACTTTGGAACTCTACGAATCACACAATTATGTTGTTCTACTTTCAACTTTGGAAAGTGACAGATTTGCTTGAAAAATTAGAGCTTCGTGTTTGATTATCTCTTGCTATAGAAAGGAAATTGCAGAGAAGGAAATAATTCAAAACTTCAACACCAACAATTTTATCCTGGAAACCTCCAATGGAGGAAAACCAGTCGGGAAGGGCAACTGCTCTTTCTTCCCACTTTTATTGGTCTAATATAGACAATTACAAATTACAATAAGTATGAAAAGAAACAACAATGTAGACCTTTTCTCCAATTACTTGCTTGCTCTGTTTCTGCACCTTGCTCCTACAATTCCATTCCAGCACTGAAGATCTTGCTCACTGCTCTCATTAAACTCTGTTTCTCGATCTCTCTGGATCTTCGAATGCTCATTCTCTTGCTCCCTTCATGCATTTATAGGCCTTCCCATGTCCTCCCATGTACTGGAGGATGTGAAAGGGCATGGAAGGGGAAGAGACACGGCTGGGCGCTTCAAATTCGCGTCCATTCGCATTCCATTCTTCTTTTTTGTTCAAAAGTGTTAGGACCGCCGCCCTGAGCAGACCAACGGTCTCAGGACCGCCGTCCTGGCTAGGCAGCGGTTCTGAAGCCGCTGCTCTGCACAGAGCGGCGGTTCCTTCCAGAACCTCCGTTTACCTCATTTTATTCACTTTTCTTGTTTCTCCTTCTTGGTGCTGATGGAATTGATGAAGTGGTGTGTTTTTCTGGATCCCTATGGATCATATACCAATTGGATGCATCTCAGATACAACCTGGATATTGTACCTAGCTGTATCTAGATACGAACCCGTAATTGTGCCTTAACAAATACAACCAGATATAGTGAGTAGGGAAACTATAGTTGTATTTGATTTAAAAGTCAAAAAATTAAAATAAACCAAACAATCCCCTTCAAAAGGCTAAAAAGATGCTTAAAAATTGAAATTATTATCTATAACGCAGTTTAGTAGCAACAATTGACGACATGGAGTTGAGAGTGTCGATTCACTCTTTGACTTCAAGCTTTCACATTGGCTTTGATCACAATATCACATAAGCACATTGGTTAGAATATGCGAAGCTTTTATACGAGCGGTCTCTTCAACAGGATAGCCCTCCCATCCTCCAGACTTTAGTCGAGCTATTCTCAGAAGACATCAAATACGACATTCAAAATCTAGCAAATGGAAAAGCACAAGATGTTGATGGGTTACAAGCTGAATTTTTAAAGTGGGGGGTCGAGGTGCGTGCTCCACATATCAAAACAATCTTGAATAATGTAAATCAAGTAGGGTTCCCAATAGAATGGACGACCGGTGTGGTTATTCCTCTATTTAAAAGTGGGGATGTCAATAACCCTTCTAACTACCGCACCATTATGATCAATCCTCTGGTAAGTTATTTGGGGGCATGATAGAGCGCCGAATCAGCAGTTGGGCAGAAAGAGAGGGTAAAAGAGCAAAAGGACAGGCAGGCTTCTGACCTAAACATTCAACCATTGATCATTGCATAACTCTTAGGCATTTGATTGAAAGTTTTGGGATTCACAAGGTGAGGAAGCTTTTTGCTGTTTTGTTGACTTTACAAAAGCGGTTGACATGGTCCCTCGTGACAAACTTTGGAACAGGATGGAAGAACTTGGGATTCCAGACGAGTTTAGAGCTGCAGTGCACAGGCTTTATGAGCAGGTCAGAGCTAAAATCAGAACTAGAGAAGGCATGTCGGAATGTTTTGGTAGTGACATTGGTGTCAAACAAGGCTGCCCTCTTTCTCCCACTTTGTTTGGTACTCTTTTGCCAGGAAGTCGGGATGCAAGTGAACATCGACAAAACAAAAATCATGATTTTTTCTCTAAAAAGGAAAGGGACGCACACTAACTTTCTTTTTGAAGGGAGGCCATTGGAAATTGTTACAGAATATAAATATCTGGGGATTGATTTTCACCACAAAATGCTCTGGGAAACATGCAGAGCAAAAAGAATTCAAGGAGGTTGGAAAGCATCATACTTGCTCCAAAATAGATGTAGGAACGCTGAGCTTTGGGACTGGAATATTAAGAAAACCCTCTTTGGTCTGTTGGTCACTCCGGTGGCCCTTTATGGGTGTGAAGTCTGGGGAAGTAATATGTCAAAGCATGGATGGACACAGGTAGAAAGAATCCAAAAGCATTTAATCACAAGCACTCTAAAAGTTAAATCAATGGTTCCTTATAAGATTTTACTGGCTGAAGCGGGTATCTTACCAATGGAAGCTTCGGCAATTACTCGGCTAATAAGCTATTTGAAAAAAATGGAAAGCATGGACAATCATCGTTGGCCCAAAATGGTTATAGAGGATAACCTAGAGCGTCGAAAGAAAACTTGGATGAAGCAGAACACCAAATGGATGGAGAAGTGGGGCATCCACTTCCAGGAGTGCCCTAACAGCAATAGGAAAATAAAAAATTATGTGGCGGAGAAGTTTAGGAAAA
Source organism: Taxus chinensis (assembly GCA_019776745.2). Lineage (NCBI taxonomy): Eukaryota > Viridiplantae > Streptophyta > Pinopsida > Cupressales > Taxaceae > Taxus > Taxus chinensis. The sequence continues at coordinate 664,961,197 of CM034154.1, forward strand.
TCATGTGGACAAAAAATATTGGTTGTAAGAAAGTGCACTATATCAAATATTTCAACCCCACTTGGGCTCACTATAACAAAGCTTACTTAAGGGCAGATATCTGAGATAAGGCTAGGATTATTTTGGCTCAGTTGAGGACCGGGTCACATCATCTTTGCTGTGAAACAGAAAGATGAACTATTCCCAAAGAAGAGTGGGAAAGGAGAACTTGTCTTTTTTGCAGTACAGGGGTTGTTGAAACAGAATGACACTTCATCATGGAATGCTCACCGTATGATGACATCTGCTTCCAGTATGAAAATGACTTACAAGTGGACAACCTAGATAACTTATTTGAGGAAGCAAAGCTTCAAAGGATTGCTGGTTTTGTGCTCAAGATTCATAGTAGGCAAGCGGATTTGGAAAAGAACTTGGTTTCAGCTTAATGTTTCTGCTTTTTTTTGGTCCCGTTGACTCTTCAGTCATGTGGACGTCATTAAAATCTTTCAGTAATTTGCATGTAATTTTAGTCTAATGTATAAGTTCGTTGATAATTTAAAACTAATAATTATTAATATTATATTCTTAATTCTTAACTTAGATTACTATAATATTCTAAATATAATATATTCTGCTGAATCCAATTGTATGCATATCAAGGTGTGTTGAAAACTAGTCGTATCCGTATCCAATATCGTGTTCTTATACACATGCTTATCGGTATCTGTATCATGCAAATTTGTGTAGGTATGCTTCTCTTAGTCACAGTGGTACCTTTTTCCTCATAGAATAATTGCTCATTCCTGAGGGGAAAAATCTAACCTGATGATGTCGTATATGCTATATGGAAACCATGTTGCTTGTACCATTTGTGTCCTAGAATCCACCCTCTTTGACCTAGTGGCAATGCCCCTTCACGTGGGTTTGATATGGTTCTTGACCAATCCTTTAGGCATGCTCAAGCTTATTAGCTCGAACAGTGGCACCCTAAAGAGGCGTTTTGACCATTGTAGGTCACATGCCCCTCAACTGACCTTATTTTCGAGGACATTTGCAACATTTATGGCATCATTGCACCTTTCTTTGAACATCTGTGATGTCACACAGTGTCACACCAAAATTGTCTCCAAGAATCTGTGTTGCCACTATAAAAAATTCTCATTCACTTAGAGTTTTCAAATGGCTATATTTCCCTGTTTTTGTATTTGGGCCCTTCTTCCAATAGACATGTGATGGATTTATCCACTCATCCTATTCTTAGAGTGCCTTATTTAAAGATCTCTAAAAAACATCTTTACACACCATGACATGATCTATTGCACTATCTATTACTCAATCTAACAAAGCTAACGCTACACTCTTAGGCTATCACTCAACTCTACCATCAAAACTTATTAGAACACTTTCAACAATCTTACTTTTGACATCTCGAGATATATCTTGTTGTCATACCTCTCCTTTCAGTCACTCTTCCTCGCTGTTCTAGTTTTGTCCGCTCAGCTGCATCGGTTAGGGTTCGGTTAAGGATCGCTAATCATCCTTTCATTGGGTCATTAACACCTTCCAACCTCACACCATCACACCGCTATTGGACTCAAGGACTCGGGTTAGCGATATTAATTATCCTGTTGGGACTTCTGAGGGTTCTTTATATATAGCATATTGTAGACTTCCTTAGTAGCATGGAAATGCTCCTTGCATGTAGCCCTTTGAAAATATTTCTGGTACGGGTATGGAACCGTCAGGGAAACGTTTCCTAAACATGCACACAGACCGTTGATGGCTCTGCTGTACTTGAGACATTTCTAAGCTATACCCGAGGCATTTCCGTACCATTATGCAAAGGGTATGTGTAAAAGCCAGAAAAAACGCTCCTTTTTAGCATTTATTGTTTGTAACCCTAATCTATCCACCCAACCTTCCTAAAGACACTTCCTAAAAGCTATATAATGACATCATTGGTCTATTCTAAATCACATTCATTTCTATCTCTTGCTGAATTCAATTTTCATTAAACTAACATTCAACATTGTGAAGAGCAAAGAGGCATCAAATAGCATCTTGAAGAGATTAGGAGGTGATGCTAAGAGCTAAGAGCATCGAGGAGGACTTTAGAACTAGATTTGGAAGGAGGGATCACCTTTAAGGAGGAAAAATCGAGTTTTTCAACCTTTTTTCTTTAAAGAAAATGTTTATGTGATCAATGATCATGAATGATTTGTGTGTAATGCACACATCTTTCATGATCATGGATCGTGATACATAGTTTTAATTTTTAAACTCTACATAAAGAAATATTTAACATTTCCTTTGCATTTTTTTAATAATATAGTTCTCTTGTTGTTTTTAATTAACAATATCATCCAAACTCTGTGTATGCTCTCATCTTGCACCTATATGGTGAACTTTGTGATAAAAAACAGAATAATATGCTTAGGGTTTAGTTTTTGTTGCTATTTTTTATTAAAAAATCCAAACTCAGTGTATGCTCTCACCTTACACCTTCATGGCGAACTTGGTGATCAAAAACAAAAAAGGATGTGTAGGGTGTAGTTTTATTTATTGTTTTATAAGTTTTTGTTTTTATTTTTCACTGTAGAATTGAACTTTGAGATATAAAATTTAAATGGCATTGAGTTCAACATCAGGGGGGGGGCATGGAGAAGCAAGCCAAAGGGAAGGTTTAGATCCCCATGAAACATGATCCTGATTCTCCTCTTTGGATACATGTACAAGTGCTGGAGAACCTTGTTGGTGGTGGCACTCAATCTTGGATACGCAATCATTGCCATATGTAATTCAAGTATTTATATACCTGACTCAAAGCTCATTTAACTGGGGTAGTGGGAATGGGGATTCGAAAGTGTTTCAAGGTTGATAAGACACATATTTTGGCATAAATAAAAGAGCAAGAGGAGGTTGTCTTGCAAGTTACAAGAGCTAGATCTAGAACTATTCCTTCGCAAAGAAGGGGTTTAGGAAAACCATCCACCCCATCAAGCCACTCTTTTATTTAAACTCCAACTCAACCACTTAAAGTTGAAACTCCCTAAAAGACCACCTCATGAAAGAGAACAAAAGGTCCATTAGAACAAGCATTTATAATTCTAAAAAAAGATCTTGCTGATGAGCTGGTTGCTCGATGCATTTATGCATGTGGGCTGCCCTTTAGTGTGTTGTGACCACCATATTGGCAGCAAATGGTGAAAGGTATTAATGAGTTGGTGGGCCTCCAAAATGTTCTCCAAGTCATCAAGGACAATGCCAAAAATTGTAGAGCAATAGGGTTAATTGCACATGGGAAATATGAGTGCATATTATGCACACCTTGTGCAATACACTCCTTGCATGTGATAATGCAAAAGATTGACAAAATCCCATGGATACGAGAGATTTATATGGAGGCAAATGAGATTTAAATGTTTTTCATGAATCATCACATGTCCCAGGGTTTCTTTAGGAGGTTCTCAGGGTTGGAGTTGCTGAAGGTAAGGGAACAAATTACTAGGTTCTAATTTTTATCTTCTAACTTTTAATGAAAGTATCCATTGAATTCACTTTAAATTTAATTTTAAATTTTATTAACTTGTTTTAATTTCCTTTAATAGGTTGTTGAAACGAGATTTGCCTCTCACATGCTTGTCTTGAGACAACTTGTGAAAGTAAAACAAGCCTTAAGCAATATGGTGATTGATGAAGTTTGTTCTGCGTGGAGGCAAGGAAACACGAAACGAGCCATCAAGATATAATAATTGATACTTTACTATGATTGATAGGCGAAGATTGAGCACTTGCTCAGTTTTACTGAGCCTATTTTATCCACGATTCGATATGCAAACAAAGATCACACTTGCATAGGAAAAATCTATGATGACATTGACTCTATGCTTGAAAAAAATTAAAGACATCATACAAAATAAAGAACAAGATCCTAAATAAAACTTCTACAATGAAGTTAAGAGCATGATCATGAGGTGGATAAGAATGACCAACCCATTGCATCTCCTTGTCTATGCCCTGAATCATGAATATTATAGCAATGAAATACTTGATCTGCTATGAAATGAAGATCTTTATCTATACGTCTAACGGTGCATGGGTAAAATTGAGGTACTATGTGACAAGTACACCAAGACCTCAATCATGTGGTGGTATGCACATGACCATAATGCCAAATACCTATGACCTGTTGCCATCAAAATCCTCTTATAGGTTTGAGGTTAGGGTTTAATTTTTTATTATTAGGGGTTAGGCTTTTGGGATTAGAGTTTAGAGTTTTTGGAATTGGGGTTTAGGATTTTGGGATTATGGATCAATGTATTCTGTTTAGGGTTTTTGCCTGAGGGTTAATGGTTTTCAGTTGAGTGTTTAGGGAGCGGCACAACGTTCAAGGTTTTGGTTCAGGTGTTGAAGGTGAGGTTATTAGGGGGGTTGCGTGTGTGTTGTACCTGTTGTAATTAGCTCGTTAAGATGGAACCAGTGATCTAGGTCCCTTCTAAGGCTAAAAGTCCGTGTTTGGAAGAATTGTTATGTTGCTACTAGGGTATGACTAGGGACCCATAGTTTTGCAATCCATTTGCCAAGACGATTCAAACGATGTATCTTCTGCGACCCTCAACTAGACATGTTAAATCCTCTAATGTTTTGAATATATTTGGCCCAAAAGAGTTTCACTGTTCCAGTGCTTATCACTCTGAAGCTAATCATACATATAAACAAAGGAGGGAAAATTGACATCTAAAATGAAAAAACAATATAGACTTTATGAGGAGAATATGGCATCTGCCATGGTTTTCATTTTTAGATGTTTGTTGTCAATCCTCGTTTTCAAACCCCACTACTTTCCTAGATCACTACTCTAATATCAGTATCTATATGTCTGAGAAATTCAGCTGAATAAAGACGCACAAGTTATTCCACGGGTTAACAGCATTTATGCTTAAAGAGAGCTGGAATCTTTATATCGTGAATCCAATTTGAGGGGGAAACCGACAATATCTCGATTCCAAAACACATGCCTAACAATGAGTTGCAACCACTATTTACAGATATAAGTGAATATATGAACTTGAATCTGGGCATGTTGGTTCTTGAGTAAGCCAGAAAAGGTGACATCAAGCCACGTAACTCTAAAGTTTTATGGCTATGGATAGATACTTGATTGATAAAGGTTGCCTGTTATGAGACACTTACATGTAAGGGTATTATTAATCAGTCAAATTTTCTCTATCATCTTCAAAGACTGGACCTAGAGAAAGGAGGACTAAACAACACTTAAGAAATATAAAGAACTTTACTTTTTCACCAATAAAACAATTAACGTGGAACTACGATGGGAGGTCTCATAACTAAAATTAAAAGGAAATACTTCAACCAAATCTTCATGACTTCACAATAATATTCCTGTCTAAATCCCTTTTTCTGAGTATTCTGAATGCTCTCCTCCTTTCTCTCACTCCACCTAGAAACCTCTGTAAATATATCTCAAATACATAGGAACTATTCTTTCCACAAAAGTAATATACCAGAAACTTATAGTACCAAACCAATCACCATTTGAATTAAGTAGAGTGTAGGCATGATTGACAGCGAGCATGTAACAAATTATAATAAATGAACAAAAATCACATAGTTTCATCTATACAGGTAGAAACTTAAGCTTATGCTGGTGATAAGTTCAAGGATCATAAATGTTTTATGCCCTTGTACCAGGATTTTGCATTTATACCTCATATAATTGAAAGTAGTCTAATAATAGAGGCACCTCTATGCATTGAAATTTGAGGATAGTACAATGGTCTTTGAATTTTTTAAGGCTTCCACTGGGTGTGTAATCTTTATTGGAAAATGCTCTTCTAAGTTTAGTTTTTTGTTTTTGGTTTTGCAGTATGTATTTAATAATGGTAAAGTGGACATGACGAGGCTTAGGGAGTTGGTGCAACTTATTGGAAAATCAAGGTTGGTTTTGGATCTGAGTTGTAGAAAAAAGGTATTGAAATCATTTTGTAATTTCTGTAACTAACATACTATGTTTTTTCCATACTTTGTTTAAGAAGCCATTTGTAAGTAGCTTTGTTATGTGTGAAATGTTTTTAAAGTTAGACTGGCCTATGTTTATCCCTCAGACTTCACGTAACAGACATTAACATCAATTTGGTACATACTTGCACTTGTTGACATGTTGCTACGTAATGTTGTCAGTTTTAGTCTTGTACGGGTTGAGATGGTTTTCTCTCCATTTTTTCAACACCGTTTTAATGCCCTATGGAAAGAAATTCGACTAGAGTAGTGCACAGAGAATCACTTCCCTGTATTGGATCCCCGTAGATCATATGCCCCTACATTATGCTTTGGCATGTGTCATGGTTTTCAATATTCAATTTTTGTTGTTATTTCAGTTTATCACGTTTTTGAAAGTTATTCTCAGTTACATGTATTTTACTATGTTACACCAAGTTTCCGGTACAGGGACAGCAGGGGATGGGGGGATGTGTTTTTAGGACTGATTTTTGTGGAGGCCTTTTTTTAGGGGATGGCTATTAAAAAATAAGGGTAAATTTAAAAAATATAGGAAATTTCAAATATTCATATGATAACATTGATAAAGCATTTATCACACACATTATAAAACCTTAATACATAAAATTGGAGAGGAACAAAACCAGCTACTAAAGGACACTGTTAGTGTCTTGAGCCACCAAGCAAGGTTCATGGTTTGTTGCATGAATATCACTGTTTCATCCACCAAAATCAAGGATTATGTCTGTAGTGCAAATCGGAGCATTAGAGATATGGTGCTTGAGTCATAACATGACTTGAATCAGAAAATAATTATAAAAAGCAGGGAGAGGGCAAGACTGATGAATCAGAAAATAATTATAAAAAGTAGGGAGAGGCCAGGACTGATTCAAAAAGCTAGAAATATTCATGTAAGAAGAGGGCCTCAAAGAAAACTCAATATTTGAGCGTCTATCAAGAGAAAAAGTAGCTCTCACTCTTTCTCCTATGGTGTCTGACTCCCAGCCTTCTGCTTTTGGAGGCAAAGAAGTCATTTTCATGAATGAAGAACAATGAATGGATCATGAGGATAGCAATGAAAGCATCCTAAAGGAAAGGTCTCCAACTGTTAGATACATGACTCAGGTGAGTAATACAACATTTTCCCAACATCATTTTGCTGCTTGTGAAAATAATATGCAGTCTCCTCTTAACCCTCAACTAGCTCATAAGTTCTGGGCTTGAAAACAAAATCCACTAACAAGTTCTGTTAGTCCTAGCAAAATGTATAATACAAATTTTATCACGTTTGGTTGGTTTAACTTAGTTAGGAATGAGTGTGGGGGTCCTTGTGGGCCCCCACATTCCTTTTATTGTTATTAACTTTTAGTTTTAAAAAAAAAACTTTTCCTTTGTTGGGACGTAGGGGACTCCCAGACGTCCCCAGTATGGTTGGGGGACTTGTAGAAGTCCCTTGGTCGTACCGAGGATGTCTAGGTGTCCCCTGCTGCCCCCTTCCTAAATTTGGCGTCCCGGGGATGTCCTCGATTTTTTGCATGAATTGGGGACGGGAAGGGGGCGTTTCCTACCCGTCCCCAAAACGTCACTTATTGGGGACGGGTAGGGGACGTTTCCTACCCGTCCCCGAAATGTCTTTTATTGGGGACAGGTAGGGGACGTTTCCTACCCGTCCCCGAAATGTCCCTTATTGGGGACGGGTAGGGGATGTTTCCTACCCGTCCCCAAAACGTCCGTTATTGGGGACAGTCCTAAAAATGTAGGGGACGCGTACTCGTGGAACATAGGTATTTTATGTTCTGTAATTATGGCCATTTTTTTTTGGTAAGAAAACGTTTTTTATCGGAGCTATGAATCGGGGGGTTCTTGGTTCCCCTCCCTTATATTACGTAGTAAAAAAGTATAGCGAAAGATGTAGGGTGGCTTGAGAAACAAACAAAAGAAGAGAGCCACCCTGAAGTAAAAACAACAAAATAACTAGATAAAGAGGAAAAAAGGGCTGCCGGCTACTCTTCATGCGAAAAGTAGTAGTCATGTAGATTCGCATAACGCCCCTTTTTGCCTTTTTTTTCTGACCTCATGCCATTTGTTTTGATTAGTAACAACCACTAGCATGAGATCATTGGAGGGGTCTAGATTCAGTTCTTGGTCTGAATCTGATTTTTCAGATTTATCGGATTCGTGACCCCTCTTCACACCACCTACTATTGTCCTATATCTTCTGCCTTGTTCGGACGGGCTATGATGACCGAACTCTTCGAGCAATTCCCTAAGTTCGCTGGATGAACTTTGCCCAAATCTTCCTTATGATCTGAATTGTGCGCTGTGTTCAGATAAGAATTATTCTAGCCTCCTTTATTTGCCAAATTCTTTCTTTGTTGATTCTTCTTACCCTACAGGCAATTTGCTTGCAAATGACTTGGAAGTTGACAGGTGCGGCACCTGAATGTCGTGTTCTCATAGTCAAGGGTTTAGACATGCTGGAGGTGCCCCAATTTCAACATGAACTTATCAGGAAAAACCCTTTCTTAAGTCAATCTCTGCGCATAATCTGGCATAGGTGCGAAGACCCGCATCCTCCCTGACATGATCCGCCTTTAAGAATTTACCCAGGGCGTTACCAATATCCTCGAGAGCATACCAAAAATGCAGTGGGAGGTTTGAGAGATGCACAAGCATTTTTGTGACGGAAAAAGAATTTGGATCGAACTTTGGGAACCATGGCGTGAGGAATAAATCCGCATTGCCCCAGAACCAAGGGCCATTTGAAAAACAATTTTGGTATTCCTTAGCCTCTTTAAACTGTGCCACAAAAAAACCCTTGGAGCAGAAGGAGACCTCGCAATTCAGAGACCAGTTTTTCAAAAATCTAGTGTGAAAGAGCAGACGGAGACGACCACATACCATTAAATCTTCCAATAATAGTGAGCTGAGATAAAGATTGGAGATGTGCCAAAACCTCCGGTTTCTCGAAGCTCAAGAGAGGAGTCTCTTCCGCCAAATCAACAATGTATGCTGTCGGAACAGATGGGTTGGGGACTTTTTGCTTCACGCCATCCTTGAAAGATGCAAACTTGGAAGCGGCTGTTGATTCTGTACCACCGCTAGTCTGTCCATAAACTACACCGCCCCCAACTTTGAAGGCCTCTGACTACCTACCATTCGTGGCCGAGGAGATCGACTGGTTGGCAATAGCAGTATGGCTGGCAGGAGAAGGGATCCGAGGCTCTTGTCTAGAATTCATCAACGTTTCGTCAATCATTAGCTTTAGGTATCCAATCCGGTCCTTCTGACTCAATTAAAGGAAGTCGCGGATGGCTATTAATTCCTATTTTTTACTAGTGAGGCTCGAGGTATTTTCCTTCACCGCTGTCGTCTCTTTGCCTTGGCTGTTTACCCCATTCCGCTGGTCTTCCTCTCCACGGCCTGGATTGGAGCCATGGCCATAAGCTATGCCCTTCCCTGCGCTAGGGTTTCACACCTTTTCCATTGCTTCCCATCAATCCCCCGTGAAGAGAGTACTTTTTTTCACAATTGTGGCCATTTTAAAATTAATACCATATGATAGTTTATTCTATTTAAACACAAAAAGGCCATTTTAAAACCAATACCATACGATTTTTTTTTCTATTTATGCCCCACAATATAGAGTTTCATTGTCTCGGATAGAGTGGGGTCAATCAATACAGCCTCACCCCGAACTCTAGATTAGTTTCATTGGCCCTTTCTCTATATGGGATAGAGTGGGGGGAATCCATTGATTCGCCTTGGGTCGTTGGGGCCATATAGTCTCATTCACGCCATTGATGTTATGTTCTGCCCCACCCTTGGAAATCAAGAGCCCACCCCTGGTCCCTTGATATGAGAGCTATTCCTTACTCCCGATTGGGAACCACTATCATTCCATTTGTCTATTAATGCAGAGCTCATATATTTTCCATCTTAAGATCTGAATATAAGTAGCTGCACTCTCATTTCCACCATGTTCGGATATACTATATTGGAGTATCTTTTACCCCTCTAGTTCTATAAAGTTCAAAGAAAATGATTGTTAGTATCAATCTATCAATATTAAACAATATAGTGTATGTATATGTTCAGTTTGCATGGCTAAAGATTTTCTCCTCTTAGTTTATGTCTAACTTTGCCATGTTTTGTTTGACCCTTGACTTTTAGGATGTCTTTCTCTTCTACGAGTTCTTAATGTAGGCTTTGTAAGAGGGGCCCAAGCAAATGACAACCTTTCCCCGCAGCCTAGACTCACTCACACAAATGTACACAGTGACACTGATCTTGGGACTTTATGCTCCTAAGCTTCGTGGTGTTTTGTGCCATGCACATGGACTCACAATATTTTGCAGCACTGGCACAACATACCTCACAGCTCCATTGTGACTTCACTGTTCTGTGCACAGTCTTGCTGTACCTTTGCGCACTCCACCACACAGTCCCTTGCGCACCTTGAAGGACTTATGGTTTCGTATAGTACTGCACGACACCTTACTGCCTTGCAACACTTCATAGATGCACATGACCTCCAGAACTGTGTCCACATGTTAGCTCTCTGCTTGCACATGACACACCAAATGGTACTCTCCTTATGCATGCAATTTCAGAGCACTTGTCAGAGTAATGGGTGCAAGATGTTCACTTGCCAAACCTGCAAGAAGCTCAATTGTCACTTGGTCAAAAGATGAAATAGTTGTATCCCTTCTCTTTGAAACCATTGTCTGTTGTAACCACTTTCTTGTAACTAATGTATATATATGCTCCTTTCTTTTACAAAATTTTCAATTATTGAAATTTTATTCTCCCCTAAAATAAATATTTATCCCTTTTATAAATACCCCTTTTTGGAAATATTCCCTATTTGAAAGAAATTTCAACCAAGATGTTATACATGGGTTGTTTGAGGGTAGCCTCCAATTGGGCTATCTAGCACATGAAAAATAATCATAAAAAAACTTCATTTTGAAGTTTACAAATTATGGTCTTTGAATTAAAAAAATAAAACAACTTGGTGGGTGTACAAAGAGTCTTAGGATTAGCATTCGTTGCTTTGTAAAATATTTACATCTTTGCTAAGAGTTAGGGTTGTTGTATCTGCCACAGATGTAAGTACTCGTCTAATATACAAGCTAGAGAAGCCGATCAAGAGGTAGGAGTTGTGTTGTCATTACAACGATTTTGCTTGCCACTGTTTGTAGATCCTAGCTTGGAGAAATAGTGATGTAATTGGAGCTTGTTGCAAGAGGAGTTTGGTGAGTCATTTCAATGATGATCTGGTTGCAGGCTCAAAGTAACAAGAGTTGCGAGGAGAGATGTTGTAGTCTGTAGGGGTCGGATCTAGGACTTGAGATCATACTTGTTGACAAAAATGAGCTCACACTTCATTTTGGGCAATTGGTGCCAATTTCCACTTAAAGGCTTCAAAATTTGATTATTCATGTATTTTAAGCACTTGGGAATCTTCAAATTCACCAAAATCGCTTGTATTGACCAACTCTAGGTTCACTTTCTTCAAAAAACATCTTCACTTGATCAAAAAATCACTTTTTTTCCCCCAAAAGTAGGAAGATCCTTTAAAATTTGCATATTTTGTGTTTCGAGATTTCGGGACTTGTCAACACATTTGCATGTTTCAATATTTTGGGACGTGTAAACACATTTGCATATTTTATGTGTTTTGAGATTTCGGGACTTGGCAACACATTTGCATGTTTCTGGATTGCGGGACTTGGAAACACATTTGTATATTTTGTGTGTTTCGGGATTTCGGGACTTGTCAACACATTTGCATGTTTCGGGATTTCAAGATTTGGAAACACATTTGCATATTATGTGTGTTTCAAGATTTTGGGACTTGTCAACACACTTACATGTTTCGGGTTTGTGGGACTTGGAAACACATTTGCATATTTTGTGTGTTTCGGGATTTCAAGACTTGTTAACACATTTGCATGTTTTGGGATTTTGGGACTTGGAACTCATTTGCATATTTTGTGTTTTGGGATTTCGGGACTTGTCAACACATTTGCATGTTTCAGGATTTCATAACTTGGAAAGACACTTGCATATTTGTGTGTTTCGGGATTTCGGGACTTGTCAACACATTTGCATATTTTGGGATTTCGGGACTTGGAGACACATTTGCATATTTTGTGTGTTTTGGAATTTCGGGACTTGTCAACACATTTGTATGTTTCTGGATTTCGAGACTTGGAAACACATTTGCATATTTTGTGTGTTTTGGGATTTCAGGACTTGGAAACATATTTACATATTTTGTGTTTCGGGGTTTCAGGACTTGTCAACACATTTACATGTTTTAGGATTTTGAGATTTGGAAACAAATTTGAAGTAAACATGCAAAATGCCTTTTGACTTTTTTCCCCCGATCTCCGATGTCTAAATTTGACGTCCTCCCGACTGTCACATGTGCGAATCGACATGCAATCTTCAATTGCTCATAACTTTTGATCAAATTATCCAAAATTGATAAAATTGGTCTCATTGGAAAGCTATGGAGGAGAACTTCATGGTGGAGGCATTTTTGGGCCATTTCAAGAGCTTTTTTGTGATCAAATCTGCAAAGAATCTTTTGGCGCTCATACTTGGTCAATGTGCATTAAATGCTACTGTTCCTTTGGTTTTTGAAGAAGTGGGTGCCTCTCTTGATGGTGAATTTTTCTTTCTTCTCCCTCTTCTTTCTCTATATATTGTAGCTCAGAGCTCATTTAAGGCATCCTCTTTCCATTTGGTAAAGTTTCCATGTAAAATGTTAACTGAACTTTAATGTTGCAGACCTTTGATATGAGCTTTTGTAATGCATCCAAACCCTTCTAAGTGACTGTAAAATACTATGCATACTTATAAGCAATAATATGATGTTGAATGTGGCTTGTATCTGCCCTTTAACTTAGATTATTGTCTTCTTGCCTCTTTGTTCTTTTCATTTCATATTGCGTATGGACTATATTTGCACGAATTTAGTTTCATTGTGTCATATATGCAGGGATTCATGTTGATGGAGTTGTAGAGCTGTATTGTGGCTAATATCTTACCTTTCATCCTTGCACGAGTCTTTCTCGTTTCTTAAAAGTTAGGGAGAGAGATCCCCTTTCTTTGGTGCCATCACCTCTCTTTTAACTTAGTTTTCCATCCATGCATTCCTTCTCTCTTTTCCCGCTACAGTTTAGTAGCATAGCATAGCGTAGTAGTAGTGTTAGCATTAGCAAGATAGGTAGAAGAAACCGGCCTTCTCCGGAGGGTGATCTCATACAGTCAAGTCTCACATTGAGAGATCATTCAATGTTTCATTGAGGTAATGAGCCTCGTTTCAATAGGGTGTAACTTCAAGTGAAAACAATTTTGACACGACTAGTGGGACAAATTTGAGCCATCTACAACCCAGTCTTAATCTACTACATTGAGATTGGTGTGTGGTTCAGTGGAACTTTTCCTTTGGAGGTGAACACCAACACATCTGGCGACTCCCAACTTCAAACCTATTGGTTTCACCAGTCTAGTGTTTCAGTTTCATGAGAAGAGTGCATACAAGACAAAGGACAACAAGAGGAGAATCTGTTGAGTGTCTACAACTTTCACCAAGGAGGAGAGGGAGACCTATTTAGAGACTCCCATCTCCACCACGTAGGGTTCATTCAAATCCTACCTTCAAAGACCTATTCCTCATTATCTCAGGAATCTAAGACCTATCCCCCTTATGGCCCATCAAAGAAATCAACCTTTTGTTACTTTCAATTATGGTAGCCCCTTGGCTTTGAATGCCTAACATGATATCCGAGTAGCTTCCCTAATGAGTATTCCATTCTTTATAGGAAAAAATTCAATCATCCTTATAGAGCACATCTTAGATGTTCCGAATGTCTGTTCGGTCCACCTTGTCACTAAAAATGATGTAGCAGTCAAGCTCTTAGCCTCATCTTTTAAAGGAAAAACACCACAGTGGTATAGAAGTTTGCAACCAACTTCTATTCATACATGGGATGAGCTTGGGGAGAAGCTATGCAAACATCTTTGAGGACAAGAGTGATCTTTTATCTCTCATGGAGTAACTTACGTTTATTAAAAAATCTCCTCATGAAATCATGATGAATTTTAATTTTAATTTTTCAAAGAATTGGGATAGGATCCCGCCTCTAGTCAAGCCTTCTCCAAGCATTGCATTCTTGTATTTCTTAAGAGCTTTGAATAGTGATGTAACTGTTATGATTCAGTCTATGGGAGGAACCATTTTACCTTGTGCTAATGAAATAGCTATAAGAGCTGAAAATTGTCTAGTCCAGGTTGGGAAAATAGCTCCTAGACTGCCAATGTCTCTTTTCCCAGAGCCCCTTCCTAGTCAGACCACTTTGGCAGTTCTTCCCGGAGCAGTCAGTCAACCAATTCTTCTTATTTCCTAGTCCAATGTGTTGTATGAGGTTAAAACCTTGTTACAAAGTTTTGGAAATGAGCTGGTGGCTCTAAAGAGGTAACAAGCATTATCAGCCTTCTAATCAAACATACCAACCTAATTGACAACCTTATCAAGGTAATGCCCAAGGGCAAGGCCAAATAAGCTATGTTAGGCCTTGGACACTCAACGTCCTGTTGCTACAATCTCTTCCAGAGCTATTGTTCTAATTTAGAACAACCTAACGCAAGAGTATGAATGGTATTACCCATGTAATTAATCCCATGATCAAAATTCTTGCAAAAATGGGGTTCGTAGCCAAGCTCTAATGGTCCAAAGTGTATTAGTGCTCCGGGAACAACACGAAGAATCATCTCCAAGAGAAGAAGAAGCTTAGGTACAAGTAAAAAGCGAATCTACTCTTCTGAATTGGCGAGAAAGGGATTTTTCTGGTGTAAATCAGAATCAAGCAGCAAATAAGGGACGCAATGCAGTTCCATATAACACAAGGTCTAAAAAGAGAGCAATGGAAGGAGAAACATCTTCCATGGTTGGTCAAACATCTACCTCCCAAACGCTACAAGATATTGCAAGAGAGGGTACAACTACTAAACCTTTTGAACTACAAGAAAATCACACTGTTAAGAGGGACAATCTGCCCAAAAATCAGCCTCCAATTGGTCAACAATCAAAAGAGGATGTTACTGCTACCAAGGTCCATTCAAAGGTTTGCGATTTTCCTTTAAATGTGGTGGAGCAGATGAAAAGAACCAATTTGAATGTGACTATGTGGGAGGCACCCTCCATTCCATCACAGTGGGATTTATCGTAGGAAGCCTTGAATCATCTCCATGACACAAATGCACTAGCAAAGGGTACATCAGGGACTCCTACAAGTCTATGCCAACCAAGGGAAGGAGAAACATGTAAGTTCATCGAGCCACCTCCCTTTTATATCTCCCTAATCATTGGTAAGCATCTTGTGCACAATTGAATGATAGATTCTGGAGCTAGTAGTTCCATTATGCCCAAGAAAATTGCTGATTTGTTAGGCATAGAATATACACCAATCAGTAAGGGGGTTGTCCAACTAGATGGCACTGCTATTAATATAGTCGAAATCATTAGGAATCTGAGTCGTACCCTTCATGTATGTCCAAGTCTATCAATCTTACAATACATTTCAGTTATTGATCTCCCTCCCTATTTTGCCATATGCCTTTCCAAAAATTTTACCGTAAAAATGTGGAGATATTTGTCTTCAGATTGGTCACACATGCTTCTTAGGACTAGATATGGGACAATGGTAATCATCAAGACCGAGCCTATTTCTAGAGATCATATTGAGCCATACACGCCTTGTCTCGTCAACATGAATTGCATAGTTGCCAAGAGACGGGTACGGATACGAGTATGTGGAGACGGGCATGGATACTGGTACGCTATTTTTCAGAAATTTGGGGACAAGTACGGGGAGACGGGAATATATATATATATATATATATATATATATATATATATATATATATATATATATATATATATATATATAGAAAAATATTATTATACATTATTAATTTATTTAGAGTCAAAATACACAAATTTAAAAATAACTATATTTTTTTATGTAAGGAAATCAAATGTTGACAAAAGATGAGATATTATATTGATATTTGATATCTCACATATTGAGGGAAGAGTACATTACAACACCAAAATGCTGACAAATGGACACTAAAAACAAAAATCACTAATGTGAATTGGAATCTTATCTCATTTGATATAAAGTGGGTCAATTGTCACATTAATTATGTAGATCCTTTGCTAAGATGCTCTCTAGATACTCATTACTCTCAAGTTGTGGCTCATCTGCAAGCAATATAATAGGGGGCAAATCATTGAGGCCATTCGCCTCAAGCACATCATCCTCTATGTCTACTGCTGCATCAAGTGGGATTTGGTCCCATTTTGCTAAAGGACCTTCTTTATACCCTGGGTCTACACGAGTAAGAAGACAAAGCATGCTATGAATGTAGACTAGGTTCTCTGCCTTATTTGACCCTAGTTCGTTCCTCTTTAATGAATGAATAAAACCGTAAGGACTCCAATTCCTCTCACAAGATGAAGAACTAACTACTTGTGAGAGTAATCTTATTGCAGATGATTGCAATTCAGGTGCTTCACTGTCATGGTTCCACCACCAATCTATTGGGTCCTTCACACGCATATCATAGAGAGCTTCCATTGTAGAAATCTGACCGCAGTCATGTGAAATCATAGTCCACTGAGTCTTGATAGTAGAAGCTTCCTCCCCTCGACCATAAATCATTTTCACAGCAACCCAAAATTCTTTCATCACTTCTCTATCCTCATATGGAGCGCTTTTTTTGGTGACTTCTATATCATAGTGCTTTGGATTTAAGGCATAAGCAACACAATGTAGAGGTGTGTTAAGCTTATTCCAGCTTCCATGTACCTTTTCCTTAATCAAAGGAATAGAGAAGGACCCTTTGAATATGTGATTTTTCTTATTCTTTTCCATATAGAGTCAATTTCTTCATAAACTTCGCCCAAACATGGTTTGTCTAAATCAACAAAGAGGATTACCTCACAAATGGGTTGAATGAAGTAAAAAAATTTCACATTAGCCCAAAAAAGGTCATCAAGGACCATCTTCCTCACCTCAACCAGAGTCTCTGATATAGACTGTCTCCAAACTGCTCATGCATCACTAACAATAGTGGAACATAAGCCCCCTTTGACAACATAAAGATGATCAAGAAGTATGAAGAAAGATGTGAATCATGTGTCTGTAGGTTTGAGAAGCTCAACCTACGCATATCTCCGATAAATAATTTGCTTTTGGTGATGATTGCAAATGAAAATTTGTATTTTTCTACCCTTTTCAATAAGCTGAGAAATCCACTGAAATGTGCCAATGTTTTTTAGCGCATTGTTCAATGTATGCACACAACATGGTGTCCAAAATACATGTTTGTATTTTTTTTGCAACAACAAGCCAACTACTTTACAGACCATGGCAACATCTGTAATAACTTGGACAACATGTGATGCCCCCACCTCCTCAATTGCATCACATAGTTGCTTCTCAAGGAACTCTGCATTTTTCTCTTGCCCCGAACAATCGATTGCCTTCAAAAAATAAGGTCCTTTAAAACAAGTTACCATAATGTTCAAAAGTGGACGGTTTCTAGTATCAGTCCAACCATCCATCACTATGCTGCATCCTTCTGTAGACCACTCTTTTGACTGGTATGGTTTGTTGCTCTATCCTTGTTTTCTCTTTGTCGATAAGAGTTGTGCAAAACTTCTCATATCCAGGTGGTTTATACCCTGTTGGCCCTTTGTTGATTGCACGAACCATCTCCTCATAATAGGGTGAGCAAGCAACATTGAATGGTATTTCATTTACATAGAAAAAACGTGCAATCGTTGCATCAATTGCATCTCGACCATGCACATCGAACATGTTTCCAATGGGGTTTGAATCACCCATGTGTGATCTCTTACGAGAAGAGCCCTCATCCTCAACGACATGTCCAGATCTTTGATTTTGTTTCTGGCCGAGAACTTCGAATAGGATGACTTTGTGAGCGATTTGTGGTCGAAGCGTGAGAGCTTAAGGAAGTCATTTTTCCTTTAGCATCTTCTTGTGCCCTTATAGCTTCATACCGCTCTACCTCATTCATACAAGGGTCAACCCCTTTCCCTGGTATATGGAAAAAATGGGTCTTCACCCTTGTGTAAGTGCCTTGACAGCACTTCCCACAAATGTTATAGGTGATATCTGTTGTACCACCATTCCCTTTACGAACGCGGTTGTAATAATTCAAAAGTGGTTTTACTCCTTTCCCTCCCCTTGACATCCTGAACGAAAACAAAATTAAAAAATTAGAAATCAAATTGAAATGATAATTTAAATTTAATTTTAATAAAATAAATTTAAAATTAAATATATCAATTTATTATTAAAATAAATATCAAAGAAAAAAATAAAAAATGCAAATCAAATTGAAATGATATTATAAATTAAAAAATAAACTTCAAATTATTTTGAAATTAAGTAATATCACTTTATTAATTTATTATTAAAATAATAAAAAATAAAATTAAAAACACAAAATAAATACCATATCTATTTAATTAAAGTTTAAAGTTTAAACATTAAAATAATAAAACTTTTAAATAATATAATCTAAATTTAATTTTATAATTTACACAAATAAAAAATTAAAACTTAAATGCTAAACTTAAAATGTTAAACTTATATAATAAAGTTGAAAGTCAAAACTTAGATAATAAAAAGTTAAAATTTAAAACTTATAATAATAAAAAGGTAAAAGTACTATCAAAATATAGGATGTCACATATTGATTAAAAATTGAAACTAAAACTAAAGTTTGAATGTAAAAAATTAAAATTAAAAAATATAAAGCTAAAATTTTAGAATAAAAAAATTAAAACTTAAACCTAAACTAAAAGCTACGAACATGTTTTAAATAAAAGCAAACCTTGGAGGCAAGGGTCTTGCCTTTTCGTTAAAAGTGCCCGTTGGGGCACAAAAGGATATAGACAATAGAGCAGCAGGGCTTTACCCTAATATGAATATTAATACTGAACAATGATATGGTGGTGGCAGAATGGCTTTGCCTTAGTAGAAACACAGGTATACAGATGGCAACTGCGGTAGAGCATAGCCTTAAATAAACATAAAAAAAATCGATTGTGCAGAGCATAAATAAATTAATAAATCCCTAGCCTCATAGCAACAATAGTAATTCGACCTCCCTTAATGGTAAATGCATACCTCCTCTAATGGCAAATGCAGACCTCCTCCAATGGAAAATGCAGAATTGGCAACAAATGAATGACTTAAGCAAGCTTGTGCAACATATTTAACACATAAAATGTCGCATTTTAGGGTTTCGACCAATGTTTTTAGGGTTTTCCAGACAAAAACATGTGGTTTTCAATAGGAAATGGGAGGAGAAGTTGAACAAAAGTCTCTGCGTACGTGAGGTGTCTCCGTACGCGTCTCCCATACCAGAGACGAGTTGCAAGTGATGGGAGACACATCTCCCGACATTAGTGATGAATTGTATTATGCATGACGAAGGGGAAGGTAACGTTCTTCAGGAGGTTGTACATCCTTCGAGAAAGTTCGAGACATATTGCTTGATAGTTCGGCCAAGGAACACTATGAGTTCAAACCATATGACCATATGGAGGAAATAGGGTTGGGTGCTTATTGCATACATGAGGATAATTCCGTGATACCTAACCTTATGAAGTCACAAGAAAATCTTGAGGGAGTATGGCAACTTTACTCTGTGGATTGATAAGTAAAAATGGTGCTGGTGTTGGGGTTGTGATAGTCACTCCTAAAAAAGAAAGACACTTCTTTGCATTTAGACTTCAATTCAGCTGTACCAATAATGCAGCTGAATATGAAGCATTGATCTAAGGTCTCCAATTAGCACAAAAGAGGGTAATCAAATTACTACGGATGTTCGGAGATAGTGTGCTTATCATACATCAGGTTAGAGCTCAAAGTGTAGCTAAGAATAACTTGCTAGAAGTCTACAAACATAGAGTGTGGGACATAGTTGAAGGCTTTGATGCTGTCAACATCCAGACGATATTGAGAATGCAAAACAAAGATGCTGATAGACTTGCATCAGTTGGATCACAATAAAACTTGTGGTCAGACCACCTGTCCAAGATAACACAAACAATTGGCAAGTGTTTGATAGTGATGGGCAGATTGTCAATTTTTTGCAAGAGGAAGCCGAATTTTCTGCTAAAAATCAAAGTTGTAAGAGCAATATGAAGACCAAATCATCCAGCTGAAAACCAACAAGTTACCAAAGGGGTTGATCACCCCAGAGAGCGTCTTTAACACTGATGATCATTTTATGAAGGAAATGCTGAATATGACTGTTAAGGAGGAAAACTATGAACAAGTAGTCATTTCAAAAGACAAGCTCTTAAAGCTTGGAAAGGTATGTATCAGCTTTGAGAAACAATCTTTCATTAACCTTTGTAAAGAATATGATGATGTATTTGCATGGAGTTATGAGGATCTTAAAGGTTTTGACCTAGGGTTAGCACAACATACTATTGAGTTGGATCCCAATAAAAGTCCTATTAGGCAAAAGGAGATGCTAATAAATCCAAAGATTGAATCCTTAATTAATAATTAGGGAAGAAGTAAATAAGCTCATAAATGCAAACATCATTTTCCCAATCAAACATTATTCTTGGGTGACTAATCTAGTTCTAGTCAAGAAGAAAAATGGAGAGATCAGATTATGTGTAGACTTTAGAGACTTGAATAGAGCATCTCTCAAGGACCATTATCCTCTCCCATCCATGGAACAAATCCTTCAAACAATAGCTGGGGATGAGAGGTTTTCTTTCTTAGGTGGCTATTTGGGGTACAATCAAATCCTTGTTGAAGAATCATATCAGTTTAAAATGGCCTTCACAACCAAATGAGGAACTTATGCTTACAAGTAGATGCCTTTTGGGTTGACCAATGTTGGTGCAACTTTCCAAAGGGCAATGGACATACCCCCCTTGAAGGGTTTTATTAATGACATGATTTTGGTATATTTGGATATAATTGTTTATTCAAAGCATCAAAATGAACTCCTGAATCATTTGAGGAAAGTCTTTGATAAATGTAGAGAGTTTGGTGTTTCTTTAAATCCTGAAAAATGTGTTTGTTGCTCATGACGGCAAAATACTAGGACACATAGTCTCATATGATTGTGTTACCATTGATCCAGAGAGTGAGTGCCCTTTTATCTCTCTCCCAAGACATAAAAAGGGTCTTCAAATCTTCCCGGGGAGAATAAACTTCGCGAGGAGATTCATACCAAACTTTGCCGTTTTGGTTAATCCTCTTGCCTCCATGCTCAAGAAAAATATTGTTTTCAGATGGTCAAAGGAAGGTAAGGATAATTTTGAAAATACCAAGCAAACCATTTCTCAAGCCCCTACTCTTGTGAATCCTTACTATGATAAAGATTTCATTCTTTACACTTATGGAGGAAGTAAGAGCATTTCAGCTATCTTAGTTCAACAAAATAGTGATCAAATGGAGCAACTAGTAGCCTTTTTCAGTCAAATACTCAAGGACTATGAGTTAATGTATAGTTTTGTTGAGAAGCAAGTCTTTGCCGTCATAAGAGTTTCTTTTGAGTGCGAATGTGAATGAAAAGAGATTTGGATGGATCACAAAGGTCATGGAATATGATGTTCATATCAAAATCACCAAGCTTGCGAGGGGTAAAGGGTTGTGTGAACAACTTGCAGCGGATTTGGAAGCTGATAAGAAGAGAATCTACATGTTACAAGTAGACCAACTGACCCCCTTCCACGTTCCAAATAGGTAGACTCAAGATATGGTGACCTTTTTACAAACAGGTATCCGCTAGGCCTCGACAAGGCAAAGAGGAGGTATTTCAGGCTGCAATCCATTCCTTTTGCCCTTGTTGATGGTGTTTTGTTTAGAAAAGATATGAATGGAGTTCTATTGAGGTGTATTGAACGTGATCAAGTTGATAGAGTGCTTGAGGAGCTCCATGATGGCCTATCGGGAGGTCATTTCTCACCAAGAACTATTGCTACTAAAATCATGAGAGCTGGTTATTACTGGAATGATTTATTCAAAGATGCTCACAAGTGGGTGAGAAATTGCAAGAAGTGTGCTTACTTCACTGGAAAGCAAAGGTTGGCTGCTCTTCCTCTTCATCCTATCCAAACAGATCAGCCTTTTGCTAAGCGGGGATTATATTTTATTGGCGGGATAAATACACCATCTAGTGTTGGCCACAAGTGGGTGTTGGCAGCTATAGATTATTACACTAGATGGGTTGAAGCAATCGTATTGAAAAAGGCTATTGAGACTTCCATATTGAACTTCCTTGAAGGTATTGTTACAAGGTTTGGTGTCCCATTTATCATTATTTCTGACAATGCTAAAGTCTTTGTAGGCATTCAAATGAGTGAATGGATAGTTAGGCATGGGATATATCTCAAAATTTCTTCAAACTATTACGCTCAAGGAAATGGTTTAGCTAAGTCTACAAACAAAAACCTAATAAGGATTATCAAGAGGACAATGATGGAAAATTGAAGGACTTGACACTCAAAGCTTAAGGCGGCCCTTTGGGCTGATAGGATCACACCTAAGACAGCCATTGTGGCCTCTCCCTTCATGTTGGTATATGGAAGAGAGGCAGAGCTTCCCTTATCATTGGAGTTACCTTTTCTTAAGCTTGCCCAACAACTTGAAATGCCAGAAAATGATGCAGTGACAGTGAGAATGGCTGATTTGATGGAATTGGAGGAGATAAGGAATGAAGTAATGCATACTCTTGAGGCTCATCAAGCCCAAGTGAAGAGAACTTTTGACAAGAAATCTGCTGTTGGAACTTTTAAGGGATTTGGTCTTAAAGTGGGATGAGGACAAAAAAATCTAGTAGGCACACAAAGTTTAATGCCATCAGGAGTGGCCCATATATTATCGCCATCTGCAAACAAGCCAATGCCATTCAACTCTCAAAATTGAATGGAGAAGCACTACCAATCCTAGTTAATGGGATTCATGTCAAACAAAGTCGGAAATCTAGAAATGTGTAGATGAAACCCTAACTGTACCCAAAATCAACAACCACCATTCGCCCCTCTTGGAGAGCCCTCAAACACTGCTGAAAAGCACAAATAGAAACTTGACCTTTAATGGAAAGCCATGAATGGAGAATCCTCTCACAAGAAAGAACAATTTTCGTTCTTCTTTCTCTAATCCTCAAGAGGGTTTTCATCCTCCAGAGCTGACTCAAAAAGGTTTTTGTCCTTAGGAGTTTGTTTGCAAAGCTTACAAAGCTCAGACAAAATTCAGAATTTTATAAAATGAAAGAGATGCTTTACAAAGCCAAGTACACTTGCTTTTATAGGAAAACTTGGCTTAGTAGCCACCCACAACCACCAATCAAATGCCTTTCCCCACATTTAATTCTTTTTTGGCATTTATTATTTCCTAACATGGGTTGCATTTTTCCCTAGGGGAAATGAAAATATAAAGTGACCTTTTCTCTTTCTTTTTCTAATTTCACTTTGTCTTCTCTTTTATTTTTATTAAGTCTATAATAAATTA
The DNA here is from genome assembly GCA_019776745.2 of Taxus chinensis. Lineage (NCBI taxonomy): Eukaryota > Viridiplantae > Streptophyta > Pinopsida > Cupressales > Taxaceae > Taxus > Taxus chinensis. The sequence goes on from CM034154.1 coordinate 664,984,791, forward strand.
ATATAAGTGCTTTTTATAATTTTATTTTTTATGCACTTTATAATAATTTATTAAGACTATAGTTTCCCTTTTTAACACCCCTTGGCCATTGGGAAACAAAATTGGGCTAAGGGTCTTCGACTGGGAAGGGGATATTACACATTTGCATATTTTGTGTTTCAGAATTTTGGGACTTGTCAACACATTTGCATGTTTTGGGATTTCGGGACTTGGAAACACATTTGCATATTTTGTTTTTCAAGCTTTTGGGACTTGTCAACACATTTGCATGGTTTGGGATTTCGGGGCTTGGAAACACATTTGCATATTTTTGTGTTTCGGAATTTCGGGACTTGTCAACACATTTGCATGTTTAGAGATTTCGGGACTTGGAAACACATTTGCACAAAACATGCAAAATGCCTTTTGACTTCCTCCCCCCAATCTCCAGTGTCTAAATTTGATGTCTTCTTGTCCGTCACCGGTGTCAAGCAACATACAAGCTTCAGTTTCTTAGAACTTTTGACCAGATTATCCAAAATTGATAAAATTAGTCTCGTTGGAAAGCTATGGAGGAGAAATTCATGATGAAGGCATTTTTGATCCATTTTCAGGTGCAATTTTGTTATCGAATTTGCAAAGAATCTTTTGGTGGCCAGACTTGGTCAATGTGCATTAAATCCTACTATTCCTTTGGATTTTGAAGAAGTGGGTGGCTCTCTTGATGGCGTATTTTTCGTTCTTCCCCCTCTTCTTTCTCTCCCCTCTTCTTTCTCTATATATTATAGCTCAGAGCTCATTTGAGGCATCCTCTTTCCATTTGGTAAAGTTGCCATGTAAAAATGTTAACTGGACTTTAAAGTTGTAATCCTCTGATATGAGCTTTTGTAATGCATCGAAAGCCTTCTAAATGACTGTAATAGACTGTGCATACTTATAAGCATACTTATAAGCAATAATATGATGTTGAATGTGGCTTGTATCTACCCTTCGGCTTTGTTCTTTTCATTTCATGTTGTGTATGGACTATATTTGCATGGTTTTCATTTCATTGTGTCATATATACAGGGATTCAAGTTGGAGTTGTAGAGCTGTACTATGGCTAGTTTTTGCCCTTTCAGCCTTGCATGAGTCTTTCTTGTTTGTTAAAAAGTTAGGGAGAGAGATCCTCTTTTTTTGGTGCCATCACCTCTCTTTTAGCTTAGTTTTCCATTCATGCATTCCTTATAGCTTTTCCCCTTGTAGTTCAATAGCATAGCTTAGCTTAGTAGTAGTGTTAGCATTAGTAAGATAGGTAGAGGAAGCTGACCTTCTCCGGAGGTTGATCTCATACAATCAAGTCCCACATTGAGAGAGCATTCAATGTTTCACTGAGGTGTTGAGCTTAGTTTCAGCAGGGTGCAACTTCAAGTGACAACAATATTTACGGGCTTTTTTCCTTGTAGGCTTGACTAAGTTTTGATTGTAGACAAGTGAGTTTGCCTTTCGTTGAGGTGCTTGGTATAGCTAGATTGAGCAGAGGATCATCGAGTTTGTGTTGCCAAGGATTGGAGTCACACCGATGCGGAGCTCGAATGCCCTTTTTTTCACCGATCAAGGAAACGAGTCACGAAGCTTGTAGGAGATGATCTGAGCTAGGTCGAGGCAAGAATGCTATGCCATTGATGCTGCCATAGTGAAGATTTCTCACCCAAGAGGCCCAAGCCATTTGACAAGCATGCTTGTGGAAATGAGATTAGAGTTTGCCAAATAATGGAATTTGCCAATGTTGGTGAGTTGGTTAATGAGTAGCTCTCCCATAAATGTAGCTCATACAACCTTTAGGACTTTGTTGAGCCCAACTCATTAAAGTTTTGAGTCACCAAGCAACTTGCTGCGAAGGTATGAATGTTGATCCATTCGGCCCGTGTCATTCAACTCACTAGTGCAATGAGTGCAAGTTTGAGTAGCTCACCTAGGACTTTGCAAAATAGAAAAGTAGCTTGCCAACAATGTGTATTAAACGCAACTCTCCTTCAATGTAACTTATCTATCAAAGTCTACACCAAAACTTGCAACTGATTTTTAATGTAGATTTAAATAAAATATAAATCCTCTTAAGGTCAAACACTTCAAGATATATTAAATCCAATCTTTAATTGGATTTAACAAATGCTTAAATCTGCTCCCGAATGCCCAGATTTTAATGAAAAACAAAAACTAAGGAAAAATAGAAACTAAGTTTTTTTTTGGTTTTCTTTTTCTAATTTTGATTATGAACACGGGGAACAATATGGAGTGAAAACTATGAAAATAATGAATACAATGGAAGAAGGTAGCCAATACAAATAAATGGTGAATGTCAATGGGTTTGTTGTGAGGTTTGTGGTATCCGCTAGTATGTTGACAAAATGCAAGAAGGGTGAACACACGGACACAGGGGTTGAACAAGGTCCGTGGTATTTTGTTAACCTTTGTTTATGCGCTTTGACATTACAACAAGTGGATGAGCATGGACAATGGTAGTGGGGTTGCTGCGAGGTCCGTGGTATCTTCTAACCCATTCCCTTAGTCTATCAAACAAAGCAAAACATGGGTGGAGTGAAGGTCAGAGAAGTCTCATAGGAAACCTGCTTTGATAAAGAATGTGGGTTGGACCCCATATCTGGAAGAGCCTTAAGCTCAATAAAGAATTCAATCAGCCTATAACAAAAGTAAGATATACAAATATATAGGCCATGTTCTTTCTATAGAATAAGAGGCCTACTCTTAAACCATTCTCACTAATCTAGGATGGTTGTTCCAACAACCTAGATTCTTGCCTAACTACTAACGTTCCCTAAGATCTGTCATACCTCACATAACATTATTATGCTCCATACATTATTTTATCACACACATTAAATAACAAATAATAATGGGGAACACCCAAGTCCTAAGCACCCATGTGAGGACTATTCCTAACAATGGCTTATTGATTTTATGCTGACTGTGGATTAAACAAAAGAAATGTAGACTCACCATTCTCATTCATCGATCTTCAACGTTTCTTCAATGTTAAAACCACATGTCAATCATGGGACGATGTTTGGTCAATTATGGATATGTCAATCGCCTTCATCTTGGTCTTGAACTTGTATTTTTGTTCGTTGGTTAGCCTATAATACTTATCTACAATCTGTTTTTTCTGAAATTTCTGAATTTTCTTCTTCCTCTTAAGTTTTTAGTCAAATGGTCTGGAGTTAGACAGAAAAATCTTCATTGATACTGTGCTGAATTTAAAGAAGCAAAATACATGCAAGATTTGAAAAAGTTTGCATTGATTGACTCGATAGTCATGAATTATACGAGTTGCAAATATTTGATAATTCTAGCTGGTATAACTCCTGTAATGTAACTGCTCTAACAACATTGAAGTACACTTTAACTAGTCATAAATGCCCCATAGTCTTAAATACGTGACAATTGCTATCAACTCCCATGTACATTTACTTCAAACATTACGAGTACAAAATGTTCATTAACTTCTATCAATTTTAGCCAGTGATTTATTTTTGGGGGATTTTTCCTATTTATTGATAGGCTTCTAGTCTTCATGACCCAGTGCGGCTAATGCTTGTGAAAAAGCATTTATATCTAACTGTGTGGGAGATTTTGGAACCTTATTAGGAGTCTTAGGTTTTTCTTGAGTGACAGTTAGTTTCAAATTTAAATATTTGCCCAAAAAATTAAACAAATTGATTGTTGTTGATGGGGTTGGTGCATTCTTTGTTATTTCGTGTACTTTTCTCTTATCTACAATCTGTTTTTTCTGAAATTTCTGAATTTTCTTCTTCCTCTTAAGTTTTTAGTCAAATGGTCTGGAGTTAGACAGAAAAATCTTCATTGATACTGTGTTGAATTTAAAGAAGCAAAATACATGCAAGATTTGAAAAAGTTTGCGTTGATTGGCTTGATAGTCACGAATTATACGAGTTGCAAATATTTGATAATTCTAGCTGGTACAACTCCTGTAATGTAACTGCTCTAACAACATTGAAGTACACTTTAACTAGTCATAAATGTCCCTTAGTCTTAATTACGTGACATTTGCTATCAACTCCCATGTACATTGACTTCAAATGTTATGAGTACAAAATGTTCATTAACTTCTATCAATTTTAGCCAGCGATTTATTTTTGGGGGATTTTTCCTATTTATTGATAGGCTTCTAGTCTTCATGATCTAGTGCGGCTAATGCTTATGAAAAAATATTTATATCTAACCATGTGGAAGATTTTGGAACCTTATTAGAAATCTTAGGTTTTTCTTGAGTCATAGTTTCAAATTTAAATATTTGTCCAAAAAATTAAACAAATTGATTGTTGTTGATGGGGTTGGTGCATTCTTTGTTACTTCGTGTACTTTTCTCTTATTTTCAGGTCCAGTAGGCATGAGTGTTTTGTATCCATTGAGCAAAGGTAAGTCGTAATTGTATAGAAGTATCTGAAAACATATCTCAAGAGAACATCGTAAAGCACTCATGGTATCATTATGAATATGTAGATCAAAAGTAGGGAAGCGTAAGAATATAAGTGCTGAAATTAGATGTGATACAATCGAATCATAGTATCTCAAAAACATGATCCTAAAGATTGTTGCATTGAGTAGTCAGATCATAGTCTCTTACCATAAAAATAGCTGCATGTGGATCAACACTAATTGTGAAAAATCCACCAATCTACATGTGGTGCATGGACACAGAGTTGGGTACCATAGTCAATAGCCCCATATGGATATGGGAGCTTAGAATACATGTGGTGAGCTACGGAAATAGTTAAAGATCCTAACACAATTGTGTTATCAAATCGACCCTTTCTCTTTTCTTATTATCCACTCCACCAACCATGGGCCTAAACCTTAAAGCTTTTGACCCCAACCTCTATATAGATAGGTGGCCCCATCTATAGAGATTTGGGCTTGCACCTACCCATTTATAGGGGTGCCCCATATATATATATAGGGGCCCATGTCCTCTGTCATTGACCTCTCTATATAGGGTACCCTCCCCCTCTAGATAGATAAAGAAGGGCGAGGAAGTACCCCATATATAGATATAGGGGTCTGCCTCCCTATATAGGGGGGGATCGGCCTAACCCTCCAACTAACTCTCTCCAATATGTATCTCCCATGGGAGCCATTTTTACTTCATTTGTAGGATTTCACTCCCAGGTGGGTAAGATCTCTAATGGAACATACCCCAAAACTTTAGGTTAAATTCATTTTTGGATCACTTTTGTCGTGGTGAATTTGGCCTCATTTCCCATGCATTTCTTGGGGCTTTTGGGTATGCCACATCACATTCCAGATTATTCAAATTAATCACTATATATAGGCAGATTTGCGAAACCTCTATCTCTATCTCGATCATGTTAGACGCTCAACCAACCAATATGCCCTATCCATATATTGGGGCTCCCCTATAGCTATATGCCCCCTTTATATTTATGGGGTCGAGGAGGACTCACACCTGATCGACGTGACCATAGGTAATGCTATGCTTGGGAAGCCCAATCCTTTATCTCCCTTACCTCTATATGGGGTGGGGGTAGGAATGTTGCGGGGAAAGATATGCTTGGGAAAAGACATAGTTGGAGTTTGAACCAACATATAACATTCATGTCAATGTCAATGGAATGATTCGATTCAAAGCCTAGGCCACTACCTCCCCTACCTCCATATGGGGTGGGGGTAAGAGTGGTGGGGAAAGATATGCTTAGGAAAAAACATACTTGGAGATTGATTCGACATATAACATTCATTTCAATGGAATGATCCAATCTATCTATTGAAAAATAGTCCTAATCTCCCATCCAATTTGAAAAATATTTGCAGTTTGATCTGACATATAACATTCAGTTCAATGGAATGACTCAATTCAAATCCTAGGCCACTACCTTCCCTACCTCCATATGGGTTGGGGGTAAGAGTGTGGTGGGGCAAGTTATGCTTGGGAAAAACATACTTGGAGGTTGATCTGACATATAACATTCATTTCAATGGAATGATTCAATCTATCTATTGAAAAATAGTCCTAATCTTCTGTCCAATTTTTTTGGTTTTGATCTGGTATTGACGATATACACATAAGCAAATTTATTCAAGAAAAGGTAAAGAGCAAACATGAATGAAAAGAAAAAAGGAGAAAAAAGAAAAAGAAAAGAACTACTTTTTTGATAATCGAAAATCCCTTTTGGAAAAAGAGCCCTTCGGAGATTTCGGTCTTTGTTGGATTAATATTTATTCTTACATAATATGAATGGAAAGGTTAGGCTTGGTGGAAAACAGAAAATCTACTTTCATTAACTAACCTGTTAGATAACCCTAAACAGAAAATATTGGCGAGTGAATAGGCGGCTTGCTTGATTTCATGGTTATTGCTGTAAATACTTTCATTTGAACTCTATACCTAAATGTTTGAATTTGATGGCATGTAGACTGAGAAGTATGAATTTGAAGGAGGCAATGGCCATTAGTTTATCCACAGATTGGATGGAAGTTTCCTTAAGATTGCTTTTGCATTTTGGTTGAGAGTCTCTATAATTCTTAGAAAGGTTGTTTTCAATACATTATTTTTTACTCTTTGCCGGTGCATTGACATGCACTAAGATAATTTTTTGCGGATGGATGTCCATAAACTCTCAAGTTAGATGATGTTTCTGGATGCAATGAGAATGGGACTGTAGAAATGGAAAAGATAGATCAGTGGCCTGTGAATCTTTCTGTCTGTGTTGCATCATAATTTTCATAAGATGCAAGATAATTTTATCAGATACGTCCTTGCAAAGTTTTGTAAGACAATGTGAACATTCGTTTATGTGTGTACTCAATTTCCTTGAAAAAGAGAGTGTTTCAATGCTCAATCAACTTTTGATCATTAACTATTTTTTCACTTTCACAGGTCAATTGTGCTTGAAATTTCGCACTGCAAATAAGTGATATCATTTGTTATTGGCAGGATGGAAAGTATACTATCGTGACAGATAGATGGCAGAAGTTCAGTAATGTGGCACTAGATGAGGAGACATTGGGCACCCTTTCGGCATATTGTGATGAATTTTTGGTACATGGAGTTGATGTTGAAGGAAAAAGGTGTTTTCTGCACAACTTGCTTCTTGTTTTCACATTTTAAGACAACGAATTAGCTTTAGGGAAAAGTTTTTGTCCTAATTCCTTTCGTCATTGTGTTTTTTTTTCATCGAATTTTAATAATTGGTTTTTCAGCTTTTGTGTTTATGTTATCATTGGAATTTTGTTGTTTTAAAAAAAATCTATTCTTCTTTTTGGTCATTACACTAGTTCTAGGAATCTCTACAGATCATATATGACCTTGACGTGAGACTATAGTTCATTGCACAATATGATGTCTTGAATAGTGGGCCTTCTGATAAATACAAAAAAAAATAATTAAATAGGAAATTTGGTGAGATTTAGAATAACCTGACAAAGTATTTATCTTCTTAATCATTGCACCTTTCCACATCCCAACAGGTTAAGATTTAAGATGTCGCTGGTACTTCTTTGAAAAGATCAAAGGATGAACAAGACAATAGAATAATGTCTGATACATCAATATGTAAATCTTGTTATCAATCACATACATCTCATCGTTTGTTTCTTCATCCCCACAAAGATCAAAGTAACAATTTACAATATACAAATACAATGAAAATGAAACAATTGAAGTATTAATTATGACTCAATGAAACAATGAAAGTGCCAATGGTTCTAAGGATGAAAGAATGATTCAATGATTTCCTTGTCCCTAGCAAAAATCCAAGGAACATGAAGAATGAAAACTTCACGCAGAGAGGAAATTCAAGTTTGTGGGTATTGTTGTACAATGTGTTCGCTTGAAGATTGTGCACAATGGATATTATATCAAATGTATTTGCCACATTTTATTATAATCATACCACTTAGTGGTGTGGTTATTGTTGGTTCCCAGTTTTACACCCCAGAGATTTGGCAACAATTCAAAAATAGATGGATTAAAGAATGATAGATGGAAGATATATCGTTTGTAGCTGGGGACAGATATAACATTCTTTCATCACCAAATCTTGGAAATGACTAGAAGGCACGTACAAAGGAAATGGCCAACTCCTGCTGCTTTTGGCTCTGCCTGAACCAGGGTGAGAGGAACCAAAGGGTAGCTTGAATGGAGGAGAGATCTTATGATTCAATCTCCTACAAATCGTTGATAGGTCAATCTGAGTCAAGTATAGCCATGAATGCAATATTCACTCAAATAGTTGTCACAATCAATTAAATGGAATTTGATGATGTTGGAATGCTAATCTTCAAGAATCATGGCAAATGCATTCACAATTTTTAGGGGGGTTAATGCAATTTGCAGGAACAAGATGGTACTACTGTTATTAAAAGGGGGGATGAAGTGGGTAAAGGTTGATTCAAAGGAACACCGTGTTAGTAATTGCCATGATACCCTGTTGCATTCATAATACCAAGAAAACACAATCAATTTAGCATTACTTTCAAAAGGGCATTTGCATTCATTGATACCAAATTCATACAAATGTGACCAAATAACCTTTGAAACCCTCAACACAAACACTTGTGCAAGAATCCCAACAAAAGGCTCATTGCTTCTAATTCAATACACCTAAAATACACTTGAAGGTTATCAAAAACCATTTCTAAGCATTAGTGCATAAAGGTTTTTAAAATTGAACAAAATATTGCAAGGTAACACTACAACACAATATTTATTCAATAACCAATACAATGCAATGACTCAAAAGAACTCCTATGTATTTCATAGATTCAATAAGCAAAAGATTACATCAAAAGTCCCATCTCATTTATCATATTCCCAATAGATATCATAAAAACCATGACCAGACCAGGAAAACTATTCTTTTCATTTTGATTTAAACAAGGAGACATATACTCGACGCCTTCAATGCTTGCTAAATTGCTAATGATTGTACATTGCAATCTCTTACACTCTTCACGATAAAAATCAGAGCTAAAACAATAAATAAACAACCAACCCTCTACAATGAAGATAAGCCTTCATTCTTATACAATATTTTCCCAAGGGAATATACCCAAATTCCACCCAAAAGCATTTGAATCCTGCAAAAGGGAAGGCAAAAGATTCCGAGTTCGTCAAAATGGATTCAGAGGCTATCCCAATTGAAAAGATTCCATTTTTGAAGCGCCAGACTAGAGTGGTTTCGCCTTATGATTGAAGTTGCGGAGACGTGCAAGATATTCTTTTTGTTCTAACAAACCCCTTTTGTCTCTTTTGCCATGTCATTATCTCATGTGCGCTAGTCATGAAAAGGTTTTCTTTTCATGTGTTGGTGAGTAAATTTGTTAGTTGAGCAAATTAGGTGTCTCCACCAACGTTCACAGGGTGACGCCCCTCTGCATTGAATGATACAACTCCCATTATTGAATGTGACTAATCTAATTCTAAACTAAATGCTGTGGGTTGGCCCAAATAGGCCGGGGATCATACAGGGACACTCTACTGAACCTAGTGCTTGTACGGGGTACAAGGGAGGAAATCAAAGGGATGAGGGGGAAGGAGAGAAATTAGGGAAGGAAGGTTATTGCCGTGAGTAGGCCAATTGCAGAGTTCACACTTAGTAACCAAAGTAGTTCAACATCCAATATAGAAGAAAGAACATCAACCTTGTTACTGACATGAAGACTAGATTAGACGAGACTCCAATCATTGAGTGGTCCCAAACAGCTACTCAAGAGCCATTAGTGAGCTTGTTATCCTCTGTAATGTGATGAAGTTTGTAGTGAATTGTGTGAGTCTCAATTGCACAGTGTCCTTTCTGTTGGTGTGCTCTCTCATCAAGCTAAGCACCTAGGGGTGATTGTAGATACATTTAGTTATATTTTTAGATTCGTCAACCACATTCTTCATCCATTCAATTTTCCTTGTGTTCTCAAGTAGGAGATCAATGTGATGGGTTGTGTAAGGGCTCTAACAAGAGGGTATGGTGCCTCTTCTCAACAAGTCTCCTTGCTGCTACATATGTTGCTGCATTGTCGGTCACAACTTACACAACATTCTCTGCACCCACTTCCATGACCAGCTCCTCCAACATATCACTTGGTGGGGGGTATCAATGGTCTTACAAGAACACCAATTCCCCACTTGAAGCCTCCACATAGTCTATGAAAGTGTGATTCATTTCATTCGTTGACCTATTAGACAAAATACTGCAGCCCTTTTTGTGCCAAATTCTTTTTTGATAATCACTATCACCTGCGTATTTTTTGTGGCTTCCTCTAACAAGGGTCCACTCAAATCATGAGGACCGGGTGCCTTGAAATCTTTCTAGACAAAGGTCAATGAAGTCACCAATGTCTCCCAATACGGGCTTCTCACAACTTTGAATGGTATGTTGTTATAATATGAGAAATCTGCAGCAGCCATCCATGCTTCTCCTGTTACAAAGCAGTACCTTCGAATGAAGGTTCTGCACCATGAGTATCGTGATGAGCAAAGAAGCCCTATGAAGCCAAAGGCATTCAACCTGAACTGTCCTTAGTAAATGAGCCTTAAATCTGTGGGACAATACAAGGGCCTACTAATTCATTTAAATTAGGGGCGGAATTTATCACAGATGCAACTGCTGCAGCTGTTGTCTTCTTTTCTATTTTTTTCTCCACGAGTGCAGAAATGAGGGCATTCATCTCTTGTGTATATCTCGACCAATGATTCGTGCAATGTGGTATTTGAGGGGATTGTTGCCTCCTTTCATCATAAAACCACAATGGTTGCATATCACAATTCTATACTTTAAAGTTTAGACCCTCTATCCAATGATTCTAATCAGGGTCATCGAACTTTGGCTTCTTACCACCACTATTTGAGAGTGGATATCTCATTCTCATATATCAGAGAAGCTGCGAACCCTATCAAGCAAAGAAAAAAACAAGTGAAGATTGAAACTCTAGCTGCCTACCAAAGAAAATGGGAAAGAAAAAACAAATAACTAAAAAAAAGTATTCAAGCCCTACAATAGATCTTAAAATGGAAGAATAAAACCTCAAAAACCTCGGAAATGTAAAAATTGAGCTCTTACCTCTCAAACTCACCACCACCTATTAAAATCCTTAACTCTGATTGAAATCATCTCACAGCAACAAGAAAATGATCAAATGTGTTTTAGCATGCAAGAGCGGAGCAAGAACCAGCCAGAAAATGCAGGTAAAAGTGAAAAATGATGTATTTTTTTACTGATTGTTATTATGTAGCAGCTGACAATTTTTAAATACAGATTCCAGTAAGGCAGTAGTTAAAAGTCGCCATGTGAGCTTACTTGCCCAATGTAAAAACTTGCGAGTTTGGGTCTTTTTTGCCATTTCTCATGAGTTTTGTAACTATGGGATTTTGTTTTCATCTCTATTTTTATTTGTTTTTTTAAATTTTTGCAAGAGCTCTATATTACCGAGCTGAAAGAAAAGACATGCATATCCTATGGTCTACTACATATCTTTACACCAAACAAGCATCAAGAAACTATGATTCAACTGATCTCAATATGAGATGAAAATACTTTTTTGTGCTTGGAGATGTGATAGTCTCAAAGGGAGATAGATGGCTGGCAATTAAGATCAAATGCTTTTAACCGGTAAGTATGCTAGAAATAAATCATTAATATGTGCTAGCTAATCAGAAACAAAATGAACATATTTTCTCAAAAGAAGGAATGAACCTGAATCATGTGACAAGCTTCAAGAAACTATGATTCAACTGATCTCAATATGAGATGAAAATACTCTTGTGTTTGGAGATGTGATAGTCTCAAAGGGAGATATATGTCTGGCAATTAAGATCAAATGCTTTTAACCGGTAAGTAGATAGATGTCTGGCAATTAAGATCAAATGCTTTTAACCAGTAAAGTATGCTAGACATAAATCATTAATGTGTGCTAGCTAATCAGAAACAAAATGAACATATTTTCTCAAAAGAAGCAATGAACCTGAATCATGTGACATTGAGAATTTCACCATTTTTGAAAGGGCTTAGAATATGTCTATCTGTAATTTGAGGAACAAGATGCCTTGCCTAGAAAGCTGACTAGAATCAGTCATTCACATTATCAATGGCTATTACGTCTTTTATGTAACTCTATTAAAATGGCATGCTTATGCTGCTATCTAATTTACTGTGATTATGTCTGCAACCTACAGAATTGAGGCTAATATATTGCAATCCAAATTGTCCATTAGTTCTGAAAATAAAAATGTAAAATTACTGGTTTTTCTGTATGTATCATATGGGCTACTGAGGAGTAGGTGCATAATCCAATATGTTAATATCAGTGATTGTCAACTTGTAAATAGTTTTGCACTTTCTATAAAAATATTTATGATGCTTGATAATGAATTGATATAACTGCCTTTTCACTTCCAGTGAGGTACAATTCTTTTTCCGGTGTTTCATTGTTGTCTTTCTGCAGGCTAGGAATTGATGAAGAACTCGTAGGCCTTCTCGGCAGGTGGTCTCCCGTAAGTATGAAGTTTCCTAACCAACATCAACAACTTCACAGATCTTTTCGCATGTTGCGAGTAGGACTTTGTCACAAAGTTTGACCTGGAGTCAAAATCACTAAGTGGTCTTTTGTTTTGTTCTTTTTTGCTATGTTATTTATGTCATTTGTTCTGTTTTTTCTTTCAGATACCAGTTACATATGCTGGTGGGGCAACGAGTATTGCAGACCTGGATTGCATCAGAATAGCAGGTGCTGGGTCTGTTGATGTCACAGTGGGTAGTGCTCTCGATATATTTGGTGGGAGCTTGCCTTATAAGGAAGTTGTTTCATGGCATGAGAAACAGAAGATTGATATTTAAAAGTTCCAGCCATATCTAACAGCTTTTGCTTTTGTTTCATCTTGTTAATAGTGGAATCTTTTAAAACAAAAAAATGTTTGGAATAATGGTAATTATCAAAACAAAGTTTTGCAAAGTTTGAAAGTGCAGCAAATCACCCAGGATTTGAAGATTGAGCAATTTAGCAGTAATAAGGATTCAGTAACATTTTCCCATTTCAACTAATTTGTAGTTTTATTGAATAGTCTTAACAAATCAGTCAAATTCTAGTCATACCGGCAAAAAAACATGTTTAATTGGAAAAACTTGGAGGTTTTTTCAAACTGGCTGCGGGTTTTCACCTATAAACTGAGCTCATTTGTAGCAAATGACTGAAACACGGGCATCGACTTCTGCTTCAAGTTCACATATCTAGTGATGTATGCCTTAGAGGCTATTTGAATTTTGTAAGCTCTAATTTTCTTTTGGTTTATTAATTATGAGTATTGAGTCTTATGACAATATGTACTCTAAAACTGAAAAATTGATACTTCATGAGAACTCGAATCTAGTTGGCAACATTGAATATTTATTTGTCTTAAAATTGAAGTTTGGTTTTTCTAGTGTTTTTATGAGTATTTTATCCTCTTTTTTATTTGCCTTTCCCCCCCCCCATTTTAAACCCATGTAACTGAATTCCATTTACATTTTCAGTTTGCCATGCCGTTGCCATGCAAATGTAATGTTTTTTCTGGCATGCCAATGTGGCTATTCTACGGCCCAAGAATTTGATAATATAAGATGAACCATATACACTATTGCAATATATATCACGAGCTATTTCCAATAATACAAAACAGGCCCGTATTGACTTAGTTCCTCACTTTGTGGACCCAAGAAACCACCATCTAATATCATAGTGAAACTATTAAAACTCGGTGAAAATCTATTGCAAAAATACAATTAGAAACAAAATCAAGTTTCACTATTTATACATGCATTATAACTTTGTAGTAATGCATGACACACCATATCTTTGGAATAATGCAATTAGAAGTAAATACGTGGAATGGAGATCATACAATAAAAAATTAGTCCTAGAGCTTTGTGAGAATGCAAGATATGCCTATATTTTGTTAATCTAAGAGAAATACCTCTCTGTCAAGCTGTCATACGACCTGCCACTAAAGTTGACCCTGTTGGCAGACATAAACCTGGTTCTTTTGCACTTAAATGGAGCCACTCTGCTCGACCTCAAGTGGCAAATAAAGCATAAAAATGATAAGGTATAGATACCACAATTACTCCATCGGCTTTACAATCTTGACTTGATACTACATATGAAAATTGTAGTTTTGTAGGAAAATGATAACGTCAGACAAATCAAATTCACTTCAGACGTTTAGGACTGTTACTATCAACATGATTTCTTCATTCATGGGAAATTCAGGTCAATAAAGGATTAATTTACTCTTTTTCAATGTGCTCACTCAAGAAAACCTGATGTTAGATTTGGAGTCATCTATTCATTCAACTTATAATGCAGTTTTATAAGATATTATTTCAATTGAACGTACAACTCATGAAAGTATTACTTTGGACTTGATTACATAATGGTAGGATGCAAAACTATATGAAATTACAGTTTTAACAAATTTTTATAATTTATAAATCACATTTACTATTATGATATTGCTTGCCAAATATTAGTGAAAAGAGAAATAACAAAATGCATAAGAACTAGAAAGTTACATTGACTCTAAAAGTAGTTTCGAACTTGCTTCTACACAGATATCACAAGCCTCTTCAAGGGGGCCACCTTTTGAGCAAAGCTCATTTACAATGCCAAAAAGGTGATCTCTCTTCCTTAAAATATCAATATATTGACATTACAACTATGACGCTAATGTTAAGGGCTGACCTTACGACATAGGCAATTGAGTTTCTTTACAAACTCTAATCCTAACGCACAAGGGTTGGTTCGACATTCACAATAGGTGCTTGAGCCAAAAGATAACAATGACTATTACAATGTAAAAATAATAAATGGTTAGAATATCAAAGTCATAAATGCCCTTCCCTTTGGAAAGCTTTGTACTCAAATCTTGAGCTGTGAAAATACTGTTGAAGCTATTGCAAAGGTTCCCAAGTTGCATTGTCTGGTTGAATGCCCTGTCATTGGATTGGAACATCACTGACGGTATGGTTGCGGGGTGTGCAATTTTGTTTGAATAAGACGGTTTTAGGTTCCAAGATGATGGATCTCTCTTCATCCAACTCTAGGAGAGTCGCCTCCATATGAACTTGTTGCCCAAGGATCTTCAAGTAGGAGACACGAAAAACAAGACAAATCTTGAAAAATGCGGTAGGTCCAATTTATAGACCACATTATCGATTTGTTGTAGCACTCAGTGTGGTCCATGAATTTTCAATGCTAACTTTCGGTTGCCTTTGAACTTCAAGGAGCTTTGTTTGTATGGTAGGAATCATAGAAAAGCCATGCCCTCAATGGTAAAGATGCATTTTGAATGGTGCTATGTTTGTTCCTTCATCCAATTCTAAACCAATACCAAGTTATCCATTAGAGCACACAGTAAAGTTTTTCGGTGACATCGGGTTGAATCAATAGAGTGCATCTTATAGCTCCTTGGTAGGATATGAGAGATGGTGGCGGTTGGCCATACACAACTTCAAAGGGCATTATCTTTGTTGAAGTGTGGTACTCCCATCAAGCAAGAGGGGGCCACTTAGCTTAGCGAGTCTCTTGTTATGAGGCAAAACAACATAAGTAGGTGTTCAAGGATTTATAGACAATATGTGTGACCAATAGTTTGAGGGTGGTATTGTGACTTCATTATGAGTTGTGTCCCATGTTTAAACAATTCGTGCCAAATATTGCTAGTGAAAGTGGAATCACGATATGAAACAATAAAAGAGGGAAATACTACAGAGGCACAAAATTTGATATAAATGTAAACTTAGGCTACTAAGGAAGCATTGAAGGGATGATCCAATGGGAAAAAATGTGCATATTTGGAGAGGCAATGAACCACAACAAGGATCATTGATTTCCCACTAGATTCAAACAACCTCTCAATGAAGTCCATGGAGACATGTCCATAATGTTGTGGGACTTGGTAGTAGCTGTAGAGTACTAGAAATCTGGAGAGTCTTTCCTTTTTGATGTTGACATGTATCATGTTCCCCCACAAATTGTTTAATATCTTGTTTTATGCCATCCCAAGAGAAGTTTCATTTGATGTGTGCATAGGTCTGTAAAATCCTAGAATATGCAAGGCTATACATGTAGTTCCTGCAATGGTTTCTCTTGAAGTTATGAGTTTGTAGAAAGTACCATACAACCTTGATAACATAAACACTTAACTTCCCAAGAATATCCATGCTTAGCTGTAATCTCACTTGTGAGTTGTTGAAGCAATCCATCATGCTACCATTCTTGTTGGACTTCTGGTAACCATTCAGGGATTGGTGAGGATAAGGACACAAGGTCCCATGTTCTTTAAATTTACGTGACAAGGCAGTTGTCACCACATTTTCTTTGCCCTTGAACAAATTTTCAATAATATCCCAAGAATTTAGATACCCACTTTTGTTGTTTTGGCGACAATACATATTGGTCCACAAAATACTCCAGGCTACGATGATCTATTTTGATGTAGAAATGTTGATCCAACATATATGGGCACTGTTGTTTTACAACATGAAGAATGGCTATTATTTCCTATTCATTAATGGATTTGACCATATTCTTTCTTACCAAGGCTTTGCTATTGAATGCCAAAGGTCAGTTGTCTTGTATTACTACAACTCCAATTCATATCCCCAACGCATCACTTTCAACGATGAAAGGTTTTGAGAAAGCTGTCATCCCAAAGATTGAGGTGGTACACATGGCTAGTTTGAGAAGGTCAAATGTGTGCACAACTAGTGTAGACCACATGAAACCATTTTTTCATAACATCACATTCAAGGGAGCCACAATCTTATCATAGTCCTTCAAAAATTCATGGCTATAGTTGGTAAGACCTAAAAAACTTTGAATGCTATTGAGGGTTTTAGGTTTGGGCAAATTTTGAATATTTTTAATTTTCTTGGGATCCACTTTAATGGCTTATGCTGAGATAATTTGACCAACATATATCAATTTTGTAGTGCCAAAAGAGCACTTGGAATGCTTAGCATACAATCGAGTGTAATTAATGAGCTATAGGATATGGTCTAGGTGGAGAAGATGTTCTTACTATGTCTTGCTATAAACCCGAAGGTCATGAAAGAAAACTAAGATGAACTTACGAAGAAAAAGCCAAAAGATTTGGTTCATTAGGCTATGAAAAGTTGATGGCACATTTGTGGGACCAAAAGGCTTCACCAAACACTCGTATTTGTCGTCATGGGTTTGTAAAGCTATCTTTGGAATGTCCACTTCCCATCAACAAATATGATGGTAGTTGAATCTCAGTTCGAGCTTAGAAAAGACATAGAATCTGTGCAATTCATCCAATAATTCATCAATCATTGGAATTGAATTTTTTTCCTTAATTGTAAATTTTATTAATTCCCAAAATTCCACACATAATTGCCATGACCCATCATTCTTGCTAACAAGGAACACTAAAGAGAAATTTAGACTCACTCTTGGCCAAATGATCACTACATCTACCAATTCTTTGACCATATTTTCAATATCATTTTTCCATGTATATGTATCATTACTACCAGATGTTTGGTGGTTAATTCCCTAAAACTAGTTGCGGCATTGTAATGGAAGAGTTTTAGTTGTAATCACTAAGGTTTTACGAACACATATGACTGCTTGTGAAGAATGTGTTGTGATTGTGTGGGTGTTGCAAATGTCCCTATTTCTGTCATGGTAATTGTACACAATTGAGCGACCACACCTAAGGAACCCTTTTTGACCAAATTTGCCATTTTTATCTTGTAATTGTGAATTGCACCCATAATTTAGAAAAATTCCATAGGATAGGTCCTAAGGCTTAAAGTCACTAGGTATCCTAGATGATGTCACAAACACTTACCAAAAAAAGACATGTTTGATTTGAGCTTGTAATCAACCACTGAAAGCTAGACATTCCGGAATTTTCTTATATAAGCCAATGTGTGATCCATAAACTTGGTGGATTTTCCACACTATGTTTCACCAACATGAATCTTATCAACCCATCTTAGTAATGTTAATGCATAAGTCAAATCTTTTCAAAATAGAGCTATAAAGTGCTACAAATGACCGTGAGTGAATTAAACATACACAAGAAGGAATAGAAGCACCACATACACATGAACACAATTTTTTAAAAATCCTAGAGAAACCCAAGTTGGGGAAAAACTCTCGTGGGTGAGGAAAATGCACTCCCGTTCCACTATGTAATCCACCGAATTGTACAATTTACTGTAGATTATTGCCTTTATAGAATGAGTTATTCTCTCCAAAGCTTGCTCAACAATAAGCAAGCCCTTGAAACAATTCTTTTATACAAATAACTCTGAAACTAACACTCATAATTGGGAAAACAATGAGTAATGAAAAAAAGCTCAATCTTGCTTAGGTTTGCAATGGAAATTCAACTTCACAAATATCACTTCTCTTTCCAAGATCTCCCTCTTGCTTATAACAACTTTCAAGCTTCCTCTTGTACTCTGGAGAATCTAAGAGGTTGAGTAGAAGAAGAGACATCTCTCGATTTTTCACATTTTGAGTGTGTATGCTCGTTTTCCCTAGATTGCTACAAAAATGCTATAATGTTTATGTAACCACTGGTATCTATAGGCAACGTTTGTGTAACCATACCAATGGTCGTGGCATCATCTGTTTCTAAGGATTGCGTAAATGTTATGACATATGCACACAATTTGTTTAAATTCCAAATATACTCGTTCTTTTCTCATTTCCAGTTGTTTCTTTCTATGCGTGTTTATCCAAACATGATAAATATTTGAATACAACTTACAATCATGAATTACATTAATTGGGTACTTTTGAGATCCATATTTGGATCATACCTCCCTAATTTGAGGCTTTTGGTCCCCAAAAGCTTAATAACTTGTATGGTGAGGAATCTTCTTTCCCTACTTATTGAACCTATCTTATATCTGGATGTGTATTTATGTTGAATGAATTTATATCCTTGTGAACTTTTGGTTCCACATTTTCATGTCCTTTGTGTGGGTCATTTCATTCATTCCATGTTTGCAGACTACCTAGTAGAAACTACATCTCATGCTCCTTATTAGTAGAACAACTATGGGTGTCCTTGCATTATTGCTTATCTTTCAAAATGAGAAAAGAAAACTTCCCACTTGCATTAAGCAACCAATTACCTTGATTACCTTTTACCATAGAGATATTAGATTTTCCTTCATAGGGCTTTATGGTGTAATTTTTCCCATTCTTAACCAAATGGTATCAATTCAATCTCCTTCTAAAAAAACATCTCTAAAATACATGTAGGGGTTGAAAAACACTATACCACAAATGTCAATATGTGCAACATCTACAAAAACTTCATTAATGAAATGTTCATTTATTACAAACTTCACTCTGCATTATTATGAAACCCTTATCTCTACTCCTTGTTTCACCCATCATAAAGCATAAGGATTATGATGATCTTACATTTCCAATCCAAGTTTATCTACCAACTCTTTGCTAATCAAATTTTCTTGAGAGAATAAAAAATAGCATAAAATTTTACCATCTTAATATTCACTTTGATATGAAAAAGTTGAGAAGGTTCATCTTTGTCTTGAACATAATTATTATCCAAACATATATTTTTCTGAAGGGCGATGAAACAAAACTTCTCATCCACATTTGAGTTATAATAAATTGCTTCTCCTTGAAGTGATGACATGCATTTCTTTTTATTTTTCTTATTCTTAAAAAGATGCAATTCCAGATGCAACTTCCAACAAGTCTCATCTGTATGACCATCAACATCACAATGGCCACAAAATTTGATATAATCCTTCTTGGAAACAATAGAAGTGGCATCGACCCCACCTTTGTTCTTCGTAACATTGGAAGAATCTGAAGAGGAAGGTGTATCTTTTTTCTCATCCATCTAAAGATATTGGGCTTGAGAACAAGGCTCATATATGTTCTTTGGCTTGGTAGGTGGAACAAGCTCGCTTAAGCAACTATGAAACTCTCCAACATACTTTATGAGGATGTCATGATCAAATGAACCTTTTCCCTTTTGCACCACCTTATTTCAAAACTCACTTGTATATACTTGCACAATTTGTCCTTCTTGTGTCTCCAAACAATGTCAATGAATAGATCTTTTCTCTTCATAACAAATAGGATAAGATTTCTTCTATAAGTAAATTCATCCCATTTACTAATTGGTGATAACCTCTCCACAACCAAGGAATTAAGATAACTCTCAAACCAAGTTAGAGCATGAATAGTTAACTTTAACCTTACAAACAAAATTTGTTTCTCTTCACTAATTTGGTGCAAATGAAAGTATACCACTAATTGAGATAACGAGTGATCAAGTTTATTTGCATTCAACCCACCTTTATATCCAAATAAATGTCAATTTTTACCTCTGCTTTAAATGGAGGCGGAGCTTGGCTAGAATGACACTGCTATTTCTCATGGTATGAAGACTCAAGCTCCTCACTTTGGAACTATACATAGAAACTCCCAAATTTTCCATAACTACCCTCACGATCTTCCCAAGCTCCTTTATGGATAGAGACATGTGGGAAATATCCTCCAATTTGTGGAACATTTTTTCACCATCTTCAAGTTTCAGCTCATCTTCGGGGGCCATACTTCTCTCCTCTCTCTTCCACTTCCTTGTAAAGTAACCAAATCAATATTTCCACTAGCACTTATTGCTCTTATAATGAATAAGTATATATAAAATGGTCACCAAACAAACCACACAATATGGAACACCGAACTATTTTGATACCAATATGATCCGTAAACTAGGTGGATTTTCCACACTAAGTTTCACCAACACGAATCCTATTACCCCATTTAGTAAATGTTAATGAATACCTCATATATTTACAAAATAAAATCGTAAAATGTTAACAAATTCTTGCGAATGAATTAAACATACACAAGAAGGAATATACGAACTATTTACACATGAACACAAGTGTTTTTTACCTTGAAGAAACCCAACTTGGGAAAAATCCTAGTGCGTGAGGCAATTGCACTTCCCTTCCACTTATTGGCGTAGAAGATGATTAACACGATGAGATCCCTCTCCACCATTAGTTTGAGCTTTTGGTGTGATGGTAAGTCGTGCAAGTCTGATACCAAATGACTTGCCGTCACACCAAAAGCTCGAATTGATGGTGGAGAGGGAACTCATCGTGTTAATCAGTTGCTACGCCAATACCACTATGTATTCCAATAAATTGTACAAGTTAATGTAGACTACTACATTTATGGACTGAGTTATTCTCTTCAAATATTGAATAACAATAAGTAAACACCTCAAACACTTCTCTATACAGATAATATTGAAACTTACACTCACAATTGGGAAAAAATGAATCATGAACAAAATACTCCCTCTTACTTAAGTTTGCAATGGGAATCCAACTTAACAACTCTCACTTATCCTTTTTCCAAGCTCTTCCTCCTGTGTACAAAGTTTTTAAGGCATTTTCCCCTATATTGGAGAACCCAAAAGATCGGGTAGAAGAAGAAACATCTCTTGATTTTTTACATTTTGGACGTGTTTGTCCATTTTCCCTAGACTGTTATGAAAACAATATAACAATTATGCAACCATTTCTATTTGTAGGAAAAAATTGTGTATCTTCACCCAAAATCATGGTATCCCATGTTTCCAAGGGTTGCACAAATGTTATGGTGTTTTCACATAGCATGCTTAAACGTAAAAAAATATCGTTGTTTTCTCATTTCATGTTGTTTCTTTCTCGGCATGTTTTTTTGAACATTAAAAATGTATGAATACAACTTAAAAGCATGAATTACATTAATTGAATACATTTGAGATCCATACTTGGATCAATGTGCCTCAATTCACAACTATCTCTTCAATATTGTTGTATGGGTACACATAAAAAGCTACCTATCTGGATGCCCTTGTGTCAATGAAATTGTGAGTGCTTCACGAGCCAATGAGGATGGTTAGGTGATGCCCTTTTAAGGATACTAATATTTTTAGTTTTTGGGGGGTAGTGATCCTAACTAAGGCATGATCCAAAATTTCAAGCATAAAGCCTTCATTCAGAGAATACTCTGATTAGGGTGCTCATCTTCTACAATATCATTTGAGTTGAAAAATATGGAAAATGTGGAATGTGCCTCAACATCTAAAAAATATAATTTATGCTTGATACATTTATATGGCTTGGACCGTATTTTCATTATAAATATAATACAAACCTGTGGCTCTGCAAACAACCATTTCCTCATGAGGCAAGTACTTGACAACTGGTGGTTTGGTGCCTTGATTGGGTCTCAGATGAGATGGATGTGGATTCCTGATTTGTGATGGTTTATATTGGGCTATATATTTGTCTTCACATAATTTAGCGAATCCAATTTCTTTGATTAAGGTATCAGGTTTTATCATTTTTAATTTTTCCCTGATATCTTCCTTCAATCTACTAAGGCCACAATTTTTGAAAAATTCCTTATGCAACCTCGTTGTTCTATTGACCACTTTTCAAACTCAATTTGGTAATCATAAACATAATGATTTTGCCTCAATTTAGTTAATGCACTTGTAAATTTCTCATATTTGCTAGGGCCAAATTTTGTGAGTAATTATTTATTGAACTTCGCTAATGTGAGAATAAAGCATGTTTTTGCCTACCATAATTATCTTTGAATTGCTTCATGTTCCATCTTAACTAAATCTATAGGAAGTTTATGATTTGTGGGACTTTGATGGACCAAAAAAATAATTTTTCTTTATAGAGCCAACTTGTAGGGTCAATACCCACATATTTTAGGAAATCTAGTCTAGGAGTTCAAAGCTTTCTTCCAAAATTTTGGTGGGTGTTGTGACCATGGGGTCTTGTGCTAGATCTATGTTTGTTGCGGAGGGAGTTGTACTTGGAATTCACACATATCAATATGGAGTCCAAATCATCTATGAGATTTAATTTTCCAATTTATCCAATATAAAGGAGTGTTTGGTCTAAAGTGTTTTCATGTTGTCCATGAGTTGGTCCATTTCTTTGGATCGAGCAACTGCTGACATTGTATGAGAGACTAAGGATTTTTTCCCTACATCAAAATGATCAGGACATGGATAAAATCATTTTGGGATGGGGTAAAAACCAAAAAAATATTTTTCTCAACCATTTCCCCCTTTTTGACTTGATTGATCACCCGATGAGCTCAATAGTAGCTAATTTTTTGCCTTTCTATCCTTTGTAATTTGCTTTCAAAAATTTATCTAGTGGTTGATTTATCAAAATTAAAGATACAACAAGGAGGGTATGCTACAAGGAGTTTCTAGTTTTTGGGGTTTAAGATGTACTAATCCTGTTCACAAATAGTGTCGGCCCAATGTTCCATAACATTAATTACAGAGGGATATCATTCCCTTGAATCACTATCCCATCTACAAGCTATGATTCAAGTTACTTCCTAGGAACAACCACATACCAATACACCAAAAATAATAGACAAGCAACACTTCATATAACTTAATTTCAAAAAACCTTATGGTGTATTCTAATAAACCCAAAGGTATGAGGAAACTGCAACCCATATACAATGTTATCTTATGGGTTAAGTATTAAGTGTAACCACTCACTTTAAGGAATTAGGTAAAATTGATATATGCTTAGCCTAGAATGAGAATTTTACACGAGTTTTAAAAATACTAGAACACAGTTTGAAACATAAAGTTATTTGTATGAAAAATGTTGATTTGGTGAAAAAAACTAATAGCACCATCACTAGTGTTACCACTTTTTGATCATCAAGATCCATGATGGGTGAGGCGAGAAGTGTACAATCATAATACTAATAAAACTTGATGTCGCTATGAAAAAACAAACCTGCAAAGAGATCATATACCACTTCTTGCGATCATACTTGAAAAATATTAGTGAAAATGGAAATAGCAGAATGTAAAGGAAATAGAATGTTAAATTGGAAAATAACTTTGAAATTTCTTAAAATTAGATATCATGTGCCTCTTTGCGGGGGTAACCTCCTTTTGAGCACAACTCTTTTACAATACCAAAAAGATGACCAATAATTACTTTCTTACAATAAAAAATATAGGCACTACAAACCTAACCCTAATGCTCAAGAGTCGGTCTTACAATACTTAGACACCTAAGTTTCGTTATAAATTCCAACCTTAATGCTTAAGTGTATGGATAATTTTAAGAACCTATTTTTTTTAATAATATCATGGGAAATCCTAGATGACAAACATATATCCATAGGCCAATTTTTGAAAAAATCTCCAAAGTTGTGTAAATTGACCGGGTATTCAATTAAACATTTATAAAAAAATATAACTATTAGGTAAATCAAATGTAATATTCAAAGAAATATATAATAACATCCCCATCTCTTATGTATCATTTCTTCTCAAAGCGATTTATTTTTTCTTGCTAGATTTTTACAACTTTATCGTCAACTCATTTTCTTTAGAAGAAAAGGCTGTAATGCAAAAAAACAAAAGTTATGTTGGTTGATGTTGTTTTATAAATCATAGCCATTATAATTCTTTGAACATATCTAATAAATTTAATTATTATCATACATTGTATTTATAGTGACTATCTGTCTTATGTCGTATTTAATTTACTTTTCCATCTATCTTGTATTTTAATAGTGGTGAAATGTTTTTCCATGTATTTATCTTTCGAGTGTACCAAAAAAATCCATCCTAAAATGTGTCTAGAGTGGTTAAAGAAGAACAACATTTGCATTCTTATTATGTTCACAAGAACTCTTGGAATGACATAAAAAAATAGTGGATGAAACTATTATTGAGAAAGGAATTAGTTTTCAAGAGTTGTAAACAAAAGTTTTAGGATTGCATCCACATAAAGAACTAAAGGCAGAGGTATTTCAATATGAAATTTTAATGCAAAAGTTGATAAAAGGTCCTCTTCTAAAAACATGCCAAAACAGCTAGATGTTGAGTTGCAAGATAAACATTGGAAAATGTCAAAAATAATTACTTTTTGGTCTATGAGGCGGGACTTAGGCGATCCAAAACCTATTTCAGAGTACATTTTTATTCCAGAAGATGTCTTTTTTAGCAGACTGTGGAATGAAGCACATCCCAAAGAGGTAAGTAATGATGACTGGTCTGACCCTGAGGAGGAATTACACACTCCCCTTGTTGGGGGATATCACTAATATAAACCAAGTCTGAATGAAATCATGAAACAAACATATATTATAAGGGCAATTATAGCTGAAAAGATGGGTTTTAGTGGTGGTGGTTTGGGTTCAATAAGACAAGGCATTTGGTTACCACCAGAGGTACGTCCTAGACGAGGTTCCAATAGGTTAATCATTGGAGATTTGGAGAAAGGACCACTACATGCCACAAGTGTTAGTCCAATGCATTTTTCTCCGGAGTTAAAACCTCAACATACGTTTCAGCCACAAGTTGAAAATTTAAGAGGAGGAATTGACAGTGAATCTGTTAGTATTGATATTGTTGGGGGTTGTAGTGATGATAGTAGTAGTAGTGATGAAGTTACACACGAAAAAATTATTACAAAGAAGCCAATATAGATTGATACAACTCGTACTAGCCAACAAGGACTCGAGAAGAGGAAAAATACAAAGACAAATACAATTACTCTTGCACATGGTAACATTGCCTCAAGTTAATTAATTATAGAAGGCAGTGCCACCCCTAAAAAAATTTATAATCCAGAGGGAAAGTCCCCAAAAAAATTTAATTACTCCTCCATTCAAGTAGTTCATTCCTCCAAACACCTTAGGTTTTGATTACCAAGCCGAGTTTTCCAAAAATCAGAAAGAGATAAAAGAAACAAGAAGAAAATGCTACAGGATACTATAACTTCAGATCTTTCCACAATTAGGGTATTACCTACATATAACCGAAACAAAAATACCATGGAATACATGCATATTGTGCCCAAAGTTGAAAAACTAGAGGATCAAATGGTTTTCAGTGACTACGATATAACCACCCTTTTCAGGTGGATTTTACTAGAATGAAACCTTGTGATAAAATAAATGTATAAAAAGGAACAATGATGTGGTATACACAATATTTCTAAAGGAAGACATAGAGAACAATAAGTTGAATAATAAAATTAAAAAATTAGAGGCAGAACTGGAAAATGAGAAAGAAAACAGAAAAAAGGTAGTTTATATGATCGGTGAGTTAAAGAAGAGGATAAAATCATCTTCCTCTATGACTGTAGTCGTTGCGAATGAAAAAGCACAGGTGGAATTGGAATAAGTGAAGAAAATGTTTTAGGAAATGATAAGTAATTATAATGGATTAGAATAAAGGTTGTGATAATTGGGTAAGTGCACAAATTTGGGGGGCCAAAAAGTGGACAAAACCTTAAAAAAGCAAAACACATACGTGTTCTAGCATAACATGACTGCGTTTTAAATTCTTAGGCTTGGGATTTACCAAGGCATAATGCATACGCGTTATTTCTGTTATAAATAAAAAAGAGGCCCTTTATCTCTCTCAAACGTGAGTTTCAGAGCTTAACCATGCCCTCACGTTTTTTCATTTAGCTGGATCTCAAGCTCAAAGGATCATTTTTGGATCGTTGAGAAGATATGAATCGATGATCGTGCCACAGAGAAGAGGTAGGCAAAATTATTTTCTCAAAATTGCATTGAAATATGATAATTATAGAGTAGAATTTGAATTGAATACATTTTTTTATTGTTACAGTTCGAGGTCGAGGGAATCAACCACAACCAAACCTTGTTATTATTGTCATCCCTCCCAACCCTCGTACAATTGCTCAAATTCCCCTGGGTAGTCAAGAAGATTTAGTAGCCCACATAGTTGAAAACAAAATTGAAATTGAGGATTTAATCAAAAGAATGAGGGATTCGAAATCTACAAATACCCACCGCGCCTCTCTTACAAACAAATTAGAGGCATTACTTGTTCAAGTTGACACGACAACGGGGAAAATTGATCGTTGGACAACTTACAGAGAGGGTTGTAGGGTTTATTATTCCAACAAATTGTCATATGTGGATGTAAAAAAAAAGTAATTACAAAAGACCTCATATGCACCTTATTCACGGACCCCCACACTAATTTGACTGTTCCGTTGTCATGCAAATGGTTTCCCATCAATTGGTGTAATAATAATTTGATTACAAATAATTTTTGGGACTGATGGTGGATGGTGTTTGATTTTCTACCTTGCAATAACAACGAGGTGCCACTATAATTTATGAGGAAACTCTATTAAGAGTTTATCTTCAATGAGATCCCAAATTATTTTGATTTCTGATATTTCTAGGGCTAAGGAAAAGGATCTGCAAAGGATCGACCAGGTGTACAACGTGCACCTATTTAGCAGGGTAGAGTCCCTGCACAAAATCCCCCTCACCCTGAGAATGTCCCTCCAACAGTGAAGGAGATAGTAGAGATTGATACATTCCACGCGCTTCAGGGGCTATGTGCGACCCTTGTTCGACATACGAGGGAGATTTATGAGCCAGATGCTCATGGAGGTACACAAAGTATTCCCTCAGGGAGTGCTAACATGAGGCTACATCTTTGGTCATCATGTGGTAGCATATGTTTGGGGCCTGAGGAGGATGATACTTTATTTCATAATGATTTTGGTGGAGTTGGTGCTAGGGGTGCACACAATAATGTCACTATGTCAGATGCCTTTTTGAGTGAGACATTTGGATTACAGTCATCGACGTCAATTTTGCAAGTATTTGTTATGTTTTATTATGTGTGTTACAAAAAGTTCGGAGTACTTGATATACTTATATATGTTAAATTTTTGAAATAATTGTATTTGTACATGTACATGCATTGATATTACAATGCGCGGGAGGTGCATCTTCATCCCGACCATAGGCGGCGAGCACCATGCATACACATACATTCACAGAGGTACTTTAGAATGTTAATTGTGTAAAATTTTTCACATACATGCAAATCTATATATATATACTATATATATATATTAGTAGTTTGAATTCAAATATATGTATAATTCTTGTATGTTCATCTAACTCACGTGATACATGCTTGATAAAGATTTTGACTTCACTAGACACCTTGCCATCTCTACGACAAGTAGATAAAGGTGTTGTCGCTGTGATTTCATTTGCGCAGCAACTCACTAAGGTATTCTTGAGCAACATGTAAATTTTGTTAAATTTCTCATGTAATTCATATTATGTTAAATTTCTCATGTAATTCATATTATGTTAAATTACATGTTAGTAATGTCTTTCATTGTATAATTATTAAATTATGTTAATAATGTCCTTCATTGTGTATATGTAGGAGTTACCTGTGACATAGGTAGCATCCCTATTCATTTGATTCACAAGCATCGTGCAGGGTAAAAACAATAGTTTTATATTGATAAAATTAGTTAAAATATTGCCACTACACATACATGTACTTAGTTCTATTTTTGCTAATTCTGATGTTATATTTTTTGATCTTGTGTGTATGTAGGGAACTTTAACCCCCTCCATTTTGACTTCGAGGACACAGAATCCTCCATCTCATCATCTTCATACCCCTGTTCGTACTCCAAGAGCTCCCGATGACTCATCTGAGATGTGAGATGCAGATTTGGCGTGATCAACATCTTTCGAGTAAGTTTTTGTATCTATGTAAATACTTTCATTCTAGCATGGTCTTAAATACATGTTGAAAACATATATAAATTAATTTTTTGACAAATAAAAACATTGTTTTGCATTTACAAGCTCATGTACCAGGCAAGTATTCAGCAGAAGAGGACTCATAGCATGGGCTTAGATGATCCAAAGTCATCTCATAGATCTCCATCTTCATCTAAAGGGAAGGAATTCTTTGAGCAAGGCCAAGAGAGGGATATATTTTGATGATTAGGAAATATATAGGTCTTACATGACATTTTTTTTTGTATTCCTATGTGCATGGCATTGTATGTATGTCTATATGGCATTTGAACTTGATGGTATATGACCTATTTGGGCATTTTTTATATTTATTATGCACATATAATACTATTTGGAACTTGATATTTTTTTATGAGACCTTACATTTCTGATATTGTTTTTGCATGAAACTAATATGATGTGCACTTGAGAATATTTAAGACATTATGGAGTATTTTTTCATTTATTGGTGATTTACATGCACTAGCATTTTCAATGTATAAATATGCATCAAACTTTGGAAATCAATATTTATATAATGTATGTAAATAAAGAATTACCTAATCTGAGTAATTATTCCATTCAATTTATCAATGTGTATATGTGTATTTACCTTACTTGCACTTCTTCTTGCTCATGATCTCTTTGTATTGGTTCCTATCTTATCATGCACCTACTACATTCTTGAATACTTCTTAGTCTTCTCCCGTGTTAAAGCACCAGAGAGTCGTCACAATTTGATGCCTTTCATCTATTGATATTTTGAGAATGTATCTCCATATGCATTACTCCAATGATTGAGAATGTCTCCAAATGCAATGACATTCTGATGAACAGACACTCAATGATTCCTTGATTGTCTAATCATGTCCAATTCATGTTATTACCTTTAAATCTGTAGGCATTTCAAGTTATTTTGGAAATCACATCACAGCCTTCACTAGGATAGATGACTACCCCTATCCTTTTGAAGGTACTTTTGAAAGCATCCATGGGTTTATCATAGCAATAAATCATAAAATGAATAGAAGGTCACTAAGTCTGTAGGCCAGATGACTCCTATTCAGAACTAAACAAGAAATATTTACTAGGTGATTGATAACTCCCATGTGTTCTTAGGCATTCCCTTATCAAATTCATTCTTAAGCCAATCTATTCATTAAATAATAACTCGTGGATGAGGTTTCAGATCTTACGAGACGTCTCTAGGTGCCCACGGAGTCTGAGAAATCACTCTGTCAAAGATATAACATGTTTTGGTCTCATGGCTCTTAAAGGACTACGCCCAGACAAGGTAGCCCGAAAGCACGGGGAGTGTAGGGAACTAAAAAAAAAGCCTCCCCCTAGTGCATATACATATCCAACCTAAAATTTTGGCATAGTCAGTTCGGCGCTAAGAGCTTCCGTATGCAAAATATAGCGTCTAACAACCTTACACTGACTCAGACTACACTATTTCACGCGTTTATCAAACAATATGACAGTGAGATCACCAAAAGGATATGGATAAAACTGTGCGATGATTTCATAGAGGGTACCTGACATGTAGAGGTTTTTGGATCTAAAGAGATGTCTCTAGGTGCCACAGAGTCTGAGAAATCACCCGTCGAAGATATAGCATGTTTTGGTCTTAGTGCTCTTAAGGGACTACGCCCGGCACGAGGTAACCTCGAAAACACGGGGAGTGTAGGGAACCAAAACAAATCCTTCACTAGAATTCAATAGGCCATCCAGACATGTGTTGGCTTAGACGGTTCCGGATCCCATGAGCTACCGTTTGAAAAATATAGCGCCTGACAAGTCTTACACTGACTCAGACAACACTATTTCGTGCACGTTCGCAAACAATAGGAAAACGAGAGAACGTAAAATGGAGATGGATAAAACCTGCGAGAGGATTTCATAAGAGGGCCCCAGACATAGATTTTTTGGATGTAACGACTGATGTCTCTAGACTTTGTGCCACCTAGAGACATGTCGAATATATCCGAAACCTCCACGTCAAAAGCCCTCTATGAAAGCATATTTTAGTTTTAGGGCATATCCTTAAGGGGACCTACGCTGTCCAAACGAGGTAAGCCCAAAAGCACGTGAAGGAGTGTAGTTTGAACCAGTGTAAATCAATGCTTACTAGCATGTCACTATTGGCCATACAGACATGTTGGCACTGGTGATTTCTTGGACTCTGTGGTCACCATAGAGACTATCTTGTTAGATTTGCAAACCTATAGCGTCTGACAGACCTCTACGACTGACTCTAGACGGGTACACTATTTCCATGTCCTTTCGGCAAACAATAAGACTTATTGTAAGAAGAACATAATGAAGATAGTGATAAAACTGCGAGTTAGGCTGTTCGTATGCTGGGCGCCCTATTTTGCAAATGGTAGGTCGTTGGATCTAACAAGATGTCTCTAGGTGCCATGGACATCTGAGAAATCACCCCGTCGAAGACTAGTGGAGGCTTTGTTTTGGTTCCCTACACTCCCTGTGCTCTTAAGTGACTACGCACGAACGAGTGTAGCCCCTTGAAAGCATCAGGGAGTGTAGGAAACCAAAACACATTATACCTTCCCCCTGTGAGTTCTCGGACTCCGTGGGCCACCTAGAGACATGTTGGCAAATAAAAAACCTCCATTTTGGTGCCCTCTACGAGAGATTCTCGCGGTTTGCATCCATATATTGCATCTGGTAGATCTTACACTGACTTAGACTACACTATTTCGCAAATGTTTACAAACAATAAGTGTAGTCTGAGTCAGAATAAGAATGTCAGATGCTATATTTTAAAACCACGAGTAGGATTTCATAAAGGGACCCTAGCGTGGAGGTTTCAAAAGATGTGACGGGTAATTTCTCAGCACTCTGTGGTACCTAGATTACATCTCGTTCCCTACGATCCCAATAGCTTTCGGAGATGGAAAAAAACCATCGTCTGAGGCGTAGTTCGTAAAGGGCCCCGATGACCAAAGGTTTCTAGATCTTCGACAGGTGATTTCTCAGACTTCGTGTCACCTGAGATACATCTCATCAGATCCAAAAACCTCCATGTTGATGGGCCCTCTATGAAAATCCTCTCGCGGTTTTTTTCCGGTATCCATTTGGTTCTCTCATTGTCCTATTGTTTGCAAACGTGTGAAATAGTTTAGTCTGAGTCAAGTGTAAGGCTAGTTTCTCGTTGTCCTATTGGATACGCTATATCTTGCAAACGGGTGATTTCTCAGACTCCATGGCACCTAGAGACCATCTCATCAGATTCAAAACCTCCACGTCAAGGCCCTCTATGAAATCCTCTCGTAGAGTTTTTTCCATATCCTTTTGGTGATCTCGATGCTCATATTGTTTGTAAATGCGTGAAATCAGTCCGGTCGTAAGTCTAGTGTAAGAGCTACTTTCTCGTTGTCCTATTGGATACACGCTATATCTTCGAAGGGTGATTTCTCATACTCCATGGCACTTAGAGACGATCTCATCAAATCCAAAAACCTCCACGTAATGGCCCTCTACGAAAGCCTCTCGCAGTTTATGTCCATATCCTTTCGGTTGATCTCGTTGTCCTATTGTTTGAAAACGCATGCGAAATAGTATAGTCTAAGTCAGTGTAAGGCTGTCAGACGTTATATTTTACAAACGGTAGCTCATAAGATCCAATCCATCTGTTCCAAAATGTTTGGATGGCCTCTGGTGAACATCGCTAGAGGAGGCTTTGTTTTGGATCTCTACGCTCCCTGTGCTTTTGGGCTACCTCGTCCGGGTGTAGTCCCTTAAGAGCCTTGAGACCAAAACACACTATATCTTCGACGCATGATTTCTCAGACTCTGTGGCACCTAGAGACATCTCGTGAGATCTAAAACCTCCACATTGGGGCACTCTACCAAAGCCTCTCACGGTTTTATCCATATCCGTTCGGTTCTCTTGCTGTCCTATGTTTGCAAACGCGTGAAATAGTGCAGTCTGAGTCAGTGTAAGGCTGTTAGACACTATATTTTACAAACGGTAGCTCGTGGGACCCAACCGTCTATGCCAACACATCTGGATGGCCTAGTGAATGCTAGTGGAGGATTTTTTTTGGTTCCATACGCTCCCCATGCTTTCGGTCTACCTCGTCTGGGCATAGTCCCTAAAGAACCCTGAGACCAAAACATGCTATATCTTTGATAGGTGATTTTTCGGACTCCGTGGCGCCTAGAGACATCTTGTTAGATCCAAAACCTCCATGTTAAGGCCCTCTGTGAAAGCCTCTTGCGGTTTTTTTTCATATCCTTTTGGTGATATCGCTATTCTATTGTTTACAAACGCACAAAATAGTGTAGTCTAAGTCAGTGTAAGGCTGCTAGACACTATATTTTACAAACGGTAGCTCGTGGGACCAAACCATCTGTGCCAACACATCTGGATGGCCTGGTGAATGCTAGTGGAGGCTTTGTTTTGGTTCTCTACACTCCCTATGCTTTCAGGCTATCTTGTCCAGGCATAGTCTGTTAAGAGCCCTGAGACCAAAACATGCTATATCTTTGACATGTGATTTCTTGGACTCCGTGGCACTTAGAAACGTCTTGTCAGATGTGAAACCTCAATGTTGGGACCCTCTACGAAAGCCTCTTGCAGTTTTATTCATAACTATTCAGTTCTCTCTCTTTCCTATTGTTTGCAAACGCGTGAAATACTACTGACAAAGTCAGTGTAAGGCTGCGAGACACAATACTTTGCAAACGGAAGCTCTTAGCACTGAACTGATGTAATGTTCTCCTTTTCGGGTCATTATTAATATTTGTTTTTCATTTGCATTTGTACCCCTTTGCATGCCTAGCGCTACAAGTAGGAGTCTCTTTAGTTAGTTTAATGTGCAGATAGGTTAGTTACTTTTATTTATTTAATTAAAAAAAATGAAATGCACATAGTCTTAGTATTAAATATTTTAATGAGAGTTTATGTTTTCCCTCCAAAAGGGAAAGGTCGGTTTTTATTGGATATTGCACCCCTTAGTTCTATAAAAGGGAGGTCACATTTCCCTTAGAGGGTATGTTGATTGATCATTTGATTTTGCTCCATGCTTGGAGTTGGGATGCATGCCCATTAATGTTATCTCTTTCTTGCTTGGGAGTTATTGTGTTAGTTTGATATTTCCAATTGAAGTATTTTCATGATATTTTCAAATATACTGTTATCCAAATTCACCCCCAGTGGTTAATTTGATAACATGCATCAGAATTTTCAAGTCCCAGGAAAATGGATTGATTCAGGGAAAAAATCATGTTTCTAGGGTCCCCTCGATTTTTTTCTAAGTCCCCTGTCCGAGAGGAAAAGAGCAAGTTCTAAGGAAAGGTGAAAAAAGCGGCAAAAACAAGCTTGGGACAGGAAAAATCGTGAAAATTGGCTAAGTCCTAGTCCTCGCAAAAGTTGGAACAGGTGGGACATCGAGGCGCGGATCGGCCAAAAAGCCTCCAGGCGGCCCGCGAAGCAAAGGGACATCTAGGCCGTTGGGACGCGTGGGACGCGGAAAGCCGGTTCGGCTGAAGGAGAAGAAAATCGACTAACTGCTCTGGGACATTTGGGACAAGAGGACACGAACCGGCCGAATTGGGAAAATCAGAAGAATTTGTCCCAAACAGTCCGGGACAAGTGGGACAAATGGACGCGAAGGGCGCGAAAAGCCGGCAGACCTGCAGACCAATCAAATCACGACATGTGTCACAAGGGAGAAAGTCCAAAAGTCAAAGGGCGAGGTTTCAAGCATTGACCCGAGCCAATAAAAAGAGGACATGTGTCCAATGAAGCAGGGAAGGAGAGAGAATTACACATCCAATCAGCGCTTGACACAAGTCATCCAGGTGGCAGAGCGCAGGAAAGATTTTCAAAACACGTTTTCGCCTGTTTTGTACCCTAAATCTTCAGATCGACATATCTTTCGATCCAGAGCTCAGATTTGCACGTTCTTTATATGAACGGAAAGCTTATGAAATTCTCTACATGATTTTGGGGTTAATATTGAATTTTGGTGCATTCTGGAGAGAGAAAATTGAGAAAACGGATCTGACACGTGTTCATGGCCAGAAGTGACATTTCAGCGACAAGATTTAATGCAGAATGGGTCGCATTCTCCTGTAATTTGGTCAAAGTGACAGGGTATGGGTTTGTAAGGTCCCCCATGCCGTTTTAATGCATCTACAGTCGAGGATGGATGGGCTCTCATGTTTTTGTACGTTTCTATCTCCTGGGCTCGACCCATGCAATGTAAAAGCCAGATTTGGCTCATTTCTAGAAGGGAACAATTTTGACATAGCAACTTCTTCTTTCACCTCCAATAGGTGGTTGATGTAAGAATCAGACCTCTCCAAAATATTGTAACAGTTTTTACCTTTCTGAGGTTGTAATGCAGTGATTTGGGTATTGGAAATGATAATGCAAGCTTTGTGAATGGTTTTCAGTCCTTTGTTTGTATTATTTGCTTCATTTCAGATCCTAAGTTATATCTTATCAGCCTGTGTATGTTTCATGTTGCAAATATCTGGTTTGTGTCTATTTGCTTGACATAAATGTTTCACCACTCCTTTTGGTGCATCACCATCTTCAGTTAGTTTCAATTTTTGCATTTCTATCCCTGCCCCCCTTGCAATTTAGAGTAGGATTAGGATCTAAACCTCTGTAGTTTTGCAAAATATAGATCTAAATCAGAGGAGTTTGAGGGAACCAACCTCTAATCTGGAGATTCCTCTCTCAGTTTCACAAGTCCCCACACTTGGAGAGAGGTTTCCATGTTGTGCAATCACACTGGATGCTAGAGTGATCACCCTAGAAGCCTGATCTACATCCAGGGGTGCTGTGAGTATGCAACAACAGTTTTGGCACGCCCGGTTGGGACAGAGGTCTCATTTTTTTATTGCAGCAAGTTGATGTGCATCTGCTACAATTTTCTTGCTTATAAGAGCTATTATTTGCATATCTGGCGACTCCAAGGGGAAGAATCAAGTGGTTCCAAGCTCAGGCCTGAAAACTCATGAGAAGAATCACCACAAGGTCAAGAGTTGGAGAAGAAGAAGTGCTGTTTGAATACCTGCAATTATCTCCAAGAAGAAGGCAAAGAGGAAGAAGGATTCAAAGGTCTCCATCTCCACTAAACAGAACTCTCTCAACTCCTCCACCTGACAGGCCTTTCATTCAGTATACAAGGGTTTTAAGACCGATTAGGATGGCTCAAAACAATCCCTACGTCAACTTCACAGGAAGCAGCCCACTTGCCCTCAATGCACAACATCCAATTCCTATTGCAGCCTTGAAGAACATTCCGTACTTCACTGGAGAAAATCAGACTACTTCAGGTGATCATGTTAAAGATATTGCTAACCCTTGTGAAATCCATGAAATCAATGAAATGCAAGTGGCTGTCAAGTTACTGGAATCTTCATTCAAGGGTAAAGCATTGCAATGGTTTAGGAGCCTTAGAGCTGGTTCTATCACAAACTGGAATCAGCTGTGTATTGCACTTCACGAGCAATTTGGAGAGAAGGGAGACAACTTGTCTCTTTTGGAGCAGCTGACAACTATCAAGAGAGCCCCCAACGAGTAGCTGACTGACTTCAACTTCAGATTTCAAAGGTCTTGGGATAGGATTCCAGTGGCAGTCAGGCCAACATCAGAAGGTGCTTTTCTATATTACCTTAAAGCTTTGAATTCTGATATTTCTATGTTAATTCAATCTATGGGAGGCACAACCTTACCTGCTGCTTATAGCATTGCCATTAGAGCCGAAAACTATCTTATTCAAGTTGGTAAACTGGCCCCTAGGCTTCCCATGCCCTTTTATCCAAACTTAGAAAATCCAAGCACTAGTCAAGCACCCACTTTAGGTCCTGTTCCCTCCCCTAGAAATCAAAGTTCAAGTGAAACTTCTACTTCATCCTCTAGTGCTTCAAATGAACTCCAAGAGGTCATGAAACAGTTGCAAAATTTGGGAAATGAGCTGGTTACTATCAAAAGACAGAAAGCTCAAAGTGCTAGACCATATCAGCCTCAAGCGCAATACCAGGCTAGGCCCCCATACCAACAAAATAGGTCACCAAATCAGGCTGCAAATCAAAATCAAAGCCAAGTAAGGCCTCCCGCTAATAGACCATTTCAGCCCTATAACCCCAATGTCGTATCTGCTTCTAAAGCATTAGTGCCAGTCCAAAATAACATTGCTCAGGAATACGATTGGTGCTTTCCATGCAACGAGCCTCATAACCAATCCATGTGTTTCAATGGTGCCCTCAATCAAGCATTGATGGTGACAACTACTGGTGTGGAGGGTGAGGGCAGTCAAGGAAACAACCAACAACAAGAAACATTCCAACAGCAATCAGCCCCAAATGACACCACATTGGTGAACTGGCAAGCAGAGGATTTCTGTGGCATGAATCAGGCAGTTTCTCAAGGTGTTGCAGCCAACACAAGGTCAAAAAGGAGGAATTTGGGTGAAGAACAACTATTAGCCCCAGCCAATCCACAACCCTCTATGACTCCAGAAATGATTGGCAAGCAAAGTCCCATTTCAAATGCACAAGGGCAGCCAAGAACAGCCCCTAGGCCAACTCAAATGCCAGCTGTTGCTGCCCACGTGCAAGGGGTGAATGTGCAAACCAAGGGACAACAAAAGGATACTTCATCGTCGTTCAGTATCATTGAACAAATGAAGAAGACTAACGTCAATATATCAATGTGGGAATCCCTATCCATCCTAGGACAAAGAGATTTGCTGCAAGCTGCCATGAAGGACTGGCCAATTTCAAATTAGCGGGTTCAGATGCAAGACAAAGTGCTTACAAACGCTGCCCAGCCTGGGGGAAATCATGGAGGACAGCAAGGTAAGATGTTGAAGCCCCCTCCTTTCTATGTTTAGTTGATCATTGGAAATCAGCTAGTACACAATTGCATGATTGATTCCGGGGCAAGTAGTTCTGTCATGCCCAAAAAAATAGCTGATCAGCTAGGGATCCAGTATGAAATAACATCCAAAGGGGTAGTGCAGTTAGATGGAACAACAGTAGCAACAGTTGGAGTGATTATAAACTTGAGTCTTACCTTGCATGCATGTCCAAATGTTGTTGTTTTACAAGATGTATCAATCATAGACCTTCCACCACTCTTTGCCCTTTGCTTGTCAAGGGACTTCACAGCCAAGATTGAGGGGTATTTGTCTGCTGATTGGTCACACATGCTATTCAGAACAAGATATGGAACTAAGGCCACAATCAGATCTGAACCAATTGCAAACTTTCATATTGAGCCTCATACTCCAAGCCAAATCAATGCCAACTGTTCAACATTTGATCAAGAAGATTATCAAAGCACAGATGAAGCTGACACCAAAGTTGGAAGCATCCCAGATTTAACTCTTGACGAATGGGCAAGCAAGGTACATGCTTTTGATCCCTACCAAGAAGTAGAAGAATCTGAGCTAGGATTCTATTGCATACATGAAGGAAACCAACCTATTCCTAGCATCACCAAACCAGACCATAAGGATGACAATGAGGTATGGCAATTATTTTTCGATGGATCAAGGAGTAGGCAAGGCACAGGAGGAGGAGCTATGCTTGTTTCACCTCAAGGCATCAAATATTATTCAGCTTTTTGTTTCCAGTTTTCTTGTTCAAACAACACAGCTGAATATGAGGCCTTGATTCACGGACTTCATTGGGCTAGGAAAAAGGGCATAAATAACTTGCAGGTGTTCGGGGATATTGAGCTAATCGTCAATCAAGTCAGGGGACAACATGCTACAAAGAATGACCTGCTGAAGAACTACAAGAATAGGGTATGGGACCTCATTGAGGATTTCAAAGCTTTCAACATCGTTTCCATACCCAAGAAGAAAAATGAAGCCACGGATAGGCTCGTAGCAGTTGGAGCAAGGTTTGATGTGGTCGACAACATCAAAAGGGAAAAAACACAGCCACATATCCATGTGATTGTGAGGCCAGTAGTTCCAGATAATAACACAAGCTGGCAGGTGTTTGAGAATGATCAACAGATCGTCAATTTCTTACAAGAAGAGGCTGAATTCTCAGCTAGGAATCAAGACAAATTAGAGCAGCAGTACGGGGATCAAGTAGTGCAGCTGCAGACAAACAAGCTTCCCAAGGGTTTAGTCACCTTGGAGTCAATCTTCAACCCGAATGATCAGTTCCGGAAGGAGAAAACGAACATTCAAGTAAAGGGTGAAGATTCAAAGCCTATTTTAGTGGAAGAAGGCAAAACATTGCAGATTGGAAAAGTAAGTACCTCACAAGAGAAATCTGATTTTGTTCAGCTTTGTCAAGAGTTCCCAGATGTCTTTGCTTGGACTTACAAAGATCTAAGAGGTTTCAACTCAAAGTTGGCACAACATACTATTGAGCTGGATCCGGAATCCAAGCCTGTCAGGCAGAAGCAAAGGCCAGTGAATCCCCATATTGAACCTCTCATGAGAAAAGAGTTAAGCAAGCTTATTGAGGCCAGTATCATCTTCCCCATCAAACACTCAAGTTGGGTCGCCAACTTAGTCCCAGTCAGAAAGAAAAATGGAGAGATCAGGTTGTGTGTCGACTTCAGAGATTTGAATAGAGCCTCTCTCAAGGATCATTATCCACTCCCTTCCATGGAGCAAATATTGCAGGTTGTAGCTAGTTCAGAAAGGTTTTCACTACTTGATGGCTACTTAGGCTACAATCAGATTATGGTGAGGGAGGAAGATCAATTCAAGACAGCCTTCACAACCAAATGGGGCACATATGCTTACAGGAAAATGCCATTTGGGCTGTCCAACGCTGGCACTACCTTTCAAAGGGAAATGGACATGGCATTCAAAGGCTTGATCAAAAAAATAGTGCTGGTATACCTAGATGATATCACTGTCTTCTCAAAGAATGCAGCAGACCATCTCTTTCACCTCAAGCAAGTGTTTCAAAGGTGTAGAAAGTTCAGAGTGTCTTTGAATCCCAAGAAGTGCATCTTTCTTGCACATGAAGGAAAGCTCCTTGGCCATATTGTCTCAAGGGAGGGATTAGTAATTGATCTAGAGAGGGTTGAAGCCATAAGAGCACTACCATTGCCAAGCCAAAAGAAAGCCCTTCAGAGTTTCTTGGGAAGGATAAACTTTGTTCGGAGGTTTGACCCAGATTTTGCAGCCCTTGTCAAGCCCATCACCAAAATGTTAAAGAAGAGCATGGCTTTTAAGTGGACAACAGAAGGCAAGGAGAGCTTCGAAGCAATCAAAGAAGCTATCTCTCAAGCACCAACTCTCATCAACCCAGACTTCTCCAAGGATTTCATCCTCTATGCATTTGGAGGTGATGACACTATTTCTACCATTCTGGTACAACAGAACAAAGATAATGATGAGCAGCCAGTTGCCTTCTTCAGCCAGAGCCTAGATGACTATGAGGTGAGGTACTCTTTTATTGAAAAACATGTACTTGCAGTAATCAAAAGCTTGAAGAAATTCAAGCATTTAGTCTCAAACAACAAGGTCCAGTTGCTGGTCTCACATGCTGGAGTTAAGGACTTCCTCCTAAAAAAGGATTTGAATGAGAAAAGGGCAGGTTGGATCACCCGTGTCATGGAGTATGACATTGAGATCAAGATCACCAAGCTGGTAAGAGGGAAAGGATTGTGTGAGCAACTGGTTTTGGGGAAGCAAAAAGAAGTATGCAACAAAGAAGAAACTGTTTTGACAGTCCAAGACAACCATGAGCCGAGTGGCAGACTAGAAGAAGACAATGATGCCCCGAATCCTTGCTGGACCCAAGGTATTATGCACTTCCTAGGCATAGGCCTATGCCCTCCAGAGATGAACAAGACCCAAAGGAGACACTTCAGATTGCAGGCTGTCCCGTATGCCATTGTTGATGGAGTTTTGTTCAAGAAAGATGTAAATGGAGTGCTGCTGAGATGCATTAGCACAGGTCATATTCAAAGGGTATTAAAAGAGTTCCATGATGGACCAGCGGGTGGCCATTTTGCACCAAGAGTGACAGCTCTAAAAATCATGAAGGATGGTTATTATTGGCCTAAAATATTCAGTGATTGTTATGCATGGATCAAGAGGTGTAAGAATTGTGCATTCTTCACAGGAAAAGAGAAGTTTGCTGCCCTTCCATTGCATCCAATCTTAGTTGACCAGCCATTCATGCAATGGGGTTTGGACTTCATTGGAGTCATTAATCCTAATTCAAGCCAAGGGCACAAATGGATTTTGACAGCCACAGACTACTTCACCAAATGGACAAAAGCAGTAGCACTCAAAGAGGTGAATGAGTCTAGCATCTTAGACTTTTATGAGGGGATAACAACCAGATTTGGTGTACCTGCCACAATAATCTCTGATAATGCATTGGCATTCATTGGATCCAGGGTGACTGAGTGGGATGTCAAGAACGGTATTTACCTAAGCACTTCATCGAACTATTACCCTCAGGGTAATG
Source organism: Taxus chinensis (assembly GCA_019776745.2). Taxonomy (NCBI): domain Eukaryota; kingdom Viridiplantae; phylum Streptophyta; class Pinopsida; order Cupressales; family Taxaceae; genus Taxus; species Taxus chinensis. Next base: position 665,025,918 of record CM034154.1, read on the forward strand.
GCCAGGCCGAGTCTACAAACAAGAACTTGTTGAGGATCATTAGGAGGACTCTTGATGAGAATCAGAGGTCTTGGCATACTAAGCTGAAATCAGCCTTATGGGTTGATAGGATCACTCCAAAAAGATCCACAGGTAATTCTCCATTCAGGCTTGTATATGGAAAGGAAGTAATCTTGCCCATGTCACTGGAGTTGCCAACATTGGAACTCATGAAGCAGCTAGAGTTGCTTGAATTTGAGCCCATGGAGGTGAGGTATGCAGAGTTGATGGAGCTGCAAGAGATCAGAAATCAGGCATCCCAAGCAATGGAAAAGGATCAAGCTTTGATCAAGAAGACCTTTGATAGAAAGGCCAAGGATAGATCTTTTCAAGTTGGAGATCTAGCGTTGAAATGGGATGTGGACAGAGAAAAACCGGGAAGGCATTCAAAATTTGATGCCATTTGGAGTGGCCCATACGTGGTCACAAAGTGCAAGAACAACAATGCTTTCCAATTAGCCTCACTGGAGGGTGAAGAACTGCAGATTCCAGTCAATGGAATCTAACTCAAGCGTTGCTTCTAGAGGGAAGTTCACTACCTCTGTAAATATTAGATTAGATTTTCTTTCCTCCAAGTGCTTGTGCAAATTGTTTTGCTGTAGGTTAGTCTTGTTTGCCCTAAGTGCTTTGGCACAGCTTGCTGTCCATGGAGATGTTTAGTAGTCCTTGCTTTCATCAGGTGACATTCCATCTTCCTCCTTGCACATTCTGAGTCAGTTGAGGTTCTAAACAGAATATTTTATGACTCCATGCCCAATGGACTGCTTAAGGCAACTGGTATCTTCTACCTAGCAGGCAGGTAACCCCGCCGAGTCACCAATTGTTATCCAAATTCACCCCCAGGGTTAATTTGATAACATGCATCAGAATTTTCAAGTCCCAGGAAAATGGATTGATTCAGGGAAAAAATCATGTTTCTAGGGTCCCCTCGATTTTTTTCTAAGTCCCCTGTCCGAGAGGAAAAGAGCAAGTTCTAAGGAAAGGTGAAAAAAGCGGCAAAAACAAGCTTGGGACAGGAAAAATCGTGAAAATTGGCTAAGTCCTAGTCCTCGCAAAAGTTGGAACAGTTGGGACATCGAGGCGCAGATCGGCTGAAAATCCTCCAGGCGGCCCGCGAAGCAAAGGGACATCTGGGCCGTTGGGACGCGTGGGACGCGGAAAGCCGGTTCGGCCGAAGGAGAAGAAAATCGACTAACTGCTCTGGGACATTTGGGGCAAGAGGACGCAAACCGACCGAATTGGGTGAATCAGAAGAATTTGTCCCAAACAGTCCGGGACAAGTGGGACAAATGGACACGAAGGGCGCGAAAAGCTGGCAGACCCTCGGACCAATCAAATCATGACACGTGTCACAAGGGAGAAAGTCCAAAAGTCAAAGGGCGAGGTTTCAAGCACTGACCCGAGCTAATAAAAAGAAGACACGTGTCCAATGAAGCAGGGAAGGAGAGGGAATTACGCATCCAATCAGTGCTTGACACATGTCATCCAGGTGGTAGAGCGCGGGAAAGATTTTCAAAACACGTTTTCACCTGTTTTGTACCCTAAATCTTCAGATCGACATATCTTTCGATCCAGAGCTCGGATTTGCACGTTCTTTATATCAATGGAAATCTTATGAAATTCTCTACATGATTCTGGGGTTAATATATGAATTTTGGTGTAGTCTGGAGAGATAAAATTGAGAAACAGATCTGACACGTGTTCATGGCCAGAAGTGACATTTCAGCGACAAGATTTAATGCAGAATGGGTCGCATTCTCCTATAATTCGGTCAAAGTGACAGGGTATGGATTTTTAAGGTCCCCCATGCCATTTTAATGCATCTGCAGTCGAGGAGGGATGGGTTCTCATGTTTTTGTACGTTTCTGTCTCCTGGGCTCAACCCATGCAATGTAAAAGCCAGATTTGGCTCATTTCTAGAAGGGAACAATTTTGACATAGCAACTTCTTCTTTCACCTCCAGCAGGTGGTTGATGCAAGAATCAGACCTCTCCAAAAGATTGTAACAGTTTTTACCTCTCTGAGGTTGTAATGCAGTGATTTGGGTACTGGAAATGATAATGCAATCTTTGTGAATGGTTTTCAGTCCTTTGTTTGTATTATTTGCTTCATTTCAGATCCTAAGTTATATCTTATCAGCCTGTGTATGTTTCATGTTGCAAATATCTGGTTTGTGTCTATTTGCTTGACAGAAATGTTTTACCACTCCTTTTGGTGCATCACCATCTTCAGTTATTTTCAATTTTTGCATTTCTATCCCTGCCCCCCTTGCAATTTAGAGTAGGATTAGGATCTGAACCTCTGTAGTTTTGTAAAATATAGATCTAAATCAGAGGAGTTTGAGGAACCAACCTCTAATCTAGAGATTCCTCTCTCAGTTTCACAAGTCCCCACACTTGGAGAGAGGTTTCCATGTTGTGCAATCACACTAGATGCTAGAGTGATCACCCTAGAAGCCTGATCTGCATCCAGGGGTGCTATGAGTCTGCAACAACATATACTTGTTGGTGATTCTCCTTCTAATATTCGCGACTTGGTCTTGGATTTTGGCACATTTATTTGAAGCATAAATCTACATTCTTTTGTGAAGGCTTTGTGGTACTTTGTGATTGTTATTATGGTTGCAACTTATTGGAGGCAAATCGACTTGGTTTGGGGTTTGATCTATCATGTTTTGAGGTTGTTTATGATAGATCTATTGGTTGTTGTGTCTAATCAATTATTTCAGATCAAGGGCTGATTGTTTGAGTGTTTTGGAAGGGTTGTATGAGCTTAAATTAATTTATAACATTTATTTTAACCCTAGCGAATTGGAAGCATATTTTGGGGGTTGTTTTGGAGGGTTTTCAATGATCTAAAAATTCATATTTTAATATCTTTTGAATGCTCTTGAATTATAGATTAGTCTGTATTTTATTTCACAGCAAAAGATGAAGTATTGAGAAAGTTATTAATTTTTGAAGTTTTGCAGCAGTCTAGTGCAATTTATTAATTAATTACTGTTGTAATTAATTTTAGATTTGAAGTGATTAATTTCCTACTGGTTCTCCCATCTAATCCACCACCTTGGCTCACTCCAACCCTATTTGGATTGTATTGATGCTAACATTGGATTATTTGAGGTCGAACTATGAGGGTTTAATCCTTCTAGAGTCTATTCAGCAAATTAATTTTACATATTTGGATAATATCCCAAAAGGGGATATTACATCTGACTACGCCAACACGGCAGGGTGGCTTGGTAAATGCTAGGGGAGGATTTGTTTTGGTTCCCTACACTCCCCGTGCTTTCGGGCTACCTCATTCAGGCGTAGTCCCTTAAGAGCCCTGAGACCAAAACACATTATATCTTCGACATGTGATTTCTCAGACTTCATGGGACCTAGAAACGTTTCATCAGATCTAAAACCTCCATGTCAGGGCCCTCTACTAAAGCCTCTCGTGGTTTTATCCAAATCCATTTGATTATCTCATTGTCCTATTGTTTGCAAACGTGTGAAATAGTGCAGTCTGAGTCAATGTAAGGTTGTCCATTGCCAATCATAGGAATAATATAGGTGGTTCATACAATATAGGTGGTGAAATGAGAATTTTAATAAGATATTTTTACAATATAGGTGGTAAAATGAGAATTTGTGTTTGTTGTTCCTTTCTAATATTTAATTTCTCTTAGCTTCACTTGATGTCGAGAATAATAAATTCTCTACTGATTGTGCCAACCACGTGAAGGTGGAAGCTTTTTTGGCACCACTAACCTACATAAACATTTTAGTAAGGAATTAAATATAATTTTAAATCATACAAAATTCAAACAAAATCATTTAAGTAAATATTCAAATTAAATTCATGAAGAAGATACCTTTGCAAATTCAATCCAACGAACCGTAAGGATCAACTCTACTCTTGACAGTAGCAAAAATTGCTTCATGAGATGATTCACGAACCTTCCACAGATTCTTGTTTAATGTCCAACCTCGATATTTGATCAATTTAATATTTGTTGCAAGGACCAAATGTGAATAGTGAAGTATCTTTCGATGTACTTCATAGTCTTCAAACAACCAAATGTTTGATTTTTTGATAGGATATCGTCGAAGACAAGTTCCAGTGACTACCACTGACCTAGTAGGATACTCAAGGTCTTCACCATGAATGACTGTGGAAGTCAATTTTTTCCCCTCTACACAACGAGACAAGAAGTAGTCTGTTCTCTCTTCGTTAAATTCCATCTCAATAACTGTAAAAATGTGCCCTACATCACAAAGTAAAACTAAAGTCAAATTTAAAATACATTAAGAGTTGAGCATTTAATAATGTATAAATCTAAAACATGGTTTTTACATATATGTATGTACCGTGTTGTACTAAATCAGAGACTTGGTCAAAGTTAGGTGATGTTTTCATTTGATCTGAAGACCCTGTAAGTTGTGATTCTCGTGGAACTTGATGTGTGTCGAGTGGAATTAGAGGTCTACAAGTCCATTCATCCACCCACTACTGTGACTCACATTCATTCCACGTAAAATCAATGCATGATATAGAAAAACATGCCATGCACCTAGTATAAATAGTCCAATAATTTGCATCTGAACTACGAAATGATTGGATATCACTTGATCCTGCAACTGTCATACAATCTTCAAAGTTTACCAGATGTTGTTCCTCTATCAACCAAAAATATATACGAACCATTGATCTGTCTTGAGATTCATGGCCCATATTCTTGACACACCAATCAACAATGTTTTTTACATTTGTAAATTTAGCACCATCCTTGAACTTTAACTCTTCTCTTGCACGTGCTCTTTTCACACATGCTCCTGCACCATTATGCTCTCCTTTTCCATTCCTGCCTCAGTAAAACTCCAGATATGTTGTACATTTGTTTCTTTGTGTATCCTACTTAGCCAATAAAATATTCGTGTATTTTTGAATTGTGATGTGCAATTGTCTGATCAAATGTAGTGTTGATAGAAACTAATGTTCCACTCATTTAAGTTTGCATAAAATACCTGGAAACACCCTTGTACATATTCTGTAGAATGTGTCCGATCATCACTGATGTAGAAATGATACTCTCTTAATATTTTTTGATCTTTCTCAGTGCTTTCTTGAGAGTGCATTAATGCTATAATCCACGAAAATAACAACTTGCACTGAGTTATAATATTGAGACTGAACTTCCATTTGTGGCTGCAATGTGTAATTCTCCGTGAAGTCAACTACTGAAACAATAGTACCAAGTGAGAATGTTTCCTTGCTTAACTTGAATTGTTCATCCAACCATCGAGCTCTATGTGTGTGTCTTGCATACTCATAAAAAAATTTCTCTCTGAATTTGACAATATATTCTAATACAGATAATTGTTTTGTAACAAGCTCACACCTCTTAGATTTTTTTCCATCTTTTAATTGATATGCCACCGATTTATATTTGTTGAAACCAACCAATTATTTTCCTATTGAATCTGTACTATCCTCATGGATACAACTTTTAAGATTTGGCAAGCCACCACATACATTGCACATTCCATCTAAACATTCTTTTCTATAAAAAATGTCTAGTTGATTTTTCACAAAATATTATCGGAATAAATTCCCTCGAAGATTTTGGTGGGATATTTAATCCACACTCCTACAACATGATTTTAGTATGCAAAAAACGAAGTATTTGACAAAAAACATCATAATGCATTGAAAATTCAACATGTTGCTTGCAACAAGTGGTACGTGAGTGATTGATTTTCACATAGAAGAGTTTTCTCATTTCAAAGAATCTTTGGCTAATATTAATTTGTGGATTTTCATTCTTAAACTTAGAGAATAATTGTGTTTGAGTCATATCTAAGAAATGTTTTGCACACGATTCAGTATTACGAGAACCTATCCTTATTTTTACTGTATCTCTTCTATTCGGTGACACCCTTGTGTTCTCATTCCAAAATTTTATAATTAATTATTTTAGAATATCAGATGTATTCTTGTCTTTTCATGGAAGTCTGCTAGAGAAAGCCCAATAGTCAGTGTTATTGACTAACTCAAGACGTTTACGTCTCTCTACTGCTTTCATTAGTGTTTTTCTGTGTAGCTTCAAAGCAGTGCTTATTTTTCTAATGAAGCATTTATTAATTATTTTATCACTTACAATACAATTAGTAAGTGCACATCGTGTAACTTTACTATCCTTGGTGCATCTTTTGCCACCTAAAGTTTGGTATGCTTTATGTATATTTTCAACAATTGACACATTTTAATAAACAACATTAGATGTTCTTAACTCCAAGGTCTTCATTATAGGTCTTATCTTAATTAATTTCATCAATGTAAAAAATAATTGACATCTTTGTGTGTCATTTAAATTCTCAAAGTAATTATCCCAAATTTTGCTAGCTTTTATTTTCACATTTCTTTCACACATTTTGTTAGGCATTGGTATAATAATGTTTTCATCAATTTCAATTAAGTGAGTTGGTTTTCTTCACAAAATGGAAGGAAGGTGTTCTTAGAGGTGAATATTTATTTACAAGGTTTCCATATTATTTATTTTCTAACTATGCCTTTTTATAGCTATTTTTTGAAGTTTAAACATGTCTATCTTTTGTCGTGTATCTTTTTTTTGACATCATTGAAATTGAATAAAAATTTTTAGGCACAAACTAGGTGTAATTCTATACATATTAAAAAAACTAATTTTTGATATTTTTTAAGGTAGTTAGGGGGGGCACGGTTGAAGCTCTGTTATTTTTCAAAACATTAAATTTCTGTAGTAGAAAAATCATAAAAAAATACTCGCTAAACAAATCTAAAAAAATTTCTAACACAAACTAGATGCTCCTAGCTATCTTTCTACCAAAGGGTTTTCAAAAATAATAAATGGTGCTCAAAAAATGGTGGGGGGCACGAAAGTCACTCTATTATGTTTTTTTTAACAAAAATAGGAGCACCTGTTGGTATTTTAGTTATTTGACCCACCTAAACTTATCTGTTTTCAATAAAATTTAGTATCTTAGAAACTAGACTCAAAATGCTACGATTCATATTTCTACAACATCTTCCAATTTTGAGGGTAACTATTTCGAAAAACTTGTACAAGTTGAAGATTTTTATTTTTCAGAAAAATGCGTCCACGTAAGACCCCCTTTTGGCCCCCCTACTTGGTGCGTTTACCCAATTGCAAGAGCTTCTGAAGGTAGAGAAAGAAAAGGAAAAAAAATGGGAACATAACCTAGAGGAAGAGAGAAAAGTCAAGGATAGATTGCAAAAGGAAGAGAGAATATAAAATGAAATACTGCAAAAAGAGTTGGTGAAAGCAAAAAAAGGAAATACAATCTTTCAACACTAAACTATTCGAATATTATAAATGGGTAGTGATTAATATGACGGATAATGTTTGGGGGAAATAAACCAAAAAAATGATGATTTTATTAAATTGTTTGGATTCATGGATAATCTACAGGTAATCTTTGATGAGTTTCGTAACACACATAACTGGGATAGCAGACAAAATCAAAGGTAGCTTCAAGAGAGGATACTCCCTCCACCATCCATGAGGAAAATATCCAGATGAGCTATCCTACAAATCTCAGTGACATGAAACTCACATCCATATGAACTCAGTATGAAATTAATGTCGATAAAGTAGAGGACATCATCTTACATTCAGAAGTGTAGTAGATGCTACGAGAAGCATTTGTTAGCACTTGGCCAAGAAGTGTGAAGGATAAATTGTTGATCCCGATCTACTTTGATAGATATTCAAGATTACACAAAGTTCTAATTTTTTTTCAAGACATTTAAACAATCACCAAAAAATTAGTGTCATTTGAAGAACTTGTGAATATGCTTCAGCAGTACATGAAGCCATCTAAATAGTGCATGAGGAATTTGAAGACAAGGCATTGATATCTAGACAAGGTAGAAGAGTCAAAAGTCTTGAAGGAGAAAACATCAAAAGAAGCCATTGAAAACAAAAGAAATCAGATCAACAGTGTCACATTTGCACAAAAAATATATAGAAATTATTTATTGTTGGTATAATGGCCTAAATCAAAGCAATTGCTAACAACAAGATCACATCTGGTCAGTCACTTTAATTTACAAGAAATCTAGACATTATCCTTGCCATAAGAAGAATAAAGAACATGTTACAGAGGATGAGATAATCAAGATGATGGATTTAGAATTAGAAAATGATGATGTTAAATGTGTCGCACTTTTAATTTTTTTCATACAATACATGTTTCAAGCAAGTTGAATGAGGGATAGTTGGCATATTTTCATTAATTTCAACACATAACTCTCCCTCTCACAAAAGTGACTTGTGACCTTCCAGTGTCATCAATGTCTCTGGTCAGGTATATGAGAAACTTAAGCTGCATTATATTTGTATATATGCACATGCATTTCTGTTGTGAAGATTAATCATCCAATGCAATGTATTACTATTTTCATTTCAATTTGATGCGCCAGAATTAGCAGGAAATTTAGAAGGTCATGACTTGAACTCCAGGTGATCCAAATGAGTTCTTTAAATCATGTAAACCAAATGTTATTAATGCAGATAGTGGTACGGTCCCATCAAGCAAGAGGGAACCGTCAAATAGCTTAGAGATGCCTCTGATTAGGCAGGCATAACTACCACATAAGTAGGTGTTCAAAGCATTAACTGACACATAAATGATGACCAATAGTATTGAGGGTGGTATTCTAACATTCATTATGAGTTGTAACACATTATTTGTACAATATCACATGCCAAATATTGCCAGTGAATAGTGGACCCCCCTTATTTCAAACACTGGAACATGTTTTTACACTACTTCATGTAGGCCTACAAACCTTTGAGGTGACATGCCATATTTATGGCTTCTATGGAAGCATTGAAGGGATGACACCTTAGTTTTTCAAACTGTGCATGATTTGAGAGACCATAAACCTAGAAGTGACAGGAGTCACTGATTTCTCACCTGATTCAAAAAACCTCTTAATGGGGTTTCCATGGAGACATGTACCATGAACTCCTGTGGGACTTTCTAGTAGCTACAGAGTTGACCACGAACCTGGAGAGTCTTTCCTTTTTGATGTCGACAGGTCTCAACTATACAATTTGTTGGTTATTGAGATTCCCAAAAACCCTTTTCCGAGAACCTAGTGCTACTTTATTTATTTTTATCCTCACAATTATCTTCATCAAGAGGTACCATACTGGACAATAGTTTCTCTTGAAGTTATGAGTTTGTAGAAAGTACCATACAATCTTGATAACATAAACACTTAACTTCTCAAGAGTATCCATGATTAGATGTAATCTCACATGTGAGTTTTTGAAGCAATCCATCACGCTACCATTCTTGTTGGACTTCTGGTAACCATTCAGGTATTGGTGAGGATAAGGACACAAGGTCTCATGTTCTTTAAATTTATGTGACAAGGCAGTTGTACCGTAGTTTCTTTGCCCATGTACAAATTTTCTATAATATCCCAAGAATTTAGATACCCAATTTTGTTGTTTTGGTGACGATACATATTGTTCCACAAAATATTGCAGGCTACGATGATCTATTTTGATGTAGAAATGTCGATCCAACATATATGGGCACCGTTGTTTTACAACATGAAGAATGGCTAGCATTTCCTATTCATTAAAGGATTTGACCATATTACTTCTTACCAAGGCTTTGCTATTGAATGCCAAAGGTTTTTTGTCTTGTATCACTACAACTCCAATTCATATCCCCAACGCATCACTTTCAACGATGAAAGGTTTTGAGAAAGTTTTCATCCCAATGATTGAGGTGGTACACATGGCTTGTTTGAGAAGGTAAAATGTGTGTACAACTAGTGTAGACCACATGAAAGCATTTTTTCATAACATCACATTCAAGGGAGCCACAATCTTATCATAGTCCTTCAAAAATTCATGGTTATAGTTGGTAAGACCTAAAAAACTTTGAATGCTATTGAGGGTTTTAGGTTTGGGAAAATTTTGAATATTTTCGATTTTGTTGGGATCCACTTTAATGACTTTTATAGTGCCAAAAGAGAACTTGGAATGCTTAGCATACAATTGAGTATAATTAATGAGCTGTAGGATATGGTCTAGGTGGAGAAGATGTTCTTCCCATGTCTTGCTATAAACCCGAAGGTCATGAAAGAAAACTAAGATGAACTTATGAAGAGAAAGCCAAAAGATTTGGTTCATTAGGATATGAAAAGTTGATGGCGCATTTGGGGAACCAAAAGGCTTTGCCAAACACTCGTATTGGTCGTCATGGGTTTGTAAAGTTATCTTTGGAATGTACACCTCCCATCAACAAATATGATGGTAGTTGAATCTCAGTTCGAGCTTAGAAAAGACATAGAATATGTGCAATTCATCCAACAATTCATCAATCATTGGAATTGAATTTTTTTCCTTAACTGTAAATTTTTTTAATTCCCAAAAATCCACACATAATCACCATGACCCATCGTTCTTGCTAATAAGGAACATTAAAGATTCTTTTCCATATTTTAATTGATATGCCACCGATTTCTATTTACTAAAACCAACCAATTATTTTCCTATTGAATCTATACTATCTTCATGGATACGACTTTTAAGATTTGGCAAGCCACCACATACATTGCACGTTCCATCCAAACATTCTTTGCTATAAAAAATGTTTAGTTGATTTTTCAAAAAATATTGTCGGAATAAATTCCCTTGAAGATTTTGGTGGGATATTTAATCCACACTCCTATAACATGATTTTAGTATGCAAAAAATGAAGTATTTGACAAAAAACATCATAATGCATTGAAAATTCAACATGATGCCTGCGACAACAAGTGGCACATGAGTGATTGATTTTCACATAAAAGGGTTTTCTTATTTCAAAGAATTTTTGGCTAATATTAATTTGTAGATTTTCATTCTTAAACTTAGAGAACAATTGTGTTTGAGTCATATCTAAGAAATGTTTTGCACATGATTCATGATTACGAGAATCTATTCTTCTTTTTACTGTATCTCTTCTATTCAGTGACACCCTTGTGTTCTCATTCCAAAATTTTATAATTAATTATTTTAGAATATCAGATGTATTCTTGTCTTTTTCGTGGAATTCTGATAGAGAAAGCCCAATAGTCAGTGTTATTGACTGACTCAAGACGTTTACGTCTCTCTATTTCTTTCATTAGTGTTTTTCTGTGTAGCTTCAAAGCACTGTTTATTTTTCTAATGAAGCGTTTATTAATTGTTTTATCACTTACAATACAAATAGTAAGTGCACACCGTGTAACGTTACTATCTTTGGTGCATCTTTTGCCACCTAAAGTTTGGTATGCTTTATGTATGTTTTCAACAATTGACACATTTTAATAAACAACATTAGATGTTCTTAACCCCAGGGTCTTCATTATAGGTCTCATCTTAATTAATTTCATCAATGTAACAAATAATTAACATCTTTGTGTGTCATTTAAATTCTCAAAGTAATTATCCCAAATTCTGCTAGCTTTTTATTTCACATTTCTTTCAGACATTTTGTTAGGCATTGGTATAATAATGTTTTCATCAATTTCAATTAAGTGAGTTGGTTTTCTTCGCAAAATGGAAGGAGGTGTTCTTAGAGGTGAATATTTATTTACAAGGTTACAAGGTTTCCATATTATTTATTTTCTAACTATGCCTTTTTATAGCTATTTTTTGAAGTTTAAACATGTCTATCTTTTGTCGTGTATCTTTTTTTTGACTCATTGAAATTGAATAAAAGTTTTTTAGGAACAAACTAGGTGTAATTCTATACATATTAAAAAAACTAATTTTTGATATTTTTTGAGGTAGTTAGGAGGGGCACGGTCGGAGCTATGTTATTTTTCAAAACATAATATTTCTGTACTAGAAAAATCATAAAAAAATACTTGCTAAACAAATTTAAAAAAATTTCTAACAAAAACTAGATGCTCGTAGCTATCTTTCTACCATAGGGTTTTCAAAAATACTAAATGTTGCTCAAAAAATGGTGGGGGCCACGAAAGTCACTCTATTATGTTTTTTAACAAAAATAGGAGCACCTGTTCCTGTTTTAGTTATTTGACCTGTTGTAAATATCTCCCCCCCGGGTAGATATAGACAAATAGAAGAATATGGAAATCAAAGAAACTCAGAGCCCGATTTTTATTGTGTCACCAACAGCCGAGGGCGGAGGTAAGAGGCGCACGATAGAAGGTGTCGACACAAAAATGGATGTGCCCTTGGTGCAGGTAAGAGGTGCACGACAGAAGGTGTCGACACGAAAATGGATGCACCCATGGCGTAGGTAAGAGGCGCATGACAGAAGGTGTCAACACGAAAATGGATGCGCCCTTGGCGCAGGTAGGAGAGTGTCGACATGGCAGAAGTCGCGCCTTGGCACACGTAAAGGGCGCATGACATAGAATGTCGACATGACAGAATTTGCACCTTGGTGCACGTAAGGGTATGTCAACATGAATATGGATGCGCCTATGGCGTACCTTCAGGAGGCGCAACATTCTGAGCGCTGATAGGAAGCAGACCCTGACCCAGATATTCAGACGGCCATAAATTTTCACAGGGAGCTCGGATTCACGCAAGGTTGGAATTTTTGGGAAGCTTACGAGGTACTCTGTCCAACTACAACTGTATATATTTAATTGGGTGGGAACAAGTTCTTAAAAATGCAAAATACAGTTCGCCACCTTTTAAGTTTGCTAGGGTTCTCACCTACCACCATAATGAGATAAATTAAATGCAACCTGGAGGTGGTTGGGGTAGATTTGGATTTCCTCTCTCTTCCCTCTCTCATTCTTCCTATAAATTGTAAGGAGGGGCTTCTTTCTAAAGGTTGGAAATTCTTTTTCTTGCCCCTCCCTTCTTCTCTTTGGCAGGTGGAATTGTGGAGTTCAAACCTCCCATTTAAAACTGTAATGCAACTTTGCCTCTTGGCATTTTGCAGTGTGTTGTATCAATCTTTGGAGAAAATTAATGCATGTCTGTGGATGATTCTCAACCCTCTCTGCGTTCATTTACATCCTCCTGATCTTTCACTGCAAATCTGGTTATCTGTGCATGATCTTGCATTGTATTTTTTTATGGTTTGTGTTTATTGGCAAGACAGGTGTTCTTCATTCCTCGGTGCATCACCTTTGTAGTTTAGGTTTTATTTTATGCATCTTCTTACCATGTCTCCTTGGCAAGTTAGATTAGGTTTTTGAGGAAACCCTCTGAAAATTTTACGTGTGCATCTGAACAGAGGAATAGGAACCGGCCTTCATCCGGAGAGATTTTCTGATTTCGCAAGGTCCCACACTTGGGAAAAGCTCCATGTTATGCAATCGCACTGAGAGTCTCAACCCATCGTGTTGTAGACAGTCAGGGGTGCTGCGATTCGACACCAATAGTTTTGGCACGCCCGGTGGGACCAAGAGGTCATTCCACAAGATTTGAAGGAGTTTTCATGAAATTTGGACTAAGGAATTGCAAGTTTTACAATTTCAGATTTCTCACCTTCCAGGCTGAACTCTGAAATCAATTTTCAAGGATTTTAACTAGCTCAAAACAAGTCAAAATTTTACTAGTCGGTAGATCTGAGGGTAATCTTCAAAAGGGTATTCTTAGTTTTTTGAGATTTTGACTTTCAAAATTTCATGCTTTTTAGTGTTTCAGGTTTTTGAGGTCTGAGAACATCAAAGAAGACAACAGTAATTTCAGGTTTTGGGGGATGTCGAGCATGTTCCATGTTTCGACACATGGCAATTCGGGTTTTGTAAGTTGCATTGCATGACCTGAGTTCTGCCTGTACTTTTCGGGGATCCGTAGCTGCACAACAAGGCCCGAATTCCGAATTGAAGATGGTCTCCTCTAGGTCCTTCAAAGTTTAAATTATATTTTTAATATTGTCAAGTTTGGTGTGTAACTTGGCAAAATCTAGTCTTTTAAGGCTTGTTATGTAACACATTTGGCGACTCCGAAGGGATAGAATTCAACGGTGTAGCAGCACAAGTTACTCAGGCACATGAGAAGAATTCGAACCAGGTCTAATACTCGAGAAGAGGGGCTATTTTTCTACTTGCAACTATCACCGGGAAGGAGAGGAAGGAGAGGAAGAAGACCACAAAGATCACCATCTCCACCTAACAGGACTTTGTCTACACCCCCACCTGGTAGACCTTGTCTCGCATCAACCAGGGTTCTTAGGCCAATCATAATGGCGCATCTACCACCGAATCCCTTTATCAATTTCACGGGCAGTAGTACACTTGCCCTAAATGTTCAAAATCAAATTCCAGTTGCAGCACTAAATAATATACCCTATTTCACAGGAGAAAATCATACTACTCCTATTGATCACATCCAGGATATTACTAATGCATGTGCAATCCACGAAATAAATGAAATAGATGTTGCAGTCAAGTTGTTGGCTTCATCTTTCAAAGGTAAGGCCTTACAATGGTTTAGGAGCCTAGCGGCAGGATCTATTACGAATTGGAACCAACTTTGTTCAGCTCTTTGTAACCAATTCGGGGAGAGGGCGGATAATTTGTCTTTATTAGAACAACTGACAACAATTAAAAGAGCTCCTGACAAACAAATGACAGATTTCAACTTCAGATTCCAACGGACATGGGACAAGATTCCAATAACTGTTAGACCAACCGCCAAAGGCGCATTCCTTTATTTCTTAAAGGCTATAAATTCAGACATAGCCATGATGATCCAATTAATGGGAGGAACAATGTTGCCAGGGGCCTATGACACAGCTATCAGAGAAGAGAACAATTTGATCTAAGCTGGTAAGCTTGCACCAAGGCCGCCAATGCCTCTCTATCTAGATATGGGAAATCCTACAACCAGTCAAGCACCAGAGTTGAATCCCATTCCAACTCCTAGAAATCAAAGCAGTAATGAGGCGTCAACTTCTTCAAATAATTCAAAGGAATTGCAGGAGATTATGAAACAGCTATAGAACCTTGGAAATGAGCTAGTGACTATCAAAAGACATCAAGCTCAAAGTGGTAGACCGTATCAGCCTCAAGCGCAGTACCAAGCTAGGCCCTCATACCAAAAAAATAGACCACCAACTTAGGCTGCAAATCAAAACCAAAACTAAGGACAACCTCAAGCTACTTGGCCATTTCAACCATATGATCCAAATGCAACGACGTCCTCAAGAGCCTTGGTCTCAACACAAAATAACATGGCACAGGAATACGACTGGTGTTACCCTTGCAATCTACCCCGCAATCAGTCAACATGTTTCAATGGTGCACTGAATCAGGCCTTGATGGTGCAAACCATTGGTGTTCCTTAAGAACCAAGCCAGGAAGAGAATCAGCAGCAAGAAATGCAACAAGAGGGACCTCCAACAGAAACCACATTGGGCAATTGGCAAACAGAATACTTTTGTGGAGTTAACCAACAGCCTTTTCAAGGCGTGGCTGCCAACACACGGTCAAAGAAGAGAAATATAGGAGAGGGAAAACCGTGTAATCCAGTTTTTTCTCAGTCCACTCCTACACAACAAGGGGTCAGTAAACCAAACACAACTCCAAATGTGCAAAATCAGCCTAAGGTACCTGTTGTAGCAACACATGCACCTATTCAAGCTCCAGAAAAGTTTGCACCAAGTAAGGGACAACAAAAAGACAATTCATCCCCCTTCAACATCATCGATCAAATGAAGAAGACACATGTGAACATTTCAATGTGGGAATCACTGGCGATCCCAGGGCAACGAGATTTATTGCAAGCTACAATGGCTAATTGGTCTGCCTCAAATGTATCAAACCAGGGACATGAGAAAGTCCTCACTAATGCAGTGCAACAGGATGGGTGCCAGACAAGTAAGAATTTGAATCCTCCACCATTCTATGTGTCATTGGTTGTTGCAAACCACTTGGTACACAACTGCATGATAGATTCAGGGGCAAGTAGTTCAGTGATGCCAAAGAAAATAGCAGATCAACTGGGTCTGAAGTATGAACTAGTGTTGAAAGGAGTAGTGCAGCTAGATGGAACGATAGTAGGAACAGTTGGGGTCATCAAGGGGTTAAGCCTAACACTACATGCCTGTCCTAATGTTACAGTTCTACAAGATGTCTCTGTAATTGACCTTCCAACACTCTTTGCATTGTGTTTATCAAGAGACTTCACTGCAAATATCGGTGGATATTTATCTGCAGATTGGTCACAAATGATTTTCAGGACAAGGTATGGAGCCAAAGCAACAATCAGGTCAGAACCAATTGCCAATTTTCATATTGAGCCTCATGTACCAAGTCCTATCAATGCAAATTGCTTAGCTTTTGATCAAGAGGAGTGTTCAAGTGATCTAGAAGTAGGTACTAAGGTCGAGGGAATTCCTCATTTGACTTTGGATGAATGGGAAAACAAAATTCATGAATTTGACCCATACAAGGAAATTGAAGAATCTGAATTGGGCGTGTATTGTGTACACGAAGAAAATTCACCCATTCCTGACGTCATTCAGCCTGAACAAAAGGATGACAACAAAGTTTGGCAACTATTTTTTGATGGTTCGAGAAGCAGACAAGGTGCTGGAGGTGGTGCAATGTTGATTTCACCACAAGACATCAAATATTTTTCAGCTTTTCGTTTCCAGTTTTCCTGTTCAAACAACACGGCTGAATACGAGGCATTGATTCATGGACTTCATTGGGCCAGGAAAAAGGGCATAAAGAACTTACAGGTGTTTGGAGATAGTGAGCTAATCGTCAACCAAGTCAGGGGACAACATGTTACAAAGAATGACCTTGTGAAGAGCTATAAGAACAGGGTATGGGACCTCATTGAGGATTTCAAAGCTTTCAACATTGTGTCCATACCCAGGAAGAAAAATGAAGCCGCAGATAGGCTCGTAGCAGTTGGAGCAACATTTTATGTGGTTGACAACATCAGAAGGGGAAAAAAACAACCACATATCCATGTGATTGTGAGGCCAGCGGTTCCAGATAATAACACAAGATGGCAGGTGTTTGAGAATGATCAACAGATCATCAATTTTTTACAAGAAGAGGCTAAATTCTCAGCTAGAAATCTGGACAGACTAGAGCAGCAGTATGGGGATCAAGTAGTGCAGCTGCGGACAAACAAGCTTCCCAAGGGTTTAGTAACATTGGAGTCTATCTTCAACCCTAATGACCAGTTCCATAAGGAAAAGGCTAACATACAGGTCAAGAGAGAAGATTCAAGGCCAATTCTGGTTGGGGAAGGCAAAACACTTCAAATTGGTAAAGTGGCCACTAAGCAGGAGAAATCAGATTTCATACAGCTTTTCCAAGAATTTCCAGATGTCTTCGCTTGGAGCTATGAAGACTTGAGAGGATTCAATCCGAAGTTGGCACAACATACCATAGAATTGGATCCAGATGCTAAGCCCATCAGGCAGAAGCAGAGACTTGTTAACCCTCACATTGAGCCTCTAATGAAGAAAGAGTTAAACAAGCTAATAGAGGCAAGCATTATATTCCCGATCAAGCACTCAAGCTGGGTTGCAAACTTGGTTCCGGTCAGGAAGAAGAGCAGAGAAATCAGGTTATGTGTGGACTTCCGAGACCTCAATAGGGCATCTCTTCAAGACCATTACTTGCTTCCTTCAATGGAACAAATATTGCAAGTAGTATCCGGTTCAGAGAGATTCTCTCTCCTAGATGGCTACTCAGGGTATAATCAGGTAATGGTGAAAGAGGATGACCAGTTCAAGACGGCTTTCACCACCAAATGGGGCACCTATGCCTACAAGAAGATGCCATTTGGACTATCAAATGCTGGAGCCACTTTCCAGAGGGCAATGGATATGGCATTTAAGGGGTTTATTAATAAAATAGTTCTGATATATCTTGATGACATCACTGTATTCTAAAAAAATGTAGCGGATCACCTCTATCATTTGAGGCAAGTATTTCAGAGATGTAGAAGTTTTGGGGTATCATTGAATCCCAAAAAATGCATATTCTTGGCTCATGAGGGAAAAATTCTAGGCCATATTGTTTCAAAGGAAGGGTTGACGATTGACCCAGAAAGAGTTGAAGCAATTAGAGCATTGCCATTGCCAAGTCACAAGAAGGCTCTTCAAAGCTTCTTAGGAAGGATCAATTTTGTCCACAGGTTTGTTTCAAACTTTGCAGCTCTTGTAAAGCCAATAACATTGATGTTAAAGAAGAGCATGGCATTTAAGTGGACATCTGAAGGCAAGGAAAGTTTTGAGGCAATAAAAGAGGCTATATCTCAAGCTCCAACTCTCGTCAATCCAGACTTCTCCAAGGATTTCATGTTATATGCCTTTGGTGGTGGGGACACGATTTCTGCAATCCTGGTACAACAAAACAAAGAAGGAATAGAACAACCGGTTGCTTTCTTCAGTCAAGGCTTGGAGGAATACAAAACTAGGTACTCTTTCATTGAAAAGCATGTCCTTGCAGTGATCAGGAGCTTAAAGAAATTCAAGCACCTAGTCTCAAACAACAAGATCCAATTATTGGTCTCTCATGCGGGAGTCAAGGACTTCCTTCTAAACAAGGATTTGAATGAGAAACGTGCATGATGGATCACTCGTGTCATGGAATATGACATCGAAATTAAGGTCACTAAGCTAGTACGTGGAAAAGGACTATGTGAACAACTAGCTTTGAGTCAGAATGTTAAAGCAGGTGATGAAAAGGAGACTGCCTTGGTACTATAGGATGGTCAAGAACAAGAAAATGATGACGTGCCTACTCCTTGCTAGCCTCAGAGTATGATACACTTCCTACAGACATGCCTATGCCCTCCAGAAATGAGCAAAGCAAAGAGGAGATACTTTAGATTACAAGCTATTCCATATGTGCTTGTTGATGGTGTTTTGTTCAAGAAAGACATCAATGGAGTTCTATTGAGGTGCATTGGGATAGATCAAATTGAGAGGGTGTTACGAGATTTTCATGATGGAGATTCTGGAGGAAATTTTGCCCCACGAGTAACAGCTCTCAAGATAATGAAGGCAGGGTATTATTGGCCCATGGTGTTCAATGACTGCTATACATGGATAAGAAAGTGTAAGAAATGTGCACTCTTCACAGGCAAAGAAAGACTAGCAGCACTTCCATTGCACCCAATTTTGGTTGACCAACCATTTATGCAATGGGGATTGGACTTCATCGGGGTCATCAATCCAAACTCAAGCCAAGGCCACAAGTGGATTCTCATGGCAACGGACTACTTCACCAAGTGGACTGAAGCAGTAGCGCTCAAAGAGGCAAACGAATCTAATATTCTAGAATTTTATGAAGGAATAGTGACCAGGTTCAGTGTGCCGGCCACTATCATATCAGACAATGCATTGGCATTCGTAGGTTCCAAGATTACAGAATGGGCTGTCAAGAATGGAATCTACTTGAGCACATCTTCCAATTATTACCCACAGGGTAATGGACAGGCAGAGTCCACGAACAAAAAATTGCTAAGAATCATCAGGAGGACTCTGGATGAAAATCAAAGAACATGGCATACCAAGCTAAAATCAGCATTATGGGCTGACAGGATAACACCAAAGAGATCTATAGGTAATTCTCCCTACAAGTTGGTATATGGGAAAGAGGCAGTATTGCCTATATCATTAGAACTGCCTGCATTGGAGTTCATGAAGCAGTTGGAGTTGGCTGAGTTCGAACCAATGGAGGCCAGGTATGTAGAGTTGATGGAATTGGCAGAAATTAGAGAACATGCAGTTCAAACAATTGAGAAAGATCATGCCTTAGTGAAAAGATGGTTTGATAAGAAAGCAAGAGCAAGGACCTTCCAGGAAGGGGACCTAGTTCTGAAATGGGATGCAGATCGGGCAAAACCAGGAAGGCATTCCAAGTTTGATGCCATTTGGAGTGGCCCCTACATGGTCACGGGATGTAAGAATAGCAATGCCTTCCAATTGTCTACATTGGACGGAGAAGAACTCCCGATTCCGGTCAACGGAATCTATCTTAAACATTGCTACTGAAAAGAAAAGGTCTACCCTTGTAAATATTAGCCTAGATTTCAATTCCTCTAAGTGCGTATGCACATTTTCTTGTTGTAGTTAGGTTTCAGTTTCCCTAAGTGCTTTGGCACAGGTTTTATTGCTCCTAGGTTGGATTTTTACAGTTCAGCATGCTCTCGAAGAAGGAGTTTCGATACCAGGCTCGGGATCAGAGATCAAGTTGGTTTCAGGTTATTACTTATGACACCATGCCTAATGGATTGCTAAAAGGCCACTGATCTTCTACCTAGCAGGTAGGTGATCCCGTTGAGTCGCCAAATTGTTGTAAATATCTCCCCCTTGGGTAGATATAGACAAACAGAAGAATATGGAAATCAAAGAAACTCAGAGCCTGATTTTTATTGCGTCACCAACAGCCGAAGGCGTAGGTAAGAGACACATGACAGAAGGTGTCGACATGAAAATGGATGCTCCCTTGGCGTAGGTAAGAGGCGCATGACAGAAGGTGTTGACACGAAAATGGATGCGCCCAAGGCGCAGGTAAGAGGCGCATGACAGAAGGTGTTAACACGAAAAATGGATGTGCCCTTCGCGCAGGTAGGAAAGTGTCGACATGGCAGAAGTCGCGCCTTGGCGCACGTAAAGGGCGCATGACACAGAATGTCGACATGACAGAATTTGTGCCTTGGCACACGTAAGGGTATGTCGACATGAATATGGATGCGCCTATGGTGCACCTTCAGGAGGCGCAACATTCTGAGCGCTGATAGGAAGCAGACCATGACCCAGATATTCAGATGGCCATAACTTTTCACAGGGAGCTCGGATTCACGCAAGGTTGGAATTTTTGGGAAGCTTACGAGGTCCTCTGTCCAACTACAACTATATATATTTAATTGGGTGGGAAAATTTCTTAAAAATGCAAAATACAGTTTGCCACCTTTTAAGTTTGCTAGGGTTCTCACCTACCACCATAATGAGGTAAATTAAATGCAACCTGGAGGTGGTTGGGGTAGATTTGGATTTCCTCTCTCTTCCCTCTCTCATTCTTCCTATAAATTGTAAGGAGGGGCTTCTTTCTAAAGGTTGGACATTCATGTTCTTGCCCCTCCCTTCTTCTCTTTGGCAGGTGGAATTGTGGAGTTCAAACCTCCCATTTAAAACTATAATGCAACTTTGCCTCTTGGCATTTTACAGTGTGTTGTATCAAAATTTGGAGAAAATTAATGCATGTCTGTGGATGATTCTCAACCCTCTCTACATTCATTTGCATTCTCTTGATCTTTCACTACAAATCTGGTTATCTGTGCATGATCTTGCATTGTATTTTTTTATGGTTTGTGTTTATTGGCAAGACAGGTGTTCTTCATTCCTCGGTGCATCACCTTTGTAGTTTAGGTTTTATTTTATGCATCTTCTTACCCTGTCTCCTTGGCAAGTTAGATTAGGTTTTTGAGGAAACCCTCTAAAAATTTTACGTGTGCATCTGAATAGAGGAATAGGAACCGGCCTTCATCTGGAGAGCTTTTCCGATTTCGCAAGGTCCCACACTTGGGAAAATCTCCATGTTATGCAATCGCACTGAGAGTCTCAACCCATCGTGTTGTAGACATTCAGGGGTGCTGCGATTCGACACCAACATGACCCACTTAAAATTATCCATTTTCAATAAAATTTAGAAGCTTAGAAACTAGACTCAAAATGCTACAATTCATATTTCTACAACATCTTCCCATTTTTAGTGTAACTATTTCGAAAAACTCGTACAAGTTGAAGTTTTTTATTTTTTAGAAAAGTGCGTCCACGTAAGACCCCCTTTTAGCTCCCCAACTTGGTGCATTTACCCAATTGCAAGAGCTTATGAAGGTAGAGAAAGAAAAGGAAAACAAATGGGAACATAACCTAGAGGAAGAGAGAAAAGTCAAGGATAGATTGCAAAAGGAAGAGAGAAAATAAAATGAAATATTGCAAAAATAGTTGGTGAAAGAAAAAAAGGAAATACAATCTTCCAACAGTAAACTATTCGAATATTATAAAAGGGTGGTGATTAATATGACAGACAACGTTTGGGGGAAATAAACCAAAAAAATGATGATTTTATTAAATTGTTTGGATTCATGGATGATCTACAAGTAATCTTTGATAAGCTCTTTAAATACATAACTGATAGTAGAAAAGTGATTGCTTCAAGAGAGGATACACCAAGGAAAATTTTGGAAGCTATCTACAAATTTAGTGACATGAAACTCACATCCATATGAATTCAAAACCAAATTAATGTCTCAACAAAGATATCATATAAAAATCGGAAGTGTGTGATGCTAAAATAAGCACTTGAATTGGTGAATAAGTGTCAAAAAATGTTACGGGAGCTGCATGGAAAGGTACAAGATTACACAAAGCTTTGTTTTCTAATTCATTTTGACAATACACACCAATTCATTAAGGTTGCATTACAGAAGAACATGAAGGAAAAAATGATGTGAAAGAAGAACCAAATTCCTAATAAGGTAGATGAGACAAACATTTTTGGCTTCGTTAAACCATTGATAACATTGTCAGTAAGTTTGCATACAACAATAAAGAAAATCTCCAATCTTAATCATGAATTGCTAACAAAGTTACATGTCAGTCACTTTAATTTACAACAAATATTAATTCCAACATATGAAGAGTAGAACATGTTACAGAGGATGAGATAATCAAGAGTAATTTAATTTTGAAAATTTTTCAATTTGTTGCACTTTTAATTTTTTTCATACAAGACATGTTTCAAGCAAGTTGAATGAGGAATAGTGTTATTTTTTTAATTTCAACACATAGTGTTTCACAAAAGTGAAAAACATTTTGTGTTAATTCTTGGTAGGTATATGAGAAACATAAATGCTTTAGTTGTTTAAGCAATGCATTTCTATTGTGAAGAATAAAAATCAATGCAATGTATTTCTATTTTCATTTCAAAGTGATGCGCCAGAATTAGCAGGAACTTGACAAGGTCATAACTTGAACTCCAGGTGTCCGTCTGAGTCCTTTTTTTTATGAAACCAAATGTTTTAATGAAGTGTGGTACTCCCATCAAGCAAGAGGGGGCCACTTAGCTTAGCGAGCCTCTTATTATGAGGCAAAACAACATAAGTAGGTGTTCAAGGATTTATTGACAATATGTGTGACCAATAGTTTGAGGGTGGTATTGTGACTTCATTATGAGTTGTGTCCCTTGTTTAAACAATTCTTGCCAAATATTGCTAGTGAAAGTGGAATCATGATTTGAAACAATGAAAGAGGGAAATACTACAGAGGCATAAAATTTGATATAAATGTAAACTTGGGCTACTAAGGAAGCATTGAAGGGATGAACCAATGGGACAAAATGTGCATAATTTGAGAGACAATGAACCACAACAAGGATCACTGATTTCCCACCAGATTCAAAAAACCTCTTAATGAAGTCCATGGAGACATGTCCATAATGTTGTGGGACTTGGTAGTAGCTGTAGAGTACTAGGAATCTGGAGAGTCTTTCCTTTTTGATGTTGACATGTATCATGGATACAAATTTTTAGATTTGGCAAGCCACCACATACATTGCATGTTCCATCCAAACATTCTTTGCTATAAACAATTATCTAGTTGATTTTTCACAAAATATTGTCGGAATAAATTCCCTTGAAGATTTTGGTGGGACATTTAATCCACACTCCTGCAACATGATTTTAGTATTCAAAAAACAAAGTATTTGACAAAAAAATATCATAATGCATTGAAAATTTAACATGATTCCTGCAACAACAAGTGGTACGTGAGTGATTGATTTTCACATAAAAGGGTTTGCTCATTTCGAAGAATCTTTGGCTACTATTAATTTGTGGATTTTCATTCTTAACCTTAGAGAACAATTTGTGTTTGAGTCATATCTAAGAAATGTTTTGCACACAATTCATGATTACGAGAACCTATTCTTCTTTTTACTGCATCTCTTCTATTCGGTGACACCCTTGTGTTCTCATTCCAAAATTTTACAATTACTTATTTTAGAATATCAGATGTATTCTTGTCTTTTCATGGAAGTCTGATAGAGAAAGCCCAATAGTCAGTGTTATTGACTGACTCAAGACGTTTACGTCTCTCTATTGCTTTCATTAGTATTTTTCTGTTTAGCTTCAAAGCATTGCTTTCATTAGTATTTTTCTGTTTAGCTTCAAAGCATTGCTTATTTTTCTAATCAAGCGTTTATTAATTTTTCTATCACTTACTATACAATTAGTAAGTGCATGCCATGTAACATTACTATCTTTGGTGCGTCTTTTGCCACCTACAGTTTGGTATGCTTTATGTATGTTTTCAACAATTGACACATTTTGATCAACAACATTAGATGTTCTTAACCACAGGGTCTTCATTATAGGTCTCATATTAATCAATTTCATCAATGTAACAAATAATTGACATCTTTGTGTGTCATTTAAATTCTCAAAGTAATTATCCCAAATTCCACTAGCTTTTATTTTCACATCTCTTTTAGACATTTTGTTAGGCATTGGTATAATAATGTTTTCATCAATTTCAATTAAGTGAATTGGTTTTCTTAGCAAAATGGAAGGAGGTGTTCTTAGAGGTGAAGATTTGTTTACAAGGTTACTTTCTTCATTCAGCGTTTTCATAGAAATTTTAGGGTTAACATTTAGATTCTCATATAAGGGTTCAAAAATTGTAATCATATTAATTTCTTCATCCATACCAACATTATCATTCAATTCAATATCATTATTCATTGAAAAATTGTTATTCATTGCAAAATCATTATGTAGTTCATCCCCATTTTCTAATACATTAGCTACCTCTGATATAATAGATGTACCTTGCCCTGCACGAAGTTTTTGCATTCTCTTCAATTTCTTTACTCTCATCTCTTGTAATTGCTCTAGTTTCTTGTTCTTGACTTTCCTCTTGTCCTTAGCTTGAATTTTATTGCCCATGATTAGAAAAATCTAACTAGTGGGGTAGGGGGAAAAATGAACAACTAAAAAATCGCGTAAGAATGTAGAGAAAATTGCAGACCAAATAAAATGTATGCTGAATTCCCGTAAAGAGATGAAAGGGACGTTGGGGGGCCACAATATATAAACAAAGCATAACGCATACACGTTATGATTTTTACCTTTTCCAACACATGCCTTAAGGATTGGGATCTGGTTTGGATCCCCAAGCCGGAGGCATGGACTTGCACAAACATAGCAAATCACGCGTTTTTCAGAAAAACGTAAAAATCCAATTTCCGTCATGATAAATCAACATCAAATGACCAATTCGTTTGAAAAAATTATACCACAACGTAAAACAGAGTTTCTTCTTTGTATAAATATTATTTTTCAATTTTTCTAACAAATACAAGGTTTCCATATTATTTATTTTCTAACTATGTCTTTTTATAGCTATTTTTTAAAGTTTAAACATGTCTATCTTTTGTCGTGTATCCTTTTTTTGACTCATTGAAATTGAATAAATTTTTTTTTGGCAGAAACTAGGTGTAATTCTATACATATTAAAAAAAACTAATTTTTGATATTTTTTTAGGTAGTTAGGGGTGGGGCACGGTTGGAGCTTTGTTATTTTTCCTATTTTTGGGCAGTAGTTAATTTTAGTCTATTAGTTGCATTATGAGTTAGAAAGTTCGCAATTCCTATAATTTAGGAATGTAGAAGATGCGTGGCAATTTCTGTGCCCGTACAAATAAGCATGTGAACTTACTAAGAATAGTAGGTTCTAGTAAACTGCTAAAAATAGTAATTTCCGCCACCTAGAGTAGATTTAGTCAAATTAGTTAGAGTTTTCTTGACAACTTGAGTTGGGAGTTGTTTTCCTATTTATGAAACATTGTAATTCATTATTCAATAACAAAGAAGGAGATCTGTTTTCTTTTGGAGTTCATATTATTTGCAGTATATCAAGTCTATTCATAATTTGACTACATTACAAAGAATACAAATTGACACCGTGTTTAAAAAAAATGCAAATAAGGAAAAAAATATTATAAGAACAATGTAATGAGTATTTGAATATATTATATGAACATCTATATCATATATCCATGAATGGAAGCTTCCAATGTTTTGATGGTGGATCATCTCTATCATTTTCTTGACAACATCTATGACTCTCACTTCATTTACATTCAACTTGTGTAATAGGTTCGTCTGTTGTATTTGTGGCATTGTTATCAGCCCCTCTCCTTTCATTAATCGACTTCCATATTGCCTAATCCCTATCATAGGGAAAGTTATCCACTTCGTACCGTAATGTGTAAATTCTCAAACAATTTTCCAAATTTTTGTCAAGCTCGTTTCATAATTTTTACTTTTTAAAGGTCGAGGCACTGAAATTCTCTCATCTTCAATTGAACCCAAAATCATTGTTTGACATAGCTCATCTAATGAGAAAAAATTGGTTGTAAATACCGTTGGAGAAACGTTGAAAGATGATCAAAATAATTCATGACGACTTTGGGAAGACCCACTATAAGATATTCTTAATTAAGATATATTCAATATAAGGATTTATGAGAATAAAGAGGTATATAAGAGTAATTATGTTCAGTAAATACAACTTTAATGTAGAAATGTATAATTTTTATTGAATTTTTAGTTTTACAATTTTTAGCTTTACTA
Organism: Taxus chinensis; assembly: GCA_019776745.2. Taxonomy (NCBI): domain Eukaryota; kingdom Viridiplantae; phylum Streptophyta; class Pinopsida; order Cupressales; family Taxaceae; genus Taxus; species Taxus chinensis. The sequence continues at coordinate 665,052,595 of CM034154.1, forward strand.
CCACAAAAACAAAAATGTAGAAAAGGAAAGAACATCAACCTTCCAAAATAATAAGAGACACTTACAATGAATTGTGCAACAAATGACAACAAGGGACACTAATATGGCTATAGTTAACAAAATTAAAGATATGTAATTTTCAAGTTTTTTATTAAAAAATATTACAATTAATGGAGTTAAGAAAAGTAACATTTTAAAGTGGTATGAAGGAAGAGCGCAAAAAGGTTTGTTGGTGATTCTTTGTATGTGATGATGAAACTTGTAAGAATTTGTGATTTTTTTAAAAGTTCTTTATAAATTTTTGATATATAGTTATATATTTTTGTTTATATAAATTATTAATATATTTAACTTTATTATATAGTTATTTTCACAAGAAATGTGCTATAACTATGATTTGCAGATAAAGTATGTACAACATGAAAAGTAATGGGATATGACACACACATTTAATTAGTGGGCACATAGTAATTACTTTGCGTTGGTGAAACATATGGTGTTTAAATAGTTACGAGTTATGTAAAATTATAAATTAAAATTAAATACTTATATTTTTTTGGATAAGGAGGGGACAAAAGATGATGATGAAGAAGAAGAGGATGCCAATGATGAGGAGGATCAAGAGGAGGAGAATGAGGAGTGATGATCACTAAAACATTTAGGATGTAGCTCTATATGTTGTATTATATTATATTAATTATTTTATTCGTGTAAGATTATTTACTAATTATTTTTATATGAATTTATTTGTGGTTGATGTGATTGATATGAATAATGTATATTTTGTAAAGTCCATTCAATTTTTTTTTGCCAAAACTACAATGAAATAGAAAATTATTTTCCTCGATAAAAACAATGAAATTATATTAAATTATGGATATTATTTAATCAGATCAAAAAGCAAAAAAATTAATTAAAAACTTAATAACATATTTCTATTTACTCCTCATAAATTAATATAGATAATACCTAAAACTATTAAATATACAAAATTTAAATATTAACCGAACTATTAATTATAAGCTCTACCTTAAATAAAAATTGGATTATATTAATATGTAACTCTCTTTTTATTTTATTAATATAAAAGGTAGTTCCAAGGTTATATTTATTCAAAAATAAAGGTATTTGAAAATCACAATTTTGGGTTAAACTTTGGTAAGTTGAAGTCAATTTTACTTTAATTGTGTTGTCATTTTCAAATTAAAGTTTTAGGCTTTCCGTAGAGATTTATGAGAAATGTTATTAAATTTTGACTTAGATTAAGGTTTTGTTAAATCAATTCAGACTTTAGCGATGCATATGAACCTTAACTGTGTACATTAATCTATCCAATGACCTTTACACGTGAGAAAATGTAAGTGACAAAATTGGTCACTCAATTCTTTATTAGATTGGTCGTCTTTCTTACCAGGCTGCGTATGTCACGTTGGAGGAACACAAAATAAAATAATAATAATAAGTCAAAAGGCAATGTTGGATGTTGAGGTTCAATGTTACATGTCACAATAAAATTATTTGATGGTTTATCGAAGGGTCCTCATTCTATTGGTGATGTCGTTAGATTTTCAATAAATCCATTAGGGATCAAGTCTTCTTGTGTTTTAGGTGACTTTGACGACGTGGATGCCCTTTACTTGTAACTGCTTAGGTTGAAGGTGATACTAGTTAAGTTGTAAATTACTGGCATTTAAAATTTAATATGCACCTCGAATTTGTTTATATAAAAACTACAAAAACATAAATAAAGTTAAATTTTATATAGATGATGTTGTTCTTTATAATATTCTTCCATAGTTACGTGACTTTTATTTAATTCTGAATAATATATTGGACTAATCAATTTCATAATTTTTCAAGATTCATTTTTTTCCCATAAAAATTAATGTTGCACTAACTAATTTGAAGATCCATAAGCATCATTAAATTTTATGAGAATTTTAAAACAAAATTTCAAATTGCAATTTTAATTTTAATTTTTTGAAGAAATGATAAAAAGAATTTACTCGTGCAAACTAATAATTCTATAGAAAATGAGTTCCAACTTCTAACTTTCAACTTTCAACTTCCAACTTCCACGTTTGCAAGTTCAATGCAAAATCCCAAATTCAATGCATCTAGTCCACTAGCCAATATTTATTCAGAATAAATCAAACAAATAAAAAAAAAACAATTACAAATCCATAAATAAATAGAAGCTAAACAAAAAATCAAATTAAAAATCAAAATTAATATATGTTTCTATTTTATCAATGAGATATGAAGATGTTTATATTTCAGCAATAAATTATAAGATATTAAGATGATTCTATTAAGATATTAAAGAACCCACCAGGGTTCAATTCTTGCTGCACTGTAATAAGGGATGAGGCTGGGATCGTACCTCGGGTGAATTTGACGGAATGGATATCCCTCAGTCTACAGACCTGCCAGATTGCAATAATAATAAAAAAAACATTCCATTTTCATTTATATTATATTTGTCACGAATCTTATAAATTTGTAATGTGTAATGTATGTGTAATGTTTAATTTATTAACTTTCCTTGTTTTACGTATATAACAGCCAAATTTTAAATATACATCATTTTGACATTTAAATTATTGGTGGCTATATTTTGACATCTAAAATGACTAAAAACGTCTAAATACTTTGCAAAATCTAAAAGAGTCTATAAGTTATATTACTGTAGAAAAGACTCTCACCGAAAAAAAAAATAGTCTATGTGGGAATCAAAAAAGTCACGTTAAAATAAATTGAAATTTATCTTTTTATACACTTCATTTAAAAATATTTTTTTTCCTTTTAAATTGAATTGTGGCTATAGGGGTGAAACTTCTTAAAGACCTTGTATCTCAGAATCGATAAAGCTTTTAACATGTCCCCACTTACTTTTTTATATTCTTAAGTGAACAATCAACCCTTCTCAATAAACTGACCATCATGGTAGTCCTACTTTCATGAATACAAATGGTGAAAGCCAAGAAGGATATTATTAATAATATCTTTAAAATAATTAAACTTTTAGTTTATAAAGTGTAAAAACAAAACCCATTAAATATTGTAATTGTTTCTTGTTTCTCATAGACATATAGTTGGTGCACATGAATAAGAGTTGGATAAATACAACTTCATTTCTATACCTTCAACTTGGGAGACGCCATTGAGACTACCGGAGGTGGCAATGATAGACATGGTTGGTGTTGTGGGCTTGGCGCATCTTAGAATTGATTCTACAACTCTATAAATCCACATTTAGTAAAAAAATCAATCTCACCTTGGTTGGTTGACATAGTCCCCAATAATATATTATAATCCTTATGCCAATAGGCATGAAACCGTACTAGAGGTGTCGTTATCTCTAATATAATGGTGAATTGGTTGTAGGATACATATGTTTATTGCCCTGCTACCCGAGCTGGATATGCCTCTTCAATGCATCTTGGAATTACTTCTCTGATTTTGCAAACCTTACATGCCTCACTACCCATGTCAAAGATATCTATTCAATGCATCTTAACATCACTACAACTCCTCTACAAACCTTCATTTTTTTACTATCGATATAACATTGCACCTCCTTTTAATGCAAGAGCTAGTAATAAAAAATCATTACTTTAATGAAATTCCTTGTGTCAACCAGACTAGAAACAATTAGAGGGCCCCAATCTCTCTATATGCACCCACCCGCCATAGTGAATCTTGAATATTGAGCCATGGGTTAACAATTACTATTTCAAAAGTACATTGAATTTTTCATTTGTGGAAGTTCTTGGCCATATCGATTCTCCAAATGTAACTACCTAATAAATTTTATTGAAAGTTGAAATCAAGTAGAACAAATCGAAGATAATCCAATGGTTTTTTACATATTTTTTTGTTGCAATGAATTCCATCTTTCTCCAAGAGTTTTTTAGTATAGATCTGTTAGTACATGTCCTTGAATGAGTATTGTCATGTCTTTCTATTTATCATAAAAAGCACCAATTTTTATTCTTATTCATTTGACATATGTTGTGATGCAATTTAATTCCCTATTTTTATATGGTAGTCTATATAATACATTTGTGTTAACTTCATGCTTTATTCTAGCTATCCATCCATTATGTTTCTAGATAGATGAATAATCAGTTCAATTATATTATAGGAATTGGGATTCTATGTACTAGAGTCATCAACATGTTTAGATGGAAGGATGCAATTTCTTAACATATATATTGAATGTTTTGCTCCACTGTAATGTTAGAGAAGTGAGTTTACTTGGTGTCTATAACTTGTTAATTGATCTATCATTCCAAATAATAAAGGGATATTATCAAATATAAACCAAATTCATTGTCATGAAAATACTCCTACCTTTATCAATATTATGTCTTTCATTGATTTATTATCCAAGATATGATTGCACACCATATTTGTTGAATGTTCTTTTTTAATGTAAATTTGAGTCATGTTCTCCTTTACTAGAATTGTAGCACGTCAATTAATATGTCATCTTAATAGGTATAGTGTCAATTGATATATCATACCAAGTAATAAGAGTTTGATGCAAAATTCCATCTTTGTTCATTGCTTAGAAGATAATAATGAGATTATATAGGGTGGTGAGACTCATACACCAAGGTTAGGAGGAGCTTCCCCAATTTCCTTTGTAAAACGAAGTCAAAATGTAAGGTAAAATATGCCTTTCATTGATTGATTCTCTATGATACAATTGCATGGAATATTTGTTGAATGTTTTATCATTCTAATGCTTCAACAATATTTTTCCAAGTACTAGATGTAGTGTCAATTCATTTATCATCTTACCACTTAATGTAGTTGGTAAATAGATATTTCATAACAAGTAATAGGTGGAAATCAAATTCTAACATTAGTCATAGTTTGCAAGATAATAATGACATTGCAAAGGTGTAGGGATCATGCCACAGCTAAGAGGAACTTCGCTAAGTTCCTTCACAAATTAAGAAAAAAAGTAAGGTATAAGGAAGATATCTAATATAAATGTCATAAAGGTAATTTTTTTAAATTTTTCATATTATTTATTTTATATTATATTATTTGTATTCAATTGTTAATAATTTTTTATTGTGATAATGTTTTACAATTGCCAATAGTTTAATTTTTTATAGTATAATAATGTCAATATCTAGTTGTTGCACTTTTTCTAAGTCAACACTCACACAAAGAGTAGGATAATGTAGCCAAATTCTAAACAAACTCAATATACTACAAATAATATGAACTCCAAAAGAAAACAGATCTCCTTCTTTGTTATTGAATCATGAATTACAATGTTTCCTAAATAGGAAAACAACTCCCAACTTGAGTTGCCAAGCAAACTCTAACTAAATTTGACTAAATCTACTCTAGGTGGCAAAAATTACTATTTTTAGTAGTTTACTAGAACCTACTATTCTTAGTAAGTTCGCATGCTTACTCGTACGGGCACAAAAGTTGCCACACATCTTCTACATGCCTAAATTAGAGGAATTGCCAACTTTCCAATTCATAATGAAACTAATAGATTAAAATAAACTAATGCCCTAAAATAGGAAAAAACTGAACTACAACTTAAATCCTAATTTTCGGCCTCAAGATGGCGGATTTCGGGCCCGAAAATGTGCCAAAACTTGCTCCAATTGGTAGGGCAAGTTGACCGGTGCGTTCGTTTAAACAAAAAATGTGGTTTAAAAGCAAACGGACTCAAACGGATACCTCGAGCACAAGTCATGACTTTTTCAAGTTCCTGCTAATTTTAGCACATCATAGGAGAATACAACAGATGCAATAATCAAGGTATGCAACCTCTTCGGTATATATTGACATGCTTGTAACGCCAAGGACGGGACAAGACAATAGGTGGGATTTTAGAGTTTTTAAAATGGTATGAAACATGATTATGATCTTGTTGTGTGTGTGTGTGTGTGTGTGTGAGAGAGAGAGAGAGAGAGAGGAGAGAGAGAGAGAGAGAGAGAGAGGAGAGAGAGAGAGAGAGAGAGAGAGAGAGAGAGAGTCTTTAATACATTTTATGCAATGGATAAGCTATGTTGTCAATACTACATCATGGGGTTGATTATGTTGTAGCCAATTGTGGCAAGATTTTCTTTATAACTAAAAAGTGTCATCATGTTTCATATGTTGTAAGATTTTTTTTATCAACTACATATACAACTGTTGTTATTTGATAATACAATTCATGCAATGGATAAGTTATGTTGTCAATACTACATCACGGGGTTGATCATGTTGTAGCCAAATGTAGCAAGATTTGATTTATAACTAAAAAGTGTCATCATGTTTCATATGTTGTAAGATTTTTTTATCAACTACATATACAACTGTCGTTATTTGATATTAGTTTTTGATAACAGAAAATTCAGTTTCCATCAATGAATTGAGAAAATGTATCTATTTAACTAAAATGCTTCACAATTAGAATTGTAGACAATGGTAAAAGTGAATTTATTTCTTTAAAAAAAAAGTTTCATTTTTATTACATTAGTATTATAAATATTATTAATTGATGTTTATATAGATTTTCAATATACAGTAGTTATCTTTCATATGATTTTATGATTATGTTATAATACTCTTACTCATCATTTTTTTTTTTAGTATATTTTGAAATGCTAATTTTGCATTAAAAAAATGAAATCAACCCACCGTAGACCAATGTATACATAGTAAGTTAGTTTAGACTAAAAATAGCTGTAAGGTCACGTTAGTATATATTAATACTTGTTAGGTCCTTTGGACATTCCAACAAGATAAGGTCAATCCACTTATCCCTTAGTAATAGAAATGACAATAAAGTTCTTATCTACTAAGCAAAGTATAAAATCGAATTTACTTCTTCCATTCTTAAGGAAGCTTATGATAAACAATACTTTAGCAATGAAACTCTAGATTAACACCACGAAGCAACTAAAAAATATGTAGAGATAGGAGGAATGTTAACCATGATTTAGTTGATCATACTTATTTAGTTGTAGCCTAAACAATAACTCTCTGGTGGTCATATAATATGCAACATTGTTGTTATATATTGTTTGTCCATTTTATCAATGTGAAGCTTAATTATAGCCATATTAACTACACCCAACAAAACACAATGGTACTAATGAAATACTTTCTCTTCAAGTTACGTTCCATGTGTATAATATATTTTACTAAGGTAAAGAACCAACTCATGGGAGAATATTTCATGAAAATTTCCCCTTCAGCTTGTAAAAGATGGAATAACATGACCTAGTACATAAGAACAAACAAACAATTGTTCCTTATAAAATTTCAGAATGTTTAGTGCACACATTATCCATTTCATTCCTATATATAAGAAAAATACAAAATATTATCCATTTCAGAAATTATAGCTGAAACAATGATAATAATATCTGACGCTACTTCATTCAAAATGGTGGAAGTAAGGGTTTCTTGCATACGCTTGTGATATCTTGTTGTTTACACTGTGCCCCTTTAACATGTCTAGGGTTTTTTCCTTCGGTACTATTATAGTATTAGTCATCTATTTTCCTGTTGCTAAGGTGGTGAGTTTCCTATAAATGGCTAACTCTCTATCCATTAGAACGACTGTTGTAACTAGTGGTGAAAATAACTCCCAAACGTGCTCAAATGTTTGTGTTGAAGGTGTACAATGAGGTATGTATTCTAAATCATTCCCAATTTTTTTTATTTCTTATGAATTTTTAGACCTTGTGGTCAAATGGTATCATAACATTTTCCTTATTGTGTATGTCTGTGGCCACATACTCTCAGAATCTTACCTCCAAAATTGGATAAAGAACCATTGGAAGTGTAATGGTATCCTGGTTTCAGGTATCTGTAACCTCACCAAGGCATTTTATCTCTTTTCATTTCATGAGACTTCTCAGGTCCACGTCCCCCTTAAGGTGATTTGTTGGTATTTAGGTAATACACTTTTAATGCTTTCTCAATAGACTCCTGACTTTAGCCCCACCAGCCAGGTTTAGTTGAAAATCCTAGTTTGTATCAAGCTTCCTAGACTCCACATTCATCTCTAGTCATTCCTTCTAGAGATAGTTGAACCCTTTGACAGGGTGATATGCCATGATCAAGAGCGTTTTTATGCCCGTCCCAACAAACAAGTTAGTGTCGAAATTGACCTTGCAAAATATCTATGAGACCACCTGGATATTCAAGTTGGGTCCTGTACGATGGAAAAGTGACATGCGAGGATGATAATCGACAAGTGACCTTCCCCGTACCCGACCTCCCGAGGTCGTGCCGAGACAGCCGGTGGTTTGAAATGCGGGTGACTTAGATGAATTCACAGTCGGGATTATGGTCAATTTTCTATGATAGAAAAGCTACAAGCGAGGATGAGAATCGGCAAGCAACTTTCTTATGGCTAACCATGGGAGGATCAATGACTAAGCTCTGGTAGTGTGATCTCCTAGTAGCTAAAATGACAAAGGGGAGATTTAGAGGCTATGAGCGGGTAGCATAAATTCCCTAGTGATTTATCCTCCTAACTAGAATTTAAGCGTTTAATCTAGTTATGAAGTCTCTAAATTAACTTAAACTGAAAATAACAATTTATACTACTATTGAAAGGGAAACTAATCTAAACAAAATATACGATTGAAACATTATAATTACAAGCAACAATTAAACTACTTTATACTAAAACTAAAACAAGCGAGATAACCCGGTGTGGTTATTAACCTGTGCAGATGTGTGAATCTAAATAAAAGACAACTAATTAACTTAATTGAAAACCTTCAATCCTACCTCAGAAGTGAGGAACAAATCATAGTTTCTCAGAAACTATCATTCCCCACAGCTTCCCTGGCAATATTGAAAGTGAGCTTAACTGAAATAAAATGATTCACTACTCTATTTGATAATAACTTTGACAATTTAAACCTGGAGTTTACTGAGCAGAGGCAAATCCAGTTTTGTTGTAGCTTGTCCCCTCAGAGTGATCTCTTCGTTCTTGCATGTTCACGTGAATCCATAAAGAGTAGGAGTATGGCAGCATCAGCAAGAGAAGGCACTGGGACGGTAGTCACTTTGAAGTAAAAATGGCACGAAGCACAAGTAGGAGAGGGATAGCGCAAGTGAACTGGCTTGGCCTATGCGATTCCTAGCAGGGGTCGTTGCAACAATGATGAAATAAAATGATAAACAACAGGTACTCAAACAATGAATAATAGCAGCTTCAGAGAAATACAACAAAGTACAAGTAGGAGAGGGATGGCGCAAGAGAACAGAGCTTGGCCTATACGATTCCTAGCAGGATCATTGTCGGTGTACAGTGAGGCATAACTAAATACTCAAAATTCTAATCCGTGCTAAAGATAAAATGATTCATAAAATAAATCTAGGACTGAGTATTGAAGACTGAAACTCAAGAATGAAGACTCCAGACCAAAGAACCAAGACCATTTACTTGTAAACAAGCTACATATTTATAGCATTTACAAACACCAGAAGGCAAGTTCAAATTGAACTCTCCCACTATTAAAAAAAAGATAAATCACTGTTCAGTTGGCAAAAACATAAATACAAGCTTAAGTCAGCAAGGAAAGCGGGTGAAAATTGAATTTTCACGCTTGACGCAAATGTCAGAACATTCTGGAAAACGCGTACAGGACCGCCGCCCTGCATAGGGCGGCGGTTACAGGATTGCCGCCCTGGTCAGGGCGGCGGTCATGAGACCGCCGCCCAGGCAGGGCGGAAATTTCGTAACTGAAGAGCAAAAGGGTCAAGAAAAGAGGAAAAAGGAGAAAAACAAAGCACGCAGGGGCTAAGCGGGGCATGCGGGATGTTAACACATTTTTAACGAGATTTCTGGATTCCGAACACCTTGTGAAGAGATCTTAATCATCATTGGGGCACTTGTTACACCGTTCCGGCAGTACAGTACCTTTACAATTTTGGGTACGTACATATTGCCCCCTCGGATAAGCGTTTTAGCCATGAAGAGGCATAAAACGTTGGGTCCGAGTATGGCGGTCCCAAAATGGGGAGTTAGAGGCTATACCTGACATGCCCGTGTGTCGAAATGCCACCAACTTTCACATGCTTTTCAGAATGTATGCAATGGATGACAAGTGATAACAAATGTTAAACAGAAAGTTTTTACCTTATTTGCTTTTGCAATGCTGATATGTGATGACGAACATGTTGTAGTTTTGAACTTTTGGCCTCTTAGACAATGTCTGTGATTTCTTCTTATGTTGGCAAAATGTGATGAATGTATAACGATAAAGAGATGAACTTGCCCCAATCCCAAATCCACGCAACTAGTAAGATGCGAGGGCTCAACACCAAGAATTGGGAAGGGCACAAGTTGTATGAGTTTGATTTGAGTGGAATGATGAGAGACAGAAAAAACAAGAACGAGAACCAAATTTGGACCTACACACCCACCCTACTCAGAACTACTACCAAGCTTTAGAAGGCCACTTACTTTTCAGTTTATCTAGACTTAGATTCATAAATGGCAACCTGGTTGACAAAATCTGGTTTTGAGGATTTGATCTCTTTGGAATTTGGATGTTTGGATATGTGCCTTCTCTTAACAGAATTTGACTGGTGTTTTTAGCATACCAAGATTTGTTAGTTTGTGTGACTGGACCCCCCACACCTTGCCTCACGCCACTAGTAAGAAGCATGGGTTTGTCACCAAAGGCAAGATACAGGCGAGTAAGGGCACTTCTTTCCTTTCCAAACCTCACATCACCAGTAAGAGATGTGGGCTTATCACCGAAGGTTGATGGGGCAAAGAAGTGTGTAAAATAAAATATTTTGTTTGCTTGGCACTTTTGATTTCATTTTTTGAGATTTCTGATCTATGACTTTGGGATATCCTTTTGTTCCAAGAGATTTTAAGAGGGATAGATGTGACACCAAGAAGCTTCTAGAACAGACCGTAGGCAAGGACAACTTTACCTAGTAGAAAGAAAGAGCAAAGCCAAGTATACAGGTCTTGGTATGGTTTCTGTCAATGTTTGTCTATCGAACTTGATGAGAAGATTTGAAAATACTTGATGATGTTTGAAGAGATGTGATTTGAATATTTTTGCCAATATCTTCAGAAATTTGTAACATATTACTTAAGAGTAAGTTCCTAGACTACAATATTTATGAAACGAGTGAACAGGATGAACTAACTAAATTACTAATGCAATGCAACTGTAACCATGTACATATGAAAATGCAGGTGGAACCATATGTCATGATGTCTAAGGTGAAGAAAGTTGACGAATATCGAATTCTTCACCCCTAGAAGTACACAGCGGAGAACCATTATCCTCAAATTTTTCATTTTCTTGATGAGGGCCTACCATTCTGGGTTTGAATTTACAAACCCTTGCCCAGAGGTGTATATGTCCCATTATTAAAAACATTTTTCTGAAAGAGGTGTTCACATGCCTCTTTGTCATGTTTTTGAGAGATGGCATGTGGGTGAGCATGACTATGTTGCTCGACCTTCTCTCTCATAGTGAGCATTGTGTTAATGATGAGGTCTTGCCCCATGGATAGGGAAAACTTAGCTTTAGACACGCATGGGTCGAAACCAGACTTTAGAATAGGGTAGTGTCTAGAGATTTTAAATTTTCCTTCTTCGTTTGCTAATTCTATCATGTTTATATCTAGATTTAGGTCATCGGAGGGAAGAGGTGCTATACCGAGAAGACTACCCATTCCCTGTGGTTCGAATGGGAGAAAGATTGGCTCATCATTCTCCAAGAGTTTCATAATTCCTGTTGTGGTTTTAGTGGAGACTGTTTCCACAGAAATTGACTTATCTTTATTTGTCTTTGCCACCTCGTATATTTTTGGGTCAACAAATTCAACATTTGGAATGTTTGGGGTGACCGGGACTAACTCTTTTGTTAGAGGCAGCTTGTTTAATTGATTCATGGGAAGTTCATGCTCTGTATGGAATCCTTTATTTTTCTTGAGGTTTTCTAAGTGTATATCAAAGGGTTTAGGATCCCCTTTAGCGATGAAGACCTTTCCTAGGTGTAAAAACCTTACTTCTTGAAATAGCGTAGAAGGAATTGCCTTCATGCGGTGTATCCATGGACGACCGAGAATCATATTATAGTTGGTTTCCCAATCTATAATATAAAATTCAGTGAGGATTGTTTTGGGTCCTAAGGTGACTGGTAGTATTATAGTCCCAATCGAAGTGGCCTTAAGGCTATCATAGCCTCTCAGTGTATTTCGAGTCGTGGAACAATTTGTTTCCCCATATCCTAGTTTTGAAGGAAAGAGAAGGGGACTATGTTAACTGCTGCCCCATTGTCCACCATTGCACGTTTAACGTAATTGTTGTAAACCCACACCTATAAATGCAAGGCCGGATCGCTTCTACGTGTAATTTCAGCATCTGTTGGCATTTTGTTTATGTCGAATATAAACTCGGTATCCCTATCTGGCTGCCCCGGAGGGTGGATATCAAAGTCTACAAGGTTCACTTGTGTTTCGGGTGGTGGCGTAATGCTGATTAGATGACCAAGACCTAATTCATTGAGAAACGCAAAGCGATGCGTGGGTGAATTTTTTAGCAAATCTAGGAATGAAATGTGGGAAAAGGTCTTGTTCAAATCTGATATTAAATCATAGGATCCTACCAGTTTAGCATTTGTAGGAACTTCATCTCGTGTGGAGAAAATATTGGGTAGGGGTTGTGAAACATACTCCTTTGTCCGAGTTGTTGCATTAATTTCACACTCAACCTCTAGCTCAACTAATCCCAAGATTTTTGTATTACCATTTGAACCTAGGTTAGGATCAATCTGAGAGTTGTCAGGAGTTGAGGCGTCTTGATTGTTATTTCTTATTATGATACCTTTGTTTTTCCCATTTGGATCTAACCTGTTATTGTTATAATGATTTGGGAGAGGATCATTGAAGATCTTGAGAGGTGCATTTTTGAGGGGGAAACTGCCCCTGCAAAAGTATTTGGTGCTGGTGACACAGGATCTGCCAAGAACATATCTATGAAAAGTTGTTTTTGTTCTTCTGGCAAGCGTGCATGAATTTATTGTAGTCATGGCAAGTACTAGTATCATGACCCCTGATTTTGTGGAAATCACAATATAGATTGGGATTATAGTTCCGTGGTCGCCGGTTTGAATCCTGTTTGTGGCACAAAGTTCTGATTGGGCTGGTTGGTTGTTATAGTTGAAATTTAGAGGTTTGTGGCCTCTGGATTTGGTTTGATATCCATCTGGGCCCCGAGCAAGGCCTTGTGGCTGGATTTTCTGTTGTGGGAGGATGATTAGAATCCACCATATTGATAGCTGGAAGTGAAGTTATTATTGCGTTGATTGTTAGCAGGTGCCGGGGTGTGTTCACAACATTTGGTCCTTTGACTTGATCAGTGACTCCATCTATTGTAACCCCACGGTTTTCATTAAGGATCTTGGGTCCTTGATCGGTATTCCCGGCATTAGGATAGGTCATAGTGTTTTGATTAGGAGTGATTAATTTCCCATTTGTTCCATATGTCTTACGACCACTATCAATTGCTGCTTGATCTATTCGAAGAGCGCTCTCAAGTACTTCATCGTAAGTTCTTAGTGGGAACTTCTGGACTTCTTCCTTCACTTCTCTGCTGAGAGAATGAAGGAATAAATCACATAGTTCCATTTGGTCCATATTTGGAGCACTGGCTGAAGAATAGAGAACTGTACGCCACCTCTGGATGAATGGGCGACAGATTCATTGTGTTCCTGCTTAATGTGTAAGAACTCCCTGATTCCTGTTCTTAATAGTTTGTTCATGTCAAATGCCTTAATGAACTCTGATACGAGTTGTTTTAAATGAATGGATGGAAGCCTCAGGTATTCTATAGTACCAATCGAGAGCGATGCCTTCTAAAGTTTTGGGGAATATTTTAGCAACAAACCCATCCCATGGGAGTAGTTCTCGAATGGATGTAGCGGTAAGATTTGATATGTGCATTTGGATCTCCCTCACCTTTGAACTTGGGGTAAATCAGGAAGAGGTCTTGGAAGCATGATGCTTCGTATGGTGAAGTCTAAGGGCTCTTTCAGATATTCTGAATAAGTCCCTATCGCATAGGTTTCAACCATTGATGGTGGTTGCTGAGGGAGTGGTGGTGGGATAGGTTGTTGATTACGGGCTTTTAGCAACGTATGCGTTGGCAAGGGCATAGGGAAGTCCCTGTGTTTGAGCAAACATGCCGAGAGAGGAGAACATATCTCCTTGTGGTGATTTGGAGTACAATGTTTAAGTATGACGGGGCATTGTCTAGCAATGGACTGTTTGATACTAGACCGGGAGGAATGGTGTTAGAGATATGGGCCTTGTTGGCATTGTTGCGGATTACTGAGGAGGCATGCCTAACGTGCCTACCTCCTGTGAGGATTATCTACTTGGCCAGGGTGGTATGGAGGATTGGAACTTCCTGCTTGCATGAACTGAGAATTTTGACTTGCTTGAGCAAGTTCCTAACCCTCTCACTTTTTCTACTAACGTTGAAATGATTTCATTTGGTGAAGTCACGGTGCTTTTCCTTAGCGGCGTTTGTTGTATACCCCGGTGTTGTATAGGCATGTGCTATCCTGCTATGAACTGACTGCTATCTTGCCAAGTTTCTCCAAGAGTATTTCCTATATGCAGTGGCATAGAGGTATTTTCTTGAAAAGAGACCTCGGGTTGTATTGTAAACCTCCTATAGATGGGTACATACCCCGGGAGCTTGTTCACTTCCACCTACTGGATAACGTATTGACTGTTCATCATCTAAGACCAGGTATGGGTCGGGATTGTCTACTAATTTGTGTCTAAGTAGCATCTGAGGAGACGACCAGATTCTCCAGTGAACGTTCCATTGTTTGAGCCTTGAAAGTGCTCGTTGTTCGTATTCCGAGGGGGTCGAGGGGGTTTTTGATCTAATCGCCGTGTGAAAGGACGAGAGCCTATATTCTGATCTTGGAGTTGTGTGATTAACGATTTAGATGAATAGTTGTCGCCCCACTAATGAGGAGCGAAGGTGATGATTGTATGTTTGATTGGGCGTAGGATGCCTCAAGACCCAAGAGGGGTTTGCCAATGCAGAATCCTGACATATTCGGGGGGTTGGGGTATATGAACACACCTGCAAATAATGGGAAGGAGCGAGGTGGGTGTAGTGAAAGGCTAATGAGGCGGGAGGAAAGAGCGAAAGGGGGAGAAAGAAGAGAAAATGAAAGTAAACAAAAAATTTGATAGAACACGTGATATTGACTCCAGAAGAGAAGTAGGAAGAGTAAAACGTAGCTTCACTAATTGTTGTTCACGTGGGGTCACCAATTTTGTACGATGGAAAAGGACATGCGGAGGTGGTAATCGACAAGTGACTCCCGTACCACCTCCTGAGGTCGTGCTGAGTGAGAGAGATAGCCGGTGGTTTTTTGAATGCCGGGGACTTAATAAGTCAAGCCGTTGATTATGGCCGTTTCTATATAAAAAATCTACAATCGAGGATGAGAATCGGCAAGCAAATTTTATGGCTAACCATGGGAGGTCAGAGACTACGCACTGGTAGTGTGATCTCCTGGTAGCCTTAAAATGACAAAGGGGATATTTTGGAGGAGCGTGGCCGGGGAGGGGCGTGGCAGGGGTAGAATAAATTCCTAGTGATTTATCATCCTACTAGATTTTAAGAATTCTAATTATAGTTATGAAGTCTCCCAAATTAAACTTTGTAAATGAAAATAAACAATTTATACTACTATTGAAAGGGACCTAATATAAACAAAAAAAAAATACATGATTGAAACATATAATACAAGCAAACAATAAACTACTTTATACTAAAACAAACAAGCTGAGAGAACCGGTTGTTGGTTATTCACATGTGCAGAGTGTGTATCTAAATAAAAGGCAGCTAATAACTTATTGAAAACCTTCAATCCTACCTCCGAAATGTGAGGAAAAACTCATGTGTTTCTCAGAACTATATTCCCCAAAGCTCCCTGCAATATTGAAAGCGGCGGCTTAACTGAAATAAAAATGATTCACTACATCTATTTGATAATAACTTTGACAATTTAAACTGGAGTTGACTGCAGCAGACGGCCAAAAATCCAGTTTTTTGTAGCTTGTCCACTCAGAGTGTCTCTGTCTTGCATGCTAATTGTGAAATCCCGAAGAGAAAAGAAAGAATAAGAAAGAGAAGGAGTAGTATGGCAGAGCAGCAAGAGATATGCACTGGGCGGTGTAAATTTTGAAGAAAATGGCAGAAGAGCAAAAGTAGGAGAGGAATAGGCGCAAGTGAAGTGGCTTTGGCCTCTGCGATTCCTAGCAGGGTCGTGACAACAATGATGAAATAAAATGATAAAACAACAGGTTTACTCAAAACAATGAACATAGCCGCTTAGAGATAATACAATAAGAGTACAAGTAAGGCGAGGGGATGGCGCAGAGAAGAACAGAGCTTGGCCTATTACGATTCCTAGAAGGATCGTGTCGGTTGTTGTAAAGGGAGGGCATACTAAATACTCAAAATTCTAATAGGTGCTAATAGATATAAAAGATTCATAAAATAAATCTAGGATGAGTATTGAAACGAAACTCAAGAAATGAAGACTAAAGACCAAAGAACCAAGACCATTTTATTGTTAACAAGCTAAATATTTTTATAGCATTTACAAACGCCAGAGGCAAGTGAAATGAACTCTACCCATATTAAAAAAAAGAATTAAATCACTGTGTCAGCAGCAAAAAACATATAAATACAAGCTTAAGTGGACAAGGAGGGGAAACAAAAGGAAAAGGGTTGAAAATTGAATTTTCATGCTTGACGTGAATTCGGAAACATTTTGGAAAACGCGTTACAGGGACAGCGCTAGGCAGGGCGGTTGTTGGTGAGGGTGATCGTAAAACTGAAGAGCAAAAGGGTCAGAAGAAAGAAAAGCGGAAAAAAGAGAAAAAGCAAAGCAAACAGGGGCGGCTAAGGGGCATTGTGGGATGTTAAAGCATTTTGAACGAGCTTGTCGGATGTCCGACACACCTTGCGAAAGAGGATCTTATCATTCATTGGGGCTTGTTACACCGTTCGGAGGAACAGTTACCTTTAAAATTTTGGGGACGTAAGGTCCATCGTATATTGTATCAAAAGTGGCTTATTTAATCCTACACAACATGTGTTTTGTCCTGTCAAGCACTAGACCATCGTTACTTCATGACTTTCACTCTTCTAGCTTGTTCCAAGCTAGTGTGTGATGCAACCCTAGTGACCTAAGCATTAAACAGCGGCGGTCTTTTTAAACATCTCGGACTAATGACTGATGGTTGGAGACATGGAAATTAAGAAGGGGGTGCATGATGCTGTATGAATCCATTCATGTGGGATTCCTTTCCTATCCTTTCCCTCTTCCATTGTAAGGTAAGTCATGATTGGCCCATCCCCCTCGTAAGTTGCTAATGTGACTTCCAAAACCTTAATAGAGCTAGTGTTTTACCTCTTCACAATGATAAATTTGGAATTTTAGCTTCAACAATTTACTATGCATCACTCATTTGCAGTAGACCTAGGGAGGGGTCCAATGGGCAATAGGAGATAATAGAGTGGAAAATCACACCCAGTCATGTTTTGAGTTCTAATTTAGGACTGGATCACCCGCTATAATTTTACATTATTTGGCTCGGAGAGGATGTTATAAAGGATGGATAGAGGGAGTGTGATACAGTTTTGTATGTATTATTTTTTTTCATGAATTTCATACTCTTGGATTGTCAGTTGTTGGTTCTTATAGAACCTTCACACAAATATTTTTTCGGTTAGCTGGCAAGGGTTGAGCTTCCTTGGATTAGGTGTTTACAACGAAAATTAACAGTTCTACTTGTTTCTTCAAAGACGCTAACATTTAGCGTCCTAATTTCGCACCTTATACTCACACTTAATGGATAAGGGAGTGCTAGTGTTTCCATCTATAATTTTCATCCTTATCACCTTCCTTAGACTGATCCTTCAAATCAGGTTTGTGTGGGTCGGTATTTGGAAATTAATATCGTTATGTTTGGTATTTACGATCTTAATGATGGCTATGAAAGAAATAATCATGGAACAATGGTAGGTGAGAGAAGAAGCAAGAGAGTGGGCGGATTTTCTGTGCAGGGGGTCAAGTCTGTATGCGCGCCACCCTCCATGGCAGTGACGTCTGCATCGTTGGGTTGACTTAATATGATTCGAAAATCTGTAAAAAACTCCAACACCTTTCCCCATGCATTGGTGTGCTTTTTTAGAAAGTGAGGCTGGTATCTTTGAAATAAGTGGGGTTTTCCAATCTTTTGAATAAGAAAATGAAAGAAATTTAAGTCTCAAGCCTGTTACTTGGTCTAATCTTTGAGAAGGATGCGATATGATTTTGAAAGGCTTTGATCATGTACTACTCTCTAGCAATATTTTTTATTTCTAAAATCAAAGGCATTATTCCAGATTCAACTGGTTTTCCCATGTGTTCAGACTGTACCAGTCAGATAAATATTTGATCTACTTTTTCAGATTGTTAGAGTGGGGCGTGTACAAGTCCATCAAATCAATTCCTATTAATGTTTCGTTGGTAATGTCACCCGGGGTTGGTCCCACTTATGATAAATTTCGGAACATGACACCACTCTTTCTTTTGCTGACATTCTAGGAATGAGTGGGGGGAGATGCAGTATTCAACACACCACCTTATTCCCCTCTAATTTGAGTAGGTTACTTGAAGGCCCTAAAAGAGAGGACTAATAACTTGATAAATACTTATGAAGGATCTATGTTCTCAACTCCAGTCCTTTCGACCCCCCTCTTTTTAGTTTACAATGTTGATATTTGACACAAAGCTAAGCTCATGAATTTCATTCAACACGCGTGCGAGATCCAATAGGGATGCATAGCTGTAAGGTGGGATACGGAACAACAAGATTCAAAATCACCTTTCATTCCTCTGGGACTAATAGCAGTCATCAATAGATTCAAAGCTATTCAACGTTTCCTAAAAGAAACTCACGTTTTCCGAGATCACTAATACATTTGGTGGAAATTGGAACAATATATTTTAGTGCTTCCAATATCGAGAGGCCACAAATGGGAACGAATCTTAGCTTGCAAAACAATGTATCAAGATGATTCTAGCCAATTTCTCCGAATGATGTGCACGAGTAAGTTCTCTTTCTAGGATGGATTATGAAGCTCTGTTATGCATCTGCCGATGATAAATCTCCACAGTATTGGATGGATCCTTGTGAATTCTATAATCCCATGGGATTTTTTTTGTAAGACTGCTTACGGTTTTCCAATGAAGCTCTCCAATCCAATTCTGTAGAGGATTTCATATAAAGGAAAAAATTACGTTCATTCCAAAAGAGGGAAATCCAAAAACTAATGACTAGTTGAGACCGATCACCTTGCTGATTTGTTTCTAAAAATTCTTGCTAGACACTCGGCTATTTAATTACCGATTTTTACCTAAGATTTTTTTTTGAACCAAGAGAGAAGCGGTGTGTAAGGCCACAATACATTTGATAATTTATAATAGTCTGTGAAGGAAGGAATGTGCTCAGTTGTATCTTGCAATTGATGAACCTATTTCTCAAAAGTGACTTTGGAAATGGCTTATGATTGTATTGAATGGGCTGTTATTTGGAAGCTTCCAAAACCCTCACGAATTTGGAGTAATTTTTTTCTGATTGTTCCAAATTATGTTCTCCAAACTTCTACTTTGCCTCACTATCAAGGGCATCTAGTCCTCGTTGGCTATTATGATTTATTAGACAAGGGTGTCCTCTGCGCATACTCTTTTGTCGTTAGAAGCCGATTGCTCTGGATTTTGTTATATATTATTGGTTACGTGGAAGGAATAGGGCCGCATTTGGGGAATTATTTTACTGGATTCATTTCCGCTCATTATCTATCCGATATTTTTTTTTTATGATTCTTATTACCCTGCTAAATATGAGAATTCAATAATGATGTTTGAATATTTGTCTGGCCTCAAGATAAAAATATAGATAGCTAAACACATTCGGCCCTATATCGGAAAATGTGGCCTATTCCTCACTGTGTAAATATTACCATAGAAGTGGGATTGGGAATGGAGGATACTTGCAATATCTTGGCATACTTTTTTCATTTGGTAGTGAGTTGTCTACCTTATGGCAGTATATGTTGAAAAAGGCGTTGACTAAAAAGGTCTCATTGGTCCACAAAAGCCCTCTTCTTTGGTAGGAAATTTTAAAGACGACAGACCCCCCCCCCCGCCCTGCCCCCTGTCCCCTCGCCCCCTTGCTACCGAGGTGGAACCACTCTCTCCTGGTTCATTGTTCCCCTCAGCCCATCGCGTCCTTCACCCCCTTGTGACCTTTCCTTACCAAGATTCTTGCCGTTGTGGAAGCAAGAACAATGGACCTAAGATGGTGGAGGTGTGAACAATCCTTAAAAATTTTAACTAATTCAAATTTAATTGATATTTAAATCATTAACCATTCAACCATGCTTAATTGTGAGATTAAAAATATGAATACATCCATCCACATGAACTTGCAATAAGAGAGTCACAAGACACAATATTTATGGGAAACCACTCAAGGCGGAAGAAAAACCAACTGAAAAACTTGATTATTATACTCAAATCAAAAAGACTTGCATGGAATACGCCTCACATAAGATGTGTGTGAGGCACTAACCCCACAGGAGACTGGCCTAGAATCCATTGTGTATATTACTTAGAATACAAATAAATTTAGACATATTACTCTCCACATAAGTTTTATCATAAGAACACTCGTAAATAATGCTCTAACACACTAAAATACTGATTATTGATTCACATATCAATCATACACCGTCAAAACCTCTTCAAAACACACTTCTCCTACCTCAAAACTAGCTCAAACATGAAAGGAGATGGTAAAATAACCCTTACACAACTAGCCTATTCATCCTCTTATAATTTTACACACGCTCTCAATAAAATTATTACTTGACACCCACTTTCAATATATCACGTAGCTCGCACTTTTGTCCTGGTTCGTAACCTAGTAAAAAACGAACCATTACATTCACTGTGTATCATGGTGATTTGTCAGCTGACTAAGAAATAATAGGTCATCAATTGACCAATAGGTTGTCAGAAAAAATAAAATAACCGTAAATAACGATAAAATCATGTAAGGACTCATGAGGTAGGGCAATGCGCCAAAAAAAACTAACTTGCACAATTAGGAAGAAGCCTAAATCCTCTCTAGGGGAAGTGCAAGAAGTTGGTGGACAATTCATGGACATAAAGACTGAAATAAAGGAACACGCGATTGCGTTCTAAACCCCGTCGAGGGTTTCTGAATTCAAGGTTCGGCTATTAAGAAACCTTAAAAACCACGATCGCGGAACTCTGATGGACAAAAATTTACGCAGTCCCGCGAGCGCCTTATCTCCTCATTTTAAATTTCCGAACCACGATTTTCCTAAATGTTTTTCACTCCAAACTTTGCATACACCTCAAAATTGCTTCACGGATTTTGGATAGTGATAGATTCAACCATGTTGCAAAGAGGGGCGGAGGTAAGCCCCCGATTGGAATCATTTTTTTTGCATTTAGGTTTTTTTTTTTTAAAATTTCATGGGTTTTTTTGAAAATGTTGTTTATGTATACATTTCGTGGTTTATCAGTTGGTCGGCAAGTTCGAAATATGCACCCTCAAAACATTCTCAAACCCCACTTGAACATTCCTCAAAAACCTCACGAACATTCCTCAAAACCCACCTCTCAAACATAGATCCCCTTCCGGTGGCTCTGCTCATCCCCAATGAGAAGCAGGAAAGCCAAGCTAAATATCATTGGAAGAATCCGGAGCAAATAAAATTTTCTTGTGCGAACCTACTTCAAAACTATAAGGACAAAACTATGATTTAAAAATCCATCCCGCAATGAATTAGCCAATACATTGCAAAAACATTGATTGGCGGAAAGTCGCATATTTTCAAACACATACCAAATACATTGATGGACAACACCTGTAGAGTGACTGTAGGCAGTGGCTATGCGGATAATAATAATAATTATATAGATAATATTACAATAGCCCCATGCGGTCGTAAAAGACAAAAAAAAAATTGTGAAAAGAACTCATTTGGTGACAGTTATGTACGACCCTTAGAACCAAGGGCCCCCGCCGTTATTGCAAACGGTTTACCAATCAATTGGTATACTTGATTGAAGAATCAAACCAATTTTTGGGAGCCGAGTGGGTGGATGGTGTTGTATGATCCACCAGGCAACAACAATGAGGTTCTCTTTATTTTTTGAAGAAAGAAGAGAAATATATGCGAGTTGTGGCTCAAGAGGGTCGTCCGAATTATTTTGACTTTCTGAATTTTTGGTCGAGGAGGTGGCTCGGGCACAAGAGTGGGCTGAATAGGTTACCTTTAGGAGCCCCCATGCCCCCAACCCCCATGCCTTTAGTTACCCGTCCTACAGTGAGGAGTTATGGATATTGATTACATTGCATGCATTGAGGGAGCTCCCTGACCACTCCACACAACATAGTTGACAGATTGCATCTGGTTGATGTTGGTGGAGGCGCCAGGTTCTAGCACAACACCACTGTGGATCATGTGGTGACGTATGCACTAAAGGGGAGACATCATTTGCTGCGTTCATGGGATTATTTCTATAGATGAGAGCTGGGGACATGTTTTTGGAACTGTGGGTTCCACTGACTATTGGTCTTTCACAGGTTAAATTCAAATAAATGTAAATAAAATAATATCTGCTATATACACAATAGTTAATTCACATGTTTGAGATATTAATAATTATTAATATACTATATATATATAATATATATATATATAATTGATTGTACGTAATGTGTACATACATTTAAAAACTAATTTTTTAATTTTATTTTAAATAGCAGAGTCTGGTGACTGCAAGGAACCCTATGGCATCGACAGGATAAGCTACTGCGTTGGGGCGTGTTTCAAACGTTAAGTTAAAGTTGTACAAAACTTACATTTTAATTTCATTTGATTGCACTAGATATTATTATATGTTTCCGTGTATGTTGTACATATAATATTTTTCTATTTTAACAGGAGCCCAGCAGGGGCATCATCTGCTCAGGGAACTGAGGCTACTGACACGCCTCACATGAGTTTTACGTAGGTTAGTAAATCTCTTTACACTTTGTTCTAATTACTGGAAGTTCACGGGGTTACATGCTTTGGACCATGTATGTGGGGTGCACAGTCATGAGAGATTTTATATTGATTGTACATGTTTTTGGTCTAAGATATTGATTGTAGAGAGAAGTAGGAGGAATCCTCCATATATGCAGGACTTGGGGAGGTACTGTAATACTGCATAGATCTGCAGATCCACTAAAGAGGTACAAACGCTAAATCCACAGAATTGCGACTTTGGTGTAACAGGAGGGAAGCTCCTTGGTTACATCATATCATCACGAGGATAGATGTTGATCCAACAAAAATTCAGGCTGTGTCCTCAAAATGGTCCCACCTTCGAATGAATCTAGAATCAGGTCATTTCTCAAAAAAACTTGGTGTGCAATCTGGAGATTCATCCCAAACTTAAGTTTTTCCATTCATCCAATCAACAATTTACTCAAGAAGGATTATAGCATTGATTGGACTGAAGACTACAATGAAGCCTTTGATGCAGTTAAGCGTTTCCTGTTATCACCACCTACGCTAATGCCACCTAAGCTAGACTGCCCATTAATTTTGTATTCACGAGCTACCGATGTCTCGCTGGCCTATATGTTGGCCCAAGAACACGATGACAAGAGGGAATGCACGATTTATTTCATTAGTCGAACATTACTTGACTATGAAACACGTTATACATAGGCAGAATGAGAATGCCTTGCCATAGTCTTTGCTACTAAACGCTTAAGACAATATATGCTGAATCAAGAAACAAGGGTCATGGTAAAAACAGACCATTTAAAAAACTTTCCTCACATAAGGATTCTTGTCTAAAAAGGCTGGACGTTTTATAACCTTAATGGGGGAATTCAAATTAACATTTGTAAATCAAAAGTTGGTTAAAGGACAAATCATCACAGATTGGTTAGCTGATAACCCATTAGATGGAGGTGATTTAGTAAATTTAGATTTTCCAGATAAGTGTGTATACTACATCGAAAACCTGGCCCTCTATCTCTGAGCGTACCTGGTACACTGATATCATTAATTATATCATGGACCATACGTATCTAGAAGGAGCTACAACACCGCAACAAAGAAGCGATTACGTATTATCGCAGCCAAATACGTCATCATAGAGCAAGTGCTCTACCGAAAAAAGCATTCGATGGAATGCTCCTGAGATGTGTTGACATAGAAGAATCCAAGAAGATTCTCCACGAATCTCACAGTGGAATGTGTGGAGGCCACTTCGGTGGCCATGCCACTGCTCGCAAAATACATCGAATGGGCTATTTATGGCCCACTCTAGAACGACGCAGTGGAGTTTGTACGTAGGTGTCATAAGTGTCAAGAATTCTCCCACGAGATTCATATGCCAGCACAAGCTCTGCAACCAATTGCTACTCCATGGCCCTTTTCTACATGGGGTCTTGATTTGATAGGGAAATTCTCTCCCTCATCTACAGATGGCCATAATTTTATAATCACGGCCACCGAATATTTCACCAAGGGTAGAGGCTATGCCTCTTACTACTGTACCAGGTTCTGTAATCGCCAAGTTCATTTTGAACCAAATCATTTGCAGATACGATATCCCCAAGTCATTATCTCACATAATGGAACTTCTTTTAAAAATGATGAAGTTTGCAAACTATGCAATAAATTTAAAATAAGCCATCATACGGTCCTTCCTTTTATTACCCTCAAGCCAATGCACAGGCTGAAGTAACAAACAAGACACTGAAAGCCATTCTCCTTAAAAATATGAAAGAAAAACAAACGAGATTGGCATTTGAAGTTATATCCGGCCTTATGGGCCCACCGAACCTCAATAAGAACACCAACGGGGGCAACTCCTTTCTCACTAGTATTTGGGGCAGAGGCAGTTCTCCCACTTGAGGTCGAAATACCCAGTCTCCGCATTTCATTACAAGGGATTCTGGATGAAGACACTTACAGAGAAGCACGTCTTTCCCAACTGGAAATCCTAGATGAAACTAGGTTAGATGTTGAACAGCGGCATAGAGCCTATGCTGACCGGATGTGCCGGCAATATAATAAGAAGTCTATGAATGCGACATATATGAAGGTGATCTAGTTTAAGGCTAGACAGTCGGAATCGACAAAAAGGACCGGCGAAGGAAGGAAGTTCCGGCCTAAATGGTTGGGCCCATACCGAGTCATGAAGGACTATGGAAATAGTGCATACCTCCTATGTATGCTAGAAGGTGAGGAATTTGGTGTAACAGTCAATTCCCTGCACCTCAAGCGGTTCTACGCATAAGCAGCTAGCACTACTTATATATATTTACATTGCATCTTCATATAGATTAAGATCATTTTTGTCCGCTTGTTCTTACATAAATTGTGATCAAGGAATTTTATTCTAAAAGCAATTCATTACAAACTCATGATGTTGTTGGCATAAAAATTTCTCTAATCATACCTCTCCATTTTCATGATATCATCAAATTATCTCGGAATCGTTTTATCAAATAAAGCTAGACATGGCAAAGTCTTTACGTGGTAACCATACCAAGATCTGCGGGCTTGTTCTCACTTTTAGTTTCTTCTTAGGATAGGTGTCTTGCCTATGGTCTGTTCTAGAAGCTTCATGGTGTCACATCTCTCCCATATATATGTCTCTCTTCGGAAATAAGCACATACTGACATTTTACTCAAAAATGAGTCAAAAAGTGATCAAAAAAAAAATTTTAATTTTACACATTTCCTTGCCCCACCAACCTTCGGTGATGAGCTTGCGTCTCTTACTAGTGACGTAGGGTTGGGGAAAGGATGGAAATGCCCTTACTCACCTATACCTTTCCCATGGTGATAAACCCATGCTTCTTACTAGTAGCATGGGGAAAAGTATAGGGGGTCCTCTTGACAAGCAAACATTAAAGGTCATAAGCAAACAATTCAAATCTTGAGGTCTTAAATCAAAGATAAATGATCAGATGTTCAAAATTCCAAGAGAGTTAAAATCCTAAAAACCCAGATTTTGTCTACTATGTGGCCATCTACGGATCTAAGTCTAGATAAACCGCAAAGTAAGTTGCATTCTAAACTATGAAGTCACTCGGATAGAGTAAGCTTGTAGTTTCCTAATTTGGTTCCACCAAAGCTTTGTCTATCTTTCATCACTATCATTTCACTACACCTCACAACTTGTGCCCTTTCTAGCTCTCGGTGATGACCCCTCGCATCTTACTAGTTGCGTGGAGTTGGGAGTAGGGGCAGGTTTATCTGCTCATCATACCAGTTTACCTTCACCACTCTGCCAAAAACAAACATGGAGTATCCAAAATTGCTTACAGAAGCTAAGATTCAAAATCACATTATATATCTACATCATATATGTCAGCATCACGAAACACAAAAGGGAAAGTAAAACACTTGCATCATTTGTTCACCATTGCATATATTCTAGAAGAAGCATATAAACATACGTCGTAGTATACATAAGGAAAATGGAAAAGGAAACAAAGCCATCAATGCCAAAAGCTTGATCCAAAAAAAAATATACATATATATATATATAAATGATCAACATTTATGTACAATGCTATCATGCACTAAGCATGGTCAAAATGCTCAAAGAACCCGGGATATACAAAAGAATGTATCGTACAAAAATCTACGAGAGCCAAGCGGCTTCTCAATCTCTACGGGACCCCTCTAAAGGTGCACGCCCATGCCTATGACTCCGGCTACGCCGGCACTCTAAATGCACGGATGGCTCAGGATCCCGAGGGGCAGCCGCAGCCTAACCACGAGAATGTCTCCTCATCAGATGCTCAGCCGTCCTGTACCCCACTAGCTTGGTGTGAAGGGTTGATACCATCCTGACCACATGCCAGACTGGAGCAAAGACGTCAGTATGCCTACCGGCTGCTGAAGGCTCCCCAACATCCATAGATAACTCTACGCACGGGTCCTATCCATGGGGATCATCAGGGAATCAGTACATACCCTATGAATCAAATCTCGCCACTCATCGGCGGCCAAATTCCACTAGCTTTTATTTTAACATCTTTTCAACATTTTGTTAGGCTTGGTATATAATGTTTTCATCAATTTCAATCTAAGTGAATTGGTTTTCTTAGCAAAATGGAAGGAGGAGTGTTCTTAGAGTGAAGATTTGTTTTACAGGTACTTATCATTCAGCGTTTCATAGGAAATTTGGGTTAACATTTAGATCTCATATAGGGTTCCAAAAATTGTAATAATATTTAATTTCTTCATCCATACCAAACATTCATTCAATCAATATCATTATCATTGAAAATTATCATTGCAAAATCATTATGTAGTCATCCCCATTTTATAAGCATAGCTACCTCATGATATAATAGATGTACATGCCCTGCACGAAAGGGGTTAGTTTTGCATCTCTTCAATTTCTTTACTTCATCTCTTGTAATTGCTATAGTTCTTGTTCTTGACTTCCTCTTGTCCTTTGAGCTGAATTTTATTGCCCATGATTAGAAAAAGTAACTAGTGGGGTAGGGGGAAAAAATTGAAACAACTAAAAAAATCGCGGTAAGAATGTTAGAGAAAATTGCAGACCAAATAAAATGTAGGCCGAAATTTCCCGTAAAGAGAGGAAAGGGGACGTTGGGGAGGGGCCACAATATATAAACAAAGGCAATAACGCATACAACGACTTGTTATGATTTTTACCTTTTCCCAACCACATGCCTTAAGGATTGGGATCTGGTTTGGATCCCCAAGCCGGAGGCATGGATTGCACAAACATAGCAAACACGCGTTTTAGAAAAACGTAAAAATCAATTCCGTTATGATAGATCAACATCAAATGACCAATTCGTTTGAAAAAATTATGCCACACCACGTGTTTAAAAACAGAGTTTATTCTTTGTATAAATATATTTTTCAAATTTCTAACCAAATACAAGGTTTTTCATTAATTTTATTTTCTAAACTATGTTGTTTTATAGCTATTTTTTAAAGTTTTTAAACATGTCTATCTTTTGTCGGTATCCTTTTTTTGACTCATTGAAATTGAAATAAATTTTTTTTTGGCAGAAAATAGGTGTTAATTTATACATATTAAAACAAAAAATAATTTTTGATATTTTTTTAGTAGTTAGGGGTGGGGCACGGTTGGAGCTTGTTATTTTCCTATTTTTGGGCAAGAGAGTAGTTATTTTAGTCTATTTCGTTGCATTATGAGTGTTAGAAGTTCGCAAATTCCTATAATCTTAGGAATGTAGAAGATTGCGTGGGCATTCTGTGCCCGTACAAATAAGCAGGTGAACTTACTAAGAATAGTAGGTTCGAGTAAAATGCTAAAAAAAAATAGTAATTTCCGCCACCTTAGAGTAGATTTAGTAAAGTAGTTAGAGGTTCTTGACAACTTGAGTTGGGAGTTGTTTCCTATTTATGAAATCATTGTAATTCATTATTCAATAACAAAAGAAGCGAGTCTGTTTTCTTTTGGAGTTCATATTTATTTTGCAAGTATCTCAAGTCTATTCATAATTTGACCTACATTACAAAGAATACAAATTGACACCCGTGTTTAAAAAAAATGCAAATAAGGAAAAAAATATTATAAGAACAATGTAATGAGTATTTGATATATTATATGAACATCTATATCATATATCCATGAATGGAAGCTTCCAATGTTTGATGGTGGATCATCTCTATCATTTCTTGACAACATCTATGACTCTCACTTCATTTACATTCAACTTGTGTAATAGGTTCGTCTGTTGTATTTGTGGCATTGTTATCAGCCCCTCTCCTTTCATTAATCGACTTCCATATTGCCTAATCCCTATCATAGGGAAAGTTATCCACTTCGTACCGTAATGTGTAAATTCTCAAACAATTTTCCAATTTTTTGTCAAGCTCGTTTCATAATTTTTACTTTTTAAAGGTCGAGGCACTGAAAATTCTCTCATCTTCAATTGAACCCAAAATCATTGTTTGACATAGCTCATCTAATGAGAAAAAAATTGGTTGTAAATACCGTGGAGAAACGTTGAAAAGATGATCAAAATAATTCATGACGACTTTGGGAAGACCCACTATAAGATATTCTTAATTAAGATATATTCAATATAAGGATTTATGAGAATAAAGAGGTATATAAGAGTAATTATGTTCAGTAAATACAACTTTAATGTAGAAATGTATAATTTTATTGAATTTTTAGTTTACAATTTTTAGCTTTACTACCACAAAAACAAAAATGTAGAAAAGGAAAGAACATCAACCTTCCAAAATAATAAGAGACACTTACAATGAATTGTGCAAACAAATGACAACAAGGGACACTAATATGGCTATAGTTAACAAAATTAAAGATATGTAATTTCAAGTTTTTTATTAAAAAATATTACAATTAATGAGTTAGAAAAGTAACATTTTAAAGTGGTATGAAGGAAGAGCGCAAAAAGGTTTGTTGGTGATCTTTGTATGTGATGATGAAACTTGTAAGAATTTGTGATTTTTTTAAAGTTCTTTATAAATTTTTGATATATAGTTATATATTTTTGTTTATATAAATTATTAATATATTTAACTTTATTATATAGTTATTTCACAAGAAATGTTGCTATAACTATGATTTGCAGATAAAGTATGTACAACATGAAAAGTAATGGGATATGACACACACATTTAATTAGTGGGCACATAGTAATTACTTTTGCGTTGGTGAAACATATGGTGTTTAAATAGTTACGAGTTATGTAAAATTATAAATTAAAATTAAATACTTATATTTTTTTGGATAAGGAGGGGGACAAAAAGATGATGATGAAGAAGAAGAGGATGCCAATGATGAGGAGGATCAAGAGGAGGAGAATGAGGAGTGATGATCACTAAAACATTTAGGATGTAGCTCTATATGTTGTATTATATTATATTAATTATTTTATTCGTGTAAGATTATTTACTAATTATTTTTATATGAATTTATTTGTGGTTGATGTGATTGATATGAATAATGTATATTTTGTAAAGTCCATTCAATTTTTTTTTGCCAAAACTACAATGAAATAGAAAATTATTTTCCTCGATAAAAACAATGAAATTATATTAAATTATGGATATTATTTAATCAGATCAAAAAGCAAAAAAATTAATTAAAAACTTAATAACATATTTCTATTTACTCCTCATAAATTAATATAGATAATACCTAAAACTATTAAATATACAAAATTTAAATATTAACCGAACTATTAATTATAAGCTCTACCTTAAATAAAAATTGGATTATATTAATATGTAACTCTCTTTTTATTTTATTAATATAAAAGGTAGTTCCAAGGTTATATTTATTCAAAAATAAAGGTATTTGAAAATCACAATTTTGGGTTAAACTTTGGTAAGTTGAAGTCAATTTTACTTTAATTGTGTTGTCATTTTCAAATTAAAGTTTTAGAGGCTTTCCGTAGAGATTTATGAGAAATGTTATTAAATTTTGACTTAGATTAAGGTTTTGTTAAATCAATTCAGACTTTAGCGATGCATATGAACCTTAACTGTGTACATTAATCTATCCAATGACCTTTACACGTGAGAAAATGTAAGTGACAAAATTGGTCACTCAATTCTTTATTAGATTGGTCGTCTTTCTTACCAGGCTGCGTATGTCACGTTGGAGGAACACAAAATAAAATAATAATAATAAGTCAAAAGGCAATGTTGGATGTTGAGGTTCAATGTTACATGTCACAATAAAATTATTTGATGGTTATCGAAGGGTCCTCATTCTATTGGTGATGTCGTTAGATTTTCAATAAATCCATTAGGGATCAAGTCTTCTTGTGTTTTAGGTGACTTTGACGACGTGGATGCCCTTTACTTGTACTGCTTAGGTTGAAGGTGATACTAGTTAAGTTGTAAATTACTGGCATTTAAAATTTAATATGCACCTCGAATTTGTTTATATAAAACTACAAAAACATAAATAAAGTTAAATTTTATATAGATGATGTTGTTCTTTATAATATTCTTCCATAGTTACGTGACTTTTATTTAATTCTGAATAATATATTGGACTAATCAATTTCATAATTTTTCAAGATTCATTTTTTTCCCATAAAAATTAATGTTGCACTAACTAATTTGAAGATCCATAAGCATCATTAAATTTTATGAGAATTTTAAAACAAAATTTCAAATTGCAATTTTAATTTTAATTTTTTGAAGAAAATGATAAAAAAGAATTTTACTCGTGCAAACTAATATTCTATAGAAAATGAGTTCCAACTTCTAACTTTCAACTTTCAACTTCCAACTTCCACGTTTGCAAGTTCAATGCAAAATCCCAAATTCAATGCATCTAGTCCACTAGCCAATATTTATTCAGAATAAATCAAACAAATAAAAAAAAAAAACAATTACAAATCCATAAATAAATAGAAGCTAAACAAAAAAATCAAATTAAAAATCAAAATTAATATATGTTTTCTATTTTTATCAATGAGATATGAAGATGTTTATATTTCAGCAATAAATTATAAGATATAAGATGATTCTATTAAGATATTAAAGAACCCACCAGGGTTCAATTCTTGCTGCACTGTAATAAGGGATGAGGCTGGGATCGTACCTCGGGTGAATTTGACGGAATGGATATCCCTCAGTCTACAGACCTGCCAGATTGCAATAATAATAAAAAAAACATTCCATTTTCATTTATATATATTTGTCACGAATCTTATAAATTTGTTAATGTGTAATGTATGTGTAATTGTTTAATTTATTAACTTTCCTTGTTTTACGTATATAACAGCCAAATTTTAAATATACATCATTTTGACATTTAAATTATTGGTGGCTATATTTTGACATCTAAAATGACTAAAAACGTCTAAATACTTTGCAAAAATCTAAAAGAGTCTATAAGTTATATTACTGTAGAAAAGACTCTCACCGAAAAAAAAAATAGTCTATGTGGGAATCAAAAAAGTCACGTTAAAATAATTGAAATTTATCTTTTTATACACTTCATTTAAAATATTTTTTTTTCCTTTAAATTGAATTGTGGCTATAGGGGTGAAACTTCTTAAAGACCTTGTATCTCAGAATCGATAAAGCTTTTAACATGTCCCCACTTACTTTTTATATTCTTAAGTGAACAATCAACCCTTCTCAATAAACTGACCATCATGGTAGTCCTACTTTCATGAATACAAATGGTGAAAGCCAAGAAGGATATTATTAATAATATCTTTAAAATAATTAAACTTTTAGTTTATAAAGTGTAAAAACAAAACCCATTAAATATTGTAATTGTTTCTTGTTTCTCATAGACATATAGTTGGTGCACATGAATAAGAGTTGGATAAATACAACTTCATTTCTATACCTTCAACTTGGGAGACGCCATTGAGACTACCGGAGGTGGCAATGATAGACATGGTTGGTGTTTGTGGGCTTGGCGCATCTTAGAATTGATTCTACAACTCTATAAATCCACATTTAGTAAAAAAATCAATCTCACCTTGGTTGGTTGACATAGTCCCCAATAATATATTATAATCCTTATGCCAATAGGCATGAAACCGTACTAGAGGTGTCGTTATCTCTAATATAATGGTGAATTGGTTGTAGGATACATATGTTTATTGCCCTGCTACCCGAGCTGGATATGCCTCTTCAATGCATCTTGGAATTACTTCTCTGATTTTGCAAACCTTACATGCCTCACTACCCATGTCAAAGATATCTATTCAATGCATCTTAACATCACTACAACTCCTCTACAAACCTTCATTTTTTTACTATCGATATAACATTGCACCTCCTTTTAATGCAAGAGCTAGTAATAAAAAATCATTACTTTAATGAAATTCCTTGTGTCAACCAGACTAGAAACAATTAGAGGGCCCCAATCTCTCTATATGCACCCACCCGCCATAGTGAATCTTGAATATTGAGCCATGGGTTAACAATTACTATTTCAAAAGTACATTGAATTTTTCATTTGTGGAAGTTCTTGGCCATATCGATTCTCCAATGTAACTACCTAATAAATTTTATTGAAAGTTGAAATCAAGTAGAACAAATCGAAGATAATCCAATGGTTTTTTACATATTTTTTTGTTGCAATGAATTCCATCTTTCTCCAAGAGTTTTTTAGTATAGATCTGTTAGTACATGTCCTTGAATGAGTATTGTCATGTCTTTCTATTTATCATAAAAAGCACCAATTTTTATTCTTATTCATTTGACATATGTTGTGATGCAATTTAATTCCCTATTTTTATATGGTAGTCTATATAATACATTTGTGTTAACTTCATGCTTTATTCTAGCTATCCATCCATTATGTTTCTAGATAGATGAATAATCAGTTCAATTATATTATAGGAATTGGGATTCTATGTACTAGAGTCATCAACATGTTTAGATGGAAGGATGCAATTTCTTAACATATATATTGAATGTTTTGCTCCACTGTAATGTTAGAGAAGTGAGTTTACTTGGTGTCTATAACTTGTTAATTGATCTATCATTCCAAATAATAAAGGGATATTATCAAATATAAACCAAATTCATTGTCATGAAAATACTCCTACCTTTATCAATATTATGTCTTTCATTGATTTATTATCCAAGATATGATTGCACACCATATTTGTTGAATGTTCTTTTTTAATGTAAATTTGAGTCATGTTCTCCTTTACTAGAATTGTAGCACGTCAATTAATATGTCATCTTAATAGGTATAGTGTCAATTGATATATCATACCAAGTAATAAGAGTTTGATGCAAAAATTCCATCTTTGTTCATTGCTTAGAAGATAATAATGAGATTATATAGGGTGGTGAGACTCATACACCAAGGTTAGGAGGAGCTTCCGCCCAATTTCCTTTGTAAAACGAAGTCAAAATGTAAGGTAAAATATGCCTTTCATTGATTGATTCTCTATGATACAATTGCATGGAATATTTGTTGAATGTTTTATCATTCTAATGCTTCAACAATATTTTTCCAAGTACTAGATGTAGTGTCAATTCATTTATCATCTTACCACTTAATGTAGTTGGTAAATAGATATTTCATAACAAGTAATAGGTGGAAATCAAATTCTAACATTAGTCATAGTTTGCAAGATAATAATGACATTGCAAAGGTGTAGGGATCATGCCACAGCTAAGAGGAACTTCGCTAAGTTCCTTCACAAATTAAGAAAAAAAGTAAGGTATAAGGAAGATATCTAATATAAATGTCATAAAAGGTAATTTTTTTAAATTTTTCATATTATTTATTTTTATATTATATTATTTGTATTCAATTGTTAATAATTTTTTATTGTGATAATGTTTTACAATTGCCAATAGTTTAATTTTTTATAGTATAATAATGTCAATATCTAGTTGTTGCACTTTTCTAAGTCAACACTCACACAAAGAGTAGGATAATGTAGCCAAATTCTAAACAAACTCAATATACTACAAATAATATGAACTCCAAAAGAAAACAGATCTCCTTCTTTGTTATTGAAATCATGAATTACAATGTTTCCTAAATAGGAAACAAACTCCCAACTTGAGTTGGCCAAGCAAACTCTAACTAAATTTGACTAATCTACTCTAGGTGGCAAAAATTACTATTTTTAGTAGTTTACTAGAACCTACTATTCTTAGTAAGTTCGCATGCTTACTCGTACGGGCACAAAAGTTGCCACAACATCTTCTACATGCCTAAATTAGAGGAATTGCCAACTTTCCAATTCATAATGAAACTAATAGATTAAAATAAACTAATGCCCTAAAATAGGAAAAAACTGAACTACAACTTAAATCCTAATTTTCGGCCTCAAGATGGCGGATTTCGGGCCCGAAAATGTGCCAAAACTTGCTCCAATTGGTAGGGCAAGTTGACCGGTGCGTTCGTTTAAACAAAAAATGTGGTTTAAAAGCAAACGGACTCAAAACGGATACCTCGAGCACAAGTCATGACTTTTTCAAGTTCCTGCTAATTTTAGCACATCATAGGAGAATACAACAGATGCAATAATCAAGGTATGCAACCTCTTCGGTATATGATTGGACATGCTGTAACGCCAAGGACGGGACAAGACAATAGGTGGGATTTTAGAGTTTTAAAAATGGTATGAAACATGATTATGATCTTGTTTGTGTGTGTGTTGTGTGTGTGTGGAGAGAGAGAGAGAGAGAGAGAGAGAGAGAGAGAGAGAGAGGAGAGGAGAGAGAGAGAGAGAGAGAGGAGAGAGTCTTTAATACATTTTATGCAATGGATAAGCTATGTTTGTCAATACTACAGTCATGGGTTGATTATGTTGTAGCCAATTGTGGCAAGATTTTCTTTATAACTAAAAAGTGTCATCATGTTTCATATGTTGTAAGATTTTTTTTATCAACTACATATACAACTGTTGTTATTGATAATACAATTCATGCAATGGATAAGTTATGTTGTCAATACTACATCACGGGGTTGATCATGTTGTAGCCAAATGTAGCAAGATTTGATTTATAACTAAAAAGTGTCATCATGTTTCATATGTTGTAAGATTTTTTTATCAACTACATATACAACTGTCGTTATTTGATATTAGTTTTTGATAACAGAAAATTCAGTTTCCATCAATGAATTGAGAAAATGTATCTATTTAACTAAAATGCTTCACAATTAGAATTGTAGACAATGGTAAAAGTGAATTTATTTCTTTAAAAAAAAAAGTTTCATTTTTATTACATTAGTATTATAAATATTATTAATTGATGTTTATATAGATTTTCAATATACAGTAGTTATCTTTCATATGATTTTATGATTATGTTATAATACTCTTACCTCATCATTTTTTTTTTTAGTATATTTTGAAATGCTAATTTTGCATTAAAAAAATGAAATCAACCCACCGTAGACCAATGTATACATAGTAAGTTAGTTTAGACTAAAATAGCTGTAAGGTCACGTTAGTATATATTAATACTTGTTAGGGATCCTTTGGACATTCCAACAAGATAAGGTCAATCCACTTATCCCTTAGTAATAGAAATGACAATAAAGTTCTTATCTACTAAGCAAAGTATAAAATCGAATTTACTTCTTCCATTCTTAAGGAAGCTTATGATAAACAATACTTTAGCAATGAACTCTAGATTAACACCACGAAGCAACTAAAAAATATGTAGAGATAGGAGGAATGTTAACCATGATTTAGTTGATCATACTTATTTAGTTGTAGCCTAAACAATAACTCTCTGGTGGTCATATAATATGCAAACATTGTTGTTATATATTGTTTGTCCATTTTATCAATGTGAAGCTTAATTATAGCCATATTAACTACACCCAACAAAACACAATGGTACTAATGAAATACTTTCTCTTCAAGTTACGTTCCATGTGTATAATATATTTTACTAAGGTAAAGAACCAACTCATGGGAGAATATTTCATGAAAATTTCCCCTTCAGCTTGTAAAAGATGGAATAACATGACCTAGTACATAAGAACAAACAAACATTGTTCCTTATAAATTTCAGAATGTTTAGTGCACAATTATCCATTTCATTCCTATATATAAGAAAAATACAAAATATTATCCATTTCAGAAATTATAGCTGAAACAATGATAATAATATCTGACCGACTACTTCATTCAAAATGGTGGAAGTAAGGGTTTCTTGCATACGCTTGTGATATCTTGTTGTTTACACTGTGCCCCTTTAACATGTCTAGGGTTTTTTCCTTCGGTACTATTATAGTATTAGTCATCTATTTTCCTGTTGCTAAGGTGGTGAGTTTCCTATAAATGGCTAAACTCTCTATCCATTAGAACGACTGTTGTAACTAGTGGTGAAAATAACTCCCAAACGTGCTCAAATGTTTGTGTTGAAGGTGTACAATGAGGTATGTATTCTAAATCATTCCCAATTTTTTTTATTTCTTATGAATTTTTAGACCTTGTGGTCAAATGGTATCATAACATTTTCCTTATTGTGTATGTCTGTGGCCACATACTCTCAGAATCTTACCTCCAAAATTGGATAAAGAACCATTGGAAGTGTAATGGTATCCTGGTTCAGGTATCTGTAACCTCACCAAGGCATTTTATCTCTTTTCATTTCATGAGACTTCTCAGGTCCACGTCCCCCTTAAGGTGATTTGTTGGTATTTAGGTAATACACTTTTAATGCTTTCTCAATAGACTCCTGACTTTAGCCCCACCAGCCAGGTTTAGTTGAAAATCCTAGTTTGTATCAAGCTTCCTAGACTCCACATTCATCTCTAGTCATTCCTTCTAGAGATAGTTGAACCCTTTGACAGGGTGATATGCCATGATCAAGAGCGTTTTTATGCCCGTCCCAACAAACAAGTTAGTGTCGAAATTGACCTTGCAAAATATCTATGAGACCACCTGGATATTCAAGTTGGGTCCTGTACGATGGAAAAGTGACATGCGAGGATGATAATCGACAAGTGACCTTCCCCGTACCCGACCTCCCGAGGTCGTGCCGAGACAGCCGGTGGTTTGAAATGCGGGTGACTTAGATGAATTCACAGTCGGGATTATGGTCAATTTTCTATGATAGAAAAGCTACAAGCGAGGATGAGAATCGGCAAGCAACTTTCTTATGGCTAACCATGGGAGGATCAATGACTAAGCTCTGGTAGTGTGATCTCCTAGTAGCTAAAATGACAAAGGGGAGATTTAGAGGCTATGAGCGGGGTAGCATAAATTCCCTAGTGATTTATCCTCCTAACTAGAATTTAAGCGTTTAATCTAGTTATGAAGTCTCTAAATTAACTTAAACTGAAAATAACAATTTATACTACTATTGAAAGGGAAACTAATCTAAACAAAATATACGATTGAAACATTATAATTACAAGCAACAATTAAACTACTTTATACTAAAACTAAACAAGCGAGATAACCCGGTGTGGTTATTAACCTGTGCAGATGTGTGAATCTAAATAAAAGACAACTAATTAACTTAATTGAAAACCTTCAATCCTACCTCAGAAGTGAGGAACAAATCATAGTTTCTCAGAAACTATCATTCCCCACAGCTTCCCTGGCAATATTGAAAGTGAGCTTAACTGAAATAAAATGATTCACTACTCTATTTGATAATAACTTTGACAATTTAAACCTGGAGTTTACTGAGCAGAGGCAAATCCAGTTTTGTTGTAGCTTGTCCCCTCAGAGTGATCTCTTCGTTCTTGCATGTTCACGTGAATCCATAAAGAGTAGGAGTATGGCAGCATCAGCAAGAGAAGGCACTGGGACGGTAGTCACTTTGAAGTAAAAATGGCACGAAGCACAAGTAGGAGAGGGATAGCGCAAGTGAACTGGCTTGGCCTATGCGATTCCTAGCAGGGTCGTTGCAACAATGATGAAATAAAATGATAAACAACAGGTACTCAAACAATGAATAATAGCAGCTTCAGAGAAATACAACAAAGTACAAGTAGGAGAGGGATGGCGCAAGAGAACAGAGCTTGGCCTATACGATTCCTAGCAGGATCATTGTCGGTGTACAGTGAGGCATAACTAAATACTCAAAATTCTAATCCGTGCTAAAGATAAAATGATTCATAAAATAAATCTAGGACTGAGTATTGAAGACTGAAACTCAAGAATGAAGACTCCAGACCAAAGAACCAAGACCATTTACTTGTAAACAAGCTACATATTTATAGCATTTACAAACACCAGAAGGCAAGTTCAAATTGAACTCTCCCACTATTAAAAAAAAGATAAATCACTGTTCAGTTGGCAAAAACATAAATACAAGCTTAAGTCAGCAAGGAAAGCGGGTGAAATTGAATTTTCACGCTTGACGCAAATGTCAGAACATTCTGGAAAACGCGTACAGGACCGCCGCCCTGCATAGGGCGGCGGTTACAGGATTGCCGCCCTGGTCAGGGCGGCGGTCATGAGACCGCCGCCCAGGCAGGGCGGAAATTTCGTAACTGAAGAGCAAAGGGTCAAGAAAAGAGGAAAAAGGAGAAAAACAAAGCACGCAGGGGCTAAGCGGGGCATGCGGGATGTTAACACATTTTTAACGAGATTTCTGGATTCCGAACACCTTGTGAAGAGATCTTAATCATCATTGGGGCACTTGTTACACCGTTCCGGCAGTACAGTACCTTTACAATTTTGGGTACGTACATATTGCCCCTCGGATAAGCGTTTTAGCCATGAAGAGGCATAAAACGTTGGGTCCGAGTATGGCGGGTCCCAAATGGGGAGTTAGAGGCTATACCTGACATGCCCGTGTGTCGAAATGCCACCAACTTTCACATGCTTTTCAGAATGTATGCAATGGATGACAAGTGATAACAAATGTTAAACAGAAAGTTTTTACCTTATTTGCTTTTGCAATGCTGATATGTGATGACGAACATGTTGTAGTTTTGAACTTTTGGCCTCTTTAGACAATGTCTGTGATTTCTTCTTATGTTGGCAAAATGTGATGAATGTATAACGATAAAGAGATGAACTTGCCCCAATCCCAAATCCACGCAACTAGTAAGATGCGAGGGCTCAACACCAAGAATTGGGAAGGGCACAAGTTGTATGAGTTTGATTTGAGTGGAATGATGAGAGACAGAAAAAACAAGAACGAGAACCAAATTTGGACCTACACACCCACCCTACTCAGAACTACTACCAAGCTTTAGAAGGCCACTTACTTTTCAGTTTATCTAGACTTAGATTCATAAATGGCAACCTGGTTGACAAAATCTGGTTTTGAGGATTTGATCTCTTTGGAATTTGGATGTTTGGATATGTGCCTTCTCTTAACAGAATTTGACTGGTGTTTTTAGCATACCAAGATTGTTAGTTTGTGTGACTGGACCCCCCACACCTTGCCTCACGCCACTAGTAAGAAGCATGGGTTGTCACCAAAGGCAAGATACAGGCGAGTAAGGGCACTTCTTTCCTTTCCAAACCTCACATCACCAGTAAGAGATGTGGGCTTATCACCGAAGGTTGATGGGGCAAAGAAGTGTGTAAAATAAAATATTTTGTTTGCTTGGCACTTTTGATTTCATTTTTTGAGATTTCTGATCTATGACTTTGGGATATCCTTTTGTTCCAAGAGATTTTAAGAGGGATAGATGTGACACCAAGAAGCTTCTAGAACAGACCGTAGGCAAGGACAACTTTACCTAGTAGAAAGAAAGAGCAAAGCCAAGTATACAGGTCTTGGTATGGTTTCTGTCAATGTTTGTCTATCGAACTTGATGAGAAGATTTGAAAATACTTGATGATGTTTGAAGAGATGTGATTTGAATATTTTTGCCAATATCTTCAGAAATTTGTAACATATTACTTAAGAGTAAGTTCCTAGACTACAATATTTATGAAACGAGTGAACAGGATGAACTAACTAAATTACTAATGCAATGCAACTGTAACCATGTACATATGAAAATGCAGGTGGAACCATATGTCATGATGTCTAAGGTGAAGAAAGTTGACGAATATCGAATTCTTCACCCCTAGAAGTACACAGCGGAGAACCATTATCCTCAAATTTTTCATTTTCTTGATGAGGGCCTACCATTCTGGGTTTGAATTTACAACCCTTGCCCAGAGGTGTATATGTCCCATTATTAAAAACATTTTTCTGAAAGAGGTGTTCACATGCCTCTTTGTCATGTTTTTGAGAGATGGCATGTGGGTGAGCATGACTATGTTGCTCGACCTTCTCTCTCATAGTGAGCATTGTGTTAATGATGAGGTCTTGCCCCATGGATAGGGAAAACTTAGCTTTAGACACGCATGGGTCGAAACCAGACTTTAGAATAGGGTAGTGTCTAGAGATTTTAAATTTTCCTTCTTCGTTTGCTAATTCTATCATGTTTATATCTAGATTTAGGTCATCGGAGGGAAGAGGTGCTATACCGAGAAGACTACCCATTCCCTGTGGTTCGAATGGGAGAAAGATTGGCTCATCATTCTCCAAGAGTTTCATAATTCCTGTTGTGGTTTTAGTGGAGACTGTTTCCACAGAAATTGACTTATCTTTATTTGTCTTTGCACCTCGTATATTTTTGGGTCAACAAATTCAACATTTGGAATGTTTGGGGTGACCCGGGGACTAACTCTTTTGTTAGAGGCAGCTTGTTTAATTGATTCATGGGAAGTTTCATGCTCTGTATGGAATCCTTTATTTTTCTTGAGGTTTTCTAAGTGTATATCAAAGTGTTTAGGATCCCCTTTAGCGATGAAGACCTTTCCTAGGTGTAAAAACCTTACTTCTTGAAATAGTGTAGAAGGGATTGCCTTCATGCGGTGTATCCAAGGTCGGCCGAGGATCATATTATAGTTAGTTTCCCGATCTATAATATAAAACTCAGTCAAGATGGTTTTGGGTCCTAAGGTGACCAGTAATATTATAGTTCCAATTGAGGTGGCTTTAAGACTATCATAGCCCCTTAGTGTATTTCAAGTTGTGGAGCAATTGGTTTCTCCATACCCTAGCTTTTGGAGGAAAGAGAAGGGGACTATGTTAACTACCGCCCCATCGTCAACCATTACACACTTTAACATAGTTGTTATAAACCCATACCTATGCAAATGTAAAGCTGGATCACTTCTACGGTGTGCGATCTCAACATCTGCCGGCATTTTGCTTATCTCAAATATGAATTCGACATCCCTATCTGCCTGCCCTGGAGGATGAACATCAAAGTCTACATGATTTACCTGTGTTTCAGGTGGTGGAGTGATGTTAATTAGATGACCTAAGACCTAATGCATTCTAGAAACGCAAAGCGATGCCCTGTGGGCAGGAGAGTTCTTTAGTAAGTCTAAGAACGAAATGTGTGAGAAGGTTTTTGTTCAGGTCATTATATCAAATCATTAGGCTCCCACCAGGTTTTACTACGATTTGTTGGAACTGTCATCTGCCTCTGGCAGAAAATGGCTTGGGTACTTGGCTGAGAGAACATAATCTCGCTTTGTCCTTAGTTATAGCATTCGATGGGTATCTCAGCGTCTAACCTCTAGCTAAACCGACTACCTTAGGTCGTGGTATGACCATTTGAACCTAGGTTGCGGCGCAACTAATGAGAGTTGTCAGCGAGGTCGAGGCTTCATGATCATTGTTTCCTATCATTGATACCCTTGTTTGTCCCAGTTGGATTTAGCCTGTTATTGTTATCGTGATTTGGGAGAGGGATCATTAAAGATCTTCAGGGGTGTGTATTGAGGGGAAACTACCCCTCGCAAAAGGTATTTGACGTGCTGGTGACGTAGGATCTGCTAAGAACATATCCATAAAAAGTTGTTTTTGTTCATCTGGCAAGCGGTTGCATGAATTTATCGTAGTCACGGCATGTTCTAGTGTCATGGCCCCTGAATTTTGTGGAAACCACAGTACGAGATTAGGATTGTAATTCCGTAGTTTGTTGATTTGAATCCTGTATTGTGGCCCAAAATTTTGATTGGGGCTGTTGGTTGTTCTAGTTAAAATTTTGCGTTTGTTGTCTTTGGTTTGAATTTTGGATTTGGTATCCTAGTCTGGAATTTTGAGCTTGGACCTTGTATGCTGGATTTTGCCATTGTTGTTGTTGTTGTTGATTAAAATCCACTGCATATTGACTAGTCTGGGGTAAAGTTTTTGTTTCGTTGGTTGTTTAGCAGGTGATGAAGTATTGATAATATTTGGTCCTTTTTAGGTTGGTCGGTTACTCCATCTATTGTTACACCCCCGATGGTTTTCATTAAGGATTTTAGGTCCTTGATTGACATTCATGGTAGTGGGATAAGTTATAGTGTTCTGATTAGGGGCGATTAACCTCCCGTTTGCTCCATATGTCCTTGCGACCACTATCAATTGCTGCTTGATCTATTCGAAGAGCACTCTCTAGTACTTCATCGTAAGTTCTGTAATGGGAACTTCTGGACTTCTTCCTTCACTTCTCTGCTAAGCGAATGAAGGAATAAATCACATAGTTCCATTTGATCCATGTTTGGAGCACTTGTTGAGGAATAAAGGACTGTACGCCACCTTTGGATGAAATGGGTGATAGATTCATTGTGTTCTTGTTTGATGTGTAAGAACTCCTTGATTCCTGTTCTTAATAGTTTGTTCATGTTGAAGGCCTTGATGAACTCTGAAATGAGTTGTTTGAACGAATGGATGGAAGCCTCAGGTATTCTATAATACCAATTGAGAGCGATGCCTTCCAAGGTTTTTGGGAATATTTTAGCAACAACCCCATCCCATGGGAGTAGTTCTCGAATGGCTATAGTGTAAGCTTTGATATGCGCATTTGGATCTCCCTCTCCTTTGTATTTGGGCAAATCAGGAAGAGGTCTTGGAAGCATGACGCTTTGTATGGTGAAATCCAAGGGCTCTTTCAAATATTCTGAGTAAGTCCCTATCCACATATGTTTCGACCATTGATGGCGCCTGCTGAGGGAGCAGTGGTGGGATGGGTTGTTTATACGGTGCAACAGCGTATGCATTGGCAAGGGCATAAGGAAGCCCCTGTGTTTGAGAAAAAATGCTGGGAGAGGAGAACATATCCCCTTGTGGTGATTTGGAGTATATGTTTAAGTATGACGGGGTACTATCTAGGAATGGGTTGTTCTGATACTAGACCGGGAGGAACAGTGCTAGAGATGGTGGGTCTAGTTGGCATTTGTTGTGAATATTGAGGAGTCATGCCTAATGTGCCTACTCCTGTGAGGAGATCCACTTGGATAGGATGGTGTGGAGGATTGGAACTCCCTGCTTACATGAATTGTGAATTTTTGACTTGCTTGGGCAAGTTCTAACCCTCTAACCTTTTCTATTAGACGTTGAAATGACTTCATTTGGTGAAGTCACGGATGCTTCTGCCTTGGTGGTGTTTGTTCTATACCATGGTTTTGTATAGGCATGTGATATCCTGCTATGAACTGATTGCTATCTTGCCAAGTTTCTCCGAGAGTATTTCCTATATGCAGTGGCATAGAGGTATTTTCTTGAAAAGAGACCTCGGGTTGTGGTTGTAAACCTCCTACAGGTGGATACATACTTCGAGAATGTTGGTCATTCCTGGCATAACGTACCGAATATTCATCATCTAAACCTTGGTATGAGTTTGATTATCTACTAATTTGTGGTCTAAGTAGCATCTGAGGAGATGAACCAGATTCTCTGGTGAACGTCATATTGTTCGAGCCCAAAGGCTTTGTTTGTTTCTTTTGAGCGAGTTGTTCCAACTCCTCTGTTTGGAAGGACGAGCTATATCTGATCCTTGGAGTTTGTGTTGACAACTGACTAGTTGAATAGTTGTCGCCCCACACTGAGAGCGAGGGTGATGATTGTCTATTCTGTTGGGCGTAGTATGCCTCAAGACCCAAGAGGGGTCTTCCATATGCATTGAATCTTGACATGTTCAGGGGGTATATGAATACCCGCAGAATAATGGGAAGGAGTGAAGGTGAAAGCCAATGAGGTGGAGAAGATGAAAAGTATACTAAAATTGGAAGAACACGTGATACTATGACTCCGAACTAGAAAGTAGGAAGTTCATGTCAGCTTCACTAATTTTGTTTGTTTCACGTCGGGTTCACCAATTTTGTACAATGGAAAAGTGACAAGTGAGTGTGGGAATATACAAGTGACTCTTCCTCGCACCCGACCTCCTGAGGTTGTGCCGAGACAGCCGGTGGGGATGGAATATGTGTGAGATACAGATAAACTAGTTAGGCAATCTAATGTCTTCAATGCGCACTAACGGAACTTGCGAATCTAAAGCAAAGAAAGCCCTCCTAACTTGGGCTGGTGTGATAGATTGGTCAGCAAGGATGACTACTCGAAGGCTCCAATCCAT
Organism: Taxus chinensis; assembly: GCA_019776745.2. Lineage (NCBI taxonomy): Eukaryota > Viridiplantae > Streptophyta > Pinopsida > Cupressales > Taxaceae > Taxus > Taxus chinensis. The sequence continues at coordinate 665,097,582 of CM034154.1, forward strand.
ATCGAGCTCTGGCGTGATTCGATCTATGGGTTGTGGAATACGTGGAAAATGACCCAGGATAGTTTCGTGTATTTCTCCAGATAGGGTCATATGGTGGATGGTAAATGTAGTCAATTCTATGGATGGTTCTCTGGCCTAGTCCAGAACTCTCTAGCTTTGTTAGCTGTTGTGTCTAGCAAGGATAATTGTTCGATGATGATAGGTGGAAGTGGAGTAGACTGGAATACTAGTGTGCATAGGCCAGTGTCTATGTCTAATTCTCCTGCGGATTCGTTGGGCTACGGGATTTATGGGTCACAACAATAGACTCTTAGTCGTTTGGACCTGTTATGGTCATGCATGAAATCAAGTCCTAATCCCTAATATCTAGTAATCGTATGCTTTCTCAGCTTCTATATTTAGGATCAATAACTGTGTGATTTTCTCAGAATACCCTACAGGTGTTCGTGCAACCTGGATTCTTAGGCTGGTATCTATATCTAGAAGAGTGTCTCCTGCATCTAGCTGTGGGACCAAAGGATCACAACCAAAGGTTTGTTCTCTTTCAAACCCTTCTATAGTCATATGAATGTTTGCCTAGGGTAATTTGTAGTTCGGTTGATTTGACCAAAACGTGTGTGCTTGGTCGTCTTCTATGTTTAGTTTGCTCAACTGAGAATTGATTTGTTACAAGCTTTACCATTGTTTGGAAGACTTGAATCCTAAGATTTTTATCTATATTGGTTATTTCCATGATGAGATTGGGCTGGGGCATGATTGGCTCGAATATGTATTCCCTGGGCTCTCTAGGTCCCGTGATTGTCATACAAAAGTAACAAAGTAAATTAACTGTAACAAAATGAAATTTAACTATGTAAAGTGTATCTATAGCATATGTGTTTTCTCTATTTTGTTGTGTTTTTCTGATGAACTTTATGAATTTAAGAAAATAGAATTTACTGAAATAAAGAAATTAACTACTCTATTTGATATGATTCTAACTAGAACTTTGAAAGCTAGAACCTGGATTCTGTAGAATAGTGGCGAATCCGATGGTGTGTGTGATCTTGTCCCCTCAGTGTGATCTCCTCGTTCCTTCGTGTTCACGTGGATCCAGAAAAGCGTGTAATGCTAGCATCAATAGAAGTAGATATTGGGATAAAGGCAGCTCAGAATACACAACAAATACAATGCGAGTAGGAGAGGGATAGTGCAAGAGTACAGAGCTTGGCTTATGCAATTCCTAGCGGGATCTATTGCGAGTCATGCAACATAAAGCATCCAGAACCTAAAACTATCATGTTTGAGGAGAAAAACCTACAACTTTAATGGCTTCCTAAGCTATTCTACTCCAATGGATTGGATGAAATAACAACATTGCTTGCACAAGATGGATATGTGGCTTACCAACAGTAAAACAATGCTAACTAAGCATGTAACAAACTAAACTATGAATCCTAAGCAAAATAAAAGACTGAATTATTGAAAATGAGAAGATGAGAAGTGAATGAGGGGCCATTTGCTTGAAAAGCACAAGCCAACCATTTATAGCATTTGCATTTACCCAAGGTAAAAGCCAAATAGAACTCTTAAACTATAAACAATGGCAAAACACTATTACAGGGAACCAAAATCATAAATGCAAGCTTATGTCGGTGAAAGAAAGCTGGTAAAACATTGAATTTACGCGAGTCATGTTAAAAGAGCTTTCTGGAAAATGTGTAAAGGACCGCCGCCCTGAGCAGGGCAGCAGTTACAGGACCACCGCCCTGTTCAGGGTGGCGGTCATGAGACCGCCGCCCAGTCAGGGCGGCGGTTTCGTCACTGAAGAGAAAAAGGCTAAGAAAAGGGGGAAAAGGAAAAAATAAAACATGCGGGGGCTAACCAAGGCATGCGGGATGTTAATGCACACTTGGAGAGCTTTTCCAGATCCCGAACACCTTGTGAGGAGACCTGTATCATCATTGGGGCATGTGTCACGTTTTTCTGGCAGTACAATACCTTACAATTTTGGGTACGTACATCAACCCTTGGTATCTAATCTCAAAAGTGATCTGTCGACTGATCACTGCACTACGGTTAGGAATAAGAAGGGATTTGGTGTGAAACCCATGCCCATGGGGACACCTAGCCCTACTCCTTCCCCCTATCCATGTAAGGATGAGTAAGGATCAGAACCTTCCCGCTTGTCAGTTTCCATTCCTTCCAAACCCTCGTAAATATGGGTTATTCCGTCGTAGATAAAGAATATTGGGAATCTTGCTTCAACATCCCTTCCTTTGTGTTGCTCTCATAGTCCACCTCGGGAGGTGTCCTACAATGTGTAAGGAGATAATGGGGTCAAGTGTCACTCCATTCATGTTGAGATTTCAAATTCATACCAAATTTTGTTTACTCATAATTTTTCCATTCTTGACTCGGAGGATGGTGTATCCATATGGGCAGTGGGAGTTTGATATGTCTATATTTTTCATGAATTTCATCTCATGGAATGTTCATGGGGATTATAGAACCCTCTCACAACTATTCTGTTCATTTAGCTTTTCAGAATTGCAACTGCCTTGATATTATTTATTTACATGAAATTCAGATTTCTTTTTTTTTTGTTTCAAAATTTGCTAACTTGTATTTCCCCAGATTTTTCACATTTTCATACTCAACAAATTGATGGAAAAGGTGGTGCTGAGAATTTACATCGCACTGAAATTCTCTTCCTTAATCACTTCCTCGGGCCAAGATGTTCAGTTGGTTGGTATTATATTAATGATCTTTCTTTTTGGTATTCTTAATGTTTACTCCTAATGATGGCTTTGAAAGAAATGACTTTATGGAAATTTTTAGGTGATAACTTACCTTTAGCTTATTGGTTGGTGTGTGGTGAATTTAATATGATCAGAACATCTGGATGATAAATTAGGAACCCTCCCTATGAGCTAATGGTGTCGATGAGCGTGCGATCTGGTATTACTTTAAAAAGTTGTTAGGAATTTTCTGATCCTTTTCTTAGTTAATGGTAAAGGAATTTAAGGCTCAAGCTTAGTATACTTGGACCAATATTTGAAAAGGATATGATCAGGTTCTTAAAAGGCTTGATCATATACTTACTCTCTCAGCATAGATTTTTTTATTTTGACACACAAGGCTCATCTCCCCTTATCACAGTGTGGTCATATGTGATTTTATTAGATCATCATCTGATTTCCTTTAAGATTATTTGGTATAGGGCCCCATTCAAAGTCTCATCTATTCAATTCATTCTTAATGTTTATTTGTTGAGTCACTCGGGGGTGGTCCTACTTATTGCTAAATTTTGGAACATGGCTCCAGGTACTCTTTTTATTGCTTCAACTGAGAACGATTGGTGGGAAGAAGTGACAATTTAGCGCACCACCTATTTCCTTCACTGGGTTAGTAAGTAAGGTGACTTGAGTGCGTATAAGCACGCTGACTCGGACTTTGCACAAAGAATTCAAAAGGATCTTTGGGTACTGATCTGAGACTCCAATCCTTTTAACACACCACTTCAGTTACAAGCCACAAATATTCAACACAAACTTAAGCTCATTGAATCTCATTCGGCCCATGGCGCTCAGATCCGATCGAGGTTAAATTGGCTCAAGGTGGTAGAACAAAGTGAAAAATAACTTCTTCAAATTCCTCCAAAACAAACATGTCTCATCAATAGATCAAAGATATTCATGATTCACATTAGCGGCTCACAAAATTTCCAGAGATCTCTAATGCCTTTTTTGAGCACTACCGGTTAGTATTCCAAGCTCAAGAGGATACAAATGAGCGAGATGCCATAGTTGTAGCAATGTATTGAGGTGGTTCTGGTCAAAATCTCTCTTAGAAGTGTGACCATTACAATACTCCTCATTCCTTGGATGAGCTCGATGCTACTCTATTGTTCTTTTTAAATGAAAAATCTCTGGGGTTAGATAGGCTTACTTGAGAATTCTACAAAGTGACTATGGTCTTTTGTTGGTCCCAAGTTTCTTCATGTCTATAATGAAGCTCTCCAATCCAATTCTCTTGGGAGTTTCATCAATCAAGGAAACATCAAATTCATTCCTAAGGATAGTGATCTGGATTAGATTACTAGTTGGAGGCCTATCACTCTTGTTAAATGTCTCTTAAAAATTCTTGCTAAGGCCCTGGCTCTTCATATTGTTGATCTTCTGCCCAAGATTGTGCTCCCTGAGCAGAATGGGATTTGTCAAAGGCCAATACATTCTAGATAATCTTATAGTTATCTAGGAAGGAATGGAATGGGACTCAAATATCAAATCATGCAATGGCTGTTATTCCTTAAAATTGATTTTGAAAAAGCTTATGATTGTATTGAATGCACTTCCCCATGTCTGTTTGGCACATAGAAGAAGGAAGAATGCAAGATTTGGATTAAAATCTGGTGGTTGAGGTCAATTAGATGTGTCCCAAATTGATGATCTCCAATAGGCATTTCCCTATTTTCCACACTATCAATGGGCATCAGTCCTCTGTTGGCCTAAATCTGAATTATTAGACAAGGGTGTCCAACGTGTAGCTGCATGTTAGCTACTTTTAAATGAGATTGGACGCCGATGCTCTTGGATATATTATTGGTTAACGTGCTGAGTAGGGCCGAATTTATGGCTATCAGAAGTCTACAGGATTGCATCTGAGCACATCTAATTATCGATGTTGTGCATGTATGATTCCTGACTGACCCTTGCTAAATATGAGCATAATATCATTGATGTTTTTTTTATCTTGTCATTGCCACATGATCATACACATGTTAGGTTGCTAAAACATTAGTATATTGGAAACTCTGTTGGCCTATGCTTTGACTAGGTTGAAATGTTGCACACTAGAAGTCTGATAGATGACATGGCACAGTGAATGGCATAGAATTTTTGAAGGCATACCTTTTTCATTTGGTAGTGGATTCTACTCTAAAAGGCAGTATATGCATTGAAAAAGTTGAAATAAAGGGAAGGTGTCGCATTGGTCTTCCAAGTGCGCGTGTAGGAGGAATAGGAAAATACTTGTAAGGGACAAGTATGGGGAAGGGGGCAAGCATTCAATTGAAGGAGGGTGTGTGATAGCATATGGAACAAGTGGACTAAGTGATGGGAGCTAAGTGTATGCAAGCGCTTTAAGAGGAATGTTAAGGGACTTATTCAAATTTTGGAAGGCAAGTCTGCAGAGGTGCATGTAAGGAGTGCGCGACCATGCATTAATTGTGAGAAGAAAGAGGGCACGCATGAGGAAGGCATAAAAGGGAAATAGAACTTGAGATGGAAGAATGCAAGATACAGGGGACACAATATATCCATGGAAGCAAGGCACACAAGGTGCGCAGAAGAAGTGAGCAAGCTTGAATGCTTTGCAACCTGATAATACTGAAATCATAAGAGTCAGAATGAAAATATAAGTTATCTCAAATAACATAGGAGATTTATTTGGATAACGACTGCACTTAGCTTACAGGTGGGAGACAAAGCGCTCCTAAGAACTTTTTCAAATACCTTTGTGTCATAGCATGCTCATCAACAAATCAAATCTATTCAAGTTGCTCAGATTACGACATCACATAAGTTTTTATCCCAAGATCACTAAATGACTATGCTTCTGGAACATTGTCAGTTAGATTTTCCAAGCACAAGATCACCACTCAATGAGCAAGCTTCACCACCTCTTACATACACATGTATCTGCGATGGTTCTAGTCAAACTCTCTCCTACATGATCATGCTATGATGAAATTCCCCTCTTACCTTTATACTGAGCTATATCATTTCTCTGTTGTTTCTTTCCGATGATAAAGCTCTCTGGATATGGACTGGATTTCCTTGTGACCACTTTACAATATATCACCTTGGTCGCTTTTGTTGGTCTAAACCTGTCTTAACGAGTTAAACAATGAAGCTCATCTACATCCAATTCTTATACAGGGAGTTTCATAAATCAAGGAAACATTAATTTTATGTGCACGAAGTTGGTGGACAATTCCATGGACATAAAAACCTGAAATAAAGGAACCACGATCGCGGTTCCTGAATTCAGGTTCGGTAATTACTGAACCTAAAACTGCGATCATGGTTTAGAACCGTTATCAGGTTTAGGAGTGACCAAAGTTATAAACCACGATCGCGGAACTCTGAGACAAAAATTAGCAGTCCCGCGACTCCTTATTTTTCCTCATTTTTCATTTCAAACCGTGATTTTTCCTAAACGTTTTTCACTCACGCTTTGAATACCACCTCAAAATTTCTCATCGGACTTCTGGATAGCGATAGATTCAACCATGCCACCAAGACGAGGAGGTAAGTCCCCGATTGTAATCATTTTTTTGCATTTTAGGTTTTTTTTTTGCATTTTCATGGGTTTTTTGAAATGTTTGTTTATGTATACAATTTTCTTGTTTTATCAGTTGGTCGGCAAGCTCGAAATCATGCAAACCGTCAAAACATTCCTCAAAACCCACCAAACATTCCTCAAAACCCTCCGAACATTCCTCAAAACCCTCCTCCAAACATAGATCCGCCTCCTGTGGCTCCTTCTGTCCCCACTGAGCTAGCAGGAATGCAAGATAATATCATTGGAAGAATCTGAGAAAATAAAATTGTCATTGAGAACCTAATTCAAACTATAAGACAAAATCATGCTACAAATCCATCCCGCATGACTTTAGCCAATACATTGCAAACATTGATTGGCGAAGTCGAGTCCGCAACCAACCAAATACATAGATGGAACACCTTTAGAAGTGACTGTAGGCGGTGGTATGTGGATAAACTATCCCATGCGGCCGTAAAAGACAAAAAAATTGGAAAAGACCTCATTTGTGCATTATTTACCGACCCTAGAACCAATGCCCCCTGCAGTTACTTGCAAACGGTTCCCAATCCATTGGTGCCACGATGACAGAATCAAAAACAATTTTTGGGACCGATGGTGGATGGTTTTTGATTATCCACCATGCAACAACAATGAGGTTCCTCTTTATTTTTTGAAGAAATTATATTGCGAGTTCGTGCTCAATGAGGTCCCGAATTATTTTGACTTTTCTGACTTTTTTGGTCGAGGAGGTGGCTCTGCACAGAGCAGACCTAGTGCACGCATAGGTCAGCCTAGGATCCCCCATGCCCCAAAACCCCCACTGCCTTCAGTTATCCCTCCTACAGTGAAGGAGGTTGTGGAGATTGATACATTGCATGCATTGAGGGAGCTCACTGACACTCTCACCCAGCATAGTGACCAGATTGCATCTGGTGATGTTGGTGGAGGTGTCAGTTCTAGCGCACCACACCACTGTGGATCATGTGGTGCCGTATGCACTGCAGGCGAGACATCATTTGCTGGTTCACAGGATTTCTTTTCTATAGATGAGATGCTGGGGAATGTTTTTGGAACTGGTGCCACTGATATTGGTCTTTCACAGGTAAATTTCAAATAAATTTTATAATATATATATATATACAATAGTTTAATTCACATGTTTGAGATATATATATATATATATATATGATTGTACGTCATGTACATACATGTAAAAAACTAATTTTTTATTTTATTTTAAATAGCAAGAGCCGGTGAAGGAAACATCTGGTGTCGACATGCTAGCTACTGCAGCTGGGCGTGTTTCAAACGTAAGTTTCAAGTTGTACAAACTTACATTTTTAATTTCATTTGATTGCACTAGATTATTATTATAATGTTTCACGTGTATGTTGTACATATTAATATTTTTCTCTTTTATACACAGGATCCTGGTGGGTCATCATCTGCTCAGGGAACTGAGGCTACTGGCACGCCTCACATGAGTTTTACACAGGTTAGTAAATCTCTTTACACTTTGTTTCTAATTACTGGAAGTTCACGTGGATTACATGCTTTGGACCTCTGTTATGTGGTGCACAGTCATGTAGATTTTAATATTGATTTGTACATGTTTTTTGTATAGCTTATGACTGCTAGAGAGACTCCTCCATATATGCAGACTGTGGAGGCTGCTGTAGATACTGCCATAGCATCTGCAGATCCACTAACTGAGGTACAATTTTTTAAATTTGTTAAATTTTGGAGGTTCATTATTTCTTATTACTTAAATCTACAATATCAAATTTTGTATGTATATGTGAAATATTTAATTTGAAAATTAATTATTTGTATGTAGCTTACCCCTCGTGAGTCTATTGTTGTCCCTGCGATGCGTCAACAACAAATTGATAGGGATCATGACATTGCGGTAAGATTTCACATGCATTTTAACTAAATTGTACAAGTTTCTAAATTTTGAATGTATTTTAAAATTTTGGGTGTTAAAAACTTGTTGTTTATGAATGTGCAGGTTAGGTTGCAGGCATGCTTAGAGACACCTAGGACCACACAGATGAAATCTGTAGTGGCATCTCCCTCCACTACATCCCCAGGTCGTGGACATGCTACTTCTAGCAGGGCGAAGAGAGGGAAGATGTTTCATGAGTAGATTCATAGTGGACACCTGGATGTACATATGTGGTCATGAGTAGATTCATAGTCCATTGTATATATATAGCCTTTTGCGACCGCATGTGGTCCCATATGTACATTATGACACACTTAGTTTGAGATGTACACATACATTATGAACTTATACATATATATTTTCAGAGACGTGCATCTGGAGCACACTTTGTTTGATTCTTATATATCCATGTGTGTTGGTTTTCATAACGATAAATCTGAACTATATATGTTTGATTTGATTTCATTGCATGTATGATATCCTTCTATGTATGTTTTCATAACCATTTAAATTAGTTCTCTGATATGTACATGTTTGATTTAAATATTTAATCATGTCTTCTTGTATTTGGATTGAGATGAAATTTTTTCATTAGATTAGGTATTTTCATATGGTTTCCTGCTTCAAATTTCAAGTGTTTTCGATCTCTAGAATTGCAAGGATCTAAAAAGGCAAGTTTTTTCTCTGAAATTTTAAATGGGATGCTATAAAAAAATTAGGGTACCAATGGAAAATATTTTTAGATCATCTTCAAGGAGTTCACATGAGTAGAAGTTACGGGCAAAATTGCAGGGGAAATGGAGCAAAAATGAAGGAGATATGAGCAAAAATGTGATTTTTGCAATAGGGTTTCTTGAAAAATTAGTAGCATAACTAAATATACTAGCAACAATGAAGGAAAAGGAAATATTTTAAAAAGGGATTAAAAAATGGCTAAGTGTATGTTTATACTCACCTCTTAACATTAACCTAGCTAACTCACCTTCTAACTCATCCTTGACCATTCTGGATTAACCCGGGTTACATGGCATGACAGGGTAGGGTTACAAGCCTTAAGTGACAAAGGGACTTAAAGGGGCACTGTGAGAAGGGGTTAAGTATTCATGAGAGGGGGAAACATAATCAAGTTGGGGTGCTGAGGAATTGAATACCTAGTGAGAATGTTACAAGCCTTAAGTGACGAAAGGGAGAGATTTCATGTGGTGGTGCATTCTGATGTCCCAAGTTGAAACTTGGGTAAAAATTTGACAGTAAGCCCTTATTAGTATTCTTAGGTTCCACCCATCGCATGAAGAATCCTCCTCTAATGAAGGATTCTTAGTATTCTTAGTATTCTCCTTGAGAGGTGTACCAAGTGCATGCATTCTTGTGCCAAGAATGCACAATGGCTTCTTTTAGAGCTTCAAACCTCTAGGTGATGGTATGGGACAAAATGTCATACAAGTTCTCTGAGTCAGATGAAAACACAACTGAGCTCACCAAGGAATGAGAATCAAAATTATTCATCTCACTCGCAAATGGGATATTATTTTCCCAATGGAATTTCTCTTTCTTGATCTCAACTCTATTCCTATTGATTTTCAAAAATATGACCAAGAACAATCTAAACAAAGAGATAATCTCAGGAAATAGATCATGTTCCCTTTTTCAAGGATCATGCTCACCCAATGGTCACATGTCCTTCTTTGCAGTATGAATGCTTGATCTTGCTTGTTGGACTGGGGGGTTGAAGTTTCAGATGGGAGACATTGCTTCAATTTGAGGCAGAGATGATTAATCTCATGCAATCAATGATGACACTTATGAATAAAAGGTCCTCACACATGTGTTCCCTTAATTGTTTGATGATTTGTACTTATACTCCTAATTCTGTGTCTAGTGATATGTGATGAAGAATCCTATTACAATGCAAAAATAATGAGCATGTAAGCACATAGCTGGGGCAGCAGAGGATGGAGAGAGATCACCACAACAACATAGCTCAAGAGAGAAAAGAAAGGACAGTGATGAAGCAGGTCTAAGAGGACAGAGGCAAGTCCAAAGAGAACAAGAGAGATGGAAGGTAAACAAGTGACAAATTGAATGTTTTGAGTCCTAGGAAATGAACGGAGGAGGAGTGAGAAGTCATGCCTCAGGATGTCATGGCACCAAACTGACTACGCCAGCATGTCTGGGTGGCCTAGGTGAATGCTAGAGGAGGTGGTGTTTCAGTGTGCGAAAGGGTCGTTGCTTCCGGGCTACTTCGTTTGGGCGTAGTCCCTTAAGAGCCCTGAGACCAAAATATCGTTCAACTTCGACGGGTGACTACTCAGACTCTGTGGCACCTAGAGATGCCTCATCTAATCCAACACCTCAGTGTAGGGACCCTCTACAAAAGCCTCTCTCGGTTTTTTCCTTCTCATTTTGGTGCTCTCGCTGCCCTATTGTTTGCAAACGCGTGAAATAGTGCAGTTGGAGCCAGTGATTGGTTGTCAAACGCTATATTTTGCAAATGGTGGGTCATGGCACCGAACTGACTACGCCAACATCTGGGTGGCCAGGTGAATGCTAGAGGAGGTGGTGTTTTGGTGCGTGAAAAGGGTCGTTGCTTCCGGGCTACTTCGTTCGGGCGTAGTCCCTTAAGAGCCCTGAGACCAAAATATCATTCAACTTCGACGGGTGACTACTCAGACTCCATGGCACCTAGAGAATGGCTCATTCTGATCCGACACCTTAGTGTAGGGACCCTCTACAAAAGCCTCTCTCAGTTTTTTCCTTCTCATTTTGGTGCTCTCGCTGCCCTATTGTTTGCAAAACGTGAAATAGTGCAGTTGGAGCCAGTGATTGGTTGTCAAACGCTATATTTTGCAAACGGTGGGTCATGGCACCAAAACGACTACGTTGCCGACACATCCAGGTGGCCAGGTGAATGGTAGAGGAGGTGGTGTTTGGTGCGCGAAAGGGTCGTTGCTTCCGGGCTACTTCATTTAGGGTAGTCCCTTAAGAGCCCTGAGACCAAAATATCGTTCAACTTCGACGGGTGACTACTTGGAACCTAGAGTGGCTTGTCTGATCGATGCACATCTTGGTGTAGGGACCCTCTACAAAATCCTCTCTTGGTTTTTTCCTTCTCATTTTGGTGCTCTCGCTACCCTATTGTTTGCAAACGTCGAAATAGTGCTTGATTGGTTGTCAAATGCTATATTTTGCAAACGTGGGTCATGGCACCAACACCAACTACGCCGACACATTTGAGTGGCCATGTAAATGGTTGAAGAGGTAGTTTTTTGGTGCACGAAAAGGGTCGTTGCTTCCGGGCTACTTCGTTCGGGCGTAGTCCCTTAAGAGCCCTGAGACCAAAATATCGTTCAACTTCGACGGGTGACTACTCGGACTCCATGTGGCACCTAGAGATGCCTCGTCTGATCTAAAACCTCAGCATAGGGACCCTCTACAAAACCTCTCTCGGTTTTTTCCTTCTCATTTCGGGTATTGGTAGTGCTAAGAGCCAGTGATTGGTTGTCAAATATTCGTGCAAAGTGGTTGGGTTGTAGGCACCGATCTGAATGCTGAAACCTCTAGGTGGCTAGGTGATGGTAGAGGAGGTAGTCGTTTTTGGCTACTAAAAGGACCCTCTACAACCAACTCTCTACAGTTTTTTCCTTCTAAGATTTCGGTGTTCTCGCCCTGACCAAAATATTCGTTTCAAACTTCGACAGGTGCTAATAGTGCAGTTGGCACCAGTGTAGATTGCTATCGTTGTCCCTTAAGACCTTGAGACCAAAATATTATTCAACTTCGATGGGTGACTACTCGGACTCCATGGCACCTATAGATGGCTCGGCACCATAGGGACCCTCTACAAAAGCCTCTCTCAGTTTTTTCCTTCTCATTTTCAGTGCTCTCGTTGTCCTATTGTTTGCAAACGCGTGAAATAGTGCAGTTGGAGCCAGTGTATTGGTTGGCTATATTTTGCAAACGGTGGGTCGTGGCACCGAACCGACTGTGCCGGACACATCTGGGTGGCTAGGTGAATGCTAGAGGAGGTAGTGTTTTGGTGCGTGAAAGGGTCGTTGCTTCCGGGCTACTTCGTTCGGGCGTAGTCCCTTAAGAGCCCTGAGACCAAAATATCGTTCAACTTCGACGGGTGACTACTCAGACTCCGTGGCACCTAGAGATGGCTCATCTAATCCAAACACCTCAGTATAATAGGGACCCTCTACAAAATCCTCTCTCAGTTTTTTCCTTCTCATTTCGGTGCTCTCGCTGCCTCTATTGTTTGCAAACGCGCGAAATAGTGCAGTTGGAGCCAGTGAAGGTTGTCAAATGCTATATTTTGCAAATGGTGGGTCGTGGCACCGAACCGACTACGTCGGCATGTCCGGGTGGCTAGGTGAATGCTAGAGGAGGTGGTGTTTCGGTGCGCGAAAGGGTCGTTGCTTCCGGGCTACTTCGTTCGGGCGTAGTCCCTTAAGAGCCCTGAGACCAAAATATCGTTCAACTTCAACGGGTGACTACTCAGACTCCGTGGCACCTAGAGATGCCTCGTCTGATCTGACACCTTGGCGTAGGGACCCTCTAAAAAATCCTCTCTCAGTTTTTTCCTTCTCATTTCGGTGCTCTTGCTGCCCTATTGTTTGCAAATGCGTGAAATAGTGCAGTTGGAGCCAGTGATTGGTTGTCAAATGCTATATTTTGCAAACGGTGGGTCATGGCACCGAACCGACTATGTCAGCACATCTGGGTGGCTAGGTGAATCACTAGAGGAGGTCATTTTTTTGGTGCGCGAAAGGGTCGTTGCTTCTGGGCTACTTCGTTTGGGTGTAGTCCCTTAAGAGCCCTGAGACCAAAATATCGTTCAACTTCGACGGGTGACTACTCAGACTCCGTGGCACCTAGAGATGGCTCATCTGATCTGACACCTAGTGTAGGGACCCTCTACAAAATCCTCTCTCAGTTTTTTCCTTCTCATTTCGGTGCTCTCGCTGCCCTATTGTTTGCAAACACGCGAAATAGTGCAGTTGGAGCCAGTGATTGGTTGTCAAACGCTATATTTTACAAATGGTGGGTCGTGGCACCGAAATGACTACTGACACATCCAGGTGGCCAGGTGAATGCTAGAGGAGGTGGTGTTTTGGTGCGCGAAAGGGTCGTTGCTTCTGGGCTACTTCGTTCGGGCGTAGTCCCTTAAGAGCCCTGAGACCAAAATATCGTTCAACTTCGACGGGTGACTACTCAGACTCCGTGGCACCTAGAGACAGCTCATCTGATCCAACACCTTGGTGTAGGGACCCTCTACAAAATCCTCTCTCAGTTTTTTCCTTCTCATTTCGGTGCTCTCGCTGCCCTATTGTTTGCAAACGCGTGAAATAGTGCAGTTGGAGCCAGTGATTGGTTGTCAAACGCTATATTTTGCAAACGGTGGGTCGTGGCACCAAACCGACTATGCCGGCATGTCTAGGTGGCTAGGTGAACACTAGAGGAGGTGGTGTTTTGGTGCGTGAAAGGGTCGTTGCTTCCGGGCTACTTCGTTCGGGCGTAGTCCCTTAAGAGCCCTGAGACCAAAATATCGTTCAACTTCGACGGGTGACTACTCGGACTCCGTGGCACCTAGAGACGGCTCGTCTGATCCAACACCTTGGTGTAGGGACCCTCTACAAAAGCCTCTCTCAGTTTTTTCCTTCTCATTTCGGTGCTCTCGCTGCCCTATTGTTTGCAAACACGTGAAATAGTGCAGTTGGAGCCAGTGTAAGGTTGTCAAACGCTATATTTTGCAAATGGTGGGTCGTGGCACCGAACCGACTATGCCGACATGTCTAGGTGGCTAGGTGAATGCTAGAGGAGGTGGTGTTTTCGGTGCACGAAAGGGTCGTTGCTTCTGGGCTACTTCGTTCGGGCGTAGTCCCTTAAGAGCCCTGAGACCAAAATATCGTTCAACTTCGACGGGTGACTACTCAGACTCCGTGGCACCTAGAGATGGCTCATCTAATGACACCTTAGGCATAGGGACCCTCTACAAAAGCATCTCTCTAGTTTTTTCCTTCTCATTTCGGTGCTCTCGCACCTATTGTTTGCAAAGAAATAGCAGTTGGAGCCAGTGATTGGTTGTCAAATGTAAACGGTGGGTCATGGCACCGAACCGACTGTGCCGGCACATGTCCAGGGTGGCCAGGTGAATGGTAGAGGAGGGTGTTTCGGTGCGCAAAAGGGTCGTTTGCTTCCAGGCTACTTCGTTCGGGTGTAGTCCCTTAAGAGCCCTGAGACCAAAATATCGTTCAACTTCGACGGGTGACTACTCAGACTCCGTGGCACCTAGAGATGCCTCGTCTGATCTGACACCTCAGCGTAGGGACCCTCTACAATAGCCTCTCTCAGTTTTTTCCTTCTCATTTCGGTGCACACGCGTAGGTATGGTCTTGTAAACACTTGGGGAGGAGTCATTTTCAAAATTTACAACATTTTCAAAATTTACAACTTTTTCAAAATTTACAACTTTTTCAAAATTTACAACATTTTCAAAATTTACAACTTTTTCAAAATTTACAACATTTTTTTTCAAAATTTACAACATTTTCAAAATTTACAACTTTTTCAAAATTTACTTTTTCAAAATTTACAACTTTTTCAAAATTTACAACATTTTCAAAATTTACAACTTTTTCAAAATTTACATTTTCAAAATTTACAACTTTTTCAAAATTTACAGTTCTTTTTCAAACAATGAAAGCTTCTCTTAGCTTCGAGAATTTAAAATTCTCTACTAACAGTGCCAACCACGTGAAGGTGGAAGCTTTTCTGGCACCACTAACCTAAACATAAAAGTGTTAGTCAAAGAAATTTAAGTTTCAAATCAAAACCATATACTATCTATATATGTACAAAATACACAAATTTAAAATAAAATATATTCAAACTTAAATCTAGATCTTTAAACTAAAAAATTTATGTATATATTGAAAAGAAATTATATATACCAGACATGAGCATTGTAAATTCATTCCAATGAACCATCAGGATCGGATCTACTCTGAATAGCAGACAAGATTGCTTCATGATCTGACTCTCGAACCTTCCAAAGAATCTTGTTATTAGGCCTTCCTCGATATCTATACAGCTGAATATTTGTCGCTAGAACTAGATGTGAATATAAGAGTATTTTCCTGTGTGTCTCAAAGTCTTCAAACACCCAAACAGAGGAGTTTTTTAATGGATACCGTCGAAGCCAAGTTCCAGTAACTACCACTGACCCTGTAGGATACTCAATATCTTCGCCATCTATAATAGGAGAAGTCAACTTCTTTCTTTCCTCGATGCAATGACATAAGAAATAGTCTGTTCCTTCTTCATTGTCTTCTGTCGCAATTACTGCAAACACATGTCCTACAAAAAAATAACTTGGTCAGAACAACTCAAATTTAAATTACATATTAAAATTTCAATGGACATAACTCAATACAAAAATTAAATAAATAACCATAAATACCTTGTCGCACCAAAATTGAAATTTCGTCAAAGTCCTTGGATGTTGTAACTTCATCTGCAGAAACAAGTCGTAATGCTTGTGGAGGTTGATAACTAGGAAGCAGAGTTAGAGGCCTACAAATCCATCCTTCCACCCATTCTTGTGAATCACACTCAGCAGTGACAAATTCGATACAAGATGCACAAAAACATGTCAACTTTCTTGTCCATACGGCCCATGAAGTAGCGTCTGAGCTACAAAATGAGTGCATATCACTGGACCCAGTGAGTGTCATACAATCCTTGTAGTTAGCAATATGTTGTTCCTCTATCAACCAAAAATATCTGTGAACTGTGGAATTTTCTTGAGAACCTCGGGCCATGTTGTCAGTACACCATTCCACTATGCTCTTTGCATCTTTTAATTTAGCACCATCTTTGTACTTCAACTCTTCTCTTGCAAGAGCTCTTTTCACACATGCCCCTGCACCGTCATGCTCTCCTTTTCCATGTCCAGCCTCAGTGAAACTCCAAATATGTTGCACACCCATCTTGACGTGCATTCTGCTCATCCAATAAAACATTCGTGCATTCTTAAACTGAGACGTGTAATTATCTGACCATATATAATGTTGTTTGAAGTGGATGTCCCTATCAGACAAGTTTCCATAAAATAACTGGAAACACCCTTGCACAAATTCAGTAGAATGAGTACGATCATCACTGATATAAAAGTGGTACTCTCTTAAAAAAATTGATCATTCTCTGTACTGTCAGGAGAATGTAGAAATGCTATATGCACAAAAATGGCAACTTGTACTGAGTTGTAATATTGCGATTGAACCTCCATTTGTGGTTGCAATGTGTAATTCTCTGCAAAATCGACC
Source organism: Taxus chinensis (assembly GCA_019776745.2). Taxonomy (NCBI): domain Eukaryota; kingdom Viridiplantae; phylum Streptophyta; class Pinopsida; order Cupressales; family Taxaceae; genus Taxus; species Taxus chinensis. The sequence goes on from CM034154.1 coordinate 665,114,166, forward strand.
ACTGAAATAATAGTACCAATAGGAAATGTGTCTTTGCATAGCTTGAATTGTTCATCCAACCATCGAGCTCTATGTGTATGCCTCGCATACTCATAAACAATTTCATCCTTAAATTTTCTCATAAATTAGAAAATGGGCATTTGTTTCTGTAACTAGCTCACACCGTTTAGACTCTTTTCCATCTTTCAACTGGTATGCAACTGATTTATATTTATCAAACTCAACTAAATTATGTCCTATTGTACCTTCAATTTACTCATGGATGCAACTTTCCAATTTAGGTAATCCGCCGCATGTACTACAACTTCCATCTAAACAATCCTGACTATAAAAAAATTGTCCAACTTCTTTTTCACAAAATATAGTAGGAATGAAATCCCTGGAAGATATTGGTGGAACTTGAACACCACATTCCGATAACATAGTTTCAGAATGAAAATTAGAACGAATACGTAAAAATTTAGCATAATGCATCGCAAATTCAACATGTTGCCTACAACAACAAGTGGTGTGAGCGTGGTTGATTTTCACATAGAATGGTTTCAACATTTCAAAAAAAATGTTGACTAATTTTAATTTCCAAATTCTCTTGTTCAAACTTACGAAAAAATTGAGTTTGAGTCATATCTAAGAAATGCTTTGGATGTGGTTCACGATTAGTAGAACCAACTCTCCATTTTATAACATCTCTTGTATTAGGTGAAACTCTAGTGTTATCATGCCAAAATTTAATAACAACTTCTCTTATAGCATCAGAATTATTTTTGTCCTTACGCGGTGCTCTAGCAGAAAATGCCCAAAAATCGGCATTATTGAGTGATTGAAGGATATTATGTCTTTCAATTGCTTTCATTAGAGTTTTTCGATTAACTTGCAACATTCGACTTGTTTGCGTAATCAAACGTTGTTTTTTTATTGATTCACTTACAACACTAGTAGCAAGTACACGACGCACAATATTACTATCCCTAGTGCGTCTCTTGACACCAACAGTGTGATATGCATCATGAAGGTTTTCAACAATTGTAGAGGTTTGACCACGTATATTAGATGTTGTCAATCCTAAGGTGTTTAATGTAGGTCTCATTTTAATCAATTTCATCAAACTAACCAACAACTGACATCTTTGGGAATCATTTAAAATTTCAAAATGATTATCCCAAATTTCAGTGGCTTTTCTTCTGATTTGTCGTTCAGAAAGTTTGTCAGACATTGGTTTCAAAATGTTTTCATCAATTTCAATAAAAAAATTAGGTTTCTTACGTAAAATCCTAGGAGGTGTTTTTGTCAAATTTTGCTTGTCTACAGTTTCAACATGAATTTCCTTATTCACATTTTCATTGTCTCCTTCAATTTCAACATTTGCTACATCATGAGTATTTAATTCTTCTTCAACATTGACAAGTAAAAAAATTCTTCATCACGAGTATTTAATTCAACTTCAACATTGACAGTAGAAACATTACCTAGTTCTTCATTGCTTACAATAGTTGGGATTGAAGATGAACCTCTTCTAGATTCACGAAGTTTCCGCATTCGCTCAGCATTTTGAATTTTGTTGGCCTCTAATTTGTTTGGTGTTTTTTTACTTAATGACTTCCTTTTTTGACTTCGTTTTTTTGTCTCCCATGATGTTTTGCTTCCGGTGATAAGAAAAACGTGTAGAAAAAGATATAATTTCATAATAATTCGTACGGTAAGGTCAGAGAGTAAAAATCACATGGTAATTTGAGACATTGGGATGTGTGTAAATATGATTTATGAACCGTGACGCTTTATGTTAAAAACCACGATCGCGCTTTATAAACCGTGGTTTATGTCAAAACACCTTAATCGCACTTTATAAATCGGATCGCGGATCTATCTGCCGAACCTAAGCCTCGGAAAATCTTTGTTTTTCCCCAACCAAAGCTATGGAAGGTCATTATGAAGTGTAAAAGGTCAAAAAACCTCAAATCTGCTCTTCCAAAGACTTGAACCATGCTAAAAAACTGAAAACATTTCACAAAAATGGTGCCATCACGTAGGGGAGACTCTTAGCTTCCTAGAAATATTATTTTTAAAGTGAATAGAATAAGATAAATATCATTTTATAATTTTTTACTAACAATAGGTCTTTAAGACATTTTTTTCCCGTGAATGTTCATGTCCTACGTTTAAGACTGTAACTTTTGTTTCGCTTATCAAAATATGATAAAACTTATACCATCCCAAGCGTGGACAAATTCTATACATGTTAAAAAAAATAATATTTGATTTCGATATTTTTTGATATAGTTATGGCAGGTCAAACGGAAAGCGCTCCGTTTTCTAAATATTTTCAGACCACTTTCACGGAAAAAATCATAAAAAAAAAATATTTTCTAAAAAAAATACAAAATAAAATCCATCCCAAGATAGACAACTACATCTAATGTTTCACCAAAGGAAAAAAAAATAACAAGATTTGGTCATCCAAAATGCGGGCAAACGGACTACAATCTTATAAGTTTTTTCAAAAAAAAAACTAAGTCATATAATTTTAAGTGTTTAATATAGCTAAACTTGTCCGTTTTTTAAAAAAATTAGTATTTTAGAAACTAGATTCCGAATGCTACGATTCATATTTATATAAATTTTTCTAATTTAGAGTGCGTGTGTAGCTAATAATCCCTACAAGTTGAGATTTTACGGTTTTTTGTAATATGACGTCTACGGATGACCCTATATTTGTCCATCAACTTCCTGCACTTACCCTCCACTAAGATCATCAAGACCTTCAATCACTTTCACCATGATTTTTCAAGCATGCAAAGGCTTCAAAAATTTCAAATATACCCTTTAAAAATAATCAAATGGATCAAGGAACTCTGCACGAATCATTTTTTTCATATCACTACCAAGTAGGAGCTGTTTCCTACTTAAAACAGGCACTTCTAGGAACCAATCTTCACAAAATAACCTCAAGATCACATTACAAAAAATTAAATATGACATGTAACCAATCATTGGAAATAAAATGAAATGTATAAAACATCCAAGTAAGTTAGACATCACGAAACATTCAACAAAGTAAATGAAGCCACTTCTCCTCTTTAGCAGATTGAACTTCCGAGGAAACAATTTTGGAAAATCAACTTTTTTTTTACCATTTATAACAGTTTCAATACCTATAAATTCATTAAAAAATAAAAAAATTCATCCCTCTTCACTCTCAAGTGGATATACAAAATCCTCTAAGCCAAAATATTAGTCGTGAACATCCATCTTCTCACCAAAGTAAGTGTTGTCGTGAACCTGTCAAACTATGTCAAATTGTGACGTGAACCATGCCACCTCAGTATAATTTCAGAGTTTAACCAAAACATGAAACTTGTAACATTAGATGTTAGAAACATCTCCAAGGCCATTATACTTCATCACCATGGTCATAAGTGCTCAAGCACTTTCATTTTCCAAAATTGCTAAAACTTCCCTTTTTGCGTGAAAAATAGTATTCCAAGATTGACTTGTTCAGGTCATCAAATCACTTCATAAATATTTTAAATAACTACAAAAATGTAAAGCATTTCTCCCCAAAACATCAAATGTCAATTTTATACATAGGGTCTTTCACAAACATGAGAGGAAAACCTTCTTTCCTATAAACTAGAATAATTAGATGGGCTCCACTAATTGTCATGATCTCAAATAAACATTTATAGAGATATCAGAGAGTCCTCTAAAACATTTAACCTCCAACCCTCAAATTTTATGATATAATTAATTCTGGGCACATATCATTAAGATATTCTCCATCACTCATAACCTAGGGTTTCAAACTCATAAAAAGTAACTTACCTTCTTAAGAATTCATTCATAAATTTTTGGGCTTCATTTGATCTCATTCTAAATGTGAGATCTTATTAAGCTCCATCCCCCAACATCCCTTAAAGGATCAAGTCCCCATGAAAACCTCACACATCCCAGTCAAAATGATTTTTGTCACTTTCGAGTTAAGAAACATGCTTTCTTGAGCTCAATAAGACTCAAAACACCATAAATTTAAAAATATTCTTCATATTAACCTGAAACTTAGCCCACATAAGTATGAAAACCTTTTCTAACATCTCTAATGCTCACCATATCATAAATATATTTTCATTTCTTCAACTACTAGGACTTGCACAACTAGGCCTTAGGGTTTTGCATAGTTTAGGACAAAACAAAGTAGAAGAACTTCATATCTCATCTTGAAATATCTCCAAAAGGCCCTAAAAACCTTGAGACATAATTTCTCACTCACCTACATGCTTCTATGAGCTCACATAACTCTACAACTAACTCTCATGCTCCATTTGGCCTCCAAGCACCTAAACTAGGTCTAGATGAGCAAGTGTAAACCTTGTTATCACCTTTCAATAATCCTTTGGACTCATGTATGAGTGTCTTCCACACACTCTTATCATTGATATCCATGTCTTGACCATTCGCCCAAACCACCATGCAATATATTTTTTCCATGTTCCATCACCTAGGCTAACTAGGTCATCTGATCATGCTTATTAGACCAAAAGATTCTCACTGTGTCCACTCATGACATCATGTCACACCCTAATTGACTATGTCAACATCATGTCAAAGCATCTTATAACTCTCCTATATCACCCTCTTTGTCATTAATGATATTTTACATCAATGAAAACACTCAAACTCACTCATGCCAACAAACTCCCCCTTTGTCATTGATGAAAAAACCACCTAGTTCTTCTCCCTCTTTTTACATTAATGAAAAGTACATACCTTAGAAAAAAATCATCATCATATTTAGCATAACATGATCACTTCTTGGTTGGAAACATCAAAAAAATCCTTCATACAAGCATACAAATATGTCTTTCCTTCCTTATACTATGTTTTTGGCTTCATTATGACATTTTTTCACCATAGCCCCCCTAGGAAAGTGCATGGAATCATGCCAAAAATTTTTTCAGCTTGAGAAAATCCTGAAACATCATTCCTAGTACTTATTCAGACCATTCTTTAGCTAAGAAACTCATAAATATACCTAACTCCACCTTATACTAGTTACAAGCAACTTTGAGGACAAAGTTCCCTATAAAACTCATTCAGTGCAACTTGGCCCATCTTCACATTGCTCTAGAAGCACACATGCATCATGGATCAAATCCTTATAGCTCCCCATGGGGTCATACCTTATCATTTTAACTTAAAAATTCAAATATTTTCTTACCTACCTTACTTATATGCGAAGATGAATTGGAACAATCACCACATCCTTGAAGAAACTTTCCAATATATTTTGGTCTTCCTTTCTTGCTATCATAGTTGATGGAAAAACATGACTTACTCCTCATGTCAATGTTCTTATAAGAACCCATAATTTTATCGATCACTATGCCTTATATACTCCTAGAACTCTTGATTTAAGGTCACAACCAACTCCCCTTGCCTTGAGAAGCTTCCACAATCCTATAAGGACACCATATTAGTGCACAAAAACCTCATACAATACCCTTATTTATGTCCATGCTTCATAGATTTATCAAGATGCAGATAGATTCAATCTAGGCTAGGGTAGCCTTGTAACTCCTAATGTCTCATATACCTATTCAAAAACTCCTCTATAGACATCAATGCTCTCACACACTTGTAGCTCATCATTTTAGGAAAAACCACCTGCAATATTATGATATAGTGCATTATCCAATAAAAATGCAATAACTCAACAATAATAGTCTTTTGCAACATGCTTAGCTTCATTTTCTATAGGTTGAGAGTAAACAATGGCTCCCCATCAACTTAAACCAACCTATTAAACAAACTAATACTGTATGCACAACCTATAACACTGCATACATACCTTTGAATCACTGTACCAACTTCATGAATGCATTTAGCCAACATACATCAAATATTACTCTACACAATCTCCTTGGACTTATATCAAGATGCATATCCTATATTTAAGCTTATATAACTTTACAAAACATCAACACTCCATGTAACCTTGTTCAAGACACCATTGTAAACTCAAAGACAATACATAGACATGTAACCTGCTTGTCAATCATGAAGAAATCACTCTGCCCCTTCCAAAGATCACTAATCATACTAGTGATCCTCCATACTTCCCTTAAGATGTAAAAGTACTATAGTTACACCTCAGTCATGACTCATGAATTGATAACTTAGGATATAGACCCAGATAGCACACTTACAGTCTCGCAACACAATATTAACTCAAAAGGAATATCTTAAATCATGGTACACTTGTAGAGTTTCACAATCCTTCATCAAGTTTTGATTGATCCATTCTAGACATGGATAACCTAGTAACCCTTCTTATCACCCTTCACTCTTTCTTGACACAATACCCAAAAATCCAAAATACCATGGATAGGATTGATACAATACTTATCAACTAACAAACTTATTTTTAAACTTGAAAATCCTTGACATTATTTCATACTCCTTTATACACACTTCATAATGCATAAAAATATTTTGATATACCTTAACCTTGAGATGAAAAACAAATATACACCTAGTGAACTGACGGCTTTAACTCATGAACATACATAAAAATCACTTACATAACCCCCTTTTTTTTTGCTTCTACACTTCTTCATAGATTTTTGGAGTTGTATGATTGATTTCTCTTGCCCCCTCTCAAAGTGCTTGATCTCTTAATGAATACTAGGGATAGGAATAAATCCCAACCTTACCCTTAGGTGTTCAAATTTTTGTTTTGGAAGTGAATTTGCTAGAATGTCAACTATCTCCTCCTTGGTGGATACATATTCCAGTTTAATCCTTTTCTCACTCAGTTGATCTCTCAAGAAAACGTATTTTACTATAATGTACTTAGTTTTTGAATGTAACACACGGTTTTTAGAAACAATAATAACACTTGTACTATCATATTAATATGGGTAGGCCCATCACACTCCACCTTATAATCCTCTAGTGTTTTCCTCATCCATAATTTGGCTTGTGCAAAAAGATAATGCAACTGCAAAATATTCAACTTCACATGTGGAAAGAGCTACTAAGGATTGTTTTTTACTCATATAAGAAACACAACACTTAACAACATAAAATGATCCTCCAATAGTGATTCTTCTATTATATAGGCTGCCTACCCAATAAGCATTTGTGAAAGCCTTCAATTCAAATATTTGGGTAAGTGCACCAAGTTGGTGGACAAATAAAGGGGTCATAAGTGGACGTCATATTGCAAAAAACAGTAAAATCTCAACTTGTAGGGATTATTAGCTATATACGTGCACTCAAAATTAGAAAAATTTATATAAATATGAATCGTAGAATCCAGAATCTAGTTTCTAAAATACTAATTTTTTAAAAAAATGGACAAGTTTAGCTATATTAAACACTTAAAATTATATAACTTGGTTTTTGGTTTTGAAAAAACCTATAAGATTGTAGTCCATTTGCCCACGATTTTGGATGACCAAATCTTGTTATTTTTCTTTTCCTTTAGTGAAAAGTTAGATGTAGTTATCTATCTTGGGATGGATTTTATTTTGTATTTTTTTGAGCAATATTATTTTTTTAATGATTTTTTCCATAAAAGTGGTATGAAAAGATTTAGAAAATGAAGCACTTTCCATTTGCCCATCATAACTATATCAAAAAATATTAAAATCAAATTTTTTTTTTTAACGTGTATATAATTTCTCTAACGCTTGGGATGGTATAAGTTTTATCACATTTTGATAAGCGAAACAAAAGTTACAGTCTTAAATGTAGACATGAACATTCACGAGAAAAAATGTCTTAAAGGCCTATTGTTAGTAAAAAATTATAAAATGATATTTATCTTATTCTATTCACTTTAAAAATCAATATTTCTACGAAGCTAATAGTCTCCCCTACATGATGACACCATTTTTGTGAAATGTTTTCAGTTTTTTAGCATGGTTCAAGTCTATGGAAGAGCAAATTTAAATTTTTTTGACCCTTTACACTTCATAATGACCTTCCATAGCTTTGGTTGGGGAAAAACAAAGATTTCCCAAGCCTTAGGGTCGGATTTGATGATACAGTTAGAACCGCAATCGCGAGTTTTTAAACAATAACTGCAATCGTGCTTTATAAACTGTGAGTGCGGTTTATAAATGCACAATCATGGTTCATAAATCATATTTACACACATCCTAATGTACTGAGATTACCATGTGATTTTTACTATTTGACTTTACCGTACGAATTACAATGAAATTCTATCTGTTTTCTATACATTTTTCTTATCATCGGAAGCAAAACATCATGGGAGACAAGAAATGAAAGTCAAAAAAGGAAGTCATTAAGTAAAAAAACACTAAACAAATTAGAGGCAAACAAATTTCAAAATGTTGAGCGAATGCAGAAATCTTCATGAATCAAGAAGAGATTCATCTTCAACCCCTACTATTGTAAGCAATGAGGAACCATGTAATGTTTCTACTGTCAATGTTGAAGTTGAATTAAATACTCGTGATGAAGATGTTTTTACTGTCAATGTTGAAGAAGAATTAAATACTCGTGATGTAGAAAATGTTGAAATTGAAGGAGACAATGAAAATGTGAATAAATAAATTCAAGTTGAAACTGTAGACAAGAAAAATTTGACAAAAACGCCTCCTAGGATTTTCCGTAAGAAACCTAATTATTTTATTGAAATTGATGAAAAAAATTTGAAACCAATGTGTGACAAACTTTCTGAACGAAAAAATCAAAAGAAAAGCCACTGAAATTTGGGATAATCATTTTGAAATTTTAAATGATTCCCAAATATGTCAGTTTTTGGTTAGTTTGATGAAATTGAATAAAATGAGACCTACATTAAACACCTTAGGATTGACAACATCTAATATACGTGGTCAAACCTCTACAATTATTGAAAACCTTCATGATGCATATCACACTATTAGTGTCAAGAGACACACTAGGAATAGTAATATTGTGCGTCATGTACATACTACTAGTGTTGTAAGTGAATCAATAAAAAAATAAAGTTTTATTACGCAAACAAATCGAATGTTACAAGTTAATCGAAAAAACTATAATGAAAGTAATTGAAAAATATAATATCCTTCGATCACTCAATAACACCGATTTTTGGGCATTTTCTACTAGAGCACCGCATAAGGACAAAAATAATTCTGATGCTATAAGAGAAGTTATTATTATAACACTAGAGTTTCACCTAATACAAGAGATGTTATAAAATAGAGAGTTAGTTCTACTAATCGTGAACCACATCAAAAGTATTTCTTAGATATGATTCAAACTCAATTTTTTTGTAAGTTTGAACAAGAGAATCTGGAAATTAAAATTAGTCAACATTTTTTTTGAAATGTTGAAACCATTCTATGTGAAAATCAACCATGCTTGCACCACTTGTTGTAGGCAACATGTTGAATTTGTGATGCATTATGCTAAATTTTTACGTATTCGTTCTAATTTTCATTCTGAAACTGTGTTATCTGAATGTGGTGTTCAAGTTCCACCAATATCTTCTAGGGATTTCATTCCTACTATATTTTGTGGAAAAGAAGTTGGACAATTTTTTTATAGTTAGGATTGTTTAGATGGAAATTGTAGTACATGCTGCGGATTACCTAAATTGGAAAGTTGCATCCATGAGTAAATTAAAGGTACAATAGGACATAATTTAGTTGAGTTTGATAAATATAAATTAGTTGCATACCAGTTGAAAGATGGAAAAGAGTCGAAACGGTGTGAGCTAGTTACAAAACAAATGCCCATTTTTCAATTTATGAGAAAATTTAAGGATGAAATTGTTTATGAGTATGCGAGACATACACATAGAGCTCGATGGTTGGATGAACAGTTCAAGCTATGCAAAGACACATTTCCTATTGGTAATATTGTTTCAGTGGTCAATTTTTTAGAGAATTACACATTGCAACCATAAATGGAGGTTCAATCGTAATATTACAACTCAGTACAAGTTGCCATTGTTGTGCATATAGCATTTCTACATTCTCCTGATAGTACAGAGAATGATCGAATTTTTTTTAAGAGAGTACCACTTTTATATTAGTGATGATCGTACTCATTCTACTGAATTTGTGCAAGGGTGTTTCCAGTTATTTTATGGAAACTTGTCTGATAGGGACATCCACTTCAAACAACATTATATATGGTCAGATAATTGCACGTCTCAGTTTAAGAATGCACAAATGTTTTTTTGGATGAGTAGAATGCACGTTAAGATGGGTGTGCAACATATTTGGAGTTTCATTGAGGCTGGACATGGAAAATGAGAGCATGACGGTGCAGGGGCATGTGTGAAAAGAGCTCTTACAAGAGAAGAGTTGAAGTACAAAGATGGTGCTAAATTAAAAGATGCAAAGAGCATAGTGGAATGGTGTACTGACAACATGGCCCGAGGTTCTCAAGAAAATTCCACAATTCACAGATATTTTTGGTTGATAGAGGAACAACATATTGCTAACTACGAGGATTGTATGACACTCACTGGGTCTAGTGATATGCACTCATTTTGTAGCTCAGATGATACTTCGTGGGCCTTATGGACAAGAAAGTTGACATGTTTTTGTGCATCTTGTATCGAATTTGTCACTGCTGAGTGTGATTCACAAGAATGGGTGGAAGGATGGATTTGTAGGCTTCCTAGTTATCAACCTCCACAAGCATTACGACTTGTTTCTGCAGATGAAGTTACAACATCCAAGGAGTTTAACGAAATTTTGATTTTGGTGCGACAAGGTATTTATGGTTATTTATTTAATTTTTGTATTGAGTTATGTCCATTGAAATTTTAATATGTAATTTAAATTTGAGTTGTTCAACCTTGGTTATTTTTTTGTAGGACATGTGTTTGCAGTAATTGCGATAGAAGACAATGAAGAAGGAACAAAATATTTCTTATGTTGTTGCATCGAGGAAAGAAAGAAGTTGACTTCTCCTATTATAGATGGCGAAGATATTGAGTATCCTACAGGGTCAGTGGTAGTTACTGGAACTTGGCTTCGATGGTATCCATTAAAAAACTCCTCTGTTTGGGTGTTTGAAGACTTTGAGACACACAGGAAAATACTCTTATATTCACATCTAGTTCTAGCAACAAATATTCAGCTGTATAGATATCGAGGAAGGCCTAATAACAAGATTCTTTGAAAGGTTCGAGAGTCAGATCATGAAGCAATCTTGTCTGCTATTCAGAGTAGATCTGATCCGGATGGTTCATTGGAATGAATTTACAATGCTCATGTCTGGTATATATAATTTCTTCTCAATACATATATAAATTTTTTAGTTTAAAGATCTAAATTTAAGTTTGAATATATTTTATTTTAAATTTGTGTATTTTGACATATATAGATAGTATATGGTTTTGATTTGAAGCTTATATTTCTTTGACTAACACTTTTATGTTTAGGTTAGTGGTGCCAGAAAAGCTTCCACCTTCACGTGGTTGGCACTGTTAGTAGAGAATTTTAAATTCTTGAAGCTAAGAGAAGCTTTCATTGTTTGAAAAAGTTGTAAATTTTGAAAAATTTGTAAATTTTGAAAATGTTGTAAATTTTGAAAATGTTGTAAATTTTGAAAACGACTCCTCCCCAAGTGTTTACAAGACCATACCTATGCGTGTGCACCGAAATGAGAAGGAAAAAACCGAGAAATGATATTATAGAGGGTCTCTATGCCGAGGTTTTGGATTAGACGAGGCCTCTCTAGGTGCCACAGAGTCCGAGTAGTCACCCGTCGAAGTTGAACGATATTTTGGTCTTAGGGCTCTTAAGGGACTACTCCCGAACGAAGTAGCCCGGAAGCAACGAACCTTTCACACACTAAAACACCACCTCCTCTAGTGTTCACCTGGCCACCCAGAAGTGTTGGCGCAGTCGGTTTGGTGCCACGACCCACCGTTTACAAAATATAGCGTTTGACAACCTTACACTGGCTCCAATTGCACTATTTCGCGTGTTTGCAAACAGTAGGACATCACGAGCACCAAAATGACAAGGGAAAAACCAAGAGAGGCTATTGTATAGGGTCTCTATGCTGAGGTGTCGGATTAGACGAGGCCTCTCTAGGTGCCACGGAGTCCGAGTAGTCACCCGTCAAAGTTGAACAATATTTTGGTCTCAGGGCTCTTAAAGGACTACGTCCAAACGAAGTAGCCCAGAAGCAACGACCCTTTCACACACTGAAACACCACCTCCTATAGCATTCACCTAGCCACTTGGACGTGACGACACAGTTGGTTTGGTGCCACGACCCACCGTTTGCAAAATATAGCGTTTGACAACCTTACACTGGCTCTAATTGCACTATTTCACGCATTTGCAAACAGTAGGACAACGAGAGCACCGAAATGAGAAGGAAAAAACTGAGATAGGATATTGTAGAGGGTCTCTACATCGAGGTGTTGGATTAGACAAGGCCTCTCTAGGTGCCATGGAGTCCAAGTAGTCACCCGTCGAAGTTGAATGATATTTTGGTCTCAGGGCTCTTAAGGGACTACACCTGAACGAAGTAGCCCGGAAGCAATGACCCTTTTGCGCACCAAAAAACCACCTCCTCTAGTGTTCACCTAGCCACCCGGATGTGCCGGTGTAGTCAGTTTGGTGCCACGACCCACCGTTTGCAAAATATAGCGTTTGACAACCTTACAATGACTCCAACTGCACTATTTCATGCGTTTGCAAATAGTAGGACAGCGAGAGCACCGAAATGAGAAGGAAAAAACTAAGAGATGCTATTGTAGAGGGTCCCAACGCCAAGGTGTCAGATTAGATGAGGCCTCTCTAGGTGCCACGGAGTCCGAGTGATGCCAAAAATCACAAAAATGATGTCTAAACGAGATGAACCCAACTTAAAGGTAAATCCTTTTAATTCAACATACCCATTCAGTCAAAAATATTTAGAAACCCTCTTCTCACAAGTCAAAGACACGGAAACTTTGGTTGGTCATAGTGGAGAAGAATCTAATTCATACGAATACCAAAACAAATTAGATCTATCTTTCTTTCATGAGCTCCTTTACTACAATAGAGACGAAGTACTTGTAAGAGTCCTTGAGTTAGGAGGTAGACTATTACAAGAGTATGAAGTGGCGATTAAGACCATGAATCACAAAGCAGAAGATACAAAATGACCATACCTCATATAAATAGACATCCATTTTAATACAGGTTATTCTTCCACTTCAATAAAACGTAAAAAAAATGTTGAGGATCACCCACCAAAACCAACAAGTGATTCATGAAAACCTTACTTTAAGGCTTCACGTAGATTCAAGATTGAACATAGTCACAAAGACTCACCTCCTCCTAGATTTTATGATGAAGATGATCCCTTATTCGAAGAGGAGATCATTGAAAGAAAAATACTAAAACTCGCTGAAAATTTAGTGACCTTAGGTTACTTGAATAGGAATACATGCAAGGATAGACTCAAGATAAAGTTAGGTGAATTTCACATTTATCCATCTAATGAAGAAAATTTCAAAGTTGCTAAAGTGAATAGACCAATATATCACCCACAAAGGAAAAAATGATTCAACAAGAGTTGCATTCAATGAAGAATATGCTAACCACTTTACAAGAAAGAAATGTAGGACACAATAGAAAATATCTATACAAAAAGCTATTTCCTTACCCATTTGATAAAGATATGTTGCTACAACAATTTGCAAAGAATTTAGACATGGTCCTAACGAGAAGATGGGTATATTAAAATAACCATATCCTAACCATGGACATAAAAAGAACAAAAAGTCAGATCATGGACACGTTTGTAATGACTATCGGAATACTACCTACATCTATCCAAAAAATGATAAACAATTTTAATCCCTTATAGGATGCGTCCATTCATCTAATGAACAAGTAAATACCATTAGGATCTTAGAGAAAAGTTGTGATGTGGATACAAGACATTCTAGTTTGGTAATACCATTTATCCCCTACCTATTCCGCAGCAAATCCAATACAACTTAATAGAATAATTGGAAAAGACACCAGCTAGAATTTTGATCCTATATCTCCTCAAAATCACCATTGCTAATAAGAAAATATTATATAAAACACTTATGAGTTAAGGGGTGTCGAAAAACATAGATCTCACCAAGAGAAAAAGTTATCCTTATACATAGAGCTCATTGTAACTCATCGTCAGATGAAAATAGTGCTTATGGTTTGTGGGTCCTATCTAAACAGATATGCATATTAAAATTGGTGAAACAACTAGGCCATTCAGAAATTGATTTGGGTCAAAGAACATTTGGTTCCAAATGTACTCACTCCTTGTAATAAGAAATTTCCATCATTGGTCAATCCCTTAACATTGTTGGAGGCAACATATCAAAATAATGGTCTAGATGGTAAATTAAGTCCTCAACATGCCTTATTAATATAATATCTCTCAGTGTCTCTTTGATAATGATGAGAAATTTGTAGAATTCATGGGAATGAGGGATTCTATTTTGAAGGGGGATCATAAGAAATATTTTCCCATCAACCTAGATGATTGTGCATGCTTTGGATAAAAAGTACAGATGTGTGAACACTTGAATAAAAAGAGTATAAGAAAAATCAAGACTACTTCTGAAAATCCTTGCAAGAAAAACAAACATAAGTCTCATAGTGAAATCCTGTTTGAGTCATTAGTAAACAAACAAGACAAAGAACATATAGAAAAATAATAGATAAATCTTGGAGCTTCACTTTCAACAAAAGAAAAATGTTTTCATAGCATTATTACGAGAATATGAATATATATTTTCATGGTCATACATAGATATGACTTTTTTGGACCCAGAATTGGTCATGCACAACCTTGTTGTGCAATTAGATGCTAAACCCATAAAGAAAAAGTTAAGAAATATGCATCCCAATGTTACACTGCTTGTTAAAGAAGAACTGAAAAAGTCATAAATATGAAAACCAACACACATGGATATATATATAAGAATCAAACAAAGTGTGCTCCAGACGCACGTCTCTAAAAATATATATGTATAAGTTCATAATGTATGTGTACATTTCGAACTAAGCATGTGTCATAATGTACATATGGGATCACATGCGGTCGCAAAAGGCTATATATATACAATGGACTATGAATCTACTCATGACCACATATGTACATCCAGGTGGACTATAAATCTACTCATGAAACATCTTCCCTCTCTTCGCCCTGCTAGAAGTAGCACGTCCACAACCTGGGGATGTAGTGGAGGGAGATGCCACTATGAATTTCATCCGTGTGGTCCTAGGTGTCTCTAAGCATGCCTACAACCTAACCTGCACATTCATAAACAACAAGTTTTTAACACCCAAAATTTTAAAATACATTCAAAATTTAGAAACTTGTACAATTTAGTTAAAATACATGTGAAATCTTACCGCAATGTCATGATCCCTATCAATTTGTTGTTGACGCGTCACAGAGACAACAATAGACTCACGAGGGGTATGCTACATACAAATAATTAATTTTCAAATTAAATATTTCACATATACCTACAAAATTTGATATTGTAGATTTAAGTTTAATAAGAAATAATGAACCTCCAAAATTTAACAAATTTAAAAAATTGTACCTTAGTGGATCTACAGATGCTATGGTAGTATCTACAGCAGCCTCCACAGTCTGAATATATGGAGGAGTCTCTCTAGCAGTCATAATCTATACAAAAAACATGTACAAATCAATATTAAAATTGATAGAGGTCCAAAGCATGTAATCCACGTGAACTTCTAGTAATTAGAAACAAAGTGTAAAGAGATTTACTAACCTGCGTAAAACTCATGTGAGGCATGCCAGTAGCCTCAGTTCCCTGAGCAGATGATGACCCGCCAAGCTCCTGTGTATAAAAGAGAAAAATATTAATACATGTACAACATACACGTGAAACATTATAATAATAATCTAGTGCAATCAAATGAAATTAAAAATGTAAGTTTGTACAACTTGAAACTTATGTTTGAAACACGCCCAGCCGCAGTAGCTAGCATGTCAATGCTGGATGTTTCCTTCACCGGCTCTTGCTATTTAAAATAAAATAAAAAATTAGTTTTTTACATGTATGTACATGACGTACAATCAAATATATATATATATATCTCAAACATGTGAATTAAACTATTGTATATATATATTATTTAAATTTATTTGAAATTTACCTGTGAAAGACTAATATTAGTGGCACTAGTTCCAAAAACATTCCCCAGCATCTCATATATAGAAAAGAAATCCTGTGAACCAACAAATGATGTCTCGCCTGCAGTGCATATGGCACCACATGATCCACAGTGGTGTGGTGCACTAGAACTGGCGCCTCCACCAACATCACCAGATGTAATCTGGTCACTATGCTGGGTGAGAGTGTCAGTGAGCTCCCTCAATGCATGTAATGTATCAATCTCCACAACCACCTTCACTGTAGGAGGGATAACTGAAGGCAGTGGGGGTTTTGGGGCATGGGGGATCCTAGGCTGACCTACGTGTGCACTAGGTCTGCTCTGTGCAGAGCCACATCCTCGACCAAAAAAGTCAGAAAAGTCAAAATAATTCGGGACCTCATTGAGCATGAACTCATAATATAATATCTTCAAAAAATAAAGAGGAACCTCATTGTTGTTGCATGGTGGATAATAAAAAACCATCCACCATCGGTCCCAAAAATTGTTTTTGATTCTATCGTCATGGCACCAATGGATTGGTAACCGTTTGCAAGTAACCGCAGGGGGGCATTGGTTCTAGGGTCGGTGAATAATGCACAAATGAGGTCTTTTCCAATTTTTTTGTCTTTGATGGTCGCATGGGATAGTTTATCCGCATACCACCACCTACAGTCACTTCTAAAGGTGTTCCATCTATGTATTTGGTTGGTTGCAGACTCGACTTCACTAATCAATGTTTGCAATGTATTGGCTAAAGTCATGTGGGATGGATTTGTAGCATGGTTTTGTCTTATAGTTTGAATTAGGCTCTCAATGACAATTTTATTTTCTCGGATTCTTCCAATGATATTATATTGTGTTCCTGCTGGCTTAGTGGGGACAGAAGAAGCCACAGGAGACAGATCTATGTTTGGAGGAGGGTTTTGAGGAATGTTCAGTGGGTTTTGAGGAATGTTTTTATGGTTTGCATGATTTCGAGCTTGCCGACCAACTGATAAAACAAGAAAATTGTATACATAAACAAACATTTCAAAAAACCCATGAAAATGCAAAAAAAACCTAAAATGTAAAAAAATGATTACAATTGGGGACTTACCTCCTCGTCTTGGCTGCATGGTTGAATCTATCACTACCCAGAAGTACGATGAGTAATTTTGAGTTGGTATTGAAAGCGCGAGTGAAAAATGTTTAGGAAAAATCACGGTTTGAAATGAAAAATGAGGAAAATAAGGAGTCAAGGGATTGCTAAATTTTGTCTCAGAGTTCCGCGCTCGTGGTTCTAAACCGTGATTGCGGTTTTTGGTTTGGTAATTACCGAACCTAGAATTCACGAACCGTGATTGCAGTTTTAAAACCGCGATCACGGTATGTAAACCGCGATCGCGGTTCCTTTATTCAGGTTTTATGTCCACGGAATTGTCCACCAACTTCGTGCACTCACCCAATTATCACTCTTTTGATACCATAGCCCACACTCAGCGGTCCCTTTAAGATATATCTGAAAATTATCTTCACTACTTGCAAGTGATTTTCCTTTGGATCCCCCTGAAATCTTCCAACAAGACAAGATATCTGGGCTAGAGGAAGTAACATACAAGAGACTACCAATCATTGATATGTACTCAATCTGATTTACCTTAGGCGAGTCATCCTCCTTTCTTAGTTTGCATCATGTGACCTTGGGGGTTCCAATAGGATTACAATCTTCCATTTGTAACTTATTCAACATCTCCTTGATGTATTTGGATTGAGATATGAATATACCTTCTTTGTATTAATTGACTTGTAGTCCTAGAAGGAAGGACAATTTTCCAAGCATGGACATTTCAAATTCTCTCTTCATAGCATCTACAAATTTATGAGTCATGGGTTAATTGTTTCCTGCAAATATAATATCATCCACATATACTACAAAAATTAATATATGCCCTTATTAAATTTTCGATATACAAGTTACTATCAGATACTCCTCTCTTGAAACCTTGTTCAATTAGGTACTTTTCAAGTTTTCCATACTAGGTTCTAGGTGCTTGCTTTAGTCCATAAAGTGTCTTTTTAGTTTGCAAACATAATCCTTCTCATTTGTTAAGAAAAAACCATCAAGTTGTTTAATGTACACTTTTTCTTCGAGATTGCAATTAAAAAAGGTATATTTGACATCCGCTTGATACACCTTAAATCCCTTAAACCATGCATATGCTAGAAACAATCTAATGGATTCCATTCTAGCTATTGGAGAAAATGTTTCATCAAAATAAACTTCCTCAAATTTTGCATGCCCTTTACAAACTAATATAGTATTGTTTCTTGTAACCTCTACATTCTCATTGAGTTTATTTCTGAACACCCATATAAATGCAGTAACATTATTATCCTTTGATCAAGCACCAATTCCCAATTTCTATTCTTTTCAATTTTATCTAGTTCTTCATTCATAGCCTTGACCCAACAATCATCCTTGCTTGCTTCTTAAAAAATTTTAGGATCAATTTTAGATTAAAAATTAGAATTTTCTTGGTTTTGAAGACTTACCAATTTCCTTCTTGTAGTTACTCCAACATCCTTCTTTCCAAGGATTTTATCTTTAGGGTGGTATCTTCTAATTTGTCTTAATGGTGCTTTCATGTCTTATATTTATTCTTCTTCATGTTATTCTTCATCTATTTTCACAACCTCTTCTTATTCTTTGGGATCAATCACTTATAATGCCTCTTTTATCTTGAGAGTGGACATCATGTGATAGGATTCATCAGATTTCACACTATCACTTACAACTATTGTCTTCAACCTTTTGTTTTAGTATATGTAAGATAATCTCCTTGAAGAATATCCAAGAAATATACCTTCATTAGACTTAGAGTCAAACTTAGCTAGACTCTCTTAAGTCCTTTTAATAAATAACCTGCATCCAAAAAATCTAAAGTGTTCCACATTTGCTAGTCTACCTTTCCATAGTTTATATGGGGTCTTATCACTATTTACCCTTGTTTGAAATATCTTAAGGATTTAAAAATATGTACAAATTACTTCTTTCCAATAACCATTAGGTAGCTTAGAGTCATTTATGATATTCCTGTTGTATATATTTACCCCCCGGGTAAATATAGATAAACACAAAAAGAAGCATGTCGGAGGGGTTAGAAAACCCGACAAAAAAGAAGCATGTCGGAGGGGTTAGAAAACCCGACACAAAAAGAAAGCATGTTGGAGGGGTTAGAAAACCCGACACAAAGGAAATTCGGGTTTTGGGTTTCGGGAAACATGAGACATGAAGCATGAAAACTGCAAGGCATGTCCCGATGCTTGAGAGTTCCGAAAACCCGAAAACACTTCCTAGGCCAATCGGGTCTTGGAGTCGGGAAAACAAGTTGGGAAAACATGTCGGGAAAGCATGGGGCGGAAACATGTCGAGCCACCTTCCAAACCCGATGCACATGCAGGTCCATTTTCTGACCCCGAAACAAAGGAAATTTTGGAAATACTGGCGGAAGTGGGTTTTGGGAAAACACAAGCATCAAACACATGTCAAGGAATCCTCCAAACCTGATGCAAATGCAGAGGAGAACCCCAAACCCGACAGGCAGAAGCCCCTGACGCGGGAAATATTTAGATCGCCATAACTTTTTACAGGGAGCTCGGATTCACACAAGGTTGGAATTTTCGGAAAGCTCTCGGGGTCCTCTGCCCAACTACGACTGGATATCTTCATTTGGGTGAGAAAAATTTCTTCAAAAATGTAAAATACACTTTGCCACTGTTGGGTTGTTGAGATTCTCACTTACCACCATAATGGGATGAGTTAGGTGCAGTCTTGGAGGTGGTTGGGGCTGTTTTCGAATTCCTCTCTTCTCCCTCTCTTTTTCCTCCTATAAATGGTAAGGAGAGGCTCTTTCAAAGGGTTGGACAATTTTGTTTTGCATCCCCCCTTCTTCCCTTGCTTGCAAGAGAATTTGTGGAGCTTTCAAACCTCCCATACGGGTTGTAATGCCAGTCTTTTTCTGCCTCTTGGCCACTGCAATGTACTGTATCGACTCTTGAGCAATAATATATATGTTTGTGATTGATTCTCAACCCTCTCATGTATTCATTGTTGTCATTTTGATCTCTTATTGCAGTTTGGTTACCTGTGCATGGTGTTTGTATTGCATCTCTGTGGTCTATGTTAAATTTGCAAAACGAGTGTCTAACATTCCTCGGTGCATCACCTTTGTAGTTTAGGTTTTATTTTATGCATTTTCTTACCCTGTCTCCTTGGAAAGTTAGATTAGGTTTTGAGTGAACCCTCTACGTTTTGGGTGCATATGAACAGAGGAATAGGAACCGGCCTTCATCCGGAGAGTTTTTCCGATTTCGCAAGGTCCCACACTTGGGAAAATCTCCATGTTATGCAATCGCACTGAGAGTCTCAACCCATCATGTTGCAGAGTCCCAGGGGTGCTGCGATTCGACATCAACAATTCCTTTACATCTTTTGAATAGTCATGTTCTTTCTTTCAACTACACCATTTTGTTGTGGTGTTCTAGAAGATGAAAAATTCCTTCTAATGCCATGAGTTATACAAAATTCATCAAATGCATTTGACCAACACTCACCTCCATTATCGAATCTAATGCTCTTGATTCTCCCATTTTTATAATTTTCATTAAGAGACTTGAATGACTTGAAAACCTTAAATGGATCTGATTTATTTTTCAAACAAGCAACCCAAGTATATATTCTATAGTCATCAATTAGAAACATTAAATAATAATCACTTGATGTAGTTTTAGTTCTCATAGTTCATGTTATCTAATTTCCTCCACCGCCCACTGAAATTAGTTAACAAACAGATTACTGTTGTGATTAATCAAGATAGTGTTGCGAATCTCAGACTAATATGAGATGAGTCAAGATTTTGGAAAATTTGATAAGGATTTATCTAAATCATGGTGAAAAAATGAAGGAAGTTGACTCGATGAGTCAAAACCGAGCCAGAGACGAGTCGGAAAAGAAAAGTAGAAGAGTCATAGAAGGTGCCACGTGTCAGATTGGTGCAATTCCAAAAATCAAAATGGAAAAATAAAATCCCAAAACCCTGCGGGACTTCCACGTGGAGTCAATAATTAAGGGCCCACCAAGGAGAGGATCCTCATATTAATATGCAACGAGTCTCATTACAAACTTGCGAAAAAAGTAAAAGGAGTCGTGGAAGGTGCCAAGTGTCATCTCGGTGCACTTTCAAAAGGTGCAAGAAAAGTGGAGACCCTAGAGTGCGCTTGGCTTCCATGTGGAACTCAGCATAGATAAAATCTGAACCTAAAGAAAGTTGCAAAAGATTGGCGATAGGTCAATTCAATGTGGGGTTAATCATGAAGCCCACCTGGAATTTTAAATGCTCAGATATTTTAAGATATTGTGAGAGCCTATGTGGTACCCCCAAACCCAAAGTTCAAACGAGCATAACTTTTGACCCAGAACTATGATTTTCAAAAACACATCCAGCTACGATAAATTAAATGCTCAGTCCTATAAAATGCAGGAAATCCATGCAAAACTCAAAATAGCTACTCACACTCAGAAGACCATAAATTTTGCAATTCTCAATGGATTTTCACAAAATGGGTCTCGTCAAAATATTGAATATGAGTACGATGCACAAAAATAAAAAAATTTAGAAATTGATGAAGCTTTGATGGTGATTTTTAAGGAAAATGAACCCAGTTCAAAGAGACAGTTGGAAAGTGGTTAGGAATGCATTCAATGGTAATGGCCATCATTTTCTCTACTGCAGGTCATGGAACAACATGAGGAGTATTTTGCAAGCAAGATGCCATTAGTTGCACTCATTTATTGCATCTTGCAAGTGGTTGGAAAAGAAATTTTTAGATTTCAATCTTCTCTCTTTGTGATTCTATATATTGTAATATGGGTCTCATTTCTCAGGGAGTCAGTCATGTTTCTTCTCTACTCCTATTTCTTACCTGCTAGGGGGACGAGTTGGGAGCCAAAGCCTTCTTCTTGAAGCATTGTAATGGAATTTTATACCTCTTACCTACTGATTGTTATATTGTGCAAAATTTTGGAGCAATATAATATGTCATGTGATGCATTTCGTCCATCCTTTGCATGTTTTTATCATCTTTAATAATATTTATTTCATTTTTGGCATACTGTGCATATTTATAATGTTCACTACAGGTTTTAGAAGCTATGATTAATGGGTTTAAAGTGGTGTTCTATTTGAATCTATCTCTTTCTTGTGGTGTATTTCATCTACTCTTTTCATTGATCACCTTTTCCCCATTTCAAGAAGTTGGCTCCTTGATTAACTCCTTTTTCGGTGCATCTCTTCTATTAGTTTTGTCATATGTTTTATTTCTCTTCAACCCTCATCTCACCCCATAGAGAAGAGCTAACTTCTTTAAAATTTGGAGGTTACCTTAGGGAGCACGTCCCACTAACCTAAGGTATCCAAAAAATCTGACGGTTCATCCGTAAGGATAATTGTCATCAGTTCCACAAAAATCAATGTGAATCAATTATAAAGGTCTAGTGGTAGAATCAGGTTCCTTGGTCTTGAACCTTCTTCTAGTCTGCTTTCCATGAAGACATGATTTCCATAAAATATCATCGGGTTTTTTGATTCTTGGCATGTTCCTCACACAATTGTTATAGATTATCTTGACAAGATTATCAAAATTTATATGAACTAATCTCCTATGCCATAACAACCTGTCATTCAACTTACTCATAAGACATGTTTATTTGTTAACCTCATTCAAAATGTACATGTTATTTTCAGTCCTTTTGGCTTTGGAAACAAACTTACCTATTTCTCTTTTCCTAATTTTGTATCCCTTATCATCAAAAGTTAGGATATACCCTTGTTTTCACATTTGACTTACACTGATTAAGTTTTGTTTTAGTCCCTCAAAATATAGGACATTCTTAGTGAGGGTCTTCCCATTATCCAAACTCAAATATCCCCTTCCTATAGTTTTTATGGCATTATTATCACAAAACCTAACAAATTCTGATGCATTTTTCTTCAAAGAGGTGAATTTTATTTTATCACCATTCATATGAGCAAAACACCCATTTTCAATATACCAAATCAGATTTTCATGTTGACTGTGAAAGGTAGTTTGAGCAATTTGACACTCTTCATATTTTGTCCTTGATTCTACAAGGCCTAAAAAAAAAGCATGCTCTTACTTATTTTATTTTCATTCTTCATTAACCTTCAAAACAGACAAAGATGGTGGACATACATCAAAGATGTAATTCCATATGTCAAAACCTAAGGATTTCAAAAAAGTTCTCATTTTGATAAGATGAAGTACTTCAACTTGAACCTGTCTACCTGCAATATTAGTGCTTCAAAGGATCTCCTTCCAAGTGATTAAACTTATCTAAAAGGACATAATTTGATACAAATTGTTGGGAGAAAAATGGACTAAGAAGGGGGGGGTAAATCAATCCTTAATTTTTTTTAACTAATTCAAAATTTACTTGTATGAATTATTAACCATTCAACCATGCATTAATTATGAGCTTAGAAATCATGAACACAGCCATCCATATGAACATGAATAAGAGAGAGTACATAAGACATTTAAATATGTAATTTGGAAACCCTCAAGGGGAAGAAAACCCACCGAAACATTTAATTATATTACTCAAATAAAAATAATTGCATGAATATGAATCATCACAAAAGATTTTCTTAGTGAGGCACCAACCCCACAAGGAGAAACAACCCCTAGAAACCCTTGTTGATATTACTCACAAAAAAGGATTTGTATGAATATTACTCATCAATTTTTTTTGATTATAAGACCAATAAAGATATACTGCCACCACACACAATTGATAACGATCACAATATTCAATCCATACACCTTCAAAACTTCTTCAAATACATCTTCTTCTACTTCACTCAAAATAGATCAAACATGAACTGATTTGGTCAATAAATATTGCACACTAGATCTTAATAAATCATCATAATTTTACACTCTCTCTTAGCTATGACTTGATTCCATTCAACCACTTTCACTCTCTTACCTAGCTCACACTTTTTCCTTCTCTTAACTTGTTCAAAAATAAACCATTAGATTCACTTTTATACATGATTTATGATTGTAAACATCATAGATCGGCCAGAAACAAGAGTTGGGTCATAAAAAAATAAAATTCCACCTACAAAATCATATAAAATAATGATAAGGACCCATGTATGTTGGCAATATCCCAAGACAACTAAATTTGCATAACTAGGCATAAAAGCCTAAATCCATTTCCACCGAGCTCATAAAGACCTTCAATCAATTCAACCTACTTTTTCAAGCCTCTAAAGAATTTTTTTATAAAAAAAATACCCTTAGGGCTTGCAAAATCATTAACCTGATCAAGGAACTCTCCACCAATCATTTTCTTCATAGCACTACAATGTAGGATTGTTTTCTACTTAAAACAAACACTTCCAGGAACCAGTCTTTCCCAAAGAAGCTCAAGATCACATTAAAACACCTCAAATATGAAATGAAACCACTAATTACAAATAAAATGACATTTAGAACACATAAAATTAGGTTAGAAATCATGAAAAATTCAACAAAGAAAATGAAACCACTTCTCCTCTTTAGTAGACTAAATTGCCCAAGAAGTAGTTCTGGAAACTCAACTTTTTTGCACCCTTTATGACACTTTAAATAAATATAAATGCATTCACTAGGAAAAAAATTAATTCATCTTAAATTTCAAGTGGATAGAAAACATCTTCTAGTCCAAAAACATTAGTCTTCTACATCCATCTTCTTACCAAAGAAGTGTTGTCTTGAACTAGTAAAACTAGATCAACATGTGACCTCAAACATGCCACCTTAGTACACTTTCAGAGCTCAAAATAAAAATGAAACTTGTCACATGATATGTCAACAACACCTCCAAGGATATTAGACTTCGTCACCATGCTCACAAGTTCTCAATCACTTTCATTTTCCAAGACTGCTAAAACTACCCTTTTGGTCCAAAAACCAATCTTCCAAGATTGAGCTATGTAGGTAATCAAATCACTTCATAAAGATCTGAAATAAATCAAAAAATGTTGAATTACTTCCTAAAACATCAACATAATAATTTAGAAATAGGGTATTTTGGAAAACCTGAGAGAAAAACCTTCTTTCCTAGAAACTAGCATAATTAGATGGGCTGCACTAACTGTCATGATCTCAAATCAACATTTATAGAAATATGAGAGAGTACTTTTTAACCTAAAATCAAAACATTTGATGGTCTAATGAATTTTAGGATCATACCATTAATATCATCTCCATTGCTCATAACCTAGTGTTTCAAACTCATAAAAAGTGACTTACCTTCTCAACAATAATTCATAAAATTTTGGGCCTCATTTGATCCCATTATAACTTTGAGATATTAAAAAATCCATACCCCAACATACCTAAAAGGTTCATGTCACTATGAAAATATTACACATGCCAACCATAATGATTTCTCTCACTTTGAGCTAAGAAACATGCTTTCTATAAACACAACATCAAATTTACACAGTAATATCACTCTCCGTATTATGTTTTATGTCATAGTACAAGGGCTATTATATAGGTAGAAGTACATCCAAACCACCTCCTAATAAATCAGGAGGTGTTACAACAAATAACCTAAAATAATATTCATGGGTAAAACATACTCTATGAATATTATTTTGTTGAAACAATATATTATAACAATATTCAAGCTTAATATTTAATATATAACAATATTAAATATTAACTAACAAACTACTTATTTACCTTTCGGTAAATACCAAACTAGAATGTAAATATTAATATTTAATTTCCTAACATTCCCCCCCTTAGTGTTTACATGGTAGCATTAGAACTTTCACACTTCCTTTGCAGCCTGCCCCACCTCTGCGCACTCATGATCTTGGCACACACTCGAACTGAAGGTAGAAGAAGGAACATATCAACTTCTTATCGACCAAGAACTGTCAGGAACACATTTGACCGACGATGATGGGAACACGCCCAAGAATCATCTGCTTATCAACCAGTCACTCTAGGGAACACATCTGACCTACCAGTGTGGGAAATCAAGTAGGAACACATCTGAATAACCTTCAATGGTTTTCAAGAGGCTAACCAAAAACCTAGGTATGAACAGGAACATATCTGACTGTTCTACCTCATCAAGCCTCATGATGTTGCGTTTCACTATGTTATTTGTTCTGCAGTATGTTTTTGCATTTGAGGAAATAGGAATAGCCACATACTCGACTAAAAAACTGAAAATGGAACATTGGATCATGCTGATCATGTTCCCCCCCTCAATGTGAACATTTCACTTATTCAACACAAAACAGGAACTCTGAAAAAGAATCACACTAGACATCAAATACTGAAAGCACACTCACACCACAAAATGTGCCACCATAGCTTCGTGCGGCCCCATCATTGGTGACTGACGAGAGGTCTTTGTTTGACCTCCAGCTTCTGATGCCTCCATCCTCCAGTTGAAATTATCTAATAGAGAAAATCTTCATCACTTTGATTTTTTGTATAAGCAGTATTTCCTTCCTCTTCATTTTCTCCTTCGTCATTAGCAGCCATGGCATTATCTTGCAGTTTTCCATCAAGTAAGTCTTGTGCTTTTTTCTTGCAATTTAAGGACAAGTGGCTAGATTGTCTGCAGTAATAATAGGTGAGCCGCTTCTTTGAATCTTTAGAAGACGATCCAAGTCTGAAAGAATATTTAGATCTTTTTTTATCTTGTTTCTTACCATACAGGGCTTTTTCCTCTGGTTCTACAAACATGATTCTCTTTTCTTCATCTAACAAAGAAGAAATAAGTTCTTCTAAACTTGGATTTATTTTACTCAATGTAAAGACCATGTTAGAATAGCATGGAGGCATGCTATTGAGTAACACTGCTTTAGCGTCGTAATCAGGGACATCTACACTTATTCCTTCTAGTTGATTGCAAATAGAATGAAACTTACTAATATGTTCCACCATGTTATCGCCTTCTTCCATCTTGAGGCCGAACAATCTTTGCTTTAAAGATATTGCTGCGCTTCCAGCTTGTGATCCAAGAAATTTGTTCAATGTCTCCCAAATTGTGTGAGAGGACTTTTTAAAGTCTATATGATGCAAATAGGAATTTGATAGACCCAATCCAATAATTGCTGTAGCCTTTCGATCTCTACTTTCCCATTTTGCTGCTTCATCTACATTTGTCGGTTTCTTCTCTTTTCCATCAACCCACAAGTCTTTGTTAATTAGGAACAACTGAGTTCGTACTTTCCAGGTATGAAAATATTTACCTTAAAATTTTTCAATGTGACTCAATTTATCCATTATGACACTTCACAAATTAAAAAAATAAGTGTCGGATGAAACCGAAAATGCACCTTTTTACAAACAAATAGAAAATAATGACTATTCTCTTTTGTCTACATAAACCAAATTGACCAACAAAAAAAAAGTAATATTAATCAAACTTTTGACTCTTATAGACCTGGACCCAATAATATTTTACTACCCATATAACAAAATATAGTAATCAATTCATACCAAGCAATTTTTGTCATTTCTTGCCTCTAGGCTGCCACGTTGCCATGCCATTCTACATAGACTTATTTTATTTTGCATGTCTCCGTCAGGGAACATATGATAGATGAAGACTCCACATAGGTTGAGTGTAAGGAGGGTTGATAGAGCACATGGGCATGCATGAAGTAGATCACAACTTTCCAGGATCAGATCAAAGTGAAGAAGAAGGCAAGAACACAACATAAGATTTGGATGCGTGTAGATAATGAGTTCGATGGATACACATAGTCTGAAGAATACAATATGTGTGACAAGTTATTTCAACAGTTTATTCAACGCTGGGAAAAGTTGAATACAAGAATAATGAGATTTGATGTAAATCAATTCTTCCTCTAAATGTGGATTACAACACGTATGGAATGTTTTGAACAGATTTATGAATTTGCCCATACCTCATATGCCTGCCAGCAATTAGGAGATGTTTGTTGTACTACACTACATGTTAGCGTAGATGTAATGCCATTCCAATACTGCAGTAAAAACCGTAAGCTGAGAAAACCCGATCACCAGTTTGGAGGATAGTGCAAGTCAGTGTGTAATGCAATGTAATCTTCAGACGCCTTTCCTTCTCCAAACAAAACACAAAATTCTTGCAAGCACTTTGCAGGAAAAAACACAGGCACAAAACCCGTCACATTTCTGCACAGAACTACTCACTTATCAAAACAAATTTTCCAAAAAAATTCTAGGTTTTATTCCCCGCGTTGCAATATTTTCGGAACACTTTGAAATTCTCAATTTCGTTAAGAAATGAGAAAGTTACGAGTATTTTACTGAAGGTCGGTTTTAAATCAAGCTTGGCGGAAGAGCTGCATGTTGGAGATGACATCAAAGATCAAAACAATAGTGATGAATTGATATTTACCATTCCAATAGCACCACGTCATCAATTCAATTCTTCTCAACTAGGGGCAAAAATGAATTTGGAGAAGCCCCTTAATGAATATTCACAAGCCCATACTCGAATTGGATGCACACAGAGACAACATTGCTCAAATTTTGTTCTCAGCTCAATAAAAACATATCAATCTAACACACGATCTGATCGCCACTCCAAACAAATAGATTGGAATAAATATATTCCTTCAGCTCTACCACAGGGACCATTACATCACTCTTATACCAAATATAAACACAACATCAAATTTACACAGTATCACTCTCTGTATTATGTTTTATGTCACAATACAAGGGCTAGTATATAGCCAGAAGTACAGCCAAACCACCTCCTAATAAATTGGGAGGTGTTACAACAAATAACCTGAAATAATATTCACGGGTAAAAACATACTCTATGAATAATATATTGTTGAAACATAATACAGAAATGTGCGAGATGAGGTTATTTCGAAATGAATAGGCATATGTAGAATCTAAAGACAAGTTGTTGAGCCCACATGAAAAATTACCAGCTTCAGACAAAGACATAAAAATGGGGATGCAAACCTAGATAGTGATATTAGTGATATATGAGAGACCATTTGAGGAGAGGATGATCCAATATTTGGAGGGAAAAAATGTGGGCATCAAGTTTAATGTTATTGATTATGGTGGAGGGTTGCAAATAGAGGATTTTATTAACATGTTGAATCACATGTATTTTTTTTGAGTGGAAAACCCTTTCAGAGGAGAAGGTTAATTTTACGTGATCTAAGCTGACTAGACATGCATTGATCTGGTGGGATCACATAAAAATGAAAGACAAAGGAAAGGAAAGGAAAAGATGTGCAACTGGAATAAAATGGTGAAACAATTTAATGAAAAGTTTATACATGTAGATTATGGCCAAACATCATTTTGAAGGTTTCAAAACCTAAGATAGAATGATCTCAACATTGAAGGGTATGCCAATGAATTTTACAAGCTATCAATCCAGGTGGAACATGGAGAGTTTGAAGAACAGAAGGCTACAAGTTATGTAAATGGGTTAATCTATACCATACAAGATGAATTAAGTATGCTTTGGATTCATATCCTAGATGATTCTTATCAAATCACATTGAAAGTAGAAGAAAATCACAAAAGGATTAATTTTAGAAGAGGAGTGAAGAGAGGACCATCATCATCTCTAATGAGAGTTTAAGGTAGACATTATTCCATAGAAGGTGAATCCTCTAATGCAGAAGGGAAGGAAGAATAGGTTCAAGGTCGCGGTAACTACCAAAGAGGTAGGGGTTTCAGAGAGGAAAAAAATATAGTGGATGATGGGGTTGAAATAGCCCCCAAAAGAAATATACATGTTACTGATGTGGAGAAGAAGGGATTTTTTTTGAGTGTCCACACTATCCTACACAAGATAGATGACAAGTGGAACAACCGCAAGTAATCTTAGTTATAGCTAAAGAAGAAGCGGAAATGGAGGTTATTGTAGACTTTGGTAAAAACCTCATGATAAGGAGGATGATGATTATCCATAGGAAGGAGAAGGATCAAGACGGTTCTAGTGGTGATTCTTGATTGTGTACAAATATATTTCAAACAAGATGCAACTCTGGAGGGAAGGCATGTAAAATTATTACTGATGGTGGTAGTTATGAAAATATGGTCTCAACCGCAATGGTTGATAAAATTACTCTAAAATGTGAGAAGCACTCGTATCCCTATCACATATCATGGTTAAAGAAAGGGAATGAGGTAAACATATATAAAATATGCCTATTAAAGTCTTCAATTGGGAATACCTGCAAGGATGATGTGTGGTGCACGATGTTATCCTAATGGATGCATGAAATATATTACTAGGGAGGCCTTGGAAATATGATAGAAAGGTTACACATGATGGAGGAAAGAATACTTATAATTTTTAGAAGGATGATGTAAAGGTGGTCTTGTTACTCTTCAAGGAAGAAGACAAGAGTGAGGGATTGTTGGATACAAAGAAGTTTGTTACAGAAATGGAATAACTTGGTTGGTGTTATGCATTGATAAAAAAAAAGGTGGAAATATATGGCTTTAGTATACCTGTTGCAGCAACAAAGATACTAAAATAATACAAAAATGTCATAAAAGATGAGCTACAAAATTAGTTACCTCTAAAGAGATTTGAAGAGGGATATACAACATCATATTTATATCATCCTAGGATTATCTCTTCCAAATCAGGAAGCCTATAGGATGAATCCAGCATAGAGTGAGGATTTGAAAATAAAAGTGATAGATCTCATAAAGAAAGGGTTAGTGAGAGAAAACATGAGTCCTTGTACAATTCCAGCACTATAGACTCTCAGAAAGAATGGAGACCGGAGAATATGTGTGGAAAGTATAACAATAAATAAAATAACAATTAAGTATTGGTTCCCAATTCCATGTTTGGATGATATGATTGATGTGTTAGTGAGATCCCAATATTTTAGTAAGATTGATCTATAGAGTGGGTACTACCAGATCCAAATCCATGAAAGGGATGAATGATAAATGCATTTCAAAATAAGATATGGGTTGTACGAGTGGATGGTGATGCCATTTAGGTTATCTAATACACCAGTACATTCATGAGGTTGATGAACATAGTACTACCAGAATATAATGGTAAGTTTATTTTTGTCTAATTTGATGATGTTTTGTTATTTAGTACGACAGTGAAAGAACACTTGTTGCATTTGAAATTGGTGTTATAATTATTATGAAAATAAAGTTTGTATCCAAAATTAAAGAAGTGGATACTTCAGGAAATTCTTGTTTTTTTAGGGTTTGTCATCTCAGAGAATGGGGTGAGGATGGATGAGGAAAAAGTGAAGGCAATTTTGGAATGGCCTATTCCATGGTTCACATTTTTTGTGGCTTAGAAATTTTTTTATATGAAGTTCATCAAGAATTTTATTAGCATTGGTACACCCATAATAGAGTGCACAAAAGGAAATTAGCTTGTATGGATAAAATTAACAATATATAGTTTTAACATTGTGAAGAAGAAAGATTAAGAGGACCCTGTTTTTGTATTGCATAATTTTGGCGAGGTAGTTGAGGTTGATTGTGACACCCCACTTGTTAGGATTAGAGTATTACTGAGTCAAGAAGGATGACCTTTAACATTATTCAGTGAAAATATGAATGAGGATACGAGGAAATATTGTACATATAATGTGTAATTTTACGCTATTGTTCAAGCATTAAGGCATTAAAGACATTACTTGGTAGATACAGAATTTATACTCTTTATGAACGTGAAACATTGAGGTATGTAAACACATAGAATAAACTAAATAGTAGGCATGTGAAAAGAGGGTTTCATTTTTATAGGAATAACTTTGGTCTTAAATCATAAATCAGGTAAGTAAAATCAAGTTACTGATGCCTTGACTAGGCATGTAACATTGTAGTTAACAATGGAAAATGAAGTCATAGGGTTTCAGGTATTTAAAGAATAGCATGAACGTGATCCATATTTTGGTGATGTTATTAGACAATGTAAGGATCCTACAATGGATAGTGGTTCTTGTGATTATTTGATGCAGGATGGAAATTTATTCAGGGGAAAGAAAATGTCCATCCCTGTTGGTTCAATGAGAGAAAATATTATTAGAGAATTACACATTGGGGTTTTGGCGGGATACTTTGGTAAGTAAGAAAACTGATCTTTTGGTAGAGAAGTATTATTGGATGAAGGTAAATAGGGACATAAGTAGAATCATATAAAGATATAGAGTGTGCCAAATGGCTAAGGGCGATGCACAAAATACTTGGCGATATATGTCATTACTTATACCTACAAGGCCATGGGTTGATTTGACTATGGATTTCGTATTAAGACTTCCTAACACACAATGAGGAAATGATTGCATATTTGTTGTGGTAGACAAATTATTTAAAATGGAACATTTCATTTATTGTAGGAAAACTAATGATGCTTCTAGAGTTACATATTTGTTTTTTCAGAAGTTGTTAGGTTGCTTGGATTTCTAATTATGATCACTTCATATAGGGACACAAATTTTTTGATTCACTTTTGGAAGACTCTATGGAGGAAAACGGGTACACAAATACATTTTAGTAGTGCATATAAAACTCACTCTTATGGAAAGACATAAAGTATTAAATATTATTTTAGGAAATCTTCTACGATGCATAGTTGGAGAAAAGATGAAACAATGGGATTTGAATTTACCATAGGATAATTTTTCTTATTACAGCTCAATAAACATGTCAAAAGGGAGTTCTTATTTCTATATTTGTCCATGGTAGGAACACCAAGTGATTTATAGATGTGATTGTGCTTTCTGATGAAAATCAAACCAATGATGATGCATGAAGTATTTGCAAAACTCATGCTAAAATTCTAGGAAGAAGTGAGGGAAAAGATGTAAGATGGTAATGCTAAATATAAAGTAGTTGTGGATGCAAGTAGGAGAGTAAGTTAATTTGAAGAAGTGGGTATGGAGATGGTTCATATAAGAAAGTAGAGGTTTCTAAAGGGAACATATAATAAAATAAAGTATAAAAATATTGGACCATGTAGGATTCTAAAGAAAATGAGTGATAATGCCTATAAGGTGGAGCTACCTGAATTTTTTTCTATTTCACTAGTTTAATTTTTTTCTAACTTGTATAATTTTTTTTAGGTCATGATGAAATTGTTGAGGAGGAAGAAGAAAACTTGGAGCAACACATGCCAAAGAAGAAAAAGGAGAGGGTAATACGTGTCTTAGATAAAAATACGGTCACTACTAGGTAGGGGAGTTACAATAGATATTTGGTACAATGGGAAGGTTTATAAAAAGAAGAAAATACTTGGATTCCTAAGTGGGAGTTGAAAAATATTGATAGTGGAAAATTGGATGAATTCCATCAAATGAATTCACAGGAGAAAAATTATTTTTAGCTAGGGGAGGATTATATGCAAACATAACTTCTAGAGACCATAAATTTTGATCTGCCTATCAAATCATCTTGAAATTTATTTAGAAATTGGCTCAGAACCTTTTTTGGTTTTATTTATAAATTAGAGTATTAATATATTTTTCTCCACTTTATGGAATAACCCAAGATTTGGCATAAGCCTTAATTTATGAAGGAATATTTTGTATGTAAAATTTGGGGCCCATATGAGGTGTTCTACTTTTTAGGTTTTTTTTTTAGTTTTAGGATTTTTGGCATTTCAGGGTTTTTCTTAAACATAATGGGAAATAAAAGGTAGATTGTAATGATGTAAAATACTAGCATGGATTAAATAATGATATGGAAACTATTCTAAATTTTTATGGAGTTTTTTATGTATGTGTGTGTGTGTGTGTGTATGTGTGTTTGATTTAATCTAAATTGAATTAAATATTATTTCAGAGTAACTACTATAAAAAATGACATTCAGATGATTATATACAACCACACGTAAACAATAAACATTTGACAATGTAAAACCCTAAAAAATGAAGGATCAAAGATGACATAACTGATTCTTTGCCACTTGGGTATGATCGAGATTGTCTGAGTGTTGGATCTAACTGGAAACAGTTTCAAGAAGGCTCACTGATGGTTTGAGAACTCAAGAATGTACTAGGAGGAAGCACCCATAGGAGGACATGATCACCCCAGGCGTTGGTGATTGATCCAGGTACCTGTGTCTGTTTAGATACTTTAAATCTGGTCTTTTCTAGGTCAGACATTATTTGAGCTGTTAGCTAATGAGTGTCATTGATACTCGTACTTTAATTATATTATATATGTCAATCTAGGGAATTGTCCATGGATGTTTTCAATAAAGGGAACAATAGGAATTGATATTAGCACATAATTAATAATGGAGATTAACTAAATAATAACTAACTGTAATTATAAAATGAAATGCATTGAAAACAAGAATATTAAAGAAAAAATATTAATAGTACGAAAAACAATTCAATGATGGAATCTTAAATAGATGCATTATAACAGAAAGGAAAAAATAGTAAAATATACCTTTTCATTGGGGAGGAGTGGCCCTTGCTCCTTCCCTTTGATTGGGTTTAGCATCCAAATTTACACAACAAAATTTCCCCCTGAATCCATAATTTTATTGAATTGAAAGAACTTCCTTTTATAATCATAAACTAATTGAACCGAACTTGAATCTCAATACATTATCTCTCTTATACAAGAGGAGTCCTAGTTATTTTAGGAGAGAACTAGTTTATTTGTAATTATTATCATCTACTAAACCTGGCGCTGACTAAAACAATGACTACTATTTTTAAGAATTATAGCTATGGAAGAAGTCTTCTATGCAATGCTTGTTACTGCGGAAGGAGGCCCAAAATTGGATCCTTTGAGGGATTCAATCGGTGTTGGAAGATATTGTAGATCTCAAATTGATTATAGAGAATCATGGAGATCATAAATCCCTAAGTGTCTGTCTTCACCATGTTTCCAAGAACTGGAGTTAAACCTGGGATAAGTGGACCTCATAATCTTCATGAAGGTAGGTTGAGATAGTGGCATACATTTCATGCTCATGTTGTTGTGCTGCCAAATGTATCAACTTATAGTACAACCATCTGAGTTACTCATTTCTTCTGCATAAGTTCCTTATTTCAAGGAAGTCTGAATTAATGATCTGGATGAGTCCTGCGCACCATAACGAGTCCTGCGCTAATGCAAAGGTGAGTCTTGCACCAGTTTACCAATGAGTCTTGTGCCAATTTTCAATTAACTCATGTAATAACTTAACACATTATTTTCCAAATATATCAAGTTAATACCCATAAAAGAGTTCATTTATCCATATTTGAAGAAACATTAACAAGATAAAGATAACAAGAATATGCACAATATTTCCTTCCAAAATATAGCAAAGTATTAATTATAAAATGCTAATATCATACATCGTGAAAAATGATACTAAGGTAATACAAGGTTTCACATAGGTTTACACATGACAAAATAGGGGTTCATCACTCCCCGAGACTTAATATTTAGCAGGAATTCCTGCAACCTATTCAGTTGTTTCACTATCCTTAAACAATTATATTCATTGGAATTTTTTTTCCAGGTTTCATCCAATCTAATATCATAGAACCCAAACTAATCAATAACATTTCTTCTCCAAGTGTTATAACTGCCGTCTAACTGATCATCTATAGAATCCCACCATGGAACTAGTGCAATTACCAACAGAGGTTGATAGCACATCCCAATCCACTTCTCTTGCATCTCTAGAATGATTTTGTAGAGGTCTTTAGCCCTTTTGAGTGACTAGCGGAGGTTGGTAGGTGAAATTACCTCCTTTTTCTTATAATTTTCTGTAAGAAGTTGATATCTCATTTGACATGCAAGGAAGTTTACATTAAACATTAGAATTACCCGTTCCCTGAAATTTATGACAAAATTTTTAAGAATATATTTGTACCTATCCTCCAAACGTAGAAAGTACACCTGAGATTGAAATATGTTGAAGAATCGAATGGGGGATGGAATATCATGCCTCATTAAAAGGCCTATATTAGATTCTGATTGAAAAATGTTGCCCTATGTTCCCTCCATTATGACTGGTTCCTTACAGTAGAAATAAATGCTCCTAACTGAACTTATCCCACATATAGATTTATGGGGATCTCAATTTTCTCTAGAAAAAGAAATTTGTGAACATAAAATTCACAAAGAAAATTCTTTTCAATATCACTTCCTGATGTATATGAACCAAAAAATTATCTGTCATCTTCAAACTCAATATCTTGCATATCACGTGCTCTAGATATTTGACATTTCAGAAATTATTTTTTCAAGAATAATGCAAAAAAATTGGAAGGGGGCCTACATGAAAGAACTTAATCATATAACCAAGAAATAGTAAGAAAATTCTCCTTGAGCAGTTTGTTTTCAACCTTCAAATCCTTGTTCTCATCCTTCAAATCCTTGTTCTCATTAGCAACTGCTCTGAGACTATAAAATTCTTCCATCCATTTAATGATTCTCTTCAGGATAATAGTTTGGGGAAAAATAGAGTCTGTTTGAGTGGTTTTCTCTTCAGTAGCTACAAGTTCTGTTTCCTACCTATTGTCTTGTACAACTGCAAGGGATGAATTCAACTCATCTGTTTTGTTCTGAAGGGAGTTAATTTGTTGTTCTCTTTCTTCCAAGGCATGCTAGAGTTAAAGAGTGGCCTCCTCATGCTGCTCTACATTCTGTTGTAACTTTTGGATATTATGATTTTTATCAACCTCCAACTATGAGAAACTAGCCTCTTTGGCCTCAAGAAGCAGTTGGAGATGTGTAATTATTTCCTGTGCTATTTGTAGCTCAAAATAAATTTTATATAGGGACAATATTTGTGGTAGAACTATGTCAGGGTCAGAGGGAGAACTAGGTTCTCCTATCACCATAGGTGCCTTACCTTTATCTACAATAGTGGTTGGAGTGTGTTCAACTTATTTCTCACCAATAGGGATGTAGGGTGACACATATTGATGAGGAGACATAGGCGGTGTCTTGAGAAGGGTCTGCATAATGGCCGCTACTTCCTGTTCTTCATGAGAAGGAACATTTTGAGTTGGTGTTTCATTGAGATATTGAGCATGCCTAGAGGTCCTAGGATGTTTCTTAGGTCTTTCTGAAGTAGTGGGATTTTTCTCTAGGACTAAAAAAAACTCTAGGGCACACTTCTTTTGGAATTTTAACCATTTCCTAGGGACGTGCCTCTTTCTAACAAACAAATGTTTGCAAATAAAATGAATTAGGAATTGGAATTTTAGGTAGAAGGCCCCCTAACAAAAGTTTGTAGTGGTAGAATCAATAGAGTCATACAAAAACTGAGGAAAATTTATTTTATACTTGGGTTTTGTTTGGCCATGGAAAAGGTGTATCAAGATTCTCAACATGGGGCCCAAAATGATCTCATATTGTCCTTCAAAAGTGAAATATTTAAATACCCATTTAGTAACTCTTGCCTAAGGTTGTGGAAGATTATTCCTTTTTATAGATTTTTCTTTCCCTTTGTTGTTTACCACCAATTCCAATTTTTCCTTTTTTCCAACTGAAAAACCTCTTAATAAACTCAACATATAATGTACTATTTTTGATTGCTTTTCCTTCGTCAGGTATACCACAAAGATGACTAATTATAGTGGGGGTAAATGGAATTTTCTTACCTTGCACAAGGGAGTACCCTTCCTCCATGTTTTAAGCAAACAATTATGTCATCTTGATGCTGAATTACTCATATAAAAGTAGTAAGTCCAACTATCCCACTTTTTCAAATATTTCTATTGACTCTGTGTCTGCTAACAGGTCTGTTGAATTGGCTGGTTCATGCCTTAGTCTAGGTCCCATGAGTGATAAGTGAAAAATAGAGGGGCATAAGATTGGGAAAAAAATATATGTAGAGACGGAAGTGGGCATAAGAAAGGTAACAACACAGGAGTGTTAGTCTGGAATTTGGAAAGTGAT
Organism: Taxus chinensis; assembly: GCA_019776745.2. NCBI lineage: Eukaryota > Viridiplantae > Streptophyta > Pinopsida > Cupressales > Taxaceae > Taxus > Taxus chinensis. Next base: position 665,152,304 of record CM034154.1, read on the forward strand.
AGAGATGGAGAAATGGTTATAAATAAAAAATCGAATTGGGAAAGGTTAAATCAAATCCCATAGTGATGACAATAATTATTAGTAGGTGTGGAGGTTAATGTGGAGAGGGATGGTTGATTTTGTGGGGATATGTGAAGTGTGGGAATACATTGGAAATAGAGAAAGTAATCAATGTGCACGAATGTAATAATTAATAGTTCATAAATTAAAACCTTTCAATATTTAAGAGGGGGAATATTGCACATAGCTTATTAAATTTTCTTATCCCATCATCGTTCGCCATATTTATTGTTGATTTCATCTTCCATCTACATGTCAACCTTCATTTATTTCTTGCAAGATTTAGGGGTGTTGGCAGCCATTTCTAGTTTTCACCCACCTGAATTTATGATATATATGTTTTTTCTATTTTTTAGAAGTAATGATCACCATTTAGAGGATGGTGACCACCATTTCTAGTTTATAGTAATCTCCTCTTTATTTCTTATGACAAATAGCTCAGTTCTGAGTTGTGTTGGACAAAGAGAATTTTTTCAAACACTTCAGAGTTGAATCTTCTTGAAATTCATTCTAAAAATCTTCTCTAGATGTTAGTTTATGGTACAGTCTTAGTCTATTCCCATTAACCAATGTTACTTTCTTCTCTCCATCAATTATAATTAGTTAGATGGTCTCATTTTTGAATACTCATTCAATCTGATATGGGTCCATCCATCTTGTCTGTAGTTTCCCTTTGAAATCCTCATACTTCAAATCAAATAATAGAGCCCAATCCCCTTCTTGGAATTTCCTTGGATTTCTGTGTTTGGCATGTCATACTTTCCTCTAGTGTTGGATGATTTTAATTTGATGCAGTGCTCAAAGTATCATTTCATACAACTCATTTAGTTGTACAATCCTTGCTTGCTGTGCCTCAGATAGTTCAATTCCCACATCAAAAATTGTTCTCAAGGTTTGAATCTCAATCTCTATAGGGAAAATGGGCTTCTTCTCATAGACCAATTCACAGGCAGTAAATCCTGTGGTTGTTTTCCAAGTAGTGATGTACACCCATACTACTTCAGGAAATTTTTGGACCCAATTATTCCTTGAGATGTCCACTATTTTGGTTAGGATATTCTCTAGTTCTTTGTTAGTAACCTCCACTTGACCATTAGACTGTGAGTGGTATATTGATGACTTCTTGTGTTTCAGCTGGTAGGTTGCCACAAAAGAACTGATTACCCCTGACATGAATTGTGGTCCTTGATATGAAACAATAGATCTTGGTGCTCCAAACCTTTGGAAGATATGATCATATAATAATTATGCAACCTTCTCATCTCTTGCATATTGCAGTGCCAACACTTCATTCCATTTAGTGACAAAGTCAATATAAACTAGAATGTATTCCTTCCCTTGAGAAGTTAGGTCAATTGAATCAATGAAGTCTGATCCCAAATTCTTAAATGGTTCTAAGATGACTTGAGGTATGATTGGAATTTAAGTGGTAAATGTTGGTTTCCCCATCCTTTGGCATTGATCACACCTCCACACATAATTTTTGACATCCTTAAATAAGGAAGGTCAATAATAACCAACTCCTAGAAATTTTTGAATGGTCCTTTGAATTGAATAATTTTCTCCTAATTTCTCATCATGAATTGCTCTAAGTATTTCAAATGCTTCATCCTCAGCTACACACCTACGTAAAAAATGATCAGGTCCACATTTAGAAATAATTCCATTTAGCCATATGTAATTCAAACTATTTAATTAATTGTTTTCTTTGATTTTGTGTGAGAAAGGTTGGGAACTTTCCTATAGCCAAGTAATTATCCATATCTGCATATCAAGGAGAAGCAATGGAAATTACAAATATATGTTCATTTGGGAAGTCATCATTAACCTACTCTTCTTCTTCTGAAGTAGTAAGTATTGAAAGAAAATCATCTACCATGTTGGATTTACCTAGTTTGTCAATGATTTTAATGTTAAATTCATGTAGTAAAAACAACCACCTTACAATCCTGCCATGCACTAAAGGTTTGTTCATTAGATATTTGATAGTAGAGTGGTCAATGTGAAAAATCACTTCATATCCTATAATATAATGGGGAAAATTATTGATTGCATATACAACTGCAAGAAGTTCATTCTATGTTGTGGTGCAATTCTTTTTAGCAGGTGAAAGATTTTTACTGATGTAATAAATAGCATGCAAATAATCTCCCTTCTCTTGTTGTCCAAAGAAAACACCTACTGCTTCATTGGAGGAATATTTTTCTATATGGATGATCCATAAGGATCCAGAAAAACACACCACTTCAATCCGTTCCATCAGCACCAAGAAGGAGAAACAAGAAAAGTGAAAAAATGAGGTAAACGAAGGTTCTGGATAGAACTTCCGCTCTGTGTAGAGTGGTGGTTTCAGAATCACCACATGTAGGGCGGAGGTCCTAAAACCACCGCCCAGCTAGGGTGATAGTCCTAAGACCATCAGTCTACATAGGGCGGTAGTCTTGAAACTTTCAGACAGAAAAGAAGAATGGAATGCGAGTGGACGCATCCTTGAAATGCCCAACTATACCTCTTCTCTTCCATGCCCTTTCACATCCTCCAGTGCATGGGAGGACATGGGAAGGCCTATAAATACATGGAAGGAGCAAGAGAATAGACATTTAAAGGTGAATCAAAAATTTGAAGATCCAGAGAGATCAAGAAGCATATTATAATGAGAGCAGTAAGCAAGATCTTCAGTGCTGGAATGGAATTGTAGGAGCAAGGTGTAGAAAGAGAGCAAGAAAGTAATTGGAGAGAAGTTTTACATTTTTGCTTCTTTTCATACTTATTATAATCTGTAATTGTCTATATTAGACCAATAAAAGTGGGAAGAAAGAGCAGTTTCCCTTCTCGACTGGTTTTCCTCCTTAAAGGTTTCCAGGATAAAATTGTTGGTGTTGAAGTTTGAATTATTTCCTTCTCTACAATTTCCTTCTATGGCACTAGATAATCACTCACGAATCTCTAATATTTAAGAAAATATGTCATTTTCCAAAGTTGAAAGTAGAACAACATAATTGTGTGATTTGTAGAGTTCCAAAGTAGAAGTTTACGGATCATTTTGGTATCAGAGCTGATTATATATCCAAGACTATGGTATTCGAATCTTTCTTGTGATTTGGTATGACAGTGACAAGGTCCAAAGGTGAAGAAGTTTACCTTGTGACCCAGATATTTCTACGAAGAAGTGGAAATAGAGAATTCGAGCTCAAATGGAGAAAGATAACTTGGTCCGTAGAGTCGAGATGCTAGAGACCATGATGGATAGATTGCATAGAAAACAAGAAGAGATTTCAAATCTATAAATGATGGATTTGGTTAAGCAAGATTCCATGGAATCGGTGGTTCAAGCACTAGCCAAAAAATTCAGTATTAGAAATATCCATGAAGAGGAAGAATGGGAAGAGCATGAAGAGATGCCAATTGTAAGCAAGAAGGTAAAATATGCATATACACCTTTTAAAGTTGAAACAAAAGTGGAAATAAAGAATTTCGAAGGACAAGTAGATGTAGAATTACTCGATAAATGGTTAAAATAGTTGGAAGTCTATTTTAGTGTGCATAATGTCATTGAGGCACAAAGGGTCACCTTTGCACGTCTCAAAATGGAAGGTCATGCTATGGTTTTGTGGGAAACCCATCTATCCACTTGTGAGAAGAAGAAACGTCCTATTGTCAGTACTTGGAAGGGTTTTAAAGAGTTTATTAGAGCTAACTTCCATCCTATTGGCCATAAGATTGACATGATGATTAAGTGGTAGTACTTTAGACAAGGAAGTGGTCAAAGCCTACAAGACTACACTATGAAATTTTGGAGACAAGCCATGTTGCTTAATATGGACTTGGAGGATGAGGAAATTCTAACCAAGTATTTGGGAGGACTTCACACTCACCTTTGGAGGAATGTAATCTCCACAAAGCCCAAGGATCTCAATGAAGCTTGTGTACAAGCATACTACATTGATGACGAGAAGAAGCAAGGAGAAATAGAGCCAAAGGGAGACTAGTCAACAGAATAGCAAGACAAAGAACAAGGGAAGAAAATTAGCAGAGGTAAATGGAAAGGTAAAATTGCCACTACTACTTTGCATACTTGTAAAGATCCTAAGAATTTATGTAATAATTTTGATGTAAATGGACATACTGATGCCACATGTTGGAAGTTACATCCGGAATGGCACCCAAAGCACTGAACCAAGGATTCTAAGAAATCCATGGCCACTGTGAAGATAGAAAGAGAGGTGGAGATTTAGGATGATTCAGATGTAGACGAAAGGCTGGGATGGATGGCCACTAACATGTACGGGGAAGCAAAAGAAGAAGAGATGAGTAAGCTATTTCAAATCAAAATCCAAATCAAGAAGACTAAGGTAAACGCTTTAGTAGATTCTAGTTCTCAGTCAAATTCAATTTCTGATGCGGTTGTAAAACAACTTGGTCTAGAGACTTACGCTCATCCACATCCATACCCGCTGGGATGGGTGAAGAAGGGTGTAGAAATACAAGTTACAAGGAAGTGTAAGTTTTAGTTTGGGATAAATACCCAATACATAGATGTATTAGAGGCTGATATTATTCCACTTGATGCATTTGACATTGTCTTTGGAAGTCCTTACTTGTATATCAAATATGTTGTGTTCACAAGGAGGGAGAACCGGTTCAGATGGGTTAAGGATGGAGTCAGTTTTAACATCCACACACACCAAAGCAAATCAAAGAAGGCTATGGTAAGTGCCAACCAAGCACCAAGACTTTCAGAAAAAATCATCTATTTTTTTTGCTTTCATTGGAATAAAAAAAATGTACATGAGAACATGTGTATTTTTGTCCAAAGGATAGAGAATTAGGATAACACTTGTCAGTTTTTTTAGAAGAATCCACCCCAGTAATCATTCAAGGAGAAAAAAAAATTTCCGCTATGTAGTCATCGTATCTACCTACAGATTCATTGGACTTGACCTTGGGGCAACAAGAAGAATAGGAGATACAAGGAACGATGGTGACTATAACAACAACGTACTTGGAGAGGATTCATCTAATCCATCTCAAGAGGTAGAGACAAGAAAGGACTAAACCACTATAGTATGGGACCTTCGCCATACCTGAGAAGGTTGGAGAAGAAACCTTTAGGCCATACCTCATAGACATTCAAAGATTCAGAGAGATCGAGAAGTAGAGTATAATGAGAGTAGTAAGAACAAGATCTTCAGTGCTGAAATGGAATTATAGGAGGAAGGTGTGGAAACAGAGCAAGCAAGTAATTGGAGAGAAGGTTTACATTGTTTCTTCTTTTCATACTTATTGTAATTTTTAATTGTCTATATTAGACCAATAAAAGTGGGAAGAGAGAGTAGTTTCCCTTCTCTGACTGGTTTTCCTCCTTAGAGGTTTCCAGGATAAAATTATTGGTGTTGAATTTTATAATTATTTCCTTCTCTACAATTTCCTTTCTATAGCACTAGATAATCAGTCACGAAGCTCTAATATTTCAAGCAAATCTATCATTTTCCAAAAGCTGAAAGTAGAACAACATAGTTGTGTGATTCATAGAGTTCCAAAGTAGAATTTTACAAATCATACCTTGAAGGGATGCCTCCAATGTAAAAACTCTACAATATTCCCTCATGCTTATGCTAAATTATGTTTGATTCCATCAAAGTCTATATCTTACATGCTTCTATCCTTTAACACACATTGATAGGATTCTAGTTAGGACAGAAATGTAATGGAGAAGCTATCTTACTAAACTCATCTTGAGATAAACCATCGATAGTAATCCATCCATGTAACATGAAATATTTTTTGTATCTATTTGGTTTGTGGGAGACGGTAGTGCTCTAATGATTATCTTGTAAAAATCCTCTATGTAGTCTACCTTTACCACTTTAGATCTAAAACATGATTGCCTGAATACAATCCCTTGGATTCCATCTTGAAATAAACATCGTGATCATACTACAAGGATGAATTGGTAGTTTTTCACAGTTTGAGAAATGATTTTTTCTAGATTGACCACAGCCTCTTGGAATCTTGCTCCATTACCTATTATAGAGTCATCTAAGCTTGTACATGTCTACACGAGTCATGGGTGAGATGTAAAAAAGACTTTTCAACATGTTCCTTTGAAAAGTGGTAGATTTGATTAGACATTTAACCAATAGTTATCTTATCTTATCTAACAAACTTACACTCGCCCTGGATCTTCTAAGTCTTCATAGTTGTGAAGTACATTGGTCCTCAACTGCAACTGTCTAGTCAATGATTATAACTTCACTGATTCAATGCCTCTAGAGAAATTGAAGAGTATCCAACTTAGGTTTACTTGATAGACTTTTGTAAGACATCTGGTCAATAAAATTTTCCTAATGTTTTTTAACCTCTTCTTTGTCAAAAATCCTTAGGGGATTCCTTATTATGGCTTCAGTAGAGCTCCATCATCGAAAACATCCACCTTGCCATCACATTGTCTTGGAATATATGACTAGATGGAGGATCTTGCACTGATCAATTATCAAACCTGCAAGATCTATAAGTTTGAATTCTCTTCCTTCAGAATTACCTCTTCAATCATCGGTGCTCTCGCAATGTCTCTTATCTCAGGGTTTATCCTTCTTCCCAGGTTCTTTTGACCAGTAAGGTACTTAGTGGTGCTAAGATGTCATGTCTACACCTTCTAGGATCCAATACCATTCATCAAAATACAACTTCCCAAGCAATATCTTTAGGTACTGAGAGCTAGTGATGAATTTAAATAAGGTACCTTCTTCTCCAATGACGTAGTCAACCAACTATTAACTATCAGTGTACTTCCCACTCGTACTAAAAAAATGCAGTAAAATAATAATACCAAAATATATGCTCAGGAATTTAGAAGAAATGATAACCTCTGACATGATACCAAATGCATTCAATGGACACATATTTGGGAGTCCCAATCTAAGGGAAGCATTATACCATGAAACCCTCAAAGATGGACTAGGTCAGAAATGCAATAAGATTACATACAACAGGGACAAATGATGGGTTGGTAGAAATCATCAATTTATTAATCTCTTGTCTCAAAAAAATTGCATTGATAGACTTGAAATAGACCTAACGCAGGACTCTAGTGCTAAGACTCGAAATGACATCTAGCGCAAGACTCATAGTTCCTGACATATACTGTTTCTCAACATAAGGCTCATGGTCACCATATTGAAACACATTTGATTATTGAATGAGTCTATGACTATGGATCAGAGAAGTAGATGTCATGCTTACATGAATCATTTGAATTGACCCAATTACTTACATTGTTTGTAGTCTATTGAATCCACAACTGACCTGCAGTAGGGTACCTTGATAGTTATGCCCCAATCCTATCTATGTATGTAATGGGACCAAAATATAACTCGATGCTACAATTGATTTGAGGGCAGTAGGTGTGGATAAAAATATGATGTCCTAGGTGAACTCATGTTGAATTCCTCAATCAATGTTGCTACTCTTTGAAATTCCAAAAGTTATGCATCACATTACACCCTTGTGCATAATAGTTGTAGCACTCTCAATAGTAATATTTTTATTCTCTATAATTCCCTTTGGCTTATTTGAATGGTAATAGATTTGTCATTTCAAAGACTATTAACACATGATTGTGGTTCACATGAAGCCTGTTAAACTGGACTCTTTGTGATTTTGTGGTCACACACAATGTGATTTTATGCACATGGACTATACTAAAACTATTAGGAATATGTACTTCTACATATGAAAACTATTGAATAATAAGACTTCCAGGGTGTGTGATATCTTAGGAGGTATCATATTCCCTACTATAATACTAGGAGAGTATCACATGTATGTGCTTAGATCTTCAAGTTAGTTATTTCTGTCTTCCATAAAGCTACTATGAACATAGCTACTTTGATTGTCTTGTGTGCAGTCTACAAGAATTGTCCTGAAACTGTTATAAACATAGGAACGCCAATACTGAACTTCCTTAGGTCCCTGAATTACAACAAGAAACACTTGCACATTGTTCAGGAACAATGAAAATACTAAACTGTTTCTCTAAGAGTTTGTGTATGGAAAAATACACACTCATTACAATCATAGGCACAAAATAGAACAAATAATGACTTGATTATTTTTGTAAGGTAAAATGTTTTGGGTGATGTAAGTTTGCAAGTGAACCTTGATGCTCTTGCATCAAAAGGTCTACCCAACAACACATAAAATACATCCATAGGAATAATGTCATACACAATTTTATCCTTGTAAGACTCAATATGAAAATTCACTTTACGTGCTCATTTACTACCACCTTATCTCCCTTAATAAATTGAGACACCTTGTATGGTTTTCCTACCATCTCATTAGAAACCAATTTGTTTGTGCCACCACTATCAATAACAACTTTACAACACTTACCTCCAACTTTGCATATAGTTCAGAAAAGAAATCACCTTTTTAGCACCAACTCATTTGCATCCTTGGATGGGTTCAAAAGAAATATTTCCATCATAAGAGATTCACCACCACTGGATTCCTATGTATGTTTTGGGGATCCAACACTCTCCCCATCCACAAAATTAATATTATTCCTCTCTTCATTTTTTTTGATGTTATTATGAAATACTGAAATACTTTAAGTCATTCAAATGTTCCATGTCCAATATATTTTCCATATTTAAAGAGCTTACCCTTGAATCCTATACATCTTCCTCTAGAAGAATACCCTCTTCCCTTGTGTCTGATTTTGAATTTGACAAGTGATAGTTTATTTTTCATGAGTAGAATTTTCTATAGCATATCCCATCTATCATCTTCCTCTTGAGAGCCTTCCTCTACCTCTAGAGGTGTTTTATTTTCTTCGTAACCAACTTTTATTTTTCCTTCAATGTATTCTCATAGTTTTCTTCTACTAACTTCAATGGAAACATTTCAATCAAATTGAATTAATAAAATGGTCATTAACATTATTTGACGTCTTCTCTTGATCAAATTGAGTGTGACTATCTATAATTGTGATTTTATAAAACTCTTTTGTACAGTCTTCCCCTTTCATATCCTTTTCCCATAAGATTGAAGGATTACTATGTGTCTTCATATAAACTTTTAAGAAATAAGGTTTTGAGAAGATTAATATCTAGGCCAGTCCCACACCTCCTGTGAAGGAAGAGAAACCGATCCAGAATAATCTTCCACACTCTCATCTTCCTTTTGTTGAATTCTAAAGAGTTCCTCCTTCCTGTTTCAGACTCTACAGTAGTCTTGATACTTATCCAAGAAAATAGTTTCCATCTCCTCCCAACCATGGATGGAGTTAGGAGTTACTCCCATAAACAATCTCATAGTTATATCTTTTAAAGTGGGGGGAAATAAATTGAGCTTCTAGGAATCGGAAGTGTAATCATAAGTTTGGTATAAGAAATTAAATTCAAAAAGAAATTGGTTAGGGTCTTCTGAGACTAATCCCTGAAAGGTTGGTAAAATTGAGGGGCTTATATTTTTCATAGGAGCATGGTCATTAGGATCTAGTTATATGGGGTACATAAATGGTATGCCAATTAGAGGGTTTTCATTCTCTACACCATTAGGATTTTCTAATTCATCAACCATCCTTCCTTGGTCAACAAGTTGTTCAACATGTTGGTTTTGAGGGGGGTTTTGAAAATTTATCCTAATGAATCTACCTCTACAGTATCTAGGTCTAAACATAAAATCCTACCATATCGAGGATAGTTCCCTAACCATGATTTCTTAACCTAGTTTTTTGTGTTCCACATATTCCAAAACATAGAGGATTCCTGTTGTCATTATAAGGTCTTCTATAATTCTTAAGAAAAGAGTTATAGAAATAAAGTTTCTGAATGTAAACTTACCAAAAAACTAGTCATCACTTCTAGCTAGCACCTTGAAATTCCCTGACAACAACACCAAAAAGTGATGAGCATCATTGATACTTGTAATTTAATTATATTATATCTGTCAATCCAGGGCAGTGTCCATGGATGTTTGCAAAAAAGGGAATAGTAGGAATTAATATCACCATATAATTAATAACGTGATTAACTAAATAATAACTAGCTGCAATTATAAAATGAAATGCACTGAAAGAAAGAATATTAAAGACAAAATATTAATAGTATGAAAAATAATTCATTACTATAATCTTAAATAGGTGTGTTATAATAGAAAGGAAATAACAGTAAAATGTCCCTTTTTTTTGGGGAGGAGTGACCCTTGATCCTTCCCTTCAATCAGGTTTAGCATCCAAAGTTACACAACAAAATTTCCCCCTGAATCCGTAATTTAATTGAATTGAAAGAACTGCATTTTACAATCATAAACTGATTGAACTAAAATTGAATCTTAATACATTAGCTTTCTTATACAAGAGGATTCCTAGTTCTTTTAGGAGAGAACTAGTTTATTTGTAATTATTATCATCTACTAAAGTGGATGTTGATTAAAAAAATGACTACTATTTTTAAGGATTATAATTATGGAAGAAGTATTCTATGCAATGCTTGTTACTGCAGAAGAGGCCCAAAATCAGATACTTTGAGGGAGTCAATCGGCACTGGAAGATATTGTAGATCTCAAATTGATTACAGAGAATCATGGCAATCATAAATCCCTAAGTGTATGTCTTCACCACATTTCCAAGAACTGGAGTTAAACTTGAGATAACTGGACCTCAAAATATTCATGAAGGTAGGTTAAGATAGTTCATGCTCATGTCATTTTACTGCCAGATGTATCAACTTATAGTTCAACCATCCTAGTTAGTCATTTATTTTACGTAAGTTCCTTGTTTAAAGGAAGTTTGAATTAATGATCTGGATGAGTCCTGCATACCATGAAAAGTCCTGCGCTAATGCAAAGGTGAGTCTTGCGCTATAAGGTGATTCATGCATTAGTACACTAACAATTCATGCGCCAATTTGCATTTAACTCAAAATATTCATGAAGGTAGATTGAGATAGTGGCGTACATTTCATGCTCATGTCATTTTACTACAAGATGTATCAACTTATAGTTCAACCATCTGAGTTAGTCATTTATTTTGTGTAAGTTCCTTGTTTCAAGGAAGTCTGAATTAATGATCTAGATGAGTCCTACACACCATGAAAAGTCCTATGCTAATGCAAAGGTGAGTCTTGCGCCATAAGGTGATTCATGCATCATTACACTAACAAGTCATGCGCCAGTTTGCATTTAACTCATGCGACAACTTAACACATGCTTTTCAAAATATATTGTTAATACCCATAAAAGAGGTCATTTAGTCATATAACCATAATTTCGTTAAATTTGAACATTTTACAATCTACCGTATATAAGAATCATATAATAAAAATATAGGTAATATTTAATTTGTTTTAAAATGGACAGTTGCCCATTATCCAATCATTTATAGTGATATTAAAATGATTAAGTTCAATATTGATTCAATGAGTTAGAATGGTAAGAATAGGCATGTGCCCATTCTCATACAAACAAAGAATTTTATTATTGTGATGAGAATGGGCATATGTCATTTCTCATATAAACAAAGATTTTTATCATTGTGATGAGAATGGGCATATGCCCATTATCATAAACTCAATATAGAAAGAAAGAAAAATTTGGATGTGATTTATTTTAACTATGGAGTTGTGCGCATTTACATGTTGTATAGTTTACATATTTTGATTATATATATATTTGTTTCTAATATTTCTTCTAATTTATGATATCAATAAGTATTGAAAAATGTTCAATTATAACGTGGATTTATTTGTATAGAATGAAGGTAGAAAATCTGTTGTTATGAGATGAATAAAACATAAAATGATGGTAATAAATGAATTATTAAGAGATAGTATACAAAAAAACCAATATTAATATATTGTAATGAGATAGACTACAAAAAAACCAACTAATTTATATTTATTAATCAACATAATAGTAACAAGTAAATTCAATCAAGCTCAGTAATCATGGAAATGTGTTGTTATGAGATAAATACAAGTCACAATTCTTTTTCTATAAAATGATGATAATAAATCCATTGTTATGAAATAGACTAAAAAAACCAATATTAATGAATTTTTATGAGAAAGACTACAAAAATAAACTAAATTTATCTATATATATTGATCAACATAATAGTATTAAGTAAACTCAATCAAGCTTAGTAATTTTTAAAAAAAATGTTTCCAAAGACTGACATCAATTTGGGTGTGTGAAATTTTTTATATTAGATTGCATTGTGCAGACAAATTTCTACCCCCAAAACCAATAACTTCTTTCCATGGAAAACAAGATTTGAAAAACCAACCAATAACAAAATTCTTTTTCAATAAATTAAATCATAGATTATATTATCTAATTTTATTGATAATTACTTTATTTTTTATAGACCTATCAAAGCTAGTTTTGAGAATTAAATGGTAAACTATCAATAACATCTTAAATTATCATTATATACTAATCACTTCATTTGGATGAAATGTGAAGAAGAACTAAAAAATGTAATAACCACATTTTGAGAATTACATACTAATAACCATCAATAACATCTTATTAAAGAGTATATAATAATCACTTCAAATGGAAAATGGGAAAAAGAACTACAAAAATGTAATAAACACAATTTTATATATTGATTTGTTCTACTGTTGTTTGAAATAGAGAACATCCCTTTAAGATGTCTCTTACATCATCTGCAACCCCTACCAAGGCTAGTTCTGTAAACAATGATGACATAAGCCACTTATTATTTTTAAAGTCTTTGTCAGAAACATTTGGAGACACCAAAATATTTTCTTCAGGAACTCCTTTGTTGATTGTACATCAACTAAAACTGTAGTTTCACATTTGTATGGAAATTATGGTGTTTTCCAGATTGTTTCCAAATTTTTAATAAATCTATCTCCCTCTTTTCACAATGCTCCTTACAAAAACAAAACAAAGGATGCATGTCCACTTTAATTGTGTGTAATAGTTTTGCTGCTAGTTTTTCTACATTAGCATCTATATCCAATGTAGACCACAATGCTATTAGATGAAACTCTTTAGATACGTAAGTTATAAATTGGGAAATAAAAATTCGTGGTAGGATGAGTTCATTGTTGAATTGAAATTTATTTGCCTTTTTATAATTATGGGTTTGAACTAACAATCCTTCTAATTCAGGAACAAGCAAATGTTTCTTTTGAGGCACTGCAAAAAAAAACTTCATTATTAACTTGTATGTATTTCAAATATGATAATAATATTTCAAAAAATATTTGTACCTATTTCTTTACATATATTTGTTGGTTTCTTTATAGGCAGTACACAAAAATAATATTAAACTTCATTATTAACTTGTATATATTTCAAATACGAAAATAATATTTCATAAAATATTTTTACCTATTTCTTTATATATATTTGTTGGTTTCTTTGGAGGCATTGCAAAAAAATAATAATATTAAACTTCATTATTAACTTGTATGTATTTCAAATATGATAATAGTATTTCACAAAATATTTTTACATATTTCTTTACATATATTTGTTGGTTGCAGATTTTCTAGATTTTCTCCAGCTATATCTCCACATAAAAATTGAAATTAAGATATATTTATCAAATTTATTCCAACTAATATTGATATATTTATTTGGGGAACTTCAAGTGGAGTTATTTAAATTTGAAAATCGTGCATGCGGGATGTACTACAACTATTGATATCCGGATTCATAGCTCCTTGGAAACCAATGATAGATGTAATGTGATTGTTGACAGGGAAAAGGTTACTCTCACACGCGACTTCCCGCAGGCTCAGTTCAACAGTTACGCAGCCGTTCATGAAAAGACCAACGGCTATAGTTCCTAGTTTTGTGCGGCCTTCAACAGCAAGAAGCGGACAGTTCTCTACGCTCACAGACATTTGAGAAATTTCTGTAACCAGTATATCACAGAGAAGATGGGAGGGCCTCCCTGCCAAATTGAGCCATGCATGGACCTCGACTGGAAGGAAAATACAGAGCTTTGGAACACTCTCAGCAAAGGAGGCTTCACCAACTTCGTTGATAAGATGCAGGGCCATGACCAAAGCATTTCTGTACGCTTTGCTAAGGAGTGGAAAGAGCGGACTGTCGACTATGGGAGACAGAAGATATTAGTCAATGAAGATCTTATTTCTGAAGCGACCGGCCTTAGTTTGGAGGGGTACCGCTTCTTCAACAAAAGGGTTGACAGAGATGCTGAAGAAAGAAGATTTGTGGACGAAACTGAGAAGCTCACATTTGGCACTGCGGGCCTGCTTGTCAGCTCAATTCCACCACCCTATGATGAGGTCACTCGCATGATGATTCGATTCATCTCCTTGGAAGGTAGGTTTGTCACTGTCCCAGCTAAACATCTTATCTTTTTAAACCACTTCCGTAGGAATCGATTGGTTTGCTTCCCCCATTATCTGCTGAACTCCCTTGAACGCTCCATTTTGGAGTTTCAGAAGCACACCCGGGTGATTCCCTTGCATCAAGGACTTATTTTGTTGATTCATAAATGCTGCCTTCTTAAGTACCCTGGTCTTCCTTCCTCTCCTAGCCCGGCTCCCCCTTTGATGGGCTCTGCTGCTGCCAGCCCTGTTTCTCCTGCTGCCCCTGCTGCTGCCCCCTCCACCGTTGCTGCCACCCCCAGGCCGGCTGTAATTACTTCTCCTTCCATTCCCCCTGCTGCTGCTCCCGTCACCCACCTCACCTCTACCTCTAAAAGACCAGTCACCAGGGCTTCCAGGAGGCTCAACCTTGAGACTCTTGCTGTGGAGAAGGAGCCTTTTGATCTTGAGATTGCACATGACCTGCTGAATATCAGTAGTGCCAGTCCCCGGGAAGTGCGGATGGATAACTCTTCTAAGAGGTTGGAGGCCTTAGAGGCTGAGATGATATTGCTGAAGGATGAGGTCAAGAACCTTGCTAAACAGAAAGGCAAGAAAAGCATGGAGGAGGAGGGGAACATTGATAGCAGTCAGATTGAAGACATATACAAGAAGCTGACCTCCTTAGACTCCCGCTTAGGGAAGGCCAAGACTAGACATGATTACAACATTGCCACCTTTAGGGCGATTGAGGAGTTCATCGAGGGTCATGCCAAAAGTGTTTCCAACCTCAGCGGTGTCCCGGCTGCACTTTGGGGCAACGAAAAAGAAAGCAAAAGAACCATTGAGGAGCTTGATAAGACTGATGCTGCCCATATGACTGCTTTGAGTATGTTTCATGCCTAGAAGAGAATCAAGATTAGTATCGATAAATATGCCAAGAAGTAGTTCTAGATGCTTCTGCTGCTTTTAGTTGTTTTTTTTGCTGTTTCTCTGCGGTCGGTTTACTATTTTTTTGCTGTTGTTTTGCTGTTTTGTCTCGTTTGAGTAGCTGTTTCTGAGCTACTCTGAGCTTCATTGTAACACTTGGATCTTGATCCATTCTCTCTGTTTCTCACTCTTATTCCAGCTCTCAGGCCTTCTTTTGTATTCAAGGGTATAGTCCCTTTCAAAAAACTATTTGCCAATAATAAAAAAATATTGACAAATAAAAATGGTTAATATTTTTACCTATTTCTTTACATATATATTTTGGATTTTCTCCAGCTGTATCTGCACATAAAAATTGAAATTAAGATATATTTATCAAATCGATTCCAATTAATATTGACAAGTAAAAATATTATTAAATTTTAAATAATACTTGATAATTGTTCATGAGTCAACTACCATAATTGATGGTGAAGATTTTGATGTAGCTTCAGTATTAATCACCATCGGTTGTGTGTTTTGTGTCTTTTATTGGGAACTTTCTTGTTGGCTGGAAGACATCATGCTTTGGTCAGGAATAATTTCTTCTTCTAATGGATTAACCTCATTTCTTGTTCTTTGTTCTCCACTAATAATAATTTTTATGGGCTCAACAGTTGTTGCTAATGAACATAAATACTTAGAATGTAAAGTAAAAATTGTAAACAATGGAATGTTTTCCATTCTCCCTTAATCAATGCAGTACATGTTCAATCTTGTATTCAATGGGAAAATACCTGTTCTCATTTAGGAATCATAGAAGAAGAATAAAATTTTGCATAAATTTGTTTATTTTTATGAGAGATATGTTAGATAATCTGGTTATCTGATGCAGAGCCTAAATCACTTGCAATCTATCACCAAGGTTAGAATGATCCAAGAATTCAAAGACTACCTTTTACTTGGCCAATATATACTTTTATCTAGGTCTCCATTCTTCAAAAATTGCAATTTTTTCCTTATGAAACTCTCTTTAATTATTCATAATTATCTTATATTGGCTAGACTGTCCTTGGCAGAGCCAAATGCTACACTACATACCCTCGACGAGAGGGACCAAGCCTTATATAGTTCTCCTTTTTTAGAAGGTAGAAGGGTCATTCCCCATGATTTATAATATACTTTATAGAGGTATTCAAATGATTAAGTTCAATCTTGTACTAAATGTGTGGGTGCCTGTTCTTCTATAGGAATCATTGAGGAAGAATATATGATTCATATATGATAATAGACATATGCCAATTTAATACATGCAATATTGAACTTAATTGTTTTAAAACCTCTATAATGGAAGTGGTTAATTTTTTTTTAGCAGAGCGAGCTTATCCACGCAACACTGGAAATTTGATTGGTAATTAATGTTTTCAAAGGTAGTGGAGTTCTTGGGAATGGTAAGATTCACCAGGATGCTATTGCAAATGATCTATTTGTTTGATTATAAACACCAATATGTTCACAGGCATGATGATTTCTAACTCTACCCATGATTCAAAATATCATCTGGTTTCCTTTCCCTTTCAGGCTAGACAATTTTCCATTGTAAAAAAGGTATAATTTTAACTCTTCATGTCAATCCCATTATCAATAAAAAATAATAGCGATAAAATTTACTTTGTCTTACAATGAGAAGTTGTGCATTCACACATCCTTATCTTGTTTAAAAGTTTGTCCGAGAATGGGCATATTCCCATTGTAAACATTCAACTACAAGAAATATTGTACTTAGTCATTTTAATACTTCTAAATATCCTGAAACATATTTAATTTTGTCCTTGTTCGTATTCTATGATATCTATATGATAATGAGCATATACCCAAGCAATATTGAACTTAATAATTTTACAAAATCAATAAAAGTTGTGATAATGGAGAAATTTTAACTCTTTTCTTCAAATTAAACTTCTAGCTTTTGTTTAGATATATATTCTATAATATGAAAATAAATTTTAGGAGTAAAATATATGAAGGATGTACATCTTAATAGTAGAAAAAAGTACACATTGTTAAGAATTAAAGTATACATAATTGCTATAATAAATACAACACAAAAATCGTAGAGGCTATTCACCTGGAGGCATCGTTAAAGATTTATAAAAATGTTGGAGCATGATATACTACTTGTGATTCTCCAACATAAAGATACATGAGGACCTATTTGCATTATGTGTTGCCTTTAATGCATTTGTCCCACCATATAATATTAATACATGGGACACATTAGAGTTGCATCTCTCAATCATGTGCTCCCAAAAATGCATTGATCTCAATCATTTGAAAGGAAGTTCAGGGATGAAAAATCTAATTTGATTCGGTTTGATAATATCCAAGGGATCTTAATTTTGCCAATCTAGATCCACTGTCACATCTTCCACCTCCATACTATTTGAATTATGAACACCATATATGGAAAAAATCTTTTTCATCCCTTGACATGATTGTTCTGCATTCATAATTCAGATATGTTTATAATTTTATCATATTAGCTGGAATATCCCTAAAAGATTCAAGTGCTGCACTACATACTCTCTAGAAGGATCAAGCTTTATGTAGTTCTCATCATATTTAAGACTTATGTTTATCAAGGTAGTAATACAAGTAAAGCATTTCATTCTGAAGATGAAGTGAAGCATCGAGGTAGTAATAAAAGTGAATAATTTCGTCCCGAAGATGTTATTTATGCACATAATGGTCTTACATTACCAAACATCAACATGAATCACATATTCATGATTAAATGATAAACTTCCGTTGTGACTGCTAGTTGAATATTCCTTGTTGAATAAATGATTAGGTAGTCATGTTTTCCTGCACCCCATCTTGAAAGCACAAAATGGGAAATCATTCAATGTATAGCTCAAGTTCTTGTTTATAATTATACCGTTTTGGCTAGAGTAATAGATTGAAGAATGATAGATGTTTAGAATGGACATATTATGCTCTAAATATCCTCGAGAGGGATCAATCCTTACATAGTTCTCATTTTATAATACACACACACACACACACACACACACACACACACACACACACACACACACACACACACACACACACTTTATTTTAACATGGGAAGGAATGGGAAGTTGTGGATTGTGAAAAACTTTATAGAAGTTGTGCATGTTTAGGGTTGGGCACAAGCTCATTTGCATACAAACTAACATTGTTTGTTTTGAAGTAGTTAATAATTGTATTTTACTAGCTGGACTATCCCTAGCAGAGCCAAGTGCTGCACTACATACCCCCGAGAGGGATCAAGCCTTATGTAGTTCTCACATATATATTATCTTTAATCCATTCTCATGTAGTTTATTTTATATAAATATTAGAAGAAGAATACAAATAAATTTAAGTTTAACATGGGAAGTTATCATTCTCACATTTTTTTATATAACTAATAGAAGAAGAATAAATATAAATTCAAGCAAAGTTTAACATGGGTAGTTACCATTCTCATGTAGGTTTTTTTATGTAACTAATATAAGAAGAATAGAGATAAATTTAAGATAAGTTTAACATGAGAAGTTACCATTCTCATGTAGTTGTTTTTATATAACTAATAGAAGAAGAATAGAGATGAATTTGAGTTTAACATGGGAAGTTACTTTGTTTTACTAGGAATCTGTGCATTGTGACAATATTTAAAGAAGTTGCAAACATTGTTTGTTTTGTAATTACTAATAATTGTTTGTTAGATAAAATATACTCTGAACATTGCTATATTTTATTATAAATGTAAAACCTAAAATATGGCTATGATATTAATGGTTTTTAATTCACACCACTACGTAAAACATGGCTATGATATTATGCCCATTCCAAAATTCTGAAATAAATTTTAATTCTATTAAATTTTTTTTGAGCTTAATAAAACTAAATTTAAATCCTATTAAAACAAAATTATTTGAACTTAATCATCTTGTATATTGTCTCATGAGTTTCACAATTTTCCATTACATACCTTCAAGAGGGATCAAACCTTATGTAGTTCTATTATTTTGTTTATAATTGTTACTATCGTTTTTGCTGGACTAACCTTAATGGAGCCAAGTGCTGACACCGCCAAGTGCTGCACTACATACCCTTGAGAGGGATCAAACCTTATGTAGTTATATTATTTAGTTTTAGAATGGATGAGAAATATTGAACTCAAACATTTGGCTGGACTAACCATTACGTCTTTTGTTTATAATTGTCTCGTTTTGGATGCTATTGTTTATTTTTAGAATTGGTAGAAGACCATTCACATATAGGAATCATTAAAATATATTGTTTACCACCATGACATCCACCCATCCTCATATTATGTAGTTCTATTATTTTGTTTTAGAATGGGCAGACGCCCATTCTCATTCTCATATAGAAATCAACAAAATATATTATTTCTCATATTATATATATATATATATATATATATATATATATATATATATATATATATATATATATATATATATATATTTAACACCGTTTATTTATTAATTAAAGGTAATTTTCTGAAAAACATGTCTTCGACTGCTCTTTGGAGGGAACTATTTACCACCGTTTATTTATTAATTAAAGGTAATTTTTTTTAAAACATGTCTTCGACTGCTCATTGGAGGGAAAGTGAGATTGTGTTTTTGCATGTTAGTACATGGAACCATATAGATATTACTGACATTTAGTCCATGCCAAAACGAGGCACTAGAATGGTCAAAAATATTTTTTAGTTCAAGATCGTTGTTCATCATGGTTAGATAAGAGTAATAAAATTAAAGCATTTTATTCTAATGGAGAATTGTGTCCATCTAGGCCTTATATCATTGGTGAATCATGTCTATGTTGCCTTGATGTCGTATGTGTATATTTTCATTAGATGGGTCAATTACCAAACACACAATGGCAATTTGCACATGGTTCATCCTTCGAGATTAAATTCTAAACTTCCATTACTATGATCTAACCAACATCAATTACTATGATTTAACCTTTCTCATATATTAAGAATCATAGAATAATGATATAGATAAAAAGTATATTTTTAGATAGATATATTTATGTCCATTATCATATAAGAATTATAGAAGATAGAATGGGAAGTTGTGCATTGTGACAGTAACATTTTTTATTTTGTAAGTATTAATAATTGTATTATACTAGCTAGACTATCCCTAGCAAAGCCAAGTGTTGCACTACATATAGTAAGCCTTATGTAGTTCTCAGTTCTCATCTTATTTTTATATATGTGTGTATATATATATATATATATATCCATTCACATTAAGCAAACATAGTAGAATAATAAATATTTTGAATGGACATGACCATTCTCAGATATTTTGAATAGGTGAGGGCTCGATTCCTTTTCACAAAAGGTTACACTGAAGAACAATGAGACCTAACAATATTCTACATCAAAACCGATGAAATAGGGAAAGAGTGTTGAGATTACAATGCACTATTTCTTAATCGAAACCAACAATGTGAGATGAAAAGATACAAAAAAATTAGAAATCATGGAAAGCTTCAAAGTTTGTTACAGATAACCATAAGCAAGATTCAACACAAATGATATACAAGGAGGTCCATACTGGATAGACTATCTGTGGTGACAGCCAAATGTTTCTTTACATACCCTTAAGAGGGATCAAGAATTACGTAGTTCGACGTCATGATTAATTCAAATTTAGTTGAATATTTTGGGTGAAGTCTTCTATCCCTAATTTTTTTTTATTCTTTCACTTTCGGCCTCTCTCTATTTTTGTGAAGAAAATAAACAAAATTTATGAGAAATGCAAATGAGTTTTTCTAACTCTTCTCATGAAGTATATAATATGGTTGTCCTTCCAATTAGAAATTGGTGAGTCGGACCCATTGTAAAACAAAATAATCTTCATCTTCATGTCAATCCCATTCGAGTGAGAAGATGCCCATTCTCATATAGGAAATGTAGAAGAACAGACGAAAGAAGAATAGATATTTAGAATGGGCATATGCCCATTCTCAAATAATAATCATAGAATAATTGTGAGCATTTTTTAACTCATATAAAACATAGAAGAATAAACAGATGGAAGATGAATAGATGTTTAGAAGAGACATATGGAGGATAAATTTAAATTTGTTTTAGAATGGGAAGATGTCCATTTAACATATAGAAATCATGAAAGAAGAATGACTCATAGAAGAAGAATTTAGTTTTTCACCATGAAGAAAAAATTTACTTCTTTTTTAAATTGAAGATAAGTTTTAGAGATACTTCTAACTCTTCTTTGTTGATTTATTATGAGATGAAGAATATCATCTAGCTTTCTTTCTCTTGTATTCTGATTTGGGTATAAAGATAATTCCATATTTTTGATCTTTTTTATTTTTGATATGTGTTTTAAGAATATCACTTCAATCTTTTGTAAGACTTGCATAGTTGTTATCCTCCATAGTTATAAAAGGATGCATCTAAATATGACCGTTTCTTACATGTTTTAGAGTCTCAACAAGATCATTCCCTTGCAAAAAATGTATATGATTATAAGAAATCCACTTCCAATCCTTCATGCTAAGATGAGGAGTTAACTATTTTTTTTATTACTAATAGTAAAGTGTGGGGTTACCACATAGGCAGTCATTACTTATTTTCTGAGCTAGGTGGCCTAGCTACATGCAGGCCCAGGTTGGCGGGTGAGTTGCACTGGCCGAGCTCGGTTGCCAAGTTGACTTGTCCATCTCATGGGCAAGCTCACCTATCGAGCTAAGAAATGAGTTGAACATTAATCATTTTCTTATAGGAATTGAAATAAATAATTTCAATGTTTTATCTAATGAGAAAATGCCCATTCTGAAAATTGGAAGTATAAAAGAGGAATAGAGATAAAATCCCTAGCTTGTTTTATGAATCGACATTTTTCCATTGCCAAGCTATTGCTTGTAGAAATATTGAACTTAATCATTGTCATATAGGAATTAAAATTTAATTGGCATATGTTCTCATACAAAATGAAAAAATTTAATCTTCTCAATAAATGGTTGGAATCCATAAAAGAAGATTACAAAGATAAAATATAGCTTGTTTTAGAATGGAACATCGTTGCCCATTACTCACATTTATTTCTTGTATATGGAAAGATGACCGTTGTCATAAAAATCAATAAGTTCAATATTGCTTGTATTACAATGGGAATTAGAATTGGCATACAGTAATATTCTCATACAAAATTTACTTTGGTTTTTTTTATCTTCCATTGAATGGTTAGACCATCCATTTCAAATAAAGGTATTAAAATGTTTAAGTTCAATAGGTACTTGGTTTATTAACAATGTTTAGAAGGAAATTATGCCCATTTACATACAAATAAGAGATTTATTTCTTGTATTGAATGGGTAGATGCCCATTGTCATATAGGAATCATATATGAAGAATATATATAAAATGTTAACCTTTTGCATTTTTTTCATGGGCAGTTTCCACCATTATCATATAGGAATCACATAAGATTTCAATTTCAAAAAGATCAAATTTACTTGTGTGTTTTGTTTGTGTGACTATGGCATGTGGAGACCATTAATTTGCAATAAATTGATTTTCCATGTTTATTTATTAATTTTTACTGGTTTGTCAAACACGTCTTAGAAAATATTTGTTAGAGGGAAATTAGCTTTAAAATAATGAGAATATTAATTCATGCCACTCACTATTAAATGCTACTAGAGAGATATGATATCGGTTGGTAGCATATATTTTACCGATGACAACATGGTAGATGTCTTCAGGAATTTCAAGGTTCACATTTTATGGCTCTGAGACGACATCATATATTTGTTGTTCAGGCCGGTAGCATAAAAATTTTGTTTTAAACATACAAATATGCTACCACTTTTCAAGAGAATTTTATGAATTCCACTTTGGGAATGCAAATTGACACCTATAATTAACATGTAGCTATAAAATGGCTGAATTGGTCCTAGCATATACCCTAAATATTCACCAATTTTAAATTTGTGTAGGTGTGTGTGAGATGATTCACCTGCATTGAATGATTTCCATGCCATGTTGTCTGTGTAGTTAACCATTCAGGAGGGGGTGCAGGAAAACTAAGCTTTTAGGAGGGGGTTCTAGTATAATATAATTATTAATTATTACAAAAAAACAATGTTTGTTTGTATGAGAATGGGCTTGTGCCCATTATAAACATGCAGAACTTCTATAAAGGTTGTCACAATGCACAACTTCCCATTCTAAAACAAAGTACCTTCCCATAGACTGTTTCGTCCTGTGAAGCAGAATATTTGAAGAATATTTCTGAGATATTGTTTTTTCTCTCCACTAAATTTTTGTTGACCCTTTTCTACTTTGGGCTCCCTCTATTTCGTAAGAATGTTTTAGCTTGTGAAGCACAAGATTTGAAGAAAATTTAACGCATGAATTATTCTAACTCTTCTCTGTTGAATTATTATGAGATGAAGAATATCATTTGGTTTTATTTCCAATATATTATGTTATGGGTTTAAAGATAATGCCCTATTTTTGATCTTATTATATTTTTTGATCTGGGTATTAAGAATATCAGTTCAATGTTTTGTGAGACATGTGTAGTTATTAACTGGTAATCGTAGTTTCTAATATGGGGATTTACTTATTTTTTAAATTGAAGATAAGTTTCAGAGATACTTCTAACTCTTCTCTATTGTATTCCAAGTTTCTGGGTATAAAGATAAATTATAATGCCTTATTTTAGATCTTTTGTATTTTTTATATGGGTTTTAAGAATATCACTTCAATATTTTGTAAGACATGCATAGTTGTTATCCTCCATAGTTATAAAAGGATGCATCTAAATATGACTGTTTCTTGCATGTTTCAGAGTCTCAACAAGATCATTCCCTTCCAAAAATGTATGTTGTCAATGCCCAATGGACCTCCTATCTCATCCCATCCAAACTACTAATGTATATCTAATAAATCCACTACCAATCCTTCATGCTAAGATGAGGAGTTATCTGTTATGTTTTTTTTTTACCAAAGTACAAAGTGGACTTACCACCTGGGAGGCATTTCTTAGTTTCTGAATTGGGCATGTGGGTTGATCAAAAAATAAATGATAATTCTATAATTATTCTTTCATCCATAAAATGATATTTTTTATTCATGATCATTGTTCATCAAGGTTAGATAATAGTAATAAAAGTAAAGCATTTTATCCCAATGGTGAATCATTTACAACTTGGCCTTGCATCATTGGTGAATCATGTCATGCCTTGCATCAATTGTGAACCATGTCTGTTAGCCTTGATATCATCTATCTGTCTCTTTGCATTATTGAATGATTTACCAAATATGCAAGACCAAGATACACATGGTTTATCCTTCGAGATTAAATTCTACACTTCCATTACTATGATCAAACCTTGTTGAACAAAAGTCTTCCATTGTATAGTATTGATGTATTAGAATGTTTAGATCCCTTGTTGAAAATAGTTGTTCAACAAGGTTAGATCATAGTAATATAAGTGCATCATTTAATCCTGACTCATAAAGGTTAGATAATAACATCTGTATATTTTTCAAGATGTCTATAGGTCTATTGAATAATTGTATAGTTGTATCATATTGGATGGAATAGCATGATGTACCCTCTAAACTACAAAAAATAAAGTTTTATTTCTGTTATTCGAATGGGCAAGTGGAGAGATAAATTTTACTTCCTTTTTAGAATGGGCAGATGTGAAAATGTTTGGTTTCCCAATTCAATACAAGACAAAAATGTTTTTTAATATGAGAATTGCATATGCCCATTCTAAACGTTCAATATGCCCATTCTAAATGTTTCAAATGAAAAAAATTATTTAAAAATGTTTTCATACCTCTATAAAGGTTGTGAGAAGGTTGTGAGAATGGGAAACTTCCAATTCCATACAATATATAATTGTTTGTTTATATGAGAATTGACATATGCCCATTCTAAGCATTCAAATGCAAGCAATGTTTTAAAAATGTTATTTTTGTATTATTTATTTTTTAGTATTTTAATAACTCTCTAAAACATTTAAATGGGTCTAAACATTAGGATATTAAAGAATTAAAGCATGGTTGGTAAATTTTTTTTTATCAAAATATGGGTCTCATGTTATGTTTCATTTCACTCCATATTTTTAAATAGGCTTTTTCGACTATGACAGGAATTGAGTCACATTGCGACGCTTGTAAACAATTGTATTGTTTTGGCTAGACTAACCCTTGACAGAGACAAGTTGTGATTCTGACAAGTGTTGCACTACATACCCTCAAAGGGGATCAAGCCTTATGTAGTTCTATTATTTTTTTTAGAAAGGGAATCTTGGCTCCGCCAAGTGCTACACTACATACCCTTGGGTAGATGTCCCATTCTTCTATTATGTAGTTCTATTAATTTGATTTAGAAATGGTATATGCCCATTCTCTGCCCATTTTCATATAGGATAAATTAACATATATTGTTTAAGACCATGACATATCAAGACCAACATGCAAATATATTGTTTACCACCGTGTATTTATTAATTAAAGGTAATTGTTTTAAAACATGTCTTAGACCACTCATAATAATGAGAATAGGCATTAGACCATTCTCTAGACATTCTAACATTTTGTTTTGGCCATATTTTTGGTCAGTTGTATTGGAATATTTAGAAATATGGGCATTTGTCCATCCTCGAACAAAAAAACATTTATTTTTGGGTTGTTCCCCATTTTGCATCAAAGGAGGACCATTGCAATCGAAGGAGGACCATATTAGAAGAAGCATAGTGTAAAAACATTTTGATAGCCTTTATAGAGTTAATAATTGTATCATATTGGCTGGACTATCCATGGTAGAGCCTAGTGTTGCATTGCATACCATTAAAGGGGGATCAAGCCTCTATCTCTAATTGTTGTTTATTCTTTCACTTTTGGGATCTCTCTCTTTTCATGAAGAATATCAAGGAAATTTTTGAGAAACAACAATGAATATTTCTAACTCTTCTCATTGTGAAGAATAACATCTGGTTTTCCTTGAAAAGAAAAATGGGGCACAACCCACTTCATCTTCATGTCATGCCCATTCGAATAGAACATATGCCCATATGTAGTTCACCTTATGCCTATTTTTCTCTGTGATTCCTATATTAGAATGGACATATACTCCCATTATCAATGGGCAATGCTCATGTTCTAAACATTCTAATACAAGAAATATTGAACTAAAATGTCATATGCTCATTCTCATTCTATATGTTGATACTTCTGATTCAATATAAGACAATTATTGTTGAACTTCCGATTCAATACAAGACAAAGGGGTTTTTTATATGAGAATTGATCATATGCTCATTCTAAAAGTTAAATATGCCCATTCTAATCATTCAAATGAAAGAAATTATTTAAAAATGTTTTCATACCTCTATAAAGGATAAGAGAATGTGAGAATGGGAAAATTCCAATTCAATACAAGACAGAATTGTTTGTTTATATGAGAATCGACATATGCCCATTCTAAGCATTCAAATGTTAAGCAATTCTTAACATTATTTATTGTACTTATTTATTTCTTCACTATTCTAATACCTCTCAAAAAAATTTAATGGGTCTAAACTTCTGTAGGATAATATAAACATTAAAGCATGGTTGGTACCTTTTGTTATCAAATATGGGTCTCATGTTACATGTCTACTTCATATTTTTAGAAAAGGTTTTTCGACTAGTATGACTTGAATTAGCTCGCATTTTGACACTTGTATACAATTGTATCATTTTGGCTGGACTAACCCTAGCAGAGCCAAGTTGTGATTCCACCAAGTGTTGCACTACATACCCTCGAGGGGGATCAAGCCTTATGTAGTTCTATTATTTTGTTTTAGGAATGGGCATCTTGGCTCCACCAAGTGTTACACTACATACCCTTGGGTAGATGCCCATTCTTTATTATGTAGTTATATTAATTTGTTTTAGAAATGGTAGATGTCCATTCTTTTCCCATTGATCTCATATAGGAGTAATTAACATATATTGTTTAAGACCATGACATATGGAGACCAACATGCAAATATATTGTTTACCACCATGTATTTATTAATTAAAGGTAATTGTTTTAAAACAAGACTTGGACCGCTCGTAATAATGAGAATAGGAACTAGCCCATTCTCTAGACATTCTAACATTTTGTTTTGGCCATATTTTTGGTTAGTTGTATTAGACTATTTAGAAATATGGGAATTTTTCTATCCTTAAACAAACAAACATTTACTGTTGGGTTGTTCCCCATTTTTCATCGAAGGAGGACCATTGCAATTGAAGGAGGACCATATTAGAAGAAGAATAGTGTAAAAATATTCTGACAACCTTTATAGAGTTAATAATTGTATCATATTGGTTGGACTATCCCTGAAGCGAAGCCTAGTGCTGCACTACATACCCTTAAAGGGTGATCAAGCCTCTATCTCTAATTTTTGTTTATTCTTTCACTTTTGGGCTCTCTTTCTTTTCATGAAAATATCAAGGAAATTTCATGGGAAACAAAAATGAATATTTCTAACTCTTCTCAATGTGAAGAATAACATTTGGTTTTCCTTCAATTGCAAAATGGGGAACCACCCACTTCATCTTCATGTCATGTCCATTCGAGTAGATATATGCCCATATGTTTTTCACCTTATGCCTATTTTTCTCTATGATTCCTATATTTAGAATGGGCATATGCCCATTATTAATGGGCATATGCTCATGTTCTAAACATTCTAATACAAGAATTATTGACCTAAAAGTGTCATATGCTCATTCTAAACATTCTAATACTTGCAATATTGAGCTTAGTCTGTTTAGTACTTCTATATTACTCATAGATAGTCCACAATGCAAGATGTTAGTGGAGAGATAAAATTTATTTACTCTATCTTTATTTAAGAATGGGTAGTTGCTGGTTCTCTCATACAAACAAGAAGACATTTTTCTAATTTTATCTTCCATGCAATGAATTTTTTTTCTAATACGTATAATAGAATAAATTAATACCAATTGAATGGGTAGATGCCCATTAAATTATAATATGAGTAATAGAAGAAAATTATTGTCAATTTAGCACTTCTATAGACTTAATCATATCTAACTTCACAATGCAAGATGATAATGGAGAGATAAAATTTACTTTCCTTTTGTTTAAGAATGGGCAGTTGCCCATTATTTCATACAAACAAACAAACATTATTTTCATTTTATCTTGAATACAATGTAACGTTTTGGCAAGACTATCCCTAGCAGAGCCAAGTTTCTACCTCCGTCAAGTGTTGTAATACATACCCTCAAGGGGGATCAAGCCTTATGTAGTTCTATTATTTTTTAAGGAATGGGCATCTTGGCTCCGTCAACTATTTCACTACATACCCTTGGGCAGATGCCCATTTCTCATAGTTCTATTAATTTGATTTAGAAATAGAAGATGCCCATTCTCATATAGGAGTAATTAAACATATATTTTTTAATACCATGACATATCCGAGACCAACATGCAAATATATTGTTTACTACCGTGTATTTATTAATTAAAGGTAATTGTTTAAAAACAAGTCTTGGACCACTCGTAATAATGAGAATAGGAATTATCCCATTCTAAAAACATTCTAACCTTTTGGTGTTTGGCCATATATTTGGTCACTTGTATTGGACTATTTAGAAACAAGGGGCATTTATCCATCCTCAAACAAACAAACATTTAATATTTGGTTGTTCCCAATTTTTCATGGAAGGAGGACATGTTATCTCAATTTTCCCCTCGACAAAATTGATCAAACAAGACCTTGTGTAGGAAGAAATTCAAGAAATGGTTCCATCAAACGAACCCACACTTCAAATCCAATAGACTAGGTAACAGTACATGCTCTACAATGGAGGATCAAGGTCAGGGGAAGGAAGCAAATAATGTCAAAGAAAAGTAGAGGCCCAAGGGAAAAGAAATGGGGAAAACACTCGAAGCTTCCACGAGCTCTCATCGAACGCATCTCCAAGGGTCTAAGCTCAAAAAGTTGGCTCAAGTGAGTGGAGAGAATCCATGTGTCCCAGGAAAGAAAAAGGACAGAGCCCGCCATTAGCACATCTCCAAACAAGCATTAAACTCAACACATGTCAGCTCGATGTAATTTCAAGATGGGAGCTTCCACGTGTCCTAGACTCAAACTTGCGCCAACCCTCCACGTGGCCAGAGGTCAACAGGGGGTCAAATTGAAAGCAGGTCCAAAGAGGAGACTAAAATGAGTGGAAGGCTTCCATGTTTCAGCTCGGCACAATCTTCAAGGATAAATCAAAAAGTGGGTCCTTAGACAAGCACCAAGCCTCCACGTGTCCCTGGGTCAGATGTATGGCGCCCACCAAACAAAAAGGAGCTTACGTGTAAAAAACATAAAGGAACTAAGAAAATCTGCGGAAGGAGCCACATGTCATCCTGACACAAATTCAAAATTGAAATCCAAAAGTGGTCCCCAAATGAGCGCCAACCCTCCACATGGCCATGTTCTAAGTCAAAGCGGGGAAGGCGGGTCGCGGGAGGTAATTTTAACTTTTGGCATCATTCCCAAGAGACATGAAGTATACAAATGAGTTGTGCCTCCATTGATCCTAAGGATCCATGTGTCAGAGCCCTAAATTAAATGCAGGCCTTGCAGTAATTTCTTGCTCAAATGGAGAAAATGCAGACCGTGCATGCCGCCAAGGATGGGTTTTTGATAAAAAGGTATTGTGGGGCTAGGAGGGAAAATTTTTGCATTTTTTATTTTTGTGCCCAAAAGTGGCGCAAAGTGAATTTTGGGCCCATGGACTTGTTCTGCTAACTGGTTTGCACCATTTTTTTTACGAACCTGATTCAAATGTTCTACTAATCTAATGCCCGAAATCCAAAAAATTTGGCACCATTGGAGAGATCTCGACCTTGTCTACTCCATGGAGATCTAAAACTTTAATTTTGACGAGGTCAGGTGGGGAAAAATTGGAAAACATCTTTGTTCCATTAATATAGGATCCATTTGCTCCAACAACTAGATCGGATTCAATCTGATCCACCGTTCTTCCTCCTTTAATGCGCCCGAACAAGAAATCAAGGCATATTTGATAGATTGTGGGTGGATTTACTGGGGCATTGATAGCCGATAGTTGAGTTTCAAATTAGTTTTCCACCCCTCTCTCTTTCTTCTCTCTGTGCTGAATCTATAAAAAAGGGGCGGGGGCTCATTGTAAAGGGTTAGACATTTCTATTTTGCACTCTCCCTTATTCCCTTGTCTATAAGAGAATTTGTGGAGTTTCCAAACCTCCCATTCAAGTTGTAATTCAAGATTTTTCCTCTTGGCCAGTGTAATGCACTCTATCAAATTTTGGAGCAATAATATATGTATGTGGATGATTCTTGACCCTCTCATGTGTTTATTGTTTCCTTCTGATCTCTCTTTGTAGTTTGGTTATCTATGCATAATGTTTGCATTGCATTTCTATGGTCTTTGTTAGCTTGCAAAATGAGTGTTTACCATTCCTTTGGTGCATCACCTCATTAGCTTTGATTTATGTTTTGCATCTTCTCAATCATATCTCTTTGGTAAGATAGAGTAGGTTTAGAGTAGATCCTCTACAATATATTTTTGTGCACCTGAATAGAGTAATAGGAATTGACCTTAATCCGGAGAGCTCTCTCAACTCACAAGGTCCCACACTTTGAGAGATAATCTGTGTTTTGCAATCACACTGAGGGTCTCAACTCATCTAGTTGTAGGCATTCAGAGGGTGTTCTTATTCTTCACTAATAGTTTTTGCATGCCCTTGGTGGGACCAAGAGGTCTCCATTTTTATTGCAGCAAGATTGATGTGCACTTGCTATACAAGTTTTCAACTTTTAAGAATCTTTGAAGTTGCACATCTTGTGACTTTAAAAAAAATAGAATCCACTAGTTTCAACAGTCCAATCTTGTCAAGTTCCTAAGAAGAATACAAACAAGGTCAAGAACCAGAGAAGAGGGATTATTTCATCTATCTGCACTTGTCCCTAGACAGAGGGAGAAGAGGGGAGAAGATCCCAGAGGTCTCCATCTCCACCAAACATAACCTTGTCAACACCTCCACCTAGTAGGCCATTTGATTTAATGAACAAGGGTTCTCAGGCCAATCGTAATGGCACAACCACCAAACCCCTATTTTGACTTCACTGGAAGCACCCCATTCACTCTCAATGCACAAAATCTAGTCCCAATTACAAGAATTAAAGAGCATTCCTCATTTCACTGGAGAGAAACAGAACTTCTCCTAGTGACCACATTCAAGACATTGCAAATGTTTGTGCAATTCATGAGATCAATGAGATGGACATTGCGGTCAATTTTTTAGCTTCTTCACTCAAAGGTAAAGCTTCACGATGGTTCAGGAGTCTAATAGCAGGCTCTATTCAGACTTGGGACCATTTTTACAGAGCTCTCCATAACCAATTTGGAGAGAAGGGAGATAATCTATCCTTGTTGGAGCATTTGACAACCTTCAAGAGGGCCCCTAATGAGCTAGCTATCATATTTCAACTTCAGATTCTAAAGGACATGGGATAGGATTCCATTGGATGTAAAGCCCACAGATGAAGGTTCTTTCTTATACTTTCTTAGAGCTCTAAATTATGATATTGCTTTAATGATGTCAATCAATGGGAGGCAAAGCCTTACCTGCAGCCTATAATATTTCCATTAGAGATGAAAATTGTCTGATTCAGGCTGGAAACTTGGCTCTTAGGCCACCCATGCCTCTATACCCATAACTAGGAGATCCAAGCACTAGCTAGACACCCACATTAGCTCCTATACCTACTCCTAGGAATCAAAGTTCAGCTGAAGCCTCCACCTCATCTTCTAACACCTCAAAAGAGCTTCAAGAAGTTATGAAATAGCTACAGAACCTAGGGAATGAGCTAGTGACTATCAAGAGGAAGTAAGCTCAGAGTTCTAGGCCATATCAGCCTCAGACTCAGTATCAGGATAGACCCCCATATCAGATAAAATAGGCCACTAGCTCAGGCTAGCAAATCAAAACCAAAACCAAGGACAACCTCAAGCTACTAGGCCTTTCCGGTCATATGATCCAAACACAGATTCAACATCAAGGGCCTTGGTTCTAACACAAAACAACATGGCACAAGAATATGATTGGTGTTTCCCATGCAATCAGCCCCATAACCAATCAATGTGTTTTAATGGTGCACTAAACAAGGCCTTGATGGTACAAACCATTGGTGTGTCCCAAGAGTCTAGTCAAGAGGAAAATAAGCAGCAAGAAACTCAGTAAGAGGCACCTCCAAGTGAGACTATGCTTGTCAATTGTGAGGATGAAGATTTTTTTGGTATGAACTAAGCCCCTTCTCAAAGTGTAGCTTCCAATACATGGTCCAAGAAAAGGAATATTGGAGAGGGAAAATCATCAAACTCAGGTAATCCTCAACCCTCTATTACTCCACAAGGTATTGGCATTTAGAATACAACTCCCAATATGCAGAGTCAGTCCCAAGCCACCTTCCAAACCCACTCAGGCACCGGTTGTAATGACCCACATGTAAGAGAAAAATGTACCAAGAAAGGGGCACAAAAAAGGATAGATCATTTAACATCATTGAACAAATGAAGAAGAAAAATGTGAATATTTCAATGTGGGAGTCATTGGCTATTCCAGGACAGAGAGATCTGTTGCAGACTGTTATGGCCAATTGGTCAATCTCAAATCATCCCCCTAACCAACAAGAGAAAGTGTTTACCAATGCGGTTTGGCCTGAGGGAAACCATGGAGAACAACAAGGTAAGAATCTGAAGCCCCCTCCATTTTATGTTTCATTGATCATTGGAAACAAATTGGTACATAATTACATGATTGATTCAGGGGCAAGTAGCTTTGTAATGCCAAAATAAATAGCCTATCAGCTGGGTCTTCAATACAAAGTCATCTCCATGGGTGTAGTGCAATTAGATGGGACAGTGATAACAACGGTTGGAGTCATCAAGGATTTGAACCTCACACTTCACGCCTTCCCCAATGTGATTGTATTACAAAATGTATCAGTCATAGACTTGCCACCACATTTTGCATTGTGTTTGTTAAGAGACTTCATCGCTAAAATTGGAGGCTATTTGTCTGCTGATTGGTCACACATGCTTTTTAGAACAAGGTATGGAGCTAAGGCTACAATTAGATCTGAGCCCATTGCAGATTACCATATTGAGTCTTATGTACCTAGCCCGATCAATGCCAATTGTTTCAGCCTTTGATCAAGAGGACCTCCCAAGCACTTGTGAAGCAAAAACCAAGGTGGGGTGTATCCCAGACTTGACCCTCGATGAGTGGGAGAACAAGAGGCATGCTTTTGACCCATATAAGGAGATGGAGGAATCTGAGCTAGGATTTTACTATTTACATGAGGAGAATCCTACTCTTCCTGACATCATTAAGCCATACCACAAAGATGATAATGAGGTATGGAAGTTATTCTTTGATGGCTCAAGAAGTAGAAAAGGATCTAGAGGAGGAGCTATGCTTTTTTCCCCCCAAGGTATGAAATACTACTCAGCTTTCCGTTTCCAATTTGCCTGTTCAAAAAATATACAGCAGAGTATGAGGCTTTGGTCCATGGACTTCATTGGGCAAGGAAAAGAGGAATCAAAAACTTATAAGTGTTTGGTGATAGTGAACTAGTTGTTAAATCAGGTCTGAGGAAAAAAATGCTTCCAAGAATGATCTGTTAAAGAGCTACAAGAACCGGGTATGGGACCTCATCGAGGAATTTGAAGCATTCAACATCAATTCCATCCCAAGGAAGAAGAGCGAAGCAACAGACATATTAGAAGCAATTGGGGCAACATTTGATGTTGTAGGAGAGTTTCAAGAGTGATAAATCTCAGCCCCATATCAAAGTGGTTGTGAGACCAACTGTCTATGATAATAATACAAGTTGGCAGGTCTTCGAAAATGACCAGCAAATTGTCAACTTTCTACAAGAAGAAGCTGAGTTCTCCTCTAGAAACCAAGACAAACTAGAGCAGCAGTATGGCGATCAAGTGGTGTAGTTGAGGACCAACAAAATACCAAAGGGTCTTGTCACTTTGGAATCAATATTCAACCCAAATGATCAATTCCAAAAGGAGAAGGAAAATATTTAGGTAAAGGGTGAAGATTCAAAGCCCATTTTCATAGAAGAAGGAAAAACATTACAGATTTGCAAGGTAAGCACTCAACAAGAAAAATGCTGAATTTATTCAACTTTGTCAAGAATTCCCAGATGTCTTTTCCTAGACTTACAAATATTTAAGAGGTTTCAACCCAAAGCTGGCACAACACACTATCGAGCTGGATCCAGGAGACAATGCCTTTCAGACAGAAGCAAAGGCCAATAAATCCTCACATTGAGCCTCTCATGAGGAAAGAGTTGAACAAGCTAATTGAGGTCAGCATCATCTTCCCTATCAAACACTCAAGTTGGGTTACAAACTTGGTGCCGTGAGGAAAATAAATGGAGAAATTAGACTATGTGTGGAACTTTCGTGATCTAAACAAAGCATCACTGAAGGATCACTATCCACTTCCATCAATGGAATAGATCTTACAGGTTGTAGCTAGCTCTGAGAGGTTTTCATTGCTAGATGGATACTCAGGCTATAGCCAGATAATGGTGAAAGAGGAAGACCAATTTAAGACAGCCTTCACCACCAAATGGGGTACATATGCTTATAAGAAGATGCCATTTGGACTATCAAATGTCGGAAGCAACATTTCAATGAGCTATGGACATGGAATTCAAAGGATTAATCAACAATATTTTCCTGGTGTATCTAGATGATATCACTATCTTCTCAAAGAATGTTACAGACCATCTCTTCCACCTCAGGAAGGTATTTAGAGGTGTAGAAGGTTCAGAGTGTCATTAAACCCAAAGAAGTGTGTATTCTTGGCACATGAGGGGAAATTGTTGGGCCACATTGTCTCAAGAGAGGGGTTGACAATTGATCCTGAAAGAGTTGAAGCCATCCGGACACTTCCATTTCCAAAACACAAAAAGTCTCTCCAAAGCTTCTTGGGGAGGATAAACTTTGTTCATAGGTTTGTACCTAATTTTTCCACTCTTGTGAAGCCTTTAACAATGATGTTAAAGAAGAGTCTTGCATTTAAATGGACAGGAAAAGGCAAAGAGAGTTTTGAGGCCATCAAGCTTGCAATATCACAAGCCCCAACTCTCATTAACCCAGACTTCTCAAAAGACTTCATGTTGTATGCTTTTGGAGGGTCAGACACCATCTCAGCCATCTTGGTCCAGCCCAACAAGGAAGGTTTAGAACAACCCATAGCCTTCTTCAGTCAGATCTTGGAGGACTACGAGGTAAAGTACTCTTTCATTGAAAAACATGTCCTTTTTGTTATTAGGAGCTTGAAGAAGTTTAGACACTTGGTCTCAAACAATAAGATTCAACTGCTAGTATCTCATGCTGGTGTCAAGGATTTTCTCCTAAACAAGGACTTGAATGAGAAGAGAGTAGGTTGGATCACTGGGTAATGGAATATGACATTGAGATCAAGGTGACCAAATTGGTTCATGGCAAGGGTCTGTGTGAAAGCTCGCTTCCAAGCAATAGGATGAGTCAGTGGATGAAAAAGAGGCTGTCCTATTACTACAAGAATGATCAAGAACAACCAGCTAATGATGCACCTATTCCATGTTGGACTCAAGCCTTGGTGCATTACCTCCAAATCAGGTTTGTTCCCTCTAGAATGGAACAAAGCAAAGAGGAGATACTTTAGACTACAAGCCATCCCATATGTGCTTGTTGGTGGTGTCTTGTTTAAAGAAGGATATCAATAGTGTTCTATTGAGGTGCATTGGGACAGGCCAAATTGAGAGAGTGTTGCATGAGTTCCATGATGGAGAAGTAAGAGGTCACTTTTCTCCTCGAGTAATAGCTCTCAAGATCATGAAAGCTGGTTATTATTGGCCTACAATGTTCAGGGACTGCTACTCATGGATCAAGAAGTGCAAGAAGTGTGCATTCTTCACAAGAAAAGAAAAGTTAGCAGCCCTGCCCCTTCGCCCAATTTTAGTGGATCAGCCATTCATGCAATGGGGATTAGACTTCATTGGGGTGATTAACCCAAATTCAAGTTAGGGCCACAAGTGGATACTTACAAGCAACAGACTATTTCACCAAGTGGACTGAACTGCAGTGGCACTTAAGGAAGCAAATGAATCCAACATCTTGGATTTCTATGAAGGAATAGCCACCAGGTTTGGAGTCCCTGCCACTATTATATCAGATAATGCATTGGAATTCCTAGGTACAAGGATCACTAAATGGGTAATCAAGAATGGTGTATACCTCAACACTTCATCAAACTATTACCCTCAAGGTAATGGCCAAGCAGAGTCCACAAACAAGAACCTATTAAGGATTATCAGAAGGAATCTTGATGAAAATCAGAGAACTTGGCATACAAAGCTCAAATCAGCTCTATGGGCTGATAGGATCACATCCAAAAGATCCATGGGAAACTCCCCATACAAGCTTGTATATGGAAAAGAGGAAGTATTACCCATATCATTAGATTTTCCCACTTTGGAGCTCATGAAATAGTTGGATCTAGCCGAGTTTGAACCTATGGAAATCAGGTATGCAGAGCTAATGGAAGTAGGAGAAGCAAGAGAGCATGTAATGCAGAGCATGGAAAGGATCAAGCATTGATCAAGAAGATTTTTGATAAGAAAGAAAGAATGAGGACCTTTCAAGAAGGGGACTTAGTTCTAAAGTGGGATGCAGATCGGGAAAAGCCAGGAAGGCATTCCAAATTTGATGCCATTTGGAGTGGCCCCTACATGATCACAAGGTGAAAAAGTAGCAATGCCTTCTAGCTGGCTAAATTGGATGGTGAAGAATTACAGATCCCAGTAAATGGGATCTATCTCAAACATTGCTACTGAAAGGGAAAATTCCACCCTTGTAAATATTAGCATAGAATTTTATTTTCCCTAAGTGCGTATGCACATTGTTTTGTTGTAGCGTAGGTTTTGTTTCCCTAAGTGTTGTGGAACAGTTTTTTTTTTATTGCTCCAGGTTTGCATTGTTATACAGTTCAATGTGCCTCCAGGTGAATGCGCCAGGCCCTTCAACAATTTGCAATAGGGAGACCCATAGTTTCTGTAACAGTTGCTCACTTTCTAATAGAACAAATACAAAGTAACTAAAATTGGGTCCCAAAAGTGTTCATTTCCAGAAGAACAGGACCAACACTAGGTCACCAACCATGACTTCATGCCCAATAGATACAACAAGACAACTGATCTCTTCATCTAGTAGGAAGATGCCCCTGCATGAGTTGCCAAATTGTTATCTCAATTTTTCCCCCGACAAAATTGATCAAACACGACCCTGTGCAGGAAGAAATTCAAGAAATGGTTTATGTCAAATGAACCCATGCTTCAAATCCAACAAACAAGTTGCAGATGGGCTCTAAATGGAGTAGCAGGGTCAGGGAAGGAAGAAAATAGTTTCAAAGGAAAACCAGAGGCTCAAAGGAAAAGAAATGGAGAAAACTCAAAGTCTCTGGGCTCTACGAATGATTCAAAATGAGCCCAAAATTGGCTAAGTATGGGAGAATCAGCGGAAGCCTCCACGTGCCTCATTGGCACATCTCTAAGGTTAAACTCAAAAATTAGACTCAAATAAGCGCGGAGCTTCCATGTGTCCCAGGCCCAAAAAAGGATAGATCAGACTGTTGAAAAGTCCAAACAAGCAGAAGGAAACATGTGTCAGCTCGACGTAATTTCAAGATGGGAGCCCAAGGTGGAGACTCAAACTTATGCCATCCCTCCACGTGGCCAAGGGTCAAAAAAGGTCAAATCTAAAAGTGGGCCCAAATTGGTTAAGTATAAGAGTGCAGGAGGAAGGCACACGTGTCTTAACAGACACACATTCAAAGGCGCAGCCCAAAGAAGAGACTCAAAGAAGCGCAAGGCTTCCACATGTCAGTCCAACACATCTTCAAAGATAAATCTAAAAGCACATGTCCCAGGTCCTTAGAACAAGTGGAAGGTACCACGTGTCAGCCAATCTTCCATGTGGCCCAAATGGTCAGATAGGTATGGCCCCTGCCAAGTAAAAGGACTTAGTAAAAAACATAAAGGAACAAAGAAAAGCCACGAAAGAAGCCATGTGTCATCCCAGTGCAACTTCTAAAACAAAAATCCAAAAGTGGTCCTCCAAACGCGCATGTCAGCCCTCCACGTGGCCATATTCCAAGTCAAAGTAGGGAGACAGGTCTCCGGGAGTAATTTTAACTTTTTGGCTTCGTTTATAAGGGATATGAAGTATAAAAATGAGTCATGCCTTCTGCCAATACTCAAGGAGCCACGTGTCAGGCCTAAATTACATGCAAGTTGGTGGGCCTTGAAGTGATTTTTTTCCCAAATGAGAAAATGTGGACCAGCGGACCCGAAGATGGGTTTTTGACAAAAAGGTATTGCGAGGCTACAGGGCAATTTTTTGCATTTTTGTATTTTTGTGCCAAAAGCACAAAGTGAATTTCAGGCCCGTAAGACCCATTCTGCTAACTATTTTCTGCCATTTTTTGTATGGACCTGATTCAAAAATATTCAAATGGGCATATCTTCTGATCCAGTGCCCAAAATCCAACAAATTTGGCACCATTGGAGAGATCTCGACCTCGTCTACATCATGGAGATCTGAAAACTTTAATTTTGAAGAAGTTAGGTGGGGAAAAAATGGAAAAAATGTCTTGTGCCATTAATATAGGATCCATTTGTCTCCAACAACTAGATCGGATTTGATCTGATCCGTTGTTCTTCCTCCTTCAACATGCCAAACAAGTAATTGAGGAAAATTTGACAGATTGTGGGTGGATTTATAAGGGGCATTAATGGCTGGTAGCTGAGTTTCAAATTAGTTTTCCCACCTCTCTCTCCTCTCTCTGTGTTGAATCTATAAAATAAGGGGTTGGGCTCATTGTAAAGGGTTGGACATTTCTATTTTGCACTCTCCCTTCTTCCCTTGTCTATAAGCAAATTTGTGGAGTTTCCAAACCTCCCATTCAAGTTGTAATGCAATATTTTGCCTCTTGGCCACTTTAATGCATTGTATCGACTTTTGGAGCAATAATATATGTTTTGGATGATTATCGACCCTCTCATGTGTTTATTGTTTCCTTCTGATCTCTCATTGTAGTTTGGTTATATGTGCATGGCATTTGCATTGCATTTCTATGGTCTTTGTTAGCTTGTAAAATGAGTGTTTAACATTCCTTTGGTGCATCACCTCATTAGCTTAAGTTTATTTTTTCATATCTTCTCAACCCTGTCTCCTTGGTAAGATAGAGTAGGTTTAGAATAGATCCTCTGCAAAAATTTATTGTGTGCACCTGAACAGAGGAATAGGAACTGGCCTTAATCCAGAGAGCTCTCTCAACTCGCAAGGTCCCACACTTTCAGAGATGCTCCATGTTGTGCAATCACACTGAGAGTCTCAACCCATCTAGTGGTAGGCATTCAGGGGTGTTGTGAATTGAATCATATTGGATAGACTATCCCTGACGGAGCTTAGTTTTGCACTGCATACCCTTAAAGGGGGATCAAGCCTCTATCTCTAATTATTTGTTTATTATTTTGCTTTTGGTGATCTCTCTCTTTTCATGAAGAATATCAAGGAAATTTCTGAGAAATAAAAATGAATATTTCTAACTCTTCTCGATGTGAAGAATAACATCTAGTTTTCCTTCCATCAGAAAAATGGGGAACAACCCACTTTATCTTCATATCATGCCCATTCGAATAGACAGATGCCCATATGTAGTTTTCCTTATGCCTATTTTTCTCTGTGATTCCTATTATTAGAATGGGCATATGTTCATGTTCTAAACATTCTAATATAACCCAATATTGATACTAAAATGTCATATGCTCATTCTAAACATTCTAATACATGCAATATTGAACTTAGTCTAGTTTAGTACTTCTATATTACTCATATCTAGTCTAAAATGTAAGATGATAGTGGAGTGATAAACTTTACTTACTCTGTCTATATTTAAGAATGGGTAGTCGCCCATTCTCTCATACAAACATATAATTTTGTTTTTCAACCTATCTTGAATACAATGTAGTTTTTTCTAATATGTCTAATACAAGAAATTGATATGAATTGGATGAGGATATTCCAATTCAATTATAATATGAGTAATAGAAGAAAATTATTTTCATTATAGCACAAATATATTAATAATATCTAACTCCACAATACAAGATGCTAGTGGAGAGATAAAAATTTATTTTGTCTTTGTTTAAGAATGGGCAGTTGCCCATTCTCTCATAAAAATAAACAAATTTTTTTTTTTTTCATTTTTTCTTGAATACAATGTATTTTTTTCTGGAAAATTGGCGGAGCCAACTTTGCTCTGCCAAGTACTACACTACATACCCTCGAGGGGGATCAAGCCTCATCCAGTTCTTTTTTCATACATCTTGGCTCTACCAAGTGTTGCACCACATACCCTTGGGTAGATGCCTATTCTCATAATTATATTAATTTGATTTGGAAATGACAGATGCTCATTATCATATAGGATTAATTAACATATATTTCTTAAGACCATGACATATTGAGACCATCATGCAAATACATTATTTACCACTGTGTATTTATTAATTAAAGGTAATTGTGTTAAAACAAGTCTTAGACTTCTCGTAATAATGAGAATAGGAACTAGCCCATTCTCTAGACATTCTAACATTGTCGTTTGGCCATATATTTGGTCAGTTGTATTGGAGTATTTATAAATATGGGAATTTTTCCATCCTCAAACAAACAAACATTTACTGTTGGGTTATTCCCCATTTTGCATGGAAGGAGGACCAATATTAGAAGAATAATTATAGTGTAATAACATTCTTAAAACCTTTTATAGAGTTAATAATTGTATCATATTGGCTGGACTATCCATGGTGGAGCCTAGTGCTACATTGCATACCCTTAAAGGGGGACCAAGCTTCTATCTCTAATGGTTGTTTATTATTTTGATTTTTGTCTCTCTCTTTTCATGAAAAAAAAAGATAACACAAAATATTTCTAACTCTTCTCAATGTGAAGAATAAAATTTTTTTCATTTCATCACAAAATGGGGTACAACCCACTTCATCTTCATGTCATGCCCATTCGAGTAGACAAATGCCCATATGTAGTTTGCCTTATGCCTATTTTTTATGTATTTCTATTATTAGAATGGGCATTCTAATGTTATAAACATTATAATACACAATACCGATCTAAAATGTCATATGCACTCATTTTAAACATTCTAATGCATGCAATATTGAACTTAGGGATGGTTATTACTTCTATATAACTCACAACCTAGTCCACAATGCAAGATGCTAGTAGAGAGATAAAATTTACTTCTCTGTCTAAATTTAAGAATTGGGCAGTTTCTCATTCTCTCATACAAACAAACAAACAGTTTTTTCAACTTATCTTGAATACAATGTAATTTTTTCTAATATGTCTAATACAAGAAATTGATACGAATTGAATGAGCATATGCCCATTCAATTATAATATGAGTAATAGAAGAAAATTCTCGGGATTTTAGTGCTTCTATATTAATCATATGTAACTCCACAATACAAGATGCTAGTGGAGAGATAAAATTTACTTTGTCTTTGTTTAAGAATGGGCAGTTGCCCATTCTCTCATATAAACAAAGTAAACATTTTTTTTCAGTTTTTCTTGAATACAATGTAATTTTTTTCACTCAAGAATAAAGTTTACTTCATTCTCACAGCAAACATCATATAAGAATGATAGAATAAGGGAATGTTGTT
Organism: Taxus chinensis; assembly: GCA_019776745.2. Lineage (NCBI taxonomy): Eukaryota > Viridiplantae > Streptophyta > Pinopsida > Cupressales > Taxaceae > Taxus > Taxus chinensis. The sequence continues at coordinate 665,194,510 of CM034154.1, forward strand.
CACTCTCACAACCTTAGGGTCAGGTGCTAATGATATATTTTTAGAATTGTCATATGCCTATTCTGATATAGGAATCATAGATGAAGAATAGTTGATAACACATTCTAACAAGCCCATTCACATACAACAATCATTTTTTATTTAATAATGTAAAATATTATTTGAAATTTATTGGTATTATTAAATGATATGATGTTATTTCTTGTATTTAATTATTAGTATTATTAATTAATGTTGTTAGTTAATTAATTTTGTTTATTCCTAATATCATATGTTAAATACATATTCTTTGATTTTCAATTTTTTGAAATAATGGAGTTTATGTCGTTAATTAGTTTTATAAAGTTTTATTATATTATTTTTTTTATAATTTTATAAAATTATTTAAAAATGCACTATAATTAATTAAGCATTATAAATAATGGTGATTAAGTTGTTAATTAGTTTTATAAAATTTAATTATATTTATATAATATTATTTAATTGTTTTAAAAATATTTTGTATTCATTTGATAATTTAATTAGATGTTACTAATATGTTTCTATTAATATAGTAATGTAAGTTTATTGGTAATAATAATTCTTGTAGTTAATATTATTTGATAGGATAATTTTCCTTTAATTAATTATAATATTATTAATTAATTATTTAAATTAGTATTAATACTTACTAATAATTGTAGTAATTATTATTAATTAATTATTAATTTACTAATTAATACTAATATTATATAATCACCGTGATTTCTATTATTAATCAATGTTATTGATTAACTATTAATTACTAATATCATATCTTGATTAGAAACACTTTGATTTCTATTATTACTTGTTATTGATTAATTAATTGTTAATAATACCAGCATGATTGTTTCAAATTTCAAATTTTGGTGCTTTCTTTTTGGGAGGTAATTCTTAATGGTCATTTATTATGGAATGTTTGATTCAACTTTTGAACTTTTGACACTCTTATTTTTAGATTTGGTCATTTATTACGATAGGTTTGATTCAAATTTTGAATTTTGGCACTCTTTTTTAAGATTTTCCACAAGATTGATTCAAATTTAAAATTTTCTCAGTTTTATTTTTGGGAGGCAATTCATAATGGTCATTTATTATAGCCAGTTTGATTCAAAATTTGAATTTTCAATGCTCTTTTTTATGAGGCACTTTTTTTGGCCAAGTACATTATAAAAATATTGATTTTGAATGAATCGGGTTTTGATTTTCTCTCTATTGCGACTGATATTTTTTCATTCAAAGATTTAGCTTGGGGAAAGATGAAGAACATAGATGTAGCTAGAGTAATATGAAGATACAGAGATTTTACAGAAGAAAGAAGAAGATATAGCTACTGATAGTAGGAGAGATAAGAAGATACAAAGATTTTAGAAGAAGAAAGAAGAAATAGCTTCCGATATAATGATTTTTCAAGGGATACTATTCAAGATTTCTCAAACGGAATACAAAAATGGTAGAGCAGGTCTATTCAAGGTTTTTATATCTCATTTTTTTCCATGTTTACTTCTAAAGCCTAAAAAATGTATAAACAAAGATCTTTTAATTCACAATAAACTATCTGAACCATTTTTTCATATATCTCATTTATTTTTATGTCTAAAAAATGTATCGATTTGTTTCCATGCATAAACGTAACAAGAAAACAAATACAGAAATCAATTTGTTTACATTCGTAAATGTAACAACTATAAAATATACAAATCAAAATTGTTTCATTCTTTTTTAATGTCTTAAGGACTTAAATGCGTACCTATTTATGGTGTGAAAAAAATGATTAGATAGATTCAGTACCACCTGTCTCTTTCTTTGTCTTTTTTTATAACATATGCAACAAGTTTCTATTTCAAGTAATCATGTATCCAATCAGGCCAAATCCTTTCGTATAAGAAAAAAATGATTTGATAAATTCAGTACCACCTTTCTCTTTCTGTATCTTTTTTTATTACCTCTACAACAAGTTTCTTTTTCAATTTTTGTTTAAAATCCTTTTGCATCCAATCAACTCTTACAAATCCTTTACTTGTCTGTGTCCAATAATCCTTCGCACTTCTTTCTCCTACAAAATCTCTGAATGAAAAAAAACTTGTCCATAAGCCTAGAGAAAAAAATAAAAAAATCATTTGTAAGAGAGAAAAAAATCAAAATCCAAGCCATTCAAATTCAATATTTTTTATAAAGTATTTGACCAAGAACCACCTCTAAAAAAAAAGTGCCGAAAATTCAAAATTTTGAATTTATCCTACCATAATAAATCGCCACCCTTTAATGATTAAATGCCTTTAATATCCTAATATCCTAAGTCTCAAAATTTGAATCTATCCTACCATAATAAATCACCACCCTTGTAATGCTTAAATGCCTTTAATATCCTAAGTCTATCGTAAATACTTAACCACGAAAGGGTATATATTTAAATGCTTTAACATCCTATTATCCCAATGTTTAGAAACATTTAAATGTTTTAAAGAGGTATTAGAATAATGAAAAATACATAGTACTATTTTTGTACATACATTCAAAATTTGAATATATAATACATTAACAAATCACCACCCTTTAATGCTTTAATGCTTTAATATGTTGTAATATGCTTTAATATGCTTAGATATTTGAATTTATTGGACCCATTTAAATGTTTTAAATAGTATTATGTGAATAATGAAAAATATATAGTAGAATTTATTGTCATACCTATTTAGACACATGTAATGATTTAAAAATGTCCACACTTACAGAAAATATGTTTTAATAATGAAATCATGAAAATTTAAAGATTTTTTTTATAATAATGAAATTTAAATACATTGTACTATTTACATATTTATTGTGTTTTAGAATGGGCACCCACTCTCACGTCTTGTGTAAAGTTATAAAAAATTTGAATCTATCCTACAATAATAAATCACCACCTTTTAATGCTAAAGTTGCTTAAATGATTTAATATCTTAATAATCTAAATCTATCGTAAATGTTGTAACAAGATATTTGAATAATGAAAATATATATAGTAGAATTTATTGTCATTCATATTTACTTGTTTTAGAATGGGCACCCATTCTCATGGCTTGTATAAAGTTATGAAATTGATTGAGCATTTTTACATTGTCTTGTATTGAATGGGAAGATGCCCATTCTCATATAGGAATCATAAAATACTTGCTTGGGAAAGATAGGAATCATAAAATAAGAGTATGGATTATACATGCTCATAGCTTTTAAATAGGTATGAAATTGATTGACCATTTTTACATTGTCTTGTATTGAATGGGCAGATGCCCATTCTCATATAGGAATCCTAAAAGAGTAGTTTGGGTAGATAGGAATCACAATTTTTAAATATTTCTTCAAATGAGAATTTTAGAAAATGCACATGCCCACTCTCATAAAATCAATATTTCTTGTATGAGAATATTTCAGAATGGACACATGCCCATTCTCATAAAACAAATATGTTTCAATCACGACTGTGCACATGCCCATTCTCAAAAAATAAATTTTACTTGTATTATAATGTTTAGAATGGACATATGCCCTTTATGATAGGAATAATCAATTTACTTTGTTTTAGAATGTGCACCCATTCTCACATCTTGTTAAAAGAGTTATGAAATTGATGGAGCTTTTTTGCATTGCCTTATATTGAATGGGCAGATGCCCCTTCTCATTTAGGAATCATAGAATAATTTCTTGGGTAGATAGGAATAATAGAAGAAGAGTAAGAAGAGTATGGATTAAACAATCTCACAATTTTTAAATAGGTATAAATAGGAATAAAGAAGCAATCTCATAAAATCAGTATTGTCTTGTACTATTACAATGTTTAGAATGGGCATATGCCCATTCTCATGCAAAAAAAATTGTTTCATCTTGTATTGAATGAGCATCGCATTTTTATTCTGCCTATTCTCATATAGGATTCATAAAATACTTGCTTGGACATATAGGAATCATAGAAGGAGAGTATTCATTAAAATTGCTCACATATTTTAAATAAGTATTAAAATGACTATGTATTGAAGAATGTGAACATGACCATTCTCATAAAATCAATATTTCTTGTATTAAAATGTTTAGAATGGGCATATGCCCATTGTCATAAAACATAAATGTTTCAATTCACGTTCAATGTGCACATGCTCATTCTCCAAAAAAAATAATATTGTTTGTATTAGAATGTTTAGAATGGGCATATGCCCTATTATAGTTCACATTCTAAAAAAAAAACCAATATTACTTATATTAGAATGTTTAGAATGGAGCATATGCCCTATGTTATATGAATAATTAAATTTACTTTGTTTTAGAATGGACACCCATTCTCACACCTTGTATAGAGTTATGAAATTGATTGAGCATTGGGTGATGCCCCTTCTCATTTGAAATCATAGAAGAATTGCTTAGGTAGATATGAATAGTAGAAGTAGAATACATATACTAGTATCATTGTTTCGAATGGTATAAGCCCATTCAAATACAAACAAATATGTTTTGTCTTGTATTTGTAATCATTGTTTCAAATGGGCATATGCAAATTTTAAAACAAACAAATATGTTTTGTCTTGTATTAAATGGGTAGATGCCCCCTCACATCCATTAAATACGTATTAAAGAGTGTATAAGTTGAGAATTTTTTCTTGTATTGAATAGTCATATTCCCATTCTCACAGCCGTTATAGAGGTATCACAAAGATTAAGTTTAATATTGCTAAGATTAGAATATGTAGAATGGGCATATGTGTATTCTCTTTAATATTTATTTTAGAATGGGAATTTTCCTATTCTCATAAGGGAATCGTTAAAAAATGTCAATTATTGTCATACTAGAGATAAATGAAAATATCATAAAAAGAATTATAGAGATAACATTAGAATATGAAGAATGGGCATATGCCTATTCTCTTTAATATGAATCATAAGAGAAAGTCCATTATTTTTCATGGAGATATGTGAATAAGTATAATAAAAAGAATATAGATAATGTTTACTTTGTTTAGCATGGGCACTTACCCAATCTCCCTGCCTTTGTAGGTGTATCAAATCCAACGTATCACTTTATAATGATTACTCTGATTCCTGCATAACATACGAAAATAATAAAATGTATGCATGTCAGTTCAATGAATTGACATGAATTTTCAACTCGTAATCATGTTGAATTATTATTAAATGAAGATTACAAAATGGTTAACTATCCTTTTTATGTACATAGTACATATTATCAATAAACAAGGTAATAATGCAATCTTTGTTGGAAAACAAACTTTTACTACCTAATTTTATAATCATATAGACAACTAAAAATTTGATAAGCAAGAAAAAAAAGTCATTCATCATCACAATAATCAATATAGAAAACAAGGTAATAGTAGCATCTAATAATGATTCAAATGTCAACATTAAATAAGATCATTTCACAGTCAATATTTTACATAAACAAAAGTCAAACATCATCATAGGAATTAATAGAGATAAAATTAAATTTGTTTTGGAATGGAAAATTCCCCATTATCGCAACCTTTATATAGCTCTCAAAATGATTTACTTTAATATTTCTTCCTATATGAGAATGGGCATATTCCCTTTCTCATATATGAATCATAGAAGAATAGAGATAAAATTTACTTTGTTGTACAACGACCAGTTCACTACCATGTAAGGGAAAATAACCAGATGAATATTCTTCATCTCTGAATAAATCACAAGAATTAATATAGATGAAATTTAATTTATATTATTTTTCTATGATTCCTATGTGAGAATGGCATATGACCATTCTCATATAGGGATCATAGAAGAATAGATATAGAGTTTACTACATTCTAAAACTGTGAAATAATTTTTTTTCTCTATTATTATGCTATGATTTCTATGTGAGAGTGGGAATATACAATGAGCATACACCCATTATCATATAAGAATCATAGAATAATATTAGAGATAAAAATAAAAGAATAACATACATTTTGGTCTTGTATTGAATTGGAGGTATATGTCCAATTCTCACAGCCTTTATAAACAATCTTCCCATTTGCACATCCTTTATATCTAGGTATTAAAAATATTTAAGCTCATTATTACTCATATAGAATGGGAAGATGCCCACTCTCATTTGTGAATCAAGGAAGAATAAAAAATTAAAATCTACTTTTTTATAAAACATTTCTATGACTCTACATGAGAGGTATTAAAATGATTAAATTCAATATTGATTTTACAAAAATACTTCCCATTCTCACAACCCATTCTAAAATTTTTTAGAATCATATAAATATATTGTATGATGAGAACTACATAAGTCTTGATCCCTCTCGAGGGTATGAAGTGCAACAGTTGGCTCTGATAGGAATAGTCCAGCTAGTGTAATACAATTATCAATAATTACAAAAACAAAAATTGTATGTTTGTATGAGAATGGGATCTTTTCCCCATTGTAACCCTTATTTCACTAGAAATGTTTTATATCTATAAGGGTTATGTGATAATGCAAAAATTCCCATTTAAAAAAAAAATTAAGGGTTATGAGAATGAGAATGGGCATATATGCCCCTTCTAAACATATAGTCTTATTCTACGTTTCCTATATGAGAATGTGCATCTAATCATTACAACCATTTTTATAATAGAGTTTCTTTTATCATTTTCATATATTAAGAAATATCTTATTCCTCCATATTTTTAATTTGAGAAAGGACATACTCCCGTTCTATACAAAATAAAAATATAACATTTATTCAATACAAAAAGGAAATGTAACATATTTTCAATACCAAATGCAAATGTAACATCTATTTCTATCAGATTGCTACATGATGGACACCCAAAACCATCAACAACGTTACTTCATTATTTTCATTTTTAATCTCATTTTCACTCATACTGCTACTGTGGAAAAATCACAACACCCCATGAATGGCTAGTTTTTGGAACTCAGGGATTTGGTGTGATTACCAGTTATGGAGCTATCCTAAGTGTCGGACCTTGCGAAATGGGATAGATCTTCAGAGAAGGCCAGTTCCTTCTCCTAATCCTACTTGCCACAACTACTCCTAATACAAGAAAAACTACTTACTAAACCTAAACTATATACCAAGGAGATAGGGAGAGAGAGATGCATGGAAAGTAAAACATACACTAGAAGCAGTGATACAACAAGAAAAGGAGTGATAATCACTTCCCCAACTTTCTAAACAATGAAGGAGTGAAATTGGAGAGGGTGATCATGCACCACAGACCAAAACACCCATATTCACCATTCCCAAATGAGAACAAGACACCCAAGCCCTACAATGAAACATGAAGTATATACAGATCCTGCAAGAATAATGAGAGGCAATAAAAATAACAAAGATGATGCAAGGGTTGACATATGAACCACAAAACAACAATTTTATATCTCCAAATATGCACAATACATTGTTTTAGCAGAAGAAGGAAAAAAATCCATTTATAACTTTTGGGAGGAAGGCTTGAAGCCCCAGATCTGAGAAGAAGAGGGGTGCATGGGAGGAGAGAAATGACCAACCTTTTTTAATAATGCAACCCCCTTACATTTTATAGAATAAATATTGAGGAGAGAGGGAGAAGAAACCTGAAATCCCTCCCAACCACCTGTAAAATCCATCATTACACCTACAAGAATGATAGGAAAGTTTGTAAAGGTCCATACCCTTCTATACTTTTCCTTATAGGAGAAGGAAACATGCCCCATGTCTTCATTGATGACTCCCACCTACCTAGGGAACTGTACATTGTTCATGAATTTTTAGAAATCCAGAATCCCCTGAAATTCCAAATTTGATGGTGCCATGCCGTAGATCAGTCCTTCTACGATTCCAATGACTGGTTTTTACAAAAAATGGACATCTTGGGCCCAAGTTATGCCATTTCAGGTTTTAGGGACTCTATTGATTTTAGGGTTTCAAAAAATTTGAAAATCCATTTTGAAGTCTCCATCACAAAGGTCTCATTTTACCCTTTCCATTGACCATAATTTTGCAAGAAACAAACATTCTTAGCTCAAGATATGGCTTTTTGAGTGAAAAGGGGATTTTAGTGTTTTGACCTTTGCATGCAATACATTCATAAGCTAGGTGACTGGCTTGGCCGATTTGCTCGGTGAGTTCTACATAGAGTTATGTGTTTTGGGAACATTGGCCACCTTTATTTCCTTTGTTTTTCACTAGTTATCTGGGATCCCCTTCTCACATTCACTGTTCTAGCCCTACCAAGCCACAAAGTAGCTCGTGTATCGTACTCTTAGGATCTTACTCCCTACGCTTATCAAATCCTTATCACCTCTCATGTATCCTAAACACTTTCCATCTTCCTTAGTGGGATCTTCATTCTTCACCATCGAGCTAATGGTGAGCTATTCACTTTAGCGAGCTCTACAAGTTTTCCTCTTCGTATTATCTGGACCCCCCACCCCGCAACTTACGCTTCAATGTTGTATTGACCCCCTTCTTTGCCATCAATTTCCAATTTCTCTTACATGTGAGATCTTCCTGATGATGTTGAGCCTTTTGGATTGCACAGTTGGTGGGCTAATACATTGATTCATTAAGCCCGAGTGAAATTTCATGTCGCATTCCTTCAACTTTCATTGTTTCTTCTGCTTTTCCCGTTTAATGGGCCTCCATTGCATTGCATCCCCATTGATGGGTGAATTCTTGCATTGGTTTTGCATTAGGTTAGTGAGCCCTTGGAATAGCTCTAAGCCTTAGCTCGACCTCGAGCGGTTTCCACGTGCTTCCAATTACAAAACACTCCACTTTACACGTTGGCGGGCTTTGCTTTGCATTATCAACCAAGCCCGGTCATTGACACATTTATAGGTTGGAATCCATGTGTCCACCACTATTTCCTTGGATCTAAAATCACTCCACGTAACTAGGCCTCTCCCCCAACATGACTATTTTCAGACATTATTGCATCGGATTTTCAGACATCTCGTGCCCACTAAGATATGCCCTATTCATTGCGGACCCCTTTCAAAAGTTCTAGAGTACCAAAAATCTAAAGTACGAAATTCAGAATTTAGAGTTCATACTTTGACTCACCATGTGGGGAACTATTCACTTGGCTTGGTGGATTCTATGAATCCCCAAAATTCCTAACTTTAAAATTCAAAGTTCAAATTTCGGGGTTCTCAACTCACTCCTTGTGCGTAAAAGCTCTTTGTCCTCCGACATCTTGCCCTCCGAAACCCCGAAACCAACTTCTCTAAAATTTTATTTGACACTGACTCGAAGCTTACCCCTCATGATCTCCCTTCGCCATGTCCAAGCCTTTGATCTAACCATTCCCATTTTTGTGGCTAAGTTGGACCTATCTTTTTGGCTAGTATCTTTGCAAGATTGGCCCTAACATGTGAATTCAAACCGTGTCATTTTGCCTATTAGATCGAGCCAACCTTGCAATGCTCACCTTGATCTATTGCCGTGCCAACCTTGTTATGATCTACTGCGGCCCCTTGGGATATCTCGCCATTTTCGCATGGCCGCGAACTCCTATTCCTTCCAATGTTGAAATGCCACCCCCCTAGTTCTACTTGGTTCACCATGGTTAAACCACCCTTAATGTGCCTTGACACTCCATTTCTGTGTTTTTTTTTCATTAGAGAGCCAATGCCCTAAAATGCCGAGATCCTCCCTTTGTTGGCCCTAATGCTCCCGCAAGGATCTGGCTCTCTACGATTCACTTGCCATGTGGGACGAGTTCCTATGTTTATGTGACTATCCTTCTCCAATGCCGAGCTGACCAAAGCTTTCTTCAAAGGGCTCGAACCTCAATAACTTGGGCTCACTTGTTCCCCTTCACCAAAACCAGTTTGCATTAGAGCTCGATGTTGACCTTCCTGTCCATGTTGCTGCTCGTCATCCATATGTTAATCATCGAGCCATACCACTTCGTCAATCCTGGCTGAATCCAAACCTCTTCCCATGGCTTGGTATCTTGAGATATCCTCATTGTCATGGTGAGCATCTCGGCCATTATTAGGCCCTTCGTGTAAATAAGCTCAACGAATCGACCCACCAACCAACCAAGTTGGCCTCCTCCACCATGAGCTCTATTCACCATTTTCCAGAATTGCCCTTGCTTCCCATGAATTTCTATGAGATCTACGTGTTTTGGCCCGCTCTGAGCTAGCTTCATCCATCTGCCAAGAAAATGTCGAGAGCCCATATGATGTATTGAATTTCTAGCACGCCGAGATCCCCAAATAGCTCGGATGATTCATTTCATGTTGTGACCATGGTGGCTCTCTGAGATAATTTTAGCTTGATCCTTATGAAGCCCCTTGGAAAAAGTTTTGTTAATTTCTTGCATCTTTTAGAATTTCTTCGATTTCCCATAGGGCTGCGGGCCATGGGGGAAATTAAAATGCTTGGAAACTGATTTCCCATTTTTTCCCTCGTTTTTCTTGTTGGGCTGGATGTGGGCTCGCGGGGCACGCTTCTCTTTATTTTCAAGTTGAACCTTAAGGGTTGAAACCCAGAAGAGGAAAAAAATTCCCCAAATGATTTCATTCTTCCAAATGATTCCCAAATTCTCCCAAAATACCTGACTTTTCCTGTGAATGCCCTGATGCACCAGTGTGAGTCCCTTCCAATGTCTAGGTTTGGTACCCCATGCTGTCCATTTTTCTTAGGGGGGAAAATGGATAACAAATACTACTTGAATAATCTAGGTCTTACATTATTATCAAACTTTCATTCATATTGCAACTTAAAGGACACCCATAAGAGTAAAAAACACTACTTCAATATTATCATTTTATAAGAGTTTTAATTTGTGCATAAGAATGGAGTTACTAATATATAATTTTCATATATTAAAGTTATTATTCCACAGTTTTTTCTTCCTTTCCAATAATGTCCCTCATATCATCCTTCACCATTTCATCCTCCTTTGCGCTGCTGAGGTGAAGCTTAATCCTGTGCTTTTTACTTCTTTGCTCTAGTTGAACCAATCTCCTCTCAATGTCCATAACTATATTTTAAAGCCTAGATAGCTCCTCTCTGATGGAATTTTGAGAAATATAAATTTTCTTACAGGCATAGATATATTTCATGAAACTATATCCCAAGTCCGCTAAACACGTCACTGATAGAATCAAAATCCTTTTCCACTTGTAGAATCCCTGAGGGAAATTTTTTCCAATGCCATACTCCAATAAGACTCCAATGCTTCTTTTCCTTAAGAAGGTTCCCCTTCGATATTAGACAAAGAAAATCTAGCCGCAATATCAATACCCTTCTTCTTCCTCAATTTATTCATTCGTTCGGCCAGACTACAATTGTCATCAAGGTCCTTTAAATTTGTCTCTAAAACAATAGCATATAGTGGCTACGAATCCTCCCTCTCCATTTTACCAACATCATCTACAATGTTTATCGATGACATAACATACTCTTTTATGTCATCTAAGCCTGAAGAGGAGGAATCCCCATCACCCTCCTACTCCATATACTTCTCATCCTCAACATGCTTTACATCATCATTCAACAAGCCCCTAAAATTCTCAGATTTAGTGAAATCTGTAGAACCCAAACAGAATAAGGCCATCATCAATACCCGATGAAGAGGGATTTTCAACTTTTCTTTTTGAAAATTCTCGATTGATGTGTGTAGGGAAAGACTGAGCAAGAAATGGAAATTATAATGCATACCATGACAGATATGACTTAACATAGGGAAATGGTGGGCATAAACTATCTTGTACCTACCCTCGAGGGTGATAAATTGCATCAAGTGTAGGGAAATTTTATTGAAAGGATCAGGTAAATAATCTCTCTAAAAAATTTCATAATGATGTCTTAGTTTCTCTTTACCCACTAAAGATTTTCCCATCTCCTCCTCACATTTTTTTCTTTGGTTTGTAAATATCCCTCCCATTGTTCTTCATGCCAACCAATATAGCAATAAAATCCACGGAATTTGGTATATAAAACCCCTGATACTAGCCCGACCATCCTTCTAATGACAAGAAAAATCCTTTCTCAGGGATTCTTTGTGGCCTTTAAAAGTTTGAAAGAGAGATGACATACCTACCTTTTCCATAATCATCCAAACTCTTCTACTAATCCCATTGGTTGAATCATGTTTTAGACGAACCAGATCACCACACATAGTTTTTGTTTCTCTATTATAATGGCAATAAAACTAACCTAGTTAAAAACCTTTTTTTCCATTGCAAAACCAATGATCATACTTTATCAAGCCCTCCTCTAAACCAAATGTCCTTTCTAAAACCAATGCAAGCACTTATATCATCCGACCTCTCACATGTATCCTCATTACTTCTTACTCTTCCTTTATAGCTAATACTAAATAAGAATGATTTCTAATCATTTAAATGACACATGAAGTTCAACCTCTTGAACCTCTGTTTACAAGGTAAACTATAACCTTGTTCCCTTCCATGTAGACATGATTATAGGAAATTAGTTAAAGGATGTTTCCATGACACTCTCCCATTCTTTTTACTTTAATAAAAGCAATAGTGAATTTAATTATTTTAATAACTCTTTGAGGGCTATGAGAATGGGCAGCTGGCCATTCTAAATATAATTCAATTCTATCTCTATTATTATTTTATGAATCCTATATGATAACTCACATTTTCTCGTTCAATACAGGATTGAACTTATTAATTAATTTAATAACTATGAAGACTGTGATAATGAAGAGCTACCAATTCTAAAATAAAGTATTTTTTCTCTATTTTTCCTAATATATGATTTGAATATGAGAATAGGAAATTTACCATTCTAAAACAAATTAAATTTTATCTTCTTCTTCTATGATTCCTGTAAGAGACTGGGCATCTGCCCATTCAAGATAAAAATGTTTTTTTTTGTATGAGAATGACCATACGCCCATTCTAATCATTACAATACAATAAATATTGAACTTGATCATTGATAATGGGAAATTAATAGGATATAAGAGTGAAAAGGAATGGTAAATCTAATACAAGAAATACTGAACTTAATCAATTTAAAACTATATGAAGGTTGTGAGAATGGGCAACTTGCCATTTTAAAACAAATTAGATTTTATCTATATTATTCTTTTATGATTACTATATGGGATTGGGAAGTTCATTCGATACAAGATTGAACATAATATTTTTAATACCTATGAAGGTTTTGATTACATGGGGAACTGGCCATTAAAAAATAAATTAAATTTGATTTATTTTTATTATATGATTCCTATATGATAATGGAGAACTATCCATTCTAAAACAAATTAAATTTTATCTATATCCTTCAAATATGATTCATATATGACATGAATGGGTATATGCCCATTCAATACAAGAAATAAATTCTTGTTTGCATGTAAATGAGCACAATCTCCTTCTAAACATTCTAATACAAGCAATCTTGAACTTAAACATTTTAATACCTCTATAGGAATGGATATCTAACCATTCAATGGAAGATAATTTTTTTTGCATGAGAATGAGCATATGCCAATTATAATCATTGAAATACGAGCAATATTGAAGTTTTTTTTTCAATATCTCTATGAAGGCTGTGAGAATGGGAAACTATCCATTATAAAAAAGCTATATTTTATCTTTGTTTTTCTTTTATGATTCTAATTATGAGAACAAAATTTTTATTATTACATACAACATCGAACTTAATCATTTTAATTCATATATGAAAATGATTAAGTTTAATATTTCTCATCTTGGCAGGTGAGCTTGGCCGCTCAGCTCGGCAACTCAACTGGACATCCTAACTTGGCAGGTCAACTTGCCCAACCATCTCGGTAGGTCAGCCTGCCAGCCCAACTCGGCCATTCAACCTCACCTACTCAACTCAAAAATTCAGCTCGCCCACCCATCTCGACTAGCCAATTTGACCGGATAGCTTGACTGGTGAGCTAGACCGACTGACTCGAATGACCAACTTGATCAGCTAGCTCGACAAGCCATCTCAACTACCAACTCAATAGATCAGATCACCCACCCAACTTAGAACGTTAACTCACCTACTGAGCTCTATAGTTCAGCTCATCCACCAAGCTTAGAGGGTTAGATCACTCGCTGAGCTTGGCGAGTCAGATCACCTTCCCAGCTTGGCAGGTCGACTCACCCACCCAGCTCAGCCTATGCAGCTAGGCCACCCATCTTGGAAAATAAGTAACGCTCCCTAGGTGGTAACCCCACAATGTACTTTGGTAATAAAAAATTAGTTAACTCCCCTTAACATGAAGGATTAGAAGTGGATTTCTTAGAATGATATATATTTTTTGTAAGGGAATGATCTTTTTAAGACTCTGAAACATGCAAAAAATGGTCATATTTAGATGCATCCTTTCATAACTATGGAGGATAACAACTATGCAAGTATTACAAAAGATTGAAGTTCAAATATTCTTAAAACCCATATCAAAAATACAAAAGATCTAAAATATGACATTATAATTTATCTTTATATCTAGAAACTTGGAATAAAACAGAGAAGAGTTAGAAGTATCTCTGAAACTCATTTTCAATTTAAAAAAAGAAGTAAAATTTTTTTGCACTATAAAAAATTAAATTCTTCTTCTAATAATGAGTGATTCTCGGTCTGTAGAACTTTCCTGCGCAACTTGAAAAATAAGCAATGCCACCTAGGTGGTAAGACCACTCTGTACTTTGCTAAAATCATAATAGATAACTCCCCGTATTAACAGATATGATTAGGTTAACAACTACACATGTATTATAAACATTGAAGTGATATTCTTAATACCCAAATAAAAAAAACAGAAGATAAAAAATAAGGCATTATATTTAAACCCAAAACAAAATATAAGGGAAAGAAAACCAAACGCTATTCTTCATCTCATAAAAATTCAATAGAGAAGAGTTAGAGTAATTCATGCCTGATATTTTCTTTAATCTTGTGTGTCATAAGCCGAAACAGTCTTAAGAAACAAAGGGAGCCCAAAGATGAAAGGGACAACATAAATTTAGTGGAGAGAATAAACAATATCTCAGAAATATTCTTCAAATATTTTTCTTCATAGGAAAAAATGGTCTAACAAAATATAGGCAGCCCAAAGTGGAAGGAAAAACAAAAAAAGTGGAAACTGGATGAAAAAATAAAGTGGAAAGGATGAACAAGAAAGAGATAGCTTTGCTGACCCATGGTGAACCTTACAATTCCCAAGACCTCTAACATCATCAAAAACAAAAGACGTTGTTAATCTCTCTATAGTTCCACAGAGTGGCGTGAATTAATTGCCATTAATTTCACCAATTTCCCTCCAACAGGTGGTCAAAGACGTGTTTGACAAACAAGTACCTTCAATTAATAAATAAATGGTAAAAAATAATTTATTTACAAATTAATGGTCTCAATATGCCATGGTCAAAAACAAATATAAATATTAAACAATATTGTAGCCATGTTTTAGGTTTAATAATTGCACTTAAAATAAAATTTAAATTTTCAAAAAAATTCATAGCCATGTTTTAGGTTTATTGCATATAAAATAAAATATAAATTTTAAACTTTATCATAGTTATGATTTAGGTAATTTGCATTTAAAATATATGAATTTCAAACATTATCATAGCCATGTTTTAGGTTATTTTTTACATTTATATTTAATTGATACTAATTTATACTAGAGGGAGGGAGAGATGCATGCATGGATAATTAGTAAACTTGTGAGGCAATATACACAATGTTTAATTTCAAATTTCAATAGTATTATTTTATTAATGACATGTCATATATGACATGAATATTATTTTTTACTTTTCTATTACGATTGGAATAATATTTATGACTATATTTAAATGTTTATTACGTTTTGCACCTTCTCCATTCATTAGTGTCTCATTGTTTTCAATAATAAATACAAGAAAGATGAGAGGGGATACTTAGGGCAAATATATATGACACATGGATTTCATGAAATCACTCAAATGTTGAATCATTTACTTTCTTCAACCACTCCCTGAATGTTAGGAATTAGAGAAAAAATATGTGGAAATGATTCCTCAAACCACAACAGGTAGGAAACTATATAGCAGAATTATATATGCAGAAATATAATAACATAAATAAATAATGCACAAAAGAAGACAAGACAAGATTTAACGTGGCTCACACCAATGTGGGCTACATCCACCAAGAAATTGCTCAGATTTTATTATCAACAAGAGTAAAACAACTCTCATAGTCTTCTCTAAGTTATGAACTCACAACATAATTCCAAAGATGCTGAAACCACATCTAAACCACAATTGACACCCAATTGCTTAACCTTGATCACTCTTGATCACCTCTTGATCACTAAGAATCAAGATCTCTTGAACACACAAGATATGTTCAAGATACCCTAACACCTCTATTTATAAGATTACAATCCTTTAAGAATGTCCAAAAGCTGACCCTAGAAGTTTGAAAGTCATGACTTTTCATCTTCCCACAGCTGGAAAAGAAACTATCATGACCTTTCATCTTCCCATGGCTAGAAAAGAAATGGTCATGACCTTTCATCTTCCCAATTCAAACTCCACACTTCAATACTAATTTGAGAAGACCAAAAACAAGCTCCACACCCCAAAAATCTCCCACTTGGAGACTGTTCCTACTGAGAAAAGTTCTCAACCCTTCATTATCAACCATGAAGGCCAATCAAAGTTGAACACAACTTCAAATTCTCCCTTGTGACTACCTTGGTCATCATATCCACAAGATTCTGACTAGTATGAATCTTTTCCAGCTTCAAATTATCTTCTTCCAAAGCTACCCTGATGAAATGATATCTCAGCTGAATATGCTTCATCCTATAGTGAAAAGTAGAGTTCTTCACTGAATGAATAGCTCTCTGACTATCACTATGTAGTCTCCCAACTTCCTGCTTATGACCCAACTCATCAAGAAACTTATATAGCCAAATCATCTCCTTACTTACCTCTATGGTAGTAAAATACTTAACCTTTGTGGTTGAAAAAGCCACAACCTTTTGTAACTATGAAATCCAACTCACCTGTTGTATCACCAACCGTAAATACATAACCTGTCATGCTCCTCCTGCTTTCCAAATCTTCTGCCATGTATGAATCTACATAACCATGCAATGTAGTGTCTGATCCATCTGTCAAAACACAATTATACTCCCATGGGTCCCTCTCAAATACCAAAGTATCCATTTCACTATCCTACCAGTGATCTCTACCTAGATCACACATAAACCTAGTCATTACTCCCACTGCATGTGCAATGGTCAGGCCTAGCGCATACCATATCATATATCAAGCTACCAAATGTTGATGAGTATAGTACCCTGGACATCTAGATTTTATCCTCCTCAGTTTTTGGACTCTTCTCCTTTGATAATTTAAAGTGACCTGCCAAAGGGGTACTAACTGGGTTAGCATCATGCATAGTAAACCTCTCTAAGACCTTCGTTATGTAATATTCTTGAGATAGCACCAAATTACTCTCTTTCTTGTTCCAAGTTATTCTCATACCAAGGATTTGTTTTACTTCCCCCAAATCCTTCATGGTAAAGGAGTCACCTAGACTGCTTCTTGAGTACCTTAAATTCCTATATTTTCTTCCCCGCAACAAGAATATCATCCACATATAGGCACATAGAATAATATAAATACCATCAAGAAACTTCTTGATGTACACACAATGGTCTAAGTGACACTTGGAGTAACCCTGCTCTTGCATAAAACATGTCAAACTTCTTGTACCATTGCTATGGAGCTTGTTTTAGGCCGTACAAGCTCATCTTCAATTTAGCACACTAACCTCTCCTTCCCTTTGACCTCATAACCCTGTGGCTGCTGCATTGTAAAATTACTCCTCAAACTCACCATGAAGGAATTTAGTCTTCACATCCAACTGCTCTAAGTGTAGGTCTTCTACTGCTACTAAACCAAGAACAGTTCTAATCGAAGTCATTTTAACAACAGGAGAAAAAATTTCATCAAAATCTATACCTTTATTTTGTGCAAATCCCTTGACCACCAACCGGGCCTTGTATCTTTTCCTACCTCCACCCTCCTCTCTGATTCTATACACCCACTTTTTGTGCAATGCTCTCTATCCCTCGGGTATCTCCACCAGATCCCAAGTCTGGTTTTCCATAAGAGATCTATGCTCTTCATCCATGTCCTGCTCCCACTTCTTCCTTACATCCACATGCACTACTTCATCAAAGCACTCTGGCTCTCCACTTTCAGTGAGCAATAAATAATTTAAAGATGGAGTAAATAATTTAGGTTCCCTTCTTACCCTAGAATACCTTCTCACCTCAGGAATTTGGGGTTCTTATTGAGTAGGTTCCTGAAATGGCTATGCCGGAATGTGCTACACTTAAATCGGCTCCTTGGACACCTTGCTGTCCACAATGTCCTCTAACACTGTGTATTCTTTCTTTGATTCCTCTTTCTGTTCCTGCAATTGATCTTTATACATGAATTTTTCATTAAAGACAATATATCTATACTGCAATATTTTCTTATCCTTAAGAATCCAAAAATGGAAACCAAAGTCATCCTCACCATATCCAACAAAGGTGCATTTATCAGACTTAGCCTCTAACTTGGTCCTATCATCTTTATCAATGTGAACAAATACCTCACATCCAAATACTCTAAGAAATGAGTAATCAATTTTATTACCAGACAAAGCCTTCTCAGGTGTACCTCCATCCAAAGCCATAGAGGGTCCTCTGTTAATTAGATAAACAACTGTGCTCACCGCTTCCACCCAAAACATGAGTGGTAGTCCTGTATGTAACCTCATGAACCTAGCACACTCCATGATTGCCATGTTCATTCTCTCTGACACTCCATTTTCCTGTGGAGTATTTGGAACTGTTCTTTACATGTGGATCTCATTTACCGAACAATAATCAAGAAATTCATTGCTGTAATACTCCCCTCCATTATTTGACCTGAGACATTTCAACTTGAGACCTGTTTCATTCTCAACCAAGGATTTCCATATTTTGAAGGTTTCAAACAAATCAAATTTCTTTCTAATGTAATATACCTAAAATTTTCTAGTTGCATCATCAATGAAAGTGACATAATAACATGAACCACCAATAGAGTTCACCTTAGCTGGCCCCCATACATCTGTATGCACTAAATCCAACTTACCCTCCTTCTTGGTTAGTCCAACCTTGAGGAATCTCACCTGATTCTATTTTCCATAAACATAGTCCTCACAGAAGTCTAAATCTAACTCCTTTAATCCAGGAAACATGTCATTTATAATCTATATGCCCTTTTGACTCATATGACTGAGTCTCTAGTACCATAAAGTTGCATCTCCATCTCCAATAACTAAATTACAATAATCAACACCATTGGTTAAATATAAAGTACCAATTTTCTCACCTCTTGCAACCACAAGAGCTCCCTTAGTAACCTTCCAAGAATCCACTGTAAAATTGACCGTACAACCATCACTGCCAAGCTGATCCACTGATATCAAGTTCCATCTCAACTTAGGCACATGCCTGACATCCTTAAGTAGTCATGTGTTCCCATTCTGCATTTTCACCCAAATACAACCTTTCCCTACTATTCTGAATGGTTCTTCATCACCAAGATATACATGTCCAAAATCTCATTGAACAAAATCAGTAAAGTAATGTCTATGTGGGGTGGCATGGAAAGAAGACCCTGAATCTAACACCCAAGACTCAATAATATTATCTAAAGAAAAAATTAAGGCATCCTGAAAAACATCACCTGTTGCCACATTTACCTCTTTAGTTTCCTCCTTGTTCTTATTATCCCGAAGATCCCAACAATCTTTTTTAACATGACCAACCTTCCCACAGTGCCAACATTCTACCTTACTCTTGAAATTTGACCTTCCATGATCGTTTGACTTCCCACAGTTACCTTTCCCTCTGTTCTTTTGTCTCCCTCTACTCTCCACCGTCAAATCATTTCCAGAAGTAGAAGAATCTCAGGTGCTCTTCCTTTGCATTTCCTCACTTAGGATCACACCTATCACATCCTCAAACTTCAGCTTTGAATTATTAGAGATTGAATTACTTACAACCATAACCAAGCTGTCCCAACTATCTGGTAAGGAGCACGAAATCAAAAAATCCCTAACCTCATCATCAAAGTCAATTTTTACCGAGTTTAACATACAACCATATTAAATTAATTTAAATGAACAACAATAGAACCATTATCAGACATCTTCATATTAAATAACTTTTTCATCAAAAATATTTTATTAGAGGTAGAGGGTTTTTCATATAACTTCCCCAATGCACTCATGAGACCTTCTGCGGTCTTCTCCTATGATATGTTGAAAGCAACCGAAGATGCAATGCATAGTTGAATTTCCCTGACTGCCTTTCTATCTAGCAACTCCCAATCCTCATCCAACATGGCTATAGGTTTCTTTTCTTTTCCAGCCAAAGGAACGTGGAGGTCTTTTTGATATAAGTAATCCTCCATTTGCATCTTCTAGAAACTAAAGTTCTCTCGATTGAACTTCTCAACCCTTGATCTACCCTCATATGCCATAGCTCCCGCTCAAGATAAAATTTCCCTATGATTTACCACTACAGAAAAAAAACTACCAAATCTCTGATACTAGTTGTTAGGAATTAGAGAAAAAATATGTGGAAAAAATTTCTCAAACCATAGTAGTAGGAAACTAAATAATAGAATTATACATGCATAGAAATATAACAACATAAATAAATAATGCACAAAATAATACAAGACAAGATTTAACATGCGGTTCACCCAATGTGGGCTACATCCCACCAAGAACTTGCTCAAATTTTATTATCAACAAGAGTAAAACAAACTCTCACAGTCTTCTCTCAGTTATGAACTCACAAAAAAAATTCAGAGATCCCAAACCATATCTAAACCCACAATTGACACCCAATTGCTTAACCTTGATCACTCTTGATCACATCTTGATCACTCAGACTCAAGACATATTGAACACACAAGATATGTTCAAGATACCCTAACACCTCTATTTATAATATTACAATCGTTGTAAGAAGTCCAAAATCCAACCCTAGAAGTTTGAAAGTCATGAATTTTCATCTTCCCACGGTGGGAAAAGAAATTGTCATGACCTTTCATCTTCCCATGACTGGAAAATAAATGGTCATGACCTTTCATCTTCCTAATTCGAACTCCAGACTTCAATACTGATTTGAGAAGACCAAAAAAAGGCTCCACACCCCAACACTGAACTCTAAATGGGAATGACAACTTAAATAGAGAGAGGGGATGGGGCTGATCGATCCAAAAAAATATATTATTATTTCCTCATTGATTACAAAGGAAAATCCTATTATTTGGTACTAATACCATATTTCATGATATTTAAGTTTTTTCTTATTTGAATTTTTTGTCACATTTAACCTTGAGTTGTATTTTTTAATATATATCTTCAATACTTATCAAGTTTTCATTATAAATATATTTAATGTACTTCTAAAATAATTACATCTACCAGATGTGTTTATGTTAAAATCACTGATATTATGATATGGTTGTGAAAATGATAAATATATATAACTTATAGTACTCACATCAGAGGTTAATATTAGTTATTCTAAATAATGAGATAGTACCTTAGAAGAACATTTAGAGAAATTATTTTTTATTACTTTTTGAGAAAAAAAATATTATTATCTTGAGGCAATACACATAGAAAAAATGGGAATATGTCCATTCTCATACAAACAAACATTTTTATCTTATATTGAATGGTCATATGCCCATTCTCATATAAGAATCATAGAAGAAAAATAGAGGTAATATTTAATTTGTTTTACAATGGACAGTTGCCCATTCTCACATCCTTTATAGTGGTATTAAAATGATTAAGTTCAATATTGCTTCAATGAGTTATAATGGTTATAATAGGCATATGCCCATTCTCATACAAAAAAATAATTTTACTATTGTGATGAGAATGAACATATGCCATTTCTCATATAGACAAATATTTTTTATCATTGTGATGAGAATGGGCATATGCCCATTCTCATAAACTCAATATAGAAAGAAAGAAAAATTATCGTACACGAAACATAAAGAATGAATAATAATTAGATCCTTTTATGAGAATGTTTAAAATTTACAGATGCCTAGTCTCATAGTTAGGGAATATGGGAAGTATGAGGAATTCTTGTAAAAGTAATATATGCTATGTTAATATGATGAAGATATTTGGATGAAGTGGTTAACAATCAAGTTTCTAATAAACTTCTATTTAACCTCTATTTATATATTTTTCTCATCATTTAAATTCAACCTCATCTATTTAACCTCTATTTGGATGAAGCGGTTAACAAATATAAATGTAACCTCTATTTATTTCTCATCATTTAAATTCAATTGAGTCAAGTTTAATCATATTTTTGAAATCATGTTATAAATATATTATGTCAATTATAATTATATTATGTATAATTTTGAAGTATTTTCAAAACTTAATGAATTATAAAAGTTCACAACTCATTTGTTATGTGTTTTCAATATACTTACGGTTGTACATACATGAATTTTTTTAATTTATTTTATGCAATGGTTTAAGAGATTTTCCATCATCTCAAAATTTGTATTTTATGTTGTTACAGCAGTGGAGTCTTTTACATTTGTATATGATCACCATGTGGAATTGTTTTCAAATGGAACCAAAGTTGCAGAGGGAAGAGTATATCCAAGTAGGAAGAAACTACATTGCAAAGATGTGGGAAGTGGATTTGTTGTTGTCAATGTTAACATAGTATTGGATGGAAGAGTAAAATTTCCTTTCTTGGTTGATGAATTTGAAACCTTGGAAGATTTCATGAATAAATGATACTACATTGCTTGGGAAGAGAGTGAATTATCAAATCATGCAGATTCATCCATTCCCCCAAATTTGGGTAGTGAATTGTTTTTTAGTGGTTCAGAGGATTATAATGCAGAGATTGACAGAGATTGTAGTGATGACAATGAAAGGACCATCAATACAGGTCCTAAAGATAGGAGATATATTTTCATAGATAATGCCATTCTCAAACACAACTATTGTAGTAGAGACGATGCCATAGCCATGTGTTTTACAACTCATATATGAGAAGATCATAAAATTTATGGAGAGAGGTTGGGTTCTTTGAATTTTGGTGTATGGATAGAAAATGTGGTAAATATGTCTTCTGATTGCTCAGACTTGCTACAACCTAATAAATTAGTAGTTTGCCTAATAAAACATTTTTTTTCAATGGAACATGAAGTTCCCTTATGATTAAGTAAGGGAGTGCTCAACTAGATGGTTTGCTCGATTGAGTAAAATTTTTTTGAAAGGGGAACAATTACCAACGTAGTTGAAGGAGACATGGTACATTTTAATAGATTGGATACCAATAGCTTCAGTGTGCATATTGATAGAGTATTTAACCCTCCTTGTAAAGGATGCTCCCTACCTGAAGGATTTGTGATATAATGGCCTACTAGGCAATTGACTGACATAAATGGTTCTAAGATGGATATTATATTTTAAAAATTCCCAAAAGAGGTTGAGGTCATCATGTGGGATGCATTAGAAGAGAAAAATCCTCAATTTGTTTATCAAATTTCATATGATGCCACTAATTGTAATTAATCAAATAGAGTGATAACAAGATCTTATAATGCTACAAAACGTCAGAAGCTGGATACCCCTCAAGCCAATCCATCAATTTAAAATTATGATAAGGATAGAAAATGTTCAATGTTTTTAAAAGAAGTGGAAAATGCAGAGTTTAGTTGTTGCAAATATAATTGTCTCCAAAAATTACCTCTTGCTTCAGTTAGAATTCAAAATATTTTGTGCACAACTAGAGCCTTGAATGAAATAGACATATTTTTTTTTGTGTTTGATGCATTAACACCAAATGCTATCTTCAATGTTGGTAAGAAATATACTGAGGTACATAAAATGAAATTTGATGGGATGGATGTTTTTCAGAATGCATGACACAAAGTTTATGGGTACCCAAGGAGTCCCTTCTATAAACATAAATCTGAATGGATAAGAAGAAATAGGTTTGAAGTGAATAACAACACTATAAAAGAGAAACAAAAGTCAAACACTACTGTAACAATTTGCTCCATATCAATAATTGTTGAGACTAATTCATATATCTCTCTGTATCTGACTTGGTCTATAGGAAAAGATGGAGTAAAAGTTCCCCAAAGGTTTGTTCCTTCATTCTATACCCAAAATATAATGCGAAAAAAGTGCAATGAGGAACTTGAATTATTGAAACTTCCTCAGGTGTCACATTCAAGCTTTAATAACATAATGAAAATAAGTTTTTGACATGTATCTATTGAAAAAATAATTTCTTTTCCAAGTGTGATGAGTACACAAATTTGTACAACAAACGTATAGCCACCACATGCCTAGAAGCACTCGTAAAGATTGAGGAGGAACAAACATGGCACAATGAATATATTAAAAGTTGTCATGTAACTTTCTATTCCCATAGATATAAGTCAGAAGAAAAACCTCATGGATTCTTGAGCATAGTACTTGATAAAATGGATATAATGAAAACTTCTATACCAAGGATGGGTAAAAAAGTAAAGTCAATAAGTAATGTTATGAACCTACTAGTTAATTTGACTGGTATGCTCACACATGGACACAAGACAGGGGGTTTCAGACATTTTGGCCTGCCATTTGTTGAACATGGAACAAACTATATAGTCACGTCATTATCTTTGTGTCTCAGGAAGCTTGAAGAACATGCTTTTGATGAGTATGTAGATTTATTATATCATTGTGGATCATCCAAACAACCATTGTATGATGTATTATTACAAAATTATGTGCATGAAAAATGTAAAAGGTACAAGGAAATATGTGACAATTCAAAATCAGTTAGTGTTGCTAATGTGAATAATTATTTCATAAAGAAACCACCCATCCTCTACTTGTAATTGGATAATGCTTCAAGTGATAACAAGAATCATACCTTATTTGCATTTGCATCATTGTTGACAGAAAAAAAGGTATTCAAACTTGTGTATCTAAGCTTCCTTCCAGTTTGGACACTCACGAGGATATAGATGGGACTTTTGAAAGATTAATAACATCGTTACATAAAGTAGACACATTTTCTTTGCCACATATCATGGACTCTTACAAAACATGCCAAGAAGGGTCAAGTACATTCACTCCTTATCTTATTGAGGAAGTGTACAACTTCAAGGACTTTTTGGAGCAATTATTGTTGGATGGAAACCTTAAGATAATGGGTATCATCAAACCTAATATGTTCAGATTCCATGTTGTGGATGACATCCCAGTGATGGAGTAAAAAGAAACAATAAAGGATTTGCAATGGTTTCATTCTATCCATATATGGTGTACAAAGGATAATTGTGAACCAAGCTTGTGGGAAGGGCAACCTCCTTTGGCACATTTCAAAGAAATAAAAGAAATTGAAGATCTAAAAAAGGGAATAAAAGAATATATTGAGCATTGGGGGAAAAGTGAAAAAGGAGAAGGTAGTGACTATTGGCTTCTGAAGATCTTGTATTGGGAAATTTTTTTTACGTTCTTTGGATAGACCATTTGTAAATTGTAGTAGGAGGTTAGATGTTTGTTTTTGGCCAAAAATAGTATAGGAGAAAGACATATATGACCAAATAATAGGAGCCAAACATATTCATAAAGAAGACTACATTAGTCAACATATCCCAAGTAATAATGATATTTAAATTGGGCCTCTTTGTGGAAGTTCTAACCAAGAATTCAATCAGTTGAAGGATGTGTTCAAGGGATAAATGCTACTTGTATGACTAAGGAAATGATAATGAAAAAATATGGATGGGGAGAGTGGATGGGGATATTTTCCTTCAATAGGAAGGCAATGATGTAAATAAAAATTTGAGAGTTCGATATTGGAAACCTGCGGGGAGAGGAGAAGGTACAACATTGGATTAGGATTGTTTAAAGACAAATAAAACATAGACCATCTATGAAGAACATAAAGTAGATATCGATGTGGGTAACATCATCTGGGTATGGACACCAAAGAAAAAATGGAAAAATGGATACATAAATATACCCTATAAAGGACACATCGCCATTAAATCATACCTTGAACTACTTGAACAAGATAAGGGATGTTGACTTGGAGAAAATATTGAAGATCATAATTTTGTATGTGAAATCATATTGGCCTAGGATGTGGGTTTTTTTTAAAAATTATTCCTAACCTTGGTCCTATAAAATTTTACAGTTGTACTATTATTTGATTATTAAATGAAATACTGAGTATTATATTACTTTGAAATATAAATTTTCCATAATATAATTCTATAAAACATTTTGTTTCTTATGGAACTCTTGAATATTATTAATGTATTATTAATAATATAATTTCCACCATGTAATTAATTTAATTTGAAAAAAAATCCTTAATTATGCTCTAAGTAAGTTTACAAAGATCCAGATCTTGCGATTTAAAGGGAATTGTATGTGATTTACAAGGAATTTATTTCAAAAGATTAATGCTTTGGATTTTTCTAGGAATTAGTCTCGATTTATGCATTCATTACAACCTCAAAATTATTTGGTCTTTTCCTAAAGCTATGTGCATAAGTCTAGATAACTTATTTTTTAATTTTTCTAAATAACTTTATACAATGCAAACCTTTCTGAATTTTAGATACTAAATTATATGCCCAAAATCCCCTAATTATTAAATGTAAAACTATAGTATTTAAAGTGCCAAGATATATTATTTAATGCTCTTAACTAATCCAGAGGACATTTCAGAGAACAAGTGGCGAAATCAAGATCAAGAAAAGGTGATAAGCATGGGCCAAAGTTTCATACCTCTGGTCTTTGACACTTGTAGTTATGTGGGTTAGTTGTCATCATCAACTGATTGAAAAAAATATGCCACTTGGTGGGTCCTCAGGACACCACATGGCCTGCCACCACTTAACCCTTATACCCTAACTCGGTGAGCTGTGTAACAATTTGGGCAAGATGGGAAGGGATGAGTTCAAGTTATACGAGGGCGAGTTGATCATTTAGCTCGGCAAGATAATGGATAATCACCATCTTGCAAAACATGGTTACGTGGCC
This sequence comes from Taxus chinensis, assembly GCA_019776745.2. Classification (NCBI taxonomy): domain Eukaryota; kingdom Viridiplantae; phylum Streptophyta; class Pinopsida; order Cupressales; family Taxaceae; genus Taxus; species Taxus chinensis. Next base: position 665,221,647 of record CM034154.1, read on the forward strand.
TAAGCCACAATGTATTGAGTATAAAAAAAAGGATTTTAAGGTTATTCCTATCTTCAATCTTGATCAATATGGGATAATCCATGTGTAAGTGGATAAGGCCCGAAAACTTGGAGATAAGGTTGTGGACATATGGCATGAACATGGATAAATGGGGCAGCAATGGGTGCAGTCAAAGTTGACGTGGCGAGTCACGAAGTGGACGTGGCACATTTGGCATAGTGGCAATGGATACATGGATGCATATGAAGGGGTTAGAAGCCCACGTGGTGGACGGGTCGAGCACATCGTGGAGGTCAGGTGAAAAAAACTAGCGTGACAGGTGCAAAAGTGGTGGGTGAGAGCATGTGGATTAGGATTAGAGCTCGCGACTTCCCCATCGCATGCGCAGTGGCCATATCAACTCGGCCAACAGAGTTGGTTGGAAATGTGTTGGAGGATGTGGGTGATTACTAAATAATGCGTGCCACACTTGGCTATAAAATCCACTTCCTCCCTCATTTCAACAAGCTCATTGAGGATGCATCCTTCTCATTTCGAAGGCATTGGAAAATCTCCTCTCGAGCTTTTATGCCTCTCTTCCTGAGCAAGCAAGCCTTATAGGAAAAGGCTGAGGTATGGAGAATAAGGCAAGCTCTCTCTCTCTCTGCTCTCTCAGGAGTATACCAATGTTTGAGTGGAGTTAATTAATGGAGCTCGAAGGTCATTTTGGAGGAATAATATGTGGCCTTAGTATTATTATGAAGGAATATATTTTGGAGAAATAATGGAGGCCTTTCTATAGGCAATGTATAAGTCCTATAAGGCCATTATTGTTAAGCGATAATGAAGCTCCAAGTTCTCTCCGTCCAAGAAGCAGTAATGCTCCAAGCCCAAGATGAGGAGGATGACTGGTGAAGTTTGAAGGCATGATCGAAGAGGTGTTAATGGATGATAGAACCCCTATTATAGTATAGCCCTGTTGTTTATTATTAGAAATTATATAAGTCCTATATTTATTTTTATATAGGCATTATTTGAGAGTAAGCCCTATATTTAATTATAGGCATTATATAAGGCCTATATTATTTTTTATAGGCATGAAATATGTAAAAGGATTATTATTATTACTGATAGGTCACTACCAAAGACCTATATTATTTTTTATAGGAAAAAAAGACAAGTAAGTCCTATTTATTTTTATAGGCATATTGAGGACCGATATTATTTGTAATAAAAAAGAAAAGACCTATTATTTAATAGAAATATTCAAATAGTTCGGGAGTTATTATTTTTTAACTCACCAATCGAGATTCTTCTCAAGATGGAGCCTGGAAGCGTCATAGAGCCGAGGGTCATGAAGAATAGCACAGAGAAGCAGTAGAGCTCATAACCTCAGTACATTGGATGAGTCTTCAGAATGTTAGCTTTGGAGAAGGGTTGTTATTCAGTTTTGAGATCCTTGGTGACAATTAATGTCTGCTGACATCTTAAGACTTAGCACCACACAATGGAAGCGTGGATGGTTTCTGGAAGAATACTTAGCACCGTGTAATGGAGGCATTGAGGTCTTCATGGTTAGAATACCAGATTGAATCTACCAGGGTAGCTATTTGGTGTAAAGGTTCTCGTTCCATTTTGTATTCACTATTATCATGCTTAGATTGTAATTTTGTTGCAGTTGTGGAAGTAGATAATATATCAGTTCTATTAATGAACCTAGAGACGTAGGCATTCTTATCAAACTCCATTATCAACCTGTGTGTAGTGTTTTTTAATTATTGCATTGCTTTAAGTTGATTTTAATGGGGTAAGTTTGAAAAAGAATTTAAAGCCTATAAGGGTTCGTGGTTGAGAAATTTTTTTTGGTCAATTTTTCAGATCAAGTTGGTATCAGAGTTGGTTGTTCTTGCCAGAGAACCTGTTATTCTTCAAGTAGGTTAATCAGTGTAGGATGAGTTGACAGTGATGGCATTGGCTTGTACTTGTGGAGTCCAGATTAGTGAGATAGGTTGAGGGACAAGGTTTAACATACTCAGTATTTTTCTCACATTTATATTTGGATTATTCCATTATATATCCTAATTAGCTTTTGAGTGTTCCTCTTACAACTTGGATATAGGATTTAACTCATATTTATAAGCTTGGAGATTTATACACTGTTTGTGTATACAGTTGATATCACTGGTGTCATATCAGATCGTCATTTTGTGTCGAGGTGTTGTGACCGTGTAGCAGAATGATAACTGATCATCATAGACATGACATTGGGTATCATCCTCATTCTGTGTGGAGGCTCATTATGACCATGCTAGTAGGATGGTACATGACTAGTCATCGTCAACCAAAGACATCAGATTACTCATAGTTCTTCATAGCATGTAGTTTCCTTTGGACCAATTGGGATTATGTGGAATCAATTCAGGGCCAGGTCATGTACTAAATAGTGAAAAGAGGATAATTATTGTCAGATATCTTGAGGCTTAGACCATGCAGCAGAATGGTAGTGTTGAGGTTTCTAGAATAAGGCTTAACACCATCAATGAACGTGTGAAGGTCTTCTGAAGATGTCAAAGTGGTGCAGTAGGAGGTAATGAGCCCAAGTGCCACAGGTCTAGAGATCGACCCATTAATTATTTGTATTGTGGAGTTGGTAGTATATGTGCATAGATCTAAGATCTCAACAATGTGAGGGTAGAGTTCACAAGATTTTTAGGACAAAAATGTTGTCCTTAAGTGGGGAGGCGTGATTCAAAGGACATTTTAGAGGACAAGTCACGAAATCAATATTGGGAAAAGTCGATAAACATGGGTCGAATTTTCATACCTCAGGTATTTGAAACTTGTAGTTATGTGGGTTAGTCGTCATCATCAACCGATCGATTTTTTTTTTTCCACGTGGTGGGTCCTTAGGCCACCACATGGCCTACCACCACTTAACCCTTATATCCACACTTGGCAAGCTGTGTAATGACTTGGGTGAGTTGTGAAGGGATGAGTTCAAGTTATGTGAGGGCGAGCTAATCATTTAGCTTAGTGAGCTAATGGATAATCACCAACTTGTAAAACATGATTACGTGGCCTAAGCCACGTATTGGGTATAACCACAAAATCCTTTTAAGGATTTTCCTATCTCTGATCCCAATCAATAGTGGGATAATACACATGTAAGTGGATAAGGCCGATGAACTTGGAGATAATTTTGTGAACACATGGGACAACATGGAGGATGGGGTAAAAATGGGTGTGGTTAAAGCCAATGTGGCGAGTGTGAAGTATACGTGGCACAGTTGGCGCAAGTGACAACAAACACCTAGATGCTAGAAAAATGGTTTAGAAGCCCACGTGGTAAACGCTAAGTGAACAAACTCGACATGACAGATACAAAATGATGGGCGAGAGATAGAGACCAGGATTGGAGCCCATGTCTTCCCCATCGCATGTGCAATGGCCAAACCAACTCAGCCAATCGAGTTGGTTAGAAATGTGTTAGAGGATGTGGTTGATAACCACATAATGCTACATCATACTTGGCTATAAAATCCTCCTCCTCTCCCATTCAAGAGGACACAATCTTCCTTTGAAGGTATTAGACAAGTTCCTTTCAAGATTTTAATTCTCTCTCTCAAGTAAGAAATCTTTATAGGAAAAGGACGAGGTATGGAGAATAAGGTGAGCTCTATATCTCTCAAGAAGCCCGAAGAGGTTGAGTTTATTAAGGAGCTCGAAGGCTATTTTGGATATAATATGTGGCCTTAGTAAAATATGAAGGCACATATTTTGGAGCAATAATGGATGCCTTTCTATAGGAAATGTATAAGTTCTAAAGGCATTATTATTAAGCTCAGAGTTCTCTCCATCTAAGAAGTAGTACTCCAAGCTCTGTCCGAGGAGGACAACTGGTGAAGTTTGAAGTAGTGATCAAAGAGGCATTATGGAGACAAAAGTCCTATTATATTATAGGCATTGTGGAGAGAAAGTATATAAGTCCTATATTTATTTTTATATAGGCATTATTTGAGAATAAGCCCTATATTCAATCATAGACATTATATAAGGCCTATATTATTTGTTCTAGGCATGAAAGATGTGGAAGGATTTTTATTTTTTTCATAGGCACTACCAAAGACCTATATTATTTTTTATAGGAAATATAGAGAAGTAAGTCCTATTTATTTTTATAGGCATATTGAGGACCGATATTATTTATTATTGGAAAGAAAAGACCTATTATTTAATAGGCATATTCAAATAGTTTGGGAGTTATTATTTGTTAACTTAACGATTAAGAGTCTTCTCAAGCTGGAGCCCAAAGACATCATGGAGTTGAGGGTCGTGGAGAAGCACAGAGAAGTAGTAGAGCTCAGAACCTCAATATGTTGGATGGATAGTTAACCCGTTAGCTTTGGAGGAGGTTCGTTATTTAGTTTTGAGCTCGTTGGTGACAATTAATGTCTTCCGAAATTTGGAGACTTAGCACCACACATTAGAAGCGTGGAGGTTTCTGGAAGAATAGTTAGCACTGTGCAGCGCAAGAATTGAGGTATTCATGGTTATAATACTGGATCAAATCTACCAGGGTAGCTACTCAGTGTAAAGGTTCTCGTTCCATTTTTTATTCAGTATTATCACATTTAGATTGTATTTTTTTTGCAGTCGTGGAAGTAGATAATATATCAGTTCTAATTATGAACCCAGAGATGTAGGCATTCTGCCAAACTCTGTTATCAACTTTTGTGTAGTGTGTTTTAATTCTTGCATTTATTTAAGTTGATTTTAATGGGGTAAGTTTGGAAAATATTTTAAAGCCTATAGGGGTCCGTGATAGAGAACAAAAATTCTGTCAATTTTCGGATCATCAACAAGAGTTTTTGGAAATGCACCATGACTTAACCTACTATCTGCTAAGATATAAATTTTCAAAAGAGGTCAAAATCCCACATATGAATTATAGAAAAATAATATATATATAAAGTTGATACACATAAAACGAATTAGGAACATACTTATACCATGAGTGTGATGAGAATGGGAATATGTCCATTCTCATAGACTCAATATTTTCTTCTTGTTTCATATTACATGTACCCATATCACATTGTTTTTATTTTCAAAAGGGATCAAAATGCCTCATATAGGAATCATAGAAAAAGAATTGAGATAAAGCAGATACACATAAAAAGAATTAGGAACATAGTTGTACTATGAGTGTGTTGAGACTGGGCATATTCCAATTCTCATAAACTCAATATAGAATTAGGAACATACTTGTATGACATAGTGTAAATATAGGAATCCGATATTACACTACTTAAAAAACCAATAATAAACATATTGGAATCTGATATCACACTAGATAAAAACCAATAATGGCAATTTAGGAATCCAATTTCAACAATTATAAAACCAAAAATAATAATACTATAAATCTAGATTCTTAGTAAAATGTCCATATTTATTAAAATTAGGGTTATATTTGAAGAAACATTAACAAAATAAAGATAAAAACAATATGCACAATATTTCCTTCCAAAATATCGAAAAGTATTAATTATGAACCGCTAATATCATACATTGTACAAAATGATACTAAGGTAATATAAGGTTTCACATAGGTTTACACATGAAAAAATAGGGGTTCATCATTAGCCACCTTTTTTCACTTTGGTTTTGTTATTAGATCTTCGATCACACATATATCTAGAAAAATCGATAGCTAGTTGCACATGCCAACAAACCACATTAAATCTAATAAAAAGATGCAAAATGTGAAGTTTGACTGACCTCGAGGGTCACGTGAAGAGTGAAGTCATGACTGAGCACTACACTACATCTTAGAATGCATGTAGTTATTTATGTGTGTGTATCTGTGCCTTATGTTTCCCTCATGTAAGTTGCACAATATTAGTGGGCTAGATCTATATTAGTAATGAGTATACAAAATGTGTGTGATGGAATAAAATAAACTCCCATCCTATGCAGTGTGTGCAAATCAATGCAACCTTTGTCCCTTGTATGAAAGTAGGGTTTTTTTAGTGGTGAATATTCGTAATATGGAGAATATTCCATTTTTGAAAAATTTGAAAAGGTGAATTTTATGGCATGGGTCAGTGACCTGTTCACCTAAAAATTACAGTTTAACTTTTTAGGGGTCGGCTTCACCTACCCTTGAAAATATCCCCTATATAGTCCTAGATTATTCACTAGGTAGAACACTACTAACTCACTCATACCACCTAGGGGAATATGTATTATCAAGTACAGTAAACACGCGACAGGAGGGTGGAGACTATAGATGCGTGATAGAGAGTTTGTTGACATGTGACAAGGAGAGTCTATTGATGTGTGACAAGGAGAGTCTGTTGACATGCAACAAGAGGATGGAGGCTGTAGACGAGTGAAAAAGAGTATTTTGACATGCGTTAGGAGGACGAAAGCTAAAGACGCGCGACAAAGAGTTTGTTGACGTGTGACAAGGAGAGTTTGTTGACGTGCGACAAGGAGAGTTTGTTGATGTGTGATAGGAGGGAGGAGGCTACAGACGCGTGATAGAGAGTTTGTTGATGTGGGAAAAAGAGTTTATTGATGCACAAGAGGAGGAAGGAGGTTGCAGACGCGTGATAGAGATTTTGTTGACGTGTGACAAGGAGAGTTTGTTGACATGCAATAAGAGGGTGAAGGATGCAGACGTGCGACAAAGATTTTTTTGATGCACGATAGGAGGAAAGAGGTTGCAGATGCATGACAGAGAGTTTGTTAACAAGCCACATGATGAGTTTGTTAACGCACGACAAGAGAGAAGAGGCTACAAATGCATGACAAAAGATTTGCTATCGTGTGACAACAAACTTATTATCGCGTGGCAACAAACCTCTTGTCACTCGTTAGCAAGGTTATTGTCGTGCAATAGCAAACTTGTTGTCGTGTGACAAAAATCTTGCTGTCACATGTCAACAAGGGTGTTTTCTGGACAACAAGTTTTCTGTCGCATGATAAAAAATATCCTGTCACGCGTTTGCAACCATTTTGTCACACCACTTTAAAATCAGGAAAAAAATTTGCATACAAACCCATAAAAAAAATCTCCTTTCTTGCGAAACCAGTTATGAAGATATTTGCTAGGGATTTTCTACCTCCGATTTCCATGAGGTATCTTAAAATGAACCCTATATGAAAGTGATAGATGTATTCTTTGTAGTGATCTTGTGAATTTGTGCAAGCTTAGGTTGTGATAGATAACTCTTATAGTGCTTGGCATTTTATTTGAGAGAACTAAGTATATATATGATTTCCTTGTTTGAATTTCGTAAGTGAAAAATGAAATACCGACCCAAAGTGTTAGTGTAGAAGAGATATCATGTAATAGAATACCATGTAACAAGAAACTATGAAGAGAAGAGAAACCATGAAAAGTGGGCTGCATACATGGGAAATCTCTCACAATGTCACAAGTCAATCAGAGTCAAAGATACCATATGCAAACAATGATCACACAATATAGAGGGCATAGCCCACAAATAATGGATTCCTTGATTCTCTTAAAATTCCTTTGGATGCAACCTTAGGTGGTGATAATAGATTCTTAGTGGTAGAGAAACCTTAGGTGGAAGAATCCAAGAAATAATATGGAGTGGTAGAGGATCTTCCAGATGAGAAAGTGACACATGAATCAGTTCAGGAACCTACTCAACATGAACCCCAAACTCCTATATTGAGGAGGTTTTCTAGGGTAAGAAGAGAACCTGAAAATTTTTCTCCTTGTATTTATTATTTATTACTCAATGACAATGGAGAGCTAGAGATATTTGATGAAGCAATGCACGTAAATGCTAGGAAGAAGTGGGAACAATCCATGGATGAGGAGCATCAAGCTCTCATGGATAACCAGACTTGGGAATTGGTGAAGCTACCCAAAGAAAAAAGATCATTTCAGATTAAGTGGGTATATAGAGTTAAAGAGAAAGAAGGAGGAAAGAAAAGATACAAGGCCCGATTGGTGGCCAATGGGTTTGCACAAAAAAAGGTATAGATTTTGATGAGATTTTTTATCCTGTAGTAAAAAATGAATTCTATATGAACTATTCATGGATTAGTGGCAGAAAAATATTTGCACTTAGATCAGATAGATGTAAAGACTGTATTTCTCCATGGTGACTTGGAGGAGGATCTATAAATGCAATGGCCATAGGGCTATGAGGTCAAAGGTATAGAGGATATGGTGTGAAAAATGAAGAAAAGCTTGTATGGCCTCAAACAAGCTCCACATCAATGGTATAATAAATTTGATAGTTTCGTGATGGAGCAAGGTTATATTAGATGCCATTATGACCATTGCGTGTATATAAAGAAATTTCATGATGGAAGTTATATTAGTATGTGCTTGTATGTGGATGACATGTTGGTTGCAGGAAAAAAACATGTAGGAAATTAAAGTACTCAAGAAGAAACTAAGTGAATCCTTTGCTATGAAGGATTTAGTGGCAGCCAAACAAATCCTTGGTATGAGGATATCTCGGGATAGGAAGGAATGAAAGTTGACTTTATCTTAGGAAGAGTACATTAATAAGGTCTTGGAGAAGTTTAATATGTAGGATGTTAAACCGATTGGGGCTCCTTTGACATGCCATTTCAAGTTATCAAAGGAGATGTGTCCCAAGACAAAGCAGGAGAGAAACCAGATGTCCAAGGTACCTTACTCATCAATGGTTGAAAATTTGATGTATGCCATGGTGTGCACTAGGCTTGATATTGCTCATGTAGTGGGAGGAATGGGTATATTTGTGAGTGATCTAGGTAAGGATGAGTAGCACATTGTAAGGTGGATCCTTCAATACATGAGAGGGATCATGGGGACAATTTTGTGCTACAATGGATTAGACACTACGTTGTGTGGCTATATAGATTCAGATATGGTTAGAGATGTAGACAACAGGAGGAGCACAACATGTTATAATTTTCACTATCGGTGGGAAAATAATGAGTTGGATTTCACAACTATTTAATCTTGTGGCTTTGTCAACCACAGAGGGTGAGTATGTTGCTTCCACAGATGCAAAAAAGATACAATTTAGTTACAACAATTGCTCAAGGAGTTGGGACATAAGCAAGAGGAATGGAAGCTACATAGTGATAGTCAAAGTGTTATACACCTAGCTAAGAACTATACTTTCCACTCTAGGACAAAACATATACAGCTAAGGTAATGTTATCACAAATCAACCCCTTGAAGTAATTTGGATAACTTGCATAATTTCCCCATTTTGGAGCAAGCAGAAAATATGGAAAGATGAAAAATCAAGTTTTGAAGGTCCCTTTGGCTCTTTTCTAACTCCCCCCATCTAAGGAAAAAATTCAAGGAGTTAGGAAAAATGGAAAAAAAATATGAAAAAATGGCTCCACATAGTGTATTACGGGTAAATCGGGTTTTTGGGGCCTAGACTGCATAGTTATGCGCGGGATAGTTGGAACCCGAAAACCTGAAATGGCCGCATTCCTTTTTTATGAGGTGAAATTGGAAATTTTTGTACTACATGGTCCATGAGATGTTGGGACACACGGGACCAACAGAGCTGAAATGTTTGATTTACATGCAAATCGACAAAGTCAGGTTTTTTTGGCCCAGACCGCACAGGTACACGGGCGCTCAGGACCCGAAAAGTTGAAAAAGGCCACAATCCAAGAGAAAATTGGTGAAGTTGTAAATTTTTGTCCTACGCAGTCCATGGGACAACTGAGACATAGGTACACGTAAGATCCGAAAAACCGAAATAGCCGACTACAAAGGAGATGCGGGTGGGGCGGGAGTCAATGGTCCTCATGGCCCGGTCAACGTTGGTACGCTCGGGACACCAAAAGCTGATTTTATTGATTTGTAAAGTGGTTCAGGTGCAATGTGGGTGAAGTGGAGGTTTTTGGACCAAGTCGCACAAGGGACATGCGGGACACCAAGACCCAAAATAGCCTATATAGCCGCATGCAAGGGAAAACAGTGCAAATAAGACCCCGAACTTCAAATGGCCATAACTTTTGACCCCGAGCTCTGATTTTCACAAAATTTGACTTTATGGTGAGAAAGATGTCCTCTACACTGTAAAACTTATTTTTAGTGAGGGTAGACATATATAAATAAAATAAACATCTTCATCTCCAGTCAGTCAGATGCTCATTCCCGTTAAATGACAGAAATGCCTGACAAACCCAAAATAGCTGCCCGCACTCAGAAGGCCATAAATTTTTCATTTCTTAACAAAAACACACAAAAATAGTACCATAGGAATAATGGTACCGATATTGATGCACATAAATCAAGGAATCTAGAATTTTATGAGAAATTGATGGTGTTTTGCTGAAAACTTGCTCAGTCCAGAACAATGATTTTATTTGGTAGTTGAGATGCATTAATGAAGCATGAGATCACATTTCTCAATGTTGCAACTCATGGGACAATATGGGAAGCCTTTTGCAAGCAACAAGACATCATTTCACTTCATTTACTACATCTTACAAGTGGTTGAAGGACTTCAGGATTTTTATTTTCCTTCTCTCTCTCTCTCTCTCCTCTTAGAAATCTATAAATTAGAGTGTTGGGCTCATTGAAAGGGAGATAGTTTTGGGTAGCAAAACTCTGTCAAAATTGTTTTATGAAGCCAATGTGTTGGAGGACCTTGTAGTGGACTCCTTGCATGGTGATCCAAGCCCTTATCTTGTAATAGATTGAACTCTGTATACTCATGAAGCAATAAATACAAGTTTGTGGATACTTCTTCCCCTGCTATGTTTGTTTGCATTTTTCTTGCCCTTTCAAACTCATTGAAATATATTGTATCTATCTTATACTCTTTTAGGGATTCATTTTATTGTTCCTATATGGAATATTGTTATGAATGCATTTGTTAGATTTGGCACCCCTTCTAGTATGCACTTTGCTTCTACTTTTCACACATTGGAAGACTACTCTCACACTTTCCTTTTCTGGTGTATCACCGTTTTAGTGTAGGATTTTGTTTTCGTGCACTCTCTCTCCCTGGTCCCTTAGAAATTTAGATTAGGACTAGATAGTTTTTACTTGCATTAGAGTAGATTGTGGTAGGTAGTTTATGAGAAAGAACAAGATTTCTCTGGAGGTCTATCTCAAGTAGCAAGTCCCACAACTTGGAGATAGTACCCATGTTATCCAATCGCACTGTGAGCTCAAGCACACACACTTGTGAAAATAATAGGGTGTTTTGATTTGGTGATAACATGTACCATTTCATTAGGAAAAACTTGGAGGAAGAGAATTTGATTTTGGAGAAGATTCATACCAGTCAGAATCTTGTAGACATGATGACCAAGGTGGTCACAAGGGAGAAAATAAAGCTATGTTTAGCTTTGGTTGGTCTTCATGGATAATAGTGAAGGATTGAGAAACTTTCTCAGATAAAAAATAGTCTCCAAGAGGGATATTGTTATGTTTTGGAGCCTATTTTCATGTGTGGAAGTGTTGAAGACTGTACACTAAAAGTACTGTACACTCTCCACTTTTTTCTTGTTGGGGTTCAGGGCCAGACTGGGCCCAACCCTTTAGAAATTTTTTGGCATCCAAACACGTGTCTAATATCTTGGGAAACATGATCTTATCATATGGGTGGGAGTTTTGATCCATACGTTTATGGGGCGGTTTTGGCCCATATTTTTGATACCCATGGTATTGTAAAGTTGCTTAAGCAATTTCCTATTAATGTACTTTTGATAGGTGAGACATATCATTGTAGATGTGTGAGAATTTGGGTGTGAATTCAGGAGAGTTTGTTGAGCACAAATCCAAATAGATATGGGTATTTTATTGAGAGAGAGGTAGCTTATAATAAAATTTGAGCAAGTGATTCTTGGAGGAAATAATCCAAATTGGGTGAACCATGTTAAATACTGTCTGTATATTGTGTTCTTTATTTTCTACACTTTTATTTCAGATCAATTATATTTTCTATATATTATTTTCTATTATTGCGATTATGTATCGGATTGTTCCACATATTTTATCCCTTATTTCCTAACATCCCCCGTGTATGTGTTTCATTGGCCGAATATCCATTACACTACCTTCTTGTTGTCTTTTCTATCTGTCCAGGTCTGTGTATATGTCATTAGGGCCATGTAGGTGCTTCTCTACCCACGTAGGTGCAGCGCCATGTTATTTCATTATATTCTTCTTCTCAGAGCCACATATATGTGTGTTGATCCGTGTATGTGTCATTAGGGATGTGTAGGTGATCCTCTAGCCATGTAGGATTTGCACTATTTGCTATTTTTCTACAAGGTGCGTAGGCGTCATTTGGGCCGCATATATGTTTTCATGGCTACGCTATAATTGAAAGGGAAACATAGGTGTAATCAGTTAAAATTTGGCTCTATTTTTAAATTTTGCATGATTTGATCTTGAATATTTTTAACATCTTTTACAGGTTTTCATTACTAACCTCTGTTTGTAGGGTGTTTTTAAGCATGTCTTTTCTTACTCGTTTGATGAATGTTAATGAAGGTTTTACTTTCACTTGTTAGACTAAGAGTTACGTATTCTCTTCCCTCACACCTTTTAGGTGATATTGAGAATTAGAAATTGCTCTAAGTCTTGTTTCAATTTGCTTTATAAACACTTCATTAAAATTATTGGTTAAGGGAATGAACAACAAATCAGATAAAATGAGTTTCATTGTATTTTGATTTTGTAAGTATTTTCTATTTTAGTTATAGTTAGGTTTTTGTGTTGTGTATGCTCTTCCATCACACCTTTTAGGTGATCATAGGAATAAAAAACAACACTTAAATCCTCTTTTATGATGATTTGATATTTTTGAAAAACTACTAATCTTTCACGTTCAGGACCAAAATTCATTTGTCAAAGAATCATGATCTAAACCAATACTAATACAATTTTTTGTAGGTTGCCAATGGTGTAAAAAACCACACTAAGCTAAAAGATAAAAAACACGCCACTATTCAAAACACTGTATTTGCAGGTTCAGTTAAGAGCTACGACACATCCGCTTAAAACTAGGGGAAGTTCCTTGGAATATGCCATATAACCCATAAAGATGCCCCAAAGAACCCAAAAGTAGTTCACACCTTGAGGGAACTAGTGAACGAAATGGGAAGTGCTCTGCTTACCACTTGACTAGTATGTATTTGTGAGATTTGCATCAAAATTATCTTCACGCGACCGTAGTGAGATACAACTAGACGTAATTTATTGCTCAATGTATCGAAGGGGGTAAAGTAAAGTTGAGATAATCCTTGGTTTAGTCAGTGCGAATTCCTTGGAAAACCATGCTCACATAGATAATTTGTGACACCTAGAGAGTGAACTAATAGGAATCCATTTTGCACATGAGCCAAATTTACCAAAAACCAATTGTGTTTCAAAGAGCTCTCACGAATCAAGAATTTTTTTGGAGTCAAAACCTTGTTAGTTGAACAAGGGGAGAGTACATTGAATTTTGAGCCTAGTGTTATTCATCATGAAACTTATGACATGTTACTTTGTCTTAGTTTTCACTTGCCCTAAGGCAAGGTGAAACTCTGCCGAAGTTACGCTTAGTTTGTTTCATCATCACTTGGTCTACTCATCTCTCTTGTTAATATTTTTGATCAAAATAGGAGCATCAGACCTAGTGCTATTAAATATTTTGTCCACCATTTTTTCACCCGCTTACATCCTTGTTGCAACTACGATAGTAAGCATTAAAAGTGTGTTGGTACATCTTCATATATTGATAGTCATTGTCTTGATACCCATGTCAAGAAGTTTTATCGTAGTTAGGTTTTCTTCATCATCGATCTTCATTGAGGTGTTACTTTTCTCGCATTGTCTTGATACATATTTGATACTACATATTGTTTCTTATCAAATTGATTTAAGTGTCTAGATTGTACCATTACGCTGCTCTCGCTTTAAAAAATCCTTATTATAATTTGATCTTATCTCCTTCCAAACATTGCCTCAACCTTGAAAAATGTTGTTACATTTTTTGCATCGTATCAATATTATTTCAATACTAATATCTTGATTTTACGCAAAGCTTGATTAACGTATTTAAGTAGTATTATTGCGTTGCTAACAATTGTAACTTACACTTTTTGGGATTTAGGCCTTGTTTGTATCTAGACTCATTATAATATAGCTTTGAGACAGAAGTCATTTTAACCCCTTATTAATACTTATGCCCTTTTTATTTTAAACTTGACTTAAGTGTTGACATTGTGTTGATCATCTTTCACTAAACTATCATTGAGATACAAATTTTCATAAGGATTAGGTCCTTATAGATTGGATTGGTTTATCGAACTTATGTGATTGTTCATTGTATTGAATTATTTTTCTAGGAAAATCCTATTTCATCCCTTGATTCTTTACCATTCATTATTCTTTGACCATTGTTGACATTATTTTGTGACCTTTATGATCATCACATTCTAATTTTTTACTTAGATTTTTTATATCCTTCATCACATTTGACAAAAACCTTTGTAAAATACTCCTTGTTATGCTCCCCATATAAGGATGGCATCTAAAAAACTAGAATGGGAAACATCTAACAAGAAAATATCAAATCCTTTAATTGGTCACAATTTAGGACCTATTTTCTCCACTACAAAGGAAGCAGAAGCAAAAGACATAATTGATCATAGTGGCGATGAATTAGAATCACCATGGGGTGATTTTGAGTTTGACCCCGCTCGTTTCGAAGAATTCCTTTTTATCAATAGGGATAACGTACTTGCACGAGTTATAGAATTAGGTGTCAAAATGCAATGTGAGCATGAATTCATTCCACCTACCAACAAATTCCTTGGGGAAGAAGAGGCACAACATCCCCCTTTTATTGACATGGATGAAATTTTAAAAAATGGAAAAACTTCTACTTCGAATCCTCATATTGACAATACGACTGGTTATAAATTACCACTTATCAAAGTAGCTCACAAAGTTAGAGTGGAACGTGAGCATGTAGAACAAATCCCTCCATGTGAAGACCAAGAAAGACCTCAAAATGATGAATTCACTATACAAAAAAAAAATACAAGTCCTTAGTAGACAATTAGCTAATTTAGCTTCCCATGTGTGTAAATACACGAATAAAGCCACACATCAAGAAAAAACTAAGGGAAAGAATATTGAACTTCACACTAAAGAGCAAGGGGGTGAGACATTAAAATATTGTTGGGTATAAATGTCATCCTCCCTTACCAAATATCAAATCCTCACAAAAGAGTTGCAATCCATTAAAAGTATACTCATGACCCTTCTGGAAAACAATGTTGGACATAGTAAAAACTACCAATACAAAGAGCTATGTCCTTACCCATTTGACATAACTATGCTACGTACACCATTCCCTAAAAATTTGACTGCCCAAAATTTGATAAGTACAAAGGTAAAGGTGACCCACATTATCACATCAAAGACTTCTACATGGCATGCCATGAAGTAGCCTACAGTGACAACTACCTTATACGCTTATTCCCACGTAGTCTAGAGGGTCAAGATTTATAATGGTTTCTTTACATACCTAAGGGGTATATCTTTACATGGGATGAATAAGTGGAAATATTTGTACACCATTTCTCATTCAACATAGAAAGTGACATTACCATGTTGGACTTGTGCAACGCAAAATAAAGACCTAATGAGACCTTCAGTAATTTCTTACAATGATGGAGAGGGTTAGCTAGTTGCTTCCCTTATTCAATTATAAAGAAACAATTGGTTAGAATTTTTCGTACCCAATTTAAATCTAGAAATTACAATTCATTGTATCAATAACTTTGAAGAAGTCATAGAAAAAAGAATCCAGATCGAAAAGTCTTTAATAGCTAAAGGGACATTGAAAACCTTTTCAAAAGATCAACACGTATCCAATCCTACAAACAAACCATTTTTTTTTTAAAAATAAAAAACTTCATAGGAGATGGTATCACTTATTCAAAATGTATCCAAGAAGTTCAAATTAGTCCTCCTTTCAAACTCTTTAAGGAACCTATTCGACCCACAATCAAATTTCAAGTGTTGAATCCTCTCACAGACTCTTTGTCCACAATATTATAACAATTAGATGCATTGAACATGGTTAAATATCCTAACAAAAACCCCCTTTCAAATTATTCACCTAAACCATCATGGTATAGGGAAAATGAATACTGCAAGTATCATCGCGTCAAAGGTCACAAAACAGACAAGTGCCTAAAATTATTTTTTTTTTATTCAGGATCTTATTGATAGTGGAGAAATTGAGGTTGATTCTCCTAAACCTAACAAAACACCTAATAAAAAGTTAGGAATGTATAAAGAACCTTTCCCTAAACATGATAAATAGGAAGAGAAGAAGCCGGATCTGGGTAAATCTTCAAAGAACTACAAAGATACTAAATATGTTTATGCCAAAACTAGTAATATATTTGATTAACTTATTGGTTGTGTTCATTCCTCTAATGAGCATGTAAACACCATAAGAATCAAGAGATGTGATTGTGCTATGGAAACACGACACACTCGACTTGTGATTCTAGAACCTCCTTTTCCTACACCTCAGGATGGTCGATATGATCTCTTAGAACAGTTTGAGAAGACAACTGCTAAGATCTCAATCTTAGATATTCTTAAGATATCAAATTTTCATAAATACACCCTTTATAAAACACTTCAGGGGTCAGGAGTGTCAATATATATTGATCCTTCGCACCTCCAAGTGGTGGTTGCACATCTTCCTTCTAGTGAACACCTTAATTTTAGCCAAAATTAAATTCCCCGCGATGATCATACACATAACTTTCCCCTATAAATTAAAGTATTTATTAATCAAAAAAACATAACAAGTGTGCTTGTGGACAATGGGTTTGGTTTGAACATCTGTACTTTGAATCTATTTAAGCGATTAGGATGCACAGATGCAGACCTAGATTCGCATATCATTACCATCATAATCTATGACAATGTAAAACATGAGTCGGTTGGTATTATAGTATTTCCTATGGAATTGGGGCCTACATATCACGACACCAAGTTCCATATCCTACGCTTGGAAATTCCCTAAAACATGCTCCTTGGTTTCCCATGGATCCACGCCATGTATGTTGTACCATCAACCTTCAATCAATGCTTAACGTTATACTATGAAGGGAAAAAAATTACTATTCAAGGAGATCCGGAGCCATTTGCACATTGTAGAGCCTTGCATAGCTTCTCTCATACAACCTACGAATGTCCTTCTATTGATATTATTATGCCAATTCAGACCAATTCTATTGATTTTCGTGTTGATCTAAACACACTAAGTTCTTGTGATAAATATGCTTCTACATCCATTTCTCTGTTTGCTTCATGGGAGATAAAGGTCATTGATTATGGTTGTGAAGAGTTCGACCTTCAGCAGGAACTCCATGTCTCTGATATCTACTTATTACCTAAGACACATGGTAGACCAAGTTACCAATATAATTGGTCTCGAGAAAATTATACTATTGAGAAAAGTCTTCTTGGTGGCCTTCTAGTAGAAGATAAAATGTTGGATTCTCCCACAAACTAGATCCATGAAGGCACAAAGAATTCCTTCTACCAAACTCCAAAATATTCCATACCCAGTAAAATGATGTACACCATGGGCTATAATGGGTATGAGTGTGGTACAAATGAATAAGGCATAAGATAACCTATTCCAACCCCACATTTCAAAAAATAAAAATATGAAATTGACATTAGACCATATGGGGCTCAACCCTCAGAAACTGATGCTACTTATTCTGCGTGTGAGGATAGATCTTCTAATTAAAATAACGACATAGAGTCCTATCATAGCCCATATGATGATATTTCCTCTACGAACCATTTCCTAGATACAACTTTCCTTACCTTATTCTCTTCTATTCCACCTTCTGTTTCCTTGGTAAACCTTTTCCATCCCACTCTTTTCGATTGGGATGAAAAAATTCATGTACCAATCAATTTCTGTGAAAATTATGAGGCAATTGCTAAATTTATGGGTATTCATGATAAAATTCCAACCAGTGATCAAAAGAAAGGCTTCTTCATCGACTTAGACACATGTGCATATTTCAGGGAGGAAGCTAAGATGTGTGGCCAGAAAAATTTGAAAGAAAGCGAGGGAAAAATTTATTCTAAAAAGCCTCGGTAAAAATCAAATTCCAAGACACATAGTGAAAACCTCTTTGAGGTGCTAGTGGATAAAAAAGTAAAAAAATCAATGGACATACAAAGTGACCAAACCCAGGGTGAACATCTCATTGAGACACCCTTGGAAGAAGATCTCAATCTCCCCCCTAATCCTATGCTTATGGAGGACACATCCAATATTCTAGTGGAGGAGACCATTGATGTCAATATTGGAACAGAAGATAACCCAAAAATGGTCAAGTTGGGAGCTTCACTTTTAGCAAAGGAATATAAGACTTTTGTAATTCTTCTACGATAATTATCAGACATATTTTCTTGGTATTATGTAAATATGCAAGGATTATATCCATCATTGGTAGTGCATAACCTTGTTGTGAATGTAGATGTAAAGCCCATCAAATAGAAGCTCAGAAAGATGCACCCACGTGTCATCCTCCTAGTTAAAGAAGAGTTAAAAAAGTTTTTTGCAGTAGGTTTTATCAGACCTATTAATTACTTGGAGTGGATTTCCAACCTAGTTCATGTGTAGAAAAATCCAATTGGTATCAGAATATGTACAGATTTTGGAGACATAAATAAGGCATGCCCAAAAGATGATTTTCCTCTTCCCAATATTGATATGATTGTTGATTCGGCTGCGGGCTATGAAATTTTGTCCCTCATGGATGGATTTTCTGGCTATAATCAGATCAAAATTACAAAAGAATATCAACACAAGACTACCTTTACGACCCCGTAGGGGACATTGAGCTATGTTTTTTATGTATTGTATTGATTGGAACTATATGTATGTGATGTTGTAGGGGTTATTTATTCACCCAATGAATGCCCCCCTCATTTGGGGTGCTTTCAATGATAGTAGGAGAATGCGACCCAAAGAAGATGACCTGATGTTGATATGAAGTGGATGCCTACAAGGGGTAGGGGATGTGCATGGTAGAAACCAAGGCATATGGAAAAAAATTGAGCTAGTAACATGTGTTAATAGCAAAATCTATAATATAAGAGAAGAGAATGTAACAAGCAAGTAGTAAGACAAGATGGACCGCAAAAATCGTGTTACAAACATGGGACATCGCTCACAATATCACAAGAAAATCAAGGCCGAAGCGGCCAAAAGCATACAATGATCACAAAATTCATAAAGCATAGCCCATAAACAATAACATATAATAGAAAACACGTTCAAGAAAAGTGTGACACATAATAATGGTGATATATAGTCCCACAAAAACAATTCTACCTATAAAGCACCCGTTAGCATGTTAGAAAGATAAATAATATGTCAAGAGCGTGTATAGAGAAGTGAAAAGTAAAGTAACTATAATGAAATGTAACAACATAACTTGTGTAGTATGGGATAGTACAAAAAGTAGATTCCCCCAGGAGCCTTGGTGGGACTAGTAAAAGGTATAGTGACAAGTATCATTACAACATGGAAGAACCTGTAAGAGATCTGCATTCACTAAAAAATACAAAACGAATGCACATGTGTATATATAGAAAACAAGTGACATATTAAGAATCCATATAGCATGGGAAACAAAGTGTAACATGTAAAAAGAATAAGCTACAGAAATAGATGCAACCAAGATATGTAATTATAATGTATGAGTGTGATGGTGTGGAATGCAAAGTTTGAAGATGATAGGAGCAACGTGCTCCCAATGGATATGCATAAGATGAGGTTCATTTATAGGAACTTTCAACAATCAAGAATAAATTATAGAACAAGAGTGTCATTGGGTAATGCGTTTGTTGTGTAAATAGAAGATAGAAATATGTATCATAAATATGATTAAGATAAACTGTAAATAAGATCCTAATCTAATGTTATTGTAGCAGTAAAATAAATATGCAATTAAGTACATAAAATAAACACAAGTAAAATAAGATATGAAGTAAAAAACCCTAAGTGCAAAGAGAGGGTGAGAAGCCTTAGTTGATTCAAAGTGAAATTTGGATTGTGTCAGAGTGATAAACAAGTGAACAAAATGACAGGAATGACACATAAAGACACATAAAAATGCAAATCCGGGGAGATTGACTGGAATGGGACACTTGAAGAGGGATAAGGGTGCCTATGGGAACCCTAGGTATGTTTCTGGGCACTTGGGTCTATGGAAAAGATCAGAAACCTCCTTTGAGGTGTCACAAGGTGTTCTCCTTTAGTCGATCTGAGGTCACACCAAGATCACTGAGGTTGCTGGAAACCTGTAATGAAATGTGAACCTGCAAAACCCTCAAATAGATATCAAATCTATAAAAGAAAGATGTAGAATGAGAGGTCAGACTTTCCTAAACTATCACAATAGTGAACTTACAACTGAGAATTACACTACATCTCATACCCAATGTAGTTCTGTGTGTGTGTGTGGAATCATGCCCTAGGTGCCTCTTGTTCGTGTCACACTTGATAGCAAGAAAATAAGCTAGATGTAAAGGAATGTAATTGATGTGTGCATGGAATAGAATGAACTTCCATCCTATGAAGTGTGTATGTAGAATAACCAGCCCTTATGTCCCTTGTGATGGTGCTAGATGGATGCAATGGATCTCTTAGATGCTTCATGGATATAACCTTAGGTGGAGATAGTTAATGCTTAGTGCTTTGTCCCTTATTATGATCAAATAAATTTATTTTTATATGATTCATTTTATTTAATTTAGTAATTAACCATGAAAATACCAACTACTAAAACGATAATATGGTCAAATAGCTCGAAAGGACCCAAAAAGTGTGAGTAAAGTACAAAGGGGTTAGGGGCGCCAAGAGGGGACAAGGTCACCTGGTGTTGGTTTCTCAACTAGGCATTGGTGTCTAGGATGATAAAAGATGGAGTATAAAAAATGAAGATTGAGCAAGAAAGGGTGTAAGATCAAGAGTAGAAAAGAAAGCAAAGAAAGGTGGGCAAAGACATGGGTTAATTAGTACTTTTCTTACTTAGGTATCCTATGAATAGTAGTATGTAATTAGGACTAGATAATTACCCAAAGTGCGTGATTTTTTGTCTACAAAAGTACATAGTGTGAAGTGTAAATGATGTGAGGTTCATTTCAGATTTATACCCTCAACATTTGATTATAAACTATGGAACTAGAGTGCGTCATAGGGTAATGATGATACAATGCGTGTATCAAAGGGTATGAGAGTAAGTGGGAAGATTAGGTATGGTGTACAAAGTAGTATACTTTAAAGAAATTTGATGGTGATCAGTGGGAAGTGTGATGTCCCTCAAGTGTATGGTTAGAGAGGGACATGTAAAATCATCTAGGATATCGTCAATGTCATGATTATAGCCAATTGGATTTGGATTTGAGACTAAGTAAGAAACAATGTGGGGTTGATCATATAAAGAGCATGTGTAGCGTAAATTATACATTCCCATAGCATATTCCTGATTTGATAAAATCTGAATATTAAATCCAATTTCAGAGTCACTACAATGATTCACAAGAGAATACAATATGTTAATCACTCTAAATATGTAACTATGTAAGAAAAAGAGAGAGATATGGTACTTATCTGATTTTTCACTTATCCTGAAGTATACCCAAACTGGAAAAACTGATGAAAAAGTTGGGAGAGTATAAAAAATGCTTGATACAAATTCTAGAACTTAAATTTTTTTTGGGACATGGGCATTTGGGTAAGAGTGAGGACACATGGGTGCTAGAGACCTCATGTAGGAGCTTGTGATTGCACAGAGGATCGAAACCTATTTTTTTCTATGTCACTAGGTTTTTTCAATCCTTTGTTTTTTGTCACCTTTAAGCCACTGGATGATCACCAAATTCACTGGTAACATGCAAAACAAATGATATCATACAAAACCCCCAAACTACATCAAATGTTAAAAAATAATGATTCAAATGGGGAGTCATATTTACCTCGATGGTTACCCAACAGAGTGAAATTACGATCGAGCATTGTACTACATCTTAAAATCCTTTTATTTCTATGTGCTTATGTGTGAAATCATGTCATTAGGTTTCCTTTGTACTAATGATGCCAAGACAACAGGCTCTAGCTAGACATAATGCAAATGTGTGGATGGACTTCAGGACATCCCCTTCGTATGTAGTGTATGCAGAGTAATAAGCCTAAAATGTAGTCCTTTTGATATTATGTAGATAGATATCCCTTGAATAAAATTTCCCTCCCTTATAGTAGTATGTATGTTATGTTTATATAGGGATCTCTTGTTTGAATTTCAACACTAGTGACATGACATGCCGACTAGGACCTCAGGATAAGAGTAAGAAAACTGAAAATGATGACAATAAATGTCAAAAATGTGAATGAAAATAGAGAGGATAGGAGCTCTCCTAGTTTGGAAAAAAGAGCCTAGGTGCTAGTGTCCAATTCTAGGCACTAATGTCCTGAGACAATTGACAAAAAATGTGAGAATATTGATAGACAGAGATCCCTATGACTTGAAAATAACTGGGTGTAGAAGTGACAAATGTGAGAGATAAAATCAATAGAAACAATCAAATAAAGAGTATGGACCTAGGAAGTGTGTCACTAGTGAGTAATTTTCTTACTCAAGATCCATACATAAAACAACATACTTAGCGGTATAGTAAAATTGTAGTATGCGTGTGATTTTGTATCTATAATTCATCGGTGAATGGAGGTTGTAATGAACAATCGTGTGCATACTAGAGAGTTAGATTTTGAGTATATACAAGTCCAATGAATCATTTCAAATAAAGATGCGGCCAAAAGGCATGGGAAACACGATATCAATATGAGAGGGATCCAGAATGCCAACAATATAGTTAAGCCAAGACTGTCCAATTGTGAGTGGAGATGAATGGGGAGTACGTGTAAAAAATATCAATAAATGGAAGACCCATAGGCCATAGGAAGTGGTAAAAAATACACATCCATGATAACTGTGAGGTGAATGAGGTGGGGGAAGGAGATTGGCCAATATCATTCCTAGACATGCTAAGCCATCATGTGTGAAATATTTTTCAAAAAAAGTATGTTCAAATGGAATATGTGGCCAATAAGAGTCATGTATGAAAAGAGTGCATTTGAAGGGATCAAGTGATAGCTTAGAATGAATTCGCGGAGATGTAGTGGGTGGTAAGATTTCTGATGTATAGATAGTCCCCTAGAAAGGTATCATGGAATTAGTGAAAGAAGGAGGTTTCTTGAATTGCTATTCACTAGAGCTAGTAGTGAGAAAATTATATTGAAAATATGATTCATCTATTTAAAGTGGAGTAAAGTTAATATTTCACAATGTGTCATAGTTAATATCTACGACATCAACCTCATAATCAGAATCACTGGTGCTAGCTTTATCTTTTTAGATACCATTATCAAGGATATTGTTAGGGGTGGATCCAAATGTAGGATTAAGAGGAGCCATGATATGTGGGGAATTAGTATCCATAGAGGTAGACATGGTAGGCGATATGAGATCAATAGTATGGGCAAGAATAAACAGAATGCATGTAGAAGTAGAAGAGGGAGTAGGGGCACTAGATTGACTAACATCGCATGTACTGATATTTTTATATGGAATACAATGTGATGGAGGTATGAGCATGGTGGTGATGGGGTATATGTAGAAAAAAATGAATGATTCAGGGTCAAAAGCAATGGTATGTTCATAGCCACCGTGTAGGAATTTAACGCTCCTATGAATTGTAGAGGGAACACCATGCATGACATGAATCCATGGTTTACCAAGTAATCAATTGAACTGGAATGAGGCCTCAAAAAAATAATAGAGTTGGAAATATTTTAGGCCCAACTTATAGAGGTAAGGTGATAGTGCCTATGTATGTGCGAGTACTTGATTCATAGTCGTGAATGAGAGTAGAGGTTTTATTAATTAAATTATCATAAATGTTTATTTTCCTAAGGAGAGAGAAGGAACATAAATTAATAGTGGATCCATTATCAATAAGTACACACTCGATGTAAATGGAGCCAATAGTAGTGGTGATAAGTAAAGGTGCAAAAGGATTACAAGTAGCCGAAGGAGGGATATCCTCATCACTGAAAGATATGGTATGTTATAAATTTGTAAGGAAATTACCTGGATAAATAAGAATATCAGCAGCAAGAGAACACCAAATAACATAATATTGTAGATAAATAATCACAATATGC
This sequence comes from Taxus chinensis, assembly GCA_019776745.2. Classification (NCBI taxonomy): domain Eukaryota; kingdom Viridiplantae; phylum Streptophyta; class Pinopsida; order Cupressales; family Taxaceae; genus Taxus; species Taxus chinensis. The sequence goes on from CM034154.1 coordinate 665,245,925, forward strand.
AATTAAAATAGCTTAGCCACTTTGAGGGGGTAACCCAAAAACCATGAAATAAGACTCAAATGCTCAATATGATCCTAAATTACTACCTACTAACATCTATTTATACTATTCTTATGTTATGGACATTACCAAGGCTGACCCATTAATGGTAATATAACACATATGAAAGAGATACATCATGATAAGAAGTTATCATAGCTATAAGTTGGCTATATACATCCAACGTGAGATATATGATTAAGGGTGTAGTAAAATTATTGAGGGATTGAATGAGATGGGTAAATGCAACAAGCAAAATATTACTCTTAATGTGGATGGAGTGAAGGGTGGCCTTTAATGTATACCGAAAATTGGGTGCACTGCGTAAGAGATCATAAAGAGAGATTTTGGATGGTGTATTCTTAAGCATGTATTAATGATTTTGTAACCCTTATAGGTGGTATTAGGGACTGTAGAAGTAATAGGTGGAGGAACAAAGATAGGTAGATTTGTAGGAGGATGAGTTTGGAGAGTGGTGACTATATTGATGGTTGGATCAGGCATGGGAATAATGAAATAGGGAGGGTGTTGAGTATGGACCCACATAAAATAAGCAACAATGACAGCCATTCCAGAAACCTTGGTTGGAGTATAGGAAGAATAAGAAGATTGGTCCATGAATTTAGGAGAAGGTGATATATTTCGATGCATTATTAAAAGGTAGGGTTTGAGAAAATGGGTTCAATAAGTGATTTAATTTAATTTGAATTAATTAAATTTAGATTGTAGAGAAATTATTGTAACAAATGATGTATAAATGCTCAAATATAGTAACGACACAAGAAAATAAGCATGTAAAATATGAAACCCTAAGAAAGATGAAGATATAAGATAAATTAGATGATTTATAGATGAATATGAACTGATTGGGTAGGTGTGAGTGCTGAACAGAATGTAAATAGCATCACCGCCGCTCACTGTAAATCTTGGAAGTTAGGAATTGAGTCAGAAAGAGGCGTCCAATGTAGGCTAGAGGTGCATGGGTACTAGTGACTAGACCTGGGTGTTTGTGACTATGCAAGATATTGGGATCTAATTTTTTCCATGTCGCAAGGAAATTTCACTATTAATTATTTTTGTTCACCTAATATTCACTCCTTAAATCATTGAAGATACCACTAACTTGTAAGAGAGAAATTCCACCTTCACATACCCACAAACCATGTCAAACATAAAAAGGAAAATACATAATGGGGAGTTGGAAAGACCCCGATGGTCACCTAAAGAGTGAACTTATAACAAGGTGTTTCACTACATCTCAGACTCCATGCATTTCTTTTGTGTGTGTGTAGAAATGGTGCCTTAGGATTCCCTTGTGCAAGTTACACAAATGATAGCAAAATGTAACTACAATGTAACAATGTAATAGAATGTGTGGATGGAATAGAATAGACTTCCTCCTCCTAACTAGTGTATGCAGAAATGATGCAACCCTTTTCCCTTGTATGGATGATATATGAATGCCTTTGGAGTGATTTAGTGACTTTGTAATGCAAGATTAGGTGATGATAGTAATGCTTAGTGCTTGATCCTTATTTTTGAAAACATAACTATGTATTTATATGATTCCCTTGTTTGAATTTCGTAATTGACAACTGAAAGGATAACCCATAAATGAAAAGAATGCCCAAAAGATAAAAGAGACCCAAAGATAATGATTATGGTAAGAAAGGGTCAAGGGCATGCAGAAGGGACATGAGCACCTTGGCGCTACTATCCTGGCTAGGTGCTAATGTATGAAGCCATAAAATATAAGTAAGTTAAGTTTTGATTAGGTTGTAGGGTGTATAAGACTATGTTGGAAGCAGTAGACAAAGAAAAGAGGCCAAATATAGTTTTTAATTACTTTTTTTCTTTCTTATGAATCATATAAAATGTTAGCATCCTTTTGCATGTAGAACTGTACCCAAGTGTGCGATTTTGTGTCTACACTATCTATGCTAATTCATTATGATACAACATGTAATTCAAATGTTTTGTGAATGAATCTTCTTACAAGTAACGACTTGTCATCCTTAAGGTCACATGATATGAAGTTGTAAACCTTAGTTTCATTATCCACCATGACTAATATAAATTCAAGTCCATTTGTTTGACATAGGAAAACCCTACACCAAATTCATGTTAATCACTTATCAATACAATATGGGTATCTAATGGGGGTAAACGAGTCCTACAAGATGCATATGATTGAACTTAAATATCTAACACTCATGCATTTAGAAAAAAAATATTTTCCTCATTATTTATCCCTTTCCATAACTATAAACTTTTCATGTATTCTATCATATTAGTTACTCAAGGGTAACCAAAATAAGGTGCATTGTGAAACCCTACTAACATTGTGATTCATATATTTTCCACATTGGGTACATAGATTATACCATTGAATCTAAGAAGACCATCTTGATCAAAATTGTACCCATCATACAATGATCTTATGGATTTTCCTTAAGTTCCTCTTGGAATTATTGATAAAACTCATCTCTAGGAAAAACATTCACTATTTCTCCCTTAAAATATGACCTTATTATCATTGCATTATTACTATATATTTCATATCGCTAAGGGAATATACAAATGTACTTTATTTTCCTTTTATAAAATTGATGTTAAGGCCATATTCTTGACAAAGTACTTTAACCAACTTCATAGTCTTGCATTCAAATAATCATGGCACCCTAGTGTTTCAACAACTGATTTTATAAAAAATATCCTCCATCAAGGCTAATTTCAAGTAAAACTAATTAATGCAATTGGTTTAATTTCTTGCTACTAAAGTACCACATTAGATATTATTAAATATGCCATATAATTGATAAGCTTATTATAATTATTCCCAGAAAATGGGATTAATTTTTTTTTCGAAAACTAGTAAAAAAAAAATGACTAGGAAACAATAAACCTACAAAACCATGGTTGCTAAGGGTCAAGAAATTCTACAATTAACAACTAAGTTTAATAATAATGAATAAAAAAAAACCAAAATTAGTCAAAATAATTACCGCATGACACAAGTTCGATGGACATATACCATTACAACTATAACACACAAGATAGACTTGTGTGTGTGTGTGTTTAGTCATCATTCACTTCCCTATACAATCGTTTATAACTTGATCTACAATCTTCTCCTCGATGATAGTCTCCCTTTCGGTGTTGTGGTTTATATGAGGGGAACCTGTTCTTGTATCCATAACTCATGAAAACACATGCAGTTAGATCACAATTATAATGAAATTGTAAGTTCAACAATTGTATTTAAAAGTCCATTTATTAAATTAGTTAATGGGATAAATGCTAAAATCATATCTAGATATGATGAAACTAGATCATATTTTCCAATATAAACATGTAGTTTATACATATGCAATTTCATCAAATATAATGATTAATTCATCAATAATAGTCTGAAATAGTTAATTAACAAGCTAATTATTCAAATTTACTATTTTTCTTACAATTGAAAATTAACATTGATGTGGCACAGCTATAGTGTAACAGTGTCACAAATTAAAATGTCTAGTTGTTTCATATTTGCACTACCAAAAAATGATGCAATTTCAATAAAGAAACACACCTAAAAACAAAAAAAACAACTAATTTTTGACACAATAAGACCCAAAAGTGTCTCTTTTATAATCTATGTAACGTAGTGTTTGATATCTTTGCATTTTCTAGCTTGTCCATGCTAGGTTTATATTCCAATGTGTTGAAGGTGACAGATCCAGACCTTGGACACATGATTGTAAAGATGATGTTGAGGTTAGAATAAATCCTTTAAAAAATTTTCAAATACATGTTTGATTATTAAAGACCTTTACTTCAACATCATCCAAATATTTTTGGAACAAGGTGTATCTTGTGGTCCAAGTATGGTAAATAAATGGCGGAAATGAATTGAATACATTTCTAAGCATACCAAGACACAATAAAGGGATATAAGATTCTTATTGTTATCGCATGTCACATGATGCTCATATTGAAGAGCTTGTGTAGATCAACCAAAATGGGTTCACTAAATGTAGAAATGGAAAGTGGGTTGCATGAATAATTACACTTCACTTACCTTATCTAGGGCTGTAATCATAATTCAAGAGGAAACTAAATCAATCCTAATTTAAAAAAAAATATTATATAAGAGAATATGAGGGCTACCTAGATCATAGGAAAATGTAAAATAATGAAAGGTATAGAAAATAAGGGTTTGAATTACAATACATTGGATTTATTGGATATCTAAGTGGTCATTCTTCAACTATAAGTTTTAGAAGATAGATTTAGATAGGAAGAGAAATTGATCATAGTAGATAAAGATTAGAAAGAAAAACTCACCATTTTTGAATAGGCTATGAAACTAGTATTTACCACTTTTGAAATGGGTGGTAAAATAGTATTATGTGAAAAATGTGATCTTTAATTTACAAAAAATATCATATTTTCATGGTTAGAAAAGACCTTGCTCACTTTCTTTGGTTTTTGTGGAAATCAATGAGAATTCATCGTCTTATTCAAAACCCTTATCTGGCCTAAACACCTTGCAAAATACATCAAAATAGGAGATGTTGATGGGGAAATGTATTATCTCTCCATTATTATCAGGCCCTCATGTCTAGAAAAAATTGGAATCATTAATCAATTCAAGTCAACAATCAATCCAATGTACACAAATGTTTGAATACTTATCTTTCAATCCATGTATTTATAACTAGTAAATGCTAAACCACTCTCTAAATGCTTGAATTTTGTTTTTGGTATGGGGATACTCTTAAAAATAATAAATCTACTATTACAAATTTAATATCAATATCAAGTAGTTGATTTCGCTATGATTTTTTATTATTCTAAATGTACTGATGCACTTGTATATTTATAGACTTATTATATATCAAGACACAATTGACACAAATCAACAAACAATGGGTAGAAAGGATGACAAGAAAAACCAAAAACCATAAAATATTCAAAAGTAATAAGCAAGAGAGAGCATCAAAGACAATAACAATTTCCATAATAGAAATAAAAATTTGTCATTATACAAAATTATAAAAAAAATGAAATCAACAAAAACGGTAAACAAAAATTAATGAAACTATACATAGATACAAAAAAACTCCAATAAATAAATAAATAAAAAGAGAGAAAATAAAGAAGAAAAACAACACCACATAAATAAATTAAAGGTCAATTTTTTTTATAAAAAAGACACTAGTTAGAAAAACAATCCAGGCATATAAACACACTAGAACCAAAACAATTGACTAGACTTCCTATGGATGAAATATTCATGGCATGCCAAACTTATTATGTTTTGATAGTTGAATATGTATAAAGCTTTGATAGTGAAATCACTATAGCTATTCGAGATCAATTGAGATTTAAATTCCTTTTTTGGTAAACTTTGTTTAAGATATATTTACGAGGAAATATTGTTAAAGAGTATTTTTAATGACTTTTAAAAAAAAATAGAAGTATTGGGAATAAGAACAACAATAATACTAAGTTAATGTGGCCAAATTATAAACAAACTTGATATTCTGCAAATAATATGAACTCCAAAAGAAAATAGATCTCCTTTTTTGTTATTGAATAATGAATTACAATGTTTCCTAGATAGGAAAACAACTCCCAACTCGAGTTTCCAAGCAAACTCTAACTAACTTGACTAGATCTACTCTAGGTGGTAGAAATTACTATTTTTAGCAGTTTACTAGAACCTGCTATTCTTAGTAAGTTTGCATGCTTATTTGTACGGGCAAAGACAATTTCCATGCATCTTCTACATTCCTAAATTAGAGGAATTGCCAAATTTCTAACTCATAATGCAACTAATAGAATAAAATTAACTAATGCACAAAAATAGGAAAACATTGAACTACAACTTAAATCCTAATTTTCGGCCTCAAGATGGCGGATTTAGGGCCTGGAAATATGCCAAAACTTGCCCCAATAGATAGGGATGGTAGCCACTGCATTTGTCTCATTGAAACATGTGGTTTAAAAAAAAAGGACTCAAATGGACACATGGAGCTCAAGTTATGACCTTATCAAGTTCCTACTAATTTTGACGCATCATTCTCCCCTGCTTGAAAAAAACGTAGCTCCTGCAAGTTGTCTTCTTCAAACTGCTTCTATTTATCTGCATCCAACTTCTTAATCTCCCACTCTGTGACCCAAGTATCATCCTCTTGTTCCAATCCTTTCTAATGTACCAAATATTTATTGTATTTCACATATCGCGTGTCCATTGTTTTCTTATCTAAAATCTGATCCACTTCTTCTTTATTCTTCACCAGAATCTGCTTCCTCCAATCTACTACTTCATCAATAACATACCCTTCTACAACATCCCCATGAAAATAATACAAATCTAAAACATTAAACACTGGAGAAATATCAAAATTCCCTAGTAATTCTACCTCATAAGCATTATCGTTTATTTTTTTCATGATTTTGCAGGGACCAATCTTCTTGTATTTCAGCTTGTTATTGAAGGGGTGTAGGATGAGGGTATGGAAGGAATACATGTGCACCAAACAACTGCACTTCACCAAGAAGGGAGTTGCAAGATAAAGAAAGAAAACTTTTAAGAAGCAATGTGCATGCATAGAAAGCTCAAGATTCAAAAATGGAGTGGAATGAAATGCTCTTGGATTGCCATGGACCAAAAAGAAGAGGAGTACAAATAGGGGAGTAAATGTGTAACTCCCATGTAAGAGAATATTCCTCCATAATGGAGAAGAGGAGTTACTTTCCCAAATGGGAATGTAACTCCTATGACACACTTACACATATGACAGATTCTGTAAGAGAATCTGTCATAACTAAAATGACACCTAGATCCATGTCCACCTAAGTGAGATGACTCACATGGTGTAGGTGGAAATAACACTAAATAATTAAATAAAGTGATCAAAAAACACCTACACCAACACCCCCCCTTCATCGAAACTAGGATGGGGCAAGGTAAAGTCAGCAAGACAAACAAGAAATGGGTCCCGGCTATAAGCCTGATGAGGTACCCATGCACAAAAGGTCTCAAGTAGTGAGGGGAAAACCCAGTGGGAAAAACCTCAACTTACAAGAGATAGCAAACAAACTCTCCTAAACTACTAAGAAGAAGGAGAGAAGAAGGAGTCTATCCTGCCTCCCAAGAAGATGATCCAGTCACGAGCCACCCTGTGCTGAGTGAAGAGGAGGAAGAGGACCCCCGAAGTTCCAAGGTGTTGTTCCAATCAAGGGAACAATGCTCCGTATGTGAGGTGGAAAATCCAGCTGCTCCATGAAGAAGTGCAGATCCGGAAGCAGTGGCAATGAAGGAAGGTGGAATGCTCTGAACCTGTGAAGAAGTGTACCCAATGCCTGATGAGTCCTAAATCATAGTGCCTGCTCCCTGAAGTGCCTGAAGTGGGCCAGAAGTGGGCAGATCAAGAGACAACTCCTCAAGATGTGTCAAGTGATAAGTGGATGGTGGAGGTGGGTCCCCATCATCATGTCAATCAACTATGCTAGAAGAGATGTCCTAAAACATCAGAAATGGGCTCAAAAGTATCCTCAAGTCCAGCTGAGTCGGATGAAGAATTAGAAGGAGGAGCAAAGTGAGAGAATGAGTACAACTGAGTGTGATGGTCAGCTATACCAACTGTAACAATAGCATCACTGTGGAGCTCCCTAACATAAACTGAGTCCAGAGTGAACTCAACTCGCATGCCCTATCCAAGATGAGTGATCTGATAGACTGAAAGAAGGTTCGTTGAAAGTAAAGGGATACTTAAAACATTATTGAAAGTACCACCACTTACTTCAACTAATCCTCTTCCAAAAACTTGTGTAGTGGTGTTAACACCAAGCTGAATAGAGGACATGTCACATGGCTCAAGTGAATCAAACTCAATGTCTGATGATGCCATGTGATGAGTTGCACCCGAATCAATGATCCATGTAGGGGTAGGTGGAACAAATGTCATTAGATCTCTTCCCTTTGGTTTCTCCTTGTTAGATTCTTTTACTTTTTCTTTCTCTTGTACTTTCTCTTTTTCACTCTCTTTTTCCTTAGAACCATCGTGGGATGATGAAGGTGTTTTGAGAGAATCTGCGACTCTAATATTGTGCTTCTCAAGTAGATTAGTGAGGAGAGAAATTTTTTTCTTCAAGCACTTTTCTTCATCATGCATGCCATAACAGTATCCACATTTGATCCAATCTTTGGAATTTCAGGAGGTGGAAGAGGAGGTGGAAGAGTTGTTTTGGGGTTTTTCCTTCTTTTCATGATCCGATTTCTTCTCCTTAGAAACTCCCAGCTTTTCCTTTCCAGCAATGAGAGCATGGGATTTTGTGGATTTCAAGCTACCCATTTGAATCAATTTAATTTTTTCCCTGATCAAATCTGTAATAAATTCATCAAGAGAGGGCATAGATCAACTTTTTCCAAGTGCCCTTTTTGTTTCATGGAAGGTGGAGACAAATACAAAGTATTCGGGACCAAGTTTGGTAAGGATGGATAAAATGAGTTGAGATTCCTTTTTCTTTATTCCGCAATCTTCTAACTGCAATATAAGTGATATGAATTTGGAGAAGAAGTCTTGAAGTGTGTCAAGTTCATGTCCTCACATTTCATCCTGTTTCCCAACAAGTTTTTGGAGAGTCTCTAAGGCTTATTAGGTTATTCTCAAGTTCATGTCCTCACATTTCATCCTGTTTCCCAACAAGTTTTTGGAGAGTCTCTAGAACTTCTTTGGGTGTGGTGGAAGAGGAAATGTGAAAACACAGCTCTAGAGATACACAGATGGTCATGAACCCAATGGCTTCATCACACTTATCAAGCCACTTTTCTTTGTCTCTTTCATCATCAGGTTCAGCTTACAGACCGGTGGCAATGCGGAAGATTTTCTTTCCTCTTAAGGTAGTGATCATAGCATTCAACCATTCTTGATAGTTGAATGGGGTGAGCAAGGGAACACCATGATTATCCATGACAGAAAAAATGTGCAAAAAAGGAAAGATGATACCCCCCCCCCAAAAAAGTGGCACTTTATAATATAGTGCGTTTTACAAAACTGATATTACCATCATGTAGATTGCAGAAAACATCCAATTTTGACTAAAGAAGTGCTAAAAAATGAGCAACGAGTCAAAAGTTATGGCTTAAAGAAATTCCTGAAACTGATAAGAGAAAGCTAGTTAGCCCTACAAAACATTAAAAAAGTGCCTGAAACACATTCAATAGGTATCATGTTTGTGCCCATTGGAAACGAAATCAAATTTTAGAAGGGGTTTGTTTTGACTGCGAGGGGGGATTAGCCTCCTGCCAACCCCTGACCTCACCCTCCACCTTTTACACTCGAAAAAAGGAAACCCAATCTTATTTAAAGCCAAAATGAATGATTTTTTTTAAACCTTAAAACAAAAAAGGATTATGGAGAATTGAATTAGGCTGTGATGGCTATTACCAAGCTCCACATGTGAATGATATGAAGTTATATCAGTGCCTGAACAATGTCAAATTAGATGCAGGTTGCCACGTGTTTGTGCCCAAGGAATCCACGAGCTGAGGTGTTGTAGGTTTGCACAAGGAGCCCTTACGTTGATGTTGGTGAGTTGTGCAAGGTTGCTTCACTGCAGAGGAGTGAACTGGTTGTGTAAAGTCGCTGCACTGTCAAGGCATGCCCAAAATGGAGTAGTGCAACTGCTGTAGCAAAAAAAAATGCCCACATAGTAGTTGGTAGTGCTGCAGAAAAAAAAATGCCCACACAACAGTTGGAAGGTTGAAGGCATGTGTCCTAATACTACTGCAGCAAAAAACGACCACACAGAGGGTAGGAAGGTTGAAAGCACGTGTCTTGATAGTGCTGCGACAAAAAAAATTCCCACACAACAGTTGGAAGGTTGAAACATTTTTTTTTATGAATGTGCAAGGATATTCCAGTGAGTGAGAGCAAAACACAACCTGAGTGACGTGCGTGAAGAGCTAACAAAGGCACAGCTGGTCCAAATAAGAGCATGTCCAAATAATCAGGGAACCACCCAATGCGCAGAACTAAGTTTTGCTGTGCAAAAGAAGACTACTGTGCCATATTCTTCCTTGGATCTCCAACACAATAAGTTGGATAGACTTATTCTTTGGCCCTGATCACACATAAACCAGCAAGAAACACACAAACAAACCACTAAAAAATAACCACAAGAATCTGAAATATGCAAGTAAAGCACATACAAGAAGTAAAACTTACACAAGCAACTATATGGTGGAGCAACAATGGTGAGTAGCGTGATTCCAGTCCCCAAGCTCTGATACCATGAAGGAGTGTAGGATGAGGGTCTGGAAGGAATACACGTGCACCAAATAGCTACATTTCACCAAGAAAGGAGTTGCAACATAAGGCAAGAAATTTTTTAAGAAGCAATGTGCATGCATAGAAAGCTCAAGATTTGAAAATGGAGTGGAATGAAATGCTCTTGGATTGCCATGGACCAAAAAGAAGAGGAGTACAAATAGGGGAGTAAATGTGTAACTCCCATGTAAGAGAAGATTCCTCCATAATGGAGAAGAGGAGTTACTTTCCCAAATGGGAATGTAACTCCTATGACACACTTACGCATATGACAGATTCTGTAAGAGAATATGTCATAACTAAAATTACACCTAGATCCATGTCCACCTAAGTGAGATGACTCACATGGTGTAGGTGGAAATAACACTAAATAATTAAATAAATTGATCAAAAAAAACTTACACCAACAGTTATAGGTTCTTTTTGGAAACCTTTCCTTCCACATATATACCATAACCAACTCACCAACTGTAAATACCTTTCTTCGTCTATGCACATCTGCTATTTCCTTATACTTATCATTACTATTCTGCAGCTTCTTCCACACTTCTTTTTGCAATTGTTGTATATGTTCGGCAAATGCTTCTGCATCATCACTGACTCTGCCATCAACTGGTAGTTGTACCAAATCTAACACCCCATTTGGATTACTCCCATACACAATTGAAAATGGAGACTTTCCTGTGGATCTATTTATGGAACTGTTATATGCAAACTCAGCTTGTGGTAATGCTAAGTCCCATTGTTTCGGCTTTTCCCCAACGATGCACCTTAACAGGTTTCCCAAACTTTGATTTACCACCTCTGTTTTCCCATCAGTCTGAGGATGATAGGCACTACTGAACTGTAGTTGAGTTCCCAATTTCTTCCATAAAGTCTTCTAGAAGTGACTTAAGAACCTTGTGTCCCTATCTAAAGTAATGGTTTTTGGAACACCATGCAAACGAACAACTTCTCTGAAAAACAAATATGCTATGCCTGTCGCATCACTTGTTTTCTTGCAGGTAATAAAATGAACCATCTTAGAAAACCTATCAACAACCACAAAAATTGATTCATTACCTTGTTGTGTTTTTGGTAATCCCAAAACAAAATCCATACTCAGATCTGTCCATGACCCTTTAGGAACAGGAAACGACATATACAACCTTGTATTCTGTGCATGGCCTTTCGAGACTTGGAAAATTTGACACCTCTCCACATATCTTACCACATCTCTTTTCAGCTTTGGCCAATAGTATTTCTTTGCTACCAAGGCTATCATCTTATCTTTACCAAAATGTCCAGCCAATCCTTTGCTATGCAACTCTTTCACTATATTCTCTCTCATAGACCCAACTGGAATACATAGTTGGTGTCCCTTGAATAGTAGCCATCCTGTAAAATGTACTCATCATGGACATCTCCTACATTTTCTGACAATGGATGAATTAACCTTTCAACAATATCCTTGAAATCAGAATCAGAAGAATACAAACCCTTTATTGCTTCAAAACCCACCACCTCATTTTCCATAGTGGTAAACAAAGTCACATGCCTACTCAATGCATCTGCAACTTGATTCTATTTTCTGGATTTATGTTTTAGAGAAAAAGTATAACCCTACAAAAATGATACCCACTTTGCATGCCTACTATTCAACTTATTTTGGGTATTCACATACTTCAGGGCTATGTGGTCTGTAAATAACACAAACTCCTTAGGCACTAAGTAATGCCTCCAATGCCTTAATGCTTGTACAATTGCATAAAATTCCACATCATAAGTAGAGTAGTTCTTTCTTACCTCATTTAATTTCTTACTAAATAAAGCTATTGGATTTCCACCTTGACTTAGAACACACCAATACCCACATGTGAGGCATCACAATCAACCTCAAACACTTTATCAAAATCTGGTAGTGCCAAAATGGGTGCCTCTGTCACCTTCTTCTTCAAGAACTGAAAACTATCCTCAAGCTGCCTTTGTCCACAAAAAATCCCTTCCTTTTGTGCAATCTGTTATAGGTGCTACAATACTGCTGAAATTTTTAATAAATTTTCTGTAAAATGTTGCTAGACCATGAAATCTTCTTACCTCTGTTATACTCATGGAGTAGGCCATTCAATAATTGCCTTTATCTTTTCTGAGTCCATCTATACCCCATCTGCTGAAATAATAAAGCCCAAGAATACCAAACTCTCTTGCATAAATGTGCACTTCTTCATATTTGCATAGAGTTTCTCTTTCCTTAACACTTCAAATATCACCCTTAGATGCCTCAAATGTTCTTCTTTAGTTTTACTAAAGATCAAGATATCATCAAAATAAACCACAACAAACTTACCATTATACTCCTGCAACACGGTGTTCATCAGTCTCATAAAAGTACTAGGTGCATTGGATAACCCAAATGGCATCACCAACCACTCATATAATCCATTTCCTGTCTTGAATGTTGTTTTCCACTCATCTCCTTCTCTGATCTGAATCTGATGGTAACCACTTCGAAGATCAATCTTGGTGAAATACCTAGATCCAGCAAGCACATCCATCATATCATCAAGACGAGGTATTGGGAACCTATACTTGATTGTAATTTTATTGATTGCTCTACTATCCATGCACATTCTCCATGTTCCATCCTTCTTTGGTGTTAATAAAGCTGGGGTTACACATGGACTCATGCTCTCCCTTATGACCCCCTTTCTCACAAGCTCTGCCACTTGCCTATTCAACTCTGCATGCAATGTCGGGCTCATCCTATAAGCCGCTTGATTTGGGAGTGAAGACCCTAGAATCAAATCAATATGGTGTTGAATATCTCTTTTGGGTGGTAATCCATCTGGTATCTCATCAGGAATAACATCAGAAAATTCTTCTATTAATTCTATTGTTTCTACTAGTATTTGTGCACTTGTAGGTTCATCCTTATTTGAGACTAGTGCATAACAAAAACCAGTTACCTTTACCTCCTTCACAAATTCCTTTGCAGAAAGACATATTTTCAGCCTTCCCCTCTTCCTTAAGAGGTAGCAAAACTATTTTTGTGTCATCCTTCCTAGAAAGTATAAGTATTCTTTCCCCCATCATGAATAACTTTTCTATCAAATTGCCATGGTCTTCCTAGTAGCATATGACATGCATCCATAGGAATAACATCACACCAAATCTCATCCTTGTAATTTTTCCCAATAGAAAAACTTATTAAACATCTCTTATCAACAGTAACTTCATTACCCTTCTTAAACCATGCAATACGGTAAGGGTTAGGATTCTTCTCACAATGCAAACCCAATTTCTCAACCATCTCATTTGAAACCATGTTCTCACAACTACCACCATCAATAATAACATTACATACCATTCCTCCAAAGTGCATCTTGTTCTGAAAATATTTGTATGCAACCATGCATCCCTCTTGATATCCTTTCTTGGAGCAATCATCATCCTCTTGATCATCAGATTTTCTCCAACATCTGGTGGAATTTCCAGGTCCTATTCATCTTCTACTTGTTCATCTTCAACAAGATTTACTCTTGGAGCATCTCCTTGCCTCTTGTCATGTGTATAAGATTCGTGGGCATTCAAAATCCTGATGCCCTTCTTCACCAAATTTGTAACAAACAAATGGTCTTCGTGGAGCCTCCCATCCTCTATAGCCAGCATATACTCTGCCCCCAGAAAATCCTCTAACCTCTTTGTTGATTCAGGAAATCTTGTCTCGTATCCTCTTTAACACTTTTCCAATCCACTAGATGATTCTCCCCTACCTATTGGTTGAAATTTTCAGATCATCCTTTGAAAGGAAGATGAGGCCCCCTAAGTCTAAAATAACCCACTCCTAGGGGGAACTCCTAAAACTAGGAAAAATTATGGATTTTTTGTTTTGTTTAACTCAGTCAACTTTAAGGCAAATTGATAGGCATCCTCACATGCTCTTAATCCTATGCATACTTATCTCATCTTATTAATACGAAAATTTTAATCCATTTCATACCGTTGCAGGTTCCTCAACTCTCTACATGGGACAACTAGATTCATCAATTGTTCCCTGCACAGTGAGCAAAGTACCACTTGTCTCCCGTGTAAAATATTAAACCCTCCAAATTAACACGTGTCAGGCTCTAAAACCTCCTTTAGAAGGGTTTGTCACATAAGCGGTGAGAAAGGAGTCTTTAATCTTCTTCTCCATCTTGGTTTTGGCTCCATGGGAGGAAATTTATTTCTCATTTGCTTCTGCACTCCTATAGGTGATCCCACCAGGGACACGTGGCCTCCACAATTTTGTGCATGAACTTTTCACCTTCAGGGAGACTGACATAACCGGCCAGTTCAAAAAAATTTTCCCATGATAGTCAACCATTCGGAGCTGGGGTAAATTTAGCGCTACCACCATACTCTGGACAAAACATCAACTTTATCCTGAGGCATTCGGAGCCTTCTAGGGTGCATCGAAGCATCCTTCCCAACTTGGTGGAAATTAATGGTCGGAGAATTTTTACGACTTTTCTCCTTTTCTTCCGAAAAGAGACTGCGAGGGTCTTCTTCCACCCTACTGTCACCCCCAAGTTGCCACGTGTCAGCTCTCTTAGTTGTTATCAGTAGGAGAAAGTGCAACATTTCTCCCAAAAAATTTTTTGAAGGCCTAATTCATTTGGGATGTTGCGCCTCCTCGCTGCCTCATGAGGCCATGTGGTAAAGACTTGATTGCTCTAATGGGCATGGTGGAGGACCAAACTTAGATAAAAAAAATAATCAAGAACTCTAAAAAAAAATAAAGGATCCGATCCTCCCTATGCCCCGTGACACCACATGGCAACCTGATTGAATTTAGGTTTCCGCGGGACGCGGAAAACAACTACCAAAATTTTCCCAATTTGTTTTTTAAACAACTTGACTAAATCTTTTGGCAAAGAAAAATTTTTAGAAGGCCATAACCTGTTTGCTTGGGAACTTGGTTTTGGGCAAACGAGGAATTTCTAGAAATCTCTCGACATTCTCTTTGCACAAGAATTCATAAACTTTTTATTTTGATAAAGTTTAAGGGGTCAATTTGTGAAAATGATCTGTAGGATTTTAAAAGACAAACTGGTAAATTTGAACTATAAATTTTTAATAAATTGAATTTTCCTTCCCTCAACATGTCCATTTAAGACATGGAGAATTGTTCTAGATAAATTTAGGATGGATAGGGAAGGTAAGTTTCACTTGATTGAGCTCTAATTTGAAACATTTTCAAATTTGAAAACAAAACAACTCAAGTGAAGAGCTCAATTTGAGCTTGTGAGTTTGCTAAGTTTTATAAGAAATTTCTTAAGTGTTAATGTCAATGAATTCATTTAGGATCTTAGCATGTCTATTTTATATCAAATTTCAATGTTATTTCTTATGTGCAGGTTGAACTATGCATTTTGGATTAAATAATTGCCAGTTTGAAAATCCTTTTACAAAGATCCAATTCTAGAAAGGGTCTATTTTCCATTTTCTTCTTCCAAGTATTAGAAATTCCAATTCTAATCTAATACATTTAGTTGATTCAAATCAAACTATTCAAAACTAAAATGTAAGGTCTGATTTTAAATTTAACACATTTCAAAAAGACAAAATTAATTCCTACCATACTTATTTCAAACTCATTTCTTCCACTTCAAACAAAGATTTCAAATCACATCTGAAATGATCAATTTGAAACAAAAATGTAATTTGAGAGAATATATTGCATTCCTTTATTAATTCCAAAAAGAAAACTTCTTTACATTCTTTCATTCCTCAAATTCAATTATACAGATCCTTTCAATCTTTCTTTCAATAAACAAAAATAATATATTTCTTTGGAGCATTTCAATATATAACTTTCATATTCAATACAACATGTTTCCATTACAAAACATATTATGAGTTCATCCACATCAAGTGGGAAAGGTTACAAATGAATTTATCTCACACAGGGGTCTATCAACTGTTTTTATCCTTCATTTTCTTTGCTCCAGAACAACAACATGTAGATCTATCTTTCTTCCAATTCTAATCACAACAAGAGCAGGGGAAAGGCAACGCTCTCCACCCAACCAAGACATCCAATGAAAGGAGAATCCATCCTTCTTCATTGGCCCCCGATCCCCAAAAAAATACAATAGAAGATGTGATTCAACCCATGGCAACAATAGGCTTCCACAAACACACAACATGCAACATTCATAATTCATTTAAAACACATTCCAAACAAAACAGCAGTTTACAACTACAATTGAAAGCCATGACAAATCAAAACTCAGGCTTCATCAAGTAAGCCAAAGGAGCAAGTAAACTATGGGGGATGCTACTTATGCCTCCCAGTTTTGGGAATTGGGTATCCACCACCTGTAAAGGGTTTTTTCAAACCACCAAAATAAATTTCAAAGCCCTGAAATGTCCTTATGCCTCCCCCAAGTACTTATTTCCCATTTCCTTATGCCTCCCCAACCTCTTATGGCACCCCATAACGAGTAAAGAAATGCAAGCTATTTCTTTTCCATGGTGGAACCCAAACCCAAACTCCCTCCACAAAACTTATACCTCCCCAAAACCTTATGCCTCCCACCAAATGAACTCCCATAGTCTTCTCCTACACCATACCTATGGCCATCTACCTCAACATCCCACAAATATAACCAAAACATTCACAACAATTCACACTGTTTCATATACACAAAAGAAAAGCTTTAAAAGAGGATTAAACTCCTACCTCCATGATGGTAAAGTTATCCAAGTTTAGAAAACAGCAAACTTTATCCCAATGCAAGCTAATCAGTCCTGGGAAAATCAGCTCAATCTCCTCAAGCATGCAACATTTTTTGAAAAACTTCTCCAAAAGAAAGAGCTCCAAAACACAAAGAAAATTCACCCCCAAAAGGAAGTTTCCAAAAGTGATTCAGCAACCCAAAACAAGGCAAGTAATTTGAATTTAATAGAAGAGTGAAGAGAAGAGGATGATGTGGATCCATGTAGGATGCCACATCACACATCCTCAATCCAACACAAAAGACAACTTCATTCTCCAATGCATAATAAATAGGTGGGTGAATAATATGACAAGTTTACTTGCATACTCAAAAACCCACACCCTAAAGGACTGCAAATTAAATAAAATGTAAGAAAAGTGCAATTCGCAAAACTTACAATTTGATCTTCTCAAAAAGCATTATAAAAGTCTAATTTCAACTCTCCAACCATAGGTATGGTTGGTAAATAAATTTAAGAGGTATGGGACAAGTTTAACTTGTCCCACAAGCCTCCAAAATCAGCCCCCAAGGAAAAATTCGAATTTCCAACTAAGGTGGAGTGTTTCACACTCATCAAAAGTTGACTTACACACTCTTACACAACTTACAATGGACTTAATTTAATATAAAGGCCAACAACTCTATTATTACTTTCATATCCCAATTTTAATTATTTAAATTTTAACAACATGACTACTCAAATTAATATTAAACATCATTTAATGAACAATGAAAGGGTCAATGCACTTCACTAATAGCAAATACATGCAAACATAAATAAAAGGAACCAATAAATAAAATACACATAACCCCTATGGTCACATATAAAGGTGATCCCCCCATGGGAATCCCTAACAACAAAACATGCACAAACAAATACAAGTTGCCATGGTGACCTTGTAGGAATTCATCTAGAATTCCAATGTGGTTGGTCTCCAATCCCCCGATGTTTGTTGTGATATTTTAACCTGTAAAACACAAATACCCCCTTCGGCCTCGTGGCCATATTAAAACATCTAAAATAATATAAATGTAAATTCCAAAATCCATCTAGATATATGTGATCACAACAACATCCAAGCAACCAACAAGATCATTTGCAATTTTACTCAACAACTATATCATCATCAAATAATTTCCATTTCTAGGTCTACTTCACAATATCCAAATATCACATGTCCGAACAACATCCATAATATAACCATGTCAAACAATATATCATCATCAATATCCAAAATGTCTCTCAATAATCATCATGCATCAACCAAATCAAACAACAATGAGTCAAGTCTAACATCATACTAAATTAAAACATCATGATCAAAAGTATAACATCTAACATAAAATCATACTAAATAATAAAGTCCATACATCTAGTGGAATTTTTATCTTCGTCTTTATTCAGCTTCAATCATGGAATGATATCATGATCCTCTTCACCACTATGGCCAACATATGCTCCTAGAAAATCCTCTTCCTATTTGTTGATTCTGAATCTTGTCTCGTATCTTCAAAGGGAAGGAAGATGAGGCACCCCTATTCATTCCATGTGATCTCCTAAAACTTTGACGATTTTGTTTTTCCTTGGCCTTTAAGGCTAATTGATAGGCATCCTCCATGCTCTTAATCCTATGCATACTTATCTCATCTTGAATAGAAAATTTTAATCCATTTACATACCTTGCAGCCATTTGTTCCTCAGTTTCTTCATGCTCTACACGAATGGACAACTTGTAGAACTCATCTGTGTATTCTTGCACTGTTTGTAAGTTCTGTTTGAGATTCTGAAACCTCCTGTAAAGGGTTTGTGCATAATCCATAGGGAGAAATTTATCTTTCAGCTTCTTCTCCATCTTACTCCATGTCCTAATTATTTCTTTCCCCTTTCTTGACCACTCTTTCTATAGGTGATCCCACCATAACATAGCATGACCTTTCAATTTCGTGCATGCAAATTTTACCTTCTTTTCTTCTGACATAGCCTTCCACTCAAAAAATTTCCCCATGCTAGTCAACCAGTCTATCAGCTCCTCTGGTTTTAGACTACCACCATACTCTGAAACATCAACTCTTATCCCATCATTCTTTCCTTCTAATGCTTGAAGCATCCTTTCTTCAAAAGCTAATGGTGGTGCTTGCATTTCCTCCTCTTCACAAACTTCTTCTTCATCTGTGTCATCTCCACCTTGATTTCCTCTCTGGGTTATCATTGCAGCAAGCACATCAACTTGCCTCTGCAGATCTTGCATATTTCTATTCATCTGGGCAATACCGCCTCCTCTTCCTCTTCCTCTTCCTACCATTTTTTTTTAAAGACTCAAACCACCTTTGATACCAGATAATGTAGCCAAATTATGAACAAACTTGATATACTGCAAATAATATGAACTCCAAAAGAAAATAGATCTCCTTCTTTGTTATTCAATAATGAATTACAATGTTTCCTAAATAGGAAAACAACTCCCAACTCGAGTTGCCAAGCAAACTCTAACTAACTTGACTAAATCTACTCTAGGTGGCGGAAATTACTATTTTTAGCAGTTTACTAGAACCTGCTATTCTTAGTAAGTTTGCATGCTTATTCGTACGGGCACAAAAATTGCCACACATCTTCTACATTCCTAAATTAGAGGAATTGCCAACTTTCTAACTCATAATGCAACTAATAGACTAAAATTAACTAATGCCCAAAAATAGGAAAAAACCAAACTACAACTTAAATCCTAATTTTTGGCCTCAAGATGGCAGATTTAGGGCCTGAAAACGGTGTTGAAACTTACCCTAACCGGTAGGGCCAGGTTGCCGCTGCGTTCGTCTCATCGAAACATGTGATTTCAAAAAAAAAAAATGGACTCAAATGGACACCCAAAGCTCAAGTTATGACCTTGTCAAGTTCCTACTAATTTTGGTGCATCATAAGTACTGCTGCAACAGTAGAAAAGGTGAATTCACAGAGGTAGTAAAATTAAACTAATCAATGTTTTGTGATGATTAAAGTCCCATTGTATTTTTGTAGTTATGCAAGAATAGGATTAGTATGAGGCCATGTGAATAAATATAGTGTAAGAGAAAGTATGAATGTAAAGATACACGCGGTATAGATTATGTATTTTATATATGATTCCCTGTTTGTAACATTGTAATATATTTCAATTATATACAAAAAATAAATCTAAAAAATAGAGATAGTTTATAGAAATATCCATGTTCACTATGTTATGCCAGAATTATGTGTAATATGTTCATAGTAAACCCACTTATTTATAATTTTTAATTTATTAGTACCTCGTACATATTAAGAATATCATGAGGTGGTATCAAACCTTAAAATATTTTTTATTTGCTGTAAAGAATTCCAAGGCTTTACTCCTTTTTAAGATAATTCTTTTTGCAAGCAAAGAACGATGAGCAACAAGTCTTCATTTATAAAATGAATATTTTATAAATGGCCTTCGTTAAAATATTCAATTATTACAAAGTGAGCATCTAGATTTACACTATGGTTAATTCATAAATGTTCTAAAATATTATTCAATTCATATAGTGTTATCTAGAAATATAATATAATTAATTTGAAACAACGATGTGGCTTTTAATTATATCTGGGATTCTTAAATTAGATTGTGAAAAAATCTATGCTTTCTTTTCATATGTGTTTAAAAATTAAACTTAGTGAAAATAGAATTATTAATAGATCTACACAACATTTCCAAAAATATATCATTTTGTGGAAAATTGTGATTAAACAACTGATTAAAGAGATAGATATCTATAAAATACAATGTAGAATCTCCGACAATTTCATAAAATTCTTTTTAATACTCGATAAAATATGCACATTTTTTAAATTTCATTTTAGAGAAAATACTTTTTGAAAAAATGCATAACGCAATGAACATTTTCTAATATTTTCATTAGATTCAAATTTCCTAGAAAAATTAAGTGAAATATGCACATTTCTATAAATTTTATTGAGGAAAAATCATTAATTTCTATCATTTTTAAGAGATACAATTAAACCTTTGACAATAGAATGTGATAGATAGACTACGACAATCTCCCAACTTCTAAATGATAATTATTTAATTGCTTTCACACCAATCTCTAATCACTGCAAGCCCTTGGTAACACTGCAAGACTGTTTTCTATCACTGCAAACTTACAAACTCATTTGCTAGGACTAACAAATGTGATTAACCAAAATGTATTGATGAACTCCAAATAAAAATGGTGCCTATTTAAATCTACATGTCATAAATGGAATAACCAACGGCCGAGATTGATATCTCACTCTATTAAAACTGAGGTTCAAATAACCTTTTTCCAAAGAAGAAAAATGTAAATTGTCTACATAAATGGATAGCTTCTCTAAAATATAATTTAGATATTTCACAATTTGATAAAATTCAGAATTGTACTTGTAGAATATCTATATCCGTCAATTCTAAATATAGAAAAATCACATTTTGTAGGGTCCCCTCATATTTTTCTAACTCCCCTGTCCAAGTAGAAGAGAGCAAGTTCTGAGGAAAGGTCATTTTTTTTTTTTGCAAAAAACAGGCCCGGGCCAGAAAAAATCATGAAAAATGGCTAAGTCCTAGTCCTCGCAACAGTCGGGACAGTTGGGACAAAAGGGCGTGAACCGGCCGAAAGGCTACTAAGTGGTCTGCGCAGCATTTGGGACATTTGGAACAAAGGGACGCGCGCGACGTGGAGATCCGAACTGGCCGAAAAATGGAAAAATTTGACTAACTGTTGAAACAGGCAGTCTGGGACATCTGGACAGTTAGTACGCGGAGGATGTCTAAATCGGCTGAAAAAACTTAAGGCAGCCCGAAACATTTGGGCCGAAGGTACGTGAAGTACGCGAACCGGCCGGATCAGCCAAAATGAGAACTTTCATACCGGGACAGTTGGGACAAGAGGGCGCGAACCGGTCGAACCGGGCGAATCGGGAAATCATTTGTCCAAAAAACAGTCCGGGACATGCGGGACAAGAGTTTATACGCAAAACCGGCCGGTTCGGCCGAAATGGGAAATTTTTCAACACTATGCCAAATTAACACGGGGAAAAAGGGAAGCGTGGGACATAATATGAGTGCGAAAATCTGAAGCGGCCGAAGGAGAAGAAGAAAATTCAACATTCGGCCCGGAAACTTCAAACAGCCATAACTTTTGACTCCGAGCTCCGATTTTCACAAAATTGAACTTTCTGGAATGAGCACGACGTCCTCTACGCCACAAAATATAGATTTATTATTTTTAATGAGGGTAGATATATTTAAATAAAAGAAACATATTCGGCTCGAGTCAGTCAATGCTCATTCCCGTCAAATGACAGAAAACACCTGCTAGACCCAAAATAGCTGCCCGCACTCAGAAGGCCATAAATTTTGCATTTCTCAACGAAATCACACAAAATTGGTACCGTTGGAATCATGGTTCCAAGTCCAATGTACAGAAATCAATAAATTCTAGATTTGATCAGAAATTGATTTATATTTTTAACAAAACGTGGCCGGGTTCAGAACAGTGTTTTATTTGGTAGTTGGGAGTGCAATTAAGAGGCATGGTCATCATTCTTTCTCTGCTGCAGCACATGGGACATTATGGAAATCCTTTTGAAAGTAATGTATAACCATTTCACTCAATTTAATGCTCTTACATGTGGTTGAAGGTCAGATTTCGGGATTTCCATTTTCCTTCTCTTCCCTTCTCATTTTTTCTATAAATTGGAGTGTTGGGCTCATTGTAAAGAAGAGAGATTTTGGGTAGCAAAGCTCTGCCAAAATTGCTTTGTGAAGCCAGTGTGTTGTAGATCCTTGTAGTGGACTCCTTGCATGGTGATCTAGACCCTTATCGTGTAATAGATTGAATTGTGCATATCATGAAGCAATAAAATACCAGTTTGTGGATGTATCTTCCCCTTCTGTGTTTTCTTGCATTCTTCTTGCCCCTTTGATCTTTCTATAAGAATATTGTGTCTATTTATTATGTTCTTGCAGGGATTCATTATCATTGTGTATGCTTGGAATATTGTTGTGAATGCATTTTGCTAGATTATGGTGAACTGTCATTACCTCTTCTAGTGTGCACTTTCCCTCTGTATTTCACACATGAAGTTGGAGACTACTCTCACACCCTCCTTTTCTGGTGTATCACCGCTTTAGTGTAGGCTTTCATTTTATTCATACTCTCTCCCTGGTCCCTTGGAAATTTAGATTAGAATAGTTAGCTTATCTTGCATTAGAGTAGATTGTGGCAAGTAGTTTAGGAGCAAGAACCAACTTTCTCTGGAGGTCTATCTCAAGTAGCAAGTCCCACAACTTGGAGATAGTACCCATGTTATCCAATCACATCGTGAGTTTAAGTATATCACCAGGGGTGCTGTGATTCGGTGATAACATCAACCTCTTGGATTATAATAAAAAAATAACTTAATTCAATAAAACGGGAATGAAGAAATAAGTCACTTTTGTAAAAACATGGCACTTATATCTGAGCTACCGTGCAAATTTTTTTAATGGATCAGTTTCTTGTAAGAAAGCCCAAATTAATTAAAAAATACTCAATGGTTAAAAAACTTCATTAAGGCTGAGGGAAAATTAGTTGTGCTAGAAGGAATGAATGAATCTGTGAAGATTTGTTCTCAATGTAACTATGTAAGGAAACAAGAACAATTTGTTCTCTGTGTACAAACAACCCTGATGACAGTATTAATTGGCCCATAAAAACGCATTAATTACCCTAAACAATGCAATTATTAATTGCAAACTATAGATATCAAATTAGTTTTTTAAAGGAAAAATATAACTTTAGTTTCTAAAAAATTTTTTAAAAGAAAAACTATAACTTTAGTTTAGGCCGAAATGGGTTTCACTGTGCATGCAAGAGATAGAAATTTAATAAAAAAACGTACATAATAAAATTTTAGAGAGAGTGTTCTGCGACGTGAGGGCTAGCCAGGTTTAAAAAATTGATGAATAGAGAGATCAACAACTGAATTTATTGTAGCATGTATGACATTATTGTAGAAGAGTATTAAATCAACTATGATTACAAAAACCAAATTTGTGCATGGATATCCAAGAGTTGACCTGCTAAATATAAGCCACAAATCTAAGACACTGTAAAATACATAATTCACTCATCCATGGAGGTGAGGCTCAAATCAATTAAATACTAACCAATGCTGATATTATAATTGACATAATATTATATCACAATTCTTCCATATCAAGGTGGGATACATGTCCTTATGGACATATCTTATCTTATAAATTGTGATCAAAAGAGTGCACAACCATGGAAACTAATAAATATAATCTTAAATCTCTTAAATAAACTAGCAATATAAGCCTTCAAGAACAATATACTCAAAGTAAGAAAAATATATGTGGGAAAATATGTTAAAGAAAATCCCTTCAATAAACTCAATGATATTTTCATGTAGGTATAACCAACACTTGTCAAAGATTTGGCAGACAACTTATGTGTCAACATAGTAAGCCAAAAACACAATTTTTACATCTGCATTTAAAACGGAATGATGTGGGAGCATAACTTGCAGAGACCATAACTTTTGATCCGACTGTTAGATCATCTTGAAATTTTACAGGGTGGTAGATATACATTAGTACTATGTTGGAGTCAACATTTTCCTGGCAAGGTTAAGTGGTCATTTTGGCACATTTTTGGGCTCGAATTCCTTCATCTAGTGGCCTAAAATTGGCTCTGAATGTTTTTTCCGCTTTTGACTAGGTCTTAGAACTTTAATAACTTTTGTTGTGCTTGTCAGAATAAGTCAAAATTTTTGTGAGCCCTAATTTATGAATGCATATTTGGCACGCAAATTTTGGGGTCCATCCAAGTTGTTTTTCTTTAGGTAATTTTTGCATTTTAGGGTTTTTAGAGTAGACATGAAATAAAAGGAGGATGGTAATGATGTAAAAGATTAGTGTGAATTCTAGAATGAGAAGTAAAGCTATTTTGAAACTCTTGGTTTTATTTACAAATCTATTTATGTGTTTTTTGGAGGTATTTCAACCTCTTGCAGCTGGATTCACATCAATTGGTATCAAAGCAAGATTTTGATCTTGCGGAAATAGTTAAGGTAACATATTACATTTTTTATGTATTTTTTACCTCTATTTTATATAACCATGGCTAGATGCGGGAGGGGAGGTTATGCCTAGATGAATAGGCATATGCAGGAGCTACATAGACAAGTTGTTGAGATCACAGGAGAAGTTACCCACCTTAGAAGGAGACATGTAAATGGGGATGTAAACCCAGATAGTGATATTGAAGAAGTAGCCTCCATTAATGAATGAAGGAGGAGATGAATAATAAAATGAGAGAGATGAAGAAACCTTGAATGAGAGACCATTTGAGGAGAGATTGATCAAGGCTTTAGAGGGAAAGAATGACGACATCAAGATTAATGTTCCTGATTATGGTGGAGGGTTACGGCCAGAGGAGTTGATTGACTGGTTGAATCACATGGAAAAATTCTTTGAGTGGAAAACCCTTTCAGACGAGAAGAAGGTTAATTTTTCATGCACTAAGTTAGCCAGACATGCATTGATCTGGTGGGATCACTTACAAAATGAAAGACAAAGGAATGGAAAGGGAAAGATCTGAAACTGGAATAAAATGGTAAAGAAGCTGAAAGAAAAGTTTCTTCCTGTAGATTATGCTCAGACACTCTTTAGAAGGTTCCAAAACCTAAGACAAAATGATCTCAGCATTGAGGAGTATACTAATGAATTTTACAAGTTGTCAATTAGGGTGGAACAAGGGAGATTCTGAAGAACAAAAGGCTACATGGCATACATAAATGGGTTGAGTTACACCATACAAGATGAGCTGAGTATGCTCTGGATCCATAGCCTAGATGATGCTTATCAACTCGCATTAAATCCAGAAGAAAATAACAAGAGGAATAATTTTAGAAGAGGTGTGAAGAGAGGTCCATCATCATCTCCAATGAGAGGTAGGGGTAGATTTGAATCTACAAAAGGTGAATCCTCTAATGCAAGAAGGGCATGAAGATTCTGGTCAAAGCCATGGTAACTACCAAAGAGGTAGGGGGTTTCAAAGGGGAAGAGGTTATAATGGAGGATGGGGCTGGAATAGCCCCCAAAGGCAATATACATGTTACAGATGTGGTGAAGAGGGGCACAGAGCTTTTGAGTGTCCACACTATCCTACACAAGATAGATGGCAAGGAGAAAAACCACGAGTAAATTTGGTTGAAGGCTGAAGAGGAAGAAGAAATGGAGGTTGTTGCAGACTTGGGTGAAACCCTCATGATAAGGAGGATGATGATTGTCCCAAGGAAGGAGAAAGAACATGATGTTGCTGGTGCTGATTCGTGGTTGCAAATAAATATATTTCAAACAAGATGCACCTCTGGAGGAAAGGTATGTAAAATTATTATTGATGGTGGTAGTTGTGAAAATATGGTTTCAACTGTGATGGTTGATAAAATCAATCTGAAATGTTAGAAGCACCCATATCCCTATCGTATATCATGGTTCAAGAAAGGGAAATGAAGTAACCATAGATAAAATAGTGCCTTATAAAGTTTTTGATTGGGAATACCTACAAGGATGAGGTGTGGTGTGATGTTATCCCAATGGATGCATGTCATATATTACTGGGGAGGCCTTGGCAATACGATAGAAAGGTTACACATGATGGAGGAAAAATACATATACCTTTTGGAAGGATGGTGTAAAGGTGGTCTTGTTACCCTTCAAGGAAGAAGAGAAGAGTGAGGGCTTATTGGCTACAAAAGAGTTTGTTACAGAAATGGAAGAATTTGGATGTTGTTATGCACTAATGTCAAAGAAGCTGAGAAATAGAGGAACTTTAATATACCTGTTGCAGTGCAAAAGGTAGTAAAAGAATACAAAGATGTCATACCAGATGAGCTACAGATGGGTTACCTTCCAAATGAGATATTCAACACTATATTGATTTGATCCCAGGATTGGCCCTTCCAAACTAGATAGCCTATTAGATGAGTCTGACACAGAGTGAAGAGTTGAATAGACAAGTGATAGATCTAATACATAAAGGGTTAGTGAGAGAAATCATGAGTCCATGTGCAACTCCATGCGTTATTGACTCCCAAAAAATATGGAGAATGGAGAATGTGTGTAGACAGTAGGGCCATAAATAAGATCACAATTAAGTATCGGTTCCTAATTCCAAGATTGGATGATATGATGGATACGTGCTAGCGGGAGCCCTAATATTTTAGCAAGATTGACCTGTGGAGTAGGTACTACCAGATCCGAATCCGTGAAGGGGGTGAATGGAAAACTGAATTTCAAAACAAAACATGGATTGTACGATTGGATGGTGATGCCATTTGGGCTATCAATGCACCCAGTACATTCATGAGGATGATGAACAGAGTACTCTGAGAATACAATGGTAAGTTTTTTGTTGTCTATTTTGATTATATTCTGATATTTAGTAAGACAGTGGAAGAACACTTGTTACATATGAAATTGGTGTTAGAATTGTTATGTAAAGAGAGTCTATATGCAAACATAAAGAAGTGTAGATTTATTCAGAACAGTCTTGTTTTTTTGGGATTTGTCATATCACTGATGGAGTGAGGATGGATGAGGAAAAAGTAAAGGCAATTTTGGAATGGCCTATTCCAAGGAATGTGACAGAGGTTCGTAGTTTTCATGGATTGGAAACTTTTTATAGGAAGTTCATCAGGAATTTCAGTAGCATTTTTGAACCCATAACAAAGTGTACAAAAGGGAGGGAGTTTGTATGGACTAAGGTAGCAACAAATAGTTTTGAATTGTTGAAGAAGAAAGTTTCAGAAGCACTGTTTTGGTATTTCCAGATTTTAGCAAGGTCTTTGAGGTTGACTGTGATGCCTCACATGTTGGGATTGGAGCTATACTGAGTCAAGCGGGACAACCTGTAACATTCTTCAGTGAAAAGCTAAATGAAGTCAGGAGGAAATATTCTACTTATGATGTGGAATTTTATGCTATTGTTTAGGCATTAAGGAACTGAAGACATTACTTGGTAGCAAAGGAATTTGTACTCTTCACTGACCATGAAGCCTTGAGGTATGTAAACACACAGAAGAAACTAAATAGTAGGCATACAAAATGGGTTTCATTTTTAGCAAGAATATACTTTTTTCTTAAATCATAAGTCGGGTAAGAAGAATCAAGTTGCTGATGCCTTGAGTAGGCATGTAGCCCTTTTGACAACAATGGAAAATGAAGTACTAGGGTTTGAGGCAGTTAAGGAATTGTATGAAGGTGATCCTAAATTTTGGTGATGTTGTTAGACAACTTAAGGATCCTATAGTAGGTAGTGATTCTTTTGATTATTTGATGTACGATGGTTATTTGTTTAGGGGAAACAATTTTGCATCCCTGCTGGTTCAATGAGAGAAAATATTATAAGAGAATTACATAGCGGGGGGTTGGCTGGACACTTTGGTATAAGTAAGACAATTTCTCTTGTTGTAGAAAAGTATTATTGGCCAAAGGTAAATAGGGACATAAGTAGGATTGTAGCAAGATGTAGATTGTGCCAAATGGCTAAGGGTCATGCACAAAATACTAGGTTGTATATGCCATTACCTGTCCCTACAGGGCCATGGGTTGATCTGAGTATGGATTTTGTGTTAGGCTTCCTAACACAGACGAGGGAATGATTTTATCTTTGTTGTGGTTGATATATTCTCTAAGATGGAACATTTTATTTCTTGTAAAACAACTAGTGATTCTTCTAGAGTTGCAGATTTGTTATCTTCAAAAGTGGTTAGATTACATGGAGTTCCAAGAATGAACAATTCAGATTGGGACACAAAATTTTTGAGTCACTTTTGGAAGAATTTGTGGAAGAAACTAGGGAAAAAACTATAGTTTAGTAGTGCATATCACCCCCAAACTAATGGGAAAATTGAAATAGTGAACAAAACTTGGGAAATCTCCTACGTTGCATAATTGTAGAAAATATGAAACAATGAGACTTAGATTTACCACAAGCTGAGTTTGCATATAATAGCTTGGTAAACAAGTCCATAGGGAGGTCTCCTTTCCATATTTTATATCATTAGGAATCCCACGGGGGTCCTCGCTCTAATTGTTGATACCCAGGTGAGGATAAAACTAGTGATGATGTAGAAGCATTTGCAGAACAAATTCTACAACTGCAGAATGAAGTTAAGGAAAAGATGAAAGTGAGTAATTCATAATATAAAGAAGCTGCAAATGACTAGTAGGAGAGTAAGTATATTTAAAGGAGGATATATGATGATGGTTCATGTTAGAAAAGGATAGATTTCCAAAAGGGACATTTAATAAACTCAAGTATAACAAGATTAGGCCGTGTAGGATTCTGAAGAAGATGAGTGATAATGCCTAAAAGGTAGAGCTACCTGAATTTTTTTTATCTCACTGGTTTTTAATGTTTTTGAATTATATAAGTTTCCATGTCATGATGAAAATGTTATGCAGAGGAGAAAGAAATAAACTGGGAGCAGCATATGCCGAAGAAGAAAAAGGAAAGGCTAATGCATGTCTTAGACCAAAATACATTCACTACTAGACATGAGAGCTACAATAAATATTTGGTACAGTGGGAAGGTTTGCAAAAGAAGAAAAAACTTTGATTCTTGAGTGGTTGTTTAAGAATATTGATAGTTAAAAATTAGATAAATTTCGTTAACTAGAATTTGCAGGAGCTGAATTCTTTTACAATCAGGGGAGAATGATGCGGGAGCAAAACATTGTAGAGACCATAACTAATGATCTTACCATTGGATCATCTTCATAGTTTACAAAATGATAGATATACATTAGTAATAGGCTTATGTATCTTTATTAGCAAGGTTGTGGCCATTTCAGCACATTTTCAGGCCCAAATTACTTCATCTAATGGCCTAAAATTGGCTAAGAATGTATTTTTCGCTTTTGAATAGGTCTTAGAACTTTAGTAACTTTTGGTGTGCTTGTTAGAATACGTCAAAATTTCACGCGAGCCTTAATTACTAAAGGAATATTTGGCACACAAATTTTAGGGACCATTTTAGTTGTTTTGCTAGTAGGTAATTTTTGGCATTTTAGGGTTTTAGAGTAGACATGAAATAAATGAAGGATTGTAATAATGTAAGAGATTAGTGTGGAGAATGAGAAGAAATCTATTTTGAAACTCCTGGTTTTATTTTCAAAGTTTTTTATGTGTGTTTCTGGAGGTATTTCAACCTCTTGCAGTTGGATTCACATCAAACAAGAATGAGAGCCTCACCCCCAACCACTAAGTAGTAGAGGTTACCATTTGCCTCACTCTTCACAAAGCCCATTTCCTGCAAGTATGTATCAATGCGCTCATACCACACTCTAGGAGCCTGTTTGAGTCCATACAAGTCTTTCTTCAATCTACACATGTGGGTCTCTTTGTTGTGTGCTACAAAGCCTTCTGGTTGTTCTATGTATACCTCCTCCTTCAATTCACCATTAAGGAATGTTGTCTTGACATCTATTTGATGGATCTGCCATCCCATCTACATTGTAAATGAGATTACAGCTTGTATAGAAGTATACCTAGCCACTAGAGCAAATGTCTTCTCATAGTCTATTCCCTCCTTCTGAGAGAACCCCTTTTCCATAAACCTTGCCTTGTATTTCTCGATGCTACCATCTGCACCATGCTTTATCTTGAATATCCAGTTTGATCCAACTACTGACCTATCTGTTGGTCAAGGCACTACCTCCCACACATCATTATGCATTATTGAAGTATATTCCTCAACCATAGCATCTCGCCATACCTAATGTTGTGCATCCTCTTGATAGCTGGAAGGTTCACTATCTACCAATTGACTGACTAATGCCACATAGTCATTGAACTTGGCTAGTTCTCTCCTCTGTCTCGTACTCTTCCTAGGAGATCCTACAAACTCATGAGTATCCCTTTGTGTGTCTTGAACCTCACGATTCCTGCTACTAATGGTAGAGGATGAAATACCAACCTCTATATCTTCTAGATGCATATCCTGCTGTACCAGTTGCTCCATACTCTGTGAATCTTCACTACCCAAGTCTATGCTTGTACTAGTAACTGTACTTGAGCTTTGCTGCCTTTGAATTGGACTTGGAGCTTTTGTTGGCTGCTCGCTTTGATCATCTGCTGGAAAATATCTGGACCTTCTAAATGCTTTGTCCTCCATGAACTTGACATCACGTCTGACAATAATTCTTCTAGTCCATGGAATAAAAATCCTATATGCCTTTGAAGTTTCACTGTACCCAACAAGGTACCCCTTCTTTGTAGTCTGATCTAACTTGGTACGTGTATCTTCTGGAATATGACAATATGAAAAACTCCCAAATATCTTGAAGTGACTTACATCTTGCTTCTTCCCTGTGAAAGCTTCCTCTGGCGTCATCTTCCCTAGTACCTTGTGTGGAGCCATGTTCTGAATGTAAAATGATGTACTACACGCCTCTACCCATAGGTAGAGGGGCATGTCCTTATCATGTACCATAGCCCTTGCTGCCCCTGATATAGAACAACTCTTCCTCTTAGCAACTCCATTCTGATGTGGATTGTAAGGAACAGTCCACTCTCTTTTGATTCCTTCTCTGGTACAAAAATCCTGGAATTTATTCCCTATGTATTCACCTCCATTTTCTGACCGAAGAAACTTTATCTTCCTTCTCTGTTGAGTTCTCCACAAGAGCCTTGAACACTTGGAAGCGACTAAAAACCTCATCCTTGGTCTTCAAGAAGTATATCCAGGTCTTCTTTGAGACATCATCAATGAAAAATAGCATAGTACTTGTAACCTCGGAGAGACTTTGTTGACATTGGCCAACATATATCTAAGTGTACTAGATTAAGAACACCCTCAGATCTGGTGTCACTCCTTGGAAAAGATGCTTTCACAAACTTTCCCAACACACATCCCTTACATACATCATCATGCTCTGTGCTCACCTCTAGAACACTTGTCACTATCTCACGAAGCAATTTAAGTGATCCATGATGAATATGGCCCATCCTCCTATGCCATAGCTCTCCAAAATTTCTAGGATTACTGCTGCTCATAAGTGTCTTAGGAGTATCAAACTATAACCTCTAAAGGTGACCAATCCTAACTCCAATAGTTATGGGTGATTTCCAATCCTTGTGTTTAATCAACACATGTGTCCCTCTAAAAAGTACATTATACCCTTTATCCTGAAGAACATATACAGAAATCAGATTCATACCTAAGCCTGGCACATGCAAGACATCATGAAGTGGAACTATCTTTCCATTTTCCCTCTGAAACTGAATAGTCCCTTTCCCAACTAGGTTCAGCTTGGACAAGTTTCCCCATAGAAATATGGATATTGGTGTCCTCCTCTTGGTAACTGGAAAAGTAATCTCTAACTCCTATCATATGAAATGATGTCCCATTATCTATATACCAAAACACATTGTGAGGTTGAGCTGACCATACAAGCTATGAGTGTAAAAATCATCCTCCAATCTCATAGAGAGATCCTCTGCACTTGCTGAAACCGCCACCTAGTTCTTTCCCTTCTTATCATTCTTCTTCCTTTGCGGGCAGTTACTAACATAGTGGCCAAACTCGTGAAAGCCACAACACTTGACCTTAGACATGTCCTTCTTCTTATCACTTTGAGAATTTTATCCTTTGCTAAATCCCTTCTTTGCTTTCCCTTTTTCCCGCTAGGGCAATGTTTTCTTGTTTTCCCTCACTTTTCTGACTCTTGTTGGCCCCATTGACAAGACTTAGTCTAAAATCCTCCTGAGTGAAATTAGTCCATAGTCGATCCCAACTCGGTAAGGTGTCTCATCCACTAACAACTTGAATAAAGACATCCCACTGTTTAGTAAACTCATTTAGGGCTATTCTTACTAGCTCATCATCTGGCTTATCTCCAATAGTTGCTAACTCATCCTTGACGAGTCTAAGCCTAGTGAGGTAACTTGTAACATCTTCTCCCTTGTTCATCTAGGTATTCTTCAACTTTTCTCTGAGAATCAACTTCCGGTTAGTGGTAGCATTCTGGTATAGATTTAGAATGGCATCCTAAATATTCTTTGTTGTATCTAACTTGGAGATGTGTGGAACAATATGATCCTTGACACCATCACGGATAATCCTCCTCGCCTTGGCATCCTCTGTCTTGTATGCTGCAAGCTGTGTTGCGTCTGTAGGTACAGTTACAACAGTAGTAACATAATCCTTTATACCATTCTCTTCCAACAATAAAGAAAGTCTGGCCTTCTAGACACCAAAATTTGAGGCACCATCTAATCTGTCCTCATCTCTCAAACTAACTGAAGCCATCTCAAAGGATAAAAGTAAAAAGAATTTAAAGAGATCAAACTAGGTTATAGAAACCCTCAATTTCTTTCCTAGGGCAAACCTTTTTCTACCCTTAACACAACTCTCAAACCATTTGAAAATTCTATTGTAGTCACTGATTATTAATCTCCTATCTTAAAAGATTATTTAACTGTCAAAAACTAATTCACAGCTAATATTGAAAAACAACACAACTACAACTTCACTAATAAAAATACGAAAGAGATGCGTAACACAATGAACACAATATTTTTGGACAAATTGTCCCTGGAAAAACCCCTAAGGGAAAACCACTTCTACATATGAGGAATTATATTAACTTCAACAAATTAAGAGATACAAAGATTCCTTGCCTCTTACTGGCAAAACTCTGACAATCTCCCAACTTCTCCCACTGATATTCCCCCACTGCTATCCCCAATGCTATCAATGTGCCCTTGCTAACACTGCAAGACTGTTTGCTATCATTGCAAACTTACAAACTCATTTGCTAGCACTGCAAAAGCTTCTCCAAACTTGTGTACTCCAAATGCCCAATGACCTCCTTTTATACTAATCTCATTGGAAAACCAATGGCTGAGATTGATTCTCAATCGACGACTGAGATACATAACAACTTAACAACCATAACAAATTTGGTTGCAAGGTGTCACTAAAGGAAATCAATAATTAGAATATAATTAATTCACACTCAACAATAAGATAACTATGATCTAATCTTAACAAATGGACAAACATTTGTCCAAGCTAACAAACTAACACACATGCCCCATTAGTGTTGCACTATTTATTTGGTTTGAATTCGTCAGCTGTTGACTATACTTCCCCTCACAAACATGTGTAAGGGTTAGGTTGTTCGGCTGGAAACTACCTCCTATCATTTCCATAACACATCGATGCTGTAAAAAAAAAAGATTAGTTATGAATACAGGCTTTTGCAGGTTGAATTTGTTTTGAAGAGATGATACTTATGGACATATGGAGGACCTTAAGAGGTGGTTATGACCACATCTGCCACACTAAAATTAAGCAATAGTATTATACTTATTGAAATTATAGTAAATATGATTTTATTTGCACTTATTGTTTCGTTGGATCAGTGCAGTTTTGATAGTATTCATTAATTGTGGAGCAATTGTGAGGAGTATTCAAGGATGGTGGCTGATGCTCATCTCTTATTGCAGTCAACTCATTGCCATGTACTTTTGAAGTAATCCATATAAACAACTGTAACAACGGCTACAAACTCTGTAAAGATGATAACATCCATTTTAAGTTTTAACCTCTACAAGTTCCAATTATATATTTGGTATTGTGATTCTTAAATAATAATTAATGTGTAAAGATGATAGAGAAAGTTGAGCCTTTCTGATTTACTTCCTACATTGGAGCCTTAAACTGGTTCTTGAACGCCACAGACACAATTATCGCAATGACACCCTCAGTAAGAATACCGAAGCCATACATGGAAAACACCGCTGCTATAAATGCTCCTCTAGTTTTCTTGTTTGTGTACTCGAACATGATTGTGGCGGACATAGTATAATCTCTTCTGATGCCGAAGGCCAAGCCAAAATCTTAAGAAATAGAGCATCATCATGGTGGATTGGAGGTCCTCCCTATATCCCACCTCCTAACTTTAAATGATTGCGCCCAACAATGTCAGTAAGTACAATAAATGTGATGACATCATTCTTTTCTTGAAAATGTTGAAGCCTCCAATAACATCTTGATTTAGTAGCTATACTAATGTTTATTACTGTGAGAATTGTATATTTGTTTGATGAAAATAATGACACTCCCCGATTGGTTAAAAAGTACAAAAATTAACTACTAGTTAAACAAATAGTATAATTTGCCTTTGACAATACTAATAAAACAAGGTCAAGCTATTGCACATTTTTTCAGAAATAAATATAATTGATAGAATAGATACAGTAAACAATGATCTACATGAAAATAATAGGTAGTAAATATGGGTATTTATATCCATATTTTAGTTTGTTTATATTTCTATTATTAGTACGAAATTAATTATAATAAAATTGTATTTTTATTATTTATATGGGATCAAGTATTAGTGTGTTTTCATGTTTATTAATTATATTTAGTATTAATATAAGATTAATTAATTATAATATATTTTTATGTTTTTTTATTTATATGCGATTAGCTGATTATTATAATTATTTATTTAATAATTATTTAATGAAAATGATATTATAAATTAATTAATAGTTAATATTTATTATATTAGATTTTTATATTTTAATAATAATTGTATTTTATTATTGTAATTATTTTATTAACATAAGATTATTTATTAGTTTATTTTTGGTTTATGTGATTGATATGAATAATGTGTATTTTGTGTCTATTTAATTTTTATCAAAATTATAATTGAATAAAAAATTGTTTTTCTCTGATAAAAAAAATGAGACCAACAATATATGAAATAAATATTATTTATAATTAAATATAAAATATATATTATTCAATATTATTTATCCAAACATTAAATTATAGGTATAATTTGACTCCATAAGAAAACAAAAAATTGATTGAAAAATAATAACATGTTTCTATGTACTCTTCATAAATTAATATAGATAATATCTTCAAATATACAAAATTTAAATGTTAATCAAAGAATAAACTCTTGCATTAAAAAATTCTTGAGTTGAATTTTAAATAAAAATAAAGCTATTTAAATATTTAATTTTTAAAATCACAATTTTGGATTTTTGTTTTTTTACTTCAATTCTGATAACCTTCACAAATAAAAGTTTTGGGCTTTCTGTAAAGATTTACGAGAGACCTTATTAAATTTTTACTTGCTTAAGGTGTTGTTAAATCAAACAGGACTTTCTTGATGTAATATGTCCAATGACCCTTACAATTGAGAAAAGGTAAGTAGCAAAATCATGGTCACTCAATTCTTTATTAGATTTGGTCATCCTGCATACAAAACAAAACAATAATAATAAGAAATCATTACTTTAATGGAGGTCTTTGTGTCAAGAGAGTAGAAACAATTTTATTTTAGTTTAGTTTTCTATATTATATCAATCTTGAATATTGACCCACGAGTTAATAATTGACCATCGAAGATTTTTTAAAATAAAGGTATTTAAATGAGTTGGGCGTGCACACGAGGTTTATGATTGACTTGAGCTTCTGGTTCTACCAATACCTTTTAATTCAGTTCAAGTAGTTTTGTTAGACAATGAAGATGGGCTTTAGGTAAACAGCACATTTTCTTTCACACCGAATGACGCTGAATGCATAAATTTTGGCACATGTTCCCCTCAATCAAAAAATTTCTTGTTCATACAAGTAGAAATGCAAGTTGTGTTTGTTGGATTGATGGCTGGCCCTTCTTGTCGAAAGAAAAATGTGGATGGATAAGTCATTTTGAATAAGTGTTCTATTATAAATATTATATCTATTTTAAGTCAGAATTTTTAAATCATATGTTTAGAATATCGAAAATTTGTATTGTTATAGGTATATTTTCTATAAAATATCTGTTATTTAAAATATATCCCTTCAAAAAGATAACTATTCTTAATGTTGCTACTATTTTTGTATTGTTTAATACAGATATATTGTGGTAATATTGACGGTTTCTACAGACACGTTTACGTCATCACTGATGATGGATGACAGATTTCAAACACTATAAAATATGTTTGAAAAGGCCAAAAACATCTGGGGAAGGAGTCAAATCTCATCTCTTGTGGGAGCAGAGGGGGATTAAGCCTTACACAAACTACGCAGATGCCTAGGGTGCCAACAATAAGGGAGCGCCTGAATCTAAAAATTTCTTTTTTGTTGGTTAATTTTAGAACTTAACCCTAAAATAATATATCTGAAGACTTAATATTGATCGCCCCATTTATAGGTATTATTGTATAGTAACATAAATTTCATGCATACACATAAAAAAGTTTTGTAATAGTTTTGCAAGTAAAAAAAAATATCACATATTTATAAGCACATATGATTTTTTTGGTATTGTTACCCATTTTCTGATGTAGCTCCAGATTATGCAGGTGTGTAATTTGTTCTAGAAAAAGGTTAATGTATTTTTATAATGTTGCTAGTGTATTTAGTAGAGGTGAGTATAATTAAAGGAAAAAAATTATTTGATTTTCTATTCTTAGTTTTTGGGGAAAATTTTCTATTATTTTGTTATGGAGGAACCCGTAGGCTTGGTCCAAATACAACTCTTCACAAAACTATGGGAGCTACATAAACATTTTTGTTTCTTTGCAAAGAAATGGTGTTTTATTTTAGGATAGAGTTCTTGTCACCTACTTGATATGGCTAAATCAAACTTGTAAGAAGCCTTGTATAAAATATTGTATTTTTTGCATTATGAGCATCTCCTATGACTAATGTATTCCAGCCACATAATATTTTTCATCCTTCTGTGATAATTTATTAATATGTTTTTATTATTATTTCATTATGACCATGATGTAAATTTAAAAATACAAAAATATAGACAAATTTTATTTATTTACTTTATGGAAAAATATATTAAGTAAATTTTTGAGGAGGGCACCCACTCAAACTATTGCCTAGGGCGCTCCCGACCTTTAATTCGGCTGGCATGTGTGGGAGTATGAAATATACAAGTCAACGGGTCTCTTTTACATCATCTGTGATGTAATAGAAGCCGTATAATGATAGGTGCAAATGTAATGGTTGACAAATTGGAAATGAATATAATTTTTAACTTAGGCAATTGTCTATGAAACATGATTAATTGATAGACAAAGACACTAAGTCAAGAATTTTTAACAATTATAATTTCCTGTCATAAAAAGTTAGTCTTGAGGGAGATAAAAATTAGAGGAGGAAGTGAGTTGGTGATGAAGAAGGATATTGATGGAGGAAAACTCCAAATATGGGGAAAATGCTAGGGGGGACGTACACAAAAATCATCTTTCTTAGGACTAGTCACATTTAAAACACGTGTCATTTTTGTCAATCGTCTGAAGGAGAAAAAAAGTGCAATGTGTAGGTCATTGAGGTAATGTACTTTTGAGATATCTCAAAAAGCAAGGTATGGTCAATGAATAGTAGTGAGGGACCATTCCCTTTCCACACCCCCTATTGGGAAGTGAGCTACAATCAACACTGCAAAGGGATCCAACATTTAACATTGTTGTCACATATATATC
The DNA here is from genome assembly GCA_019776745.2 of Taxus chinensis. Taxonomy (NCBI): domain Eukaryota; kingdom Viridiplantae; phylum Streptophyta; class Pinopsida; order Cupressales; family Taxaceae; genus Taxus; species Taxus chinensis. Next base: position 665,284,608 of record CM034154.1, read on the forward strand.
AATCTCCACCTTGACAAAAAATTTCGATCTGATATCTTTCCAACCAACTCATCAACTTTTCTGCAAGCCAAGTGAAGTGAAACACCATCTTAGCTTCTCTAACAATACTAATTTTGTAAACATATCATCACAATTTTCTTTGTTGTGGATTTTTCGAGTGTTACTTTTTCGTCATCAATAACATGTCTAACAAAATGGTACTTAACTAAAATATTCTTTCTGTTACTGTGATAAGTTGAATTCTTGTCCAAATAAATAGCACTTTGAGTGTTACATAATATCTTCATTTTATATTGATCTCTTTCAAACTCATCCAATAGGCCCTTTAACCAAATTGCCTCCTAACAAGCATGATAGGAAACTACATATTTTACCTCAGTAGTTGACACATTAGTAATCTTTTGAAGCTTTGACATCCAACAAATAGGGCCACCTACAAGTATAAAAACATAACCAAAAGTTGATCTTCTTTTGTTCAAATCAATTGCGAAATTTGAATCAACATATCCACAAATAGAATCTCCCATATTACTGTAGACTCTAATGTAATAATCACTTGTTTTACACAAGTAGCGAAACACCCAATTCATTGTTGCCCAATGTTTTCTAGCTAGATTTGCCATATGTCTATTGACAACTCACTACATGTGAAATGTCAGCACTTGTAGAGATTTACGAGAGATCTTATTGAATGTTGACTTTCTTAAATCAAATCAGACTTTCTTATGTATACAAATCAGACTTTCCTGATGTATACAGTAATATATCCAATGACCTTTACAATTGAGAAAATTGGTCACTCAATTTTTTTATTAGATTTGGTCATCCTGCTTACCAATCTGCGTATGTCAAGTTTGAAAAACACAAAAAAAATAATAATAATAAGACTTCATTACTTTAATGAAGTTCTTTGGTTGAAACAATTTTATTTTAGTTTAGTTTTCTATATTATATACTCAATCTTGAATAGTGACCCACGATTTAATAATTGCTATTTCAAAGGTACAATGAATTGACCATCTATAACTACTTGAAATCAAGCAGAACAAATCGAAGAAAATTCGATGATTTAAAAAAAAAAAATTAAATCTTTTTTCTTCATGAGTTTTTGAGTATAATTCTTTCTTTCGGTACATGTCCTTTTTATTGTTAGACAGCACCAATTTTAATTCTTATTCATTTGGCATATGTTGAGATGCAATTGGATGCCCTATTTTTATATGGTGGTTTATACGGACATTTTTGTTAACTTCATATTTTATTGTAAGTATCCATCCATTGGTAGATGAAAAATTGCTTCAATAATATTTTAGGAAATGGGATTCTATTTACTAGAGTTATCAACATGAACATGTTTGGATGGAAGAATGTGATATATATATCTATATATATATATAGATTTTGAATGTTTTGTTCCATTATAATGTTAGAGTAGTGCATTTATATTTGGTGGCTATAGTTTCAATTGATTTATCATTTCAAGTAATAAAGAGTTATTGTCAAATATAAACCAAATTCATTGTTAGGAAGATATCTCTATCTTTGTCAATATTATATTTTTTATTGATTGATTGTTTAAGATATGATTGCACAACATATTTGATAAAGGGATCCTTATTATTAATATCTTTGGCAAGGGATCTTTATTATTAATAATATGATTCTTAAGTCACCAACTTGATAGGTTCTCATCAAAATCATTTATGTATGAACTAAAAGTCCGTCTTCTTTTTCTAATTTTATTTTTGGTATCATCTTATGTATAATACAACTCCCACGGCTACTACTGGCATACCTATCTTATATAAATATATGTAAAATATGCGGAAAACTATAAACGTTTATACCTCTTGACATATTTTATCATTTATATAAACATAAATCAAAACATGGTAAAATACCTCTCGATATATATATATATATATATATATATATATATATATATATTCATGTATTAAATTATGTAAATAGTATGATTTAATTAGATAAAAATATTAAAATATTTAATAATAAAAAACAATATACAAAAATAATAACTTATTTTTATTTACTCCATAAGTTAATATAAATAATACTTATAGTGCTAAATAAACATAATTTAAATGCCCAAAATGTTGACGGAACGAAGAATTATAAACTCTTCCATAAAAAATATACTGGGTTGCGTTTTACATAATAAAACAAGCATTTAAATATTTATTTTTTAAATCCCAATTTTGGGTGAGAGTTTGGAAAATAGAAGTCAAGATTTTTGTTTTTCTATTATAATTGTGTTGTTTTTTTCACATAAAAGTTTTAGAATTTCTTAGAGAAAAAGAACATAAAAATTTTAATTTACAAAAAAATCTTTTTTAATTTTTTATTAAATTTTGACTTGATTAAAGTTTTGTTAAATCAAATGACTGTGCTGATGTATACATGAACATTAACAATACAATAATATATCCAATGACCTTTACAATTGAGAAAATGTAAGAGACAAAATTGGTCACTTAATTTTTTACGACCTTTACTGGTGTGGGGAACACAAACTAACATAATAACAATAAGAAATCATTACTTTATTGAGGTTCTTTGTATTAACAGACAGGAAACAACGTTTATTTTATTTTAGTTTTATATATTATATATTCGTCATTTGTAGAAGTCCTTGACCATCTCGATTCTCCAAACAATATTTATTGAAAAGTGAAATCAGAGGAGAAGAAATTGTAGAGACCAACAAGGGTATCCAATGATTTCTTCTATATCTTTGTTCTTGCAATGTAGTCAGTATCTCCACGAGTTTTTAATTATTTATATAAATTCTATGAACAATGTCGTCAGTCCTCCATGATCTTTGAATTATTTATAATTTTTTTTTTCCATTCATCTGATATAAGTCTTTAATGGGTATTTTCATGTCTGTGTTCATATTGAGAAGACTTAAATTTTCATTCATTTGCATATGTTGAGTTGCAATGTGACGGTAGTTTTTATTTATGTACATTTTTGTTGACTTTATGTTTTGTTGTAGTTATCCATACAAACTATCGATACTCCATCAATATCCAACGGCTATCCTCCACGCAAAATGTATCTATTTATGTGCCCCAAAATCCGATGACCTCATGTTGGCATGGTAACATGGAACCCACCGGAAAGCAACCGCTGGCACTGGAAAGTTCGGTGTGACACAATAATGAATCGATGTGGATTGCCAACCCAACATGATTGACGTGGACAATAATTACAATGATTTTAAATTTATAAAATACATGTTGACCCCGCTTAAACGAATCATGCCCCAAAACATACAAACAAATAATGTGGATCCCATTTGCCATTGCAAGCACCAGATAACCAAGAGGAATTCACATTTTCACATGCACAAACTGAGTGATGATACACTGGTTTCTTGCATTTCAAATAACCAGGGGAAATCATTTCCCATTTTCACATGCACCAAATTTCATTGAGAGCTTATTTATACGAGTTTCTTGCATCTTTCTGTGCATTTTGGGCATTTTGTCGATTCGATACTACATGGGTTTACGAAGAGATTTTTTCTTTACATTTTGGGGGTTGAACGAGCCAAAGGAAAAGGGAATGAGTAGAGGAAGAAGACATTGACAAACAGAGGAGGCATAGACACAGGAAGGGGATCCAAGCAGTCTCCACAACATTTACATTAAGTCTCCACAACATATATTTTTATTTCGCAGGCAATGTTTGTAATATTTTATGCAAATGGATTTGTAGTTTAGGGTTTGTAGTTTGTATTCTTCCAAATTTCTGTTTGTTTTATAGTTCGATGGCCTCCATTTATGCATATCTATTTACTTGTGCGTTTGAAACTATAACAATTGAAAAAAGCCCCATGCACTATAGTTGCCATTGACTATATTGTAGTCTATGCCTCAACCATAATAACAAAAAATATTAGATACTGTTTTCTCTTATTTTTAAAAAATATATTACAAGTGTCTATACTCTACTTGATAGTTCTTAGATATATATTTTTAAGCTGATTGGGAGGACACAATAGTGTAGAAG